>CANTUQ010000066.1:1351500-2703000 GCA_947683425.1 Excoecaria cochinchinensis
ATGAGTCTATTGTCCGATTTGCTTTTTAGGTTATAACCTCTATGAAGAACTCAATTTATTTAAAGTTTATCCTCAAAATTTGTCTTGAAAGGTACTATTAACTGCTTGAATTTTATTGTTATCAAATTCAAGATTTTAGGGCATTACAAGTAATCTTTACTTGGTATATATGTTTTTTAATTTTATAGAAATTTTGGATTCATCTTCTTCTGACAAATTAGAGCCTATTACTTGGGAATAGATTAGAAATTCATTTTTTACCCCTTTTCCCCTAAAAATGGATGTAGTATGTTGTAGTCCGATCAGAGTAACACAAATTGATTTTTAGATACTATCTTCTTGTTAGAGTATAGTAGGAAAATGCCTATAGTTAAACACATCAAGCTTTCAACCTTTGAAGTGAGTCAAATGAAGGCCAAATATGGTCTACCTGAGAACATAGTCATTTTGGCTTATCCTCTATCGATGTCAATGGGAGAAGGGCCATTCGAAAAGGATAATGAATGGTTCATCTGTCATCAACCCTGCTAGGATTGCAGTTAAGATTTCCACCCCACCCTTTCAATATTAGCATCCTTTATGGCTATGGGATTGCTCCGAACTAGTTTAATACGAACGAGTGGAGGATAATCACCTGTTTCAAGGTGTTGTGTAAGCAGCTTGAAGTTGTACCATCTTTGGAACTCTTCACCTTATTCTTTTACTTCTCTAGTCGGTAAGATGCGACAGAGTATTATTTCACCAGTAGGAATAAGAGGAAATTATTCTCATTTCCTTCCTCAGTCAAGGGCTTTAAGGAGAAGTTCTTTTTGATCGGGCATAAGGGAGGCTTCGACGTAAGCTTATACTTGTCAGACAAGGCCAATAACCTCAAGGACTTGGCTTTTTGGTTCATTATGTTCAAACCGAACATAAAGAAGCTCATAAAGTTTATATGTGAACATGACAATGATTCAACTAGTTCGTTGGTCTTGTTGGCTACTCTAGATGAGCCAAGACCTTTAGGAATAGAATGTGAACCTTTACAAACCCTCTTTAGGATTTTTGTTTTCTTCATGCATGTATAATTTTTCTGTCTTTTTGAATGAATTTTAAACTCTCTTGCTCATTTTTACCTGGGAGATTGCTGAGCAGACGAAAAAGGCTTGACAGAAAGGAAAAAGGAAGAAATCTACCATTGCCGAGGATCAATCTGCTCAGCTTATCAAGCTCTAGAGGAGGCTTACCCGATGCCAAGACCATCGGGAGTTTCTGAGATTGATTAACCTTCGGTATCAATCACTGTTACTCCTCTTCCGACCTAACCAACTGCTAATTCGTTCATGCCTATTAGGCCGAGCATTGCGGGCCCTTTTGAGAGGCCTTCTCCAAAGGTTTCTTCTGATTGGACAATGTTCGCGGGGGTTTCAGGCTTTCTTGTTATTGTTGCTGTTTTAACTCCTGAAGTTGGATTTCGTTCTTTAAAATAAACCTTAATTTAAAAGTTTGGAGGGGGTATTTCGTTTGGAATCTTTAAGTTTTGGACTTCTTGAGTCGCAGCTTAATATTCGAGAAGGACATGCAGGATATTGGTCGGGTCACCTTTCCCTCTCAAAAACTTATCGAGATGCATCGGAGCTCTTTTATGTAAGTCTATCATTTGTTAAAATTGAAATTTCTTCATTTCATCTAATTTTCTATTAGTTGACATAGACTGCTCAAAGTGGTTAGCGCCTTTAGGCAGAGAATGTTGCCTGAAAAGAAAAGCTCATCGAGAAGATTAGATCTGAACGATGAGCTAAAAGAGAAGCTAAAATCGCAATCAAAAGAGTATGAGACTTAACTCCAAGCTCTCCGTGTAGAAAACTCTGAACTTCAAGCTCTTTGTTTAAAAAATGATTATCTTTCTTCGCAAAACTCTCAGCTTTCTTCCTCGATAGGAGAGTTTAAATGGCAAGTCGAGTCTGTCAGGAAGGAATTCGAGGAGAAACTGAATGCTCTAAACCTAGACCAATAGAAGGAGTTGGCTGACCAAAGAGAGAATTTAATGTATTAGCTTAGCTACCTTCAGGATGATCTTCTCACTCGAATCTTGGTTACATGTGAGAGATGTTATCCAGAGGAAGACTTCAGTTTCTTAGATGATCCGACTTGGCTCATTGAGCTTTCTCCCCGAGCACGAGGGTGATGGTCCTTCGATCTATGCTGCTGACCAAGCTGCTCTCAATTAGAGGTGAGCAAAATTCGGTTAAAACCGAAAAACCGAACCAAACCGACCAATTTTTTAAATTCGGTTCGGTTATTCGGTTCGGTTTCGGTTTTAAATTTATAGGTACATCGGTTATTTCGGTTCGGTTCGGTTTTGAAAGGCAAAAACCGAAGAAAAATCGAACCAACTGAACTTTTAAATTTATATATTATTTTATTCAATTTTTACATTAAAAATATTATTTTTGTATTTTTTTTATCAATTTAAGGGGTTTGAAATTAAATTATATATGTACATTTTTTTAATTTGATTTTTTTTAATTTTAATTTTATGATTTATAATTTTGTATAATTTTTTAGATAATTTTTTTAATTATAATTTTGGATTTTCGGTTTTTCGGTTAACCGAACCAAACCGACCGACAAATTCGGTTCGGTTTGAATTCGGTTATTATACAAATTCGGTTCGGTTCGGTTTCGTAAAATATTGTAATTTCGGTTTTCGGTTATTTCGGTTCGGTTCGGTTATTGAACCGAACCGACCGTTGCACACCCCTACTCTCAATGAGCATTAGGGGTGATCATGGACCGGTTAATCGGTCCATGAGACCCAAAAAAATCAATTCATTAACTTTTGATTTTTGAAAATCACTAACCATTAACCAGTCCATTATTATCGGTTAACCAGTCTATTTGTTAACCACTATAATTATGCAATGCATTCATAAAAAAAAAATTAAAATGTTCATGTTACTTAAAAATAAAAATTAGATACCAAACATAATTCAATATAATATTCAAATTATAAATATAAACTAAAAATATTGTGTTAATATGCATGCATAAAATAGAAAAATTTAATAAATGGAAAAAATTGTAATTTATTAATTTTATTAAATATTAATTATTACTTCCAACAAAACTTTTTTATTTTTAAAGTGAAATATATTTAATTAGAATTACAAATATTAAATACTACCCATAAGAATATTAAAACTAACATTTTACATTTTAATTGAATATTATTCATCATATTAAATTTTAATAATTTAAATATAAAATATTTTAATTAAAGAGTTAAAATTATTAAATTAATTACAATTAGGAATTAATTATATATATTAAAATGTTTGAAAAGTAAAAAATTTTGTTTGTGTGGAAATAAAAGTCTATCACAGATATAACTTTTCGTTAATATATTAATGTTATATAACTTTTTGAATATATTATGATTTTCATTATTAAAAAATTGATAAATTAAGAAACAATAATAAATACTAAATATAGATATATTGAATAATTAATAAATTAACTAAATTCGGTTATTGGTTCGGTTAACCGGTTACATGAGCCAAAACCATTAACCAGTCCATTAATATCGGTTTTCAAAATACTAACCATTAACCAGTTTATTACAATTGGTTAACCAGTTTACTGGTTCAATTTCGAACCGATTTATCAGTTAATTGCACCATTCGATTTTTTTGCTCACCCTTAATGAGCATGTAAATATAGATGATTAGAATACGATTTTCTCTTTTTATTTGTACTTTGTACATAAAAATTTTAATCAATGCAATGACTATTTCCTTATTCCAGTGTTCATTTTTGTTTTTGCTGTTTCTTTTACTTAGCGTGTTGGAATAATTATCCGACTGGAATAGCATTCATTACTAATGAACATTAAATTTTAACATTGCATTTCTAAAGGTCAAGGTTAAGAGACAAGTAATTGAATCAGATTCATGATAATTTTGCAAATTAACTTGGGAATAATCATCAAGGTTATAAAGCAAATAAGCTGATTGAATTTATTTTGCATATTAACATAGGAATAATATATGTAACTTGTATTTTCATTAATCGATTTGATCAAAATACATTATTACATTAAATGCTTTTTAAGCACATCAACATTCCATGATCTTGAAAAGTCTGAACCATCTAGGATTTTTAACTTGTATGTACTTTTGCTAAGGATCTTGGAGACTTCATAAGATTCTTCCCTGTTGGCCATGAGTTTTTCGACTCTATCATTTTCGAAGCTAATTTTAGCCTTTCTTAAGATCAGATCTCCGACATTAAAAATCCTTGCCTTCACCTTGTTGTGTGATACTTGGTGACTCTTTGCCTGTATGTTGCAATCTTGACATGCACATCTTCCCTCATTTATTCGATCAAATCTAAATCCTAAAATCTTTCTCATTTTTCTAAGCAAAAAAGAATGTCAGCCAATAGAAGGGAATTCCAATCTTTACTGGAATTACTGCTTTCAACCCATATACCAGTGAGAAAGAAGTTTGCAAAGTCCTAGCTCTATGTAAGGTTTTATAAGACCACCAGACACTTTGTAGCTCTTCGATCTAGTTGCCCTTTGCTTCTCTTGATCTTTTCTTTCACCTTCCAAGATTGTTATAATTGAGACTTTAGTCATGCCATTGCTTTGTGGATGAGTCACTGAAGTCAACCTTAGGTTGATATTCAGATTAGAGCAAAAATTTTAAAAGGTTGAGCTGTCAAATTGTTTGCCATTTTTTATGATGAAAACCTTTGGTAGGCCATACCTACAAATGATTTATTTCCATGCAAAGTTTTTGATCTTCTCAGCAACAATTGTGGCCAAAGGTTCGGCTTTAATCCACTTGGAGAAGTGGTCAGTAGCTAAAACAAGAAACTTCATTTAGCGTTTCTCTTAGGAAAAAAAGACCTAAGATATCCAATCTTCACTAATCTAATGGCCATGATACACCGATTGAATGTTGTTCGGTTGCTGGCTATCTGATTATTCTTCCTTGGATTTGACATTGCTAGCATTTATTGACTCTTTTCTAAGTGTATTTAAAGATATTGGGCCAAAAATAGCCAATCTTCAGTACTTTTCTTGTTATTGCTCATCTAGCCTCATGTGCCCTGCAAATGCCTTCATGGATTTTTCTAACGACGTAGTCCCCATCTTCCCTTGTCACGTATTTGAACCATGGATGGCTAAAAGCCTTTTTGTATAACTCATCACCAATTATAGAAAAATTGAGTGATTTTCTTGTTACCTTTCTAGCTAAATACCTTTCTTGCTTTGCTAGCCTCGGAGATATCGGATGATTAGGCTGATCTATGTACTATCTTGCTGCTCTATCTCCATCACTATTGGCTTTTTAAGGGAAGAGGAGAATTGCTCTTCAACCATTATGCTTTCTTCGATCTTTTGTTATTCAGAGGCTGCCATTTTCATCAGTTGATTTACTGCACTTGTGTCTTCTCTCGACATTTTTTCCAGGCTCTATGCCGTTTTGGCGTCCTTTAGCTCCTTCAATGCTATCTTGACTTTTGCCGAGCACTTTTTCATATTATCTTCTTTGGCTTTGAAACTCCCAATTACTTGGCTTATCACTAACTGCGAGTCACTTTTGATTCTGAGGTTTTCGGCTGGATAGACTTGACTAACCTTAGGCCTTGTAAGAGTGATTTATTTTTTGTCACATTATTAGATTGAACCTTAGGCCTTGAAGCTTAATCTTATGGTGTATCCGATTGTCAAGCCCAAAAGGTCTATTTATTACTATTCCCAAGCCTCCTCTATGATTATTTGAGGCTCCATCAATAATCAATTCCTAAAAAACCTTCTCAGGTTGCTCTACTTTTTCTCCACTGGTAAATTCTACCATAAAATTTGCTAAAGCTTGTACCTTTATTGCATTCATCGACTCATACTTGACATCGAAGGATTGTAATTTTTTGGCATATCCCACCAGTTTTCCTTTCAAATTTGGCATTTAAAGGATCTTTCTGTCTGGCTTATCAGACCAGGCAACTATAGTGTGAGTTTCAAAGTACTACCTTAGCTTCCTAGTGCACATGATTAGTATGATGATCAATTGATTCATTGGACTTTTCCACAATTTTAGCCTTTTTAGCACTTGGCTAACGTAGTATATCAGCAGCTATTGAGTTCCTTCTTCTCTAATTAGAATTGCTGCCACTGCCTCTCTTGAGGTGGTCAAATAAAAAAAAAGTCTCTCACTAGGAATCGGTTAGCTCAGCAATGGAGGATTAGCGAGGAATTATTTTAGTTCTTCAAAAGCTCTTTGGCAATATGCTTCCCAGCTGAAGACATCATCTTTCTCAGTTTTTTGAAAAAAGGCGTATAATGCTTTGTTAGGGAAGATATGAATCCCTCAAAGATTGTGATCCTTTCATTCAGTTTTTGAATATCCTTGACTTTACTTGGATGCTGCATGTCTAAAATTTCTTTAGTCTTTATTTGATTAGCTTTGATTCCCCTTTGGAATATCATGAAGCCCAAAAATTTCCCATATGACACCCCGAAGATGCACTTTTTTGGGTTTAGCTTCATTTGAAATTTAATCAAAGTGCTAAAGACTTTAATCAGATTGGCAGCATGGTCCTTTTGGCTCTTGCTCTTTACGATATTATCATCGATATATGCTTCCACATTTTTTCAATCTGATCTTTGAAAATTTTATTCAGAAACCGCCGGTATTTTGCTCCGGTATTTTTCAGACTGAACGACATTACTTTATAGCAAAAGGTGTTGTCATCTATTATAAAACCTGTCTTCTCCTAGTCCAATAACCATATTAAGACCTAATGATACTCAACATAAGCATCGAACAAAGAATAGATTGCATAGCAAGTCGTAATGCCTACAATCTGGTCAATACTAGGCAGTAAGTAGCTATCCTTCGGGTAAACTTTATTGAGATCGATGAAATGAATGCACATTTTTCGCTTTCCGCTCTTCTTTTTCATTAAGGCCACATTTGCGAGCTAATAAAGGTAGTCAACTTCCTTGATAGTTTCAGCCTTCAAAATTCGATCAATTTTCTCCAAGATGAAGTTCTTTTGATTGAGTGCATGCCTTTTTAGCTTTTACTTGACAGTAGGGTGCTTTGGATTGGCATTTAGCTTGTACGTGATGACCTTTGGGTCTATATCAGGGATATCTTTCGGCTTCCATACAAAAAAGGACTGATTGATCATCAATACCTGCATGATTTCTTCTTCGACCTCCTTGGTCATTTTCGACCTAATTCATTTCTTTCCCTTTAGATAGCTCTTTTGTGATCAGCTCTCCTTCTAGGTTCATTTTTGGCTTTTTAGCCTCTTTTTCCTTCTTTTCAAGCCTCGGCTCTACTATGTAGGCCTGCTTTTCTTGCTTTAGCATGATAATGTAGGCTTTCTTAGAGGCCTTCTAGTTTTCTCTTAGGATTGCCACTCATACTCTTATGGGTACCTTTATGACCATGTATCGAACACTGGTCATCGCACCGCCCTAGAAGAGCAATGGTCTTCTAAAAATTGTGTTATATGCCAAGCTCATGTCCATAACCATAAAAATGGTTTTGCATGTGTAGGTCACTGCTTCATCTCGCAGCCTTACAAAGAGATCATCCGATCCTACCACTGGTACGATGGCATTGTTGAGCCCGATCAGTATGGTGGTGTTTAGCTTTAATTCTTTGATCGAAAGGTTTATCTTCTTATTGGCTTCCAAGGTGAGGACATTTACTACATTTCCATTATCGATCAGGATTCTTTTTACCATAAAATTGTTGATCATAGCTTGAACAACTAGGGCATCTTTATATGGGAACTTCAAATCACCTGTATCTTCAGAGGATATGGAGACATGTGGCAGTTTCTCTAATTTTGTTAAGAAGTATATGCCTTTACCTTTTTTTTCTCTTTGAGAAATCCTCTCTATATGATGATCCCTTGTGATCATGTTGATTACCCTAGCTCTTTCCCTTTGCCAATCAACTTCTCTTGGTTTTCTTCATTCTTCATCATCTTCAGAATTTGATCGAGCTTATAAGGACTCCTCAATGAAGGGCCCACAAATTTCTTTAAAGATCCATTTTTTAAGAGCATTCAATATCATCCTTCAGTGAATTGCATTCGTTGGTCATGTGGCCAACATCCTTATAGACCTCGCAATATTTGCTCGTCTCTCTTGGCGTACGTCCAGTCGGATATCTTCTTTGTCTAGTTCACCGTACTGTGCTTCTCTCTGATGCACATCAGAACTTTGGTAGGGGAGGAGTTAAACATAGTATAGGTTCTAGTCAGATTATTAACATGGTATTCGAACCTTCCTAGCTCAATCTCCTTCCGTTTACCTAAGCTTCTTGATGTGGATGCTCTCCCTGGGCTCTTCATTCTCCTTTTTCCCCTTCTGACTAGTTGTTGCATCCTCTCTGCAATGCTCAACATTATTCCATCAGCTCTCAGCACATCATCCAGCTAGATGTACCGATTAGCTCTCTCCATTAGATTAGAAAAGTCAGTTAGCGGTCAAGTGGTTATGGATTCAAATAGTTGGATGCTCCTCACACTCTTGGCTAAAGCGTTTCTTGTTACCTCTAGGTACATATTTCTTATCGCAAATGTTAATGTTTGAAATCTGCTAATATAATATATGATGCTCTCATTGGGGCCCTACACAGCAGGTTGCATAAGTCATTGACCGTCTTTGGCATCTAGATCTAAACTATGAACTTGGTTGTGAATAGATTATGGATCTACCTAAAAGAGGTTATTAATTTTGAAAGAAGAACATGGAACCAATCTAAAGCATTGCCTGTTAGGGTTGTGGGGAACACTCATCAAAATATCCAATCATCGAAGGAGTACATTTGAATCTATGTCAGGTACTCTAAAATGTGGCATTTCGGATCGAATTTGCCTGTGTACCTGGGCATCTTTATCTCTTTGAATTTTATTGGCAGATTAGCTTCTCTTATCTCCTAGCAGAAAGGAGAGACAATGTTGCCATCAAACAAGGGCTTTTTAGGGTGCCCAAGTTCGAACTTATTGATTTGCTGTAAAAACCATCTCTCATTCTTGTCTGCCACTGGGTCTTTTGCCTCTTTGGAATACCTCATTTTTGGAGTACACATGTACATTAAATCATCTTCTATGGAGACTAAGGGTGATGGCGATCACCTAGGGGTGTAAGTTAAATCGAAGGAGTGACTTCTACTTGTAGAAAACATTTTTTTTCCTTTAGTATACTTTATGCACATCTGAGCGAATGCTTGATTTATTTATTTCCTCCTAGTCTCATATCACAATCCCCTTGCTCCTTTGCTTTTTCTCCTCTCTTCTTTCACTTTTCACCTCTAGATCCTCATTGAGCTCTGAGGTTGTTTGCCCTTTCAGATTGATTGTATTATGTTCTTTCTTAAATGTCCTAAGATTGTCTTCAGTGCTTTCATTGTGATAAGAGTAGAATTTAGCTATGCCAAGAATTCATCATCAAACAAAGATAAAAGATTGGTGGGTACATTGGGTCTGTGAGGTTTTTCTCTCCTTACAATGGATCTTGGTCTTTTCTCATCGTCGGATTGATTACTTGATCTAGTTCTAGAGTGCCTAGCTTTAAAGGGAATTTAGAGAGAATGTCTCGAGAATGCAATACTTGGCTCTTGTGTGCTTTGAGCTATTTATAGTGTATGTGTATAAGGAAAGCCACCTGTAAGCACTCGATTACCAGGAGTGGGTAGTCTGCTCATGTACAGAGAGTAGGTAGAAGGCATGAGCTACTCTAATGTGACTGAGCATGCATAGGGGAGTGTGTCAGAGAACTTAATAAGGCATGATTCTATTAGTCCGATTAGACAATCGCCATATTGGTGGTTGCTTGGATAATCACTTGTCACGTGTTGGGCCTTGAGCTGACTAGATGTTGGCTTGTCATGTGTTGAGCCTTGGGTTGAGTATGGATCAAGCCCAATAGATAATATGTATCATCACGAAGTAAGAAATAAAGAATATATATATATATATATATATATATATATATATATATATATATATATATATGTGGGCATAATGAGATTGAATTAAGTTTGATCAATTAAGTCAAAATTGGAATTTGAATTGCAAGTGATAGAAATTTGGTAGAAGGTTTATGAGTGAAAATATTTTGATAATGAATGATACTTATTGAACCCAATTAAGATTAATGTCTCATTCCCAATTCACATTGCAAAACCAAATATAGAATTTTCAATTATTTGTTTTTGTTAAACTATCAAAATAGTTAAGCACATCGTTCTACGTCGCTATCCATTTTGTACATAAAGACTTGCAAACTTATTGAAAGCAAAGCCCTTTTTTAGGCTTTTACTATAATTAAAATATATATATATAAAAAAAAAAAGAAAAAAAAAAGAAAAGAAAAAGAGAATTCATTTAGTGGAACGCTGGCTCATCAAGTTCTTCCAATTCAATACCAATTTCAGCCAACCTCTTCTCCTTATAAACATACCATTTAGCACACGCAAAAAATACAACAAAGTTGAAACCACTCAAAATTGCTAATAACCAATAGAAATTATAAAGCTTTCCCTTGTTCAAATTATCAGCCAGCCATGGATTGTTTCTCGTCACCTTATCCACAACTGTCACCAATGATGAGCTCAGAAAAAAACCTAATGAAAGTGTGCTTAGAAACAGCCCTGTGCTCATTGTCTTCATACCTTTAGGACACTCTTTTAAGAAGAAATCAAGTTGTCCTATGTATGTAAATGCTTCTCCTGCACCCACTAGCAGAAACTGAGGAATTAGCCAAAACACTGTCAGTGGTACCTCAGCCGTGGAATCATTGGTCAGACCATGTGATCTTGCTGATCTTAATCTTTTTTCTTCGCACAGAGCTGCTGCTACCATGGCCACAATTGAGAAAACCAGCCCTACCCCTATACGCTGTAATGGGGTAAGCCCGTGTGGTTTGTTGAAAACTTTTCTTAAAATTGGAACTATAAGTCTGTCGTATATTGGCACTGTTATAAGAATGCCACCAACAAAGAACACAGTTAAGGAGGCTGCTGGGATTTGGAATTTTCCTATGTGACGGTCCATTGTTGTTGCTTGTGACACAGAAAATGTTGTCATTTGGGCATAGACTGTCCAAAATATTATTGTGGTTGCCCAAATTGGTAACATTCGTATCACCAATTTCACCTCCTCTACATCTGTTAGGGTTGATAAATTCCACTTGTTCACCACTGTGACTTCTGGGTCCTTGATTGCAGCTTTGTCTAAGAAACTGAAACATTAATCACAAGTTACTAATTAATTGCTAAATAACAAAATTATTAATCACAGCCAAGAGTAAATGCTTGGTGGGTCCTAGTATATGTTTTTTGTTTGTTATATTGTGTCATTTTGGGTCACATGTCAAAGGCAAAAATTGTCTAGTTGATCTTACCTTATTAGACAATGATAAATTGTAAGAGATGAGACAGTGGACTTAGAAACTAACATATCCGTGAGTTAGCAGAGAGTGCTCAAGACAAGAACTTTGAGGATCAACTTGAAGACAGACTGGCTTTGTTGATCACCAGTGATCTCTTAGTAATTTGATTCCATATTCATAATCAATTAATTATTTACCAACTAGTTAAAAAATCAGGATAACATTTTTTTATAGAAAAAAAAGGAGGCTTGAACCTAAAAACTCACTAAGAGGACAAGCATGGTGTTCCCTTGGGAACAAACCAAATGTTATTTGGTCACAATAATTCTAACATTTTTGAGCGTCAAAATTTAGAGTGAGGTTGCAAGCAGCGAAAATTATGGTAAATGCATGCATGCATACATATGTTAAAATAAAAAAATATATATATATTTGGATCAGATTCCAAGAGAAACAATTAATTGGGCGTTGATATTTTCTGCTATGTTATCCTAAATGTTTTGTCCTCTAATATCTAAACAGAAACCAAGATATATATAAAATAAAATGAACCGGCCATATGACATATTATCTTGCAGATTTGTAAATATATCTTATCCTATACATATAAGCTGGTTTGGATTTGTAAAAATTAGCACACAGACTTGAAAACACCCAACAAAATTGAAAGGCTGTCCATTTTCTGACAACCATTTTGTGGAATTGGACAAAGGTTCAAGAATCTTATTTCAATAATTGTGATATCTAATTGGTTAGCATCCACACATGTTGGTCCATGATTGGTTAAATTATTTCACCAGATATGACCTATATGGATAGATAAGTTTTCATCTTTCCAACTACTCTAATTATTTGTGCACTACTTGTAACTTCATCGCAAATATTTCTTAATTTTTCTTTTGTTTTCTTACCAATTTTACTTTCGTGGACAACAAAAAGTGAAGTGTTTGATGCAGTAGAATCTTTAGAATATTCAATGCATCATCAAGATCAATGAATTATCCTTAAAGGTTATTAATTTAAATTATGATTAACTAGTAAAAAAAAAAACAAAAATACTTACCGGAATTGTTCACTGTGGGGAAGCCTTTGCTTCATCTTCTTGTTTCCGCCTTCAATATCCGAAATATCATGAAAAAAACAAGGATCTGAAGGTAATTGGAGGTGCCTTTTTCTCCATGCACCAACAAAAACTGTAGCAATCTGAGTCAATGGACTACCAACCAGTTTCTTGAAACGGTACCGTCTTGTGCCAGAAAGGAACAGAGTAAGACCAAAAATAATGGCACAGGCACATAAACCGTAACCCCACTTTCTTCCCAAGTTGTCTTGTATGTAAACAAGAACTGTAACTGCACAGAGTGCTCCTATGTTTATTAAGAAAAAGAACCAATGAAAGAAAATGCCCATTTGTTTTCTTTCTTTTTCGTCTGTATCGTCGAATTGGTCTGACCCAAAGCCTGACACACTTGATTTTAGGCCGCCGGTGCCCAGGGCGGTCATGTATAGAGCTAAGTAAAGAACTGCTAGCTGGGTTCCGTTCGCCGGAATGCAACCGGTGTCTTCGCCGCATTTCGGTGGCCGGAGGCTTGGGATTATTGTTGAGATTGTCAAGATTGTCACACCCTAGTAATTAACATCAAAAAGTGACAAATTATTAACATTGGGAACCAAAAGTTTATTTTTTTGATTGGAATAAACAAAAAGAAAATTATTGTTTTTAAAAAAGAAGAATAAATTTATTGTAAATGGGAAAGAACTGATAAACGTGCACCAACAAACTTCAGGAACAGGTAAAAGGTGCCAATGATGAAGCTTTTTTCTTCTGAGTTTCATAAAATTGGAAACTAAAAATGATTTGATACAGGTAGGCGGCCATAATTACCATTGCTTGCACGGTGGCAAAGATGGCGATGGTGAGATACCTGTTAAAATAAAAACAATATATATAGCATTAATTGTAATGTGTTGAACTTTAAAAAAGAAATTAAAATTTCGAAATAAAAAGAACTGATATATATCAGACCTTCCAAGAAATGTATCAGCAACAAAACCACCAAGCAAACAAAGCATGAAGGAGGTTCCAAGAAAATTTGTTGTAGTATTAGCAGCAGTTGCATTTTGAACATGCATAGTACCAGTCATATAAGTCACCAAATTAACAGCTATACCAAGTGTGGTTAGCCTCTCAAATCCCTCAGTAACTGTAAAAACAAATATTCAATTTAAATATATATTGAAGGAGAGAAAAAACAAAAATTAAAAATTAAAAAAGCGGATGTTAAACTAATAGTAGGACCTAGAATCATGGTGGCGCTGGTCCATCCACCGGTGGTGGACCGCTCGGCGGGGCGGCCTTTGTAGTCCCAAGCATCTGGGAGGGTTTTGCCTTGTGTTCGTGGAAGATCTCGGTTTGCCATTAAAATTTGAGAGATAGAATAGAAGAGAAGAGGAGGGTATCAGCGAAGGGTGGAAGGGAAATGTTTGGCACAATTAATGTGCAAGAATTGTGGCCCTTTTATAGTGGGAGCTTAAGCACTTTATTATGTTAATTTATTTAATTAAAATAAAGTTGATGCATGATGAACTAAAGTCTTTGCTTAATTACATATTTTAATAATTATAATACCTCAACTGTTGGAACCATGGTTACGCAAACCCCAATTGAATTAGCTGTTCTTTTTTCTTTTGATATTTCCATCCAATAAGGATTAGGATTTAGGACCACGGCCTCTCACATGTTGCCTAATTATTTTTATTTAATTCAATTATTGCTCAGAGTCAGATTATTTAGATATATACTCACCCAAATTTTTTTTTATTATAATAAGCTCACGAACTTTATAAGATATTTGAACCTGAAGTGAAATTCTATCCCTCTCCCTCATATTTTAATGTCTATAGTTATAATTGAGACAATATCACAAAATCACTCGAGTTTTTAATAAAAAAAAACATGATCACAAAGGTATGAAAATAATTATATTCTGTTAAAAATTATTGTCTAATTAGTATACTCCAGCTTTTGTGAAAATTAAATTTTCACCATGACTCGATGCAACTAAACCCCGGTCTGGGTTAACATTCAATTATATTAAATAAGAAAATAAGCACGAAAATGACAAGACTCTCGACTTATTAATTATTCTGCGGTTAATTTGTTACTATTTTCACTATCCTGATTATTACATAGAAATTTTTTACCTGGATATATATATATATATATATATATATATATATATATATATATATATATATATATATATATAGTTTGATGATAAATTGTAATTTCTTCTTGAATTGGTGTAAATGTTTGGTAGGCAAAATATTTTATTTTTTTAATTATTTAAAATAAGGCAATTTTATTTTTGTCTTGTGACAATCAATTACATAATGACACGTACTGTTTATTTAAGGATAAAATATATTATTTTCTATAAGTTTAAAGATAAAAATTATTTATTTTATAGAGTATAAAGATAAAATCTTTCAATTTTAAAGAATTTAAAAGTAAAAATCTTTTTTAAAAAAATAAAAGTAAAATTCAATTTCGAATTCTTTTGTGATGCAGTCTTATTAGTTTGGCATTTGCTAAAATATCTTTGACATTTAATGGTTTTTGGTTTGTACTTTGTAGGGTGTAGAATCTTTATGCTATTAGCACCACTGAAAATTTAGTGGCTTTAGAACTTCTATTAATTAATAGGCTTAATATATCAAATCTCTCTTATACTTATATTTAATTTTAAAATTGATACCTGAACTTTAATTATTTTTAATTTATCACTTGAATTTTGAAAAGTGTATTAAATTACCACCTAACGCAATAATATTGGGTATAACTTACCACCTATGCGCTGAAATGGACTAGAGCGTTAAATGCACGCGCTGAGAGAAGTAGGTGATAAATTATACGCAGTATCATTTCGTTAGGTGGTAAATTAAAAATTTTTCAAAATTCGGGTAGTAAATTAAAAAATTTTCAAAATTTGGGTGAAAAATTTAAAACTTAAAAAATAAAGGTATCAATTTTGAAATTAAATATAAGTATAGGGTTTTTTTTTTATGTATTAAGCCTAATTAATACGTCTAGCCATAAATTATATTAGTACTCTTTATTGGGATTTTATAGGACCGAAAAAAGGATTTGAAAGTCAAACTTCAAGTTGGGAGATCAAACAAACTCTTTAGAAACGGAAAAATAAACAATTGCCACGTGAGAAATTAATTTATCAATTATCACTATGATTTTTTTTTTGCTTGATTTATAAATTCAATATAAATTTGTCAATTTATGTAGACAAAATGTTCTTATGACGATAAACTATATATAGCATTTTTTTTTCTATTAAATCATTTAAATTTTATTATTTTACATATAATTATTAATCATGTGCATTAAAATAAAACTAAAATTTACTTAAGTTGATATGAACATCATCGTACGTGAATTTACTTGCTCCAAAGAGCTCTATAATTACATAATTAATACCTTTACTATATATATATATATATATATATATATATATAGCAATACTTTATAAGCATCAGACGACAGATGATATATTTAACACAAATATTGGGAATCTTGGAATTTTTCCTATATGAAATAGGTAGAGGATTATATGAATTTTCAGTTGATATATGAGAAGTGGTCACCTTCACGGATCAATTTCATTCATGGTTACTCAACTTATCACTTATCACACAAAAGTAACCGATTTTTTTTTTTACTTAAATGTCACTGAACTTCTAATATTTTTGCAAAAAAATCATGTTTATCGGAATTCAGCAAGAACTCTTGCCGGATTGATGACATGGCATATGACACGTGGCAACGAATAGTAAATATATAATTTTTTTGCAAAAATATTAGAAATTCAGTAACATTTAAGTTGGAAAAAAAGAAAATTGGTTACTTTTGCGCGATAAATGATAAATTTAGAGACCGTGAGTGAAATTGATTTAAATGTAGCATTTGTTGTAGATATTGTTAAACGACATGTAGTTTCTGATATGACATGTCATGTCATCAATCCGGCGAGGGTCCTCGCCGGATTCCGGTTAAAATGACTTTTTTGAAAAAATATTAAAAGTTCAATGACATTTAAGTAAGAAAAAAAAGTCGGTTATTTTTGCGCGATAAGTGATAAGTTGAGTGAACGTGAGTGAAATCAACACCACCTTCACCTTCCACCTGCACTGCAGGCAAGGAGTAATGAGGTTTCCGATTCAGTTCTGAACAATCTACCAATACACATTCACTGTGTGGGCTGTGAATAGTTCGATTTTATTGAAATCAGTGTTATCCATACTAATTTTTTCTTTAAGTTCGAAAATGCTTGGCTTCGTGATTCTCACTTTCTGGATGTGGTTAGAAATTCTTGGACTGTAGATAGTACTCTCTCTTTCCCACAGAAAATTAGTCAGTGCTGTGAGGCTCTTGTACAATGGGGTAAGGAGATAATGGGGAATTTTAAAAATAAGCTAAAGGAGCTAAGACAGAAGATGAAGGAGGCTCGTGCAGGGAGGACTTGTGATACTTTTGAGCATCTTCAAAGACAATATCTGGATACTCTTTGCCAACAAGAAACTTTCTGGAAGCAGCGCGCAAAACTCTTTTAGCTTAAAGATGGGGATTCAAACTCGAAGTATTTTCATGCGGTAGCTTCCAAAAGGAAACGAAAGAATCATTTTTCTGAGTTAAAGGACCCTACTGGTAAAATATGTTCATGGGACTCTAGATTGGAGGAAGTTATAGTGGATTATTTCCAAGAGATATTCACTGCTACTAATAATACTATAGAAATTACATCCTCTTTGATTAAAAATAGTGTGTCAGAAGCTCAGAATGCCTTGTTAATGCAGGAATTTTCGGAGGATGAGGTGCAATCAGCAGTGTTCAGTATGCATCCTGATAAAGCCCCAGGCCTTGATGGCTTGAATGCAGCTTTTTATCAAAAATGCTGGTCTGTTGTAGGGTGTGAAGTTACAAGGGAGTGCTTGCAGATTCTCAATACAGGAGTCATGCCGGAGTATATGAGGAAAACGTCCATTGTCCTTGTTCCAAAAAAGAATAAGGTGGAAACGATGGCAGACCTCAGACCCATCGCATTATGTAATGTTCTTTATAAAGTTATTGCAAAAATGCTTTCTCATCAGTTGAAGTCTATTCTTCCTGCGATTATCTCTTTGAATCAAAGTGCTTTTATACCAAATAGATTGATCTCTGATAATTTTTTAGTGGCTTATGAAGTGATGCATTATCTGAAGAGGAAAACGCAGGGAAAGGTGGGGGTGGCAGCTCTTAAGCTTGACATGAGTAAATCTTATGATAGGATGGAGTGGCATTTCCTGGAGGAGATTCTTATTCGGATGGGTTTCAATCTTCGGTGGGTTCAGTTGTTTAAGATGTGTGTGACTTCAGTAGAGTATGTGGTTGCTTGTAATGATAGACGGCTGGGTCCCATTATCCCTTCTCGTGGCTTAAGGCAGGGTGATCCTTTGTCGCCTTACCTTTTCATAATCTGCACAGAGGGGCTGTCTTCTTTGCTTATTCATTATGAAAATATGGGTCTCTTACATGGTTGCAAAGTGGCTAGGGGTGCTCCTTCTATTACTCATCTTTTGTTTGTTGATGATTGCTTTATATTTTTCAAGGTTAATTCTCATGAAGCAGGGGTCGTTAAGCAGGCTCTGGATATCTATTCTGCGGATTCAGGCCAACTCATTAACTTCCAAAAATCTTTGGTTAAGTTCAGCTCCAATACTTCCACTACTGAGAAGGATCTTGTTTGTTCTGTCCTTTCCATTAACCCAGAGGCTGCTCATAATTCTTACTTGGGCTTACCTTCATTTATTGGTCGTAACAAACAGGTTGTGTTTGATTTTGTTGAACAAAAGATTAGGAAGAGAATAAAAGGATGGAATAGAACGTTGCTTTCTAGAGCAGGTAAAGAGATTTTGCTTAAATCAGTTGTCCAGTCTCTGCCATCTTACACTATGAGTGTCTTTTTACTTCCGGTGGGGTTGTGTCAGAAGCTAGAGAAAGCTTTCAACTCTTTTTGGTGGGGATCTTCTAAATCTTCAAACCGAGGTATCCATTGGATGTCTTGGGAGAGATTATGTTGGCCAAAATTGAAGGGCGGGCAGGGTTTTCGTTCTTTGCAGGATTTTAATTTCGCTTTGTTAGGGAAGCAGTGTTGGCGCTTGTTGAATGATCAGGATTCTCTGGTGGCGAAGACCCTAAAGGCGAGATATTTTCCAACTAATTCTTTCTGGGAAGCTAAGTTAGGATATAATCCTAGCTATACATGGTGGAGCATTTGGAGTGCTAGAGATAAAATCAAGAAAGGCTGTCGCTGGAAGATAGGGAATGGCGTAAATATCATGGTTTTTAAGGATCCTTGACTGCCAGATATTAATAACCCCTTACCAACGTCGGAGCTGGATAGCAGTTGGTTGTCCCTCAAGGTTAGTGACTTGCTGATTAATGATTCAAGGGTTTGGAATTATGCTCTGATTTCTGATCTTTTTAATCCAAGAGATTGCAACCTGATCTTGAAAATTCCTCTTAGTTGGCACAATTCTATTGATAAATGGCAATGGAGTCTTGAGAACTCTGGTGTTTATTCAGTAAAAAGTGCATATAAACTTATTCATTCTGGGGTGGTTCCTTTTTCTGGTACTATTTTATCAGTGAATTGGAGGCTCTTCTGGAATCTTGGGGTCCCTTGCAAGGTCAAGCATTTCATGTGGCGTGCTCTCCATGATTGCCTTCCTGTTCGAGCTTTATTAGTTACAAAAGGGGTGGATGTTTCTATTTTATGTCCTTTTTGTAATTGTGATAAGGAATCTATTTTGCATATCTTCCTTGATTGTATCTTTGCGCGTGAAGTGTGGCAAAAGTCTTCAGTTGGCTTTATTAGAGGTAATTGTACTAATTTTGTCCAATGGTTCACTTGGGTTGCTTCTTGCTTGAGTGTGGAGAACTGTAATATGGTGGTTATGATTTGTTGGGCAATCTGGAAGTGCAGAAATGAGTTGGTGTGGCATCATACTAAGCCTGTGTATATGGCAGCGATTTTAATGGCAGAAAGAACTTTGGCTGATTGGATGATGGCGAGAAGAGTGGAGTCTTCTAATCAGGTTGGCTCTTCTTCTTTGCAGGTAGTTTGGTCTCCCCCACCATTGAATGTCTTGAAGTTGAATACTGATGCTGCCATAGAGAAGACTAGGGGTAGATCGGGGTTGGGGTTTGTTGTGAGAGATAGTATGGGCTCGTTTGTGGCAGCTAAGTGTAGAGGAATGCAGGGAGCTTATGATCCGTTAATTGCTGAAGCAATGGGGGTGAGAGAGGCTTTAAGCTGGTTGAAGGATAAGAGCATCTCGACAGCTACTGTTGAAATGGATTCACAAATGGTTTATTTTGCTTATTATCGAATGTTTGTTTTAATTCTGATCTTGGTTCTGTTATCGAAGATTGCAAAAAGTTGGCAAATTCTTTAGGTCAAGTCCATTTTGGATTTATTAGAAGATCTGCGAATTGTGTAGCTCATGTGTTAGCAAAAGCTGCATGTTCTGTGACAGGTCTGGTAACTTGGGATTTTATTCCTCCTGATTGTATTGTTCTAGCTCTTTTGGCTGATTCTTTTTAATGAAGTTCCTTTTATTTCAAAAAAAAAAAAAGAAAGTAATGTGTTATATTTTTTTTTTTTTACGTATATAATATCAATGATGGAAATTGGAAGATTACATTTTAACTACTCATCAAAAATATTTTGTTCGAGAAAGCATTACTGCATTTAGATTTTAAGGATTTCAATTAATTTTGAATTTTGATTTTAAATACTGCAGAATTGCATTAATTTAAAGAAAACAAAAATCTTGTTTCTTGTAAGCTTAAATTGCTTATATGACGTAATCAGTAAGCTAAATTCTATGAATTTTGGCATTGATCATGAAATGGAAAAGAAAATGAAACATTTATTCTTTTTTTTTTTTTTTTTGTTATTTATCGAGAAGTTCTAGAAAGCCAGTTTTTCTTTAGGCATCTTACCTCAAATAGTTCAGTACTAGTGTAAAGCAACAGTAACGTTAGAATTTGAGTCAACTTAAAAACAATTATTTATTACATTAATAAGTTTTGATATGATTACTGCTATTAGCTAGGTGTACTTAATTAGCATATAAAAGCTAGGAATTGGTCGGCTATCCTCGACAGCGAAATCAATCAATTTTTGAATGGTTGGAGCTTGTCCATGCGAGATTAGGATGACCCACACCCCTAACACGTGACACCGTCTAGGGTTCTAGGATTCATTTTCAACCATCAATTAGCTCTTTTTTATTTTTTCCCCTTTATTTATCTTATAACTTGATGAATATTGAAAATTCATAATAGGGTAGCAGCTGACAAGGCCTTATTTTTTTTTATTTAATTATATGTAAAATTAAAATTATCAAGTTTGGATTAAGAGAAGATGGTATCAAAATGGATTAAGATTCAAGAATAATATTCCAAAGTATTCTTTCAGGATACCCAAGAGCCAAAATTGTAAATAAAATAATGCAGAAGTTTGCAAGGAAAATACATATAAGATGTGCTCATTGGTTCATTGATCTTTTTATTTCCTCAAAAAAAGGGAAGACCCCTATAATGGAAGAGAGAGAATTATAGACTGAAACATTGAATCTCATCACATCTATACGTGTGAGATTTAAATTAGGTGGAAAACAAAAATTAGGTCCATTTTATATTCTGATAAATTATGTGGCTTTAAATGATAAGCTATAAACTTATAAGGACTAACTGATGCTTATTGTCGGCAGAGGCTCATCTCTATGACAATAACAGCAAATCGATTAATTTTTCATCATTCTTCAATCACAGGAAATCAACATGTAAATTTATATATTTGTATATCTATATTTATATATGCTTGTTAATTAACCATTGGAATTTCCAAAGAACAAACTAAAACGAGGCCATTAATTTTCAGTGCTTATGCAAGCAATGTGTACGTAAGATTTGGGAGATTCTATTTCTAAGTTGGTGAAATCTCGTAAACTAATGCTTGGGGTTGACTTTTATAGATACCTTTCTTTTCATTCTTTAATTATCAATAGTTAATAAAGTGTAATTATATTTGCATTGATTATTGGCAAAAAGATGATTTATTTTTTGTATTGCTGTTAAAAAACAACGAATTTAATACTAATTCAATTTTAAAAAGTTAGCTAATGAGATAATTAATATATCATTTTTATATCTAGAATTGAGGGCATGCAAAATATTTGAATCATAAAGTTTTTAGAACTAAATATTTGCTAGCAATCCCATACTACAAGACTAAAGATTTTGATACCATATTATAAAAATTGAATTTAGAGTTAGTTTAATTTTAAAAATTAACTTATGAAGTGAGAATAAAATGCACTTGTAAAAGGTACTTTACAATCAGTTGATATGAAATATTATATTTATCCATTGAAGGGGTAATAAGATTCGTGATGGACAGAAGAAGCTAGTACTCCTTTAATGGAAGAGCTTATTATGACGTCCTTATATATGATTGATATGTAATATCATTAAGAAAATAGTAAATATGAAATTGATTATATGCAATAAGTATATGCACATTTCTTTTCTATTATCATTGAGTGACACAGTAAATAGAGATAATTCCATTTCTATTTTAAATCCTCTCACTAATTTAAACTTGCCTTCAAAATTTCAGAAAAGTTTTCTACTCAATTGGTAACTAATTTAATTTTATTTATGTGGATTACATTACCCTCTTACAGACCCATCAATTACGAAATGTGTCCTCAAATTTAATTTTTATATTTACAAATAATTTATTATTATAAAAATAATATATAAATAAAAAGATATTAAAGATAACATTAAAACTGGCTATAATGCGTGCGCGTGCAAGTATATTCTTAATTCTCACTTAACATATAAATAACAACATTAATTTCTTATTCTGAAAGAAAAGAACATTCATAAACTTTTACTAAATACTTTTTTCATATCAACAACTGCTATTAGTTATTTCAAATCACTAAACCAAGTAGGACTTGGGTGTGATCAATTGATGAACAACAAGAATACATTTATAAATAAAAAGAAGAAGCAAATATTTATTATTGTTGCTTTTTTTTTTTTAAACTATTATTGTTATTATTGTCCTTATTATTATTATTATTATTATTATTATTATAGATGATTTAGACAAGGCTTTAATAGAATAGCATGAATTAAACAAAACTATTGAGCTAGCAGCTTAATTAATGGTGGAGTGTCTGCCTTGTAATAAACAAAAAAAACCTCAATGCTTCAATTTCTGCCTATATAATAAAAGAAAAAAAACTTTTATAACAACTGTAGTTAAAAATATGTGTTGCTTAATTTATATGTATAATTTAGGGATTAAGTAATAAAAAAATGATGTATGATTGAAATTTGGTCAAAATTGAAAGAAAGAATATACTTTAGTCTGATTGAATTTGTGGGAGAACTGAATTAGGGTTTGGATATGATAGACACGATTTGTCAAATTCCTTAACCCTGGGGGAAGTTATAACTGGGGAAGATACGGCTTAATTATTGAACACAAATACATTTTATTTTGCGTGTGATCCATATGTGTTGGATTGTGTTAGTCAAGCATTAAAACGATTTTTTTTTAATTTATTCCAAAAGATACAGCCAAATTAGTGGCTTGATTCAATCAATTAAAGTTGGATTTCTAGTTATATAATAATTGATAAATTGAATAATTAATCAGACCTTTTATCATTTTAAACTAAAAATCTGCCACGTCCTATATAGTCGGTCTGTCAGTGGGCAGTCAGTAAGAAATTGTGGGCTGGAAGTGGAAAGGGAAAAGATGGAAAAAGATGGCCAATAATTGGAATATATAAAGCAAAAGAAAACGTGAATTGATGAGAAATCCATACTCATTAAAATATAATTTATTTTATATGTACCGTAATATTTAGATATTTACATCTGAGTATGATTTGTATTGATTTTTCAGTTTACATATTGGAAAAAGTATATGCAAGTTCAAATGCAATTGTCTAAACCCTTGATTATATTCACAATGAAACCTCACAGTCATAGAATCTCATTTTATTATTTATTGATCAATCTCGAGCTTTAACTTCGTATTGCATGCAAAGCTTAAAGAATAGTAATACTATTTTCATAAAAATAAAATAAAAGGCTAAAGAATATTAGTACTATTTGTTTGGGGGGAAAAGAATGATATCAATTGTCAAATTTGAAGTCACAATTTCTTTGATTTTATCAGTCTCGAGTTTTAACTTCACAAAGATTAATGTATACAAAGACGACCTTTCATATGCACAAAACTAATTAGGAATTAATGTTAATTATTGTGTTTTTCTTGGTCTGAAAAAAAAAAAACTAAGGCACGTGCAACATATTGAACGATCTCGAACCTTCACTTCACAAATGACCTTTAAAAGTTTTAGAAGGATGCGAATAATCCTAATAGATACATACATTTTTTTTTGGTTGGAAAGTGAAGATGGCTAAATTTTGTCTGTAGTTGAATTCATGGTGACACCACTTTCCAAAAGTGATAAGAAAGATAAATTAGCTTTTTCCGTTAATTTTGGAAGTGGTGGTGGTGGGTTATCCAAATTTTTTTTTTTTTTTCACTTTTCCAAAGGTGTTGGATTCGTTGTTTCTCTGTCCGACGAGGTGCTATATGGTGGCGGTAATCAAGGAGGATTTAATAATTTATACAGGGGCCTATATTTTTGGGCTTCTATTAATATAATGGGCTTTTGTGGGTTCTTTTCTTATATGGTGGGCTATCTCAAATCCAGTCAATGCATTCAAGATCAGCTCAAAATCATAATTAGAAATAAATAATCCATCCTTGTTCTCCCACTGTCTATTGTTAATCTTTGATGATTATGGCTAGTGTAGTAGCAACTAGCAACCACCAAATTTAGTCATATATATATATAGTTTGGTATTTGGTATTGATGGTTGCCTAACATAGCACACTTAGAAAGTAAAGTATCGACATAATTTTGGCAAGAAAAACTCTGATGATGTAAGAGGGTATAGTTGTAGAGTTTAGAGCATCATATCTGGTGGTGTTAAGGGACTTTATATAGTAACTTGGCCTATTGCATTAAATGAGTTTGGCAGCTGCAATGACTTGTAAAGGGCTAATCATTGATTAATAATGCTTGACTGTTACAAATGGAATTAATTATTTTAAAGATATCGGTATGTCGAGTTTGCGGGAGACTAACCAAAGTAGCTCGATTTTCAAGTATTTTACTGTTATGGCAATATATGTTAGTGCCTACGCTGTATATGATATTTGTCCAGCTCAATAAAAATTTATTGGATGATGCAAATTTCAATTTATTTGGGGTGAAGACCGGAAGAAAACGAAATTGAGAAAAAAGGTTTCTTTCTTTGTTTTGAGAAATCAATGAACGTTTAGGGACTATCGGTTGCATAATTGCTCTAGGTTTTTAGATTATAGCCCCGTTAAACTAGTGAAGACAAAGGCAATGACAAAGATTCAACTAGAGTCAAATTGCATTTAACCATACATGATAATATTATTTAAAAAAAGTTCATCTTGTCATATTTCAGACCATACCTTACAAATTTACATTTAATAAACAAAATTTCCCATTTATTCCATGTAAAATGTCTAAAAATTGATAGAATTTAAAAATTGCGGAATGGATAAAAATGTCCCCATACTTAAAATTGATAAATTTAATAAAATTTTTCCGAATTTGAGAGCCTGTCCAGGTTAAATTGAAAAATTAGTTACTATTGACTTATGAGTCTAAACAAATATTTTTCATTTTAAAGGGCGTTCTAAGTTTCAACTTCATAAATGAGTGATTTATAAATAAGTGATTACGAATGTAATACTTATATTTTTTAACAGTTTTTTATTATTATTGTAAAGTGTGTTTTTTTAATTAGTATCTCATTTTTTGGGTTCATGAGCATGTTTAACAAATGCACTTGATTGTTGCTCAACTACTGTTGGTGAATACATGTTGAGATCTATGTAGTCTATGTTAATTTGGAAGTGTCATTTTTTTCTTTTGGGAAAAAGATTATAAGGCTTTAATTGGATCTGAACTTATAATATATCAATCCTTTATAAATTAGAGTCCAACACCATGAAATTTAAACTCATTTACAATAAGCTCCATTTTTATAAGTAAGATACACAAAATTAAGCAAGCATTCATGCACGATTAATGTGCCATAATCTAAAGAAAACGAGCAACAATGATTTTTCTTTATCTTGAAATTAGCAAGTCAAATCCACGAGTTACATTGAGACATATGTATAATCTCATAGTAATTAACCTTATTTAACAAAACTCAAACTAATAAACGATAAAAACATAAGACCTAGAAATAACAATGGCCGCCAATAATGAATTAGGCACAAATGAAATCAGAGGGAAGCTGCTTGCCACAAGTATTAATGAGCAAGCTCAAAGAGATGGGGATGTTAATGTTAATGCCAAGAATGTTAGCTTTAATGGCAGTGCAAAGGCAAATAGCTGCTTCAAGATCAAGAAGCCCTTGCAGTACCGAGCAACAAGGGTGGTCTGGTGGGTTCCCAACCACTGTACCAATTGTACCATTTAGCAACTTAGCACATACTCCCAGCTTTAGGGAATCTCTTGGGCAGCTCTTTTTAGCAGGGTTAGGGTTAGGGTTAGGTATTGGCCTTGGCTGGACACAGGTGTTGCACCCGCTCACTACTCCAAAGAATACAAGATTGGTGAAAATAAAAAGAGCTGCTGATGAACTCTTGCTATCCATCGTCTTTCTCTATCTTTTACTATGTAGTATTGATAGTAATTGCTTGGTGTTTCAGTGAATGTATTTGCAAGAGAATTTATAGAGTAAAATGGATATTACTAAACCATTATGAATTAATATGATGAATTAATATGATGGCCAATACTCGATTAAAAGAATAAAATCTTTTATTCCATTTGTTCTAATATCTTTATGAGTAATAAAAAAAATAAAAAGATATTATTAATTTTAAGCTATAATGTATAAATTCTAATGCCATCAAAAGTTGTATAGAATAAAAAAAAAATGAGAAAAGAGAAATCATGTGAAGCAAGGCTGGCAATGAAAGAGATCTAGGGAGGATCTTTTGTCATATTCCTAAATGTAAGTGAAGATGTTGATTGTTTAGACCTCAAAATCAGAGTAATTAGGTTGCATAGGCACTCCCGTGACCATCTGCATCCTGTAACATGTGTAACGGTTTGTGATTCTGTGGGCACTCATGTTTACCACCAATCAAATTCCACTCAATTTTATCTACGCAACTTAATTCGTGCATCTCTCCTTCTTATTGTATTTTATAATTACTTCTATTAGTTTTTGTTTCTTTCTGGTTGTACTTTCAGTGAAAAAAACAATTGAACCTATGTTGGGTTTTCCAAGAAAGTTACCTATAATTGTGACATGTTCATCCTATTATAAGTATTTTCATTGTCTAAATTATTCAAAATTTATATATTTTTAATATCAGTAGTCAAAAATAAAATCAAATATTTGATAAATATGGCTAATTATAGCGGACGAAATTAAGAGATTTCAACGATGTTTCTTAAGAATTTTCATTTTTTTCCTGAAAAAGATGCCATAATTTAGTATACTAATATTCATATTTTTAATTTGAAGTGAATCATTTGTGAAATAGATGTTGAAGGTCATTTTATTAATTTTGAACAATATATATTGAAATGTGAATTTGTAGTTCTTGAAAACGAGAAAAGGGTTTGTGGGCAAGAAAATAAAAAGAGGCTTCTTCTTTGATCAAATTTGTTTAATAAAAAAGAGTAGCCTCCTAGATTTTATAGTTTTAACGGGCCTAGCCTTTAAAAACTAAGGGGCTTAGATAAATTCTTTATATGGATTCCAGTCCAGTTCTAGATGTAGGTTCGAGTTTCAGGAACTTACCTTGTGGGGTATCCATCTAAGACCCATCATTAATTTCAGTAAGATTTTTTTTTTTTTGAAACTCAAATCTTATTAAAACAGCAAAAGCCTAACAAAATAAATGAAAGAGCAGGACGAATCCAACCTACAAATAAAATGACTTATAAACTAAAAATTTAAAAATTAAAATCTTACGTTCCCATCAAAATTTAAATAAATATGTATATAAAAAAAAAAAGCAAAAAGGGCAAAATTTTGCCCTATAGCTATGCCAAATAGTACATATTGGCTCATATTTGTTCATATAATGTTCATGTAATTACCATCTTGTTTTAATGCAACAATTTACTCTTAAACTATGTTTTAGTGCAACAATGTTCATGTAATTACCATCTTAGCTCATATTTGTTCATATAGTTACCAAAATGGTTCATATTTACTTTTATTTGCTATTAAAAAAGTATTCATATTTTTCATTGCCATTATAAATAAGAGTAAATATGAGTTATTTTAGTAATAGCATGAGCATTTTGAATTAAGAAAAGTTCGAAGGTAAATTTGTATCATTTTGCATAGTTCAGAGATAAATTTGACTCTTATCAATACAAAAAAAGGGCTATTAGCAACTACATTTAGCGACTAATTGTTTCCGTCGCTATTTTTGCGACTGAATTGCGACTAAATCGATGTTCCGTCGTTAAATTTGCATAAATATGGAATTAGCGACTGAATATTATTTCAGTCGCTAAATTATGCCGCGAAGAAGTCCCGCCTTTTTTTCCGACAAAATTAGCGATAAAATATTTAGTCGCTAAAAACAGCGACGAAAATTTAGTCGCTGAAGTTGTATTTAATATTAGCGACTGAATTGCGACTATTTTGTTGTCGCAAATTTTAGCGACTAAATAGCAACAGAATTTTTCTGTCCCTATTTTTAATAGCGACTAAAAATTTAGTCGCTATTTTGTCGCTATTTTTCGATTATGTATCAGACTCAAATAACCAAAATCCCCAAATCAAAACTCAAAAAGAAACAGAGAGCTGAAGTGCCGTCGAGAGAGAACCCCGCACCGGAGGAGTTTCGATTCCCCTTGCCACCGGTGACGCCGCGTGTTAGCTCCGGCAGTGAGAACGTCGATCGGCATTAAGTTTGTTTCCTGTGTTTGAGAGGTATGTTTCACGGAAAGATAGCCAAAAGTTGGAATTCGTTTTCAATTTTCTTAAAATTGAAGTGTGTAGTTTTAGTTGTGTGAAATTTCTTCTCTGTGCTTAGGGTTCTTGAGAGATTGAGGCTCAAAAAAGGAGGAGGAAGAGTCAATGACCGGTCGATTGAAAACAGAAGCTAAGGGGAGAAAACCGGGTATGTTCCACAGTGCTCTTGTTTACTTGCTTTTCTTACTCACATTAGTTATGAAAAATTAAAAAAGTAGCAAAGGATTTGATTTGATTCTTGTTGATGAAAACCTAAATGATCTTGTTACTGACCTAGACTGAACATGGCCATGCCAAGTTCACATTTTATTTGCAAATTCATATCTAAAGCTAGTTATATAATTTATAAAAAAATTATTTGCAAAAGGAAGCTATTGGATCCTAGGTCTAAAAGAAAACAAAGATAGCGACTTGATGAAGGATGCTTAACTTCTAAGAAGGTGCAAGAAAAAGCCAGAATTAAATCATACAACTTACATACACGATAACCGATCGTTGAAAAAGTTTGGCCTTAATCAATGATAATGTGGATCAACTACATCAATTAAGTGATAAAATTTGCTTGTTCGGAAAGCGTCATGTCCATAACACTAACCTTAAATTTACATTGATCCACTTAGCACTATCTTTACTAGAGCCATTTAAAAAATATTTGTCAAGATAATGTGATTTTCAATGAAACTTATCTTGTGTTCATCATGCATTTTTAAAAGTAACAATTCATTGAAATTTGCATTGGATGTCACTAAATTTATGTCCTAATTACCAAAAGATAGCAAAATAATTTCCATAACAAGAAAAATACCTAAACTATGTAATTGTTGCATGAAAAGTCATTTTGGTTTAAAAACTTCAAACTCTACCAAAAATTAAAGATGACACTGCCATTAAGTTCCATAATTTTTAACAAGAGACACGAAATAAACATATCAGTTGGGGTCCATGTAATGAAACTAACGTGATAAGAAATTATTTTTTAATGATATATAGATTATCTATTTAAAGAAAATTTATATTTCATTTGTTGAAGTGTACCACCACATGTCACATTTTAAAAGTTCTAAAACATACGTGGCAATTAATGTCATGTTAAATTTCTGTTAGAGTTTGAATTGTATCCCAGCTCAAATGATTTTACATGTAAAAATTATATATTTCATATATTTTTAGTTATAAAAATTTTTTATGTTAATTTTTCATAATTAGAATATAAATTAAGTAATCTTCAATGCAATTAACCCTAATTAATAGTTGATGGTACTAAAATTTAACATGCAATTAATTAGTATTTTCAAGATTTTCAAAACTATTTTCAAAGACATTCATAAGAACTGTTTCATTAGTTTTTTTTTTAAAATAAAAGCATTTTCAAAAAGTAGCTTTCTTAATTTTTGCATCACATCAAACTTACCTTAAATAAGACTTGATGAAGGATGCTTAACTTCTAAGAAGGTGCAAGAAAAAGCATAGATTATTTAATTGCTCATTCTATATTTGAAATTAATGGATATAATAGGAAAATTATATTAACCATCATAATTACAATTTTTTTAATTTATATGAAAAGTGAAGGTGGACAAAAAAATTATGTTAGGGATGGAGTAATTAATATGGTTATAGTAGTTTAATGATCATAAATTTCAAAACAAATTCATCAATTGTGCTCTATAATAAAAATAAGTGCATGCTTAAGCCATGAATATTGTACGAATATTTCAAATTACACGTTAGAGAATATGATGAAGTTTTACCTGAAAATCAAAATAGATTTTTTTGTTAGAGAATATGATGAAGTTTTACCTGAAGGAAACTAGAGATCAAGTGAGGCCAATTAAGCTTGAGTAGGTGTTTGGATTTGTAATCAGTTTTCTCCAAACCATGATTAGTATAAGCCTTGTCATTACACTTGTTGGATGCATAGCATTGGATTCATCATTAACATTAATTAAGCTTATATTAGCGAGTACAACCTTTGAAATTCTAATATTCAATAACCGAATCAGATAGTCATTGGCTATAATTAATTTAGGTTTTGACTTTTATAATAGGATCAACGATATGCATGTTAATACACCATTTAATCTAATTTCTATTACGAAACTAAAAGAAGACTATGTCTTTCAAGGGGCAAAGGATCCCTTACCTTCTTCTGAGTAAGGGTGATACTAATCGGTTGTTTTTTTTTCTTATTTTGTTAAAATCGAAATATTTAGGTTAAATGGAATCTTTTGATCGTAGTTGGACGTATAATCGACGTGACTCAAGTGGGAGGACTAATGCATCATTCGTATATGGTGTTGAGAATTTTATTAAATTCGCTACTTCTCATCCGGAAGAAATGAGTGGTGATCTTATTAGGTGTCCGTGCAAAAATTGTGTGAACCGAAAGTTCCATGACGTGGATACAGTTATGAATCACCTCTTCCGTAAGGGATTCGTTCGGGATTATTTGGTTTGGAATTGTCACGGGGAGACACACATCACCCCTAATGAGAAAAATTGGAATCCAATGGCCAATGAATCAGTGGAAGCTGTAGGGGTTACAAATCCATATCAGCAAATGGTGATTGATGCAGTGGGGCCTAATATGTTTCCCGACACACAGTGGCAATAATTTATTTCGGAGGCTCAAACTACTAATAATTATGAACAAGGCGTTATGTCTACTCTCGATGAACCCGGACCTTCAAATTGGGGTACAAATTCTATGGATGAGCCACCAAATCCACAATGCCAAGAATTTTATGACCTTCTTGAATCTGGTAATGCACAATTGTATCCCGGATGTGAGAACTATTCACAGCTTTCGGTAGTTGCCAGGATGTTGTATGCGAAATCTGAATATAATCTGCCGGAGAGATTTTATGATGCAAACATTCAATTCTTTAAGGAAGCTTTGCCTGAAGGTAACAATTTGCCAGAAAATTTTTACCAAACTAAAAGTCTTGTCAGAAGCTTAGGATTGCCAGTTCAGAAAATTAACTGTTGCAATGAGGGATGCATGTTGTTCTGACGTGATGATGAAAACCTGACACATTGTAAGTTTTGCAATCATCCACGATTTAAAATTCGTGTTGGGTCTCGTCAAAACAGTCAGAAATCATATAAGAAGAAGTATTATTTTCCATTAATACCTAGGCTTCAACGGTTGTATCAATCAAAAGCAACAACATTATATATGCAGTGGCATCATAATCATGTCCAAGATGATGGGGTGATGCAGCATCCTTCGGACTCACTATCTTGGAAATATTTCAATGAAACTCATCATTCTTTTGCTGCTGAGACTAGAAATATAAGGTTGGGGTTATGTACAGATGGTTTTCAACCATTCGGACAATATGGTAGGAAATATTCATCATGGCCTGTCATTGTAACGCCTTACAACCTACCACCTTGGATGTGTATGAAGGAAGCTTATATGTTTCTGACAGTTATTGTACCTGGCCCTAAAAATCCAAAGAAAAAAATTGATGTATTCCTACAACCATTGATTCATGAGTTAAACGAATTATGGAATATTGGAGTCCCAACATATGATGTGTCAAGTAAACAAAATTTTATTATGAGAGCCTCACTTATGTGGACCATCAATGATTTTCCAGCATATTCTATGATATCAGGTTGGAGTACTTCAGGGATATATGCTTGCCCGTATTGCATGGAACATACCCAGTCATTCAGATTAGAGAGTGGTGGAAAGCAAACATGGTTTGACAATCATCGAAAATTTCTTCCTCCAGATCACTCATTTAGAAGAAACAGAAGGAATTTCAGAATTGGACATATTAAAACAATGTCTCCGCCACCAATAATAGATGGGGAACAAATTCTGCAAGAAATCGATCAATGGGGTTTAGTGAAAGTTACATAGTTTGATACAGATGAGATTAATGGGTTTATTTATCAGTCTTGTTGTTGGAGAAAGAGAAGTATTTTTTGGGATTTGCCTTATTGGAAATCACACCTGATTCGACATAATCTTGATGTCATGCATGTTGAGAAAAATGTGTTCGACAATGTGATTAACACGATTTTAAATGTTGAAGGGAAAACCAAAGACAATGCAAAATCACGTTCAGACTTACAAAAATATTGTTGTCGGCCAGAGTTGGCAATGGATCCAATCAGTGAAAAATATCCAAAAGCCTGTTACACATTGGATAAAGAATCGAAAATAGGATTGTTTAATTGGTTGTCATAACTTAACTTTTCAGATGGATATGTTTCTAATTTGGGTCATTGTGTTGATATGAGGAAGCTCAAACTATATGGCATGAAAAGTCACGATTGTCATATATTTATGCAGCGATTGATACCTGTTGCCTTTCGTGAGTTACTACCTGGAAATGTGTGGCAGGTACTCACGGAGCTGAGCTTATTTTTTAAGGATTTGACATCCAGTACTATCCGTATTGAGGACATCGAGGCATTGGAATCAAACATCCCCCTAATTATGTGCAAGTTAGAAAAGATATTTCCTCCGTCTTTTTTCGACTCAATGGAGCATGTATTGATACACTTATCATATGAAGCAAAGGTTGCTGGACCTGTACAGTATCGATGGATGTATCCGTTTGAGAGGTAAATATAAAGATAACAATGAATATTATGAAGTGTGGAAATAAAAGTTGAGGCTTTATACATGAACTAAATGTTACCCTTTCGTCCTATGCAGGTTTCTCCGATCACTAAAAAAGAAGATTGGCAACAAATCAACAGTTGAGGCTTCCATTTGTAATGCGTATTTACTCTCTTAATCATCTAACTTTTTCTCGCATTACTTTGAACCTCACGTCAGTACAATCCAACGACGACCACCTCGTAATGACGATGGAAGTTGTCAGGAAAACATGAGCGGAAATTTATCTGTGTTCACTTACCCCGGCCGAGCATGCTCCGAAATTCGTGACAGAACATTAACAACAGAGGAGTATGAGGCAGCCCATAAATATATTCTGCTAAATTGCGAGGAGGTTTCACCATTTTTGAGGTATATAATTCTTATTTTGAATATTAAGTTGCAATATATGCAAGGATACATGGTGAAACTAATATTTTTTTTTACAATAATGTAATGTAGTATATATTACAATAACTTACGTGAAAAGTATCTTGATCTGACACCAAGTCAAATTGATGCAAACATAGATCACTATTTCGCAGACTGGTTCGAACTCTATATAAGGCCTACACAATTTCCATTTATAACGCAAAAATATAAGTTAACATTGGATTGCTGATAACGTTGCCATGTTTTCTTTTTTGTATTAAGGTCCGTTACAATGGAATTGACAATGAATATCTCTGCAGTTTGTCACAAAGACCATTAAGGACAGCGAAGTGTTATTCTATCTATTTCGTCAATGGATATAAATTTCACACAAAAAGTCATGCTTCTGGGAGACGATCAGTGAATAGCGGAGTTTGTGTTAAAGGCTCCAACTCATGTGATAATGTTGGTGAATATTATGGATGGATTGAGGAGATCCTGGAGTTGGAGTACCCTTCGTTACCAATAAAACAGACAGTATTGTTCAAGTGTCATTGGTTTGATCCCACTATAGATATTGGTCTTAAGATATACAACAAATATAGAATGGTTGACGTAAATCATCACCGTCGTTTCAACAGATATGAGCCATTCATCCTAGTAATGTAAGCAACTCAAGTGTATTATGCAAGATATCCTTCTTTAAAAGTAGATAGATCTCATTGGTTAGCTGTGCTTTCAGTAAAACCAAGAGACTTTGTTGTGACTCCACATGTTAGCGATGGGACTGCTACTATAAATGCTAATGCATTTCAAGTTGATGAAGTTATAGTGCATGATATAACAGTGGATACTGGTAACGATGACGGTATTGACTTGCGTGATCCTTCGGGAGTTGTCATTGAACTTGATAATGTTCATGAGGTGGATCCAGTACTTGAAGTGGATGATGATGAAGAAGAATTTATTGACTATGATAGCAACGAGGACGACGATGAGGAATTTCAAAATTCATCAGATAGTTGCTAAGTGATTATATGTAATTTTTATAGTATCGTGTGTTAAATAGTAAAAATTTTAAATTATATATATGAGTTGTTGATTAGGATTGCCATTTTATATTATAAATGTTAAACACATACATGTATACTTTACCATTTTGTAGGTATGGGTCGTGGCAGAGGAAGAGGATTTACAGGTCGGGGTCGACGGGGAGGAGGACATGGCGGGGATTCAATAACTCCACCCTTTGGAGACATGCCACATATCCCGGGAGACCCTTCATCTGGGCATGCACCTTTGCCTCCTGTTTCCTCTATGCCATCTGCACCTACTCCTTCTCCACACACAGCCCACAACAGTACATCAACCACATGTGAGGTTTCGAGTCAAAATAATAGTCGATTGGACATTACGGTGAACCAGGCGGGCTTGTGAGTATTTGCGACTGCAAATTGAGATTAAGTGATAAGCATGTTTAACCACATTTCTTTTATATTGTTTACTTAGCAGGCTGGAACCTTCCTCACAATGCTCCAGAACTATAACCAGCATCTTCCACCAGCGGATTGACATTAATGGAGTTAGTTGGAAGGAGGTTTCCAGAGAAATTAAGGAGTTTTATTGGGGAGAATTTAAGGTATATCTTTATTTTTATTTCAACATGCAATGAAACTTTTTCATTTCAAATTTCATATTTCAAATTAATTGGATTATTGTATGATCATATTGACTAATGCATCTCTTGTAATATATATATATATATATATATATATATATATATATATATATATATATATATATATATATATATATATATATATGTATGTATGTATGTATGTATATATACATACATATATATATATATGTACATATATATATACATATATATATGTACATATATACATATATATATACATATAATATATATATATACATATATGTATATCTATACATATATATATGTATATGTATATATATATATACATATATACATATATATGTATATATATATACATATATATGTATACATATGTATATATATCTATTATATATATATACATATATATATATATCTATATATATATATACATATATATATATATATATATATATATATATATATATATATGTATGTATATATGTATATGTATATATATGTATATGTATATATATGTATATATGTATATGTATATATATGTACATCTATATATATATATAGATGTACATATATATATATCTAGATGTACATATATATATATGTATATGTACATATATATATATATGTATATGTACAAAAAAGGTGCCACTGGGATGATGCTGTAAATGCTCTTGTTAGTGCAGGTTGGGAAACAAAAGCTGCTCAGAGGTATAAAGATTATGTGTATAACGTAAAGAACGCTAAGCAGAGGCCGAGGGACTTTCCAGAAGCAGCACGGGTTAGGTGGCATGAGATTTTCAATCTTCCTCTACACATCCAGATTTCCAATCAGAAAAAGGTAAATCGCTATGGAGGGTCTGAAGACAAGGCACCAGGATCTTACACGGGTGACACCATATCTATTGGTGAGCATATCTCACGATTGGTAAGTACTTTAATAATAACAGAAATTACTTTTATACTAGTGATTCTATATTATCATAATGTTCGCATAATGATTTGTTCAAATCAATACCTTTCAAACAGTAAGCATTTTTACTTAGGATTATATAGAGCCACTCATTTATTGAATTGGACATATATATATATGCGAATTGTTTGATATTATTTGATTGATATATGTATTGGAGGATGGGAATTTTGTGTTGGAGTTTGTTGAGGAGATTGGAGTAAATTTGTGATTTTATGAAGTGTAAAATGCATTTTTATTTACAGGAGGATGTCAATAATATAGGGGAGGTTCTGTCAAATTTTTTATTGATTTGTTAGAACCAGTCAATATTGAATTGGAAATATAAGCGAACTGTTTGATATTATTTGATTGCTATATGTATTGGCGAATGGGAATATTGTGTTGGAGTTTGTTTAGGACATTGGAGTAAATTTGTGATTTTATAAAGTGCAAATTGCATTTTTATTTACAGTAGGATGTCAATAATATAGGGAAGGTTCTATCAAATTTTTCATTTATTTTTAGGATTTTTTTCATTTCGAACATTACATTTAAATAGCATTAATACGAAAAATAATGCAAAAATTTATTTTCGGTCATCTTCTTCTTTTCCAATAACTATTTTCTACTGCGTGTGATAGGAGAAGGAGTTGGGCCGCCCACCTATAATTCCCGAGGCTTATTTGCACACACATACTATAAATCATGATGGGAAGACTTATGTGGCGTACCGTAGCAGAGAGGTGCATGTAAGTAATATGTACTTTAAATGTTGATAATATTTTCTGATATTGAAATGCCTAATTGTTGTAAAACATGATTTGTACTTATATTTACATTTATAAAACATTGTTGTCATTTAACAGAAGAGGTATGAGCAACTTCGATCTGAAAGATCGCAAGAGGAGTCCTCTGTCGATGAGTCGAAGTTGTTCATGGAGGCCGCACGTCGCAATAAAAGGAAAACCATTTACGTTTTTGGCTCTTATGTGCCTCCCGGTCTTTATTCATCCGGACCATCTTCTGCTGCTGGTCCAAGCACTGCCTGTCATTGTGCTGGATCCTGCTTGACGAAGCAAGATGTCGAGGAGATTGTCGCACGAACTATTCGCTCGTTGCTTCCTCACTTGCCAGCCCAGCCACCAGCCACTCAGTCCGATACCACCACTACATCACCTGCACCACATGATCAGGATGCCGGCCCTTCATTTTCGCACGGTTCTCACCTGCCTGATGATTCTCATTTTGGTAGTGGCGGCCCTGCTTGACAGTGTTTCTCCATATTTATTCGTGTTTATATTATCACTAGTACATTTTACTCGAATATTTTATATTATGTCGCAAAACAAACTTATTATTTTTTTTATTTACGTTTTTTTATTACTTATATACTATGTACGTACCTACGACCAGTAATTATATGTATTTTGGATTACATCTGCATAAATTTAATTATATTTTATATTTATATTCACATTTATTTATTTTAGTTTATATTGGTATAAAAATATATAAAAAAATAATATTTAATAAATAGCGACGGATTTGCGACGGAAATATCCGTCGCTGATAGTTATTTGCGACTGTAAATTTTTGTCGCTAAATTTTAGCGACTGAAAAATTGGCGATTGATTGTCACAAAAAAATTAGCTACTACATTTAGCGACGGAATAGTCGTCGCTAAATAATTGAGGCGACTAACCCTATTTCACTATTAGCGACTACAAATTTCACATTTAGCGACTAAAAAAACAGTCGCAAAATATAGCGACGGTAATTCCGTTTAGTCGCTAAGTCCTTGCGACGGCCTTAATTGCGACTGATAGTCGTCCAGTCGCTATTTGTAATTAGCGACGAAAATATCAATATTAGCAACGGTTTTGTCTGTCGCTAATAGCTGTTTTTTTTGTAGTGTATCTCTGTAAAATAATATGATATTTCTTCAAGTTTTGTATGTATAAAGCATGTAGTAACTTAAAGTGTCAAGACTTGACAATTATGGATTCATTATTGATTCATCAAATGATTTAAATCATCTTGAAGTTAGTTTAACCATAAAATTTTGAAGAATTTACCATTTTATCTATCTAGATTTCTTCTCATCAAGCCCCAAATTTCACTTCTTGATTTAGACCCTTTATTCTGTTTGAACTCCGGATCTTCACCTAGATAGTCTGCAATAATGGGTGCTAAGTTTATATACAAAGTTTGTGTATTGAGTGAGTTGAATTTAATAATTGTGACTCACTATTACTCTAAAATATCTTGAAATTTTTTTAACATTAACATCACAATATTCAACTTTTACTAATTCTCTTAAATGTCAATCATAGTATGGTCTCCTACTCTCTCTCCAATATTGAAGAGCTGAAACAAAATTCCGACGCCACAAACATTAATTTGTCAAAAGTTGGCCCAAGGAATATCATGTAGTCCATTGAAATTAGTTGGAGAAAAAATATATAAAAAAAAAAAATTCTTGGTGGTGGGGCGAGGGTATAATATTAATATGTCCAGTTTAGTTAGGAGAATGTTTACATCTTAACTTAATGTAAGAAAAAAATTTGGAGTCAGATTTGGTACCAAATCATGATAAAATTGATTTCAATGCCTACATTTTTAGTTGCAAATTGCAATTAGGTTCACACTTTCGGTCCCTTTTTTCTGCTGCTATTTTCTCTCTTTTTGTCCTACACATATATTAATATAGCCGAAGCTTCCATAATGAATTGGACGTCTCTTTATCGTTTCATTTTTATTGGATGTCCCCGAAGGGCCGAATTGGACTACTCTAATTGTCCAATATATGCATTAACTTTTTAAATTGTTCACTTAGTGATCCATTAAAATATGATAAGCTCCACTCGTTTTTCCACATTTAGTGTACATTCACTACAAGAAACAAGGGATTTCCCGACGGAAATTCCCGACGGAAAATAAGGAATTTCCGTCGGGAAACTAAATTCCCGACGGAAATTCATTCCGTCGGGAATTAAGTCGTAGCTAAAATTTCCCGACGGAAAATATTCCGTCGGGAAATTTCCCGACGGAAATTGAATTTCCGTCGGTAAATTTACCGACGGAAAACAAATTTCCGTCGGTAAAATTACCGACGGAAATTTTTTCCGTCGGGAATTACCGACGGAAATTCAATTTCCGTCGGTAAATTTACCGACGGAAATTGAATTTCCGTCGGCAATTACCGACGGAAAATAATTTTCCGTCGGTAATTCCCGACGGAAATTAAATTTCCGTCGGGAAATTTTACAAATTAAAAAAAAAATTAATAAATAATAATAATAACAATACAATTAACATAAATAAATAATAATAATAACAATACAAATTATAAATAAATAATAATAATAATAACAATACAATTAACATAAATAAATAATAATAATAACAATACAAATTATAAATAAATAATAATAATAACAATACAATTAACATAAATAAATAATAATAATAATAACAATACAAATAACATAAATAAATAATAATAATAATAATAACAATACAAATTATAAATAAATAATAATAATAACAATACAAATTAATATAATAATAATAACATGTTGAATAATAATAATAATAATAATAACTAAAATTAACACTAATTAACAATAATAATCATAATATGAAAAATTCTATTAATAAATTTAATAACAATAAAGTATTAAGAAATATAAATTTAAACAATAATTAAAATTTACCAATATTCATCTAACATAAAAAAAATAATAATAATATTAATAATAATTCTTATTATACCCAATTAACAATAATAATAATAATAATAATAATAATAATAATAATAATAATAATAATAATAAATAAAAGAGAGGCAGATCTGTACCTGGCGCCGGAGGAGGAGGAGAGGTGGTCGGCGGTGGTCGGCGGCGACTGGGCAGAGGGCAGAAACGGGGAGAGGAGAGGGAGAAGAGAGAAAGAGAGAGAGAGAGAGAGAGAGAGAGAGAGAGAGAGAAAGAGAAGGGAAGGAGAAGCGGGAAAAGAGGGAGGGAGGGGAGGCCGATCGGCGCCGGAGGGAGGGGGAGGGGCGGTGGTCGGCGGCCGGCGGCGGCTGGGCAGAGGGAGGAGAGACGGGGCGAGGAGAGGGAGAAGAGAGAAAGAGAGAGAAGAGAGAGAGAGAGAGAGAGAGAGAGAGAAAAAGAGGGAAAATAAATTTAATTTAACTTTAGCGACGGAAAGCATCTTCCGTCGCTAAAAAAAGAGAGGGAAACGAAATTTTTTAACTTTAGCGACGGAAAGCATATTCCGTCGCTAAAAAGAGAGGGAAATTCAATTTTTTTATTTTTAACGACGGAAAAAAATTCCGTCGCTAAAAATAGCGACGGAATACTCAAACCGTCGCTAATTTTAGCGACGGATTTTATATCCGTCGCTAAAAATATAATTAAGTTTTTTTTTAAATTTTTTTCAGCGACGGAAAGAATTTCCGTCGCTATTTTTAGCGACGGTTCCTAGAAACCGTCGCAAATATCGGTCGGCAATGTTGGCGGAAAATCTTGGCGCCATTTTTAGCGACGGAAATTAAATTCCGTCGCTATTTACCGACGGAAATTAAATTCCGTCGCTAATTAGCGACGGAAATTTAATTCCGTCGCTAAATAGCGACGGAGGCTAATTTCCGTCGCTATTTAGCGACGGAAATGACTCCGTCGCTAAATTTCCGTCGCTATTTCATCTTTTTCTTGTAGTGATTAATGATCATTTCAATTAATTGATTATAATTGTTATATTTTAGATATATTCACCAAAACTAATTCAAAAATGTCACTTTGTTTATCTATTTATTTATTTTTCATAAAGCTCTCGCAAAAACTAGAACTTGTAATTGTGGAGTTAAAGTTCATTAATCAATAACTAATATTTGGTGAGCCAAAGATTTCCATTCAATCAAATGGCCATAAAAATGCCGGTGAGGCCTAATTATATTCAGAGAAAGTTGGGTTTGTATGTCGCTCCAAAATCTAGAATTGCGTGTAATTTCTACATAGAAACCCTCTTAATTAGTTCTGATTCAGCTAAACATTTTTAAATACTTCATTCATTACTTTTTATCTGTCATTTTTGTTATTTTTATTATGATTAAGAAATATTAATTAGACTTAAATTTAAAATAAAATTAAGTGATTTAATATATAAATTAGCTTTCCGATGTTTGTGTTTATGCTAGTATATACTTAGCTTTTAATTATTACTTGGGTTGTCCAATCCTCAAACAACCAAACACTTCCTTGTCCATATCCTCCTGGTTTGTATTTTTTTATTTTTAAATTTTTTATATGTACAAGTGGTTAATATTCTAATTTTGGAAGGACTTTGGATTGAATTGGATTTATGCCAATTTTTTTTGGGCGGATTTGAGCGGAATTTTAGATTTGCGCTACTTTTGACGGATCTAAAAAGTAGTGAAATGATGGTCAATAACATGTATAGATAATATTTCATTATTTTTATCATCGGTTGGATTTATGAAAAACTCATGGATGGCCAATAAAGAATTTTCCATAAGTTTATATTTCATCTTGCCATTGGTTAAATCCATTATAAGCTATATCTAGACAATAGCGATTCTTTTACAATTAAGATCTAATAATCCATTAATAATATTCTGATCCTATTAATTAGTAATATTAGAAATAAATATGAAAAGTTTATTTGAATTTAAATATGCCAATAAAATATGGATTTATGATATTTATGTTGTTTCACGATTGAAAAATCTTGATTTTGAATTCAGTCAAAAGTTTAAAATTTTAATGTCCCAAATCACTTAGCAGGAGGTAAACATAATCCTGATTTGTGCAATGCAGAATATATCATATTATATTGATGGATATAATTGTCCGCTTCTTCCATGTCCTTATTAATTAATCCATGCCGGCCGACCAACACCACATGTAGCAGACGTAAAATCCAAAAATTAACTGAAGCTTCACTAATACAGTGAATAAGAAAAGATAAATTAATCAATAATAAAAGACAACTAGCAGGCTTAAAATATTTAAATAATGTCCATTTTTTCCTGCAAAATTTTTGTCCATAGTTCAATAGAGTGGCACTTGATAATGTATTGTCAACTTTATTGAATAATTCCTGGATGAAAATGCTAAGAAAAAGTTGTTGTGCACACATCAACTTTGAATTTGTCTAAGAGCACACGTTTTGCAACCAATTTTAATCATATAATATCTTTATATCTTGTTACAAAGACATAAATGAATTGATGTCAAATCATGTATATTGGTCTCATGATTTGATGTTGACTTAAATTAACCAAACTGTAAGTGTAAGTTGAGGGAAATATGGCTCCACACCGTGTGAATACATAGACATTTAGTATTTAATAGTATTCAAAATTCAACTCCAATATCTTTAATTAAGGGATAAAAGATCTTCACCATTCCATTCATCATGTCATCGCTTGACACTTAAGTTAGACTTGTTTTTTTTTTCCCTTAATTTGTATATCATATCAATCTTGGGTGGAACCCATGGTGGGTTCCGGTGCGCCCGTGACATTTTCCATATAATTATCCAGTCGGCGAAGATGAATAGGCCAAGACTTTAATTATCATCATAATTCAGATACAGTTTAATATTTCCTTACACTAGCTAAATTAAGTATACAAATAATTAAAGTTTCTGCGTGAAAATATGTTATGTCTTATATCTAATCAGTAAATTATTATGAAGAAATGCTTACATCTGGGTACAGAAACGCCCATCGATCCTGCCTTTTTTTTAAAAAAAAATAAAATAAAAATAAAAATGTGAGAAACTAACAAACACTTACTGCCTTAAATGGTGTAAAAACGAATACTCAAAATTATGGAGGAGTATGTATTATTAGTTTGGTAGCTGAAAAGGAAAAATAATAAAAGTTGCATTAAAAATTTTTATTTTCTTCTATATTTATGTTAATTTGCATGAGGGATATCTAATTCACTTTAATGATGGAAACAAGGAAAAAAAATAGAAACGAAAGGTATTCTTTTTTCAATTCTTTGGACGGAAATTAAATTTCTCACTTATAATAAAATGAAAGAAATAATATTTCAAAATATTCTTTGAGTCTTTTTCTCTCTAAATTTCTCCTCATTTCTCATATATTTGGCGAGAAATTATTTTGGAGATCTAAGAGGATATTGAAAAATCTATTTCCCTTGGAAAATTATAATTCTTTTCTATCTTTAATACTCAAACAATATATAGAAAAGAGTATAAATTTTATTTCGATTCTTTTCTTTTCCACCCAATTCCACCAAAACAAATAAAGGGTTAAGATTTGGCCCCCTGAATACCTAATTATCTTATGCCCACCCTTGACAGAGAAATAGCATTTTTCCTTAATGTTAAATCATTCATATCTTGAAATTAGATTTAGTTAAATTATAAATTTAACAAGATAGCATGATTGAATGGGAGATGTGTAAATTATTTTTATCAAAAAAATTGCTGGAGATCAAACAGCACTTCTAGTTTAAATTAGAAAAATATTACATTATACTCGCATGGAAATAGATTCCATTACATGGAGGAATCTCATGTTAACAGTGGTTTGAGTTGAGTACATCTCAGTTTTTAGTGCAATATTTTTCCTATTTACACAAACTTTTACAAAGAGTGTTTAGGAATATAAATTAATTAAGAGGAGAAGTAGTCGTGACAAATAAGCTCTAAGAACAAATATAAAATAATTGCCAAATATTTGGTCCTTACAAGCATGTGGCATATTAGTTTGGAAGCAAACGCAAATGGATAACGAATCCACATCATCAATGATAACATAGTAGAAAGTAATTACTTAAAAGAAAGGGAGAAAACCATTTATACCTTATTTGGGTGGATCATGATATGATATACTGTGTTATTGTATCTTATAATATATGGTAATTATTAGTAATTAACATATTTGGGAAGATAATATGGAAAAAAAATTAGAAGTTAATTATCAGATACCATATTCATGGATTGAAAATTTTCCCAAAAACTTACTTGATCAATACCATAACACGGCATACTATTCTTAACCATGATCCAAACAAAGAATTAGTGTTTATATATACATTTAGCAAAGTTAGCCATACATTAATTAAAGTAATTAACTAGCGTATACAACACCATATACAATTATTATCTAATAAGGGTCCGACCTCGAATTTCTCTATTCAAAGCATCCATGATAGATTCAAACAGACCAATCACTACGTACATCTTAATTAACAAATCTGTGGATGAACAGTAGATTACTTAGAGGAATTAATCAATATAATGTAAGGCCAAAATTGTGCAAGCTAGACAGATCCATGGACTTATATGATCTATTATGTCCATGGAATATAAGAATTTTGCGTACCCCACCACATGAAAGTCCAAAAATTTTTGCTGCCAGCTAAAATTCCCACGTCTACACATGGCTTTATTATAATAATATATATTTCCTCAATTATTTCCTGTTAATTTCCCCTATATAAACCTATCTCTGCCCTCATTTTTATTCACCCATCAAAATATTCTCAATCTCTAATACCTTAAAGCTCTTAAAAAAGAAATTAAGTTATTAGGGGTTGATAAGAAATGGCAGCCAAAAGCACATCAACACTTGCTCTCTTTCTGGTACTTAACCTACTATTCTTTTCTTTGGTGAGTGCATGTGGTGGTGGGTGCCCTTCTCCTAAGCCAAAACCAACCCCAAAACCAACCCCAACCCCATCAACTCCTACTTCAGGGAAATGCCCTAGAGATGCCCTTAAGTTAGGGGTATGTGCCAATGTGTTGGGTTCATTGCTTAATGTCACCATTGGCAAACCTCCAGTTGAACCTTGCTGCTCTGTCATTCAAGGTCTTCTTGATCTTGAGGCTGCTCTTTGCCTTTGCACCGCAATTAAAGCTAACATATTGGGTATTAACCTTAACATTCCTCTTTCATTGAGCTTGCTTCTCAATGTCTGCGGCAAGAACGTTCCTAAAGGTTTCCAATGTTAATTATAGTTTTCTTTGCTCTCTGTCGACATACTTATAATTTACTTTGGATTGGTTATTGTGCGCATGTTTTTTTCTTTTTCCTTTTAAGTGTTGAAGTTTATTGTATTTGTGTGTGGTAATTTATTATTGTAAACGATGTTTTATGATTGGGGGATTATAGTTATTTTTAAGTAAGTATAGTTTCCCTCAGTGTTGTTTAAGCAGTTGTATGGGAAATGAAACTTTTGTTTTTACTAATAAAAATGGGTACACGAATCTTCCTTTGTTGAATATATTCTTTTGTCGTGGAAAACCGTGCAGTCTTATGTTGTTATTAATTGCACGTTGCTCATGTGAATCTATGTATATATATATTGCACAAATACCGTATATGATCTAATAGGAAATTTAAGGTAAATATAAAAGTTTATAATTGTAAGTAAACTATCTTCAGAATAACTTATATCATTTAGAACTAACTAAGAAACCTAACTATGCAGTCCATATAATGAGGTAAAAACTTAAGTATCAAAAAGTAAAAGTCTAAGCAAACAAAGATGATGAATTAAAGAATTACAACTATATCAGACTGGTTGCACTCAAAGAAAACTGTAGGAGAGATTCTCGTATTGGAAGTTGAAATTAATATTATAAGAATTTATAATTGTAAGTAAGCTAACTTCAGAATGATGTAGATTAGTGGCCATAAATTCACAATTATCAAGCACAAATTTATAATTTCATTTATCTCCTCTGATATTTCTTCCAAATTACATTCCATATTAACAGGAAAAAAGTCGCAAGGCTACACGGTATTGCTATATTTGAAAATAGTGACGCCCCATCACCACTAGCTACAGTACACTAAATTGTTTCTTAGTGCGCAGAGAACGAACTGATGATGAAACAATTAAAAAATTCATATTATGTCTTGTTACAACTTGTTATATATGCTTTTCTTCTTTAATTGATAGATTCTTTTCACATAGATGAAAATTTCACAAGGCAAAGATAAAAATTCCGGTTTTAGATATTGAGAGAAACCATCAACTGTAGTTTGATTTGAGGGTGTCTTTGTAAAAGTAAACAAAAAAGCATTACTTAATAAAAATAAGTCGGGCCTAGGAGCTGTAGTGCGCAGTCATGAGTCATGACTATCCCCACAACAAGAACCAATCCACTGGGCACTGGCATATTCCCACTAGGAAGATGAAAAGTAGGAAGAGAATACAAGGATTTAATGATATTCGGGCGATGCTGCTATATCTTTGGACAAGAGCTGAGAACAAATTCCCACTAGTAAGATGAAAAGTACAATACAAATTTTCCCTTTACAATCAGTATAAGAACCCCTTGTGCCTTCCAAGACCGCACCGGGCTTAATGGGTTTCAAAATAGTACAAATTCGTACAATCAGCCTCAAATTCCTATTTTTTCTCCTATTTGGAGTCACACCATGAGCTTCTGGGTCAGCTCACAATTTAGTTCCACTAAAATTCAAGACAGTTTTCATACGAAAATGATGCTTTTTATATTATGATTATGGAAAGCGGTTGTTACTAAACAAATTTTTGAGGTCGAATTTCATTATATTCAAATTCATCAGCAGAATTTAGGCTACAATGATATTGATCGGAATATACACGAGACTTTATAATTATTGAAAAAGATCAGTACATATAATTTAAAATTTTATTGATAATTTTTTTCCAAAATTGTAGGATTATAAGTTGAATTTTTGAGACATGGAAACAACTTGGAACTACTACTGATAACGAGTAACAATTGTTAGATATATTATATTTATATTTATGGTGTAGTAATTATTTTACCATTGGTGTAGTAATTATTTTACCATTGTGAGGGTAGAGTAATCTTTTTACCTTTTCCTTTTCTTGTATAAATACTCTAAATATGTGAAAACCTAGCAACCCTTTTGAGATTTCTTCCTTCTTTGCAAACTCTTAACATGGTATCAAGAACTTGGTTCAATCCATCCACAGTTTTTGCGGATCCAACCACAGCGATCTTGGTGTTTGATGGTTCACGATCTGGTTTTTTTTTTGTCCGATCTTGGTGTTTGATGGTTCGCGATCTTTGATGGTAAGCGATCTTGGTCCGATCCATTTCTCTTTTGCAGAATTGTTGGATAACTGGGATGCTAACAATTCAAAGATTATCACATGGATTAACAATTATGTTGTCCAGTCAATAGGTGTGCAATTAGTAAAGTATGCAACTGCAAAATAGGTTTGGGATCATTTAGAAAAAATGTTTGTTCAGTCAAATTTTGCAAAACAATATCAACTGGAGATAGACATTCGCGCTCTTAAACAGAATAATATGAGTATTCATGAATTTTATTTTGCTATGTCTGATATTTGGGACTAGTTAGCCCTTACTGAACTTGCAGAATTACGTGCCTTTGCACCATATATTACTCGTAGAGAAGAACAACGCTTGGTTCAGTTTTTAATTGCACTTCGAGATGATTTTGAAGGTATTCGTGGAACAATTCTGCATCGTAAGCCCCTTCCCACAGTTGATGCAGTGGTTAATGAATTGATGGCTGAGAAAATTCGCCTCAAAACTCAAGCAGAAAAAGGAAATGCAGAAAAAGCAATTCTCCCAACTCTGAATCCTTCTGTCTTTGCAGTTTCTTCAAGATCTTTTCACAACAATCAAAATAGAGCACATGGAAGGGTTAGCACTGATGAATGTAGCTTCTGCAAAAATAAGGTTCATTGGAAGGCCTAATGTCCAAAGTTATCAAATAGACTCCACCAAACATCACATGCCAATCAATGGAGACCTCCTTTTCAAACGTATCAACAAAACTTCAGGCCTCCTAATACAGCAGCAGTTATGCTATCAACACATTTGTTAGTGGTTATGCCCTAGGCCAAACATTTGGACCTTAATGTAATCATTACATTTTCATTTATATAATGGTTTTCTTCGCATTGATATTATTGGCATGTTACATTATTGTAATGTTTATGAATAACAATGTTATTCATGTTGTCCCTAGTCATTTATCAATAAAGGGCATAACGATAAATTAAGACTAGTATATATTTGAATTGATAATCATGGGATGATTATATATGATGATATAAATCAAATCTATAGGTACTTGCTAGAGAACAAAGTACTGGATAGACCCACTGTAAGATCACTTCATGGGATAGTGTCATAAGTGATCTTATAATAGATATGTTATTGAATCCTTTGACCTGAAGTTATCATAGTTTCCTACATAAGGATCATTATGTTTTGATATAATCAAACGTTATCTTTAATCGGATAATTATAAAGTTTATGATCGGACATAGCGAGAATTATGCGGAGGAAAGTGAATAATCAAGATGGAATTTGTCCCTCTCTAATGAGAGAGATATTTATTGGGCCCCTCAATAAGTAGGACTGTAAAATGCATGGCCGTGCTCGAATGAATTGATAGTGTCATCAATGTTATTTGAATTTATCAGTCTGCTTAGTGATCGAGAAATTATATGTTTGAACAATTTAAGTTTGACATGGACCATGACTTATGTTCGAACAAGATATCGTGTGACAAAAAGATAATAACATGTTCTATTACCAGGTTAAAATCGGACTAATGATATTTATATTATTTGAGTAGTCATAATGTTTTGCTAGAGACCAATTATGACTTGTGGGCTTTTATGAGATTAAGCCCACTGCCAACATAATATAAACCTATTGGGTCACACACCAAGAGCAAAATGAGCAGAATGGATTTTATTGGGTTATTTCGGAATAATATATAAATATAGGTATTTATATTTAATTTTGAAATTACACATTTATATATATATATATATATATATATATATATATATATATATATATATATATATATATATATATATATATATATATATATATATTTATTTATTTATATACATATATATCTCTTATTTTGAATATGAGATAATAATATGTATTAATATATTATTTCTTATTATTTTGAATAAGAAATAAATAAATAAATATATATATAAATATATGTATATGTATATATTATCTCTTAATTTTGAATTAAGAGAAAATATCCTCATTTATCTTTTCCTGAGAAGAAAAGGATTTGAAATATATATATATATATATATATATATATATATATATATATATGGGATATATAGATTAAGGAAAACAAGTTAACCCTAATTATTCCTATTCACGTTTTTCTTGAAAAGGAGTTTTAGAGTGGCTAAAACAATTTATTCTTATGTGATTAAGAATAGAAAAAAAAAACCTAGCCACCATTATTGTTTTGAGACAGAAAGAAAAGAAAATCCATTCGCACATAAGGGAGCTAGCACCCCTGTGACTTCTGCTCATTTGTTCGTGCGTGTGGATACCAGTAGAGGGTGTTCGTGATCAAAGCAGCACCTAAAGTCCGAATTAAAGAGTTATTTCGTTCTAAAGGTCAGTAAATCTTTATCTCTTCCTTTTGAATCAATCGAAAATACTTGGATCCTGTTTCGGGTTTCAATTTTATTCCGCTGCGTTTTATTTGAATTAATCCGATGAAACCCAACAACATTCACCTGTTCTTGGGAATCTGACTCCATTTGAAGCTTCATCATCTTCAAGTCCTACGGTTAATACCCTTGCAGAGCAGTTTCAAAAGTTTCTTGCCACTCAGCCACATGCTATATCTGCCTCCTTAAATATAGGTTTGCCCTCTGCTTCACAATCCTCAGGTATATCTTCATGTGTATGGATTCTTGATTCTGGAGCCTCTAAACATATGTTCCCTAATTCCAAATCTTTTATATCGTTACGTCCTGCATCATATGTGTCAGTCATGACTGCTGATGGTACTCCTATGCTATTGGCAGGAATTGGCTTAGTTCGTTCGATAAAATTTTCTCTTTTAGATATTTGACATATTCCTCGTCGTACCTTAAGTCTTGCCTCTGTGGGTTAGTTATGTGATTCAGGTTTTGAAGTTTTATTTACACCAAATCCTTGTCATGTGCAGGATCCACGTTCTAAGAGGCTGATTGGGATAGGTCATAGGCAGAGGGGACTCTACATTCTAGATGAGTTAAAAGTTTCAGATCTTGCAAAAATCTGTCGGGTTGCAGTTGCTACAATTGATCTTTCATATTTTCATTTGAGTCCATCTTCCTCTGATTTTTATCTTTGGTATTCTCGTCTTGGGCATGTTTCTGCTTTTAGGCTAAAGTACTTAGTTTCTACAGGAGTTTTAGGAAAGTTGAATTGTCATGACATTTCTGATTGTTGTGGTTGCAAACTTGCTAAATTTTCTACCTTGCTCTTCTACAAAAGTGTTTCTGTTGCACCTTTTGATTTAACCCATTCTGATGTCTAGGGACCATCTTGAGTTATCACAAAAGGTGACTCCAGATATTATGTTTCTTTTATTAATGCTTGTACTCGCTATTGTTGGGTTTATCTTATGAAACATCGTTATGATTTCTACAATATTTATCTCATGTTTCGTGCACTTGTCAAAACTCAACATAATGCTGTTATTAAGTGTTTTAGATGTGATTTAGGTGGTGAATTTAAATCTAATCAGTTTTCTGAATTGCTTGCTTCTGACAGTACACTCCATCAAACTTCATTCATTAACACTCGAGAAACAAAATGGTGTTGCTGAAAGAAAATATCGTCACATTGTTGAAACTGCTCGTTCTATGTTATTGTCTACTCATGTCCCAAGTGAGTTTTGGGGAGAAGCTATTCTTACTGTTGTCCATGCTATTAATAGAATCCCGTCATCCCTTACATCAGGTTTGTCTCCCTTTGAGAAATTATATGGTTATGCTCCTGGCTATTTCCATATGAAGGTCTTTGGTTCCACTTGTTTTGTCCTTCGTCCGCAGGTTGAACGCAGTAAACTATCTTCTCGTTCAGTACTATGTGTTTTTCTTGGTTATTGTATTGGTCAAAAGGGATATCGTTGTTCTGATCCCACCACTAAAAAACTCTATGTTTCCCGTCATGTTGTATTTCTTGAACATATACCATTTTATTCCATTCCTCCTAACTCTCATAATCTCACAAAACTTGATCTCATTAACATTGATCCATTCTGCACTGATGCAGATTCTACAACTCCCCAGGTAATCTCTCAACCAAATCATTTTGATATTGTGTCTTGTAGGGTCGACATTACCAGCTCTGCAGATATTCCTCTTGCTGATGCCTCTTCTGTCCCTACTGCCTCCCATGACACCTCTGAGATAGCAGATTCTCTTCCTCCTCCTCGTTATCCCTCTCGTACTCGTAAGTCCACTCAATTGCCAGACTTTATTTATTCTACTTACTCTATATCTTTTGTTTCTTTATTGTCTTCTATCCATAATCTTTTTGAGCCCTCTTCCTATAAATAAGATGCTACTAATCTTTTATGGCAGCAAGCTATATCAGAGGAACTTTCTACACTGCATAAGACAGGTATATGGGACCTTATAACTCTTCATTCAGGGAAAAGTACAATTGATTCTCGTTGGGTGTATAAGATCAAGACCAAATCCGATGGATCCATTGAGTGATATAAAGCTCATGTGGTCGCGAAAGGATATTCTCAACAATATGGTTTGGATTATGAAGAAACATTTGCCCTAGTTGCCAAAATGACTACCGTCCGTGCTCTTATTGCAGTTGCTTCAATAAGACAATGGCATATCTCTCAAATGGATGTTAAAAATGCTTGCTTGAATGGTGATCTTCAAGAAGAAGTTTATATGGTTCCTTCACCCGGTTATGCTCATAATTCTGGTCAAGTGTGCAAGTTGAAGAAGGCTCTCTATAGGCTTAAACAGGCACGTCGAGCTTGGTTTGACAAATTTTCTATTGCGATTGTATATCTCGATTTTTATGCCAGCTCTCATGATTCTACTCTATTTCTCAAAAATACACCAAATGGTCATATTTTAATTGCTTTGTATGTTGATGAGATGATTGTTACAAGTGATAATGTGGATGAGATTAAGAGGATAAAATTGCAGTTAACTCTTTATTTTAAGATGAAAGATTTGGGGACTCTCTGATACTTCTTGGGTATAGAAGTTGCTTACTCTTCTTGGGGCTATCTTCTATCTCAATTTAAGTATATTGGTAATATTCTTGAACAAGCACATCTTTCTGATGCTCAGACAGTTGATACACCTCTTAAACTTAATGTCAAATATACAGCCTCTGATGGTATTCCCTTGACAGATCCAACTTTGTATCGCACACTTGTTGGGAGTTTGGTTTGCCTCACCATTACTAGACCTGATATCTCTTATGCTGTTCATATTGTTAGTCAGTTTGTTACTTCCCCTACCTTTGTTCATTAGGCAGCAGTGCTACGTATTCTTCGTTATCTTCGTGGTACAAATTTCCAGAGCATTCTCTTCCCTTCATCATCTTCATTGGAACTGCGTGCCTATTCAAATGCCGATTAGGCTGGTGATCCTACGGATCGTAAGTCTACCACCGGGTACTGTATTTTTCTTGCTGATTCTCTTATCTCATGGAAAAGTAAGAAGCAAGATGTTGTTTCTCGCTCTTTCATGGAGGCTGAGTATCGCGCGATGGCATCAACAACTGCCGAAATTGTTTGGCTACGCTGGCTTCTTGCTGATATGGGTGTTTCTTTTTCTCGACCAACTCCTATGTATTGTGACAACTTGAGTGCTATCCATATTGCCCGCAACTCTGTTTTCCATGAATGTATAAAGTACATTGAGATTGACTGTCACTTTACACGACAACACTTTCAACGTGGCACTATCACCGTTCCCTTCGTCTCTTCATCCATGCAAGTTGCTGATCTGCTTACTAAGTCTCATACCCGTGCACGCTTTCATTTTTTGATTAGCAAACTCTCAATGCTGTCCATTAATGCATCGCGAGTTTGCAGGAGGATTAGATATATTATATTTATATTTATGGTGTAGTAATTATTTTACCATTGTAAGGGTAGAATAGTCTTTTTACCTTTTCCTCTTCTTATATAAATACTCTAAATATGTGAAAACCTAGCAACCCTTTTCAGATTTTTCCTTCTTTGCAACTCTTAACAACATTAATTATGTAAAAGGTCAACAGGGAATAATCAAGCATGAGGTAGGCTAAGTGGATGGTGAGATAATAAGAGCAAAGCCACCATCAACTTGTAAATTGTCGCTTATTTTTTGGATTTAACCAATATGTGGGTCAAAATTTAACCATAATATAACAATTTTTAATTTTAATTAGTTCATCAATTTAAGGGGACCACAGCATTATAAAGTCAATTATAATCAACCGGATTGTCTAGTCCGTGACTCAAAACTATGGCTGTGGAGAATTGGGTAATCACATCCAAAAAAGAAAAGGTCATAGAACTAAAGAGTATATATATATATACACACACATAAGAGACTTTCTTAATTCAAGATATCAATCATGTGATCACCATCTAGTCTATCGTTGCTGTTGAAATATGCATAGTCTTCATTCCCATCGTTTTTTCAGAAAAATAAATAAACATAATCTTTATTTCAAAGATATTTTTCAATCCTGTAATAATTTTGTCTCGCTTTCCATTTTTTTAAAAAAGGTGGAAAGGAATAAATTAATCCCACTGCGTAAAGAATTTTTTTTTTCTTTTTCTTTTTCCTGATTGAACAACTCAAAGAATCCTGTTTCAGCGCCAAATATAAATATATAAATATAAATATTTGTAGCAACTAATGATCTTCGACAGCCGTCGCCAAAAATTGTAAACAGAACCAGTTGTTAACGCGATAACCTGGAGAATCTGTCGCTGAAAGCAATCAATGGAAACTGTGATGCTAATAATCGAGCATCTGTAGCTAAAGTGATACAGAATAGACCTATCAATAGCTACAATTCCATTTTCAGCTATACACGCCTATGATGGACCCTGTAGCCAGAAGTAGCAACAGCAACAGTTATATCCGTCTTCAAAATTGTCCTATGGCGACGGATTTGTCTAGGCCTGGAATTGGTGAAATTACTTTTAGTGATAAGGTTAAGCAATTCTATCTGTGCGCTCATTTTAGATTTTTTTTTTATTGAATTCGTTCATTTTTATTTTAGTTTCTGATATTATCTCCGTCTTCAAAATTGGCCTATGGTGACGGATTTCTCTGGGTCTGGAATTGATGAAATTACTTTTAGTGATAAGGTTTAGCAATTCTACCTGTCGTTCATTTTAGAATATTCATTATTTTAGTGAATTCGTTCATTTTTATTTTAATTTCTGATATTAATCTTTCAGGGTTGATTTCATTCATGGTTACTCAATTTATCACTTATCGCGCAAAAGTAACCGATTTTTTTTTATTACTTAAATGTCACTGAACTTTTAACATTATTGCACAAAAGTCATGTTGACCGGAATCCGGCGACGACTCTTGCCGGATTGATAAGTTCAACAAATGCTACATTTAAATTAATTTCACTCACGGTTATTAAACTTATCATTTATCTCGCAAAAGTAATTAATTTTTTTTTTCAACTTAAATGTTACTGAACTTTTAACATTTTTGCAAAAAAGTCATCAATCCGGCAAGGGTCGTCGCCGGATTCCGGTCAACATGACTTTTGTGCAATAATGTTAAAAGTTCAGTGACATTTAAGTAAGAAAAAAAAAGTCGGTTACTTTTGCGCGATAAATGATAAGTTGAGTAACCATGAGTGAAATTGACCCTAATCTTCCATAATCTTGAATAACAATATCTTATATATACACATGCACAAAAGAAAAACTTCATATTTTTCTCAAACGAATAATTATTATTCAATTATAATAATCGCAGCATATATATATATTTTTTACAAGATTTTTTACAAGATAGGCATATGCCCAATTCTCCATACATGTTATTTTTAAATGCTCACATGATTTTTCTTTACATCAAGAGTCAGAATAATATACTGTAAAATGAAAAAATATTTGTAACTTAAATGGTTAAGAATTTAATAGTTTTTTTAATTGATCAAATTCAATTTTCACCCATCTAAAAGATGAAATGAACAATTAATTGTTAACAATAATTAAAGGGAAAATACTGTTATCTAATTTGGCTCTACTCTTAGCTCAGCTATATATCAATATAACCAAGGTCCCAGTCAACTACTATATGCATGATCTCGTGATCCATCAATATAAGTTTCTATATCTATTAATAAAGCTTGCACTAGAATATTCAATAATTATGTAAGTGGTTCCCATTAGTTATTTATGAATAAGTATATTAGTAATTATTTCCGATAGCTTCTGGTTTAAGGCAATAAAATTCTTAATCTGGTCTGCACCTTAATATAATGGCCCGAGTAGATGGCCCCCTTTCCATTTTATGCACCTATAGATAGATAGACAAGGTTATATTATTGCGCTATTTTATAAATATCAACTTAATTAGTTGTTCCTTCATTTTCCTATTTGAGGTTCCAAACAAAGAATAAGACAGAATGGCATGTGAATTTATTTCAAAAAAATTACTATATATCGTACATGAAAATTAAATAATAGCTAAATTATCATAGCAATTCGGTGATCACATGCACAAATTGTTAATTTTATTATTTATTTTTGGTCCACATTAAATCTTGGAAAACAAAATAATACTACACGATTTTTACTTATAATTAATTTTTATGTATAAATCAAAAGGTCCAAATTTACTTTAATATTTGATAAGAAGTATAATTTTATTTTTAATGTTTTAATTGTTGTAATATTATTTTTCATATTTTAAAATCGAAAGTATTTTATCTATCTTTTAATAGTATTTTGACACATGACACTAGAATAAGTAAATATATTACGTATCAAATCAGATATTACATATCTATATCTATTGACTTAATCCCTCGTAATTTGTAATCCTTGAAATTCCTTATAACAATATTTACTTGAGCATCTCCAGCAAAAACTGTCTTTCCCACCTATATTTTATACTTGATCCCGAAAGGTACGTAACATCTCCAGCAAAAATTGTCTCTTCCATCTATATTTTATACTTGATCCCGAAAGGCAGTCTGGCTTTAACATGATAAAAAGGAAAAAGCGCCAAACTAATTATATAATTAATTAGTACTAATAATTAAGCAAATTTCGAGTTCCGTCCACATTTAGAAAGAAAACTATACGCGGACATCGATATCATTTCTATTTCTTTTGTTACTATATAAAAGAGAAAGAAAAAATCAATATACAATTATATGGGAATTTTTTTTTTTAAACCGATGCATGATATACCAATTCAATAATATATTAATATTTTTTAAAAAAAATATTGTAAATTTTTTTTAGGTGTCAATACACCTATAGCCTGGTGCACTACATGAATAAATTAAACATAATAAGCAATCATGTATATAAAGTACTAATTATTTTGCATATTATTTAAATTGGCTTATTCTTTTTTTTTTTTTGAAAAAAAATCCTTAAAATTTTAGATTAATTTCTAAATTGATCATTCTATTTTTTTTTTTTACCATTGGTTCCTTCAAAATTTCTTTTGATCTTCTATCATGTTTAAAATTTGGCCCTCCTCTTTAATGTTGTAAAAATAAGGACCGGATTAGAGCAAAACCGCAGCTAAAATAGAGATAATAAGGAACACACAGATTTACGTGGAAAACCCCCAAACAAATCAGGGTAAAAACCACGAGCAAGAGTAACAAAATTTTACTATAAAAATAGGAGTTACAACCTCTCTATATTTTACACAAGAAAATATGAGAAACACTCTCTATTTATACTAGGAGACCTCAAGAATGAGATGATTAAACCTAAAACTAATAGGCTATATTTATAGTTACAAAAACTATTCATATTCTTTAAAAATCCCGATGTGGGATTGTAAAAGTTTTGATTTTTTTTTTATTTTTTTTCCTCATTTCTTCGGCCAACAATTGTTGGCTTCAAAGCCAACAATTGTTGACTTCAACAATCTCCCACTTGAAGATTTGATTGAGTATCAATCAGATCTTCACACCACTTTTCTATCTTGCCATTTTTCTCTGCGCTTTGTAATCTTTGAAAAAACTAGAAACACATCAAACTTTCTCTTGATCGAATACACTCAACATCTCCTGGAATAATTTTTTCCTAGGGATGAAACTAGTGTTTGCCATACATAAGAGTGAACCAATTCTTAGAACATCATTTCTAGAATTTTTATGTGTTTTAACTTCAAACGATGCTGCTTTCTCATAACACATCCGCAGCTATCTTTTCTCCTTTCATAAGTACAAGCGCATCTCTTTATGATCCCATTTTCCATATCTTGCATCTCAAACATCCACTTATCCTATAGACAGCAGATTCCTTTTGAGCCTTTCACATACATCATAGAGCATTTCCATCGTCGGAATAACTCGCCACATTTCCTTGAGAATTGGAATACTTTAGATTCCAGCAATCATTCTTCAAATGCCCCTTCTTGCCACAGTTGTAGCACTTAATATTCTTCTTACTCCTGAATCTTGAACTACCATGATTGTGGCTCCCACTTGAGCCACGTTCCGTTGATCTTCCTCTCATCACCGTCAAGGCTTCCACATGCTGTGAACTTGCCTGCCTGTCTTCCTTGTTTTTGCGCCGATTTTCTTCTTCCAGAATAGCAGCTACAACATCATCGAAGACTAGAGTATCCGTATTATTTGTTAAATTAATGATGAGTTGATCATACGAATCTGGTAAACTTTGGAGTAGAATCTCAGCACGTTCCTCTGCCTCTATTTTATACCCCAACGAAGTGAGTTGAGAAAATAGAGTATTCAAAGTATTTAAGTGCTCCGTCACTGAAGTAGATTTCTCCATACGAAAAGTATAGAGTTTTCTTTTCAAGAAAATTTTGTTGTGCAGTGATTTGGCCTCGTACAATTTAGTGAGATGATCCCAGATCTCCTTTGCTGTTTTTTTCTCTTCTATACTTGACAACACTCTATCTGCTAATGTCAGATGAAGATTTGCCATAGCATTTCCATCCATCTCGTTCCACTTATTATCATCTGTGAAATCAGCCGGCCTTTGACTTATAGCTGCTAGGCAATTATCTTTTCTCAAGATAGCTTTTATCTTCAATTTCCACAGAGAGAAATTACTCCCGTTGAATTTCTCGATCTCATATTTTGCCGCCATTGCTTCTATCACGAACTTTTCTGCTCAAAAATCAACTCCCACTATTTCACGTGAATAGTAACCGTATACGTGAATAGTAACCGTATAGATGAACAGTGACCGTATACGTGAACAGTATCGTATACGTGAACAGTATCCAAGAAAATATCTTTTCTGATGTGGAAGATCAGGCTATGCTGAGCATACTAAGACAGAATCTCGGCTCTGATACCACTTGTTGTGAAAAAATAAGGACCGGATTAGAGCAAAACCGCAGCTAAAATAGAGATAATAAGGAACACACAGATTTACGTGGAAAACCCCCAAACAAATCAGGGTAAAAACCACGGGCAAGAGTAACAAAATTTTACTATAAAAATAGGAGTTACAACCTCTATATATTTTACACAAGAAAATATGAGAAACACTCTCTATTTATACTAGGAGACCTCAAGAATGAGATGATTAAACCTAAAACTAATAGACTATATTTATAGTTACAAAAACTATTCATATTCTTTAAAAATTCCGATGTGGGATTGTAAAAGTTTTGATTTTTTTTATTTTTTTTTTCCCCATTTCTTCGGCCAACAATTGTTGGCTTCAAAGCCAACAATTGTTGACTTCAACATTTAATATATCATGGATCTACCCCTAAGCATGATTAATTATGAAAACGTTCTAGATGATCAATTATTATGTAGATTTTGGTCAACCTATTAGCTAGTTATAAGCTTATAAGGGTATAGCTCACTCTAAATCTCTCCCACGTGTTCAGGATGCCGAGATCTTTGATGGACTTTCTCTCTGGGACTAGAAGCTAGAAGATATTCAATTTATATTATAATCATATCATACGAAAATGGTGACCAATCATTATTCTATAAGCAATTTTCATAATTAACTACGCAAACTAATTAAGCGTTGATAATTTTCTTAAAAATATATATAATTCGTCGAGAAAATGACAATCTATCAAGTTGCGGTTTAGATGGGATGCATGAGAAAGAAGAAAAAGAATGCATAACAACAAAATAGAAGATTGAAAGTAAAAATAATTATGCAGAAGATGGAGCTATGACTTTTTGATAGTCATGTCGTATCGCACGAATGGCGTATGATAGGAAAATTACCTTACCCAGCTGTATTTAGAAAGTCATGCAACCATAGTAAATGAATGTTTTTTAGAAAATGATAAAATCTGCTTTGTATATATCACTCATCATGCATAGTAGAAAATGGAAAACAATTGCTTCAAATTAGGCATATTCAGTTGACAATGAAACTTTCGATCTCCCAATTAAACATAATTAATGTTCAGATTTTGAATTTGTTGACATAATTTGTCTTTAAAAAGGTTTTGGATTTGAATTCTATATATTAAATATCTTTTTAAATGGAGCGTTTTGTCATTTTCATTATCTTGTATACTGTGAATATGAATTAATTAGATTAATAAATTTTAAATATTGGATGGTTATAAAAAAAAATATTAGAGATGGTAAGGGTTCATGCTAGGGTTGGACAAAAATATCAAAAAATCATTAAATTGATTGTTAAAATCGAGTCCAAACCGGTTTATACGGTTAAACAATCCAATTGCACGCATACGCTGATTTTAATTTTTAAAAATTATGATTAATGGATTTGGACTAATTAAATTTTAATTTCTATTTAATTGGTTGGTTAACAATTAACCGGTTTTATACATAATTTTATATATATATATATCTCTCTCTCTGTGTGTGTGTGTGTGTGTGTGTGTGTGTGGGGGGGGGGGGGGGGGGGGGGGGGGGGGGGGGAGATCCATAAGAATAATTTTTACATTTTAATCATTATCATTTTATTATATATAAACAATGGCGTAGCCAGAAATTCAGTGTAGCGGGGTCAAAAATTACACCAACTTATAAAAAATTTATTTACATAAAAATATAAATAAGTGCAATTTTTTTTTTCAAAATATTAAATCGGTACAAATTTGTTATTCAAATTTATTTTTTTTAAATGTGTTAAAATATTAAAAATTGTATATATTTGCTTTTATGAAGGCAAATATTAACATTTTTATTAATGGTTTATATGAAAATATAGTTCGTATTTATCTCAAATTATTAAAATTATTTATATTTGTCCGTCAAAGTATTAAATAAGAGAAAATTTGTACCATTTAAATAACTTGAAAGTTTTTTTTTTTTTTAAAATAACTTTTAGAGACAAATATGTAATATTTTTAATAATTTAAAAGCAAATTTAAAATTTATCATTAAAAAATAAGAAACTCATTTAAATATTTTAGTGGGGTCAATTTAAAAAAAAGTTAAACTTATGGAGTTATTTTTAATTTTTTTAATAATTAAATGGGGTATTTTTTAAAAAAAATTAAAAATATATGAATAATTTTGAAATTTTTATAATTGAGGGGTGTCAATTGACCCCGCTCATTATAAGGTTGCTACGCCACTGTATATAAATATGAGAATCACCTAAAATCATTCACTTGTCAATATTGATAAGTGAAATTTTTTTTCGTAGAATAGCTTATTATTAGTTTAACTTATAAATGAATACATCAAGTTGATACAAATAAATATTTTGAAAATCTAGGTATATGTGTTATATAAAATAAACACGGCAGTGTAATTATAATTATTACTGAAAAAAACTTATCTAAATTGAATTTATAAACAAATTCATATATCAAACTAATAAAAGAATGCAATATAGAATAAAATAATTCAAAAAAAAATTGAAAAAAGTTAAAAAAAAGTCGAAAAAGTGATGGAAGGATAGTTATTAATTTTTTTTTTGATAAGCTGAAATTTATTGAGAACTTTATGGGTACAGCAGCAGCTCAAGAAAAGAAGCTGCCAAAACATAGATCCAAAAACACAGACGTATCAACAGATACAACAGAGAAGCCTACTAATAACCAAGCATCAAACCCCATTGCAGGAGACAAATATTGCCTGAAGATGCTGAGAGATGAAGCCCGATACACCTCTCAGAACCCAGAAAAAACCAAAAAGAAGGCAGCAGCTCCACTTGAATAAAAAGATAAGATCCCACCTAGAAGAGGCAAAACGCCTTATGTCCAAATAAGCTCAAGCCCAACGGAACCTCCAGAGGGAGCAGAAACCAAACAAACATCACACATATCAAACAGGAACCTCACCCGATAACAAACAAAAACCAGGACCCCGCTTCTTCTACGCCCCAGCCACCAGGACCACTGCCCAAAGAGCCAACCCACATATAGCTCAAATAACCATAAAAAATCCCACAAAATAGGAAAGATAAAACCAAACATCCCTTCACAAAAGCAAGGCCAAGCAGACGAAGGGGACATAACAGCGAAGCAGAACAAAGTAGCCTCATATGAGACAATGAGAACAGAGCATAGCAAAGCAGAGCAGAATTGCAAGAGCAGTCCACCTAAATGAGGCAAAAGCATAACGCCAGTCAAGGTGCCAGCAACTGCTAATTCCCCATAGATCTGAAACAGGGTAACTCAGGCTCCAAAACCCAAATTAATTCAACCAAGCTACGAAGTCTGAGACTCTAAATGCACCTTGTTTGGCTAACGAATCTGCAAAGCAATTCCCTTCCCTCTGAGTATGGATAAAAGACACTTTGTTGAGATTGTTGAGATAATTATTAATCTCATTAAGAATGTTTCCCAGTTTCCAGGGTCTACTCTCAGAACCACCATTCAGCCAAGAGACTACTATTTTCGAGTCAAGCTCAAATTGGATTTCCCTATCCTCATTAGATAGGAACTCAGAGGAAATTTGAAGGGCTTTATGAACACCCTTAATTTCAGCGTAAGTCGAATTTCCAAACCCAGTGTTACAGGAGAATAGACATAAGACCAAACCGCTCGCGTTTCGTAGGACCCCTCCAATTCCAGAGGGGCCGGGGTTTCCAAATGAAGACCCATCAGTATTCCATTTGAGATAACCAACAGGGGGTGGAAGCCATACCAGCTTGGCTTTAGTGACATGGGGTAATCTGAACTTTTTGATGCCATCAGCGGATAAAAAAATATCTTGACCTTTGAGAACCTCTAAATCTTTGTGTGCTTTTATCCAGAACGAGGCTCTAGCAAGGCAAAGATGAAAGAGAGATGAAGCCATCAACTGTTTGCGAGAGAAGACAACAACATTCCTTTCTAACCAGATTGTCCAGATACAAGCCAGAAAGATAATACTCCAAATCTTCTGTTGAAACTTGCCCTTGGCAAGACTAAGCCATTGGACTGAAAGGTCAGAAAAGGAATTAGGAATACAAAAGGAACTACCCCACCATTTGACTATCTTATACCACAGCTCCATCGAAATTGGGCAGAGAACAAGGAGATGATCCACAAGCTCCGGGTCTTTCCTACACAAAGGGCACAGAATGTCATTAGGAGATATAACACCCCGCTTAGCCAACATTGATTTTGTGTTAATTCTGCCCCTCAAACACAGCCACAAGAAGATTTCCACTTTTGGAGGTGCCAAGTTCTTCCAAAGGAGAGAGGAGTAAGCTTTTTGATTTAAAGGGGCCAAACCAGTCTCCTTAGATAGCAATAGAGATGCATCTTTTACTGAAAAATTACCATCTGAGCTATGGGTCCAAACTTTCCTGTCAAGAATGCTACGAGAAAGAGAAACCGAATTGAGAATTGTCATGAGGTCATTAAGCTGTTCAAGTTCCCAGTTCAACAAAGTTCTTCTCCATTTAAGTTGCCATACCCAACCATTTTCATTCCACAACCCACACTCCCTCACCACACTGTTTCTGAGAAGAGAAATATTAAAAAGCCTTAGGAACTTGGTCTTCAGGGGGGCTTCTAGGATCCAAGCATCATGCCAGAAAAAATATACTATATTGGTTTGATTAAAAAAATATATCCATAATTCCATTTAAATATCATGCATGCAGTGACTAGTTAACAGTGTAAGGTATGGTGTGTATCACATTCAAAAGAATACACTTACGTGTTATAAAAATTACTATATTGAAATTGTATCATGTCATTATATCATTAACTCGGAGGTTTGATCTATTATATAGCAGATTTAAGTTAGAAAAATCCATCCTATGGATGGGCACTTTGCATAATCTAAGGGGAGGAGGCATGCTCCCAAAAATCACGTTGTTTAGATAATGGTTTGCAATTGGATGGTATGGAGTGGTTTAATATATTGTTTGGAAAGATGAGTTCTCCATATTTATTATATTTCATGGTTAATCAATTGTTTCATTTTGTTCAAATTTTTAAACTACCAAATTAGTAATTTTGTACGGTTTTTTATATTTTTTTTCTTACACCTTTGTTTAATTTTGATAACTCATTTTATATCTAATATAACTCTATCTTTTTTCTTTTTCATCAAAATTATTTTTATTTATTTATTTATTTTTATTAAAAATCTATTAAACCATATTATATTAACCCAATCTTCCCAAGTACATTAATTAGCAAATAAAACTATATCATACCACATCACACCCCATAACACCTCATGAACTATCTTATCCAAACGGTGTTAAGGACTTTTTTTCTTTTCTTTTTGGAAATTAAAATCTCCGTATCCCATCACGCTTTTAGATGTAAATGTGATTACTATTATTATAAATGTTATAATTTTTTTTTCAGATGATAATTTTTTTTTTAATATACTACCCAATTTGGGATTTTTTATATAGTATGTGAAATTCTCAAATTCCTAAAAATGCTTATAAGAAATGATAGGCTCATGTTATTTTAAGCAATATGACATCACTAATTAAGAAGTATATAAATATCTTTTTTCAAAACATATTTAATAATTGAATCAATTTATAAATAAAATCAGATTTATAATGGATATGATTCGGTGGCTCGTACACACCGTAGAATCAAATTTAATAAAATATATTTGAAATTCAATTCAACAATCCATACTAGTAGGCACCATGGCATTTGATCCATAATATAATGTCATATCACATCCTATTTGGATGGTTGTGATAGGTGATATTATATTGTAGCAAATCACTAAATACTATGTTCGGATTCATTATAAGTCTAATTTCATAATTTTTTACGGTATTTGAAGGTATTAATTGATATGTGAAGGAACGTGGCAGCCCCAAACCAAATAGGTGTGGTTTGGTGGTGTTGGGTTTCTTTTTCCTTAAATGCCCTCATATAACTTCAAATACTGCTATTATACCTATTATATATAACCATAAACCCAAACCCTATTTCCCTCATTTCCATTTTATCGACAACTCAACTTTCATTTCCAGTAGCTCCTCAGGTAATTCATTTCCTGCAATTTTTTTAATTAATATGTCATATTTCTATTCTTTTCCATGCAGGGATTATTATTAACTAATTTATTTTATTTATACCAAATATTTAATTATGAAAATAAATTTATAATGCATAATTGATGGCTAATAAAAAAATGAGAATATATTTTAAATTATTAATATAATTATTGTTTTTCTAAACTAATATTTATGGAAAAAGCTAATATGGTAATTTGATCTTTTTATTGTATAATACAATACAGTCAAATACATCATAAACCATATAGTTATCATAAATATGGTATTAATAACAAATTTAAAAATCATACAACATCATTAAATACATTATCGTACTACACATTATAAAAGCATCTTTTACTGTCATCCAAATATATTGTAATGAAAACATTAATAATTTTTCATATCCATTCATGAATAAAATAATAAATTGAATATAGGCAAGAATGATTCCACTTTAGAACAAAAAGAAAATGATATTATTATCATATGAACCAATACATGTAAAAACAGCAAATCTCTGGAGGAGATAATAACACTTAACTAGAAAAATAAATAAACAACATTCAATCAGCAATTGAAGACATATTTCCCGGTACTATACCACCACAAATTAACTCAAAAATAATTTTAATTAACAGTTTAGCACTGGGAAATAACTAAAACCCTAAATCAACAAAAATAAAACCCAAGTCGTACTCACCTTATTGATAATGAAGTATGATCCATCACAGAGGTGGACATACAAAACCAGGAGGCGGATTTTTACCACAAGTGATTAAAACTTGAAGAGCAAGAGGAATAAAAATGTTGAGATTTAGAAGCTTAAGCCTAATAGTAGTGCAAAGACAAACAGCTGCTTCAAGCTCCAACAAACCTCTAAGCACAGGGCAACAAACATTCTCAACTGGGTCTCCTAACCCGATATGCACTAATCCTCCAAGCACATCCACACAAGCTCCTAATTTTAGTGCATTAATTGGACAAGTTGGCTGTGTTGTAGGTGGAGTAGGCGGAGGGTTAGCCCCTGGAACATTTCCTCCACCACCACCACCACCACCACCACCACCTCCTCCTCCTCCTCCTCCTCCTCCTCCGCCACCTCCGCCACCACCGCCAGAAGGTGGGCCAGGGTAAGTTGGTGGTCTTACTACAGGAGGAGGATTAACAATAACAGGAGGGTTTACTACAGGAGGAGGATTGACTATAATTGGTGGCAATACTATTGGTGGATGTGGTGGGTTTTTATGATGGCCGCCTCCACCGCCGCCGTGTTGTGGTGGGTGCTTGGTGGATGGCGGATGAGGAACTGTTGGATGAGTTGGGCGGGTTGGCCGGCTTGGAGGGTGTGGCTGAGTACAAGGGACACAAGCATAAATAGGTGAAAATGAAATGGAGAAAATCATGAAAATGAAGAACATAGATGCAACTTTAGAACCCATTAGGGTTTCTTTAGTTAAACGTTGCTGATTATTCTTTGGGGGATTTTGGGAATTGATAATAGGAGTTTTTATAGGTGAATTTTAGGGCCCCAGGAGCAACCCGTGACTGTTTTCTTTTTCTTTTTCTTTTTCTTTTGTGACGCATGCAAGTGAATTCCGAGTATTAAATCCAGTTGTAGAAAAACCGCTACCGTAGAGAACTCCAAGGGATTTTTATGGTGAAATTCAAGTATATAATTTGTATTTTTGTTGGTCCATTGCAAACTCCGATGCTTAGTCCGTGACTGGCTCTCAGTTCAATCCGTGAACTTGTTTTTTTCAGTACTACTATCAGTAATTTTGCAGAGTTATATTCGTCACTCTCTCTCACCTTTTGCAATTTGCGTTCCTCATTTTATTTCTTCTAATTATTTCTTTCATTTTCCTTGTGCATAGAATTCAGTTACATTCCGAAATAGAAATCATAGTACTTTTTATCTTTTCTGTATTTACATCTCCCATACAGCGGTAGAATTGAAAGGCTCCATTTATTGATATATTATCAATTACATTTATATACATTATCGTATAGAAATACAAATATGAACAAAAAAAATTCTAGAGCCATTAAGTATAGGAATAATGTTTATTTCATCTGAATTACCAAAGATAAAAGATGACAAATTTAGATGAGTGGACAAGGATTGTGATCATAATTGTCATATTACTTGAGATAAATCCAATTAGAATATTAATTTGCTGGAATTGCCTCTTATATACTTATTTTCTTGGATTAGTATATATTCCTTCTTACTTTAATTTTCTCTAAATTATTTTCCCTAAATTATTTTCTCTATAGCCATTGCCCTTTTTAGAAGGATCATGAATTTAAGTGTATTGAACTATATAGTTAATGAGTTAAAGGGTTACAGCGAGGCATGGGGTCTTTGATTGGTTTGGTCCATTCTCTATTATTTCTGTTAGCTTGGCAGGTTATCTTTTTTTCTTTACCAGAAGTTTAGGGTTTTCACTTTGCAGTGCATTATTTTTCAGTTCATTCCACGAAGTAAACATGTGAACTTTCTCTGTGCATTTTTGTTTTCTTGCTTTTTTTACACGTCAGAATTCTTCTTATTGTATACCTAAAATCACTTTCAGAATTATTTATTTATTTATTTAAACGAGCTTAATCGCAGTAGTAAAAACAGATTCTTAAGTTTTCCATGCATGAGCATTAAAATTCAAATTAAAATAATATCACATTTATCCTTTTATTTGTTGAGCAAAATTTAATATTACATTAATCAACGAACCTATTATCGGAAAGAACTCATCGTGTCAATCCAAAATCTGAATTCAATATTCATTTTTTTTCACTCAGTAACACGTGAAAATTACTTATAGTTTAAATGGTCGAAAATCTGACTATTTTTTTTATTTGACCAGGTCTAAAGTCAGATTTAAAATCTGACTTTAATTTAATGTCTAAATGGTAGTTGGGCCAGTTCCAAAGATGTTATATATATATATATATATATATATATATATATATATATATATATATATATATATATATATAAATTGCATCTATTACTTTTGATTTTTACTATTATATATGGATAAAATTTGAGGAAAAAACCTGAAGTAATTATTAGAGGGCTGCGTTACTTGATTTGATTTGAATTATTAATTGAGAAGTATCTCATTAGTAATGCAATATATTGGTTTGAATTGTAAAAAAGAAAGTAAATGTTTTTAATTACCTACTAAGCATTTTGGTTGTATTAACTTTTTTTTGAGCCACAGAAAAAAGCCTAAACTTGAATGATCATATAAAAAATACGTAAGCACCAACTACCATTACCAAGATATATATTATTGGTATAAACTACCAACATGGCAACTTATAATACTTTGTGAATCTTTTCTTTCACTGAATAAGCAAAACCTCCCAATTGAATTTTGTCACCGTACCTTTCCCATTTTCAAGAATTACAAATTGATTGAAGAAACATCATAACTGGAGCACAGGAAATCACCTCTGCGCTACTGTTCCTTGCATTATATACTTACACAGCCACTACAATTATTATTATTATTATTATTATTATTATTATTATTATTATTATTATTATTATTATTATTATTATTATTATTATTATTATTATTAATTTTTTTTTTAGCAAAGGGGAAATGAAAATTCTATTATATATTGATCATGAACCGAAAAATTGTGAAAAATCTATTGTTATTGATCCATCTATAGCTAAATTTGTTGAGATACCCACTTCCTCCTCATATGTGTACTTGACCAAAAAACAAAAAACATCATCAAAAATATAAAACTCAAATGAAGCTTAAAAATAAAAACCAGATGGGCTCAACTTGCAAAATAGATGATAAGGCATAATATCTCATACTCAATGCTTATAGGGGTGGGCCAAACAAAGCCCACAATGAAGGCCCAAAACTCTTAAACTTATAACTAAGCTTAATTAACCATCCATTTAGCCATTGGTAATAATTTTGTTACAACTTGACCATGGTCTTCCTAACTCACCAAAGTCTGTCATAAATAAGCTACATGCACTATATTTCTCTTTCTTTTTTTTTTTTTTTCTTTTTCTCTTCATTTATTACTGCCACGACACTTATAATTTTGCCACTAACTTAATCATATGAGACTTCATCTTCATCACCTCTAAGCGAATAGTGCTCTTTGTGTTTTAGGCATATGGAACTTCTAAGTTTATAATCCACTCGATCAAACCTTTGCTTTCACCATTTCCATATTCTTTAATAGAAAAGTATTAATTAGTTTTGGACCATATGCCTCCAAGCTAATAGGCTCTTTGTGCTTTAGGCATCCAGAACTTCAAAGTTCAGAATCCATTCGATCAAACCTCAGGACGGATAACCAAAAGAAACTGAAAGAAAAAAAAAACAGAGATAAAAAGGATGCTAATAATTGCTTATTTTATTCAAATGAGAACCAGCCATATATAGGGTTACAAAGACAACGTGAAGACAACGTGATTAACAAAAACTGATCCAATAAGACCCACTAATAACAAACTTCCTAAACTACTGGAAACAATATTAGATCAAATAAAAAAACAACCAACAAACTTTGACTTGGTAAAAGACACATGCATAAATAAATTTCCAACGATCCCTCTCTTAAACTGATGTCTGCAGACAATCAGTTTAATTTGACTATTTAAACTTTATCTTCTAAAGTACAAAGACCAACCAGCATCCTTAGCTTTAAATATATTAGAGCTTTAAGGGGCTTAGTGAATATATCAGCAAGTTGATCTTCACTCCTGCAATATATAAGTTCAATTTCTTCATTCCTTGTGAGGTCTCTCAAAAAATGATATTTCACATTTATGTGTTTGCTCCTTCCATGTAGAAAATGATTCTTAGAAAATTTGATTGCAGAGCTATTATTAGAAAAAATAGCAACTGGTTCATCTTTCTTGAAATGTAGCAGCTCTCTAAGAATTATTTTTAGCCATATAGCTTGACAAGCACATGAAGTTACAACAACAAATTCAGCTTCCGTGGAGGACAAAATGACAATAGTTTGCTTCTTAGATGACCATAAAATAACCCATGTACAAAGCATAAAAACAAAAACTGAACTGCTTCTTCTATCATCTTAATCTCCTGCATAATCACTATCGGTAAATCCAATTAAATTGGATTTTTCTCCCATCTTGTAGAACAACCCAAATTCCATGGTTCCTTTCAAGTGTCGAAAAATCCTCTTGGCAGCAAGAAGTTGTATTTCCTTTGGGCTTTCTATATACCTACTAATTAGACTCACAGCATGCATAATATCAGGTCTTGTAGTAGTTAAATACATTAAGCTACCGACAATTTATTTGTAAAGTGTGCTGTCCACTTGCTTTCATTCGGGATCTTTAATCAATTTTAGCCTAAAATTAGTTGGTGTATGCACAGAATTACAATTTGTCATGCCAAACCTGTCTAAAATCTCTCAAACATATTTCTTTTGACAAATAAACATTCTAGCAGCAGATTGAAAGGCCTCAATTCAAAGAAAATAATGCATTTTTCCCAAATCAGACATATCAAATTTCTCCATCATTGACTTTTTAAAATTTTCTAACATAACACAGTTATTTCCAACAAATATGAGATCATCAATATAAAGACACACAATGAGCAAACTTTCTCCATCACCTATCTTAATGAAAAGTGTATGTTCATACGGACATTTTTTAAATCTTCTTTCAAAAAATAAGACTCAATTCGACTATACCAAGCTCGAGGGGCTTGTTTTAATCCATACAAAGCCTTTTTTAATGTATACACTTTATGCTCATTACCTATCTTCACATAACTAGAAGGTTGATCAATAAATACCTGCTCTTTTAGTTCTCCATGTAAGAATGCTGATTTTACATCCAACTAGAAGATGAGCAATAAGCTTTGGGCTGCCAAGGCAATCGCCAATCTAAATGTGTCCATTCTTGCGATGGGAGCAAAAACTTCTTTATAATCAATACCAAACTCCTGCTTGTAACCCTTTGCCACCAAATGTGCCTTATATTTGTTGATTTCACCATTTTCATTTAATTTTGTTTTAAAGACCCACTTCACTCCAATTATTTTGTGCCCTTTCGGAAGATCACATAGCTCCCAAGTATCATTTCTTTCAATAGCTTCAATTTCATCATTCATCGCCTTCCTCCATTTTAGTTCTTTAACGGCACTTTCAAAAGTTGTTGGATCACAATCTGCAAACAAAGCGAAGTGACTAACCAAATCCTCATTACAATCAACTCTAGTTACCTCATAATCCTTCATCCACATAGACCTTTTTCGGGTACGATAAGAATATTGAGCCGATTCAACTGTTGCACTTGTTTCTGATGTAGCATTTCAGAAATTGTTGGAGTTTTATCAGTTGTTGGAGCAATGTTTGATAAATTTGTAATTGACTGTATTTTTCTTTCATCCTTATCATAAAAAATAATTGGATTAGGCTGCTGCCCTTCCCAATTCCAAGTGCTTTCTTCATAAAAAACAACATCTCTACTAGTTACAATCTTTTTTGTCAATGGATTGAACAACTTATATGTTTTAGATGTATCACTAACACTAAGGAATACAAACTTTTCACTTTTATCATCAAGTTTTTTTTCTTTTCTCATCTGGAACATGTGTATAAGCATTGCATCCAAAAATTCTGAAATAATCTACTGTTGGTTTTCGCCCACTCCAAGCCTCCTCTGGTGTCATGTTTTGGACAACAAACGCTGGACTTTTATTTAGGACATGAACACTCCAATTCAAAGCTTTAGGCCAAAAAGACTTTGGAATTTTTCCTCTTGCTAGCAAGCTTCTCACTATATTCAAAATGGTTCTGTTTCTCCTCTCCGATACACCATTTTTTTGTGGTGTATAGGCAGCTGTAAGATCTTTTCAAATGCCATGGACTGCACAAAAATCCTCAAATTCTTTTGAGCAGTATTCTCCACCACGATCTGTACGGAGTGTTTTAATTTTATTTCCTTATTTGTTTTCAACATATGCCTTGAACCTTTTGAATACACCAAGAGCTTCTGATTTTTCCTGTAGAAAATAAACCCACGTTTTTCAACTATAATCATCAATGAGAGAAATTAGATATCTTTTACCTCCATTTGGCGACAGCTTTATAAGCATACAAATGTCGGAATGGATTAGCTCCAATACATTTTTAGCTCTCCATGACTTTCCTTGAGGAAACTGAGAACAATATTGTTCACTAACAATGCATTCTTCACAAACTTTGGAAGGAGTAACAATTGAAAGAAGTCCATTCACCTTATTTTTCTGTTGAAGAGTTTTTAGTCCACTAAAACTTAAGCGACCGTAGCAAAAATGCCACGTTCATGAAGGGTCTTTCGTTTCAGACATCAAGCAAGATTGAATGCTTTCAATCTTTAAAGGGAATAACCTATTTGAATTCATTGGAATAACAACAATAGCTCTTCTAGTAGGATCATATATCTCACAACTACCATTCTTGATAGTGATAATATAACATTTTTCTTGTAATTATCCAGCACTTAACAAATTACTTTTCAAATTAGGCACATAAAAGACATTTGAAATTGTTTCTACAAAACCATTCTTAGTTCTTATGTTAACATCACCCTTTCCCATCACATTCACAGTAGAATTATCACCAAAACTTACTGTAGAATGAAAATTTTCATTTAAACAAGAAAAAGAAGACTTACTTCTGCACATGTGATTGCTACAACCTGTATCTACGTACCAAATGTCCGATCTAGTTTTTTTTTTTTATCTAAATGAACAGCCATTAAAAGAGTTTTGCCTTTTTGATTTTCAGCAAAGTTCGATTTTTCTCCCTTTTCTTTGTTGTTGGGCATCTTTATATAACATTCGGAACGATAATGGCCAAACTTGTGACATCTAAAGCACTCAATCTTCGACTTATCTACATGTTGATCACGTCCTCTGCCTCTGTTTTGATCATCACCACTTCTGAAATGTCTCCTGCCATTTCCGTTTCATTGCTCTCCCTTGGGGTTAATTTCACTGGTGGTCATCGAACTTATACCAAAATTACGCAAAAGTAACTAAATAATTTTTTCTTTCAAAAAAGTCATTGAACTTAAAACTAATATACACAAAAGTCATTATGAACGGATTCCGATCACCGGAAAATCTAGCTGCTTAAAATAATTTCACTGATAGTCATTGAACTTATACTAAAATTACACAAAAGTAACTATATAATTTTTTTCATTCAAAAAAGTGATTAAACTTAAAATTATTATACACAAAAGTCATTATGAACAGATTCCGGCTAGATTCCGGTGACCGGAATCCGTTCATAATGACTTTTGTGTATAATGGTTTTAAGTTCAATGAATTTTTTGAAAGAAAAAAAATATTTAGTTACTTTTGCGTAATTTTAGTATAAGTTCGATGACCATCAGTGAAATCAACCCCTCTCCCTTGCCTCTTCCTTTACCTCTACCCCTCCCTCTAGAATTTGAGGAATGAATAGAGGTAAAAGCCTTCAAGGCTTGCTCTTCCTTATCTTAATGTGTCAATTTTTGTTCATGGACCAGCAAAGACCCTTGTAGTTCATCAAGTGACATTTCATCAAGATCATCCTTGTTGCATTCTTCAATAGCACATACCACATAATTGAACTTTGGCGACATCGACCGAAGTATCTTTTTAATCACCTTCACATCCTCCAGCTTTTCTCCAAGAGTACGCCTCTTATTAGTAATTGCCATAGTTCTTGAGAAAAAAATTAGTCACCGACTCATTTGACTTCATTCGAAGTGTTTCAAACTCTGAATGAAGTGCTTGAAGTTGCCGCTTTTTAGCCCTTGCTGAGCCTTAAAATTTTCGTTTCATTGAATCCCATATATCTTTGGAAATTTCTTTGCAAAAAATTGTTTCCAAAATAGACCTGTCAATAGCTTGGAATAGGTAATTTTTTGCCTTTAAATCCTTTAGCTTCAAGCCTTCTAACTTTGCCTTTTTCGCATCTGATAAAACTGTACCAGCTGCTGGTTCTTCTATGCCATCAGTGACAACCTGCCAATAATTTTTGGACCTTAGCAAATTCTCCATTAACATGCTCCAATGGTCATAATGACTTTCAAAGCATAGGACAAAAGGCTGGATGAAATTTTCAGAAGACATATTACACCAAACACAAGCTACTGCTTGTAGGTCCCTCACCTAACCAGACTCTGATACTACTGTTAACCAAAAGAAACTAAAAGTAAAAAAAACGAAGATAAAAAGGATGCTAATAATTGCTTATTTTATTCAAATGAGAATCAGCCATATATAGGCTTACAAAGACAATGTGATTAACAAAAACTGATCCACTAAGACCTACTAATAACAAACTTCCCAAACTACTAGATCAAATAAAAAACAACCAACAAACTTTGACTTGGTAAAAGACACATGCACAAATAAATTTCCAACAAGGACCCAATCTAGTTTGCTTCCACCATTTCTATATTCTTTAATAGAAAAGTATTAATTAGATTTGAACCATATGCGTCCAAGATAATAGTGCGCTTTGTGCTTTAGGCATCCAAAACTTCAAAGTTCAGAATCCATTTGATCAAACCTCAGGACCCAATCTAGTTTGCTTTCACAATTTTCATATTCTTCAATAAAAAATTATTAATTATATTTGAACGATATATCTCCAAGCTAATAGTGCTCTTTGTGTTTTAGGCATCCAGAACTTCAAAGATCAGAATCCATTCGATCAAATCTCAGGATTTAATCTAGTTTGCTTCCACCATTTTCATATTCTTTAATAGACAAGTATTAATTAGATTTGAACCATATGCCTCTCTTGGATTCCACATACTGATGTTTTATATATAAAAAAAAACTAATTTATATCTCACATCTTATCCAATAGTTTTTTTTTACTGTACGTGAATATATCATTTTAGACCCATATTCTTTTTTAGTGATTAAAATTAGAAACATTCAGATTACGTTTTAAACAAATAACTAATTTATATCTCCCATTTTATCCAGTAATTTAGTTTTATCACTGTACGTGAATATATCATTTTAGACCCATATAATTTTTTAGTGATTAGAACTACAAACAATGTTCTCTGTACAAATCTTCAAAAACAATAAAGAATATCATTTTTTATATAATTTATCATTTAATCCTTGAGATTTTACCATAACTATAACAATGATATTAAAAAAAAAAAGGAAAACCGCATCCGAATCACATGCTCAATCAAAGTAAAAATTTTCATATTCACTTATGGTGTGAACCAAACCAATTATACTTGGACATGTATATAAAATAATTATATTTTTATGCATGGTAAAATGTAATTGTTTTGATTCGTGAGTTTTTCATGTCCCTGGACTAAATAATGCCTCGCAAAATAAGAATATAAACTATCTATTAGTTTGAAGCACCTATACCTTAGGTGTTTATATATATAGAGTCTCCCAAGAGACCGAGATCACTATCCTGATAGAAATAAGAATTCTAATTATCATGATGATAATAATGATAATAGAATCTAGAGAGAGAGAAAAAAAAAACACTTGAATTTTAAATCCTTATCAAATTAAGCAATACAAACTCTTGCCAAGCTATGCCTGCGGATGTAGTATATATATATGTGTATATATACATATATATAGAAAGACAAAAATTCATCTTGCCTCAATAACAGTAATACATCTTGCCTCTATAATGATAATAATAATATGAAGTAATAATAAATAATTGATTTTTGGCATAGACTGGAGTGGTAATTTTATACGTACAATTGAAATCACTAGGAAGCTTCCTACCACAGTGATTGAGTAACAAGTTTAAATTAACATTAAGTGGTGCTAAAGAGATGCCTAAGACAGTAGCTTTGATGGTATGACAAGGGCAAACAGTGGCTTCAAGATCAACAAGCCCATCCAGTAGGCTGCAGCAAGGGCTTGAAGGTGGGTGCCCTATTGAAAGGTTTATTAAATTTGTCAAAAAATTCCCACATGCACTGAGCTTTAGGGCATCCCTTGCGCATATTGGTTTTGACTCTCTTGATGGGTGTGGTGGGTAATTTGTAGAGTTCACCACTATGAAGAAAAAGAGATGAAGTAAAATTAGAAAGGCAGTTCTTGAAGCCATTTCTCTGATTAATTCCTTAATTAAATGGTTTTTGATATATAGGATTTGATTGTTTTGAACTGATAAAATTGGTGAAGTAGAGCATAGTTTTTATAGATGAATATTGAGTAAGCAAATAGTAGGGAATATGCACTCACCATTTAATTTAGGATTAATTAATAATTTAATGGCTAATTGTTCATTGTTTATAACATAATTGGTTTTAGTTAGTTCCTTTTGTTTTCCCATTTCCCTTATTAATCAATAATTGCTCATTTTTGTTTCTCTTTTGTCCAATTATTTTGGAAATTAAGACTATTTCATCTTAATGCGTGTAATATGTGTTAGTCCGTCGGCTAGTTCTAATTATGGAAGATAGTCATGACCATGGCTATAAGTTTTAGGTCCAACTTCTTTTCATATATATTTTCTGAATGAAGATATTTTCAATTTTTATTTTAATCATCCTGTACATGTTAAGTTCCTTGATAATAAAAGGATAGACTGCTATTATACATCCTTCCATAAAAATATAGTAAACTTTGGTTCTTTAAAAAAGAAAAAAAAAAAAGAAAAGAAAAACTTGGAAAGTCAAAAAAATATTAATTTTATTAAAATATTAGAAATTGAAGTCAGCTATATTGGAATTGGCTGGACTTTTAAAGATAGAATTTTATTTGTAAAAATTCAAACAATCATGAATCCGCAAGCAACTTCACTTTGTTGACAATCTCACCACGAAAATAGCATTAAGAACTTAAATTAATTTAGGGATGAGTACAAATTAATGGGAACCTACTTAAAATATTAGAATTTGAATGCAGCTATATTGGAATTGGCTGGCCTTTTAAATATAGAATTTTATTTGTAAAAAATTAATTGTATTAAAAATTGTTAAATTGTGTATGCGCATTGAGAGTCGAGTTTGATAACTGAGTGCTACCATTGCTTCAAAATGATTTAGGCATTGTGTACGTAGTTCTACCACAATTACAAATTTTTGTTATTCTCTTTAATTATATGTGAGATTCTCTCCGACATTTTTCCTCGAGTGTAACTGGCCTGCCCATCCAATTGTCAATTGTTTAATTCATCATTTTATCTATATTGACTTTTTCATCTTGAGCTACAAGTTTAATCTTTTTTTATCTAGTCTTTTTTTTTTTGGCTGTGGATTTTTCGCCTGCAAAATCTATAGTCAAGCAGCGGTTAGTCCTCTTAGCAGTCTGATATCAAATTAAATTATATTTGAGCCCGTATAATCAGGTTTTATAATCAAGAACTTACCGTTACTTTAAAATGATTTACGAACAATTGTAAACCATTGTCATTCCCGTTAATTATTGCATGTGAGAATTTTTTGCAACAAAAATGAAAATAGGAAAAATAGTTTTCCGTTCATAGTTTAAATTTTTGGAATCGTAAAGTATCAATAACACCACAATTCATAAGGAGCCTATTATGTTATGACCACAAATAAATTCTATAATTAAGTTCGTCCAGGTATCTACAGGTTTTTAAGATTTGCACCACACATAATTATCAGTAAATAAGTAATAAATATATAAATAATTTAAAATGTGAAATTTTATTAGTTAAGTGCATTTTCGACCATATATTTTTTGGAAATATTTTTACATGCAATTTGTACAGGTTTTGTTTTGTACGTACGAGGATAATTTTCCTATATTCACGTGTTCACAATTTGATCTCTCTCTATTAAAATGTCTTGATCAACATATCTCAGATTGACTTGGTTACTAGAAGTAAGAAATAATGGGCAATTATTAAATCAAAACTTTTATGTTCACGCAAACAGCTCAATATTTTCAAAATTAAAATAGTATTGACGGTGGAGATGTTGACTTTAAAACTGAATTTATACCGATAACCACAGCTCCCTCCTTCTATAAATACTTGGTAGAGCAGTCCACAATTTGCACCACCAGCTTAATTAACACATTAAGTATTACTTTCTTTTTATCAAAAAGATATATCTAAGAAGAGAAATGGCCTCAAGAGCTCAAGCAGCCACTGCCCTTGTGCTGTGCTTGAACCTGGTTTTGTTCAGCATGGTGAGTGCTCAAACTTGCTCCATAGATTATAGGAAGATCAATCCACTTAGTCCATGCACTCTCATTTCCCCTCTCATTGATCTTGATGCTGCTGTTTGCCTCTGCGCCGCCATTAAAGCTAATATCTTCGGGATTGTGGTGGACATTGATGCTTTTTTGACCATCTTGCTCGGCTTATGCGGCAAGAGCCGTCCCTCTGGATATAGGTGTTCTTGAATCCACCCTTTTAATAATTAATTGCCTACCCTCCTGCTAGGTCTCTATAGATATTTTGTTTTATTGGTTTATATGTATATTTTACATATCTGCCAATTTACATTTTATCAACTAATAATAATAATGTATCTCAATAATGTCTGTATGTCTTGCTCTACGTACGGAATTTCAATAAGCAGGAGAGAGTTATATAAAATGCTTGTTCTTATTATATATAATCCATCTCAGGTGTTTTCTTTCTTCCTTTTCAAATATTCTATATATGCATAGCTATTTTTTTTATATAGAAAGAGAACTTAGAAGTCCAAAATTCTACTAAAGCTACAGAAGCTCAGAATTTTACATGGTCCGAATATATTTTAGGAGTTGAGTTCCAGCATACTGTACTTTTTACCGACAAAATCCACATAATTTTGATAAAAACTGGCGTATCAGCCCTTTGTCATAAACGTGGTTTTACAGACGACCTGAATTTACTTAAATTCTCGTTTATTTTTTTATATTTTATTTTAAAATGAATCTAAATTTTATATCATATTATGGTTGGATATTTAGATTCAAATTTTGGTGAGACCATCGCATATCCACTATAAAAACTTTAATTTGTGACTTCTTGTTGGGTCACACTTTTCTTTTGGATAATGGCATTCTTTAATTTTATGTCAGAATTTGGAATAGTTGACAATAGAAGTGTGCAAAATCTAAACCAACCCGAAAAACCAATAAAAAATTTGAGTTCGGTTCGGTTTGGAAGTCCACTATGAAACTTCGGGTTAGATGAAAAACACCCTGAAACTGATCTGAACCGATTTTTAAAGACATAAATTACACACACATAAATTTTTTTTTATAAAAAGCAAATGAAGAGGTGTTCTACTCTCTCCTAACCCTCAGTCTTCTTTACTTCGGTACCCAAATGCTCTCTAAATCAAAATCCCAAATTTAAAATCCTCTTATTCTGCTTTCTTCTTCACCGTCGCTGTCTCAAACTAATCAGTGCCTCACCCCTTCACCGTCGTCTCCAAATTTTTTGGTACTTATTACCATTTGTTTTGAATTATTTATTAGAAAAAATTAGATTAATATAATTATTATGAAATTGAAAGTCTAAAACTCAAATATTTTGAATTATTAGTTGGTTGTTATCGAAATTGCACTAAATAAACTTTTGATTAGGGATAACCACTGCCGTCACTAAAAGCTGCATTTCCGTTGGTAATAAGAGTTTTGGCAACTGGACAACAAAGTGTCGCCAATAAGCCAATCACTAAAATTTAGCGACAACTTGCTACAGTTTAGTGACTGCGACAACTCCATCAATAGAAGTCAAATCCCGCCAAATTATTTTCTACGTTAGTGGTTTAAAAATATTAGCTGAAAACATTAGCGACAAAGCGGCTTATTAATGGATTTTTTTTTTTAGTGTATGTTGATATGATATGCAAACTTTTTTTACGATGGCTTTAACATATAATTGACGAATAATCCGATTTGAAAAAGTTCGGGTCAGGCCTCTAACTTAATATAGGGTTGGATCGGGTGCTAATTCAAATTGATATTTTGGATTTTGGATTTTTGGCGTCTGGTTGAATTTTGAACCAACTCGCACGATACTCACCCCTAGTCGACAGCACTGTCAAGCCACTAAGTATTAAGAATAATACGCATTTCAAAAGATGGTAATTAATATATGAAATTGAAATATATATACTGCATTATTAAAGAAGACATTCAGAAACAAAAAGTGTCATTAAATATACTAGCCAGTACCAACGCAATGATCACTACAAAAAAAAAGGAGAATAGCGACTGCACATTTAGTCGCTATTTTGATAAATTTAGTCGCTAATTGCTTTTAGCGACGGGACGACGGGTTGTCGCAATTCAGGCCGTCGCAAGCAATTTAGCGACTAAATTTATTTAGTCGCTAAATTTAGCGACTAAAATTTAGTCGCAAAATCTTATTGTTTTCGTCGCTAATTGTGAATCTCAGTTGGTCGCCCACAGTAATTAGCGACTAACTTCTAGTCGCAATTTTAGTCGCAAATTAATGATTGCGACAGTTAGTCGCCAAGAAAATTCGTCGCTAATAATTAGCGACGAAATAAGTTATGTCGCAAAAAAATTAGCGACTAAAATTGCAGTCGCAATTTAGTCGCTAATATTTTAATTTTTGTTTTTTTTAATGAAATAAATAACTATAAATGTAAATTATAATTAAATGAATGCAATTATAATCCAAATTATATATATATATATATATAATTAATATTCGTACATATAAATGCAAATTATAATCAAATATATAGAATTATAATTCAAAACATATATATATATATATTAATATTCGTACGTACATAATATATATCTAATACAGAATACATAAAAACTAAATTAAAATAATAACCTTATAGTATCACATATTACCATCTAAAGTAACAAATTGCAATAAAAGTATCATACATAAAAAAAAATATATATATATTGAGATTGATGTTCAGGTAGGGCCACCACTACCGAAATGAGAATCATCGGGCGGGTCAGGACCGTGTGGACATGCAGGGTCGACGTCATCTTGTGGTGCAGGTGATGTAGTGGTGGTACCGGGCTGAGTGGCTGGCGGCTGAGGCGTCATGTGCGGAAACAATGAACGAATAGTCGTGGCGACAATATCCGCAACATCTTCTTTTGTCAAGCAAGGACCACCGGAATGATAGGATGTGCTTGCACCAGCACCACACGATGGACCGGGAAGATAAAGACCAGGAGGCACATATGAGCCTAGACCGTAAATTGTTCTCCTTTTATTGCATCTCGCGGCCTCAAAGAACAACTCAGACTCATCAACCGATGACTCGTCCTGCGATCTTTCACATCGGAGTTGCTCAAATCTCTCCTGACATGGTAAACAACAACAATTTTTAATAAACACAAATATAAGAACAAATCATAATTTACAACAATTTAGTATTTGAGAAACTGAAAATATTATGAATAAGTAAAGTATATCTAACTTACATGTACCTCCCTGCTCCGATCCGCCACATACGTCTTCCCATCATGATTGATAGTATGTGTGTGCAGATAGGTCTCGGGAATTGTAGGTGGCCGGCCCAACTCTCTCTCCTATATTGTGCAGTAGAAAGTTGTAATTGAAAAAGAAGAAAATTGTTAACGAAAATATAAGATAAGCTTTGTTATTAAAAAATGGCTTTACTATTTTCTCGAGTGTTTATGCTATTTCATTATATTGTATGAAGTGAAAATCTATAAAAAATCAATAAAAATTTTGGCAGCACCTCCCCTATAATATCGACAACCTCCTGTAAATAAAAATCATTTTACACTCCTTAAAATCACAAATATACTCCGATCCCCTCAACAAACACCAACACAATTTGCCCATCCTCCAATATGTTGTCATACAATTCGCACATAATTGAGATCCATTATTTAATTGGTTATATATAATCCACATAAAAAAAGCTAAATGTATCAAGATTACTCAATTGTACTCATCAATTCGCAAACATTATAATAATTAAAATTGACTAATGTAAAATCCATTATTTCTGTTAGAACTGAACTACTTACTAGTCGTGAGACATGCTCACCAATAGAAATAGTCCCACCGGTGTATGATCCAGGAGCCTTCTCTTCAGACCCTCCATGGCGATTGATTTTTTTCTGATTGGAAAGCTGAATCCGTGTAGGTAAATTAAAAAGCTCATTCCACCTAACCCATGCAGCTTCTGGAAAGTCTCTTGGCTTTTGCTTGGCGTATTTTATGTGGTACACAAAATCCTTGTACCTTTGAGATGCCTTTGTTTCCCAACCTGACCTAACAACGCCATTTGCATCAGCATCCCAATGGCACTTTTTCTGTATATGCACATGACAATAAAATTATTAGTGAATACAATATTCAATAATCCAATTAATTTGCAAACTTAAGTTTGTAATGAAAAAGTTTCAACAATATTCGAATGTACCATGAATTCCCCCCAATAGAACTCCTTAACTTCTCTAGAAACCTCTTTCCAACTTACGCCATTAATGTCTACTCTCTGGTGGAAGCTGCTGGTTATGATTCTGGAACAACCTGAGGAGGGTTCCAGCCTGCAAAGTATAGAATATAAAAATGATAAGGTTAAACATGTTATTATCACATAATTGCAATTTGTATTGGTTAAAACTTACAGGCCCCTCGGGTTCAATGTAACGTGCAATCGACTGTTATTTTCACTTGCCACTTCACATGTAGTCGATGTACTGCTGTGGGCTGTATGTGGTGATGGAGTTGATGCAGATGGCGTGAATGTAACAGGAGGCGTCTGTGCATTCTGGGATGAAGGAGCTCCCGGTACATGTGGCATGTCTCCAATAGGTGGAGTAATTGCATCCCCTCCAGAACGTCCCCCCTGTCGACCTCGACCTATAAAGCCCCGTCCTCTACCACGACCCATACCTGCAAAAATTGTGAACTATACATGTATGTGTATAAAAGAAATTACATACAGATTCATAAGTGCACGAGTTAATGCTATTTTTCATGTGATATATAACAATTTAAATGTTTTACAGGTTACAACATGATAGTAAAAAAAAGTATTGGTCATCAATTAGTCACTATCAGACGACTGTTCAAATTCCTCATCATCGTCCTCATTGCTATCATAATCAGAGAATTCTTCTTCATCATCGTCCTCTTCATGTTCTTGACCAACTCCATCAACGTTGTCAAGTTCAATGACAACCCCCCTAGGGTCGCGCAAATCAATATCATCGTCGTTACCAATATCAACAGTTACATCATGCAACGTAACTTCATCATCTTGGAAGGCATTAGAACTTGTAGTAGCAGTATCATCTCTTGCATCTGATTTGACAATGAAATCTCTTGGTTTAACTGAAAACACAGCTAACCAGTTTGATCTATCTACTCTCAAAGAGGGATATCTTGCATAATACACTTGAGAAGCTTGCATTGCTAGGATAAATGGCTCATATTTGTTGAAACGACGATGTTGGTTTACATCAACCATTCCATAGTGGTTGTGTATCTTAAGACCAATGTCTATAGTTGGATCAAACCAATGACATTTAAATAGTACTGTCCGTTTTATTGGTAACGAAGGATACTCTAACTCTATAATCTCCTCAATCCATCCATAGTAATCACCAATATTATCACATGAGTTGGAGCCTTTTACACAAACGCCACTATTCATTAAACGTCTCCCAGAAGCATGGCTTTTTGTGTGAAATTTGAAACCATTGATAAAATAGATTGAGTAACACTTCACTCTCCGTAATGGTCTCTGTGACAAACTACAGAGGTATTCATTGTCAATCCCATTGTAGCGGACCTTATTTGAAAATAGAAAACATGGAAAAGTCATCAGCAATCCAATGTTAAATGATATTTAAAAGTTATATATAGATTTAGTGTTCGACTTACATAGAGTTCGAACCAGTCGGCGAAGTACTTGTCAATATTCGCTTCAACTTGGCTTGGAGTAAGATTGGGATGCTTTTCATGTAAGCTATTGCAATATATACTGTATAACAATACAGTAAAAAAAATTCTATTATCCACTTAGTAGAAATCCATAGCATATATCGCAGTTTAATATTTAAATACAATACTCCCTACCTCAAGAATGGAGCAACCTCATCGCAATTTAATAGAATATATGTATGCGCTGCCTGATACTCCTCCGATGTTAATGCTCTGTCTCGAATTTCTGAGCATGCTCGGCCGGGGTAAGTGAAAATTATTAAATTTTCTGTATTTTGTTCCCTACAATCTCCGTCATCATTACGAGGTGGTTGTCGTTGTCTAGTACTGACGTGCGGTTCAAAATAATGCGAGAAAAAAGTAGATGATTCTGAAAGTAAATACGCATTGCAAATAGATGCCTCAACTGTTGCTTTGTTCCCAATCTTTTTTTTAGCGTCCGAAGAAACCTGCATACGACCAGTATAAATAATTAGTTTATACGTGCTTCCGTCCGTTAAGTTTGACAATACATAATGTACATTATTATACTGATATTTACCGTTCAAATGGATACATCCATCGATATTGTACAGGGCCAGCAATCCTTGCTTCATATGGTAAGTGTACCATTAAGTGCTCCATTGAGTCGAAGAATGATGGTGGAAATATCTTCTCCAGCTTACACAGAATTTGGGGGATGTTTGTTTCCAATGCTTCGACATCTTCAACTCGGAGAGTACTAGATGTCAATTCTTTGAAAAATAAGCTTACCTCCGTGAGAACTTGCCACACATTTCCAGGTAGTAACTCCCGGAATGCAACAGGAATCAATCGCTGCATGAATATATGACAATCGTGACTTTTCATGCCAAACAATTTCAATTTTGACATGTCAACACACCGACCCAAGTTAGATACATATCCATCTGGGAACTTAAGTTCCGACAACCACTCAAACAATTCTTTTTTTGATTCTTTATCCAGTGTGTAACATGCTTTTGGATATTTGCCACTAATTGGATCCATTGCCAACTCTGGCCGACAACAATACTTTTCCAAATCTGTACGGGCTTTGGCGTTGTCTTTGGTTTTTCCTTCAACATTTAAGACCGTGTTCATCACATTGTCGAATACATTTTTCTCAATATGCATTACATCGAGATTGTGTCGAATCAAATGTGTTTTCCAGTAAGGCAAATCCCAAAAAATGCTCCGCTTTCTCCAGCCACATGACTGACAAATAAAACCATTAATCTCATCCGCATCAAGCTCAGTAACTTTCACAAGACCCCACTGTTCAATTTCTTGTAGAATTTGTTCCCCATCTCTTATTGGTGGCGGTGGCAAAGTTTCGACATGTCCGATTCTAAAATTCCTTCTATTTCTCCTAAATGGATGATCAATAGGGAGAAATTTTCTATGATTATCAAACCATGTTTGTTTACCACCACTTTCTAGCCTAAATGATTGAGTATGTTCCATACAATGAGGGCATGCATACTTTCCAGATGTACTCCAACCAGACATCATGGAATATGCTGGAAAGTCATTGATTGTCCACATTAAGGCAGCTTTCATCATGAAATTTTGTTTCGTTGACACATCATATGTAGGCACCCCAATATTCCACAATTCATTCAAGTCATGAAGCAAGGGCTGTAAGAAGACATCAATTTTTTGTTTTGGATTCTTAGGGCCAGGTACAATTACAGTCAAAAACATATAAGCTTCCTTCATACACATCCAAGGAGGCAGGTTGTAAGGCGTGATTATTACAGGCCATGACGAATATTTTCTCCCATATTGTCCGAATGGCTGAAAACCGTCTGTGCATAACCCCAACCTTACATTTCTAGTCTCAGCGGAAAATGAAGGATGAGTTTCATTGAAATATTTCCAAGCTTGGGAGTCAGAAGGATGCTGCATAACCCCAACATCTTGGATATGATCATGATGCCATCTCATATGTGCTGCCGTCTCTTTAGACTGAAACAATCGTTGCAGCCTTGGTATCAGTGGAAAGTAGTACATCTTCTTTTATGATTTTGATCTGTTATTCCGAGAGCCTACACGCACTTTGAATCTTGGGTGATTGCAGAACTTACAATGCGTCAAGTTTTCATCATCACGCCAATACAACATGCATCCCTCATTGCAACAGTCGATTTTCTGAACGGGCAATCCTAAGCTTCTCACAAGACTCTTAGTTTGGTAGAAATTCTCAGGCAGTATGTTACCCTCAGGCAAAGCCTCCTTGAATAGTTGAATGTTTGCATCAAAAAATCTCTCGGGCATATTAAATTCGGATTTTGCATTCAACATCCGAGCAACTACCGAGAGCTGCGAATGGTTATCACAACCGGGATACAACATTGCATTGCCAGATTCCAGAAGGTCATACAATTCTTGACATTGAGGATTTGGTGGCTCATCCATTGAATCTCCACCCCAGTTTGATGGACCCGGCTCATTTGGGTTAGCCATTACACGTTGTGCATGATTATAAGTAGTTTGCTCTTCCGGAATATATTGTTGCCAGTGGTTATCGGGAAAAAAGTTAGGTCCGACTGCATCAAGAACCATTTGCTGATATGGATTATTAACCTCTGCACCACCAACTGAATCATTATTTATTGGATTCCAATTCGGCTCGTCAGTAGCAATGTGTGTCTCCCCATGGCAATTCCAAACCAAATAATCCCGAACAAAACCCCTGCGAAGGAGGTGACTCATAACAGTTTCCACGTCATGGAACCTTCGGTTAACGCAATTTTTGCATGGACACCTAATAAGATCGCCACTCATTTCTTCCGGATGAGAAGTGGCGAAATTAATAAACTTCTCAACACCATAGACGAACGATGCATTAGTCCTTCCACTTGAATCTCGTCGATTATACATCCAACTGCGATCTAAGGGTTCCATTAAACCTAAATATTCGAATTGGAACACAACAAGAAACAAAACAAATGTTGAGTATTCCCCTTTATTCAAAATAACATAGCATAGACTTAGTCGCTTTTATCACTAGGTTCCAATCATATAAGATTTTAAAATTAAATACCAAAATAAAAATATGAGGAAGAAATTAATGTCATTCAATAACAAAATCGACTAATTATCATTTTTACTTCCCTTTTAAGGAAAGTGAAATTATAATATTACTATGGTTCCCCTACTTTTCTACTGTTACCCCTACTTTTCTGTCATCTTCTTATGTTAGTCTTAACCCACTTATTTAATACATTAAAAGCAGATTAGGTTAAATATTAGTACCTTTCCCGAATGAACATTAAATATAATATCTGTGTAAATGCTAAAACCAAAAGCTAATGCACGAACATGCACTTTACGCAGACCAACAATGCAATTAAAGTATTTAAGTATGTTTATTTTAATAAAACAGTAGAGTTATATCGCAACCAATAGTGAGCCAATAATAGCATGAATTGGGGAATAAACATATAAAATAATACAACACATAATCAGATTAAAAATGGGAAATGCTGATGATTGAAAAGGGTTTTGAAATGATTAATTTTTAATTAAAATAATAGTTTATTTTAGGCATAAGATCTTTAAAAACCTCATCAAAATTCTTACATAAACAAAAATACCTAAATATTATTTTGTATAAAGTTAATAAGATATGTTAGAATAATATGTAACCGACCTTAATCTATGTGACACCACTTTTTGCTTCTTTCTTTCAGACACAAGATAAGAAGACAATGACAGTCTCTAATGTTTCTAACGTTAACCTGTGAACTTAAAAGAAAGTCCAACATTGACGCAGAAGTTGCATATTTTTGCCTACACCAATTGCTACATCCAACCGCCCTTGATTCCAACTAACCCTTGACAATTTGCCCTATGAATATGACAATCCTCACTTTTTAAATATTAATAAACTGCCCAAATTCATAATACATCCACTTTTATATTCACATGATATGATAATATAATAGCAATAATAGAAGACAAAAGATGCTCGATGACATTCATTTCAGTTGCAAAATTTTTTTAAAAAAAAACATTCACCACATAATGCTACTAGTATTATTTATTCAACCCATGAGGATGCCTCAAAAGTACAGGAAATCATCACCAAATTCAATTTGTAAAAGCCAAGAGACGACATCAATGATAATGATAAAAATAGAAATGAACAACTGGAAAACTAAAGGTATGAACTATACACATACCAACCTTCCCACCAACCCCATCATAAACCATATAATCACTCCCCGCTGTACCATCTTCAATCAAAATCTATGTTCTTTTAATTACTTCTCTATTCACAAAAAATAAATGATCCCCAGCTGCTATATCAACCATAATCTTTTGCCTCTACAACCTCAGATTCAGAAATTATTAAAATTCAATTCATACAAATTAATTGTCGATTTAGATTAATGTAACCTTAACTTTAATAATGATTAATTGAGTTAGTAAAGTTTATGGGTACCTTCACACTGAAAGCAACCAAAAAAGAAAAAAGAAACGAAGCAAATCATGTCACGGGAAAGGAAAAATAAAGCTGAAAAATGAAAGAACTGAGTTAACTCAACGATCAAGAACCAAAGAAAAACTGATGAAAGAACTTAAATTTCTTTTTTCCCCTATGGATCAATCTCTCCCATATGTTACCCCTCAACAAAGCGAAGAAGATCGTCATTAATTAAACTAAAAAAGAAAACAAAATCAGAGAAAGATAAAAGAAATTAACCTCTTTATTTCGTTCAACTTCACCGGAGATGGATCGGAGGGCAGACAGCGCTTGCTCGGTTCTCCTTCCTCTTCCTTTCGCCCAACCAAATCTCAGCCAAAACCTCAACATACAAAGAAGATTAACACATAAAAAATTCAGTCAATTAACCCGCTGTTTGTTTTAGAAGATCAGAAATGTAGATTTGCTTACCTCTCACACCGTAGCTCTAGCCGGAGTACCAGACGCCGATGACAACTCCAGCGACAATCGCGGTCAACACAGGTGGCGTGGGGGTTGGCCGAAAAAGGGGATCGACATTCTCTGTTTTTCACCGGTGTTTGAGACGACAATTTGTGGGTTTAGGTTAAAATGATTCTGTTAGTAAATCGAAAATTAGCGACTAAATTGCGACTGCAGAGCTTAGTCGCAATTTAATACCGTCGTCTGTTTTTAGTCGCTAATTAGTGTTAATTAGTCGCTAAATGCTAAAAAAATTTGCGACGAAACTTTTCGTCGCTATTTTGTCGCAAATATTTAAATAGAATTTTAGCGACTAAAATTTTGTCGCTAAATTTAGCGACTAAATAATTAGTCGCAAAAAAACGCGCGCCAGCCTCCCGCCAAATATTAGCGACTAGTTACTTTTGACCGTCGCTATTTAGTCGCTATTTACCACCAAATTTCGATTTTGCGACTAAATTTAATATTAGTCGCAATTACGTCGCAAATTAGCGACTAAAAAAATTAGTCGCTAATTTCTGTCGCTAAAACCCCTTTTTTTTGTAGTGGATTGTGATCCATTAACGAGGGGTTGCCACTAAAGGCATAAAATGAATATGTCGAAAAGAATGAACATTATTGAAAAACATTTTTAATGTTATGATGTGAATTCAGTTCATTGTGTTATGACTATTTGAGCTCCTTAAAGATTGTATCATAATCACTTATATCTGTCTTGTTTTAGGTATGATTTGTTTGAATAAATGAAATGTGTTATAAGGATATACATGACTTGTCTTTAAAAAGACATTGTTGTTGGAACTATTACGAAGTATGTCATTGTAGGTTGTATGTCATGATGTTGAATATAAAATTAGTAGCGTGACACATAGAAGGGACGGTGAGATCTAATGACATAGAACGGCCAGATATATTTCCTATTTAGTTTTTACTTAATTATTATTCATGTTTCTACAATGCGAGAAGGATTTTGGAAAATTTTTGTGCAATAACAGATTATAATAGAATCAGGGCTGCAGAAATTTAGGAAGAAATTAAAGGAAACTTTCTTATCAGTTTAGTCAACCGAAATAATTGCAAAATATATACTGTATTATTTTATTTCCTTCTTTGTTATAGTCTTTGTATATCAGTTTAGTCTGTTAAATTTCCCAGATATAGCGATTCAGTTTAGGTCCAAATCCTCTCTACCATAACCCAAGTGAGGTTCCAACCAAAATCAATTGGCTATGGGTGAAGTAGCTCACTTAGTATTATATGTTGGAGGGATTTCTTCTATCTTAACAATGTGGGATTTGTTTGTCATCCCAACATTCTCTCCCTCAAACAAAGCCTACAAGATACTTTGTCCTCCCTGAAACCCAACTCATCTCCTCATTTTTTTTTCACCAGGAGAACTTTTCAGTGGGAGCCCATTATGGCTTTTTTTTTTTATTTGGAGAGACCTGCCCGTGACTTTTGGCTCACGCTACTCTGAACCAGGCTCTGATACCATGTTAAATTTTTCAGATGTAGCGATTCAGTCCAGACCCAAACTCTCTCTACCATAACCCAAGTGAGGTTCCAACCCAAAACCAATTGGTTATGGGTGGAGTAGCCCACTTAATATTATATGTTGGAGGGATTTCTTCTATCTTAACAATGTGGGATTTGCTTGTCATCCCAACATAGTCAGTCGAAAAAATTGCAAAATGTATACTATATTATTTTATTTCCTTCTTTGTTATATTCTTTGCATATTTAAAGTTGTACTATGTTCTCTGTATAGTTAAAAAAACACCTTCTCCTGCTATATCATGTTCTAATTTAGTTATATTCCTTTCACACTCTTATTTTCATCACTCTCTCTAACCTAAAAATTTAATTCTCTCTTCATAAAGATTATAATTACTTATAATTTATTAGGGTTTAAGAGAGAGAAAACAAGTTTCTTCAAATTCAATTGAAAATTATCAAAGATTAAACAATAAAAATTTTAATGATAATCCATAATTAATTAGGGGAAATCATATGCTATTCAAAAATTTTGAAATTATGTTTATGCAATTTTAAGATTAAATTTGCAATATTAAGCATGTAATATAATTATTGCTTACACAGCTAGACTATTTTCTAAAGCTATATATATATATATATATATATATATAAACACTTACGTTTCTAAAAATATTGAAAATTTTATGCTAAGAAAATGGATTTGGAATTAATTCAACTCCAAAATATAACTTGTGAAATGATGATTGCCTAATTTTTTATGAAGAGTATATAAGCAATTATACCACTTAAACCGCAATGAATAAAAACGTGAAACAAGCCATGGCTTCCACCCCCTCTCGCCTCCCCACCCTTTCATATTCCCAAACCACAGATTTCCCACCTCTTTCGTCCATCAAGCATCATCCATCACCACCGCGGGTCCCCTCTGGGAGACCCAAAAGGTGGCAAGATGGGGGTTTCAGAGCTACTCCCTTCCTTAAGGTTGAGGGCTCAAAGATTGGACCCATTAATCATCATAGATTATATGTTAATCATCTCCCTCCAGGTTGGCCGACATTTGGGCTTTGAAAGCTGTTTTCATGGTTTGCTTCAGTGGAGCAGGTTTACATTCCAAAGAAACTGAGTGCAAAGGGAACTAAATTTGGGTTCGTGAGTTTACTTACGACCAAAAATATTGAAAGCATAATCCAAAAGGTGGATGGAGCATGGATTGGCAACTATCAAATCAGGGTTAACCTTGCTAGATTCAGTGCCAAGAACATCGATAGAGATGTGGAAAAAAAATCAAAACCAAGGGAGGTAAGATTGCCTAGTCGTCGTGACTCCAAAACATATGCAAAGGTAACTAAGCTAGGCTTGTCAAGCGAGGATAGGAAGCGGAAGGATTCGTACATAAACAATAATGCCGGGGCTGTGAATTTCCAATACGAAGTTGCTAAAGAAGAGAAGTATTGGCTGAATAGAAGTCTAGTGGGGTGGTTACACCATGCCCATAATGTCGCCAGTATCCAGAATCTAATGATGGAACAGGGGTTTTTCTCTTGTGTATGTAGACTAATGGGGGGAAATCTTGTCCTTCTAACCTTCCCTTCCTGTAAGGATAAGGAGTCCATGCTAGTTTCGACGGACTGGCTTAGTGAATGGTTTGAAATGGTTAAGCCATGGGAGCCTAATGATATATGCAAAAAACGGTTTACTTGGATAAGATGTGAGGGATTCCCCTTACATGCTTGGAATCCCAAATTCTTCTTTACCATTGCATCTCTTTATGGCAATTTCATCAGTCTGGATGCAAATACTAGCAGAAGAAATTGCTTGGATATCGCAAGAATCTTCATAGCCACTTCATCTTCGTCCTTGATCAATGACACAATCAAAACCAGAATTGAAGGCATCGTATACCCCTTCATGGTTTTGGAGGAACCTTCGAGTTTCTGCCCTGATTTATTCATAAATAATTCAGTAATTGGCAGGCCAAAAGTTCATAATTTCTAGCAGTCGATGTTCAAGGAAGGGCCCTCGGATAAAATAATCTCTATATCAAAAAGTGACTCATTTCAATCAAAAACGGCGCACACCTCCCATTATAATTCCCCAAGTCAGGAATATCAGTCATTATTGGCAGTTGGATGTAATTTCCCAACCCAAATTGGCAGCAACGGTGCCCCTCATACTCCTCCACTGGAATAGAGCTTAGCAGCACTTGATCTCCCTATTCATAGATCCAATATTCCCAATTCTCCCAAGCCTATGAGCTCGGATAACTTCATACCTAATGGGCTTGATATTGTTCCTCTTGTAAGCCAGCCCTTTATTGATGATGATGATCAGAGGTCCAATTTGAATGAATTAATTATTCCAATTACAACTAATGGTAAAGCTGTTACTTCTTATTTGGAATCTAGCAAGAGGAAATCAAGAAAATTCGCTCCTTCTACGTAATTGATGTAGCCAAGTCCTCTGTTCAATGCCCAAAATTAGGTAAGAAAAATGGCAAAAAAGTGAGGAAAAATAAAAAAAAAACAGTCCCAAGTTGATGTGGATTCACGATCGGAACTCAATGAAAGTTTGGGGCAAATTGCTGGAGATTCTCTATCTGATGGTTGCATTTTGAATGTAAATGAGAGGTTGGACAGAGCAAAAGGTGAAGAGTTGATTTCCCCCACTAGCGAAGCTCTAAAGATTCTTGAAGTAGCTGATTTGCTGGGAATTATCCAACCTGACAATAGAGAGGAGCTACTTGCATCACTTATCAGATCTGAAGAAAAAGAGCTAGTAAATTGGGATAAAATGAAAGAAGGAATCCAAATTTAATTGAGTCAACCCAGGGTGGATCTAGGCTCTTTTCTCTATTTTATTATGATTTTCTTATCTTGCAATATTAGGGGGCTAAATTCTGGGATTAAAAAGAACTTGGTGGCTTCATATATTGGGAAGAAGAACATTGGAATGGTGTTACTATAGGAAACTAAAATGAAGAGATTGGAGGACAAACACGTTAGGTAGATATGGGGTAATAAGAAATTTGATTGGGCTTCTGTGGAGGCTGATGGGAACAGTGGCAGTATTTTAGTTTCTTGGTTTGCTTTTTCTTTTAGTAAACTATCTGTGTCATCTAACCAGGCTTGGGTGGCAGTGAAGGGTTCAGTAGCTGCTTCTGACACCATTTGTCTAGTCATAACTGTATATGTGCCAATCGGGGAACATGAACAGGAGGAACTTTGGTCTCAATTATGAAGGCATGCTTGATAACGATACTCCTACTCTTCTCGGGGGCGACTTTAATACTGCTCTCAGGCCTGAAGACAGATGGAAAGGTAACTTGGGTATCAAAGATAGGAAATTTCATAATTTTGTTGGTAGAACAGGGTTGATTGATCTACCTCTAGTTGGAAATAAATTCACTTGGGGGAATTCAGTTAGTAGAAGCAGAATTGACCGCTTCCTAGTCAATAGAGCATGGCTTCTGCAGTTTAATAACATGTCCCAAAATGCTCTCCCCAAAAGCATTTCAGACCATTCTCCAATTGTTCTAAATTGTTCTAATACAAACTGGGGTGCGCGGCCTTTCAAGTTCATGGATGTTTATAAGATGCTGATTTCTTAAAAGATGTTCGCTCTTGGTGGCTTCAATCTAGCAGTGCTCACAACATGCACTTTAAGCTTAAGTTGCTAAAGAAGTTCATTGCTAACTGGAACAATTCGTGTTTTGGTAATGTGGATCAGACTATCTCCAAGCTTAAGAAAGAGATTGAAGGCCTAGACTGTGACTTAGATAATGAAGATATTCATAAGGTAATCAGAAAGTTCATGATTGTTAAGAGAAGCTCACTGATAAGCTTGTTGTGGGGTAAGCTTAAGGCAAGAGAATCTATTTGGAGACAGAAATCAAGGGTGAAATGGCTCAGGGAAGGTGATAGGAACACACATTTTTTTCATTTATCAGCAGCAGTTAGGGGTTGTCGTAATCGTATTTCTAGCCTCATTACCCCAGATGGTGTTGTGACTAACCCAGAAAGAATAAAGAAAGTTATTTTTGACTTTTATAGTGAACTATATCGTGAGTATTGGAACAGTAGGCCTTCTTTTCCAGCGAATGACTTCAAAAAAACTTTTCGCTTCTTCAGCAATTTCTTTGGAACTTCCAGCTACAATGGAGGAGGTCAAAGCTACCATTTGGAGTTGCAATAGCTCTAACGCACCAGGACCTGATGGATTTAATTTTGCCTTTATTAAAGCAGCCTGGGACATTATTGGGGAGGACATTGTTAATATGGTGGAAATTTTCCTTGATAAGGGTCAGCTCCCTAAGGGTGCTAGCTCCTCCTTCATAATGATGATCCCAAAAGTTGAGGGTGTTGTACATCTTAAGGACTTTCGTCCTATCAGTCTAATTGGGTGCTTATACAAGATTATTGCAAAGCTACTGGCAAACGGGCTCAGAAAAGTGATTGGAGAGGTCATCTCTGAGGAGCAATGCGCCTTTATTAAAGGTGGACAAATTTTGGATGGTGTCTTGGTTGCAAACGAAATTATTCACTGCTTAAAGACTAATAAACAAAATGGCATTATGTTTAAAGTTGACTTTCACAAAGCGTTCGACTCGGTCAATTGGATGTATTTGGATTCCGTATTGGAACAGATGAACTTTGGAACTAAATGGAGGTTTTGGATAAAGCAGTGTATTGGTTCAGCAATGGTTTCTATTCTAGTTAATGGCTCTCCAACTGCGAAAATACATCTTTCTCGTGGGTTACGCCAGGGTGATCCTCTTTCACCTTTTCTTTTCTTAATCGTTGCTGAAGGTTTATCTGTGCTAATTAAAAAGGCGATAGAAGCTAATCTGTTTCAAGGAATTAATCCCCTTGCTAATCGTCCTGCTGATTTCTCTTTAACCCATATCCAGTATGTTGATGACACAATTATTTTCCTTAACCCAAGCATTGATAGCATTCTCCAGTTGAAAAGGGTTCTCAAAGTCTTCGCGGCCATCTCTAGGTTAAATGTTAATTTCCATAAAAGTTACTTAATTGATGTTAATGTTAACCAAGAATGGTTAAAAGATTGTGCTAATGCTGCAAGGTGTAAAGTTCAACAGCTTCTGTGCTCTTATCTTGGCTTACCTTTAGGTGCTAACCCGAGGAAAAAATGCACATGGCAGCCCGTAATACAGAATTTTCGGCACAAGCTCGTTGGATGGAATGGGAAGCATCTCTCTCTCGCAGGCCGCTTCACCTTGATAAAAGCTACCTTGATGAGTTTGCCTGCTTATTTTATGTCTATTTTCAAAATGCCAATAGGGGTCCTCAAGACATTGCACGCCATCATGCAGAATTTCTTCTGGAGTGGAGGTGGTAGCAAAAAGCCCTTCTGCAAAATTCGGTGGAGCCTTCTTGAACAACCCAAAGAACTTGGCGGTCTTGGGATAGGGTCTATCGCACACAGAAATCAGAGTTTGTTATTTAAATGGTACTGGAAGCTAAATCCTAAATGCAAAGGGTTATGGCAGGAGCTCATTTTTAAGAAATATCACATCCAAAAAAGTTTAATTCCAGAAGTGATATCTACTCAGTCTTCGTCAATCATCTGGAAGGACATAGACAAGGTTAGGTCCTCTCCTTATTTTGTCAACAGTATTGCCATTGATGTTGGGTGTGGACATTCCAGTCGTTTTTGGCATGATAGATGGTTACTTGATGAGCCGCTAAAAGTGAAATTCTCTCGCCTCTTTAGTATCTTTCTATTCACAGATGCATTTGTCAAGGATTGTGGCTGCTGGTCAAGAGGATTGTGGGTTGTTAAGTGTTTAATTTTGCATATTTTAGCATGTTTTTCATTATTTTATTGCACTTTATTTTGGCTCAAATTAGTACTTTTCACTTGTTTTGTAATTTTTGTCATTGTAGGGTCAAAGTGATGGAAAGAAAGCAATTGAAGCCAAATAAGAGTGAATCTGGAACAGCTATGGAAATTCAAGGAATTTAGAAGTAGAGAACTGATTTTGGGCTTAGCCTTGCCCAAGGTTAAGGGGCAACGGTAAGGAGCTGCCTTACCCAAGGCTAACAGTCAAAGCGCGACAGCAAATGCAGTTTTTATATTTTTAATCCGAAGTTGCTCTAGCCGCCAGCTTTTCTCAGTCAAAATTTTAGGGATAATTATGCTGTAATTAAGGGGATATTAGGCAGTATTTTTAGTAGGATAATATTCTATTTTATATTCGTAATTTATTTTCAAAGTTTGGATAGGAATTAATCACCTTCATAACTTATCTAGGTTTTACTCCTATTTAGCTAGAGAAAAACGTGAACAGTGATATCTTTTCTATTCCTTCTTCATCTGTGTTTTTCTCAAGACTGTAACAGGGAGTTTATTTTCTTAATTTAATTTATTTTTGTTTTTATTTCAATTATATGTGGCTAAATACTCTTATTTCAGTTAAAGATCAATTCAAAGCCAGGTTTTAATTCACCGTAAGATTGTTATTCTTGTTTATTGTTCTTAATTTCATATAATGTTCATGTTATTTACTGAAATTTAGAGAAACCATATCTCGATTATTATTTATTTTATGTTCAATAATCAATGAGGTGCCGTTGTTCATTTAATTAAATAATATATTGCTAGTTGAATTTACTAGATCCGTAATTGTTTAGTGAGGTCAACAACAAGTGGCAATCAGTGTAGCTTCCTCACAAGGGTTGTTATGTTGAGTAGATGCATGATTGAGTCTATAAATTAAATCCTTGCGCGTGTTTAAGGTTCTTTATTGGTTAGGAATTAATTATATTCTTACTTGATTAATTCAATAATACGGAAAGATTAGGTCGGGAGCGCGAAGCCGACGGCTATAACTAGCCCATTATTTAATTTTTATATTCACTCTTTCGTCAATGATCGGTTGAATTAAACCTGTACTGCGAATATTTTTAACTGGAATTTATTGCATATTGAATTCTCTTTTAATCAATTTATTGTTTATTTATTTATTTCTTCAATTTCCGTATTTGATCGCTTTTGTTTCATGAAAATCCCCCCTTTTATATTTTTATTGTTAAAAATCTGGTTATTTAGAATTATTTTAGTGCTAGTTTATGTGGATTCGACCCTTTCTTATCCTATTTGCAATTTATTTGGTAGGTTAATTGAGGTATTTATTTTTGGTGGCTTCGACACCCATCATAGGTTTGGAAGCTTGAATGGAGAAGGAGTCTCTTGGTTTGGGAAACTAACCTACTGTCAGATCTTATGGAGTTTCTTAATTCCTTTTCCCTCTCTATGGGTCGACTAGATAGGAAGGTTTGGGTTCATGATTCCCAAGGCATTTTCTCGGTTAAGTCGGCTTGTGAATTATTGAGTCAATCTTCCCCAGCTTATGTGAACTTAAAGCCTTTTAATTCTATGATTTGGCAGAATATTGCTCCACCCAAAGTGGAACTATTCTTATGGATGAGTATTTTGAATAAGATTTGTACAAAAGTTTTCTTGGCAAATAAGGGTATAATTTCTCCTCTTGATTCTCTTTGTCCATTTTGCAAGAATTTTCCAGAGAATATTGATCATCTCCTGGTAACTTGTGCTGTATCTGCTACGTTATGGTATAAAATTTTCAATTGGTGGGGGTTTGAATGTTGTATTCCAGGTAACTTTAATGATCTTGTTTGTCAATGGTTATTCTTTGCTCAAGGTAACACTCAACATTATGTATGCATATTTTTATTAATATTATAATCAATTTTACCGACAAAATAGCGACGGATTATTCCGTCGCTAAAATAGCACTTTCTTTTTCACAAAACATTTTCATTTTTAAAAAAATTTTAAAAAAAAATTAGCGACAAACATATCAGTCGCTATTCCGTTGCTAATTAAAGCATGTTTTGCGACGCTAAATTTAGTCGCTAAATCCGTCGCAAACAAAATCGCTAAAATTGACTCTGAATTTAGCGACTAATTTTGTCGTCGCTATTTTAGCGACTGACTTTTTAGTCGCAAAAATTAGCGACGAATTTTTTAGTCGCTAAATTAGTCACAAAAAAAGGCGCCATAAGTTACCGCCAAAAATTAGCTACTGTTTTCTTTTTCCGTCGCTAAAATTGGAAAAAATAGTATTTTATGACTAATTTTAAATTCCGTCGCAAATTAGTCGCTAATTAGCGACTGAAAAATTTCCGTCGCTAATTTTAGTCGCTAATCTGTGTTTTTTTTATAGTGGATCCCATTTTATGAAAAACTTAGTTCTGCATTTGAAAGTGAGATTTTTATTGGCTAAAATAGGACATTGGTCCATTTATTAATAAAAATTTCAAATTATTAATTATATAAAAAATGTGATTTTCTTTAGCGCGGAAAATTAAAACAATATATATTTACATGCGAAATAAAATAACATAACAAGAGGAAACAAAAATAATAAAATAAAACTAAAATAATATGCAAACTCTAAATTCGGCGGTCATTGACTCTCCATCTCGAACCCAAACATTCATCTCGCACGAATGAATATAGTTGAAGGCAACAAAACAAACACAAAGAGAATAAAATGTTAATAAAATAAATTAAATAATTAATACAAAATGAACAAGTAAATTAATTAACTAAATTAACAGAACAAAATAAATTATTGAAACAATTAACAAATTAACTAAATAATAACTAAATAAACTAAGTAAATATGAACAATTGATTAAGAAATGAAAGCATTAACGAGAAATAAAGATAAGATGGGCAAATATAACATGCAGGGACTAAGAGAAAACGAAAAAAAACAAGGAAAGAAGGAAAACACAGCTGTGCTTTCTTTAGAAACACAGTGTGTTTCCACAGCAGAGCAACGGGGGCGCAGAAAGAAAGAAGAACGAGGTGGAGCGGGACTGAACAAAAAGCATAGCTGTGCTTTTGAAGGAGCACAGCTGTGCTTTTCAAACAAAGCAGAAGCACAACTGTGTTTCTTGCGAAAGCACATTTTGATTTTAAAACTTCAAAACAGCAAATCTAAACTATATGGCATGCATTACAAATAACAAAATAAATTAAACTAAGATTAATATCAATTAATATAACTAAATAACAGTAAACAAAACAACCAAATCAGAAAATAGATAGTGACAAACCAACTATTTAAAAACACGTTAAAAGGGGGTGATAATCACTACAGGAAACGAGTAAAGACCAAAAAAAAGAAAGAGAAAATCAAAACGGAATACCAGGTAGAAGAGAAGGAAACGACGATCTAACGAAACAAGAAATGGAAAAAGACCGAAAAAGAAGAAAGGGGAATAGGGGGGAGAAGAATTCCAGCCAACCGAGCGAAGAAAACGACCACAATCCGAACAGAGAAGACACAAAAATATAAGCAAGAACAAGGCAGAAACCGATTGGGCAATCAAGGAACACGCAAGAATATAATCACAATTCAAATGAACGAAGAATAGAGATAAATAGGGGACAAAACCAGCAAACTAAAACGCAATATTAGGTGATCAACATGTACCAAATAAAGTAACAAATACACAACCCACTAGTTAATCAAGCCAAATGAAAATAATATGTACAACACGTACAATATATACAATATATACATGCAAACAAAGCTTACTAACTCAGCAAAAACAAAGAAAAGAAAGAAAAAAAAAAGAGGAGAGAAAGAAAATGAACAGGAGAGGCAATTATTCAGTATTTATCCTCAGAGTAGCTTTGATAAGCAAATGGTGAAGTTCTGGCTTCTTCGTGGCTTTTCTTGAAAATGAAGTTAAAAACGGAAATTGCAAGAAAGTTTTTGATGGAAATCACGTTTTAGAAAACCAAACAAAAATTCTTCAAAATCTTGGGAACTATCTTTTTCTGCTCTCAAAAACAATCACCAAAGTCTCTCTTTTCCAGCTCTCCCTTCTCTCTTTTTTCTTTTTCACTACTTTGTTCTAACTCTTCTCTCCCTGTTTCAATAATGCTCCCCCCTCCTGCTAGTTCATGATCACACCCCTTTTTTCGTTCCAGCTCCCTCTCCCTTGTTCACTTTTTCCCACTCTCATTAAATGTAGAATGACAGATTAGCTCACTTTTTCCCTAAATCCATCACCAAACCGAGATTTTCAAACCAAATCTCCTGAAAAGCAGGAAGAGAGAGGTACTGAAGGAGATGAACACGCTGGGGCCATAAAACACGTGAGGGAAACCTCACTCTCCAGGCAGTAAGGCTGCCTCCACTTATGTAAGATGGGCCTCACCTCTCAAGAGTGGGGCGAGCCTAAATGCACAGAGCCCCCAAAAAAACCTCAAAATATGCACTTCATTTTTTTTTTTAAAATAAAGGAGATGCAAAAATATTTTTATATATTTTTTCATTTTTCAAGGAAATAAGGAAACATGCTTTTAAATAAAAGAAACGAAAAAATATTTTTTCATGGAAACCGTCACTTTCATTCGCCATTTGCCTGTGAACAGGCGTTATTTTCATCATTGGGTAACTTTGGTCTGAGCTGTCTCAGGACCCGGTGTCTACAAATAGCTTCCACGTGATGCTAAATTTTTTTGCCTTCCCTCTCTCTACTCCTTTCAAATCTCTATTAATGCACCCAACGACTTATCTACATGTCATCCATTCATTGGACCTCCTCTTAATCTTTCTTGACTTTTGCAATAAGTCCTTAAAAACTCTCTTATAAGTCCTTACAAATTACCTATTGATCACTAATAAAAATTCTTCCCTTAAATACTTTAATTAACTCTTCAATTAAATCCTTAATTCACTTGCTTAAATTACCAAAATACCCATAATGTCTAATTAAACTTGCTAATTCCAACTAGGCCATATTTGGGATGTGACAAAATGTCATCAGCATACAGAACTAGAAATATAAACTTACTCCCACTGATTTTTCGGTAAATACACCGACCAACAGTGATTTCCTTAAAACCGAAAGAAGTAATGGTATTATTGAACTTAATATACCATTGCCTGGAAGCTTGTTTAAGTCCATATATTGACTTCTTCAATTTACACACCATACTTTCTTTACCTTCAATGGAAAAACCTTTAGGTTGATCCATATAAACTTCCTCCTCAAGATCTCCATTTAGAAAGGCTGTTTTCACATCCATTTGATGTAGCTCTAAATCAAAATGAGCTACTAATCCAAAATTATTCTCAAAGAATCTTTCTTTGAGATGGGTGAAAAAGTCTCCTTATAATCAATGCCATATTTCTGAGTGTAACCTTTGGTAACAAGTCTAGCTTTATATCTTTCAACATTGCCATTTGAGTGACGTTTGGTCTTAAAGACCCATTTACAGCCAACCCTTTTAGAACCTTCAGGCAAGTCTACAAGATCCCAGACATTATTTTGAGCCATTGATTCTAACTCTTCTTTCATAGCATCAATCCACTTTTCAGACTTATCACTACCTATGGCTTGTGAAAATGAAACAGAATCATTATCAATGCCATAATCAAAATCTGACTCTTGCAAATAAACCACATAATCATTAGGAATAGCTGACCTTCTAACCCTTACAAGTTTATTTAAGGCTATACCAACTAGTTTATTTGTATGAGTTGGTGGTAAGTTAGGTTCTTCATGGGGTGCTTTTTCGTTATCCAAATATTGTTCTTGATCATTTTGCTCTTCTAAATTAGGAACGACATTTGTTGTGGCTGTGGATCTAAGAACATTTATGGGCAATGAAACATCAACCCTTATTTCATTAATATCCACAACCTGATTTTCAGTACTCCCATTAATCTCACCATTCTCTAAAAATTTGGCATTAGTTGTTTCAACAATTCTAGAACTGTGGTTTGGACAGTAAAACCTGCACCCTTTGGATTTCTCTGGGTAACCAATAAAATAACCATTAACTATTCGAGAATTCAATTTTCTTTTATGTGGATTATAAATTCTTACTTCTGCTGGACAACTCCAAACATGCAGGTGTCTTAACCTAAGTTTTCTTCCAGTCCATAAATCAAAAGGAGTTTTAGGAACTGCCTTACTAGGAACCTATTTAACAAATATACAACAGTTCTTAATGCATACATCCACAAAATTTTGGGTAATGAGGTATTACTTATCATACTCTTAACCATATCCATTAATGTTCTATTTCGCCTTTCTGCCACACCATTTTGTTGCGGTATGCCTGGCATAGTATACTATGCACATATGCCATGACTTTCTTGGCAAATGGACCAGGACATTGTCCAGATTCATCATACTTTTTATAATACTCACCACCTCTATCTGATCTTATAATTTTCACTTTTCTATCTGGTTGCCTTTCAACCTCCTTTACAAACACCTCAAGGGCATTTACAGCTTGAGATTTTTCATGCAACAAATAGATATAACCATACCGTGAAAGATCATCTATAAAGGTGATGAAATATTTTTCTCCATTAAAAGACGGAGTGTCAAAATATCCATAAATATCGGTGTGTATTATTTCAAGAAGCTGACTGCTTCTTGTGGCTCCTTTCTTGCAATGTTTGGTTTGCTTGCCTTTAATGCATTCCACACATAAGCCAAAATCAGTAAAATCTAGATTTGGTAGAATCTCATTCTTTACTAATCTTTTTAATCTTTTTTTGGATATATGACCCAAACGTTTATGCCACAAGTAAGCAGAATATTCATTCACCAAACTACGTTTCATTTCAATATTATGATTAACATTAAATAGGAATTCAGAAAAAATATCATCAAGTTTCAATTTATATAAACCATCCATAAAAATTCCAGAACCGATAAAGGAATTATTCTTATACAAATTGAAATAACCATGTCCACCCTTAAATGTATATCCACTAGCATCAAGTCTAGAAACAGAAATTAAATTTCTAAAAATTGAAGGTACATAGAGAGTGTTCATTAGATCCAAGTGATGCCCTGTATCTAATGTCAGTCGATAAGTCCCTACACCTTCAATTGGGGCCTTCATTTGGTTCCCTATAAATAGAAAGTTGCTAGTTGGGCTTATGGTTTGGATTGAAAGGAATCCCTGCATAATATTAGAAACATGAGTAGTGGCACCAGAATCAAACCACAAAGTATTAGAAGGAACTTCAGATAAGTTTGATTCAAAGCATACAGAAACATAATGTATACCATTCTTTTCGAACCAAGCCTTACGTTTTAAGCAATCTTTCTGATAATGTCCTTGCTTTTTGCAGAAGTGACATTTATCAAATTTTTATCCCTTTTTTTCATTAATTGCAACCTGTAGAACTTTAACAGGTTCCTTTTTCTTGATGTTCTTGGCCTTTGGTTTGAGTTTCTTTCCAGCTCCTTGACCCACTAGGTTAATAGAATGAACTCCTTGTTTCTTTAATCTTGCGTCTTCCTGAATGAGCTTACTGGACAGTTTATCAATGTTTCACTTATCCTTTAATGTATTATAATTGATGTGGAACGGTCCATATTCAGTAGGAAGTGAGTTCAAGATAAACTGCACTAAAAAAGAGTCTTCCACAGTCATACCTAGTGTCTTAAGTCTTGCTGCAATATTGGTCATTTTAAGGATATGTTGCTGCATACTCTTTGACTCATCAAACTTCATGGTCGTGAGTTTAGTTATAAGTGTCCCTATAAGTGCCTTATCAGCAGAACGAAACTTATCTTCCACTAGCTTAAAAAAATCTTTGGCATTCTGATTTTCAGTGCTAGGAAGTGTATACTTAATATTGTTGGCAATTGTCATTCGCATAAAGTTCAAGCATAATCTATTAGACCTTATCCATGCCTTATGGTGTGCCTTTTCAGCCTCTGTACTAGTATCATTAATATCAGCAGGCTTATCCTCTAATAGCGCCAAGTCAAGATCCAAAGCACCAAAATGGAAAGTGACTTGTTCGCTCCATTCAGAAAAATTCACACCAGTGAACAAGGTAACAGAAGAAGGTTGAGAGTGAAAGCTAATAGCTGCAAATATATAAATGCTCACTTATTAATAGATTCAAATAGGAAGCATATACATTAAATATATATTGCAGGTTTCCTTTGGGTAAACTCAACAATACATATCATTACTATCATTAGGGTACTATTTAAACTTTATGAGAAAATTAAATAAACTTTACCAAATATATATAGCATTTTTGGATAACTATATATATGTGACAATAGTATATCAATTTTCTCCTTAATATATATTAATTATAGAACATTGATTTACCTTTGGGTAAATCTCTTAATTTCTATCAACCAATAAATTATTTATAATAGCATTTGATAAAATACTTAAATTATATGACTATACATTCAAATTAATTGGCCACTTTGGTGACTAACAAATTAATTTTAATCATAATGTCATACAATATATATTACCACACATTTCAAAATTAATTTAGCCACTTTGGTGACAAATAAATTAATTTTGATCATACTATCATAAAATAATAATAATATACCCATGAGATAAAATAAGATTGATGTTTTGATTATAGGTCAAAATAACATTAATATGACCAAACATAAAAATCAAAACTTTAAAATCAATTTATACAATATCATTAAACTTTATGGATCAAAAGATAATTTGCCATAATTAATAATTCCATACAATAAACAATTATAATTTAATAATTTAATACAAACATAATTTACGGCAGCAACCTAACTATTATCACTACAACAAATTTTACCTTTTGTGATAAAATTTTTAATGACACATAAAATTTCGTCACTAATTATAACTTACAACGATAAATTTTTAAAAACATCACCATATTATTTATTACTTTAAAAAAATTATCTTTCGTCATTTTATGTTTTAATTTTTGTCACTACTAAATTAATTTTGTGACGAAAAATATATTTTGTCATGCTTTGTTTAGGAAGAAAAATTTTCCACCTTTTTTCTTGGAGGGAAAAAATTTAATGACAAAATAATAACTTATTGCAACACATAAAATCGTCACAAAATATTTATTTTTTGTGATGAATTATTTTTGTCATAATTAATAAATTAGTGACAATAAAATCATTGTGTCACAAATAAGATATCGATATAAAAAAATTCTAATTATTTTTTTCAAAAAATTTTAGTTTCAAAAATAATTTTATTTATGACAAATAAATATGTCACAAAAACAAATATACTATGATAAGGTACAATTTCGTCACCTTTAATATGGAGGAAAAAATTGCAACATTTTTCTTTTGGTGGGAAAAAATTAATTAAAAAATAACTATTTGCGACATATAAATTCGTCATGAAATATTTATTTTTTGTGACATGAATTATTTTTGTCACAATTTAATGAATTAGTAACGATAAAATTATTTCGTTACAATAATTTTATTTATGACAAATAAATATGTCATAAAAAATGAATATATTATGACGAAATATAATTTCGTTACTAGTACATAAATTTTTGACAATAATAATATTATGTCACAATTGGTTATAATATTAATATACGACAAATAAATTATGTCATAAAACATAAATTCAATTTATGACAAATAAATATGTCACAAAAAAATGAATATATTGTGACGAAGTATAAATTTATTATTAATACAATCAGTTTGTGCGACCATAATATTTTATCACAATCGACTGTAATAAAAATGTACTACAAATAGATTATGTTATAAATAATTTATTTTATATTATAAATAAAAATATCTCAAATAAATTTTTTTAATGACCAAAAATAGTTTGTCATCTATTTTTTTCAAAAAAAAATAAATTAATTAATAATATAATAATAATTTAAAATAAAATATTTTAATGTAAATTAAAAAATTTTAAATATTGTAACCCTAAAATTCAGAATAAATTTTTCCCTCGCAAAATCGATCTGTCTCCGCTGCCCTCATCACTCAGTGACTCCCCCTCTCTGCTGCAATCCTCTCTCGGTGACTTCCCTATCTCCACCACAGTTTGCTCTATCTTAGCCGCCATCTCTGCCGCGTGCCTGTCTCTCTCACTTGCAGTCCCTGCTGCACTCTTATCTCTCAATATCAATCGCCCATTCTTCAATCAGGTTAGGCCTCTCTCTGTTTGTTAATGGATTATTTTCTTTCTTTTTTTGGGTATTGAGTAACTTTTTGTTTGAATAATTTTTTTTTTGTTAGTGTGGTGTGTCAAATACAAGAAAACTGAGTTTTAAAGACCAAAATTTAGCGAAATGATAAAAATTCGTTCGTAAAAACATACAAATAACGAAGGGAAATTAATTCGATCGTTAAACTCAAATTTTATTATTATTTAACGACGAGATTATTTTTTATCATTAAAAGGCATAAAATCCGGTCGTTATTGGCCTAAAATAAAATGGCGGGACTTCATTCTTTGCCTCCAAAAATAATTTTCAATTATTTTATTAAAATAAAACAAAAAAATATAAAAAAAAATAAAAGAAAAACTCAAATTAAAAGCAAACCCACAAAACCCAATTTCTGTAAAATGCTTGCCCACAAGAGCCCTAATCCGTCCCCACTAGCCCCACCTTCATCTTCCTTCATCCCTCTCTGTTCTTCGCTTCATCATTAAATTTTCATATTTTTCATTTGTTCAAAAATTCTTAAAAACCCCCATATCCCTTTCCTGTTCTGCATCCCTTTGTTTGAGATTCTGAGATTCCTACCCTCTCATAAATTATATTGATCAATTCTCACCCTATTCTTTGCTCACCACCGGAAGCAACCTGAGATTTATCAAGTAGCAACATAATCGATTCTCACCCTATTCTTCGCTTCACCGCTGGAAGCAAACTCTCACCATTTCGTTAGACAATAACCTGTCGAAATAGATGTTAGGACAATCGTCTGCCGTTGCCCTCTCCGCGGCCCGTCGCTCCTCTGCGTTGCCGCCGCCACACCACTCGAAGCCCTACAGGTACAAGTTTGTTCTTTTTGCCTCTGAAATTACTAGAAAGGAAAAGTGAAGTACATGATCTCTTTTCTTTGAGCAGTTGAACTTGAACCAGTTTCGACATGTATCATTTGGCCAGAAGTGGCATCCACGGTGGCCAAGATCGTAAGCTCTCGCTCTCGCTCTCTGTAATTTAATTATTCTGATCCAAACTTCAATATGCTCTTCTAAATCATTAAATTATGTCTAAATCATCTTCTAAATTGTTTCTTTGAACTCGAATTTTTTCCTTATCTGTTATTTCAAAACCTAATTCACTATCTGTAGATCCCCCAAACCAAAAACCTAAGAAATAGAGGCACGTAAAGAAAAACGAACTAGTTTGGTTCAAATATGTCTGTTGATTATTTTGATTAATCCTACCTTAATGTAGTTGATCAATGGATTATTTAGCATTGATCATCTAAGTATTTATATCTCTTTGAGTCACAAGTGTTTAGGTTTCTATCTTAATTCAATCAGTTTTTAATTTTTTTTTTCTTCAATTTGTTATAGCAAATTTGTTATTATCTGTATTCCAAATCTTGGGACCGAATTATGCTAATGGTGTCCTCCATGTGGCATTTGGCAGTATATATGAACAATTTGGATGCATATTAGATCAATCATGTTGAATTGCTGGGTAATTGGTTTGTGGATGAAGATGTGATTGTTGAAGAGTTAATGGATAAATTTATGTGCAGAATTTACTTAGGAAGATGTGAAGGTTGAAAAATATCGAGAGATTTATCTTGGTCATAGTATTAAGGTTCCCGTTGGAAGATGGCAGAAAGGTATGCTCCTGTTATGCTCAACTGCTGCTTATAGTTTAAATATGGAACTTTCAAATCAAAATATCTTTTATTTAATCTTTCATCCTAGTAATTGCTGGTATACATGATTTTAGTGGAGGTTGTGTATTTCTATGGTCTTTCAATATTATTGTTTTCATCAACTTTATAAGAAGCAAATCATATATGAGGTTGGGTGGGTTATATTGGGTGACTGTTTTTTGAGTCTGAGGACAGTTAAATTTCAGTTTTGTCATTGTGTTTTAATATACCTAAAGATGCAAGGAATATCGATACTTGTAGAACCAAATTAATGTTACAACTTTTAGTGAAAGTTCATAGCTCTTTATTTCCTTTGATATCGTTTTATGTGCTCAATTTTCAAGTTATTTTCTTGTTCGAAGAAGCTAAAAAATAGTTCTAGTTCATCTTTTCCAACAATTGTTATTTCATGATTGGAGTTGCTGGTTATTGAGTATTGTGAATGCCTCTAAATGTATAAGTTTATTAAATTGCAGTATATATAAGTCATGCTCTTTGAATTTCAAAGTTCACCTCTTGTAAGTAATGTATAGATCCTAACATTTTGGTAGTTTAAAAAATATAAAATTGCAACAAGGAGCTGGAAAAAAAAAATTCAGACCCAATGCTTAGAAATAAATGTTCAATATTTAATAATAAAAATTTAAAAAATCAGGAGCTTGTAGTTAAGTTTTATGTAAAAATACATAAAAATTCGGGGCTAATAGTTTATATATATATATATATGAATTAAAAATGAAGTAAAACAAGCAAGAATTGATTCAAAACCAATTTTGCCATAATATGGGCAACAATATTTGCTTCACGAATGATGCTCTTGAAAATAACTGACTAGTCTTGATTCAACAGCTATAGGGAAGTTCTTGAAGTTATTAAAATTTCATGTTTGCCTTTCTACCTATTATCCCTTGAACTATTTGTGAGTAATACATCAGTATTCATTCACGCAATAGGAAATTATATATATATATGTGTGTGTGTAAATAAAATATTAATTTTATGAGTTATTCATAAATTAATTCTTGCAAGTTTATTTATATTCATAGTCTCTGAATGCTTATAAAATTGTAGGCTCGTGTAACGTTGCTTGTAAGAGAATAGAGACTACAATTTATCATAATCTTTTAGCTACAGTGCGATTCTATTGTTTTGGAAAATATTTTGCTTTTTATGTAGTTCTTGATGCTAAATCCTATTTACTGTTATTGCCAGATTTATGGAATCAATTCTTCCATGCTACCATAGGATGAGCAAAATACACTACAAGAAAATTAAGAAATAGCAACGGAAAAATAGCAACTGAAAATTTATTCCGTTGCTAGTTTCGGTTAAATTTTATATATATAACAACGGAAAATTTTTTTGTTACTTTCGGTCGCTAAAAGAGGAGAGAAGGATTGGCGCGCAAAATTAGCAACGACGATTAGCAACGGAATTGGAAAACCGTTGCTAAATATCGCGGGAACATGAAGCGAAAAATTTTTGGAGCGAAAAATAGCAACGGAATGGATTTTCGGTTGCTAATATAGCAACGGAAATAATTTCCGATGCTAAATGTTTCAGTAATAGCAACCGAATAGAAATTCGGTTGCTAATATTGAAATAAATAGTAACGGATTTAGTAAATCGTTGCTAAAGGTTCAGTAATAGCAACCGAATAATATTTGGTTGCTAATATTGAAAGAAATAGCAACCGAATATAAATTTGGTTGCTATTTTTTTTATTGTTAATAGTAATTTGCAACGGATTTCAATTACCGTTGCTAAATAACTAAAATAGCAACCGAATAGTTTTCGGTTGCTAATATTGAAAGAAATAGCAACCGAATATTAATTCGGTTGCTATTTTTTTTATTGTTAACAATATTTTGCAACGGATTTCTATAACCGTTGCTAAATGACTAATAGCAACCGAATTTTTATTCGGTTGCTAATATTGAAAGAAATAGCAACCGAATATTAATTGGGTTGCTATTTTTTTATTGTTGACAATATTTTGCAACGGATTTAAATAACCGTTGCTAAATGACTAAAATAGCAACCGAATTGTAATTCGGTTGCTAATATTGAAAGAAATAGCAACCGAATATATATTCGGTTGCTATTTTTTTATTGTTAACAAAATTTTGCAACGGATTTCAATAACCGTTGCTAAATGACTAAAATAGCAACCGAATTTTTATTCGGTTGCTAATTTTAATACATTTAGCAACGGAATTAAATTTCGGTTGCTATTTTTTAATTAACACTATTTTGCAACGGAATTAATAAACCGTTGCTAAATGTTTCGAAAATAGCAACCGAATATAAATTCGGTTGCTATTGTTAATAGCTAGATTTTTTTTGCAACGGATATATGAAACCGTTGCTAAATGTCTTAAACATACCAACCGAATTTTTATCAGTTGGTAATATGGCAACCATAGCAACCGAATTAATTTCGGTTGCTAAAATTAGGCTTAATTCCGAATTTTAATCATCTTTTTTTCTTCATTTCTTCTTCACCCATGCCCTTGCGCCGACTCCTCTCCCCAACCCGCTGTTCTGCTCCGTCGTGCCCCTATCCCTCAGATCAGACGAACGACGGCCACGATCTCCGATGCTGCCGCTCCTGATGTTATCTCGGCCTCTCCATCTCTCTGTCCCTCTTCCTTCAAATGCCCAGCGGGCAAGCTTTAATGCTCTGTGCCTCTCTCCAATTAACAAAACACCGTGATTATCAATCGGATGCTCAATTTCTGTCTACCCTTCTCAATCGGATGCTCAATCGCAGGTTAATCTTCTTGTATTTCCCTTTTCTGCTTAATTTTTTCCCCTGAAACCCTACAATTTGGTGCTTCTCTGTCTTTCGCTCTTCATTCGCTCTATATAATCGAATTGTTATTTTCCCTTTTTCTCTGTAGACCTCACTTTTCTATCTCCGTTCCTTAAACCTCCATTGTTATACAATTCTTGTGATTGTTGGGATCAATTGGTAGAGTGAAACTGAAATTAAAATCTGAGGTGATCCATTGTTATACAATTCTTGTGCTCCTTCAGCTGGTCCTCCATCTACTGTTGATGCTTACGAAAAGCTTCTTTCTTCCATCCCAGAGTTCTCAAACTTTGGGAAACTTTTCAAGGTTTATCATTGAATTTCCTTTTTTCTTTTTTCAAGGTTTCTTCCATGTCCGCTTCACCTGTGGAGCTCACTGAAGCAGAGACAGAATATGCTGTTAATGTTGTTAAGCACATTTTCGACGGGCATGTTGTCTTCCAATATAATTGCACTAACACAATACCAGAGCAATTGGTTCATGTGTGTCCTAAAAAGGTTATTTGTTTGTCAGTGCTTAACTCCCTTTATTATTAGCTTTCTTGGATGTGTAGCTCCTCTTACAAAAGCTAATCAATGGTACCTCCATGCAGGTGGTTGATGGATCTCCCTGTTTCCAAATCAGATATGCAGCTTTTAAATTATAGGTAATTGACTTTTTACTTTCCATATCTTATCATTGGAATTTTAAAATGATAATTTCAGTAATTTTTGACTGTTTTGTTTTGTTTAGGTCCATGCCAGAGTCTTTTCTTAGGGAAGATGATGTGAGTTATATTTTTTTTGTGATGAATTCCTGCGGAATTTCAGTTGAGTATTTTTATTGAATATGCAAAGTAAAATCCAAATGTGTTGCTATAGTTTGTTTGGAATGCTGTTTGCATCCTTACCTAAATACTCATTTTTGTGAACCTAAAGATGGTACTCCTCAAAGAAATTGGAATAAATATTAGAATAAGATACAGCAAGTTGTTTATGAGTGTACGTGTGACTCATAAGTCCAATTTTTTCTGTTGAAAGGTTCAAGCATTTATTGAGCAGAGAAAATAAAATAATTTCAAGTCGGGCATGTTTCACAAATGTCTGAAAACTCTTTTTACTCGGGACAAGTGGTATGGGAAGTTTGATTATTTTATAAGTTACTAAAATACGAAAAATAGACATGTTTTAACTTTTACATGAAATAAAAAAATATATATATATACCTGAGATTTCTAATAATAAAGTGGCATACAATTAAATGACATATATAACATTTTATCAATGGGCAAAAATATTCTTATTCAATTGTCTAATTAATAGTAAGACTCAACCGTTTGACCATATTTATATAAAAAAGGTGAGAGCATGTCTTACGTTTTTCAGTCTTGTGCAATTGTCAATGCAATTAAATTACTCCTAGTCGATGCACCATAAATCCAAATTTTTCTGTTCAAGTGATGCAATCATTTATTGCGTGGATGAACCAAATGTAATGTTTCAATGCACATCCGAAATTAATGAGTAAACACTCATTTTAAAGAAGCAATTTGCTTCCGTGAGGCTTTATCATGGCCACGTGATTTGAACTTCCAACATGTTATTCAGCCAACAAGGTTATCTTGCCATAATACTCAATAAATGGTGGTAATTAAAAGCAATTCATCTTATTCAGCCAACACGGTGTGAGTGTTGTTTCTCTGTTTGAAACATGGAGTGAAAGTGAAACATTAAATATAGTATTTAGAGTTAATATTTTGTATGCTTTCACACCTCATAATTTTAAGAAATAGTAATATGAAAAGCAGCAAGGATAAAAGAAAGAAATTCTCAAATTCGTTTAGTTTCTTCATTAAATTAAGATCATAGGATAACCTCTTTCTCACCCTATTATAAAATAGTGTGCTTGACACAAGGTTATTTTGCACCTTCCATGTGTAGTATTAAGCTGAGCAACTTTGATGACATAAAAATCAGCTTTGTTGTTGTATAGCTGGTTTGTTACCACTTAAATATGGCGTCTGTCTGCTTGTTGCTTGAGGTCATCCAGCATTAGGTCCAGCACCATTTGAAATGATTTATATTTTGGGTTTATTAATTAGATTACAGCATATTAGTTTTTTTATGGCATAATTAAGTATTCTGGAATAAGATGGAGCAATGTATTTGAAAGGTTAAGTCCCAATTTTGCTGTCTTATTGGTTGAATTCTCTTTGGAAAAATAAAGAGTAGTCTTTCCCTTGTCTCTGTATTATTGATATTTTTGTTTTAGCCCATGAATATTAATTTTAGCTTTTGTTATACATTTTGCAGGTCTTCAAAATTTTAGACTGTATAGTTAGGAGATTTATTTTCACATTTTTCTTAAATATTGTTTGAATATAAATTAGTATAGAGAGGAGTTGTTTTCTTGAACTTGTCATTGATAGTTTTAATATTTTGTAAATATGACTTGCCTTTGTAACTTTTATTTTTCAATATATGAGAAGAGTTTATTATATTTTTACAATAATATAATATATTTTTTGGATTTTTATTATTGTGTATTATAATTTTTATATTATATTATCAATATGCATATATTTTCAGGATTTACAGGATTTGAATTATATTTATTTATGAATAAAATTTTTTATTAAAATTAAAAATAGCAATGGAATTCAAAATCCGTTGCTAACAATAGCAACGGAATAAGTTATCCGTTGCTATATTTAGCAACGGAAACGTTTTTCCGTTGCTAGTTGAATTATATTTATTTAAATAAAATAGTTATTTTACAACGAAAAATAGCAACGGAATACATATTCCGTTGCTAAAATTAGCAACAGAATAGACTTCCCGTTGCTAAATATAGCAACGGAAAACTATCCGTTGCTAATTCGGTTGCTATTTTTAGCAACGAAAATGAATTTAGCAACGGAATTGAATTCTGTTGCTAAATTTAGCGTCGGACAAAATTGCAACCGATTTTTCCGTTGTTAATTTTAATTAGCAACGGAAAAATAGCAAATTCGGTTGCTATTTTCCGTTGCTATTTCATAATTTTCTTGTAGTGATATTAAGGTAAATGGTATTTCAAATTAAAAATATTAAATTATGCATAATCACTCTTGAGTTTTAGTTGAGTAGGCACGTAGTTTCAAATTGTTTTTGTAAGGTGGAAATTTCTAGTTGTTATGTGACTTATTTTGATGATTTTACAGGAAGAGCCTCAGGAAGAGGGTGATGTCGGCATATGATTTAGCTTGTTTGATTAGGAGCTCATTTGAGTATGCACAAGTCCTATGTTGGTCATAATAATTAAACAATAGTTTATATTTGTTTTGTCAGTACAAATACCTTTAATTTTTTGCATTAAGTAGTATCTTTTTATTTAATTGATATTTTGTTTAAATAAATATTTTATATTAGTTAATTGACAATTTTTTTTACAAAGTTAATTGATTGTATAATATTTAATTTAAAATGTGTCATTTTTAGTGCAACGCATATATGACAAGTATATTTGTCATAATTTGTCGAGTTGTTAATGTTAGGGAACATTCTATTCGGATTACTACTCTTTTTATTGATATTTATCTTATATTCTCTTGTAATTATCTTCAACTCTGTTTTGTAAATATTCTGTACATTCAGCTCTATAAATATTATGAGCTGTATGAATTACGTGTAACTAAATATAATCAGTTAAAATCTGCATAAATTACTTTCATAAGATTTTACATGGTATCAGAGCCTTCCTCTCCTTCTTGTCTCTCAATGGCAAATTCCGTTGCTCCCTTTACCTCTTCTACCACTACGTCCTCCACTGTCTCCTCTAGCCACTCTTTCTCTGTAAAATTAAACACAAAAAATTATTTAGCTTGGAAAACACAATTCATTCCCATTCTGAACTATCAAGAGTTACATGGCATCATTGATGGCTCTTCTCCTCCACCAGCAAAAACTATTCCCTCTGCTGATGATGAAACCATTCAAGTTACCAATCCAGAGTATGCTACATGGTTTAAAAAGGATCAGATGCTCCTCTCTTGGCTGTTTTCCTCTCTTACATAAGACATTTTTCCCTATGTTATTGGACTCTCCTCTTCTCGTGAAGTATGGATGGCACTAGAAAGTGTCTTTGGCTCAATATCTCAAAATCGACAACTTCAACTTCATATTGAACTTCAGGAACTGATCAAAAGGAACGATTTATCTGTTTTTGACTACCTACAAAAGGCAAAAGCCCTTGCTGATGAACTTAAAGCAGCTGGTAAGCCACTCTCCCCTGCTGAATTCAATACGATCATTTATCGCAATATTGGATCTGAATTTCATAGCATCATTACTGCTCTTAATCTCCGTACTGAGCCTGTTTCATTTTATGAGTTACATGGACAACTGGTAGCACATGAAATTCTTATACAGAGTACGCTCCTTCCCTAAGCAAACATGGTTCTCAAGAACTCAAGTCCAATTCTACCTACACCACCTGGAAACTCCTTTTGCCCCCGAGGTAACAGTGGCTCCACTCCTCGCACTAACAACAACACTAATCAAAGAAACCGTGGTGGACCTTGTCAAATTTGTGGCTACCAAAATCATAGTGCTTCCACTTGTCGTTACCGCTATGCTCCAAAAAATAAAAACTCCAATGGCCATCAGCCGTTCCCACCCTTCTCCTTTCATCCTTCCCAAAACCCAACTCGCCCATTCCACCCTATGGCTAACTATACCACTCTAGATCCCCACCAAAATCATCCCGTGCACTGGTTTCCTGACACTGTTGCAAATTATCATATTACTCCTGATGTTCAGTCCCTTAGTGGTGCCTCTGAGTATACTGATAATGATCTCCTTCATGTAGGTAATGGTCATGGTTTACAGATAACTCACACTGGTACTACTTTCCTTCCTTCTTCTAAAGGTTCATTAAAATTGAAAAATGTTTTATGTGTTCCTTCCATTGTTAAAAATTTGCTTTCTGTTCAAAAGTTCTCTTCTGATAACTACTCGGATTACTACTCTTTTTATTGAGGGGGGTGTTAAGGAACATTCTGTTCGGATTACTACTCTTTTTATTGATATTTATCTTGTATTCTCTTGTAATTATCTTCAAATATGTTTTGTAAATACTCTGTGCATTCAGCTCTATAAATATTATGAGCTGATATGAATTACGTGTAACTAAATATAATCAGTAAAAATCTGCATAAATTACTTTCATAAGATTTTACAGTTAATTCATAAATGACGATATAATGTTCACGATTATAATATTAATACTGTCATAAAAAGTGTTATTTAATGATAATAAAAAATTGTCACTAAAATTATAATTATTTTTTGGTGACAATTATTTTTGTTCGTATTTATGTTACTAATTTTTAAAATAATGTGACGATTTATATTCATCATTAATATATATTAATTTAATGATGAAATCATTTTTTGTCATTTAAAGTATTAGATTTAGCGACGATATATATCATTTTATGATGAAAATTATATTTATTTATGACGCTAAATACGTAACCAATATTTAATGTTTTAATTATAAGTAGAGTTTTGTCATTAAAAATACTTAATTTGGTAACGAATTTTAAATTTGTCATAAAAATGTCAAATTTTTGATACGATAAATAATATAATATGACGAAATATAATTTTATTTATGAAATAATTTTTTTCATGAAAAATAAGAAATAAAGATGACGATAATAATTTTCGTCATAAAAAATGATACTTACGGTGACAAATAACTAAATTGTCATGCAAACTTTTATTTTACGCGCATACCATTACATTATCTGTGACGATAAGAATTCTTCACTTTATCATTTCAGTGACGAAAATTAAACTTTTAATGACAACTTTTTACGTCATAAAATGTGTAATTTCTTGTAGTGCATGTACGGATAACAAAACCTAACTATTATGTAAAACATAATGTGGCCACTTTCAATGTTTATTAGATGGCAGCAACCAAGAAATATGTATTGTTAAAACCGGCGGCAACAACTTCTTTTTCCTTTTATTTATTTATTTATTTTTTTAATGTTGACCTAAACAAAAGATTTTGTTTCTTTTGTTAACCATCCCGCCGCCAACAATTCATTAGTGCGGCAACCTTATCAATTTTTCATTATTTTACAATTATTGCTCTAAATCATGCATTGAACATTAGTATATCATGTCTATACAAAACGGCAGCAACGTAGGGCGACGCCAAAATTACTTCATTCGGTTTAGGAAAAAATTAATCTTAATGTAAAATTCCTAATTTTAGGAACATCATAATATTCATCATCTAACATCATAATTTTTCATAAATATTATAATTGAAATAATCATCAAAACATAAATCTATAGATTATTATTTATTTAAAATCACAGACTCTGATACCACATGTTAAATTTCGTCATTAATTTCATACAAATATCATCATAAATTCTAATACCCATTCAAATTTTAAATATAATAATAATCACATAAAAAAAATGAATAAATCACTTATTTCGAGCGGAATTCGACATAATTAATAGAAATCTGACAATTATGAACCTTGAAAACTAGTTTCTCTCTCTTAACTCTGTTTATGCAGCAATTGCTTGATGAAAAGCGAAAATACGGTCCTTATGTATTTTATTTTGTTTGCTAAAATTACTCTTTTAACTTTAAATCTAGTACGTCCATCAAATACTAATTTAACGGTTAAAATTTAATACACTATTAAATAAAAAGATAATCCTAATTTTATCTTAATATGGATTTAAATGTAAATAGAAGTATAGATCAAATAAACTTTTAATCCGACCATACTTTTAACATTATTTTTAATTTTTATAATAATTCTTGTTATCATATGAACTTCTGTTAAATTTTGTTGTACAACAGCAATGACTTTAAACGATGGACCTACATATAAAGCCAATTTTGGTTAAATTGCTCTGTAAAATATTCTGTGTAAGGACAAGTCAAAGATCATACAAAATATCAATCTTTTGTATATCTATAAACGTGAGAAGAGATTTTGCTGCTCTCTGACTTTAGCATATAGAACTCAGAATTTGAAATGATTGCGTTCATTATATATATATATATATATATATATATATATATATATATATATATATATATATATATATTCCAGCTCATTAAGGAAAATGCATGTATGTAAACTTCTCCATATATAGTTCATTCGAGGAAATAATAATAATAATAATAATAATAATAATAATAAGGCTTGGTTAGAGGTAACAAATATATAATGTGATTACAACTTTCCCAAATTTGTTTTTATATTTTTTATTTGGTATAAATTGTTGCAACTGAATGAAATATTTTTAGGCAAATTTTCTACGCACTATACTTTCATGAAAAATACACATTTATTAGGCCAAAATGTCAATATTGACTTTATCAATGAAACTTGAATTTATAAATTTAGAGTGCGTTCAGAAAAGATTTTGTTTTTGATTTTTTGTTTTTTTTTAAAAAATAAAATCAAAACATGTTCGGAAAATTTTTTTTCGTTTCGACTTTAATAAAAATTTTAAAAAGTAATTTTCATACCAAAAATAAAAAATAAAAATTTTCAAAATGTGGTTTTTAGAATTTTAATACTTTATTTTTATTATTATCACCGTCACTACTACTGCCACCGCCACCGCCATTGCCGCCCCACTGCCACCGCTATCCCACGGCCGCTATTGCCACCGCTGCCGCCGCCGCCGCCCCAACCACACATATGTCACCACCACAACCACATTATTGTCGCCACCACTACACCGCCGTCTTTGCCACCACTACGCCTCCGCCACTACCGCCACCACGCCGTCGTCGCCACTGCCCCCACCACCACAAACCATCGCCGACACCTCCACTACCAACCTGCTGCCGCCTCTACTACCACCACGTTGCCATCGCCACCACAACCACACTGCAGTCACCACCACCACACCACCGCCGCTGCCGCCACAACCACACAATTTCCACCATCATAACCACATCGCCGTCACCACTGCTGTCGTCTCTACCACCGTCACCACGTCTCTGCCGCTATCACTACCACACTGCTGCTACCACTACAATCACACTGCTATCACCACCATAACCACATTACTGCCACCACCACTGCCGCCTCCACCACCGCCACCATCGCTGCCTCCACCGCCGCCTCCACCGCACCACTATTATTGCCATTGCCACTAGCAAAATCATTATTATAATATACATGAATAATTAAAAAAATATGATAAAATTTTTAAATATATAAAATAATTTTTTAAAAAATAAATAACAAAAACTAAAAATAGTTTTTGAGTTTTAAAAATAAAAAACTAAAAATGTAAAATTTTACCGAACACACCCTTAGAGAGTCAAATTGTTGCTCAAAATGTTAAGAAAGTAAAATATCAGAACAAATTAGTGTGGATACACATGTATTAGTTTCCTTTCAAGTTGTCCTACGCATCGAGATAATTTTAATACTAGTAGGTGTAACCATAGTTATTAAAACCGGACCGGACCGGCCGGTTCAACCGATTGAACCGCGAACTTGTTGTCTAACCGGTTGGTTCAACTGTAGAAAACCAGAAAGAATCGGATTGAACCGGCCAAAACCGGGTTGAACCGGCCAAAAACCGGGTTGAACTTAAAATAATTAATAAAATAATTATTTTTTCATAAAAATAAAAAATAAATAATCTAATAAATTTTATTTAACAAATAATTGATTTTTTTACTATTTAATCACATTTGAATTTAATGAAAATAATATAATGCTTTAATAATTCAACAAAATATAATAGAATAAAAATTGAATAAATTATTAAAATTGGTAAACTTAAAAATAATTTTCTATCTTTTTTTTAATTTCACTTATAGTTATTGAATTATTTAATTTTTAAATTAAAACTCATAAAATAAAATATTTTAACAGAAAATACCTAATCACGTAATAATTAAAAAAAAATAAAAGGTGAAAAAATATTATTACTAGTATATTTGTGACATATGTTAAATGTTTTGATTGATTTTTTTTTGAGTAGTAGTATTTATAAAAATTATACTAATTAATAATATTTTAAAAAATATAAAAAAATTCGGTTGAACCCGGTCGAACCACGAACCCTTAGTCTTACCGGTTCTTTATCTAGTCTGGTTTTAATAACATTGGGTGTAACAATAATTTATAATCTTGTAAAAAATATGCTTAATGGATTTCACAGTTATACTGTAAACCATATTAAGTTTAAATTATCAAATTATTAATTATTATTAACAAATTTTTTAAAACAATAAATGTAGGTCCAACTTCTTTTCATATATATTTTCTGAATGAAGATATTTTCAATTTTTTTTTTTAATCATCTTGTACATGTTAAGTTCCTTGATAATAAAAGGATAGACTGTGATTATAAATCCTTCCATAAAAATATAGTAAACTTTGGTTCTTTAAAAAAAAAAAAAAAGAAAAGAAAAGAAAAACTTTGATAGTCAAAAGAAATATTACTTTTTATTAAAATATTAGAAATTGAAGTCAGCTATATTGGAATTGGCTGGACTTTTAAATATAGAATTTTATTTGTAAAAATTCAAAAAATCATGAATCCGCAAGCAACTTTATTACTTTGTTGACAATCTCACCGCGGAAATAGCAATAAGAATTTAAATTAATTTAGGGATGAGTACAAATTAATGAAAAACTACTTAAAATATTAGAATTTGAACGGAGCTATATTGGAATTGGCTGGCCTTTTAAATATAGAATTTTATTTGTAAAAAATTAATTGTATTCAAACAATCACACAATGCAGATAAAAAAATTGTTAAATTGTGTGTGTGCATTGAGAGTCGAGTTTGATAACTGGATGCTACCATTGCTTATTTAGGCCATTGTGCACGTAGTTCTACCACAATTATAAACTTTTGTTATTCTCTTTAATTATCTGTTGTGAGATTCTCTCCAACATTTTCCCTCAAGTGCAACGGGCCTGCCCATCTAATTGTCAATTGTTTAATTTATCGTTTTATCTACCTTGACTTGTTCATCTTGAGCTACAAGTTTAATCTTTTTTTGATCTAGTCTTTCTTTTTTTGGCTGTGGATTTTTTCGCCTGCAAAATCTATAGTCGTGCGCTGGTTAATCCTCTTAGGACTTTGATATCAAGTTAAATTATGTGGGCATGTAGAACCGGATTTTATAATCATGAACTTACCATTATTTTAAAATGACTTGCGTACAATTGTAAATCATTGTCATTCCCTTTAATTATTGCATGTGAGATTTTTTTTGCAATAGAAAGGAAAATAGGAAAAATAGTTTTCCGTCCATAGTTTAAATTTTTGGAATCGTAAAGTATCCATAACACCACAATTCATAAGAAGTCTATTATGTTATTACCACAAATAAATTCTATAAGTTCGTCCAGGTATCCACAGGTATTTAAGATTTGCACCACACATAATTATCAGTAAATAAGTAATAAATATATACATAATTTAAAATGTGAAATTTTATTAGTTAAGTGCATTTTCGACCATATATTTTTTGGAAATATTTTTACATGCAATTTGTACAGGTTTTGTTTTGTACGTACGAGGATAATTTTCCTATATTCACGGGTTCACAATTTGATCTCTCTCTATTAAAATGTCTTGATCAACATATCTCAGATTGATTTGGTCACTAGAAGTAAGAAATAATGGCAATTATTATATCAAAACTTTTATGTTCACGCAAACAGCTCAATATTTTCAAAATTAAAATAGTATTGACGGTGGAGATGTTTGACTTTAAAACTGATTTTATACCGATATCCACAGCTCCCTCCTTCTATAAATACTTGGTAGAGCAGTCCACAATTTGCACCACCAGCTTAATTAACACATTAAGTATCACTTTCTTTTTATCAAAAAGATATATCTAAGAAGAGAAATGGCCTCAAGAGCTCAAGCAACCACTGCCCTTGTGCTGTGCTTGAACCTGGTTTTGTTCAGCATGGTGAGTGCTCAAACTTGCTCCATAGATTATAGGAAGATCAATCCACTTAGTCCATGTACTCTCATTTCCCCTCTCATTGATCTTGATGCTGCTGTTTGCCTTTGCGCTGCCATTAAAGCTAATATCTTCGGGATTGTGGTGGACATTGATGCTTTTTTGACCATCTTGCTCGGCTTATGCGCCAAGAGCCGTCCCTCTGGATTCAGGTGTTCTTGAATCCACCCTTTTAATAATTAATTGCCTGCCCTCCTGCTAGGTCTCTATAGATATTATGTTTTATTGGCTTCATATGTATATTTTACATATCTGCCAATTTACATTTTATCAACTAATAATAATAATGTATCTCAATAATGTCTGTATGTCTTGCTGTACGTACGGAATTTCAATAAGCAGGAGAGAGTAATATAATATGCTTGTTCTTATTATATATAATCCATCTCAGGTGTTTTCTTTCTTCCTTCCTTTTCAAATATTCTATATATGCATGGCTATTTTCTTTATAAAGAAAGAGATCTTAGAAGTCCAAATTTCTACTAAACTACAAAAGCTCAGAATTTTACATGATCCGAATATATTTTAGGAGCTCAGTTCCAGCATACTGTACTTTTTACCAACAAAATCCACATAATTTTGATAAAAACTGTCGTGTCAGCCCTTTGTCATAAACGTAGTTTTACAGGCGACCTGAGTTTACTTAAAAGCTTTAATTTTGGTGAGACAATCGCATATCCACTATAAAAACTTTAATTTGTGACTTCTTGTTGGGTCACACTTTTCTTTTGGATAATGTCGCGGAATTTTATGTCAGAATTTGGAATAGTTGACAATAGAAGTGTGCAAAATCTAAACCAACCCGAAAAACCAATAAAAAATTTGAGTTCGGTTTGGGTTTTTTAAAGTCAATCCTATCTATTTTTAGAGGAAGTCCACTATGAAATTCCGGGTTAGATGAAAAACATCCTGAAACTGATCTGAACCGATTTTTAAAGACATAAATTACACACACATATATTTTTTTTTTTGTAAAAAGCAAATGAAGAGTGTTCTACTCTCTCCTAACCTCAGTCATCTTTACTTTGGTACCCAAATGCTCTCTAAATCAAAATCCCTAATTTAAAATCCTCTTCTTCTGCTTTCTTCTTCACCATCGTTGTCTCCAAACTAACAAGTGCCTCACCCCTTCACCGTCGTCTCCAAACTTAATTTTTTTTTTGGTACTTATTACCATTTGTTTTGAATTATTTATTAGAAAAAATTAGATTAATATAATTATTATGAAATTGAAAGTCTAAAACTCAAATAGTTTGAATTATTAGTTGGTTCTTATCGAATTTGTACTAAATAAACTTTTGATTAGGGATAACCACTGCCATTACTAAAAGCTGCATTTCCGTTTGTAATAAGAGTTTTGGCAACTGGACAACAAAGTGTCGCCAATAAGCCAATCACTAAAAGTTAGCGACAACTTGCTACAGTTTAGTGGCTGCAACAACTCCATCAATAAAAGGCAAATCCCGCCAAATTATTTTCCACGTTAGTCGTCTAAAAATATTAGCTGAAACATTAGCGACAAAACGGCTTATTAATGGATTTATTTTTTGCAGTGTATAACTTTTTTTTTTCCAATGGCTTTAACATCCAATTAACGAATAATCCGATTTGAAAAAGTTCGGGTCTGTCCTCTAACTTAATATAGGTTTGGATTGGTTGCTCATTCAAATTGATATTTTGGATTTTGAGTTTTTGGCGTCAGGTCAGATTTTGAACCGACCCGCACGATACTCACCCCTAGTGGACAGTATTGTTAAGCCATTAAGTATTCTAATAAGAATAACACGCATTTCAAAAGATGGTAATTAATATATGAAATTGAAATATATACTCCATTATTAAAGAAGATATTCATAAACAAAAAGTGTCGTTAAATATACTAGCCAGTACCAACTCAACGATTGTGATCCATTAACAAGGGGTTGCCACTAAAGGCATATAATGAATATGTCGAAAAGAATGAACATTATTGAAAACCCTTATTAATGTTATGGTGTGAATTCAGTTCATTGTCTTATGACTATTTGAGCTCCTTAAAGATTGTATCATAATCACTTATATTTGTCTTGTTGTAAGTATGATTTGTATGAATAAATGAAATGTGTTATAAGGATATACATGACTTGTCTTTAAAAAGACATTGTTGTTGGAACTATTTCGAAGTATGTCATTGCAGGTCATGATGTTGAGTATAAAATTAGTAGCGTGACACATAGAAGGGACGGTGAGATCTAATGACATAGAACGGCCGGATATATTTCCTATTTAGTTTTTACTTAATTATTTACAATGCAAGAAGGATTTTGGAAAATTTTTGTGCAATAACAGATTATAATAAGAAATTATAGGAAACTTTCTTATCATCAGTTTAGTCTGAAGAGACAAATTTTGACTTGATTGCTTTTCTTGATCAATTACACTGTTAATATAGGAATAGAATCCCCAATTAACTCCCTAAGAATATGCTATGATCTGTATACAGGTATACAATCTTCTATATAAGGTAAAAAATATAATTACAAAATATTGACTATCTTAATACTCCTCCTCAAGTTGGTGTATAGATGTCACACATGCCCAACTTGTCTAAGAACTTTGAGAGCACCCGATTAGATACTCTTTTGGTGAGGATATCAGCTAACTGATCTTCTGACCGAATCTTGGGTAGCTCCACAGTTTTTTCATCTAGTTTTTCCTTAATGAAAAATCTATCCACCTCGACATGCTTTGTGCGGTCATGTTGAACTGGATTATGGGCTATATCACATGCTGCTTTGTTGTCACAAAATAGTTGAATTAGTTGTTTTGGGGAGTAGCCCAGGTCTTGTAAGAGAAACTTCAACCATAGTGCTTCACATATTCCCAATGCCATTCCTCTGTACTCAGCTTTTGCACTAGATCATGCAACAACATTCTGTTTCTTGCTTCTCCATGTGACTAAGTTTCCACCTACAAAGGTAAAATATCCCGAAGTTGACCGCCTATCGTCAATTGCTCCAGCCCAATCAGCATCTGTATATACCTTAATATGTAGATTGTTTGTGTTGTTAGAGAATAGAATTCCCTTTCCTGGAGTAGATTTTAGATACCTCAGAATACGTATTACAGCATTCATGTGTTGTTCACCGGGATTATGCATGAACTGACTAACAATACTTAGAGCATAAGCAAGATCTGGTCTTGTGTGAGCCAAGTACATCAATTTTCCAATTAGTCTCTGGTATCTCCTCCTGTCCACTGGCACTTGGTTTGTCTCAATACACAACTTCAAACCTTCTTCCATTGGGGTATCAACTGGTTGGCATGCCGACATACCAGTTTCGTGTAGTAGATCTAAGGCATACTTTCTTTGAGATAGGAAGATTCCCCTTTTTGATCGAGATACTTCAATTCCCAGAAAGTATTTTAAGGAGCCTAAGTCTTTCATTTCAAATTCTTTGGACAGGTACTCTTGCAAAGCTCTCATTTCTTCTGGATCATTGCCTGTGACGATCATGTCATCCACATATACAATGAGTGCAGTAATTTTTCCTTATCTCTTCTTTAAGAATAATGTATGATCTGAATTGCTCTGTATGTAACCAAAGGTTGTCATAGACTTGGTAAACCGTCCGAACCATGCTCTAGGAGATTGTTTTAAACCATATAGTGATTTCCTCAACCTGCACACTTTCTGATTTTGTCTTTCTGTTACCATGCATCCTGGTGGGAGGTCCATATAGACTTCTTCAGATAGTTCACCATGTAGAAATGCATTCTTTACATCAAACTGTTGTAATGGCCAATCAAAATTTGCAGCTAAGGATAACAAGACCCTAACTGTATTGATTTTGGCTACAGGTGCAAATGTTTCTGTGTAGTCAATTCCATAAGTTTGGGTGTATCCTTTTGCCACCAATCTCGCCTTAAATCGTTCAATCGTACCATCAACTTTGTATTTCACAGTAAAGATCCATCGACACCCAACTGGCTTTATTCCTGTGGGACGATCAACAAGCTCCCAAGTTTGGTTCTTCTACAAGGAGGTCATCTCTTTATTCATCGCCGCTTTCCACCTTGGATCAGTTAAGGCTTCCTGCACACTGTTAGGTATAGATACAGTAGATAATTGATTTACAAATGACTGATTTGTATCTGACAGAAGATGTGTAGACATATAATGGTTCATAGGATATCTTACTTTACTAGACAATTGGGGTTCATATGTAATTTTTGGAATACCTCTTGTGAGACGTTGTGGTAACTGTCTCCTGGATGACTCAGTAATTGTAGAAGGAATATCCTCAGACAACGATTGGTTTGGTGTCTCAATTGGGAGCAGCTCCAGCTCGATTTCATAAGTTTCCTGACTTTTCTGGTGCTCATTTCCACTTAGATCCAAGTTCTAACCACTTGACTCCAATTTACTTACATTTTGTTCAGATATTTCCACCACATCTTCCTCCTGATCATTTCCAAGAGTCTGAATTTCCTCAAAAATCTCCTCCTGAGATTCAGACTTAGAAAAATACATGGTGTCTTCATGAAAGACAACATCCATCGTGATAAACATGCGTTTAGTAGGAGGATGATAGCATCTGTATCCTTTTTTATGAATACCATATCCAACAAAGACACATTTCAAATCTTGAGGCAATAACTTACTCCGTTGGTGTTTGTGAAGATGAACATAAGCAACACAACCAAAGACATGAGGAGGGAGGTTTGGGACTGTTGGAGCTACAACAGCTTCTGTAAGTGTCTGAAAAGGTGTTTTGAAGTCAATAAAACTAGATGGAACACGATTGATCAGATATGCTGCAGATAGAAGGGCTTCACCCCAGTAACATAAAGGCATATGAGCCTCGATGAGGGCAGCACGAACAACCTCCAATAAGTGCCTATTCTTGCGTTCTGCCACACCGTTCTGTTGAGGTGTATCCGGGCAACTGGTTTGATGAATTGAACCATGAGAGTTCAAAAATTGTTGAAGTTCAGAACTATGGTATTCTCTGCTATTATCACTTCGTAACACTTGTATTCGAGAGTTGTACTGTGTACGAATGGTATTGTAAAACTTCTGAAATAGCAACGTAACTTCTGATTTGGATTTCATCAAACATAACCAAGTCATCCTAGTACAGTCATCTATAAAGGTAACAAACCAATGTGACCCTCCCAATGTAGAAACTTTGGATGGTCCCCAAACATCAGAGTGAATGATCATAAAAGGAATTGGACTTTTATTCATAATCAAAGGAAATGAAGTACGATGACTTTTGGCAAGTTCACATACATCACATTTGAAAATAGACATATCCAATTTTTTAAATAAACTTGGAAACAACCTTTTTAGATAACCGAATGAGGCATGGCCCAAACGACGATGCCATAACCAGATTTCATTTATCTTCTTAGGTGAGTTGATGCTTTCTGTTACAAAGGCTCGTTGTAATCTGCTGAAAGTTTTTTTCTCTAAGTCCAAGTAGTAAAACTTCCCTCTCTTAACACCATAACCAATCGTTTGTCGAGTCTGAATATCCTTAAACACACAATAATTAGGCCAAAAAATAACAACACAAGATAATGTAGCAGTTATTTTAGAGACCGACAGAAGATTATAATCTAACGAGAGAACAACTAACACAGAATCAAGATGTAAAGTATTTGTAAGATGTGTTGACCCTTCTCCAATAACTGGGATAGTATTACTGTAACACCCCTTACCCGTACTTAGGCGATCCCATCCGATAAGGAGTGAGATGCCGTATGAGTAAAGGTGCCACCACACAGATACAAAATATACATACATTCATACATATACACATATACCGAAATACATGGTAATTTAAAACTTTACAACACCATTCAAGAAATAAGCTGATCATGCATTAATATAACGGAAGCATTACATTACTGTTCTGATCAACTAAGAAATACATCAGAAATTACAAATCCAAAATACATATACAAAAGCGAAAGCTATTACAAAATCAATATCAGAGAGTTCTATACAAAAAGAATTCTCAAAGGTACAAAAATAAAGCGCTACACTAAGACCCTGCTATGTTGGCTTCGATGGCGACGACTTTCCCAAAGCAACTCCTTCCGCACCTGCACGGGTAAACACACCGTGCTAAGCGATAAACGCTTAGTGGGGAAGCACACATATAGCATACTGATAATCATTCACAACGGTCGTCAAGGCAATACACATGCGTACCACATGAATACATATATACCATAATCAAGGCATAACAATAGCTTATACTCATACTCACATACATAAAGCCATTCATTAGAAGGTTCATAACAATAATAATATCTTCATAACAAATTATACTTTTCGCCATTGAATCCATACATCTATCACATACGTTTTCTCATATTACAATTCATACAAAGCACCTGCTGACCCGAGGGAGTGGATAACGAGTATACGGACAGTACTTTACGGGTACGAGCGGATACGGACAATACTTTACGGGTACGAGCCGAGAAAACCAATTTTACTTTTTACGTTTAACTTTCACAAAACATTTTCAAAGGGGATCTTAAACAAGATCCTTTCACATAAGGGTTCGCGAGGAACCAAATGGGGACCTGATTAGGGTCCAAACATTCAAAGGGCGCTGCAGCTAAGAGACTCTATTAGGCATGCCTAACTATCCACTTACTAGACTCTAGCAGGTCATGCATAAACCATTCAATCCATGTCATAAGGTTCCAAAAATCATTACCATACATATACATACTCGTATCATGGATCCACATTCATATCATTCATAAGATATCAAGCATAAATCTCATAAGCACTAAAGGAAACTGGAGTTCAAAAACCACACGCAACCAAGGAAAAACTCATTCATCATATAGGGGACTGTCGCGCTCACGACAGAGACCAAAGTCTCTTCGCTGCGCGCGTGCGACGGATTTCGCGACCGCGAGGAGGACGGAAGGGCTAGACTCTGTCGCGATCGCGACAGAGAGCAAAGCTGCTGTCGCGGGCTTGCGATAAATCGCGTGCTCGCGATAGCACATGCCCAGCATCGCGCTCTGTCGCGATCGCGACGGATGTTGCGCTCGTGACAGAAGGTGCTCAATACTTTGGCTGTCGCGGGCTCGCGACGGATGTCGCGTGCTCGCGATAGCGAAGCTCCAATTGCCGATCCCTGTCGCGCTCGCGACAGACGTCGCGATCTCGACAGCATCGGGTTTTTGAAAATCTGCAGAATTCTGCAGATTTTTCTCCTCCCAAAATCACCCAACAACACACAAAATTCAACCAAGGACCACTTACCTCAAACTCAGCCATCCAATTGCATCAACAACCATAATATAACAATTAAATACAAGAAATTTCATACAATTCATTAATTTAAACTTCCAATTTTAAGAATCAACCACAAAACCAATTTAGGCACAAAACTCCATCAATCCTCAAATTACCAAAATTAACTCATGCTTTTGCAAGATCCACATTCCAAAGCAAAAACCCATAACATATACATCAAAATAAAGAGCATATAACAACCTAATTCTAGGAAATCATCAAATCTCATACATGAACACATTTACATGCAAAAGTAAGAAATTCCCAAACCTTCAAATCCTTAGCTCCTATTGCTTGGATCCACTAGTCCCAGCCTTCTCCTTGCCCTTTGGCTCGCGAGGAGGCTCAACTAAGCACAAACAAGCACCCAAACACCAAGAACACAAACCCTAGCTTAGATCCAATCCAAGAAGAAGAAGAAAATGCATGAATAATCACAAGGGGAAAAGCATGAACTTACCAAGGAAGATGTTAGGGAGTAATTAATCCCACCACTTGAGCTTGGATCTAAGTGGAACACTTAGGAGAGTGCAAAGGAGGAAGAAGAAGAAGAAGAAGAAGAAGAAGAAGAAGAAGAAGAAGAAGAAGAAGAAGAAGAAAACGGGAATGGGTTTCAAAATCAGATTTTCCCCTTTTTCATTTTCTCTTTCCCCATCTTTCTTTCCCCTTTACACATGTTAATCATCAAGTGGAGGAGATCACTACTCACACCCTAACCAAAAGTATCACATGTACACAATGAAACACCCTAATAATGCCCCCTACACATGTATGAGCAACACACACAATGATTTCTCATGTGCTCACCCTACAATTGTATGCATGCCCACACACCACAATAACCCACTAGTGCATATCCTACTAAGGTGCACTAACACACACACAAATATGTCCCAACTAACTCACACCATAGTGCTACACATGCACACACACACACTAGAAAAACCCCAAATCACACAATATTACCAAAATGCCCTTATTATACTAGATTTATGCAAATGCACACACCTACACAAATGGCTCATTCAACTAGGGGGCAAATAGGGTGTGACAACTCTCCCCTACTAACAAGAATTTCGTCATCGAAATTCTCACCTGAACTGAACAACTGCGGGTACTGAGCTCTCATCGACTCCTCTGGTTCCCATGTTGCTTCCTCGACCCCATGGTGATTTCACAAAACCTTGACCAAAGGAATCTGCTTATTCCTCAACTGTCTTACTTCCCGAGCTAGGATAGCTCTAAGCTCCTCATCGTAGGAAAAATCAGACTGCACTTGAACCTCTTGAACCGATAACACATGAGAAGGATCCGATCTATATCGACGGAGCATCGAAACGTGAAACACATCATGAAGCTTCGATAATTCCATCGGCAATGCTAATATGTAAGCCACTGGACCAACTCTTGCTAACACCTCATACGGACCAATAAAGCGAGGACTAAGCTTTCCTTTCTTTCCAAATCGAAGCACTTTTCTCCTAGGAGAAACTTTAAGAAAAACTTTGTCCCCAACTTCAAACTGCACATCTTTCCTCTTCAGGTTGGCATAAGACTTTTGTCGATCCTTAGCCGCTTTCAAATTTCGCTGCATAACTCTGATCTTTTCCTCTGTATCTCTAACCAGATCTGGCCCAATCACTGACCTCTCGGATAACTCTATCCAACAAACCGGAGTCCTACACTGTCGTCCATACAGAGCCTCATACGGAGACATACCGATGCTCGACTAAAACTATTGTTGTAGGCAAACTCCATCAGCGATACATACTTGTCCCAACTACCCGAAAAGTCCAAAACACAAGCTCTTAACATATCCTCTAAGGTCTGAATCACTCGCTCGGACTGACCATCTGTCTGAGGATGAAATGCCGTACTGAAGTTCAGCTTGGTACCCAAAGCTCGCTGCAACTCTTTCCAGAACTTAGATGTGAACCTTGGGTCCCGGTCTGAAACTATAGACAAAGGCACTCCATGCAACCGAACTATCTCATCCACATAAATACTGGCCAATCTATCCATCTGGTAATCATCCTAACCGGCAAGAAGTGAGCGGACTTTGTGAGTCGATCCACAATAACCCAAACAGAATCATGCGCTTTCTGAGTCAAAGGCAACCCAGAAATAAAATCCATAGCGATGTCATCCCACTTCCACTCGGGAACAGACAAAGGCGTGAGTAATCCCGAAGGAACTTGGTGCTCAGCCTTTACCTGCTGACAAGTCAGACACTTGGATACAAAGTCCACTATGTCCCTCTTCATACCAGCCCACCAAAAGAACTGCTTCATATCTCGATACATCTTCACACTGCCAGGATGCATGGTGAAAACTGTACTATGTGCCTCATCCAAAAGCTGTCTTCTTAACTCTCCACTATCCGGAACACATAAGCAATTTCTAAACAGAAGAACCCCATCCTGAACCGAAAACTCTGACTGCTTGCCCAAACTAACTTCTTGTACAATCCGCTGAAGCTTCTCATCAACCTTCTGAGCATCAACTATCCGCTGTCTCAAGGTAGGCTTGACCCTAAACTGAGCAATCAAAGACCCATCTGAACCAAACTTCCATCTGAACCGTCTCAAAAATAAGGCAGAAACTGACTTCCGACTCAAAGTATCTGCGACTACATTGGCCTTACCCGGATGGTAATCCATAATGCAGTTGTAGTCCTTAAACAGTTCAAGCCATCGACGCTGCCTCATGTTCAGTTCCTTCTGAGTCAGGAAATACTTCAAACTCTTATGATCCGTAAAGATTCTACACTTCTCCCCGTAGAGATAATGACGCTAAATCTTCAAAGCAAAGACAACCGCTGCTAACTCAAGATCATGCGTCGGGTAGTTCCTCTCATGTGGCTTCAACTGTCGAGAAGCATAAGCCACAACCTTACCTTCCTGCATCAGAACACATCTCAAACCAACACCTGAAGCGTCACTATACATAACAAACTCCTTACCCGAGGTGGGTTGAGTCAGTATAGGAGCTTCAACTAACAACTGTTTCAACCTCTCAAAACAGGCTTGACACTTATCCGACCTTTCGAACTTAACTCCCTTCCTCAATAACCTAGTCATCAGAGCAGCAATCACTGAGAAACCTTTAACAAATCGACGGTAGTAACCCGCCAGACCAAGAAAACTCCGCACTTCCTGAATATTCCTAGGCGCTTTCCAATTCACTATCGCCTCAATCTTAGCTGGATCCACTTGGATACCCTTAGCTGAAACTATATGGCCCAAAAATGACACTTCCCGAAGCCAAAAATCACACTTACTCAACTTGGCAAACAACCGATGCTCTCTTAAAACTTGCAAAACCATCCGAAGATGTTCTTCATGCTCGGTCTCATCCTTGGAGTACACCAAGATGTCGTCTATAAACACCACTACAAACCGGTCTAAGTATGGCCTAAACACTCTATTCATCAAATCCATGAATGCCGCTGGTGCATTAGTCTAACCAAACGGCATAACAAGGAACTCATAGTGGCCATACCGAGTCTGAAATGCAGTCTTAACCACATCTTCATCCTTAACACGAAGCTGATAATACCCAGACCGAAGATCTATCTTAGAAAACACACCTGCAAGCACCCCGAAACTGATCAAACAAATCCTCGACTCTAGGCAACGGATATTTATTCTTCACTGTGACCTTATTGATCTGCCTGTAGTCGATACACATCCTCAAGGATCCATCCTTCTTCTTAACAAATAGAACCGGAGCTCCCCAAGGAGATATGCTGGGTCGAATAAACCCCTTATCCAATAGCACTTGCAGTTGAGTTTTAAGTTCCCTCAACTCTACAGGAGCCATCCGATAAGGTGCCTTCGATACAGGTGTGGTACCCGGCATAATCTCTATGGCTAGCTCAACTTCTCTCTCTGGAGGCAAACCCGGCAACTCACTAGGAAAAACATCACTAAACTCTCGCATAACCGGAATATCCTCAATCCTAACTTGATCCCTCTTGAAATCCAAAACCACTGCCAGAAAAGCCTCACAACCTTTTCTCAAAAACCTCTTGGCTTGAATTGCAGAAATCACGTTGTTCACAGAACTCGCACCTAAACCTCTAACAAACACTGGAGCTCGGTTCCTATCCCGAAGCACAAAGATCTTCCTATGATAATCAACCACAGCTCGATGCTTTCCCAACCAATCTATACCCAAAATCAAATCATACTCTCTGAAGGGAAACTCTATCAAATCCGCAGGGAACTCAATACCCTCAACCAACAAAGGACAACTCCTATAAATTCTACTCACACTGACACTATGCCCTAATGGATTGGTCACACATATCTCATAGTCTAACTAATCTACCACATGCAACTTATCAACAAACTTATGCGTGCACAAATATGAGTGTGTGGAACCAGGATCTATTAGAGCATATAATTCAGTGTCATGGAGTAGAAACTTACCAGCAATCACATCAGGGGCATCTTGCTCCTCTCTAGCTCTAACTGCATAAGCTTTAGTTGCGACCGGTGGAGGACGCTCAACAGTCTCAGAAATAGCTCCATCTCTAGGTCGACCGCCTCGACCTCTACCTCTACCTCTACCTCTTGCAGCCTGGGAAGCATTCGATCCAACTCTGCTAGCTCCTCCTTGAGGTCCCGAATCCTCACCCATCAGTGGACAACTAGCCAGACGGTGCTCGGTGCTCTCACACTTAAAGCACCCACCAGTGAGCCACCTACACTCACCCCGGTGAGCCTTATCGCAATTCTCACAAACAGGTATAGTATCAGACCTACCACCTCTACCAGAACCAGATACTGCAGCTGAACCTTGCCTTCTTCCTCTGGTAGCCGAACCAGTTGATGGTTCATCTTGCGGGTTCCTAGATCTCTTACCCGAAGATGAAGAAAAACCACCTCTAGCAGAACTCCTTCGTTGAGCTCTCTCTCTAATCAAAGATTCCGTCTTCTCCGCCCTCATGGCAGCCTCAGCAATCTGATAATAACTTACTCCCGGTGTAACCATCAAAGAGATCAAGGCAATCTTCAAAGAGTCGTTCAACCCGGCTTCAAAATGCTTGCATCTGAAATCGTCGGTCATAACCCCACGTGGAGCATAGCGAGACAACCGGTTAAACTCTTTCTCATAATCTGAAACCGACAAGGCCCTCTGCCTCAAACTCAAAAACTATGCCCATCTTGCGTCCTTATAAGCCTGAGTCACATACTTCTTAGTGAACTCCTCACTGAAAAGTCCCAAGTAACTGGATCAGGCATCTGAGGTTGCCTACTCACCAACTCTCACCATTCGTATGCCGATCCTTGAAGCAATGCCACAGCACTCTCAGCTTACTGATCGGGAGGACATCTAACTTCCTTTAAAGCTCTCTTCACTTTATCCAGCCACTTCTCAGCTAACTCAGATTTATCTAATCCGGTCCCATAAAAATCCTCAACTCCGGCTCTTCTCAAACTCTCTATCGGAGCCTTCGGGGCAGTCACCCTTTCCAAAACCCGAGCCATGTCCTGATGCAATCTAAACATTGCCTCAAAAGGCATGGCAGCGGCCTCGGGCTGGACCCTAGCACGTTGAGCCGACACAGAGACAGAAACAGACGGATCTACCGCTGGAGGATTCACACTTTCAGCGGACTCCTCGAGCGCACCATGAGCAGAATCAGAATTCATCTAGCAAACAAGAGGACAACCGCATCAGCCAACACAGCCCTAGACATAGACGCATCCACGTATAACATCACATAAACAATCACCCAGAAACGCCTAAACCTGGCTCTGATACCATAACTTGTAACACCCCTTACCCGTACTTAGGCGATCCCATCCGATAAGGAGTGAGATACCGTATGAGTAAAGGTGCCACCACAAAGATACAAAATATACATACATTCATACATATACACATATACCGAAATACAGGGTAATTTAAAACTTTACAACACCATTTAAGAAATAAGCTGATCATGCATTAATATAACGGAAGCATTACATTACTGTTCTGATCAACTAAGAAATACATCAGAAATTACAAATCCAAAATACATATACAAAAGCGGAAGCTATTACAAAATCAATATCAGAGAGTTCTATACAAAAAGAATCCTCAAAGATACAAAAATAAAGCCCTACACTAAGACCCTGCTATGTTGGCTTCGATGGCGACGACTCTCCCAAAGCGACTCCTTCCGCACCTGCACGGGTAAACACACCGTGCTAAACGATAAACGCTTAGTGGGGAAACACACATATATCATACTGACAACCATTCACAACGGTCGTCAAGGCAATACACATGCGTACCACATAAAAACATATATACCATAATCAAGGCATAACAATAGCATATACTCATACTCACATACATAAAGCCATTCATCAGAAGGTTCATAACAATAATCATATCTTCATAACAAATTATACTTTTCACCATTGAATCCATACATATATCAAATACGTTTTCTCATATTACAATTCATACAAAGCACCTGCTGACCCGAGGGAGTGGATAACGAGTATACGGACAGTACTTTACGGGTACGAGCCGATATGGACAGTACTTTACGGGTACGAGCCGAGAAAACCAATTTTACTTTTTACGTTTAACTTTCACAAAACATTTTCAAAGGGGATCTTAAACAAGATCCTTTCATATAAGGGTTCGCGAGGAACCAAACGGGGACCTGAGCAGGGTCCAAACATTCAAAGGGCGGGGACCTGAGCAGGGTCCAAACATTCAAAGGGCGCTGCAGCTAAGAGACTCTATTAGGCATGCCTAACTATCCACTTACTAGACTCTAGCAGATCATGCATAAACCATTCAATCCATGTCATAAGGTTCCAAAAATCATTACCATACATATACATACTCGTATCATGGATCCACATTCATATCATTCATAAGATATCAAGCATAAATCTCATAAGCACTAAAGGAAACTGGAGTTCAAAAACCACACGCAACCAAGGAAAAACTCATTCATCATACAGGGGACTGTCGCGCTCGCGACGCCTGTCGTGCTCGCGACAGAGACCGAAGTCTCTTCGCTGCGCGCGCGCGACAGATTTCGCAACTGCAAGAAGGACGGAAGGGCTAGGCTCTGTCGCGCTCACGACGGGTGTCATGATCGCGACAGAGAGCAAAGCTGTTGTCGCGGGCTCGCGACAAATCGCGTGCTCGCGATAGCACATGCCCAGCATTGTGCTCTGTCGCGATCGCGACGGATGTCGCGCTCGCGATAGTAGGTGCTCAATACTTCGGCTGTCGCGGGCTCGCGACGGATGTCGCGTGCTCACGATAGCGAAGCTCCAATTGCCGATCCCTGTCGCGATCACGACAGCATCGGGTTTTTGAAAATCTGCAGAATTCTACAGATTTTTCTCCTCCCAAAATCACCCAACAACACACAAAATTCAACCAAGGACCACTTACCTCAAACCCAACCATCCAATTGCATCAACAACCATAATATAACAATTAAATACAAGAAATTTCATACAATTCATTAATTTAAACTTCCAATTTTAAGAATCAACCACAAACCCAATTTAGGCACAAAACTCCATCAATCCTCAAATTACCAAAATTAACTCATGCTTTTGCAAGATCCACATTCCAAAGCATAACATATACATCAAAATAAAGAGCATATAACAACCTAATTCTAGGAAATCATCAAATCTCATACATGAACACATTTACATGCAAAAGCAAGAAATTCCCAAACCTTCAAATCCTTAGCTTCTATTGCTTGGATCCACTAGTCCCAGCCTTCTCCTTGCCCTTTGGCTCGCGAGGAGGCTCAACTAAGCACAAACAAGCACCCAAACACCAAGAACACAAACCCTAGCTTAGATCCAACCCAAGAAGAAGAAGAAGAAAATGCATGAATAATCACAAGGGGAAAAGCATGAACTTACCAAGGAAGATGTTAGGGAGTAATTAATCCCACCACTTGAGCTTAGATCTAAGTGGAACACTTAGGAGAGTGCAAAGGAGGAAGAAGAAGAAGAAGAAGAAAACGGGAATGGGTTTCAAAATTAGATTTTCCCCTTTTTCATTTTCTCTTTCCCCATCTTTCTTTCCCCTTTACACATGTCAATCATCAAGTGGAGGAGATCACTACTCACACCCTAACCAAAAGTATCACATGCACACAATGAAACACCCTAATAATGCACCCTACACATGTATGAGCAACACACACAATGATTTCTCATGTGCTCACCCTACAATTGTATGCATGCCCACACACCACAATAACCCACTAGTGCATATCCTACTAAGGTGCACTAACACACACACAAATATGTCCCAACTAACTCACAACATAGTGCTACACATGCACACACACACACTAGAAAAACCCCAAATCACACAATATTATCAAAATGCCCTTATTATACTAGACTTATGCAAATGCACACACCTACACAAATGGCTCATTCAACTAGGGGGCAAACAGGGTGTGACAATTACCGTTAGCAGTGGAGACACAATTTTGGGAGGATAGGTTAAGGGTAGAAACTTGTCTAACTTCAAATGTCATATATGATCAGTAGCTCCTGAATCAATTATCCATGCAATATTCAAAACAGGTGTAGAAATGTTTAAGACCTTACCTTGAGTGTTACTAGTGGTTACCAATGCTGAAGGCAGAGAAGATGTGTCATCATCCTTTGCGTGAGTGAGTGTTGCAGTAGATGGTCGCTTGGAATTCCGATGCCTTGTTGGATCCCACCAATCTGGATATCTAATAAGTTCAAAGCAATTACTCTTTGAATGACCTGTTTGTTTGCAGTGAGTGCATTTATGTGTAGACTTGCTAGAACTATTAGAATTCTTTGAATTGGTGGATTTTGGCCTATCTTGTGATGCATGATTGAGAAGATGGCGAGAAATCATTGCAGAAGCTTCAGGATTTTCAACATCCTTATTCAAAGTGGTAGATCGTATGGCCTCTTGATGAACTGAGGAATAACATTCTTCCAGACTGAGAAGAGTTTCTGCCCGTAAAATTTCACGTCGAAGTTGATCAAAACTTTTGTCCAATCCAGCAAGAAATATGTGTACCCGAGTTCTCTCAATAGACTTTCGATATGCTATGACATCTTCAAGATCCTTTATGACCACTTTATCACGATGATCAAGTTCCTGAAAAATTCCTGTTAATTCCCTATAGTATACAGAGAGCGATTTGGCACCCTGTTTGGCTGAGAAGGCTTTTTGATGCAGAGAATAGACATGCATCTCATCATTAACATCATAAAAAACTTTGGACAAAGCACTCCAGATTTCACGGGCAGTGGAAATCCGAAGATAACGCTTTATAATGTCAGGAGACATGGACATCAAAAGCCAGCGTTTTACCTTCTGATTTTCAGCGTACCATTTGTCATATCCCTTGTCCGACACAATAGGTGGAGTGGTTTTACCCATGATGTAGGAAAGTTTTTCTCGTTCAGCAATATGCATCTCCATTAACTGGGACCACACATCGTAATTTGATTCGGTAAGCAGAATACCTGCATTAAAGTGGCCTTCAGACTGAACAAGAACAGGAACAGATTTAATTTCTGATGATTCAATTTTCTCATCCATTTTTTTTAAGGATCTGCAACAACAATCAAATGTAAGCGAGTGGAGTAGCAATGACAACGGCATGAGAGGGTGGATCGTCAACGGAGTGAGTGGGCGAGCGGCATGTGATTTTGCAAGGTGAGTACTTTGGATTTGTTTTTGTTTTTTGTGGATTTGGTTTTGGTGTGGTTTTATTTTGTTTTTTTTCTTTTTGTTTAGAGCCCTTGCTCTGATACCATGAAGAGACAAATTTTGACTTGATTGCTTTTCTTGATCAATTACATTGTTAATATAGGAATAGAATCCCCAATTAACTCCCTAAGAATATGCTATGATCTGTATATAGGTATACAATCTTCTATATAAGGTAAAAAATATAATTACAAAATATTGACTATCTTAATATAGTCAACCGAAATAATTGCAAAATGTATACTATATATTATTTTATTTCCTTCTCTGTTATAGTCTTTGTATAATCCATAATTAATTAGGGGAAATCATATGCTGTTCAAAAATTTTGAAATTATGTTTATGCAATATTAAGATTAAATTTACATTATTAAGCATGTAATATAATTATTGCTTACAGCTAGACCATTTTCTAAAGCTATATTTATATATATAATTAATCACTTATGTTTCAAAAAAAATTGAAATTTATGTTAAAGAAAAAAGGTTTGGACTTAATTCAACTCCAAAATTTAACTTGTAAAATGAGGATTGCCTATTATTTTTTTTTTTTGGTATATATAAGCAATTATACCACTTAAACCGGAATGAATAAATGAATATAATTAAATGCTATAATATACTAACAAATATTTTTGATTAAGTTGCAGTGGAAACAAGCCCAAGTTATTTTTTCCAAAAAAAAAAGCTCAAATTACTTTCGCTAATTCAAAGAAATACATATTACTATGTTTGGATGAAATAGTTCATGTGGATGCATGGTATGATTTTAATAAATTTTTGATAGGGGTAAAATTTCAAAAAAATAAAAAATAAAATAATTTTAATAAAAAAGATAAAAGATTAGGGTTATATTAGAATATAAATATGATTATTAAAATTAAACATATAAGAGAAAAAAATTAAAAAAATCATGCAAAATCACCACAATTTGAACAAAATAAATCCATGAATTAACTATGAAAATCCATATCCACAAATAGCTAATCTCCCAAACATCCCATTAAAATCATATCATTCTGTTGAAAACCATGTTCCAAACAAGAAGTAAATAAAATGGCTTTATGGGTAAATCTCTTAGTTAAATTAAAAGCCATAAGCTTTCATGTATCCATTACCTACACGGCATTCGTAGCTCTAAGGCTAGAAAGTGGGAAAAAGTTCAGTTTTAGCCCTTAGAAAAACTCAAAAAATCAAATAAAAATTTAAAAAGATGAATCATATGCTATTTAACTTTTTTTTTTAGCTGGCCCTATTATTCAAACATTCACGGTCAACATACTCATGACTACATAATTTTGGTGGCCTATTAAATAATTCTGGACCCGACTAATTTTTATTACACAAGTACATATATAACCAAAATAACTATAAATTTTTTTTGGGTGAGTTTTGGGTTGGCTCAAGTGGGTAAATTTTGGATTAGTTTGAATTTGAGTCAGTTTTTTTTTTAATGAATTTCAGCGGAATCTTTGAATTTAATACTAATTTTGACTGCTCTATAAAAAATTGTAGTAATCTTTTCCAAAATAAAATTTATCTCTTCTTTTGATCTTTTATAAGTAAATTTAAATACTAATTAACTGTTAGTAAATACAAAAGTAAGTCATTTAAAACATTGGTAATAATCCGCATAAATAATATAAATGGAAACATATTAAAATAACGATGTAGTTTTGGATTAGGTTAGGTTAGATTTTTATGCTTCAAATTTCCCTTTTTACTCTCAAATAGCGACTAAATTTGCAACTAAAATCCACTGTCGCTAAATTCTGTCGCAAAAAAAATTGCTGCCAAAAAATTAGCGATTGATTCTTTATTTCACTACAAGAAAACTGTTAAATAGAGACGAAATTTTAGAAACAAAAAAATAGAGACAGAAATTAATTTTCGTCTCTAAATTCGATCGCTAAAAATGGCGGGATATGTTCCCTCCACATTTAGAGACTAAAAATAACGACCGTTAATTTTTTTCGTCTCTAAATAGAGACGGAATTTAATTTTTGTCGCTAAATAGAGATGAAATTTTATTTCCGTCTCTAAATTTAGAGATGGAATGATCTTTCCGTCTCTAAATAGAGACGAAAATTTCTTTTCATCTCTAAATTGAGACGGAATTCGTATTTCCGTCTTTATTTTTCGGGTTATTTAAACCCCTTTTCTTTTCTCTCTCCTTCTCTCCCTTCCCCCCTTTCTCCCCTCCCCTCTTCGGCAGATCTGCACCTTCACCTCCCCGCTGCCGACCGACGCCTTCCCTCTCCCCCGCGTCGATGCCGCACTGGGCCGCCCACTCCTGCTGTCCGCGATCCTTCCTTCCCCGCCGCCTTCGCTCGTGCATTTTCCTTGCTTCCCCGTCGCCGGCGAAGCTTCTTCTCCGACCAGATCTGCTTCGCAGGTATTTTTTTTTTCTGCATTTTTATATTTTTTATTATTTTAATGTAGTATTTTATTTATGTTTTATATTTATGTATTTTTTTATTTTAATTTGTTGGTTAATGTTTTATATTTATTTTGTATTATTTTAATTAATTTATATTAGTTAATTTAATTTATTTTAATTTGTTAGTATTATATTTTTGTGTTATTTTAATGTTGTATTATTTTAATATAGTGTTATATTTTGGTGTATAATTATTTTAATTTTATTTCATTTGTTGTGTATTATTTTTTTTTTTGTAATATTATTTGAATGTGGTATTTAATTATTTGAATATATAGTTATGTCCAATTTGTGTTTGTATATTGAATTGTAATGTATTTTGAGGTGTAATTGAGCATGTTGTTATTTTTTGTGTATTTAGTTATTATTTGTAGTGTCGTTTAAAATTATTGTATATTGAGGTATATGTATATTGTATATGTATATGTTGTCAATTCGGTTTTTATGAGTCTTTAAGAGGATACTATGGCTCTGGACGTCGTGGAGGAGAGGTTTGGTTTCATCCTCATTATAGTTTTTTCTCCTTTGTTATTGTTTTTCCCTAGGGAAATGAGTGATATAGTAAAAGCACAAATGCTAAGATGTGAAACACTGGTCCTTTTTACACTTTGTTTCTTGGACTTGTTTTGGAGGTCTGACTAAGTCTTTATTTTTCTGTCCTTGTTGAGAATGTAAACAAATATCTTTTACACATTGCAGGTGGCTTAATTCCTGGTTGGTCTTGCAGAGCGTCCTGCCCCAAATACATACCCCAGGAGGTGAGTAATGACTAAGGAATTTTTAGACAATTTAGTTGTTATTTTTGATGCATTCCATGTTCCAATCTTTGGTCATCAAATAGTGATATCCCATGATATAGTTATAGTTTTATTTTTCTTTTCCTTCTCTGAACACTCATGGATTAAGAATTAATTGCAAGTTCATATTAGCTTTATTTGACCATGTTGCTTATGATAAAAAGATAGAAAATAAAAAAGGAAATTAGTGAAGGTATAAAAAACCAGTTGACAATATAAAAGTGAATGAAATACTCTGAATTTTGTGATATTTGCTATATTTTATTCCCTTGGTTTTCTAAATTCATGCTTATTAACAACAGTCCCCTAGTTTTAAGATAAAGCAATATTTTAATTTTTATTGCATACTTATTTTGTGATACTTTAATTTGGCCAATGAAATAGGTTGAAAGATGAAAAGGATTAGGTGATATTATATGTTTGAGTTGGTGGATTAATGCAGCCATCTTCTTACAGATTCATCTCTTTTTGCAGAGTAGGTACTGGACTATCTGATGATGAGCTAACTGCTGTTGTTATTAAACAAACACATTATTCATCCTCTAACACTCATATCACAACTACAGCTTGGAGTGATAAGGATGCTGTAAAAGAGGTGGATATCCTTCCCAAAATAGAAGATTCATAAAGAGTAATTAAAGGAGTTTCATTGGCATCAAATCTCTGCAATTATGATAATTCAAATTGATTGTTAAACTCCTATAAAATAGCTATTAGATTTAGCTTACATATATACTGGAACATGTTGATTGTAAATATGTCTATAAAAAGATTAATAACAGAGGAACTCTCTTCTCACGATTTTCTGAGAAGCTTTTCTTCGAAATATTCCCTTTCAAATTTTATTTATGGTATCAGAGCCTTCTGTGAGATAAGAGAGTTCCCATTTCTTCTTCTTTTGTCTTTTTAAATGGCTTCCAGAATTTCACTTAATGTTGCCAATTTTGTTACCTTCAAACTCACACCAGCCAATTACCCTCTATGGCGTGAACAGGTGCTTGCTTTGGATGAAAGTCAAGACATGGTCGGGCTTCTTACTGGTGAAAAAATAAAACCCGACATGTATACCACGGTCACAACTGGAACAACTGAAAAGCAAGCAAAATAAATTTTAGAAGCCTTTCACAAATGGAATAAGGAAGATCGGCTCCTACGTGGATGGATCATCGGAACACTTACAAAAGAGACTTTGGGTCTCGTTATCGATCTTGACTCGTCACAATCTGTTTGGAATGCTTTGAAAGAGGCTTATGCCCAAGACTCTCAAGAATGCGAATTCACTCTTCGACAGCAACTTACTTATCTCAAGAAGGAACCTGGACAATCCTTAGCAGAGCACTTGAGGAAATTCAAAAGCATATGTGACAGCCTAGTAGCCATAGGCCAACCTATACCCGACAAATCAAAAGTTTATTCCTTGCTTGCAAATCTTGTCCCAAAATACGAATCTTTCACAACAATAATGCTCAAACCCCTCATGCCATCTTATTTAGAAGTCATATCACTCCTACAAGGCTTTGAACAGCATAACTCATGGATTGAAACATCAAACTTTCCATCCTATGCTTTTTATGGCCAACAAAAATAGAACTATCAATAACAGCAAAATCGCAATCCTTCAAATAATCAGTTCACTTCAAAAGGAAGAGGTTTTCATGCTACCAATAACAGCTTTCAATATTCAAAATTATTAGGTACCAATTTGGAAGCACAACCAGCCTCTCAAAGGAACAATAACGGTGTTTCTCGACCTCCACCACCAGGGAAACGTCGAATGACTATTACAGAAAGAGAAATGTACAAGAATGAATTCTGTTAACTCTGTGGAAAACAAGGACACATCGCCAAAATTTGCTGGGGTTTACCTGAACCATCAAGCCATGATGAACTTCCCCAAGCTCTTGTTGCTCTCACCTTGGACACTTCAATTGCTGATACTGAATGGACCACTGATACTGGTGCCTCAAATCACATGACTGCAAATCCAGGTATGCTTTCTAATCTCAAAAGGTATGGTGGCTGTGATTCTGTTTTTATTGGTGATGGTTCCCCTTAGAATATTGATGCAATTGGGGATATTATAGTTACTGATGGTAAGAAAAAATTAATCATACGGGATGTTTTACTTGTCCAAAGGATAATAAGGAACTTACTCTCCATTAGTCAATTAACAACACAATATCCTTTGAATTGTGAATTTACTGATGAGCTATTCTGTATTAAAGAACGAGCAACAGGGCAAACACTCCTAGTGGGTCGGCATAAAGGAGATCCTTATGTTTTGTCTAAGAATAAAGAAGCTAACTTCTCTAATAGGTAAAACGCAGGAACAAAGAAGCTATGGCATCAACGTTTTGGACATCCGCAAGGCTCCTCCATCAAGATTTTATGTTCGAAAAAATTAATTGATCTTCATTCCAAAAATAAAAGTGATAGCCTTTGTGAAAGTTGTCATTTAGGCAAATTTAGCAAATTACCTTTTAATTCATCTAGCTCTTTTAGTACAGATATTTTTGAAAAAGTTCATTGTGACATTTGGGGTCCAGTCCCTATTTTATCTCTTGGAAATTTTCGGTTCTATGTATGTTTTGTTGATGATTTTCTCATTATCTATGGATCATACCTCTTCGCACCAAGTCTGAATTTTTTGATGTTTATTTGGCTTTTGAAAATTATGTGTAGCGATAATTTAACAAGAAAATCAAAATCTTTCATACAGATGGAGGAGGAGAATTTGTAAATAAAAGACTTGAATCTCATTTTCAGCAACAAGGGATCGTACATTATATTTCCTGTCCCTATACTCCTGAACAAACAGGAATTGTTAAGCGTCGACATCGCACTATTCGTGAACTTGGGCTGACTATGATTTTTCATAATAGTGTGCCTAAGTTCCTATGGGTTTAGGCTTTTTTCACTATAGCATTTTTAATAAATCGCTTACCATCTTCTTCTTTAGCTTTTGATACTCCTTATTTTTGTTTATATGGTTCTCATCCAAATTATTCTTATTTGCATGTGTTTGGGTCTCGATGTTATCCATATACTTGGGACACAAAGAAAAATAAATTTGATGCTAAAACAGTTCCTTGTGTCTTTGTAGGATACAACAAACAACATAAATCGAATCTTTCACAACAACAATGCTCAAATCCCCAATGCCATCTTATTCAGAAGTCATATCACTCCTACAAGGCTTTGAAAATTATGTGCAGCGACAATTTAACAAGAAAATCAAAATCTTTCATATAGATGGAGGAGGAGAATTTGTAAATAAAAGACTTGAATCTCATTTTCAGCAACAAGGGATCGTACATCATATTTCCTGCCCCTATACTCCTGAACAAACAGGAATTGTTGAGCGTCAATATCGCACTATTCGTGAACTTGGGCTGACTATGATTTTTCATAGTAGTGTGCCTAAGTTCCTATGGATTGAGGCTTTTTCCACTGCAGCATTTTTAATAAATCGCTTACCATCTTCTTCTTTAGCTTTTGATACTCCTTATTTTCATTTATATGGCTCTCATCCAAATTATTCTTATTTGCGTGTGTTTGGGTCTCGATGTTATCCATATACTTGGGACACAAAGAAAAATAAATTTGATGCTAAAATAGTTCCTTGTGTCTTTGTAGGATACAGCAAACAACATAAAGGGTATCGTTGTTTTGATCTAAAAACACATCGGATGTTTGTTTTAAGACATGTGTTATTCGATGAAAAAATTTTTCCTTGTGAAAAAAAAAATAATTCTTCATCTTTTAATCTTATTGTTAATTCTCAAACTGACATTGCTAAATTTTTGGATGTTTCTTCAGGCATGGACACAACTTTGACTCCTATCCCAACCAAGGATGCCCCGTTATGTGTTCCACTTCCATGTACTACTTTGCCTAATAACGCCACACCAGTTCCTGCCCCTGCTGCAGCTACTACTCACGCCACATTTGTCCCCATTGCTGATCACGCTACATCTGACCATGCTCTTACTAATTCTCCCTACACAACCAATTGCTCCTACTTATCATGATGACTCCATGGATCAAACATCTCAATAGTCTAGAGATTCCATAATCCCTGAAGTTCATGATAATTTCATAGCAGTTGATGACGCCACAGTTGTTGCAGCAGGTAGTTCCTCATCTGTGTCTTCTCCGGTCGTTTCTAATCACTCTCTCCATGATGAACAGGTTCGGTTGCCCTCTCACCCTATGGTTACTCGTGCTCAACATGGGATACAAAAACCAAATCCACATTATGTTTTTCTTCTTGAACGTAGAGATATTCCTCCTGAACCTAGGAGTGTCAAAATGGCTCTCCAACATGATGGATGGAAACAAGCCATTCTAGAGGAACTCGATGCCCTGAAAAAAATCAAACTTGGATATTGGTTCCCAAAACTTCTCACATGAATGTCGTGGGTTCTAAGTGTGTATTCAAAACTAAGTTGAATGCCAATGGCACTCTTGACAAACTCAAAGCCAGGTTAGTTGCAAAAGGATATCATCAAGTTGATGGCATCGATTATACCAAAACCTTTTCTCCTGTTATTAAACTAGGTACAATTCGCTTAGTTCTTAGCCTTGCCTTAGTTTGGAATTGGGAAATTAGACAACTTGATGTTAAAAATGCTTTTCTTCATGGTTTCATCAGTGAAGATATTTTTATGGAACAACCACCTGGTATGCTTGATCCTATCTTTCTCTCTCATGTTTGTAAGCTTCACAAGGCTCTTTATGGTCTTAAACAAGCACCTCGTGCTTGGTTTGATCATTTTAGCTCTTTCTTACTTGCACATGGTTTCTTTTGTAGCATGGCTGATCCATCACTCTTTATTTTGCACTCATCTTTTGGTACTCTAATTTTACTTCTCTATATGGATGACATGCTTTTGACAGGTTCAAATTTACAGCTACTTAATGGTTTTATTCAACTCTTACACTCTGAATTTGCTATGAAAGACATTGGTCCCATCCATCATTTCCTCGGTATTGAAATTCAGCGCCATCACAATTCCCTTCATCTTTCTCAAGCTCACTATGCTTTTTCCATTCTTGACAAAGCTCAAATGCTTGATTGTATACCCATGACCACACCAATGGATTCTAAAATGAAAGGGCTTCTTGATTTTACACCTTATCCTGATCCTTCCTTCTTCCGTAGCATTGTTGGTGCTTTACAATACTTGACCCTTACACGACCCGATCTTTCCTTTTGTGTCAATCATGTCTCTCAATTTATGCAATCTCCATCTCTTGCTCACATGAAAATGGTTAGACGTATTTTACGATATGTCAAAGGCTCAATTAACTTTGGTTTACATTTTACAGGTGATACTACACTTTATCTTTGTGGTTTTTCTGATGCAGATTAGGCAGGTTGTCCTAATACACGACGATCAACAACTGATTTTTGTACCTTTTTGGGATAAAATATTATATCATGGTGTGCTAAAAAACAACCAACCATCTCTCGGTCCAGTACGGAAGCTGAATATCGTGTCATGGCAAACACTGTCGCAGAACTAACTTGGCTTACATTTCTCTTACGAGATCTACATGTTCCTCAATCACAACCACCAATTCTATTTTATGACAATTTAAGTGCGTTACAATGACTATTAATCCAATTTTTCATACTCGGAGTAAACACATTGAATTGGATTATCATTTTGTTCGGGAAAGGGTGTCAATGGGACTTCTTGTTACTCGACATGTTTCTTCCAATCTATAGCTTGCGGATATTTTCACTAAACCTTTGTGTAAAGCTACTCTACACTACTTCCGCAACAAACTTAGCCTCCAGCCTCGGCACAGTTTGAGGGAGGGTATTAAACAAACACATTATTCATCCTCTAACACTCATATCACAACTACAGCTTGGAGTGATAAGGACAAATCCTGGAGTGATAAGGATGCTGTAAAAGAGGTGGATATCCTTCCTAAAATAGAAGATTCGTAAAGAGTAATTAAAGGAGTTTCATTGGCAACAAATCTCCGCAATTATGATAATTCAAATTGATTGTTAAACTCCTATAAAATAGCTATTAGATTTAGCTTACATATATACTGGAACATGTTGATTGTAAATATGTCTATAAAAAGATTAATAACAGAGGAACTCTCTTCTTACGTTTTACTAAGAAGCTTTTCTTCCAAATATTCCCTTTCAAATTTTGTTTAGTTGTGACCAAATTGAAGCCTTATTTTAGGTATGGTATGTTAGACTTGTAGGGTTTGGACCAGAACAATTCTCCAACTTGGGACAAGCTTATTATCATAATTGTTCATTAAAAAAATTCATCATTAATCCATATACTTCATAGCTTGTACATTTATGGCCAAAGTTATTTGACTTCAACACAATGATTATGTTCTAATGGAATGTTACTCATGAAGGCTCGATCTGAAACCATATTGGCTCAAGAAAAAATCTATTAGGTATGAATAAAAAAGAACTGTCTCACTTCATACATTATATTATTTATAGATCACCTTATTGCGTTGGAGAAATTTTTAGACTTTAGCAATGATTGGGATGGACAAATAATGAATTGGTCCTATAATGTGTTTTCTAAAGAAGTATACAGCAATTGTAAAGCTGGTCAAGGATGCTTATAGCTAAACTCTTTTTTTTTTTTTTTTTTCTGTATAACTTCTTATTCAGCGATTTCAAAAATAGAAAATATGACAAAACAAACACTTCTTGTTGAACCCTAGGATTTTGCAGAAAAATACTTATTCCTGCATTACTTATTTTCATATAAAGGCATTAGTAGAACTTTTTTGGAATAATCGATTCTATAAAATGTTGGGTCATGTTTGGTTGTAGGAACTCGTTTTTTACTTTTCGAGTTTCTTTCGCATTTTATTTTTCGATGGTTGTTGAATGAGTACATTCACCTTCACCTTAGTAATTTTTAGATTTGTTAGCTTCGTTCGTTTATTTGTAATGTCAGTACATTTTATACATATATTAATACATTATAAAATACATTTTTTTTACATTTATTTATTATTTATTTAATATTTGTTTCATTATATAAATTAATTAAGGCAATTTTAAAATTAATTTTATTTATTATTTTATATATTTAAAAAAATCCTTTAAAAAATAGAGACGGAAATTCGTTTTCCGTCTCTAATAATAGAGACGGAAACGTGATTTTCGTCTCCTTCCCTAAAAATAAAGACGGAAACTATTTTCCGTCTCTATTTTTAGAGATAGAAATTTTCCGTCTCTATTTTTAGCAACCGATTTCGTCTCTATTTTCCATTAGAGACGGAATTCCGTCTCTATTTTCCTGAATTCTTGTAGTGTTTCCGTCGCTATTCCATCGCTGAAATTAAAAAAAATGGACTTTTGCGATTAATTTTAAATTTCGTCGCAAATCAGTCGCTAATTATCGACAGAAATATGTCCGTCGCTTATTTCTATCGCTAATTTGAGTTTTTTTTAGTATATAGTAAACTTTGGCAGTCAAAAGAAATATTAATTTTATTAAATATGAATTCAATTTTCATTATGAATTCACTACAAGGATTAAAAAATGGATGCAAAAGAAGACAAGAAATCTTCTCTTGATTCAAAAACAATAATAATAACACTAAAAAATTATTGATAGATGTTTATGGCACTGCCCATAGAAACATTTGATGAAACGCAACATAAGAAATACAAATTATGTAAGTAACTTAACAATAAAAATTAGAAAGCATTTAAGCACACTGGAAGCCTTCAGGAACCTGCTTTCCACAGTAATTAAGAAGCAAGCTCAAGTTAAGTGGAAGGTTCAAGTTAAGGCCCAAAAGACTGACTTTAATGGTGGTGCAAAGGCAAACAGCAGCTTCAAGATCAACAAGACCAGCAATTAGGCTGCAGCAAGGAGTCTTTGGTGGGCTACCAATTGTAACATTCAACAAATCTTTCAATAAATCAACACACACACCCAATTTTACGCCATCCTTAGGGCATGAACCTGAACCACCCTTTGGTACTGATGGCACTGATGATGGCTTTGGATTTGGATTTGGTGTTGGCTTTGGTTTTGGTGATGGCACTGCTGGTGTTGGCACTGCTGATGGTGGTGGTGGTGGGCAAGAGCTCACCATTGTGAAGAAGATGAGGTTCAAAGAGATGAGAAGGGCAATTGGGGCTTGAGATCTTAAGGCCATATCTCGAAATTAATTAGAATTCTTGGATGTTTTTTTCTGAGATATAAGCCTTTTTAGTTTGAAGAGATTGATTGAAATGGTGAAGTGGATGAGGAATTTATAGATAAAGATTAAGCACCACTTTAGAATTTAAAAATATTAAAAATAGAATGGCACCTCTATGTGAACATTTATCATCAATATATTATCAGATACAACCTGGCTCTACTGCATGGAACATGAGAAATTACTTTTTATTATTATTATTATTATTATTATTATTATGCAATTCACTTAGTTTTTTCATCGTCAATAAATTGTTTGTCATTACTAGTAAAATAATTGTTCAGTTACTCAGTAAAAACAATTTCAACTCTTTTTATACACATGATTGAACTGAAATTTTAACTCAAAGATTTTAAAACTTTTATTGATCGTATAAATAAATTAAAGCTTATTGGTGATTTTAAATTTTATTTTACATCGATGGAATTTCACAAACTTTATAATAAAAGAGCAATGCAATGTAATTGGTTCAAGGATTTGTAGGAGGTATATTTTGGGAAAATGGAGACTACACTTTCTCTCGGATGTATTGAGCTCTTCTTCAACTGCGTGCTGGCACAGAAAACAGACTATTATATATTCCTATGTTTTGTGTCTGTTGTTGAAAATAATGATATCTCTTTATAATATTGATTATTATATAACAAAAATTTCTTCACAACTCATACTCATCAATCGACTCTAGTTGCATATTCCACAAGTTATGGAATTATTTTTAATTTATATAATAATTCTTGTTATCATATGAAATTCTGTTAAATTTTTTTTTTTGGTTAAATTGCTCTGTAAAATATTTTGTGTGAGGACAAGTCAAAGATCATACAAAATATCAATCTTTTGTATATCTATAAACGTGGCAAAAGATTTTGTTACTCTCTGACTTTAGCATATAGAACTTAGAATTTGAAATGATTGTGACAAATATATAATGTGATTACAACTTTCCCAAATTTGCTTTTATATTTTTTATTTGGTATAAATTGTTGCAACTGAATGAAATCTTTTTAGGCAAATTTTCTACGCACTTTACTTTCATGAAAAATACACATGTATTAGGCCAAAATGTCAATATTGACTTGATCAATGAAACTTGAATTTATAAATTTAGAAAGTCAAATTTGAATTAGAACAAATTAGTGTGGATACACATGTATATATTAGGCCAAAAATAAAAACTCTTAGCTTTTAATTTTGTATGATGAGTTTCCTTTCATGTTGTCCTGCGCAGCGACCAAATTTTAATACTAGTTGGTGTAATAATAATTTATAATCTTGTAAAAAATATTTATGAGAATATTCAAAAATTAAAATTTAATGCTTAATAGATTTCACAGTTATACTGTAAACCATATTAAGTTTAAATTATCAAATTATTAATTATTATTAACAAATTTTTTAAAACAATAAATCTAGGTAGTCATTTTCTTCCCGAAATATTAATAGGTTAAGGCAATTTTATAATAAAAAAAAAGAATTAATTTCAAAAATTCCTCCAATCTATAATTCTATTTCATTTTAACCTCCGCACTAAAATATAGTGATGCAGCAAAGACAAATTTCATAATTCTATGATGAAGTCATTAAAATATAAAAAATATTTTTCAAATTAAAAATTAAAAAGTATTTAAGATAATACTTTTCTTTACGTGACTCTTTTTTTTTTTTAAATGCAAATTAAACTTTCATTAATATAATAAAAAATACATCTGTAAAGTACAGATAAACTTATAAAAGTTAAAAGTACATAAGATGTATAAAATAAATGAAGTTACTGGATTATATCTCTGAACTTCTTCGACAAGAACAGTGGATAATGGTAACATACGGTGCGCAATCTGGCTATCAGCGGGAAACTCCGTCCATCTGTTGTTCAAAGGAAAACTTCCATAAAAGAAGACTATCAAACTTCCATAACGGAAGACAATCCAACTTCCATGAAGGAAGAACACAACCTCCAAATTTGGAAAACAAATTTTCATAATAAAAATTTAAATTGCACTCAATTTTAATTAAAAAACTATATCTAAATAAAAATTTCAGATTTGATAAAAAACAAACTCGAAATAAAAACACAGAAAATTTAGATCTGAGGTTATAAAAACAAAAAAATACAAAAAAATAAAAAACAAATAAAAACTAAATCAGATCTATACAGATCTGTATTTATTGAAACCAAAAACACAGAAACAAAAAACAAAGGGTTTCAGATCTAACGCAATAATCCAAAAACGAAAGAAAAACACAAAAAAAAATCCAAATCTGAATTTATTAAAACAAATAATACACTAAAAAACACAAAAAAAAAACAACGAATAAAATTAAAAATTCAGATCTGTACTGATCTGAAAATTATTATAGAAATAGAAGAAAAAAGATGAGGGGCTGCCGCCAGAAAATGAAGTGACGGCAGCCCCAAATTTAGGTTAACAATTTGGCGGCTATGGAACCCAGAGAGCGAAAGAGAAAAAGAAAGAGAGAGTTTTTTAGGTTTAACTATATTCTTTACGTGACTCTTAGACCATATAGTATTGCTTCATTATACTCTTCATATAAAATTATATAGTTTTTAGGGATATATGTTAAAATAGTGTTCTGAGGAATTGCTTACGGTCCTTTACTGCACCGATCAGCTCACTTTTTAGCCAAGTACTCTCATTTTTGTTTTGATGAACTAATTTGGATTGAAGAGTACTCTCCATCTATTGCTCCTTATGTTTTAGCTGATGCATCTTCTGCTCTTTCTTAACGAAATTTCATCTTCTATAAAAAAGAAAGTTTGGTAATAGCTTTTCTTTTAAAAAATCAAAATGATTTTATTTTTCTTAAACAAACACAAGGGCTGCAAATGCATTGATCCATTTTTATTTTGTCACCAAACATCGAAATAGAGAGAGAGAGAGAGAGGGGGGGGAGACATTTCTTGAAAACAGGAAAGACAGACAAAGGCAAAGCCAACCAATCAAAATCCAACCTTTCGCCATCTTCACCTTTCACCATACCTTTATTGAGTTATTCTTATCCACCCACCATGAACCTGGCACCAAGAACTCATCTGAATATAGATCAGGTGGAGGCGGAGGTCGACAGATCGGGCGGAGGCGGTGGTGAAGGTCAGCAGATCGGGATAGGCTTAGTTTTAGGGGTTTGATTTGAATGTGAAGAGAGAGAAACAGAGGATACGAAATGAGAAATTCATTTGAGATACACAACCGTTTTTGTCTTTTGTTTCCTTCTTCGGGTCATCAGTTCGGATTCTGAACTCAGTCCAACCGAAAATTTTCAGCAATGTTTTTAAAATCGGATCGGATGTCGACTCGACTTGCTAAATGAGTCAGGAGTCAACTGTTTCGATCGAATTCACTCCGAGTTTTTATCTTTTTTAAATATAATTATTAATAAAAAATAAAAATATAGTATATAAAAAATATATTTAAACAATCTATTAATTATTAAATATCAATATATTAATTTTTTTTATTTATTGTACTACTTTTTTTTAGTAATAATAGTAAAAAATTAACCACAACAATTGAATTTTTTTTTGTTAAATATTTGAATTTATAAGAAAAATGTAATTTTGAAATTATAAATTTTTTAATTTTAATTTCATTTGTAAAATTTATTTTTATGTCGTTAACTATTTTTATGATGATCACATTTATATTCATTTCTTTTTTAATATTTCATTATATTTAAATTATTTAGTTATTAAATATTTAAAAAAATATAAAATAAAAATATAGTGAAAATAATTTCACATAATATTCAATTTTATCAAGTTTACTATTAATATAAATTAATTTTATCATCAAATATAAATTTTTAATCGAATAATATTGAACAACTATTAACCCGGATTAAAAAAATCTATTTTATAAAAATATAAAAATATAATTTAGAATATATTTGATTTTTCCTATCCAACCAAACTTTTCCGGTTCAACATGGTTTTTTTTGGTTCAATCCGCTTTTTTTTTTATCTGTTTTGGTTTTATATTAAATCAAATCGGTTCACAATTGAACCGGTTCAACCGGCCGGTCTGATCCGATTTTCAAAACAATGATTTTCAGAATTTTTCAACCGAATCCATCCCAAATAACCCTAACAACCTTGCCCAAATGTTAATTTCGAGTTGAATTCATAGGGTTCTTCGGGTCGGATAGATTTTTTACTACCTCTAGCGCAGCCAGTACATTTAGCTATTGATTGTTTATATTTATCATTTTATAGCTCTATGGGGTTCTCTCTCCTTGAGTCACACTGATTTAGGGCTTGTTTGGCATTGCTTTTAGAAGGCCAAAAAGCTGCTTATTTGATAAAAAACTGATTATGGGACAAAAATAAGTGTTTGTTAAATGCTGATTTTAGAAAAATCAATTTTCTGAAAAGTGAAAAAACCTCCTATTAGAAAAAGTTAGAAATTGAAGCTTTTCAGAAAAGCTGATTTTCAGCTTTTAAGGGCAGCAGATTTAATATTTTTTTTATACAAAAATATCCTTTATTTTATTTCATAATGACAATTATATCTAATATAATCTCTTTTTTTTTTGTTTTTTCTCTTATCCTACCACTCAAAATTATTATTTTTTATTTTTTTATTCTAAAAAGTCATTTTTAATCATATCATTTACCAAACAGTTAACAACTATTTTTAATTTTATAAGTCATTTTGAATTTTATTTACCAAACAGTCATCTACTTTTCGACATACAGTTTTTTGGAATACAACTTTTTTCAATTGAAAAAGCTATTTTCATAAGTTTTGCCAAACTGGCCCTTAACTTTTTTATTTGGGCTTTCTCTAAAAGTTGAGTGGCTATTGTTTCTTTTATAATTATTATGATATTATTTCCGTTCTTTTTAAAACTTCGCTGCACATATTAAGAAAACACTTTTTCTTTTTTTTTTATTTGTTATTTTTATTATTTTTACTAAAATTAAAAAGTATTAATTTAAATTTAAGATAAAATTAAGTGATTTAATGCACAAATTTAAATCTAGTTGATCAACTTTTATTAAAAAAAAATTATGTTGGAAAAAAAATAAATTGAATTGAAAATTTTAAAATAACATATAAATAAAATTTAAATTTTACTTAAAAAAATAATAAGCAACGGAGGTAGTAATTGATACATCATAATATTACAAAAAGTTTTAGTAATTTATTATATTATCGTTTCATTAATTAACAATAGAAAAAAGTGACGAAAAACATATAAATGCATTTAGAATATCAATATACCAGTAAAATAAAAAAAATGTATTAAATGCTTTATTGAATTCTGAAAAATGCATTAAATTCTTCCTTAAATTTTGAAAAACAATGCTTAAGTGGATCCAAAAAAATTTCCAAAACCAACGCTTAACGGAGGTAGTACTATGTAAAATTTGTGGAGATTTATTGGATTGGATTTAATAATTGTTAACCCACCGTTATTCCAAAATGATTTAAACTATATATTCTAAAATTTGTTCAATCACAATTATAAGTTTTTATGAGTTCCATTAATTAAGCAGAGAAAGTTCAAAATAATCTTCAGTGCCTTCTCTAATTTTTGCCAACACACGTAAAATTACAAACAGTGCAAATTGATATTATTCGAAATCAGTAAAAATAAATTGGTGAAATTAAACAGACGATGGGGAAGAAAGGAAGAAGCCTTCTCCATCCATCAAAACAATTCATTAAACAGAAACAACCCAAAGCTGGATAATTTAAGAAAGGAAAAAGAAAAATAATAACAATGAAGCATGACTTGAAAATGGAGTAATTAATTAATGAGGACACTGGAAGTCTCCAGGGAGGTGTTTGCCGCAGTTGTTGAGCAACAAGGACAAGTCAAGAGGAAGATTAAGGTTAATGCCCAAAACGTTAGCTTTAATGGCAGTGCAAAGGCAAACAGCAGCATCCAGTGCCACTAGATTCCCAAGTAAACTGCAGCATTGCTCATTTGGTGGGATTTGAATTATTCCCAACACATTTGCACACACCTTCAGCTTCAGTACATCCACTGGGCAACTTGCTGAGCTCACCATTGTGAAGAATAGCATATTAAGTGAAAGAAGCAAGGCAATTGAGGCTACTCCTCTTGAACCCATTTCTCAAATTTATTTCTTCGATACAATTAAGCTTTTATTATATATCAAAGATTGATGAGAAATGTATGGTAATCTTAGGGTTTTTATAGAGCAAAATCAAGCATATTTTAATTTTAAATATTTGCAAAATGTGACCTATGCATGTGTGCACGTTACACAGAATTATTGGGCAAATTTAATTTGCTGGAACTTCGAGATTTTGCCAATCGAATAAATTAGCTGTTAATTTGGCGCTCGCGAAACATGACTTTGGTTCTTGATTATTGATGGAATTTAGAATCTTTCTAAGTCTACCATATGAGCTTTGGCCACTTAATGTCTCATATGTAACTACATTATGTAAGAGTTGTCTTAAAAAAAAAAATTCAATGAATTTAAAAATTATAGTTTATCATTGCTTCTAAATGATTTAAATCATTTTTGAGATTCAATCGATTATAAAGCTATGATAGTCACATGTCTAGACATCTTATTTTTGAGAATTTAGCTTTTCCGATCTTTAATATCGACTTTCACCTTAATCTTGAATTATTTTATCATCAATGTTCCATTTTAAGTGATTGTAAGGCAGTGGACACCAAGATACTCTAGGGCGAGACTTCAAAACCTTTCTGACCAGATTAAGACTATCCACAGACAAGAGAAGTTCTTGATTTTGCATCCAGTCCACAAGCTTAAAGGCTTTCAACCAAAATGAAGCTCTAACCAAAATCAAATGAAACAATTTATTCACAGTAAAGTAGCTACCATTAAACACAACATCATTTCTTCTAAGCCAAATATACAAAGTGAGTTTGGCAAACTTTGGTTTGAATTGATCCTCTAATTAAACTTGACCATTGTTCCATAAGACAAGATCAATTATTTGGTAGCAGAAAAAAATTCCACACTAACTCGAAAGTTTACACCAAACAGCAGGTGTAACCTAACAAGTAATCAACAAATGATCAATAGTCTCCATCGTGGAATTACACAAAGGGCAATCAACCTTGGTAGAAGGAATTACTCCAACATAGATAAAAAATAGAATTGTAATAAAATAAAGTCTTTTTATTCAAACTGATTTTGTTGCATTCTACATAATTTTAACAGACGTGATAACTAAAATTATATAGAATAAAACATTTATAGCTATGTTTACAAGAAACGAAGAATTACTAAATTAACTCCTCTAATAGTGCAACGGGATAAGAAATATCAAATATATTTCTCAATCAGCTGGAGTTTCCTTATCTATTGAACTACCATTTTTGTAGAAATTGTTGTTCTTGGAAATTCTTGTTACCAACCATATATCCTTTGATAATCCTATGAGTATGATCATCCTTATGACTCCATGATTTGTGGGACTCCTTATCACTCCATCTACTCACAGTATTTTTGATAAGATGAGGTTGTTGATTGCTAATATCCCCCGCAAACTGAGCTGTGGTTGAAGGAACAGTTTGTCACCAAAAAAAGCAAGGGCATCTTTGGACATGGGTTTAGTAAATATATCAGCAAATTGTTTATCAGAAGACACATGTTTAGTGACAAGTAAACCAAGAGCAACTCTTTCGCGTACAAAGTGATAATCCATTTCGATGTGTTTACTCCGACCATGAAAGATAGGATTGATAATCATGTATAGAGCACTGATATTATTACAATAGAGGACTGGCGGAGACAATTGAGAAGCATGAAGATCTTTAAGAATATAAGTAAGCCATGTAAGTTCCGCAGTAGTATGAGCCATAGCACGATACTCAGCTTCAGTACTAGAGCGAGAGATTGCGTGTTGTTTCTTGGCACACCATGAAATTATATTTGTGCCAAGAAATGTGCAGTAACCGGTGGTGGACCGCCTTATGGTAGGATATCTAGCCCAATTAGCATCAGAGAAGGCAAACAATTCAAGATTAGTATTTAAAGCAAGATGTAAGCCATGGTGAATTGTTCCTTTAAGATATCGCAAAATTCGTTGAACCAAATGCAAGTGAGCAATTGTAGGAGCATGCATGAACTGAGAAACATAGTTGACACTAAAAGATAAATATGGATGGGTCAATGTGATGTATTAAGAGCACCAACAATTAATGCCACGAAAATGACTAGGATTAGCCATAAGAGAGGAATCGGTAACATGTTTGGATTCAACAGTCAGGGGCTTAGGCTTTAGCTTGCAATGAAGCATATTGGACCATTTAAGGACGGTGAGCGCATAGTGGGACTGGGATAGATGTAACCCGTCGGCTATGTTAGCAATCTCAATACCAAGAAATGATGTACCGGACCTAAATCTTTCATAGAAAAACTCACAACTCAAAATGTTAATAAAAGAGATAACAGGATCTGTGGATGAGCCAATAAGAATCACATCATCAACATAAAGAAGTAAAACTAGTGAACCTTGATTAGTATGAAAAATAAAAAGAGAGGGATCAGCTAGACTGCAAAAGAAACCATAAGAGATAAGAAATTTGCTTAGCCTATCAAACCAAGCATGTGGTGCTTATTTCAGACCATAGAGAGCACGCTGAAGCTTACAAATATACATAGGTTTTTACAGATCAGGCATACCCAGTGGTTGTTCCATAAATATATCCTTAATAATGTTGCCATGTAAAAAGGCATTTTTGATATCGAGTTGACGAATGGGCCAGTGTCTTACAAGAGCAACAGTTAAGATGAGGCGAATCATTCCTGGTTTTATGACAGGTGAAAATGTCTCTGTATAGTCAATACCATCAATTTGATGGTAGCCTTTTGCGACTAATCTGGCTTTAAGACTATCAAAAGTACCAATAGGTCGTAAATTAGTTTATGACAGGTGAAAATGTCTCTGTATAGTCAATACCATCAATTTGATGGTAGCCTTTTGCGACTAATCTGGCTTTAAGACTATCAAAAGTACCAATAGGTCGTAACTTAGTCTTAAAAACCCATTTTGAACTAATGACATACATATCTGGAGTACGTGGAACTAACCGCCATGTTTTGTTGTGATGCATGGCAGCAAGTTCATCAAGCATAGAAGCTTTTCCAGCTCAGGTACAATAGCGCCGATCTGATATTTCTTAGTTCCCGAGGTGTGGTATCAGATGAAGTTACTATCAAGGCATACATGAGATTTGGTTTAGCAACTCCAAGTTTGGATCTTGATATCATTGGATGAGAAACTGGTGCTGCGTGAAGTGACATCGAATTTATGGGAGAAAAAGCAGCAGGTGCAGGCACGGGATCAGAACCGAGAGATGTAGGTGCAGACATAGAATTGATCGGATCAGAATCAGGCAACAGTGTGGGTAGGTTCATATCGTCAAACATCTAATTAAGAGGAACAAGATTGATGTTATCTACCTCAGATGTGGCACTTGGTGAAGATGTTAGTGACTCCAAGCGAGGCAAATCAACAAATAGTAAAGGAGTGGCGTTGGTTGACATATACAGTTGTGAAGAACCACCCGAGTTAATAGAATTGTTAGAAAAAGGTAACCAAGAATCAAAAATATTAGCAGCATGTGAGGTTGAAGCAGAAGGCAATGAAGATTTAAAAGGGAAAATAGTTTCATCAAAAACCACATGTCGAGAAACAAAAAATATGACTTGATTGATGGAAGCATTTGTAACCTTTATGCTTTTTATTGTATCCTACAAAAACACACAAAATAGATTTAGGATCAAATTTATGTTTTCTTGCATCCCATGTATATGGAAAACATTTATAACCAAAAGCTCGAAGAGATGTGTATGTAGGATGAGCTCCATGCAACTTGAAATAAGGAGTGTCAAAATGTAGAGTGGAAGTAGGTAACCGATTAATAAGAAAAACTGTTGTAGTAAAGGCTTCTACCCATAAAAAGATTGGAGCATGACTATGAAACAACATTGTCATACAAGTTAACGTATAATTATGTGTCTTCTCTCAACCATACCTGTCTGTTCTGGAGTGTAAGGACATGAAATTTGATGAATAATACCTGTTGCAAGGAAGTGTGATGATAATCTAGAGTTAACAAATTCACGTCCACCATCTGATTGAAATATTTTTATTTTCTTATTGGCGTTCAACATACTGTTCAAAAGCTAAATAATTAAGCAGCAAAAAAATCTGATTTATTTTAAGGGAATAAATCAAGTGTACTTAGAAAAATCATCAACTAAACATGCATAAAATTTAAACTTGCCAATAGATAACACAGGAGCAGGTCCCCACAAATCACAATGAATTTTATCAAAAATACCAAAACTAGAGTGTTCAGAAGGAGCAAATGGAAGTTTACTTAATTTTCCTAATTGATAACTATCACATAAATGTTCAGTCCGTAAAGGTCCTTGAACATCAATTAAGCATTTATTTTTTAATAACTGAATTGCTGAAATTTGAGGAAGTCCTAAGCATTGGTGCCAAACATCTGCAGTGCTAGATTTGAATGGATAAGAAAAGTGCGCTTCTGGTACAGTAGATAAAGTATACATATTACTATTCCTTTTAACTATTATTAACGGGTGACCTGTTTTCCGTTTCTTTATACAAAAGTCAACGTCAGTAAATTCACAGTTAACAGGAAATTGAGATGTTAATTGACTTATTGAAAGCAATTTTTTTTTTTCAAATTTGGGACTAAAAGAACATCATGAAGGGGCAAGGATTTTTCATTTTGCTAAATATGTGACTCAACAATACCTGTTATGGGTAAAGAAGAATCATCTCCAATTATAATTGAATCAGAACCAATATATTTATGAACATCAGTCAACATACCTTGTGTTCCCATCATGTGATTCGGAGCTCCCATATCAGAAGTCCATTCTGTTTTAATAATGGAATTATCTAAAGTAATAGCTACAAGGGCCTGTGGAATTTCATCATTTGTAGTCGGAATCCACCAGCAAATTTTAGCAATATGACCAGGTTTTCCACAATATATTGACATGTTTCATTGCGATAAAGATCTCACTCTGTTGTTGTCATGCGTCGTTCTCCTGGAGGTGGTGGTCGTCATTGTTGTGGGGTTGTGTTTGCTGGGTAGCGTTAATTTTGATTTTGATTTTGAAATTGTTGTGCTTGAAAACCACGACCTGTGGAGGTAAAGTTACTATTGCGACTCCTTGAATTAGTGTTTGGGGGTTGTTGCTTACTGTAAAAGGCTAAATGTGGAATGAAATGAGAAAGAGACACATCAATTTGGTTAAAAAACCAGTTGCGACGCTGATCAAGATTTTGCAACTGTGAAATCAGTTCAGGGTAAGTAGGTCTTGGAGGTTTAAGCATCGTTGTAGTGAAAGTTTCATATTGTGGACCAAAGCTTGTGAGAAGACAAAAAACTTTTTCTTTTTCTGGTATGGGTTTTCCAATTGCAGCAAGGTTATCACACAGACCTTTAAATATACGTATGTGTTCAGCAATGGTCTTGTTGTCATCTTTACGAAGGTAAGTCAGTTGTTGTCGTAGTGTAAATTCTCGCTCTTAAGAATCTTATGCATAAGCGTTTTTCAGTGCTTCCCAAACAGCATGTGCAGTATTTAAGCCAATGACAAGTCCAAGAGCTTCTTCAGAGAGGGATCTAATAATCCAGCCTCGGAGAAGTCGATCAGACTTTTGCCAAGTAATGTACTATGTTGTTTACTGTGGTGTAGTGTTTGTTGTGTTTGCATCTGATGTGGTGTATTTGGTTGGAGCTAATGTTTCATTGGTGAGATGACCAATGAGATCTTGGCTTTCAGCTAGTCCTAGAACCTATTCTCTCCATAGTGGGTAATTGGATTGTGTTAGTTTTAGGGTGACAAAGTTGCCAACATTTAAAGATAATGAAGTCATAGTGTAAGGGGTAGGAATGTTATGCTCTGATACAAAGATAAAAAATAGAATTGTAATAAAATAAATTCTTTTTATTCAAACTGATTTTATTGCATTCTACATAATTTTAATAGACCTGATAACTACAAATATATAGAATAAAACATTTATAGTTATTTTTACAAGAAAGGAAGAATTACTAATTAACTCCTCTAATAGTGCAACAAGATAAGAAATATCAGATATATTTCTCAATCAACTGGAGTTTCTTTATCTATTGAACTACCATTTTTGTAGAAATTTGTTCTTGGAAATTCTTGTCACCAACCATATATCCTTTGATAATTCTGTGAGTATGATCATCCTTATTACTCCATGATTTGTGGAACTCCTTATCACTCCATATACTCACAGTATTTTTGGTAAGATGAGGCTATTGATTGCTAATAAACATGAGTAAGAAAGGCTCTAATGTAGATCCTACCTTTTGGAGCCATCCATATGAACAGGTCTACCTTTAAATCTCCATATCTTTTTATCACTGAGATAAATGGAAAGAGTGTAAGAGTTTAAAAGACTTAGGAGATCGAATTCTAAAGAGTTTTCCCAAGTCCAAAGATTTCTCTTCCAATTTGTTTACCAAAACCATTTAGACTTCTGTCAAACTCTACAATCATGTACCAAAGCATCCGGATTAGATGATAAAATAAAGAGCATGTCAAAATCGTTGTTTTAGAGCCCCTTCTAAGATCCATACATCAAAGCCAAAAACTACAAAAATTTCCTTTTTTCACTGTAAAATTGATGTTTTTATCAAAAGGATGCAAGTGAGATTTTGATGATATCTTTCCAAAGAGAAAGATGCATTTGACTTTGGAATAAACTAAAAAACTTCTCTAAGGATATTTCTAAATAACAATATACAAATTTGACTAATTGACTTTAGTTTAGTGGTACTGGATACCTTAAAAAAAAACAAAACAACCTAAACCGGCTAATTAAAAAACAATTGGAAAAGAAAGCCGAAAAACTTAATCGTTAATATGGATGGTGTTACTGAAAGGAATTGGATGTAATCAAAACAAAGATTGTTATAAACAATGAATAATTAGCCATTAAATTATTAATTAATCCTAAATTAAATGGTGAGCGCAAATTCCCTACAATTTGTTTACTCAAGAATTCATCTATAAAAACTATGCTCTACTTCACCATTTTCATCAGTTCAAAACAATCAAATCATACATATCAAAAACCATTTAATCAAGGAATTAATCAAAGATATGGCTTCAAGAGCCGCCCTTCTAATCTTGGACAATCTTTTTTGATTCACAGTTGGTGGGTATCGAAACCAACAAAAATAAAATTACTACTCTTAACTAAAATTAACTTGTAAATAGTGATTAACAGGGTCGAATCCACATACATTGGTCGAATTTTATTTCTTTAAATAACCAGAAAATGTAACTCTATAATCATGCAATGGATCGATTATATTCGTCGGCTTAGCACTCCCGATCAATCTTTCCTTATTAATAAGCTAATCAAGTAAGACTATAATTAGCCCCTAACTAATAAACAACCATCTCTTAGCTACAAGATTTAATTTATTGATAGTTTTATAAATTAGAAAGATCCAATTTAAGTTAACTAATTTCTTAGTGGGATTGATTTAAATCAAATCATGTATTTACTTAATACAATAACCATTTTCAGTGTTGTTATACTAATTACCACTTATTATTAATTTTATCAAATAATTACTGATTTGATATCCTCAATTAGCTATATGCTATTTAATTAAATGAATAATAGACCCTTATTGCGCGAATAATAAATAACAATTGAGATAGAGTTTCTCTAAATCACAGTAAATAACATGAACACCATAAAATTAAAGAGAAAAAAAAAGCAAGAATAATCTCACAGTAATTGATTGAATTCTGCCCATGAATTAACCTTTAACTAGATCAAAAGTTTAGCCAATCATGGCTAAGAACAAAATAAAATAAAATTAAAAATAAAACTCTCTGTTACAGCATTGGGAGAACGCAGAAGAAGAAGAAGAAGAGGTCGATGATTGTTCACGTTTCTCCCTCTTAAAAATAGGAAAAACTAAAATTTAGGAAGGGCACTTGATTCCTATCCAAACTTTGAAAAAAAAAGTATCAAATGTAATCTAAACTTCCTAAAAACACTGCCTTTTATCTCCTAAATTATAATCTAAATATCCCTAAAAATCAATTAGAGCATAGCTGGCGGCTAAGGTAACTCGCACACAAAATAAATGTCAATTTAACTCTGCTGTCGCGACTTCCCTTAGCCTTAGGCAAGGAAAAAGCTTAACCTTGCCTCTTAACCTTGAGCAAGGGTAACTCCGAGTTCAGCTATTTGCTTCCAATCTTATTTAAATTTTCATGGCTGCTCCAAATCAACTTCAGTTAGTCATAATTCGCTCTTTTTTTACCAATTTGGCCCTACAATGATTAAAATAACAAAATAAGTGAAAAGTCTCAATTCGGGTAAAAATTAATGCAAAAAAAATAGAGAAAAATAAAGTAAAAATAAGCACAATTAAACACTTAATAGCAATGGTGAACTCTACAAATTGCCCACTAAACCCATGAATAGGGTCAAAACCAATATGCCCAATGAATGTCCTAAAGCTGAGTGCATGTGGGAATTTGATGAGAAATTTAATAAACCTTTCAATAAGACACATACCTTCAAGCCCTTGTTGCAGCCTACTGGGTGAACTTGTTGAAGTTGAAGACAATGCTTGTCTTTGCCATACCATTAGAGCTCCTGTACTAGGTATCCTTTTAGCACAACTTAACGTTAATTTGAACATGTAGCTTCAACATTGTAGTAGGAAGCTTTTTCGTGATTTCAATTACATACAATAATTACAACTCCATTCTATGCAAAAAATCAATTTTTTATCATCATTGTGGCCAAATGACTTGTATATTTGTATCACAGCAAAACATATTTGCACAAATGTTGTGGCAACGTGGTTTTTTATTGTTCCTCCCAATAAAATTTGTATTTTTAATTTAATTGCACTCATATTTGAAAAATTGTCAAACTTTGAGCATAAGACTTTATTTTAGACATTATTATTATTATTATTATTATTATTATTATTATTATTATTATTATTATTATTATTATTATTATTATTATTATTATTATTATTATCGAACGGCTCTAGATAATAATTAAATAGTTCTATTTAAGGTAATTTTTTTTTTTGATAAGCTGATGGTAGAATTAAAGATAATTAAGACTTTGGACTTACAAATGCCACTTAATAACTACCATCCCAAGAACAAAAGGAAAGAAAACGATAACAGCTTATGCCCATCCACAAGAGCAAACCAACGAAATAGACTACAATCCAGCGTTACATAGCAAAAGGATAAAGTAACATAGATATAGAGTCAGCACCAGAGAACTTCAGATCATTCCCAGAGCTACATAATCTGCAGCAGCTTAGAGCATCAAACCTGCTAAATCTCTTATATTCTGCACATCGACATATCCAAAAACAAAGAAGGGGAAGCACCAGATATAGCGGGGACAGAACATATCAATCACTACCCAACTTCCGAGAAGTCCAATATAAAAGTAGCAACACACACTATTCACTGTTTAAGAGCCCATCAGTAGTCTTCAAAGAGAGTAGAGAAGAAACAGGGATACCTATGAGATTTAGAAGTCCCAAACACAGGACCCACTATACCAAGATGAATGAGAAGCAGCATTAATAGTAAGATACCAAGAATATAGCAAACAAATACCCCTCATCCGAAACATATTCCACCAAAGATTAAGAAGAGAATTTTGTCCAAAGCACCAGAGACATCTGTAAAACCTGTCATCTTTAGTACATCGTAATCGAAAAACAAATGCTTTAATCTATGCAGCATGTCTGGGTCTGATGCTGGAAAAGAGGAAACTAAATCCACCATTCATGATCCTAACTATTCCACCACCATACACAACCTGGACCCAGCTAAATGAAATACATCCAGCATAGTAGGCTACCAACCAATATACAAAGAAAGAAAAGAAGATAGCAGAAATAAAAAGGGCATCAACGATCAAACACATAACATTTCCAGGACTACAAAAACTGCAGCAGCGCAACGCAGCAAACCTCTAGTGGAACCATCAGCCCCGAGAACTCTACAACTACAGACTACACTGCTGAAAGGAATCCTCAAGACTAGATGGGGGGAGCTAGACTCAAGATAATTCCGGCCCACCAGACGAAACAAGGAATTAGATACAGTACCCCCAGATACAGAACCAAGTAAAACAAAACCAGCTGCAACTCAAGGAACTTATCAATCCCCCAATGGAACAGCATCACAAACAAAGGAACCAAATAATTTTAGAGCTATATAACCCATATCTGATGCAACAACCACCCAGCAAGAGGAGGAGAGAGCCCATTCCAGTCCCATCCCAAACCAGCTAGTAACATGAACAAAATTGAGAGAGGTAGTTGCCAGAATAGCATAACGAGGACGTGGCCCTCAATCACGAGATTAGCAGCATCTCCCCTGCATAAAAGATAGCGAAGATCTTCTCCAATAGCTACCGGTAGATAACTATAACCATGCAAAAAAATCCTCCATTCTCGAGACACCTTATTTTGCTAGAGTATCAACAAAATGGTTGTTCTCTCTTTTTTTGTGCACAAAAGAGACTTTATTTATTTTGGACACCAGATTTTCGATATCATTCAAGATATAGCCAAGTTTCCATGGCCTGTGATCATTTGAGGATTGCAACCAAGAAACAACAGATGAAGAATCTAATTCAAAGCAGACATCATAATTATGACTAACAATGAAGTCAACTGAGACTTGTAGGGCCTTTCGAACAGCAAGAGTTTTGGCTACAAACGCATTGGACACACCAACATTACAGGAGAATAAATAAATAATAAGACTAGAAGAGTCCCTTAAAACTCCACCAATACCAGATGGTCCAGGATTGCCAAATGATGAACCATCAGTATTCCATTTTAAAGTGCCTGGAGCGGGTGGCAACCAGAAGATTCAGGGTTTGGGCCTAAAGGAATGCCGAAAATTTTTAATTCCCTCAGTTGCTAAAAGCAAATTCTGCCCCCCTCAAAGCATTCAGATCGTCGTGAGCTTTGAGCCAAAAAGAAGACCGGGCCAAACAGAGATGAAAAAGGGCATCTGGATTTAGTGATTTCCCAGAGAACACAATTGCATTCCTTTCCAGCCAAATGGTCCAAATCCCGGATAGTAGGATAATACTCCATACTTTGAGCTGCATACTGCTAATAACCAAGCCGTACCATTGCTCAATAAAGGCTTTGAAGGTTTCAGGTATACAAAAGGCTAGCCCCCACCAATTACAAAGCTTATACCATAACCTGGATGAGATGTCATAGGTGACAAGCAGATGATTAGAGTCCTGTAAAGATTTCTTGCACAAAGGACATAGAGAATCCTGAGGATTTAAAATTCTTTGACGCACAAGAAAAGCCTTAGTGCAGATAATCTCCATTAAGCACATCTAAAAGAAAAGTTCGACTTTGGGTAGTGCCCAATTCTTCCACAAGATCCAAGAGAAGTGCTTCAAATTGATAGCTTCATGGGAAGATTTAAATAACAACAGGCTTGCTGAACTAACTGTGAATCTCCCATGGGAGTCGTGAATCCAGACCTTCCTATCTGATTGACCTCGAAGAGAATGAGTAAGCGTGCAGAGTGGTCATTAATTCATTAAGCAAGGCAAGCTCCTAGGCCAAGAGATTGCGCCTCCATTTGAGATTCCAATACCATGTACCTCTAGACCAATAGCCGCAGTCTTTTACTAAAGCATCTTTCAACAATGATATTTTAAACAATCAAGCGAACTTATCTTTAAGCGAAACTTCGATGATCCACCTGTCATAGCAGAAGAGGCATGATGAGCCATTCCCCATATCAATTGCTAAGCTATCATTGAAAGGTGGAGCAGATCTGATCAGATCAATGTCTTTCCAAATTATTGAGGCTTTAGAGTTAGAGATGATTGATGGGATAAGGCATCTTTTAATCTTATATTTCTTGAAAACCAGATTTTGCCAAATCGCCTTGCTATGAGGATTTAGATTCCAATACCATTTGAATAGCAAGCTGCGATTCCTATGGGCAATTAAACCAACCCCAAGCCCACCATAAACCTTTGGCAGTTGAATGACCTCCCATTTGATTCTGTTAAAGGCCTTCCTGCTATGACATCCGTTCCAGAAGAAATTGCGAATGATAGAGTTTAAAGATTTAAGCACACCGACAGGCATCTTGAAAAGAGACATGAAATAATTAGGCAAGCTCATCATGGTAGCTTTGATAAGGGCTAGACAACCCGTAAGGGAGAGGTGCCGCCCTTTCTATCCCGCCAATTTACGGTGAAAATTATTGATAACCGGCTTCCAGGTGTCTTTTTTTCTCGGGTTAGCACAAAGGGGAAGCCCAAGATAAGAGCAAGGCAGCTGCTGAATTTTGCATCTTGCCTACTTACCACATTCAGACAACCATCCAAGATTCACATTCACACCTATTAAGAAACTTTTCTGAAAATTAATAGAGAGGCCAGAGATGATAGCAAAGACTTTGATAATTCTTTTCATTTGTAAAATATTATCCAGACCGGGATCAAGGAACACCAGCGTATCATCCGCATATTGGATATGGGTTATATTTAGAGCATCTGAGTCTTTAGGAAGAAACTTAATTCCCACAACCAGATTAACTTCAACAGCCCTCTTAATAAGAGCAGTCAGCCCTTCAGCAGCAATTAGGAAAAGGAATAGTGACAAGGGATCTCCTTTCCTCAACCCACGATAGAGTTGAATTTTTGGAGTAGGTGATCCATTAACTAGAACATATACATTTGTTGAACTGATACATCTTTTAATCCAGAATCTCCATCTGGCACCAAAATTCATAAGCTCCATTACCGAATCCAGATAATTCCAGTTTACAGAATCAAAGGCTTTATGAAAGTCTACCTTAAATAGGATACGACCTCTATTGAGGGTTTTCAAAGAGTGGATGATTTCATTTGCCACGAGAACTCCATCAAGAATCTGCCTACCTTTGATAAAGGCACACTGCTCCTCAGAGATTACATTTCCCAGAACATTTTTGAGCCAGTTTGCTAGTAATTTAGCAATAATTTTGTAAAGAGAGCCCACCAAGCTGATTGGTCGAAAATCTTTAAGATGCACTGCTCCCTCAATTTTTGGAATTAAAGAAATGAAGGAAGAAGAGGAGCCGTGAGGTAAAGATCCATCAGAAAAGAATTTTTTGACCATATCAAAAATATCCATTCCAATTGTATCCCAGGCTGCCTTAATAAAGGTGAAATTGAAGCCATCTGGTCCAGGCACCTTAGAACTATCATAACTCCAAATTGTGGCTTTGACTTCCTCCCAAGAGACAGGTTGTTCCAGATAACTAGCTATTGAATCAGAGAGCTTCCTGAAACAATTTGCTGGGAAGAGAGGTCTGATGGTATAATTTTCTTTGTACAGGTTTTTGAAAAAAGAATAGATTTCATTTTTTATGCCTTGAGGATTAACAACTGGGCCAGCTTCATTTTCCAATCGCACAATACGGTTTTGGCATCCCCTAATGGTGGCAGAGAGGTGAAAAAACTTGGTGTTTCGGTCTCCTTCCTTGAGCCATTTAATTCTGGATTTTTGCCTCCACATAGTCTCTCTAGCTTTCAATTTGCCCCATAATAGATTAACCAGAGAAGATCTTTTGGAGAACACAAACTTCCTGATGGCTTCATGTAGGTCATCACATTCAAGATGCTGATCTAGATCATCAATTTCTTTCATCAGCCTTGAAATGGCAAGATCGACATCTCCAAAGGACAATTTATTCCAGTCGACAATGCGCTTCTTGAGCAGCTTAAATTTCAGATGAGGATTGTCCAAATGGGAAGAGCTGATTTCAGACCACCAAGTTCCAACTTTATCCAGAAATTCAGAATCTTGCAGCCATGCATCTAGGAATTTGAAAGGCCTAGGACCCCAGTTCACACTAGAGCAAGTTAACAACAGAGGGTAGTGATCCGAAACGCTCCTGAAGAGAGAAGTTTGGGATGGCTCTTTCACAAGTAGAAGCCATTTTTTATTAACTAAGAAGCGATCGATTCTACTGCAGCTGGTGGAGTTACTCTAAGTGAATTTCCTCCCATGGAGGGGAAGATCAATATGCCCCATTCTATGAACAAAATCTTGGAAGTTATTGTCTTTGGAATTTAGCTTGCCCTTCCATCTGTCCTCACTGCTAAGAGCAGCGTTAAAGTCTCCACCCAAAAGGAATGGTATCTCATTATCAATCACCTGTTCCAATTCTGACCACAATACATCCTGCTCGAATGAATTCACCGGTGCATAAATTGAGACTATACAGCACTGCATATTCAGGTCTTTCAGCAACCCATTAACAGCAATCCAACCCTGACCCGAATTCACCAGGGATTTTTTAAAAAAGGTAGAGGACCACGTAATTAACATTCCACCACTATTGCCAATTGCGTCCAAAGAGACCCAGTCAAAAGCCTTCTTACCCCAAAAAGGTGTAGTATCTTTGGTTAGAGTACCCTGCATTTTAGTTTCTTGGAGAAGAACCATGTCTATTTTTTCTTTTTTGATATGTGATAAAACCAAGCTCTTTTTAACTACTGAATTCAGCCCTCTAACATTCCATGATAGAAAAATCATAATAAGAAAGGAAAAAAACCAGCCAAGTTACTGACCACAGTGTACCCTCTGGTCACAGCAAGCTTACTGTTGCTTTTCCCAGTTAAACCTCTCCTCCTCCTCAGCCCTAATTAAGGAATTCAGAAGAGCCTTCCTGTTTTCTGGAACAATAACTCCCAGCATGTCAGCCACCTCTAACACCTTCAATGCCTCTTCTGATGGCGAAATTGAATCCACATCTATCTCCTTATCAATTATGTTATTGACATTTCTAATGCACCTATCCGAAATTGATAAGTCTGCAATGTCACCTGAAGCACTGCTTTCTTCCGGGTTAGGAACGGTAGGAGCGGGGTCTGGCGTGTTATACTTCTTTGACTTATTCCTTCTACTCTTTGTCAGGTTGGGAGATTGATGGGAAGATTTATTTGGATCTAAAGCAAAGAAGGATCTGACGCTTTTGGTTTTGATGTTTTTCCCCCTTACCTTTCAGACCAGTCCTGTTTTTCCGATTAGTAGAGATTTGAATTACTACTTCATTTAAATTGGGCCCATTATTGACATTCAAAGGAGAATTACCGTCCACAATAGGGACAAGATCCAGCCCATTCAGCATATCCATACTGGGCTCAACATCATTGGGCTTCATGGGTATACTAGGGCCAGGCTGACTTGACAAGAGTTTCGAAGAAGAATCTGGATGTCCTGAGACGCAGCGTTTTTGGTTGGGAGAAGAGGGACTGTTTAGATGTCCTTTTTTCATTCCCACAGCACTATCATTACCTCAGGTTATGGGCACCACAAAAGAGTGGAAGCTCTCGCATTTCGAGGTGGACTTGCTGCTCTTCAAGGAGGCAGACTTATTGCTCTTTAAGGAAAAGGAATCTTCATCGGACTCAGACTCCGATTGTCGGATGATCCTACTATCGAATGAATTAGCTAATGCAGCATGGCTTTTCTTGAACAGAGATGGGCAGAAGGAGGAAGGTTCTTCCGTGATTCTAAATGGATAGACAATGCCTTCAATTCTCACTCTTAAGACCTCGTTAATCACAGTTGAGTGGGAGGTAGCAATTAAAAATCTGGCTACATCTAGATTAGTCTTCCTCTTGGTGTTGTCATCTAAACATATGAAGTTCCCGAACAATGCAACAATTTTGGAGAAAAAAGCAGGATTCCATGCACAGAGAGGAAATCCATCACACCTGACTTATGTAAACCTTTTCCTGGAAAAATCTTTTGGCAAGGTTTTACCATTTCAAACCACTCCTCTAACCAATCCAGACCAGCCTCAAGCATGTCATCTCTATCTTTTCGTGAGGGAAAAGTAAGAAGCACCATGTTACCTCCCATTGGTCTGCAATCACAGTTAAAGTAGCCTTGATCAAGCATAATGTCTTGAATATTAATTATGTTTTGCGCCTGGTGGAGCCAACCAACCAAGCTTCTACTTAACCAATCTTTCTCCTCCTCCGCCACAGTATAGCAGAAGTTGACAGAGCCCAGAATCATGTTTCTGTATGTATCATTTCTTTTACCATCTACACTGGTCAAGTTGCATGCTACAACCTTAGCATAAGACCGATCATCTCTCTTGCTTGGATTTTTAATAATCCTTGGCATGACATTAACCTCTTCCATGTGTCCAGGATTTTTAAGGTTTTGACGAGCAAGGTTCACCTGAAGTTGGTGCTTACTGAGCCAAGATCCATCCACCTTCTTGATAATTGAGTCTATATTTTTTGCAGTTGAAAGACTGACAAAGCCATATCTGGAACCTTTAACACTCATCCTTTTTGATATAAACACATTGCCCACTTCACCAAACCAAGAGAAGATTTTCCTAAGACCGAAGCCAGGCCAACCGAGAGGTAGGTTATTTATAAACAGTCTATACATTCTGAGTTCATTCTTTGGGAACTCAACCTTTTCAAAGGGAGCTGCTTTGAACCTTCCATCAGGTCGCTTTTTGGAGTTCAACGAAGGATCTCTTGGTGGATTATGGGGCTGATAATGGACCTGAAGAGGAGGGAAAACCACAGGGTCAACGGGGGTGGAGGGAGGAACGGGGTGATATAGAGAAGTGGCCATGGCAATTTCTTCTATTTTGCATTAAGAAAAAACTTTCTCAAATTAAGGTAATTTGTGATACTTGAGATGTTATTTTATTATGCTTCCATTTATATTATTTATGTCGATTATTAATAATGTTCTAAGTGCCTTACTTTTGTACTTACTAATGGTTAATTAATGTTACAAACAATGTTCTCTCTACAAATCTTCAAAAAAAATAAAGAATATCATTTTTTATATATATAATTTATCATTTAATCTTTAAGATTTTACCATAACTATAACAATGATATTTAAAAAAAAAAAAAACCGCATCTGAATCACATGCTTAATTAAAGTAATAATTTTCATATTCATTTATGAAGTGAATCAAACCAATTATATTTTAACATCACTACAAGAAATTACACTTTTTATGACGCAAAAAATTGTCACGAAAAATTCATTTTTCGTCGCTGAAAAGATAAGGTGACGATTTTTTATCGTCACAGAGAACGTAACGGTAGGCGCGTAACATAAAAGTTTACGTGACGATTTACTTTTTTGTCACCGTAAGTATCATTTTTTGTGACGAAAATGATTATCGTCATCTTTAATTGTTACTTTTCATGACAAAAATTATGTCATAAATAAAATTATATTTCGTCACATTATATTGTTTATCGTCACTAAAAATTGATATTTTTTATGACAAATTTAAAATTCGTCACGAAATTAAATATTTTTAATGACGAAACTCTGCTTCTGATTAAAATAATTAAGCATTGGTTACGTAATTATCGTCACAAATAAATATAATTTTCGTCATAAAATATTTAATTTCGTCACTAAATCTAATACTTTAAGTGACGAAAAATGATTTCGTTATTAAATTAATGTGTATTAACGATGAATGTAAATCGTCATATTACGTTATATTTTAGTGACATAAATAGGGATAAAAATAATTGTCACAAAAAATAGTTTTAATGACAATTTTTTATTGTCATGAAATTATATTTTTTTTATTACAATATTAATATCGTAATTGTAAAAATTATATCGTTATTTATGAACTAACAAGTCGACAAATTATGACAAATATACTTATCATATATGCATTGTATTAAAAATGACACATTTTAAATTTAATGTCATACAATCAATTCAATTTATAAAGAAAATCTAATATAATGTATTTATTCAAATAAAAGGTTAATTAAAAAAACATATTGTTTAATACAAAAAATTAAATTTGCATCCTAATCAATAAATAAAATCTGTTGAAACTTCAAAATTTGCATTATGTTCCTGCAAATAGCAAATAAAATTAAATTAAAGCTGCAAGATGTTGTATTTAACATCACAAAATAAGTAAACTGAGATAAATATAGAGAGCAAATGCTCATTATCATCATATCATTAATTGTTGAAAAGAATTACTAAAATGGTTCTGATAAATAAGTAAACTTTGCCTCTATTTTTAAGAAGAAAACCCATTCCAGTTGGGTTATGGATTGAAAATAATAATTTTAAAAGTCTACAACAAATGGGATTAATACTTACAGGGATTGTGTGTCAAGCGACTAAGCACCCCGAATTCCAAAGTCAAAAGTCCCTCCACCAGCAGTTGATGTTATGTAAATGGGTTGAACTTGGAATGTCAAAAGCTACACCAATGCTAACATGATAAAAATGATTGCACTTAACATGTTCTAGAATATAGGTTGCAAATAACAACAGACCTAACATTGAGCAATTTGCTAAAGAATGTGATCAAACTTTTTGCTCCAGAGAAGACAAAATCAATATTTGCAGTTTAGAAACAAGCATAAGAATATACCTTGCTTTCATCTTCATCAACACCAAGCAGAAGATTGATAGACCCAAATGGAATTCCTGCAATCCGTCACCACTTAAATTGGAGAAGCAAGAAAATTATGATAACATTCAACCGTTAAAAATTAAGGCAATAATAAATAATTTTCCCAAAAGCAAGGTGAAAGCTACAGTATGTTTCTATAAAACTACGCTTCAAGAAGCCAACCAGATAAAGAGCTATAATTCAATCTATTTAACAGCTAACACAGAACATTAACAAAGTTTTTATCAAAGAAATTGTGATCAATTCCCAAATTCATTCCCACCGTTAAAAGTAGAATCACACAGCATTTAATAATTTCAGAGCCCAGCAATAATAGTTTAGCAAATCCAGCTTTAAAGCTCAAATAACAGAAGCTACCTGCCATCTATTCCCAAGTATCAAAAAAATAATAACCAGACTTGGTAAGCAAAAAGAGCAACGGTGATTACAGTCTATCATAATTCTAACCGACAATTGAAGACATGCACACACCAAAGGAGGTCTAATTTTAGGGAAAGTGAGGGGGGAGGTCAACCAAAGTGTAACTGAAGAGCATAAATAAACATTAAATCCCAGTAACAATATCTGAAAATTGATTTGGGTCCTAGTTCAAGAGTGCAATAGATATGGAAGCTTAAAGAAGAACTAGCCATCAATGATGGTAACAAGTAAAATTTCTTACTGCTTCAAGATGCTAGGTGCATGTCTTAAATTATACCTATGTGAATATGATCATTAGAACCCATGGGGCAAGCAAATAGACCCTCAAAATATCAATTAGTTCGGGCTAGTGATTGCTAGGATATTTTATATTGGAAGAGGATAATCATTTCTTCCTACAAACCAGAAGATGAGGATAATATTTTATATTTTGAACATTTTCCAAGTTTCGGTGTTCATATTAATTAACAAAGAAAAAAAAAGATGTCTATCAACTAAAACATAACATAACATTTAAAAGTAATAAACTTTATCTCCTGCAACATGTTATTTATCGAAGCAACTAAGCATCCAACAATAGCAGAGCTCAATTCGAAACAAACAACAATGTTAGCACGTACATAAAAAAATCTAAAATGACAGATCCAAGGATCAATCAAGAATGGAGGATTTGCAATCAATGGCAGATCCAGCAGATAAGGAAAAGGAAATAGAAAAGAAGTTCAAAAAATATTAACTCCATAAGGCTAAACATGTTGATTCCAAAAAACCCCAGCAGCTAATTACAGTAATAAGATGGAAGTGATGAATAAGATATTCACCACCATTCTTACATAAACGGAATATTTATTTTGGTGCCTCAATTTACTAAAGCAAAAAACATAAAGAAATTCAGTTGCTTAGAATGCATACCAAACCAGGGGTGATGCATCCAGCTCTTGTTTAGACCTTGATATCAATTCTGCCAGCCATGAGAGAGGAACACACACTTCCTAATAAAAAGAGATTGAAAGAAAAAGGAAGCAAGACCAACATAAGGTGCATGAATAAAAAAAAAATCAAACAAAGGAGACAGAAGTAAGAATATGTCAAAAGGATTTCAAGTCAAAAGTGAAAGATTTTAACATATATCAGGTAAAAAATATTGCATCATCTTAGACAGAAAACAACAGACAGACAGAAAGTAACGGATTAGACTCTTCCAATTTCACAACCTAAGAAAGTTCAACTTTCTTCCAATTTCACAACAACCAAACGAAATTTCCAAACAAAACCATCATTCCATTTATACTTGGAAACAAAATCAAAAGCAGAACGAGAATCATTCAAAAGTAGAATGAGAATCATTCAACAGCAGAGCAAGAATCATTCAAAAGCAGAACGGGAATCAATCAAAAGAAGAACGAGAATCAAAACCTAAACGAGAATCAAAAGAGATGCTGGTTAAAAGTAGCAGATATGGTTTTGAAATAAAAAATACCCAAAAAAAACGTACTTACCTATTTTAATGGATCGATTAAACTAACAGAAACGCAAATCCTCAAAACACTGGTATGCCCTATTTTCCTATTCGATGGGAAGAAGAGCAGATTAGAAATAAATAGATATGCAAATGGTATCAAGAGAGAAGAGAAAGAAGGGTTTTTTCAGTTTCTCACCTGTAATCACCAATTGCATAGTGCCCTAGACCGATTAAACCAGCAAATATTAAATCTGGATCTTGCAAAACATAAACGAACCGATTGCTTCTACTACGATTGCTCGCCAGGAGTCCAGCGGTGCCGTTCGTGCCGCCGTTGGATGCCGGAGTTCGCCGGAATTGGGGAAAAAAGATTCGACTTCTCTCTTTCTCTCTTCTTGCTTCCCTCCTCTGTTTTCCCCTTCTTTCTTTCTTGTTTTATTACTCTTCTTCATTAAGTTTCTTTCTTAACTTAAGTTATTTTTATTATTTTATTATTCTTATTATTTTTTTTTGGTTATTTGGCTATATATATATATATATATATATATACACTCATATTTAGTTACTTATTTATTTATAATTAAATATATTTAATTTTGTAAATTTTAAAAAAAAAATAGGATCATTTGGATCAAAATTGACATTTGATAAATTTTTAACCTATAAAATTACTATTTGTAGCATCAAAATAGTTATTTTTTTAGTTATATTTTTTCCCACTAAAAGAAAAAAGCTGAAAATTTTTCCTCATTATCAAATGTGATGAAATTATACCTCGTCGCAATATATTTATTTTTTGTGACACATTTATTTGTCATAAATAAATTTATTTTTTAAACTAAAATTTTTTGAAAAAAATAATTAGAAATTTTTTTATATCGATATCTTATTTGTGACGAAATGATTTTATTGTCACTAATTTATTTAATTATGACAAAAAATTTTCGTCACAAAAAATAAATATTTTGTGATGATTTTATACGTTACAATAAGTTATTATTTTGTCATTAAATTTTTTCCCTCCAAAAAAAATAGTGAGAAATTCTCCCTCCTAAAGAAACTATGACGAAATATATTTTTTGTCACAAAATTAATCTATTAGTGACGAAAATTAAAACATAAAATGACGCAATATAATTTTGTCACAGTAATAAATAGTATGGTGACGTTTTAAAAAATTTGTTGTTGTAAGTTATAATTAGTGACGATTTTTTTTGCGTCATTAAAAAATTTGTCACAAAAAGTAAAATTTCTTGTAGTGCATGTATACAAAATAATTATTTGCTCAGGCATGCTAAAATGTAATTAGTTTGATCCATGAGTTTTTTCATCTAAATAATGCCTTGCAACATAAGACTATAAACTATCTATTGGTTTGAGGCACCTATACCTTAGGTGTTTATACAAATAGAGTCTCCCAAGAGACCGAGATCACCATCATGATAAAAATAAGAATTCTAATTATCATTATGATAATAATGATAATAGAATCTCAAGACATTTGAATTTTAAATTCTTATCAAATTAAGCAATACAACTCCTGCCAACCTAAGCCTACGGATGCAAATATGTTATTTCCTTTAAATATATATATATATATATATATACATACACACACACACGTGGATAAAGACAAGAATTCATCTTGCCTCAATAATAATAATATCCAGTAATAATAAATAATTGATTTTTGGCATAGAATGCAGTGGCAATTATATGCAATTGAAATCACGAGGAAGTTTCCTGCCACAGTGATTGAGCAACAAGTTTAAATTAACATTAAGTTGTACTAAAAGAATGCCTAAGACAGTAGCTTTGATGGTATGGCAAAGACAAGCAGCGGCTTCAAGATCAACAAGTTCACCTAGTAGGTTGCAGGGGTCAATTTCACTCATGGTCACTCAACTTATCACTTATCGCGCAAAAGTAACCGACTTTTTTTTTTCTTACTTAAATGTCACTGAACTTTTAACATTATTGCACAAAAGTCATGTTGACCGGAATCCGGCGACGACCCTTGCCGGATTGATGAATTTTTTGCAAAAATGTTAAAAGTTCAGTAACATTTAAGTTGAAAAAAAAAGCTAATTATTTTTGCGAGATAAATGATAAGTATAGTGACCATGAGTGAAATTAATTTAAATGTAGCATTTATTGAACTTATCAATCCGGCAAGAGTCGTCGCCGGATTCCGGTAAACATGACTTTTGTGCAATAATGTTAAAAGTTCAGTGACATTTAAGTAAGAAAAAAAAAGTCGGTTACTTTTGCGCGATAAGTGATAAGTTGAGTGACCATGGGTGAAATCAACCCTAGGTTGCAGCAAGGGCTTGATGAAGGTGTGTACCCTATTGAAAAGTTTATTAAATTTGTCAACAAATTTTCACATGCACTCAGCTTTAGGGCATCCCTTGGGCATATCGGTTTTGACTGTGTGGTGGGCAATTTGTAGAGTTCACCATTGTGAAAAAAAAGAGATTGAGCAAGATTAGAAGGGCAGCTCTTGAGGCCATTTTTTTGATAGATTCTTTAATTAAATGGTTTTTGATATATAGGATTTGATTGTTTTGAGCTGATGAAATTGGTGAAGTAGAGCATAGTTTTTATTAGGGGTGAGCAAAATTCGGATAAAATCGAATCAAACCGATCGATTTTTTAATTCGGTTCGGTTTTTCAATTTTTGGGTTCGGTTTCAACTTTGAAATTCTATGTAAATCGGTTAATTCGGTTCGGTTCGGTTTTGAAAGGCAAAAATCGAAGAAAAATCGAACTGATCGAACTTTTAATATTATATGTTATTTTATCCAATTTTTACATAAAAAAAATTATTTTTGTATTTTTTGATTAATATAAGGAGTTTGAACTCAAATTATATGAGTACATTTTTCAATTTGCATGTTTTTATTTTAGTTTTATAATTTGTAATTTTGTATAATTTTTTAGATAATTTTTTTAATTATAATTTTGGATTTTCGGTTTATCGGTTAACCGAACCAAACCGACCGAAAATTTCGGTTCGGCTTTAGTTCGATTTTTATATAATTTTGGTTCGGTTCGGTTTGTATAAATTTTAATATTTCGGTTTTTTCGGTTCGGTTTAACCGTTGCTCACCCCTAGTTTTTATAGATGAATTATTGAATAAACAAATAGTAGGGAATATACGCTCATCATTTAATTTAGGATTAATTAATAATTTAATGGCTAATTGTTCATTGTTTATAACCTGATTGGTTTTAGTTAGTTACTTTTGTTTTCCCACTTCCCTTATTAATCACTAAGTTTTTCAGTTTGACATTTTCGACTTACGTGTCTATTCATTATTTATTTTGAAAAATTATTTCCTAAATTCAGTTTAAGCAGGCAGTATGAATTAAGTAAATAATACTTGTTACCTATACACATTAACCAATTTTGCAAAGATGATTATGCATTATTGGTTTGGTTCATAAAACTTGCCAAGACTAGATGTAAGCAAGCAATGCTCATTTTTGTTTCTTTTGTCCAATTATTTTGGGAATTAAGGCTATTTATCTTAATGTGTGTAATATGTGTCAGTCCGTCGGCTAGTTATTGTTATGGAAGATGGTCACGACTAAGATTTAGGTCCTACTTCTTTTCATATATATTTTCTGAATGAAGATATTTTCAAACTTTTTATCAGCATGTACATGTTAAGATCCCTGATAATAAAAGGATAGACTGCAATTATAAATCCTCACATACAAATATAATAAATATTTGGCTCTTGCAATGGATGCAAAAGAAGAAAAGAAATCTTCTGTTGATAGATGTTTATGGCACTGCCCAAGGCAACATTTGATGAAAGCCAAAGTAGGAGATACAAATTAAATAAGTAACTTAAAAATAAAAAATAGAAAGCATTTAAGCACACTGGAAGCCTTCAGGAACCTGCTTTCCACAGTAATTAAGCAGCAAGCTCAAGTTAAGTGGAAGGTTCAAGTTAAGGCCCAAAAGACTGACTTTAATGGTGGTGCAAAGGCAAACAGCAGCTTCAAGATCAACAAGACCAGCAATTAGGCTGCAGCAAGGAGTCTTTGGTGGGCTACCAACTGTAACACTCAACAAATCTTTCAATAGATCAACACACACACCCAATTTTACGCCATCCTTAGGGCAAGAACCTGAACCACCCTTTGGTACTGATGGCACTGGTGATGGCTTTGGATTTGGATTTGGTGTTGGCTTTGGTTTTGGTGATGGCACTGCTGGTGTTGGAACTGGTGATGGCTTTGGATTTGGATTTGGATTTGGTGTTGGCTTTGGTTTTGGGGACGGCACTTCTGGTGTTGGCACTGGTGATGGCTTTGGATTTGGATTTGGTGTTGGCTTTGGTTTTGGTGATGGCACTGCTGGTGTTGGAACTGGTGATGGCTTTGGATTTGGTGTTGGCTTTGGTTTTGGTGTTGGCACTGCTGCTGATGGTGGTGGTGGTGGTTGGCAAGAGCTCACCATTGTGAAGAAGATGAGGTTCAGAGAGAGGAGAAGGGCAATTGGGGCTTGAGATCTTAAGGCCATATCTCGAAATTAATTAGAATTCTTGGATGTTTTTTTCTAGTTTGAAGAGATGATTGAAATGGTGAAGTGGATGAGGAATTTATAGATAAAGATTAAGCACCACTTTAGAATTTAAAAATATTAAAAATAGAATGGCAACTCTATGTGAACATTTATCATCAATATATTATCGGACACAACCTGGCTCTACGTACTGCATGGAACATGAGAAATTACATTATTTTATTATTATTATTATTCTTATTATTATTATTATTATTATTATTATTATTATTATTATTATGCAATTCACTTAGTTTTTTCATTGTCAATAAATTGTTTGCGATTAGCAGTAAAATAATTTTTACTTAATTTTCTATATATTTTTACTCATATAATAAAAATTCTTAGTTAGTCAGTAAAAATAATTCCTATTCTTTTTATACAAATGGTTGCACTCAAACTTAAATTCGAAATCTTACAATTTTTGCCATTTTTAACTAAATTAAAGTTTATTTATGATTTTAGATTTTATTTTAGATTGAATAAATTTTATAAACTATCTAATAAAAGAGCAATGTAATTGATTCAAGGATTTATAGGAGATATATTTTGGGAAAATGGAGACGACACTTCTCTCGCATGGATTGAGCTCTTCTTGCACTACGTGCTTGCGCATAGAATTTCTTCTGTTTTATGTCTATCGTTGAGAATAATAATATCTTTTTATAATAATTAATTTTTTTGGGAACAAATATCTCTTTATAATATTGATTATGACAGAACGCAAATTTCTCGACAGCTCATCCTCTCATCAACCGACTCTAGTTGCATATTCCTGAAGTTGTGGAATTATTTTTAATTTTTATAATAATTCTTGTTATCATATGAAATTCTGTTAAGGCCGAATTTTGTTGTACGACAGCAATGACTTTAAACGATGGACCTACATCATTTTTTTAAAAAAAAATTATCTGTAAAATATTCTCTGTAAGGACAAGTCAAAGATCATACAAAATCTCAATCTTTTGCATATCTAAAACGTGGCAAGAGATTGTGCTACGTACTCCGACTTTTTCATTTTATTTTTGAAACTTTGGTACTGTGACTTTAACATATAGAACTTAGGATTTGAAATGTTATGCGTATTATATATATTTTCCACCTCATTTCAATGTAAATGCATGTGCACTTCTCCATTATAATTTATTCAAGGTAATAATAATAATATTAATAATAATAATATTAATAATAATAATAATAATAATAATAAAGACACTGTTGTATGGCCAAAAAGTATTGGCCAAAATGGCCAAAAATGGATAATTTTGTCAATTTATTTATTTGTTTAGTCAAAAATACCTTTCTTGAAAAATTAATGTATAATATTTGAAATTTAAAATTATATTATGACATAAATTTTGTCTTTTCCCATTCCATAATTACAAAAATCATTCAATAACGGGTTTCATGTCGGTGTTCTACTAAATTTTTCTTTTAGAAAAAGATGCATCCAGAATTACATTATTTTCCAAAAGAAAAAGTATTTACTATAAACTAAAATCATTTTTCTCAAAAAATTGCTTAATTTCATTAAGTGCTCTACCTAAATTGAATATAGCTAGTTACATACAGTGTGCACCGGTCCGCTGCTTCTAAAAAAATAATAAATAAAAATACTTTTTACTCGTTGGTGCAACATGCGCATATTAATGTATACCTCTTTTTAGGAAAATGAATTTTCGAATTTTTAAATTTTAATTACATCATTCTACTTTTAGAAGTTAAAATTGCATCTCCTCACTTTTTATATAATTCACATTAGGCAAAATTTAGATAAAACTTGCAAATTGAAAGCAGCATTTGTTAATTTTCACGTGAGATTAATATAAAATTAAAGTAGAACAAATCAAAATGTAAAAAATTTGAAAAATTTAAAATGACTAACTAAAAGTTTAGAATTTTTTTTTTATCGTGGATTGTCCCTAAAAATTAAAATACGTTGTTAAAAGTATAAAATATTGTTGCTAAAATTGAATTCACTGTCACTAAAAGTTCAAAAAATGTCGCTAAAAGCCCACAAACTGTCGCACAAAGTGATCAGTTTGTTGCTAAATGTCAACATAACTGTCTTTGAGAGTAGAGGCTAAAAGTCAATAGACTGTCGCTAAATGCAGGATTGTCATTAAAAACCAAACAAGAGTTGCTAAAAGTGAAGTATTATCACTAAAACACAGTGGAATGTGAAAAAAAGTCAGGGTAACTGTCGCTATATCCAAGTAAACTATCATAAAATTAAGGAAATATCGGTAAAAGCTTTGTAACAGTCGTTGAAAAGTCTTGGGAAATGTTGCTAAAGGTTAAGGAATAGTTGATAAAAGCCTATTGTTTTGTCACTAAAAGAAACTGGTATGTTAATTAGTTTTAACAGAAGTGTCAATGAGAGTCGCTAAAGGAAATCAATAATCTATTGCCAAATGTCGACGTACCTGTCAGTTGTCGCTAAAATAGAAACAACTATTAAGGTGAGTCTAGAAAACTGTAGCTAAAACAGTATAACTGTCACCAAAAATCTACGAAACTTTCTCTGAAAGTACTCGGTTTGTTGCTAAATTTTAACTGAACTGTCACTAAAAGTGTTTAGTCCCTTGCTTAATTTCAATATAAATGTCGCTAAAAGTAAGAGGTATGTAGCTAAATGTCCGTGTACTGTCCTAAAATTCCTAATTTTGTCGCTAGAAGCAAAATATTCGTCGCTAAAAACACATATATTGCGTAAAGTACGATTTAACTGTCAATAATAGTTAGTTATACTGTCACCAAGCCTCAAAGCAACTGTCGCTGAAGCCACTACCACTACAAGAAATCAGGAGAATAGAGACAGAATTCCGTCTCCAATTGAAACGATCTCTAAATTTAGAGACCGAAATTTTTCGTCTCTATTTTTAGAGATGGAAAAATTATTTCCGTCTCTAAAAATAGAGACGAAAATGCCGTTTTCGTCTCTATTTTAGAGACGGAAAGCCATTTCCGTCTCTATTTTAGAGATGGAAAAATTATTTTCGTCTCTAAAAATAGAGACGAAAATGTTTTCCGTCTCTAAAATAGAGACGAAAACAGCATTTTCGTCTCTAAATAGAGACGGAAACATATTTCTGTCTCTAAAAATAGAGACGGAAAACTCGTTTCCATCTTTATTTTTAGAGACAGAAATAATTTTTCCGTCTCTAAATTAAATACATATTTTTTAATATATTATTAACTATATCTTTTAATTATATTTAACTATATTTTCTGTCTCGAAATCTATTTTTAATACATAATTTTTTTTAATAATAAAACTATAATTGCCAAAATTTATATAATAATGAAACAAGTATTAAATAAAAATTAAGTAAATTAAATAAAAGTATAAATAGTAATGTATTAATATATATATGTAATTTAGTAAGACTACAAGCAAAAGTACTTGAAAAAATTTAAAACAGTAACTAAGATGGAGGTGATTGTGGACAATCAGCCGACGGTACATGAACATTTTGGCTAATGAATTCCTCTAACCTAGTAATGCGGTTCATTAAAGTGTCGACTGTGCTGCGAAGCTCAATGACCTCATTTGTAGTCGCATCAAGTCTACTCGCCGTTGCCGTAGAGGATGAAGCGGCATACGAATAACAACTATTTGCATAAGAGCCCAAGCCGAAGACCCGTCCACGGCGGACCCTACCGCCAGCTGCGTCGTAATATACTCTTGCATGATCGACATTATCACCATCTGCCTGCTGACTCTGAAGACTCTCTAGTACCCGTTCTTATAATGAAAATTATTCGAATGTTATTTAAGAGTAATCTAAAACTAAGAACATATAGAAAAATAACAGTAACAATTTTAAAAATCATACATGAACTTGTCTAGCTCGATCGCTGATGAATGTGACACCGTCATGATTTCGCATATGTGTATGCATAAATAACCCATGAGGATATGGTGCTCTGCCCATACTAGACTCCTGTAAATAGATTATAAGTCAACAATATTTGAACAGAATATTCCTCAAATTGTATCAAAAGTAATATGAAAAAATCACAACAATACTCATATATGTTAATATTTTAATACTAAGCGAAAACAATTCTAACTCAAAACACAATAACACTTGGCCATAGATTAAAAAAATTTCGGCAGAGTTTCCCCTTAATTTGTAATAAACTCACTGTTTAAAAAGTATGAAAATATATTTAGAATTGTATTATCCACAATCAAAATCTTTTTCAAACTCCTTACACAACATTTTCCCCATCCTCCTTCATACAATGAAATATTTAGCCTATTATCAAGATGTGATATATTGCAGTCCAAAATTTTCTAATGCACTAAATAATTTATACACAATTGCAATAAAAAGTAGCTTGTATAAATTAAGATGTATGAATACTTACGAGTCTGTCAGCATGCTCGCGATGGGACAACGTTCCTCCAGTGTGTAAAGAAATGCTAACTCCCTCTGTCCCTCCCATCCTATTAGTAGAATTTCGATCGGCAATTGCGAGAGCCTCCGCTGATGACCAGTACTGCATCCAATGTGCCCAAATTTCTTCATTTATGTACCGTGATCGTTGACCCTTGGTGTGCACCTTGTTAAGCATATCCTTGTAACGTACACGAGCACGTTTCTCCCATACAGTGTAGACTAGGTGATCAACCGAGGAATTCCAATAAAAAGCTTTCTGAGAAATATAAAACAAAAAGAAAAAGGTTAAGCATAATGTATGTATTTGTACAATACGTATAAAATTTAAATAATACATGAATTAAGGTGCAATAATTAGAAATAAATAATTTAATTTAATTACCCAAAACTCTTGAAAATAAAACATTATTGTCTCATGAGATATATTCTTCCATAAAAAACCATTGAGTTCCATTCTCTCTTTAATGTTCGAACCATGGAGCGGGAGCAAACACCAGATGGCAAAAAACTAATAGACAACATTAATATAATAAGTTGTTCAAATGCAGCATATCATATATAGTAAATAGAAATACGAATGTTAATAACTCACTATTGTCCTTCAATGACAATATAAATCCGTCCGTCCACACCAACTGATTCGGGCAAAGGACCTTCAACTGTATCAGGATATTTCTGAGATGCCTCAGACGAAATCTCTATAGGATGATGTACCAGCAGGATGAGATGGGCCTGGATACATCAGGGGTGTAGATTCTGCAGCCGTACGCGGAGGTGCAGAAGCATGAGACGATGATCCATCACCTTGACTAACTGGTGCAGATAATGACGAACGCACCTAGGTGGTTGGATAGTACCAGTCTTTCTCTTGTGATGCATTTTTTCCCTGAATATATTATTGAACAAGATTATACATCAGGTTATTATTACATAATCATAATTATATGTGGCAATAACACATATATGTGTCATTTGTAAATTAAACCAAACAGAAAGTATTAAATGATATGGGGGTCATATGGATCATACTTACGTGGTAAAAAAATTATTCGCTATCATCACTTAAATGTAATTCATAATCACTATCGTCTTCATTTTCTGAATAATTAGAATCAAATTCGCTTTCCAATTCAGATGTAGACCTGGATTCCTCGTCCGATGCAATATCAACCAATTCATTGTCGACATTGTTCAAAGGCTCATTATCTTCATATGGCATGCTTTCATTTATTTCATGACTCGCCACTTCATCTTCCTAAAAGGCTTCACTTTCAATTCGTTTATTTTGTCGATTAGCTTTCATTTCAAATAAGCCTCTCGGTTTTACTTTGCAAACTGCCAACCAATCTTTCTTATCTCGCCTTAGGCTAGGAAACAAAAGATAATACACCTGAATCGCTTGCATGGCCAACACAAAAGGTTCAAAATTAGGAAGTCTTTTTCTTTGATTTATCTTAACCAAATTGTAGCTGTTTTGCACTTTTGTTCCAACATTAAGCGTTGGATCAAACCATTCGCACTTAAATAGCACACATCGTTTTATTGGCAAGGCGGGGTATTCAATTTCCAATATCTCTGTAATTTTGCCGTAATAATTCATCAATTCACCTTGAATGTAAACTCCACTATTTGTAGTAGCCTTGTTATGACCATGAGATTGCGTATGATATTTGTAGCCGTTCACGAAATAAACCGGATAAGATTTAACAGTATGCAATGGTGCCTTCGCAACATCAGATATGAAATTGTTTTCAATTGTATGCGTCGATGCCTACATAATGTAATTGCATTTAGTCATTTAATCAATTCACGAAATACAATATATGTCTTAAATATATTTGAAGTAAACACTTACATATATCTTGAACCATAAATGAAAGTGCTTTTTGATTTCCTTATTTATGTCATTTTCTGTTATATGTGGCATAAGCTCCTTTAACCATTCCTCATATAAACTGCATCGGACAACAACATAACTTACATATGATATTGATGGTATTAAATAAATATTCACCTAGTCAAACAAGTAACACTTAGTGCACAAATGGTTGAATTTCTTGGCAATTAAGTAAGAATGAATTGGCTTGAAAACATATTAAAAACCAAAAATAAATTAATCTCAAAAATTAAATGGTAAACTTTAGCATATTATAACTTAATTTTTTAAGCAAAAAAATGACATTGGTGAAAGAAGCACGTTACAAACCTACATACTCAACTAGTTACATAGAAAGAAAAACAATATGTACAAAGAAAAACCTCAATTTTCACAAAGAAAAAATAATGGGATAAAAAGATATTAATCTTACTCTCAAGTATGATTAGGAGCTAAATCAAAATATAATTAAAAGAAAAAAAAAACAGATGAGCTAAATCACTATAAAACCCTAATTCTGGATAAATAAATTGTCACAAACATACAGAGGTTTAACAATTAACCTCCATTTAAGACCATGCTAGCTCAAGAACATTCATATTACTCTACATTTTAATATAATAATAAATTTTCAAATAAAGAAAAAAAAATTACCTGATGGCTCGCCGGAGGGAGTATGCCGGCGCTGGCGAAGAGCGGAGGAGATCGACGGCGTCATTCTGACGGTGGCACGAAGACCGGACAGTGAACGGCACCGGAGTGGGGAGGGGGCAGATTTGAACAGGGGGAGGGGAAGGGGAAAGAAAAGAGAGGGAAAGAAAGAAGAGGGGAAGAAGAGAGAGGGGAAAAAGGCAGTAGCTGGCGAATTAATCCCCGAAAATTAGAGACGGACATTTAATTCCGTCTCTAAATAGAGACGAAATTTTAATTCCATGTCTAAATAGAGACGGAATTTTGGAATTAAATGTCCGTCCACTACAAGAAAATCAGCATTTACCGACGGAAAATGTACCGTCGCTATTTAGAGATGGAAAAGACATTTTCGTCGCTAATTAGCGACGGACAATAATTCCGTCGCTAATTACCGACGGAAAAAGTATTTCATCGCTAATATAGCGACGGAAAATCTAACCGTCGGTAAATTGGGCGCGTAAATTTGGCGGCATAAATTGCTACGGCAATTCCCGACGGAAATTAAAATCCGTCGCTAAAATTAGCGACGGAATTTAATTTCCGTCGGGAATTAGCGACGGAAATTAAATTCCGTCTCTAAAAATATTTTAATTAATTTATTTTATATATTTTAGCGACGGAATTAAATTCCGTCGCTAATTTTAGCGACGGAATTAAATTCCGTCGCTAAAATATATTTTAATTAATTTATTTAAAATGTTTTTAGCGACGGAATTTAATTTCCGTCGCTAATTCTCGACGGAAATTAAATTCCGTCGCTAATTTTAGCGACGGAATTTTAATTCCGTCGCTAAAATATATTTTAATTAATTTATTTTATATATTTTAGCGACGGAATTTAATTTCCGTCGGGAATTAGCGACGGAAATTAAATTCCGTCGCTAAAAACATTTTATATGTATATAAATAAAGTTTTCTGATTTTTTTCTCTCTCCTCCTCTCTTCCTCCCTCTCTCCCTTCCTCCCTCTCCCCACGCAGATCTGGTCCTTCTTGCCCCCCACCCCGCGCCGCCCCGTGGTTGCTGCTCGCCCCTCGCCGCCCAGTGGTCGCCGGTCGCCCCTCGTCGCTGCGTTTCTTCCCTTCCCCGCTCTCTCCCTCCCCGCTTCTCTGGCAGATCTGGCCACCGCCCGCCTCAAGCAAGCCGCCGCCGAGCAGATTTGCTATGCTCGCTGCCTCGCTCGCCCAACGCCGGCGCCGTCCCTCTCCGGTCAGCCGAAAAAATGAGGTTAACATCCAGATCTAGTTTTTTCATTTTATTTTAATTTTTTCTGTATATTTTTTGCATTAAGTTTTTTTCTTATATAATTTTTTGTAATTTATTTTATTAGTAGGTTAACCATTAATTTTGATTTGTTGAGTATTTATATATTTATTGAATATTTTTCTGTATAAGTTTTTGTATATTATTTTGATTTGTAGGTTGACCATTAATTTTGATTTGTTGTGTATTTATATATTTGTTGAATATTTTTTTATATAATTTTTTATATATTATTTTAATTTGTAGGTTAACCATTAATTTTGAGTATTTTTATATTTGTTGAATATTTTTTGGTATATTATTTTGATTTTTAGGTTAATCATTAATTTTGATTTGTTATATATTTGTATATTTGTTGAATATTTTTACTGGATATTTGTGGGTCAATTTTGATGTTATATTTATTTTTTTTATTAATTTTTTTTAAAATTACCGACGGAATACTGACGGAAAATTCCGTCGGTAAAAATAAAAAAAAATAAATAATTTCTTTACTTCCCGACGGAAATAAATTTCCGTCGGAAAAATTACCGACGGAAATGAATTTTCCGTCGGTAATTTGCTGACGGAAAATAAATTCCGTCAGGAAATTCCATACGGAAAATCAAATTCCGTCGGTAATTTTTCCGACGGATATGAGTTTTCCGTCGGCATTTTTGCCGACGGAAAATTTATTCCGTCAGCATTTTTAGCTACGCATCAATTGCCAATGGAATTTTCTTCCGTCGGCAATTTATTTTACCGACGGAAAATCCTTACTTTCCGTCGGTAATTTCCGTCGGGAAATGTTCATTTTCTTGTAGTGGTCTCTAAAAATTGAGACGGAATAATATTTCGGTCTCTATTTAGAGACGGAATTCTTCTTCCGTCTCTATTATTAGAGACGAAAATTGATTTCAGAGACGAAAATCAATTTTCGTCTCTATTTAGAGACGGAATAATTATTTCGTCTCTATTTAGAGACGGAATAATTATTCCGTCTCTAAATATGGTCTCCAATTATGGAGGGAAACATTGCCGCCATAATTTGCGACCAAATTTAGAGACGGAAATTGATTTCCGTCTCTAAATAGAGACGAAATTTTAGAGACGGAAATAGGAAATCAATTTCCGTCTCTATTTAGAGACGGAAATATTTCCGTCTCTAAATTTCCGTTTCTATTTCATCTTTTTCTTGTAGTGTACTCTGTCGCTAAAAGTGAAAGATTTGTTGCTAATTATCCTAGTATAGTTGCCAAAAGCATAGACAACTGTTGCTTTATCTCTGGATCTCTGTCGTTAAAAGTTCAGAATTCTATTGCTAAAAAAATGCTTTATCTCTAAATGTCGTCATGTGGTCACTAAAAGTTTATTATCCTGTCGCTAAAAGGTTAAATTGATAATAATATAGGGTTCGCTAGCTATATTCACAAAAATAACATGAATTCATTAAAAAATGTTTCAAATTAATAATCTTAATTTTAATACCTTTGGGAATTCAAATTTTTATTAAATAGAATTTAGGCTTTTGTCTGTTGTTTGTTGGGTTGATTTATACCAGTTATGGTCGTAGTACCTATAGTTGTAGCAGGAGCATTAGGTGTTATGCTCTGTCTTGGATTTTGTATCAAGCTTTCTGTTGCTGGGTAGGGTCTATTAGCTCCCACCTTTTATGTAATAACATATCTACAGCTTATAAAATATATATATATATAATTAATTAATTAATTAATTTACTCACGTTTTTTCTAATCTATCCCATGGTTTACATTTATCATGGGGTCATATCTGAAGAATAAAATCTTTTAGCTCATATATATAGTTGATAATAAGATAATGAAATAGTTGAAATTAAACAAATCAATTATCTTATCCAAAAAGAAATGAACTATAATTTAATTAAGAAGACAAATAAAAAAGAATAAATATATGTTTTATTCTTTGACTTTGTAGATATAGTATATATTTGGCCAAATACATTTATCCATAAAAAAGGCTTTTTTAATACCCAAACAGGTCGCTTTTTTGACATTTTCTTTTGTTCACCGAATATCTTTTGCAGGAAACAGAAATTAAGAAAATTTGAACTCAGATCCAGATTTTGTTTTATACGGTGAATATAGACAACATTGTAAAAGAAAAGGATTTGCTATCAGGTTCAAATGCTAGTTAAAACAGGTGAAGATTTTGTATAAGCCACAATAAGAATACTTGACAAATAATGGAAAATTCCAAATTTTGTTCACATTCGTCCAATAGTTAAGGATAACACAAAATGAAAATTCCTCTCTCTTTATATAGTTCGATCTGTTCAATTTGAAAACTTTTAAAATTGAATAGACCAACTTATATAAGTAATAATCGAATCAACTAAACTTTCAAAATTTAATTGAACTGAAATTACATCGATAAGTTTAGTTTGATTTTTTTGATTTTGGACTAATTGGACTTTTATTTTGAGCTTTTACTTCACATACGTACTATAATATACATTTTGATAATCTTAACCATATTAAATAATAAATTCAATATTAACAACTAGAACTTCATTACAATTCAAAACATCCAATTTATAACAAATTTAAATATTAAATACACTTTTAAATAGTACATATTAACAAATTAAATTTTAAGTATTAAATAAATATAATGAAGTAAATTATATATTATAAGTATAACCATAATTAAGAAAATAATTATTTCACTATACACGTGTATAATTTTATAATTATAATTATGAAAATTACATATAAGTATATAAATTTTGATTGGTTCGATCTACTAGATCAATTTATAATATAAAAAATTGATCCGACTAAATAGGGGTGAGCAAAAGCGAATCAAAAGTGAACTATAAACAATTTAATTATTTTGATACAATTTATTCGGCCTATTTTTTTATTGTTTGATTATTTTAGTTTGTTCAGCTCAATTCGATTTTTTATATTGAAAAACCGAATAGACTGAATTGACAAAAATTTATACAATTATATATATATATATTTTATATTTCATGATTTCATCTATATAATAATATATAATTAATTATTTAGTTAAATTAGTATGATATTTAAATTAATTATATATTATATATAATTATAGCTGTTATTAAACATAATACAAACTTACTTAATATAATTTTTGTTCTATATATATATATATATATATATATATATATATATTATTGAGTTAATTATAGTTAGTTATAATTATAAATATAATATATAATTACAATTCATTATAATTTTTAAAATTCAAATTATGGTGTTTTATACTGTCGTATATGCCTTGAATTTAGGCTTTTTTAGATTTGTCCTTTTATCCTTTGTCAAAAATTGCTGCCACCGAATTCGGTGGCACAGTAAATCACATGCCACCGAAATAATATTTCGGTGGCACAGTGTGTCAACTTAGCCTATAAAAAGGCTTCATTTCTCATTTGTTAAGTGCATCGAAATATCAAGAATTTGAGAGTTAAGAGAGTGTTTATGCTCTAATTAAGAGAGCATTTTGTGAGCGGGTGTAATTGGGTTTTGGGTTGAGAGTTTTCTCCACTTGTAATATTATTTTACGATAGTGAACTTATTGCTCCTCTCCTCCCGTGGACGTAGGCATATTGCCGAACCACATAAATTTTGTGTGTTTCTATTTTTATTACTTTGGCTATTTCTTCATTGTTGCCATAAAATCACTGTCTAAATAGCTCGACGATCCTAACAAATTGGTATCAGAGCCTTGTTCGGCTATTTTTTCGACACTGCATCAAGATTGCTGTCCGGGAAAGTAGCGCATTTTGGAAAAATAATTATATTGGCAGAAAGAGAAAAATATAAGGAATTTTTCGGTATGATCCGTTTCGAAAATGGGTATAAAACGTGAAATTTGATGAATAGTGGTACTATTCAAAGTGCAATTTTTCATTCAAAATTTGCATGGTTTTTGCTCAAAATACTGTTACGTGGGCCACAAGTACTGTTCAAAGTACTGTAGCAGGGGCAATGTTCATACTGCACTGCAGCAGGGGCACTGTTAATACGGCACTGTAGCTCGTTACTGTTCACGTATATGGTTACTATTCACGTGTATGGTTACTATTCACGTAGAATAGTGGGAGCTATTTTTTGATCAAAAGAAGTTCGTGACAGAAGCAATGGCAACTACAAGATTTGATATTGAGAAATTTGATCGCAACATAAATTTCTCTTTGTGGAAGATTAAGATGCGCGCCATCTTAATTCAGAATGGGCTTGAGAAAGCTTTATTGGGGAAGAATAGAATGCCAGAGTCAATGACTGAAGAAAAGAAGGAGGAGATCATCAACAAGGTAGTTTCCACGATTCAGCTGTGTTTGTCTAATGAAGTTCTTCAGGAGGTCATCAATGAAGATACAGCAGCTGGCTTATGGGCGAAGCTGGAGTCCTTGTATATGTCCAAAACCCTGACCGACAAGCTGTACCACATGACGCGGTTCTACACATTTCAAATGCAGGAAGGTACTTCTATTAAAACCTATCTTGAAGAATATACATCAATTTTAGTAAGTCTAGAAAATGTGGGTGCTAAAGTTGATGATGAAAATGCTGCTTTGAAATTGTTGTGTTCATTGCCACCGTCACATAAAAGTTTTAGGGACACAATGCTTTATGGAAAAGATAGTGTGTCTTTGGCGGACAGCTTTACTCTCTAAAATTATAATTGATAGAGGAATTGTCGGTAATAAAGATGATAATGTAGCAGAAGGCCTTGTTGCTAGAGGAAGGTCTAAAAATAAGAGTTATGGCAGTAGTAAGTCTAGGTCAAAATCTAGACATAAGAATTTGATATGTAACTATTGTCATAAAAAGGGGCACATTAAAGCTGATTGTTATAAGTTGAAAAATAAACAATCAACTGAAGAAAAAAGGGAAAAATCCGCCGAAGCTAGTATTGCCGAAGATGAGTCCACATCTGATATTCTTTTAGTCAATAACAGTGAAAGGTGCAGGTTCAAAGATGATTGGATTATGGATTCAGGTTGCTCTTATCACATATGTCCCAATAGGGACTGATTCTCCACATATGAATCTTTTGCAGGTGGAGTTGTTTTGATGGGCAACGATGCAGCTTGCAAAGTTATTGGCAAGGGCACAATCCGAATCAAGATGCATGATGGCGTGGTACGAACTTTGACAGACGTTCGCCATGCTCCTGACATGAAGAAAAATCTCATCTCTTTGGGCACTCTTGATGCTGGTGGATGCAAATACACAAGCGAAGGTGGAGTCCTGAAAGTTAGTAAAGGTGCTCTGGTGGTGATGAAGGCTAAACTGTTTGGAAGACTTTATCTCCTACAAGGAACCACAGTTACAGGAGCTGCTGCTGCAATTACTACTCAAATGTCTGAAACCGACGTCACCAAATTATGGCATATGAGGTTAGGCCATATGAGCGAGAAAGGCTTAACCTTGTTAAGCAAAAAGGGTCTTTTGTGTGGACAAAATACTAGCAAGCTTGATTTTTGCGAGCACTGTATTTTCGGAAAGCAGAAACGTGTCAGTTTCAGCACAGGTACCCACACAACCAAAGGTACCTTGGATTACATCCATTCTGATCTATGGGGGCCATCACAAGTTCCATCAAAAGGTGGTGCCAGATACATGCTTGTCTTCATCGACGACTTCTCGAGGAAGGTTTGGGTTTATTTTCTTAAACATAAGGATCAAGTATTTTCCACATTCAAGCAATGGAAAACCATGATTGAGAAGCAGACTGGAAGGCAAATAAAGAGGCTGAGAACAGATAATGGCTTGGAGTTTTGTGCTGGCGAGTTCAATGACTTCTGTAAAAATGAAGGCATTGTGAGGCATCACACAGTTCGGATGACACCTCAACAAAATGGAGTTGCTGAACGGATGAACAGAACTCTTATAGAGAAAGCAAGGTGTATGCTTTCAAATGCTGGATTACCAAAGAGTTTCTGGGCAGAAGCTGTTTCAACAGCTTGCTATTTAGTCAATCGCTCTCCATCAGTTCCAATTGGTTTCAAGACTCCAGAGGAAGCTTGGTCTGGCAAACCTGCAGATTATTCAAATTTGAGAATCTTTGGCTGCCCAGCATATATGCACGTCAATGATGGCAAGTTAGCACCAAGGGCCAAGAAGTGCATTTTCTTAGGATATCCATCAGGGGTGAAAGGATATAAACTTTAATGTCCCAAATCATCCAAAGTTATAATCAGCAGAGATGTCACATTTGATGAAGGTTCCATGCTTCACTCAAAAAATGAAGTATTGGTACCATGCAGTTCTGATAAGCAGGTGGAGGCCAGTCAAAGACAGGAGATAGATGTTGAAGACTATCCTGCTCAGCAAGATTCTACTTCGCAGTCAGATTCACAACCATTCAGCTCTCAGCAAGGTGATTCAGATCCTAACTCAGTTGAACAGGAGCAGCCATACTCTATTGCCAAAGATAGAGAAAGGAGAGAAATAAAGAAGCCAACAAAATATACCGATTATGCAGATTTGGTGGCTTATGCTTTGTCAGCAGCTGAGGAGATCAACAATGTTGAGGAGCCATCCACATATTCAGAAGCCATTTCAGGAGCCAACTCAAATAGATGGTTGATAGCTATGCAAGAAGAAATGGAGTCATTGCATAAGAATGGCACTTGGGAGCTCGTTAGACCACCAAAAGGAAAGAAGATTATCGACTGCAAATGGGTTTTCAAGAAGAAGGAAGGCAACCCAGGCATTGAAGAAGCAAGATACAAAGCTCGCCTAGTTGCAAAGGGATTCAAGCAAGTTCAAGGTGTGGATTTCAATGATGTTTTCTCACCAGTTGTAAAACATTGTTCCATTCGCATGTTGCTTGCTATGGTGGCTAAGTATGACTTAGAACTGGAGCAGTTAGATGTCAAAACTGCTTTTCTACATGGTGACCTTGAAGAGCAAATCTACATGCAACAACCAGAAGGTTTCAGGGTTGAAGGCAAGGAGGACCATGTTTGTTTGTTGAAGAAATCTCTATACGGCCTTAAGTAGTCACCCAAGCAGTGGTATAAGTGGTTTGACTCCTTCATGACCAGTAATAATTTTTCAAGAAGTAATTATGATAATTGTGTTTACTTCAGAAGGTTAGTTGATGGATCATTCATATATTTATTGTTATATGTTGATGATATGTTGATTGCTGCAAAGAATACTTCTGAAGTTGAGAAGCTGAAAGTTTTATTGAGTAAAGAATTTGAGATGAAAAATCTTGGAGCAGCAAAGAAGATTCTCGGAATGGAGATTCAGAGGGACAGAAAAGCAGGAAAGTTGTTTCTCACTCAAAAGAAATATGTTGAGAAAGTGCTTGAGCGTTTTAGCATGAATGATACAAAGCCTGTAAGTACTCCATTAGCAGCTCATTTCAAGCTTTCAGCTGCACTATCACCACAAACAGATGAAGAGCAAAAATACATGGATCATGTTCCATACTCCAGTGCAGTAGGCAGTCTTATGTATGCCATGGTATGTACCCGACCTGATATTTCTCATGCAGTTAGTGTCGTAAGCAGATTCATGGCAAATCCTGGTAAAGTTCACTGGCAAGCAGTTAAATGGATTTTGAGATACTTAAAAGGCTCAGTTGACACCTGTTTGAAGTTCAATAGTGGTGATAGTAGTTTGGTTGGTTATGTCGACTCAGACTATGCAGGAGATCTCGACAAAAGGAGATCATTGACAGGCTACGTATTTACTTTTGGAAATAGTGCTGTCAGTTGGAAATCTATGTTGCAATCTACAGTTGCGTTATCTACAACAGAAGCTGAATACATGGCAGTGACTGAAGCTATCAAAGAGGCTATTTGGTTAAAGGGCTTATATAATGAGCTCAATTCAGATCATCAAGTGACTGTTGTTTTCTGTGATAGTCATAGTGCAATACATCTGACCAAAGACCAGATGTTTCATGGAAAAACAAAGCACATTGACATCAGATACCATTTCGTTCGAGATATTATCGCACAAGGAGATGTTATAGTTAAAAAGATTGGTACTGCACACAACCCAGCTGACATGTTGACGAAGTCTCTTCCTACTACCAAGTTCAAGCATTGCTTGGACTTGATTAGTGTATGTACGTAGCACTCAAAGTTATTTGGAGAAGGTGGAGCTAAGATTACTAAGATAAAATTCAAGTCAAGGTGGAGATTTGTCGTATATGCCTTGAATTTAGGCTTTTTTAGATTTGTCCTTTTATCCTTTGTCAAAAATTGCTGCCACCGAATTCGGTGGCACAGTAAATCACATGCCACCGAAATAATATTTCGGTGGCACAGTGTGTCAACTTAGCCTATAAAAAGGCTTCATTTCTCATTTGTTAAGTGCATCGAAATATCAAGAATTTGAGAGTTAAGAGAGTGTTTATGCTCTAATTAAGAGAGCATTTTGTGAGCGGGTGTAATTGGGTTTTGGGTTGAGAGTTTTCTCCACTTGTAATATTATTTTACGATAGTGAACTTATTGCTCCTCTCCTCCCGTGGACGTAGGCATATTGCCGAACCACGTAAATTTTGTGTGTTTCTATTTTTATTACTTTGGCTATTTCTTCATTGTTGCCATAAAATCACTGTCTAAATAGCTCGACGATCCTAACATATACTATATCATTTGATAATTATTAAATTTTATTATAAATTATGACATACCTTCAAGTGACGTATTAAATTAGAAGTTCCATGAGTAGAAACAACAATATATTCTATGGAACAATACTTACACCTTCCTCTCGATTTTCCATCATCATATTGACTAGGTGGTATGAAATCAAAGTCATTCCATATAGAAGACACCCGTCGTCTTTTGGAAGTTGTTTCTGCAGAAGTGTCGATGCTCTCGTTAACACTGCCAATACTAGGATCCATTCTACAAATAATAACAAAGAAATAAAAATAAAAAACAAGCAAAAATATGACAAGTTTAACTATTTAATTTCTAAGGGCAAGAGTTAGTCCTTATCACAAAGTTACAAAAGGCTAAAGAGAAGAAGAATAATAATAATTAATTGAAAATTAGTTTGTTGATCACATGTTAGGATTTGTTAATTATTGGGTCTGTTAAAGCTTTAACATTATTGTCTCCTTCAATAATAACATGCAAAATGCTACTACTGAATCATAAAAATCTTATTATAACCAAAATAAAGAAATATAATTTGTTACGCTGCTTTTTCATTGTAAAATTAAATGTTCAAAGTAGTTAGCAACTAATTCCAACAAAAGCTCCAATTAGTATGTAACTTTCTAATTGATTAACTAATATTAGATTAATGAAATATCCAAACAGAATAATGTCATTATAAATTGAAAAAAAAAAATCATTTGAAGTTGACTGAAAAAAAAAAATTGTAAAAATTGCTGCTCTCCTAGCAATCTCCATTATCAAGATTCAGGACATTTTTTCAATCCAAGTACATATTTGTCATTAATTATTTCCATAAGAACTATATGAGAAAGAGGGTGTTACAGTGTTAGTTATATCGTGTTGTGAAATCAGAAAGAGATGTATGATGATAATCTCTTAATATACATCTATTAATGAAAACACCAGCAACAATCAATTATGTAAAGAGCAACTGTCATCTACAATCCTAAGCAGAAACATTTTACACTAGGAGTTTATGAATTTAAATCCTAAGCAGCAATAAGAATACTTATCTTCCATTGGCTCATTATAAAACTACAATATTTCTAAGATTCATATTTTTCTTTTTTCTTTTTTAGGAATATTTCTTCGATTATTAAACTCAAGAATACACAGGAGTTTTTTTTCCATGCATAAATATGTCTCCATGAATCAATAATTGAACGCATATTTAGATTAATTTGGAAAAGATAACAATGATCAGTAACAGGAAACAAAAGAGAAGTAGTAAATTGCAAAATCCAAAAAGGAACCTCCTTCATTGCATAGCATAAACAGCATCAAAAACATTATTTATAAGATTGTTTCTTGGAAATCAAAAACAAGAACTTGAGGATTATTCGGATTAAACCAATTGAGGATTTAATGTCTTAATTATTCGGATTTAAACAATTAACAAATAAAGCAGAAGTAAAATGTTAACCCAATTGAGGATTGAGTATGAACTTGCAATAATCGAAATGGCAAAAGAAGGAAATACTAATAATGCAAAGTAAGTAAAGGATAAAGAGATGCAAACCATTAGAGAAACCAGTATTACTCTGTTTATTTTTATTAGTGTTTTTCCTCTTCTGCTTCACAATGAAAAACCACGCAGACATTAACAAGAATGAAACCGAAGGGATTATAACAAGAATGAAACCGAAGGGATTATAATTAACACTAACCCATTTATAGAAAATGTTGTCCAAGAATGAAAACGAAGGGATTATAATAAAGCTTCTAAACTAATCTGATTTTGAACTCTTGATAATAAGATTTCAGTTCAATTAGCTAACTAAAAACATAAACAAAATCTAAGATGGGATTTGAAAAAGAATATATCAAATAATTCTGAACTCTTGATAGTAAATTGAAAGTAAAATACCCGAGAATGAGAGAGATGAGTCCACTAAATCGAAAGGCAAATGCACGGCGTAATATGTTTATCGATCGTATGGCCGGCGTCAGGCGGTTGGCGAGATAATCGGCGACAGGTGGCAGCTGATGAACTGCCGATTTTGAGAGATCGAGAGAGAGATTGAGAAGAAAGGCAATAGAGCAACAGAAACGAAGGAGGGCAGGGGAAGCGAGATTTGGGAGCTGACCTGTTAGGTGTAGGGAAATAGAACCAAACGGGTTGCATTATGAGTGGGTAAATTCTGGGTGGGTTTAAATGGGTTATTTTTTAATTGGGTTGGGTTTGGGTTAATTAATTTTAGATGGGTTGTGGGTGAATTGTTGGGTTGTGGGTGTATTTTGACAGGCCTAATTATAATTGTTTAGTTTAAAATGTATTTAATAATTTAAAAAATTAAATGCCCCCCCTAAAAAAGAGTCAAAATGCCCAAAACTGAATAAATAGAACTGACCAGTAAAAATAATTTTAGTCAATTCAATTTTCAAACTTATTCTCTAATGGAAGTTCAATTTGTTCGGTTTGGTCGATTTTCAGACCGAACCGATCAATTGAATGCTCAACTTTATGAATATATGATCCATATAATCTAACTTTTTTATAAAAAATAACCGAACCAACCATAATAACTGAAAAGATCGAAACAATTTAATTGAATTACTCGTGATTCGGTTTGGTGTTCAATTTTGGTTTGGTTTTGCACACCCGTACATGAACAAATTTGTAAATTAAGCCACATTGCCAACTGATATTACCCTAAACCCATTGAAATGTGATTAGAAAATGTCCTAACCCAACAACTTCAAATGTGACCCAAAATGACTCCACTAATATGTACCCCGAACCCATTTGAACAGAGCTCAGAATGGCCCAAAACAACATCACTACGTAGCCAACAACTTCAAATCGGATCATAAAGAAACCCGACTGATTGGTACCCTGAAACCATTTGACGAGAACCCCAAATGGCCCAAATCCAAATTGACTCCGGCAACTCAACTTTTATTTGACATATCGAAGACTCCGACAACTCAATTGTATGGTCTGTCACCCTGCTATTAAATTACACACAATTCTGATCAAATCTTTGCGATAAAAGTGCATTGTCATTTGTCAATTTTCAGTTATTCCTTATTTTCTTACCTAAAATTAGCTTGCAGAATATAAAATTTTGCAATTGTGAAATATTTTAATGATACGCTATATCCTCCGGTCTCTACCGTATAAATGATCTATCAGTCTTTTTTATGGAACCTGAACTACGAAATTAGCCCCATGAATATGAAAACTGCAATTAAAATGCGCTAACTTCAATTTTTACCATGGAAGTTATAAATAGCTACAAATAAGGATGTAGAAAACAAGAAATCCCTTGCAGATCCAAGGAAAAACAATATTTTCATAATAATAATAATAATATCTATTTATTCCCCGTAATAAAAGCATATATGCATGCCAGAAACACAAAACTGAAAACTAAAGTAGAATGAAAAATTAAGCACACTGGAAACCTTTGGGAACTTTCTTTCCACAGTGGTTAAGCAACAAGCTCAAGTTAACAGGAGTGTTCAAGTTGATGCCTAAAATATTAGCTTTGATGACGGTGCAGAGGCAAACAGCGGCTTCAAGATTAGCAAGATCGGCGATGAGACTGCAACAAGGGTTCTTTGGTAGATTCCCTATTTTAAGTCTCAACAGATCTCTCAATAAATCTACACATACACCCAATTTTAGGGTATCCTTAGGGCAATGATGATCCTTTGGTTTGGGTGATGGACCTACTGGTGGTGGCTTGATCGGCGGACATGCTGGGCAGTCTGGCTTCGGTGAGGGCGGCGAGCAATTGTTAGAGCAAGAGCTCACCAAAGTGAAAAGGAGGAGATTGAGATAGAGGAGAAATGCAGCCGTGGCTTTAGCTCTTGAGGCCATATTATCTCACGTCAAATATTATAAGTTTTTTTTTTGGTTGAATTTTGAGATTTGAGAGTGAAGAAAATGGTGAATTGGTTAAGGATTTTATAGGTAAACATTAAGCACCTTAAAATTTATGAATATGGCAAAATCATTTTTCATCCTCGAATTTTAATATTTTATTCTATTTTGACATATCATGACTGACAGCAATTCTAATTAGAGAGAAATTTAGCAGATTTTTAGCAAGAAAGACTTTTATGATAAAGTTAGTTTATGAAGAAAAATGATAAAAGGTAATTTGAATATTTTTGGTTTAAAAAGTGTATATCTTTATACTCTCTCCGTTGTTTAATAACTGTATTTTTTTTAGAGAATTTCATATTTTATTTTAGATATCATTTTTAAATTTTTAATGCAACATTTTTTTTTAATTTTCAATATTATATTAATTTTATATTGCATTTCCAATATTATTCAACCAATTAAATTTAAGTTACAATGTTCGAAATAATAAAAATAAAGGTAATTTAGTCATTATCTACTATATTTAATTATAAATTTAGACCTAATTAATATTTTTTAATTCTAGTGAAAACAACAAAAGTGATAGATATTGTGAAACGGATGGAGTATAACATTTAATCATAATGCATTAAATAAATTAAGTTATTAATGTTATGTAGGAGTTAGTAATAATTAATTAGACAAAAGGTTAAATTATGTCCCAACTAAGGAAGTTGAAACTACAATGCTATGCTCCATTAATGGAAGAAACATTTTTTTATTAGTACATTTTACTTCCAAACATGAATTTAAATGCAAAAATGATAATTTAAGGATGCAATTATGCTAAAATGCTAACATTATTTTATTTATCTTTTAATACGTCCTAAAATAATAGAAATATAATGAGATATAATAAAATTCAGAAAAATATTAAAATTGAGGGATTGAGAGATGAATTAATAATGTTTGATGAGTTGTCAAAAATGTAATGTGTCTGTGTATCTTACAAGTGCTTAAATAAATGGAAACGTGTCTATGTGCGAGAGTAGATGTGTATGTGGGCGAGGGAGTGAGCTGTCTTCAACAACAAAGGGGTTTGTTGATCTTTGTCTTCATTTTTCGATTCTATCTATTTATCCGCATATGATGAGATCATCTAATTTATCAATCGATGGTAGACTTTATCAGTATATATGTCACTTAAATTATCTAAGACACAGAAATAGAAATTCAACTTATATTTGTCTAGATGGATTATGATTTATGAAAGTGGTTTTTGAAAATTATAAATTGTTTAATTTATTTTTTTAATAAACATAATGCAGATGAAGTATATATGATAACCGAATTATATATTTAATTTAAATGTAGATATTTTTTGTTCAAATTACTGTCTAAACATTATTAATATTAAAAAGTTAACAATAATTAACATAAGTTACATTATTAATGATCGGCTTTTATGAACTGTTACGTAATATTAATGGCTTATTTCATGAGTTTGGTAGTTTCTAATTTCATCTTAATTTTGTTTGAGGACATTATACTCTCTCCATTAGCTGTTTTTTACCTTTTTCGTAGTTAATTACTTGTTTCGGTTTTCCGGAGAAAAAAAACATATTCTGCTCAGCTTATCATATGATATTGAATAACTTTATCCGGTACTTATTCCAGTCGCTTCTTCGATATTATGGTTAATTAAAAATTAAAAAGAGGAAGAAAATAACAACAATAACCCCATTTTTCCAAAACAAATAGGCCTCTCAATATTAAAGAGTTACAATTCTCCCAGCAACTTTGGCGATCTTTTTTCTTATTTGTTCTTTACTTTTTCTGAAAAGGCAATCAATTTTTTATTTGATTCAATCAAAATACAGGAAAAAGGTGTTCCTTATATATCATTATGCTTCAAACACAAATTAAATTTGTTGGATGATTTGGAACAAGAGTGGCGCGCTACTGTATTTTTCTTGAGTCAGATAATATGGATGTGTGAATAAATACTATATAAAAGAAAGTAATTAAACGATTACTACTGTAAAATGTCACCCGTATATTGTTCATATCCCATATTGTAAAAGTGGTTGAGTTCCAAAAAACAAAAAGAAATTAAAATTAATAAAATGGCAATTCTAATCCAGATATGTTAATGGGAATATTTATCGACGAAACATTATCACATAATGCATTTATCGCTTATCAATAGATGCAAAATATTTACTTTTTATTTTTATTTACAAGGGGATACATTTGTAATATTTTTAAACTGTGACATAAAAAAATATATTGCATCAAAATATTGAAACTGTTTCAATAATTTAAGACAGCGTTGTAGCATCTGCTATAAAATAAATGTAACATTTTTACTATATTTGCTATAAAATAAATGTAACATTTTTACTATATTTGCAATAATTTTCTATAGCTGCAATTGATTTAATCGGTTATATTTAAGGTGGTGAAAGAATTTAAATAAAAATATTAATTTTGTTAAAATATGAGTTCAATTTTCAGTTTGCGCCTATGAATTCACTACAAAGATTCAAAAATGGATGCAGAAGAAGACAATAAGCTTCTGTTGATTCAAATAATAATAATAATAATAATAATAATAATAATAATAACAGTAAGAAATTATTGGTAGATGTTTATGGCATTGCCCAAATAAACATTTGATGAAACCCAACCAAAGAAAGACAAATTGAAAAGTAACTTAAAAACCAAAAATAGAAAGCGATTAAGCACACTGGAAGCCTTGAGGAACCTTCTTTCCACAGTAGTTAAGCAACAAGCTCAAGTTAAGAGGAAGGTTCAAGTTAAGGCCCAAAACACTAGCTTTAATGGTGGTGCAAAGGCAAACAGCAGCTTCAAGATCAACAAGACCAGCAATGAGGCTGCAGCAAGGGGTCTTTGGTGGGCTACCAACTGTAACACTCAGCAAATCTTTCAATAAATCAACACACACACCCAATTTTACGCTATCCTTAGGGCAATTACCTGAACCACCCTTTGTGACTGATGGTACTGGTGATGGCTTCACAGATGGTGGGCAATTGGCAGAGCTCACCATTGTGAAGAAGATGAGGTTTAGAGAGAGAAGAAGGGCAGTTGAGGCTTGAGCTCTTGAGTCCATATCTCAATATTAATTTTTATTTTATTTTATTTTATTTTTTGAGATATGAGATTTTGGAATGGTGATGATGGAAATGGTGAAGTGGGCTAAGGGTTTTATAGGTGGAGATTTAGTACTAATTTGTTTTTTTAAATTTGTAAACATAACCCATGTGGATACAATATTCCATTGGTATAAAATCATGCACAATCTGACAGCATAACATGTTGGTATATGATTAAATTTTGAAATCTAGAATTTTTGTTTAATTGAAAAGACATACAAATTAATTTGAGCTAGAAATTAAATGCATGGCCTCTTTTTGAAAAAAAAAAAAAAATCTAAATCTCATGCTTCCTTTGAAATCTATTAATATTTTGAAACAAGACAAATCATATTACCTAATTTTTATTTCCAAAAAGAGTAAAAATATGGAAATTTATTTTTATTGGAATTATTTTAAGAGAAAATACAGAAAATGAATGAAATTGGATTTGTATAAATATAAGAATCTTGGTTTTGTTTTAGCCAACATAACTGGGGAAATAACGTGGAGTTGTAGCCTGCATGATAAGGGCCATTCTGATATAATAGAGTTTGGAGTTTTCCCCATCGGTTAGTTGGCAAGTCTCCCTGTGCACATGCCAACTATAATCTCAACATAATTTCTTCATATTATTCTTGTTTTCTACAGTCTGCATGATCTGTGATCTGCAAGTTGAAGGATTCAAGGTCCCTTACCAAATCTTTTATTTTGCAAATTATCGTAGCTTAGTCACAAATTTTTGGGTCTTGACTCGGTAATTAGCTTAGTTCCCAAATGATTTGAAAGAGTGACAGGCTTATTAATAAACTTCTCTTAATTTTTTTTTTCTTTTTTCTTTGGGAGTAGGTCGATTTTTTTTTAAGCATATATAGGAGGATTGAGAAAGGATTCGTCTCCAAAAAAAGGTTCAACGGTATGTTGCGTAGATTTAAAGAAAGGTTTTATGTTAGAGTCTATCCATCATTTCTCGACCCCTTTATATATATATATATATATATATATATATATATATATATATATATATATATATATATATATATATATATATATAGGATTCGATTTTGGGGACCTTGTTAATATTATCCTTATGAATCTACTATCATGGAATGTTAGAGGCTTTAATTCGGGTATTAAAAGAAGGGTGGTGGCTAGTTGGGTGATTAGGAAAAAAGTTGAATTATTTATGCTGCAGGAGACAAAAATGTGTAGCTCTATTGCTCCTGCTGCGAAGCAAATTTGGGGGTCAGTTAATCACGACTGGGTCTTTTTGCCATCTAACGGTAATCAGGGTGGGTTGATGATGTCTTGGAGTAGTGAATTCTTTGTGAAGAGTGATTGGAGCTATGGGGATCACTGGGTGGCAGTTAAAGGTTATCTTCCTTCTTTTAGAACAGAGTGTCTCTTTGTAAATGTCTACTCCCCTTCTTCTGAAGAGCGCCAAGCTTGTCTATGGGCTTCCCTGGAGCCATTATCTGGAAAACGGTTTACTTGGAGCAATTCAATCAGCAAAAGTAGACTGGACCGTTTTTTAGTCAATACCACTTGGATGACTACTTTTCCAAATGTTGTACAATCTGGCCTCCCTAAAAGAATCTCTGACCACTCTCCAATTCTCTTAACAAGTTTTAATCAGAAAGCCTGCCCCAAGCCCTTCAGGTTTCTAAACTGTTGGCTGCACGAGCCTGATTTCCTTCTAAACATAGAAAAATGGTGGATTGAGTCTGGGCGCTTGAAAAGTAGAGGCCTGATCTCAAATTTTAGGTTCCTAAGAGACAAGCTGAGGGATTGGAACAAATCGGTATTTGGTAATGTTGATGTAGCCATTGAAAAATTAGAAAATGATATTGAAGTTCTCGATAGGGACCTGGAAGATGGGGATCTACATGATGTTTTAAAAAAATTTATGTGGGAAAAAAGATACACTCTGTTGAATCTGCTATGGGGAAAGCTCAAATGTAAAGAGTCCTTGTGGAGACAAAAATCAAGAATTAAATGGTTAAAAGAAGGGGACAAGAACACTCGTTTTTTCCATCTGTCGGCCTCAAATAGGAGATCAAAGAATTTCATTGGGTCCCTTCAAACCCCCTTGGGTACAGTATCAGATTTGAATATCATAAAGAGGGAGATTGTGTCTTTTTATGAAGACCTTTTTAAAGAGAAAAATCATAATAGGCCATCTCTTCCTCCAGACTTTTTCAAGAAGCTCTCAAGGGAGTCTGCTCTGATGCTTGAAAAGTCATTTTCTTTTAAAGAAGTCAAGAAAGCAGTATGGTGTTGTGAAAGCTCTAAAGCGCCCGGTCCTGATGGTTTCAATTTCGGGTTCATTAAGGCTGCCTGGAGAGTCATTGGATGGGATATTTATGAAATGGTTCATGAATTCTGGAAGAATGGTAAACTACCAAAAGGGATCAATTCTTCTTTTATTACCCTTATTCCCAAAATCCCTGGGGCAGACAAAATTAGTGACTTTCGGCTTATCAGTCTTTTAGGGTGCCTTTACAAGATTGTTGCAAAGCTTCTTGCCAACCGATTACGACTGGTCTTGGGAGAAGTTATCTCCGAAGAGCAGTGTGCCTTTGTCAAGGGTCGCCAAATTCTAGATAGCATAATGGTTGCAAATGAGGTCATCCATTCTCTTCAAAGTTTTAAAAGAAGTGGAGTTATGCTTAAAATTGATTTCTACAAGGCCTTTGATTCAGTTTCATGGGCGTATCTGGAGGCAGTTATGGAACAAATGGGTTTTTGTATAACCTGGAGGCAATGGATTAAAGAATGTGTATCTTCAGCCAGAGTTTCTGTGCTTGTAAATGGGAGTCCTTCTGAAGAAATCATCATGTCGAGAGGGTTGAGACAGGGAGATCCACTTTCTCCTTTCTTGTTCATTATTGCAGCAGAAGGGTTATCTAGGCTGTTGGGCAAAGCTTCTGAGATTGGTCTTTTCGAGGGGTTCAATTGTTTGAAGGAGCCGCATATGATCCCAAATATCTCACACTTACAGTTTGCGGACGACACAGTAATTTTTATTAAATCTGATGTAGATATGCTTCTTAATGTCAAGAGAGTACTAAGGGTTTTTTCTTGCATTTCTGGACTGGAAATAAACTTCCAAAAGAGTTCGTTGACTGGTATTAATGTTGATAACTCTTGGCTCCTATCTTGCACCAACTTGATGAGGTGTCGGGTACAAAACTTGCCCTGCTCCTATCTGGGGTTACCTTTAGGGGCAAACCCAAGTAGGTTAGCCACATGGAATCCAGTTATTGATAAATTCAAGTCCAAGTTATCAGGATGGAAGGGTAAATTTTTGTCTCTAGCTGGCAGAACCACTCTTTTGAAGGCTTCCCTCTCCAGCCTCCCGATGTATTTTATGTCTGTCTTTAAGGTTCCGGCTGGAGTCTTGAAGATTATTGGCTCTCTAATGCGGAATTTTCTTTGGGGAGGATCTAGTGATAAAAAGAAAGTTCATGCTATCAGTTGGGACCTAATACAAAGATCTAAAATCTTCGGAGGACTTGGAGTTGGATCTATTGGCCTAAGAAATAAGAGTCTTCTTTTCAAATGGTTATGGCGGTTAAATCCGATCAGCTCTGCTCCTTGGCAAAATATTATAAAACATAAATATGGGATAGGCAAATCACTGGATCCCTTTGAGATATCTCCCTCTGTTAAGCTCTCAAATGTGTGGAAGGATATTCTAAAGGTGTCATCATCCCCACCTTTCATTGATGGAATTAGGATATGTGTTGGCAGGTTTTGGTTGGATGTCTGGGTCGGTGATGGGTCTCTTAAATCTCTCTTCCCTCGTCTATTTGCCTTGGCAACAAAGCCTTTTTCTCTGGTTCAAGATAATGGTTCTTGGCAGCAAGGACTTTGGGTCTGGAAGCTGGATTGGAGAAGACCTCTTCGGGCTTGGGAATTGGAGCTTGAAGTTGTATTGCTAAATTCCTTAAAGGTGGTATCAATTTCTAAAGTGATGAATGATAGAAGAATTTGGATTCATAGCCCCAAAGGAATGTATTCAGTGTCATCAGCTTGTCTTAGATCTCAAGAACTATAGGTATGTCCCCAATCTTGCTTACTGCCTGCGAATGGCCTTTGGAAAAACTTGGTTCCTCCAAAAGTGGATATATTCCTGTGGAGAGCCTTGTTAAACAGGATTTGCACAAAGGATTTCTTACTTAAATTGGGAATTCTGGATGCAAATGCAATATCATGTCCCTTTTGTCTACATGAGGTGGAATCTATTAACCATTTACTTCTTCTGTGCCCAATTTCTTCTTCTATCTGGTATAGATTAGCGGGCTGGTGGGGTTTTGCTTTTTGCTTGCCCTATTTTTTTAACGAATTCTTTGTTCAATGGCTTGAGATGGTGAAAGGCAAAGTCCAAGGGAAAGTTTGGTTGATTATTTCTCTTGCATCGTTATGGTCTATTTGGTGTGAAAGGAATGCTGTTGTTTTTGATGGTAGAAGGGTCAAGATTGACGAGCTTTTTCATGTTATTTTAGCTAGAGCTTCATTTTGGATTAATAATGTTAAGGATCTAGCATTTCTTAGGGGACAAAGCTTAAGTCTTGCTGCTGATGCTATTAAAACCCACCGAAATTTTGATAAAATCAGGCCCTTAGTGTTTTGGAGTCCGCCTGAGGTGTTTTTTCTCAAGTGGAACACAGATGGCTCTTCCTTTGGTAATCCAGGTCCAGCACGGATTGGTGGTGTTCTAAGAAACCATAAAGGGGAATTCCTATGTTTGTTTTCAAATTTTGTGGGTTCCTTAGACTCTAACTTAGCTGAATTATTAGCTGTTGAGATGGCCCTCAAAATCTCTTATGAACATTTACTGGGTTATGAGCAAGTCTTTGGCATTATTATCGAATTAGATTCGATGGTGGTGACTCAGTGGTTATCTTCTGAAGCACATCTGAGGCCATGGAAGTTCTCTTTTATTTTCAATAGAATTGATAACTACATTCTCTCTCTTAGCAATGTGAGTTTTCAACAGAGGCCAAGAGAATGTAATTTTGTAGCTGATAATCTTGCAAAGCGAGGTGCCTCAAAAATGTCTAATTTCTTCGCTTGGTTGCTCTGAGGGGTTACGACTGCTTTGTGTCAGCTTTGGACCTGGTCTGGCGTATTTACTGGGTTATATCCTCTTTCTGTGCAGTTTATTGGCTAAACAGTGGCTTATAGTTTTGTTACATCTCGTGGCTTGACTCACTATGAGGATTTTGCTTCCTTATGTAAGGGTTTTCTAGTGCTGTGGGTAGGCTGGGTATATAGATTCTATTAGTTTTTGGTTTCTATATTGGGTTATTGCTGTCAGAGGGCTCTGGACAAATTGTGTATTGGTTCTTTCCTGGCCTACTCTGCTTAATTCTATTCTGTTTTTTCTTTCTGAAGCAAGATTGGTTGCTATTGTTCACTTCAGTCTGAGATGCTGCGGCCTTCTGATCGGTTTGGTTCTCTTCCAGTTGAGATTGAGGCTGTCTTTTGTTCTTCTCTCTTCAGAGTTTTGCTTGCTGTTTTGCTATCGTGAATTCGCAGATTTAGAGGATCCCTGCTTCAAGAGGAATTGTGGATTTGTGCTATCAGACCTGTCGAGGGGCCTCTTATGTTTTTGTGTTTTTTAAGTCCTTTGGGAGTGCCTATAGCAGGGTTATTAATTTTTTGGAGTCAGGTTGATCAAGGAGGCCAGAAGGCTGGTTTCTGTGTCCAATCCGGTTGTTGACTGCCTTATTTCTCATATTCAGTTGGGTCTTGATCCCTTTAGAGATTCCTATATTTTGGCAATCTTTAATGCCCTTGATCTCTCACTTGCTTTTGAGGCTGGGAGTTGCCCTCTGTTTTTATAAGATGAATAATTGATGTAATTATCATTGATGTTGTCTTGAATTTGGGTTGTTTGGTGGGCTGGAAGTGCAGCTAAGGATGACATGTTCCAGAGTGTCTGTTCTGTTAACTGGGTTTTTTGCTGTGGATATCTTGTGATTGCTCTGTTGCTATGCTGCAGTTTTGGAGTCAGGTTGATCAAGGAGGCCAGACTAATATATCTTTGATGGTGGACTGTCTTCGGTTTTGAGAAACTTCATATCCAGCATGTAGCAGTGATATCCCTTTGCAGAATTGGAAATCCAAACTTAATGGGGGATTTAATTTGATGTTTTTAGGCTTTTGGATTTTGGTTATTTTCGTTGCTTGCCCGTTAGGTTTTTTGGGCCTGGGTATCCTTTGGCTGTATCTTTTCCTTTTCAATGATTACTCGATTTATCAAAAAAAAAAAAATAGGATTCGATTCTTGACGTTATGCAAATCAGACACCTAAGCAAAAGAACAATGCTTTTAACTACCGACAAAAATGATTAATGATACAAAAGGCACAATGGAAACAGCTAATAAAACATCCATGCACAATGTTCAAAATTTCCATTTAATGCCTCTCTCCCTCATCAGATGCTACAATTCAGAGAAGTAATTGTTGAAAGTCCACAATAGTGGCTCATTTTGACAAAATTGTTTTCAATTGTTTATTTTTGGTATCCCACATCGGGAATTTATCAGGGAATGGGGGAATTGTAACACTATAAATATAGCCCCCATTTCCTAATCCAATCCATCCCAAAATTGCCAATTTTTCTAAGGCAATTAGTAAATATTTCACTTGTATTATTTCTTTGAAATAGTGAAATATAATATTAGTAGTGTCCGAGGACGTAGGCATAATTGGCCGAACCTCGTTAAATTCTGGTGTTCTTTATTTGTCTATTTAATAGCTATTGTCGGGTATATTGTTAGTGAATTATTGTGCTGTTAAATTACTTAGTAAAATTCTATTTTGAGAATTTTACCTTGTGTGATTTTTCAGTACAATCGTTTACGCTTTATTCACCTGCTCAATAGTGTTAGAGGTGAATTTGGTGGAAATCAACCCGAGTTTCCACAACAATTGGTATCAGAACCTAGGTTCTTTCTTAGTATGCTCTGTGGTTGCAGCGTAAGCTGATCTTTCACATCAGAAAAGATTTTTCCTTGTGCTATTGGCATTCCGCATCGACAGCTATTGAATAGTAATTGTAGCTGAAATGACAAATCCATCCACTTCTTCATCGTCGTCCAACTTGATGGCAAATGCAAGAGTTGCGGTGGAAATTTTTGATGGTACGGGTCATTTTGGTATGTGGCAAAGTGAGGTTCTAGACGCTCTCTTTCAGCAAGGTCTAGACATTGCCCTTGAAGAAAGTAAACCAGATGATGTTGATGAGAAAGAATGGAAGAGACTCAATCGTTTGGCATGTGTTACAATTCGATCGTGCTTTTCTAGAGAGCAAAAGTATGCTTTCTCGAAAGAAGCTTTTGCAAGTAAATTGATGAAGGCGCTGGAGGAAAAATTCTTGAAGAAAAGCAGTCAAAACAAGCTTCACATGAAGAAAAGACTGTTTCGTTTCAATTATGTTGCGGGTACCACAATAAATGATCACATCACCAGTTTTAATCAGTTAGTCGCTGATTTATTGAATTTGGATGTGACATTTGAAGATGAAGACCTGGCTTTGATGTTGTTGGGATCGCTTCCTGAGGAGTTTGAGTTTCTTGAAACGACTCTACTTCATGGGAAGGCTGCTGTGACTCTCAGTGAAGTTTGTGCTGCCTTATATAGTTATGAACTGAGAAAGAAGGACAAGAAAGAAAGCACAAGTGGAGCTACAGAAGCTCTAGTAGTGAGAGGTCGGTTGCAGAGCCAGACTAGAGGAAAGAAAGGAAGATCGAAGTCGAGGCCCAAATTGGGCAAAGACGAATGTGCCTTTTGTCGAGAAAAAGGGCATTGGAAGAAAGATTGTCCTAAGCTGAAGTATAAGGGCAAACCTGATAAGGGAAAGGCTGTTGCAGATTCAAATGTAGCTGAGTGTAATGATGAAGACTCAGATTTCTCACTTGCTGTTACATCGTCAACGAGCTCTTCTAGTGTATGGCTGCTTGATTCAGGCTGCAGTCATCATATGTGTCCCAATCGGGATTGGTTCTATGAATTTAGAGAACTAGAAGATGGAGTTGTTTATATAGCAAATGATGCCTCTCTCACCACACATGGGATTGGTTTCATTCGTTTAAAAAATCATGATGGATCAATCAGAATCCTGAAGGATGTTCGTTATGTGCCCAGATTGTCAAAGAATCTCATTTCCATAGGAGCTCTAGAAGAAAAGGGTTTCGAGGTGCGAGCAAAAGGCGGAGTAATGAAGATAATCTCTGGTGCACTTGTGGTGTTAAAGAGAATTCGAAAGAATAACAGATTGTACCACTACCAAGGTACTACTGTTATTGGTACAGCAGCAGTGGCTTCTACTGATAAAAGGGAGTTGGAAGCAACCAGGTTATGGCATATGCGCTTGGGGCATACATGTGCAAAATCCTTGAATCTTCTGGTGAAACAAGGATTATTGAAAGGAGTTCAGACTTGCAAATTGGATTTTTGCGAGCATTGTGTCAAAGGGAAAAAGACAAGGGTGAAATTTGGAACAACAATCCACGATACCAAGGGTATTTTGGACTATGTTCATTCTGATGTGTGGGGACCTTCCAAGACGACTTCTTTGGGAGGAAAACACTACTATGTGACCTTTGTTGATGATTTTTCCCGAAGAGTTTGGGTGTATACTATGAAGACTAAGGATGAAGTGCTGGGAGTTTTCCTTAAATGGAAAAAGATGATAGAAACTCAAACAGCCCGAAGGATCAAGCATCTCCGTACAGATAATGGCGGGGAATACAGGAGTGATCCATTTATGAAAGTGTGTGAAGATGAAGGCATTGTCAGACACTTCACAGTCAGAAATACACCACAACAGAATGGGGTGGCAGAACGTATGAACCGAACATTGCTGGAGAAAATTCGGTGTATGTTGTCCAATGCTGGGTTGGGCAGAGAATTTTGGGTTGAAGCTATTACATATGCTTGTCATCTCATTAATCGCATACCATCTAGTGCTATTGGTGGTAAAACGCCATTGGAGAAATGGGTTGGAAAACCTGCTACAGATTATAATTCCTTACATGTGTTTGGTTCCACTGCATACTATCATGTTAAGGAATCGAAGTTGGATCCACGTGCAAAGAAAGCGATTTTCATGGGATCACCTCTGGTGTGAAAGGATAACGACTTTGGTGTCCAGAATCAAAGAAAATAATTTTCAGCAGGGATGTTACCTTTGATGAATCTACCATGTTGAGAAAGGTGACAAATAAAAGTGTTGAGCAGACAGATGGTACTCCAAAACAGGTGGAGTTTGAAAGGAAAATTGTTATCCCAGCAAATGATAAAACAGATGCAGAAACTCCTATGGTAGATGAGGAGTCAGATGAAGAAGAGGTTTTAACCCAAGAACCTCCGCAGCAACCTGAATCAATTGCATTAAGTAAGCCAAAGAGGACAATCAAAAAGCCTGCTCGCTATGTTGATATGGTGGCTTACGCATTTCAAATTGCAACGGATGACATTCCTACCACTTATAATGAAGCAGTCAAAAGTTCAGAAGTAGAGAAGTGGAGGAAAGCCATGAATGATGAAATGCAGTCCCTTCATAAGAATCAGACGTGGGAGTTAGCTACTCTGCCGAAGGGAAAGAAGGCAATTGGGTGCAAATGGGTATATGCAAAGAAAGATAGATTTCCTGACAAGGATGATGTGCGCTACAAAGCAAGGCTGGTGGCTAAAGGCTACGCTCAGACGGAGGGAATTGACTATAATGAAGTTTTTTCTCCAGTTGTAAAACATTCCTCCATTCGAATTTTGTTGGCTTTGGTAGCACAATTGGATATGGAACTAGTTCAGTTGGATGTAAAAACTGCATTTTTACATGGAGACTTGGAGGAGGAAATCTATATGGCTCAGCCTGAAGGATTTAAAGTTGCTGGAAAAGAGAATATGGTGTGCAAGCTTGAAAAATCATTGTACGGATTGAAGCAATCTCCGAGGCAGTGGTACAAACGATTCGACACGTTTATGATGGGGCAAAAGTACACAAGAAGCAAATATGATCATTGTGTATATTTGCGCAAGTTACAAGACGGATCCTACATATATCTTCTTCTTTATGTTGATGATATGTTGATAGCTTCCAAGAGTCTGACAGAGATTGAGAAGTTGAAGACTCAGCTGAACAGGGAGTTCGAAATGAAGGATCTAGGTGAAGCTAAGAAGATTCTCGGTATGGAGATAAGCAGAGATAGGGAATTGGGGAGACTTTGTTTGACTCAGAAGCAATATCTGAGAAAAGTGTTAAAGCGTTTTGGCATGAATGAAAAGTCAAAACCTGTTAGTACTCCTCTTGCTCCTCATTTCAAGCTCAGTGCATCTTTGTCTCCAAAGAATGAAGCAGATCGAGAATATATGGCAAAAGTACCGTATGCAAATACTGTTGGTAGCTTGATGTATGCTATGGTATGTACAAGGCCTGACATTTCACAGGCAGTTGGGGTTGTGAGCAGGTATATGCATGATCCAGGAAAGGAACATTGGCAAGCTGTGAAATGGATTCTGCGGTACATTCTGAACACCGTAGATGTTGGTTTGGTATTTCAGCGGGATGGTCAAGATGGTCAATATGCAGTTGGATATTGTGATTCCGATTATGCTAGTGATTTGGACAAACGGCGATCAACTACTGGTTATGTGTTTACTCTTGCGAAGGCACCAGTTAGTTGGAAGTCTACTTTACAGTCAACGGTTGCTTTGTCCACTACGGAGGCAGAGTATATGGCAGTTACAGAGGCTGTGAAGGAGGCAATTTGGCTTCAAGGGTTGCTTGGTGAATTAGGGGTTCAACAGAAGCACATCAAAGTGCATTGTGATAGTCAAAGTGCTATTCATTTGGCAAAGAACCAAGTTTACCATGCAAGGACGAAGCATATCGATGTTCGCTATCACTTTGTACGAGAGGTTCTGGAAGAAGGTGGAGTAACAATTCAGAAGATTAGGACCACTGAAAATCCTGCTGATATGTTCACAAAAGTGGTGACTGCGGTCAAGTTGCAACATTGTTTGCACTTGATTAATATTGTTAAAAGTTGAAGTTGTGCGCTTTGAAGCGCATTTAGTGACACTACTAAAAACTGAGTTTTGTGAAAGATTTGAAGAAATTCGCCAAGGTGGAGATTTGTTGAAAGTCCACAATAGTGGCTCATTTTGACAAAATTGTTTTCAATAGTTTATTTTTGGTATCCCACATCGGGAATTTATGAGAGAATGCGGGAATTGTAACACTATAAATATAGCCCCCATTTCCTAATCCAATCCATCCCAAAATTGCCAATCTTTCTAAGGCAATTAGTAAATATTTCACTTGTATTATTTATTTGAAATAGTGAAATATAATATTAGTAGTGTCAGAGGACGTAGGCATAATTGGCCGAACCTCGTTAAATTCTGGTGTTCTTTATTTGTCTATTTAATAGCTATTGTCGGGTATATTGTTAGTAAATTATTGTGCTGTTAAATTACTTAGTAAAATTCTATTTTGAGAATTTTACCTTATGTGATTTTTCAGTACAATCGTTTACGCTTTATCCACCTGCTCAATAGTGTTAGAGGTGAATTTGGTGAAAATCAATCCGAGTTTCCACAACAGTAATCTGCATAATTACCAATTGAAATTTCACAGTAATAAAAATGTGATCCCTTACGTACCTACCCGAACCACACATGTGAACCTGTTTTGCTAATAATGTCTGTTATCATTTTAATTAATTGAACAAGAAACTACATTTTGATATTGGTGGAATTCACTGTGATGCCCTTCATATTATTGCACGAATTGGGCTTCTTCAAATTATTTCTTTTTTCTTATGCGGCAGATTGCCATTGCTTCGAGTTATAAGCAATCTGATATAAAAATAACTCTTTAATCGAATCAAATTTTAATTTATCTTTGGAAATGGAAAACCATATGAAATATAAAAATCTCTAATTTTTACATAATATAAAAGCAAAGGGAAATTTTGACCTACAATAATTGAAACGGATTGCAATGAAGATTTAGTTTTTAACTGAAGGTTTTTTTAATGTTTATACTAGACTAGGTTCAAATAAATTTAAGAATCAATTTAATGATAAATTGACATTTATTTAAAATTGTTATTGTTTTACATTTATGTCATTTATAGTTGAATTTTGGTTAATATTTTAGTTCATACCTCCATCTAAACAAGATACAAAACAATTAGACTTTATTGAGATAAAAGACTTAGTTAGGATGGACTAAGTGTGATATGGTGGCTTAATTGGGCTTGCAAATTCTTTTATGATGTTCAAGCTGGGCTACATCCATTCCGATTTTAGTAGTAATTTTGTAAGCAATCATCAACGACGACATTACATGTTTTTATCAAACACTGATGTATAAATCAGATATCAGCTATATGTATAAATTACGTGTTTGACTACTAGCTGTACTTAATTAACAGCTAAACAAAACAGGGCCATGGAAAGAGACGGGCTGGACTAGATGATCAGTTATATTTAAAAAGTTTAAGCAGCTTCTTTAACCACTAACAATATAAGATTAGTGAATAATCTGTTGCCATTTCCTTATCTGTCGTATTAATTAAACCGATTCCAGACCCAAATAAATCCGTCACCAGAAAAAGCTAAGTTTCAAAGAAGGACGCGTCTCTATAAAAATCTATGTATAAATGCCGGCTTTGTACTTTTAGCCACAATATGCAGCAGCTATTTCTAGCGACGGTTTCTTATGTAATTCTATAATGAAATTAAATACCCATCCCAATTTTGTCGCAATAAATGAAGAATCATTTGCATATAGATATATGAATAAGCCTCTCATCTTCAAATAATATATTTTATTTTCGTTATTTTTTTTTTCATGATCAATTGATACAAGTCTTTTGACGTACATTCATATCTTAAGTTCTTGGAAGCCACACACACAAACACAAATTGCACAAGTGAATTCAGTAAAAATAAATTGCTGAAATTACACATATGATGAGGATTAAGGCAAGAAGCCTTCGCTATCCATCAAAAACAAAATCGGAATTATTCACTCAGTAGTTTCTCAGCATAATTAAAGGCCGAGTTAAGAAACATCCCACACCAAATAAAATTAAGAACATAGCTAGAAAATAGACGAAATAAAATTAAATAGAATGAATATGGAGCAATTATTGAGGACATTGGAAATCTCCAGGGAGGTGCTTGCCGCAGTTGTTGAGCAACAAGGACAAGTCAAGAGGAAGATTAAGGTTAATGCCCAAAACGTTAGCTTTAATGGCAGTGCAAAGGCAAACAGCAGCATCCAGAGCCACTAGATTCCCAAGTAAACTGCAGCATTGCTCATTTGGTGGGATTTGAATTATCCCCAACACATTTGCACATACCTTCAGCTTCAGTACATCCACTGGGCAACTTGCTGAGCTCACCATTGTGAAGAATAGCAAATTAAGTGAAAGGAGCAAGGCAATTGAGGCTACTCTTGAACCCATTTCTCAAATTTACTTCGTGCGTGGATACAATTAAGCTTTTATTATATATCAGAGATTGATGAGAAATGTATGGTAAGCTTAGGGTTTTTATAGAGCAAAATTAAGCATATTTTTAGTTTAAATATTTGCAAAATGCGACCCGTGTGAGCACGTAGCTATGTAAATAATTAAGCAAAAATAGCTGGAAAAATCTTTGACGTTAAATTTACATATGCCGCGAATCGAATGATTAGCTGTTAATTTGGAACTCGTGGCTCATGATTTTGGTGGATGTTTGTAATTTAGTGGAGAAATAGATTTAAGGTCAATGATTATGTTATGGCATTAAGCTATATAAATAATTATATGAATCATGGAATTTGCACTAATATTAGCAGCCTACGCTATAAGGCAATTTGAGGCACCTATATATTATAATATATAGCCGCTGATTCCAGATGGCTGAATGTGTGGGATCGTTGACGATAACCGCGAAAACTAACAAAGATAAAATTTTTATTTTAAACTAAAAATAAAATTTTTATTTTAAACTAAAATTAACTTGTAACGAGTAGAGTCGAATTCATATAAATTGATTGAGTTTCAATTCTTTAAAATAACTAGAAAGCTAACAAAATAAAAATGAAAGTTGAGAATTTTATATTTGAATACCGAAATCTAAGTAAAAATAATAAAATAAAATTGCTAGAAATTAATTAGAAAAAAATTAATAAAAGGAAAAATTTTAGTTAAAGACATTCGCAATACATGATTTAATTTTCACTAATAATAGATGAAGACACTAAATAACCATGAAATTGATCTGTTATAGCCATCAGATAAACGCTCTCGACCAATTTTTTCTTAATTTTAAACTAATCAGGTAAGACTGTAATTAACTCTTAATTAGCAAATAACACTTTACAAGCGAAACAATTGAATTTATTACAAGTATTATAACTTAAAAAGATCCGATTTAACCTAACTAATTTACAAGCGAGACTTTTTATAGGCGAAAGAATTCAATTTACTAAAAGTATTATAACTTAGAAAGATCCGATTTATGTTAACCAATTTACAAGCGAAACTGATTTAAAACAAATCATCGATACACTTAGTATAACAACAATTTTCAGTTGTATTAATTACCACTTTTTATTAAATTTATCGAATAATTACGGATTTGATTTCTTTAATTAGTTATATATTATTTAATTTAATAAAAATCAGATGGAATTTCTTTAAATTACAGTGAATAATATGAACATTGCAGAAAATTAAATAAAAAATTAAGCATAAAATAATCTCATAGTAAATAAAAGAATCATGCACTTAAATTAACCTTAAATTAACCTTTAATGGAATTATAAAGTTTAGCCACTGACATGAACAAAATGTAGAAAGCAATATCTAGATTTCTATAAAACTAAATGTAAAATTAGGTTTCCCTTCCTAAGAAGAAGACTCCTAATTAAATAGATCAGTAAACATATAAATCTAGATAATTAAGAAAAATAGAATTAGAAATTAAATACAATCCAAGGGCCTGTTCACTTACAAAAAACTGGTCCAGTTTTTCAGAAAAAATTTTCACAAAAAACAGAAAATAGAGATCATGTTTATTTTAGTCAATTTTCTAAAATAGAAAATAGAAAATAGATTTTCCAGTTTTCTAAAATAAAGAACAGATCGGAGAACTAATAAAAAATATTTTCTAAATTTTCTAAATCATTTTAATACATATATACATGTGTGTGTATATATTCACACACACATACATATACATGTATGTGCATACATATATATGTGTATATATATGTATGCATAGAAATGTATGTATGTATGTATGTATATACTTACATACATATACATATATGTATGTACTTATATATATATATACACACACACACACACACACACACACACACACACACACACACACACACACACACACACACACACACACGTAGATACACACACACACATATACACATATGTATGTACATACATATATATGCGCATACACATACTTATATATATATATATATATATATATATATATATATATATATATATATATATATATATATACATATATGTGCGTGTGTGTGTGTGTGTGTGTGTGTCTACGTATATATATATATGTGTGTGTGTGTGTGCGTGCGCGCGCGTGCGTGTGCGTGTGTGCTCGTATATACACACACGTGTATATATATACATGCACATGCATATGCATATACATATACACATACATGCAAATAAAATGCATATATATATATATATATATATATACATATACATATGCACATGCACATGCATATGTATATATATATACATATACACATACATGTATACATATACATATACGTATATGTATATATATGTATATATAAATATATGTATACATGTCTATATATATATACACTCTAATTTATCATTTATTGATATTTATGTGCATATGCATATGTATCTTTGTGTATGTATGTACATACATACACATATATATAGAAAATAATTACTCTAATTTTTCATGTATTGGTATGTATATGTATATGTATATATATATACATACATGTATATATAGAAAACAAATATTCTAATTTTTTATTTCTTGATAAATAAATGCGTTTTCTAAATTTTCTACAGAAAATAAATACTCCAATTTTCTAAGAAAATAGAATACAGAAAATAGAAAACTGTTTTCTGTAAGTAAACGCACCCCAAATATTCCTAAACAACTGCCATCCAATACCTAAATAATAGCCTAAATATCCTCCAAAATTCATCTAAAATATTCCTGACAGCTAGGTCAAAATATTACACGAAATCGAATTCTCAACATAACTCTGCATTGTCAATGTCTGCATAGCCATGTCCAAAGCTAATATATAAATTTGCCAAAATCAGCTTTTTTGCATCAATCTGCTCGGAACAACCAAAGTCACACCAAATTCACTTTAATTAATGTTTTTTTCTCACCAATTAAATCCTATAATGGTCAAAATTACAAAAAGCTCCCAATTGAATCAAAATCAATATATAAAAAAATAAGTATAAATAATTTTTTTTGTTATTAGACCTTTCCCATATCTGAGTACTATCGTTGTAGAGATCAATTTGATTTATATATTGATTGTCAATTAAAGTTTAGGTCTTTGCCAAAGTTTGACCTAATTAAATTTTCATTTTTTACCATTCGTACTATTGTTCCTTGCAATTATACCACTTAAATTGCAGTGAATAAAAGAATAACCGTTAATTGCTTAATTTTATATATTTAGATTTGAATTTCTCTTAACGTGAGATAAAACTCTTTTTCATTCCACACGAAGGATTATTTGTCTTCCATGCTCCCTCTTCCGACCAAACTGGACCATGCTCCACCGTGGGGGTCCAATCGAAAACCCAAAAGGTGGAACAGGGGTGGATCCAGAGATGCTCCCTTCCCAAAGGTTGAGCGTCCACAGAAGGAATCCTCACCTACAGGCTATTTGTCGATAATTTGCCTCTAGGTTGGCCAGGGTATGGACTGAGAAAAATGTTCTCTTGGTTTGGATCCGTGGAGAGAGTCTATATCCCGAAAAAGTTGAGTGTAAAAGGTACCAAGTTTGGCTTCGTCAGTATCTGCACGTCTAAGAACATTAACACAATAGCTAATAGGTTAAATGGGACATTTTTGGGGAACAATAAGCTGCATGTTAATGTAGCTAGATATGGAGTATCACTTACCACTGAAAAGGCTGTGGCGTCTCATAAACCAAAAGAGATAAAACTACCCAGTATGAGAGATGTAAGATCATATGCTAAAGTCGTGGAACATGGTAAGGTTTGCAGTGATGGAGAACGTCATGACACGTACGTGAATATGAATGCGGCAGCTGTTAACTTTCAATACAAGGTAAAAAAGGAGGACATGAATGGCTGAGTAGAAGTCTAGTTGAATGGCTACAAAATCCATAAAACGTTTTCAGCATTTAAGTAGCCATGATTGCCCAAGGTTACATGAACTGTGAGTAGCCAATGGGGGGGAATCTAGTTCTCTTGACGTTTCCATCATGTGAGGACAAAGATTATATGCTCGAACATGGATTTGGACTGGCTTGGTGAGTGGTTCGAAATGATCGAACCATGGGAACCAAACGTTGTTTGCAAAAAAAGATACACTTGGGTTAGATGCGAAGGTTTCCCACTTCATGCTTGGAATCAAGAGTTCTTCTCAACCATTGGATGTTTGTATGGCAACTTCATTAGATTAGATGACAACACAAGAAAGAAAAATTGTCTTGATGTAGACAGATACATGATTGCTACTTCTTACCCCACCTTGATTAATGATATCCTAAAAACTAAAATTGATGGTATTGTTTACCCTTTTAAGATCATTGAAGAACCCTCCTCCTTCTGTCCAGACTTGTTCAAGGGGAAGGTAGTCGAGGTATCGGCACCGGTAAAAATGGATGAGTTTCGGCAATCGGAGGATGAAGTAGATGAAGAGTCTCTGTTCATTGAAAATTCCCACCCCTCCTCGTTGAATGGGAATAATAACTCCCTAGCGGCGCACCGGTCACGAGGATGTTTTCTAGAAGTGGGATCTCAGACGCATGATGGTGAGGATCAAACTTCGAAGGAAAAGAGCCAAGGTATATTGAGTCCCACCAACGGTTCCGTGATTCGGGCTCCAACCCCATCTAGCCTTGTGAAGCACGGGCCTAACAACAGTGGTCAGCCCAACCCATTGGCTATTGTGGATCTCACTCCAAATGGACTGGACCTAATGGAAATTAAAGAAGACAGGTTCAACCAGCCCACCCGAATGATTTGGCAGTTCAATTTTGCTCCAACGGTATCCTGCTGTCTTGTCTGAAATCAAGGAAGAGAAAAGCAAAAAGGATCCGCTCCTTCTATTCTCTTGACATTTCAAAATCATCTCGTCAAGCTCCAGATCGAAAAAAGAAGAAAGGTCAGAAAGGGCAAAAAAGGGTTAATATTGTCCCTCCTATAGATGAAGCATTCTCAGAAGACCAAGGGAGCTCGGCACTAGCTGCTGGTGAGTCCATTTTGGATGGGTGTATTACCAATGTCAATGATAGAATTATCAATGAGGGTGAGGCAGAACAATTATCTCTTTCTGAAGAAGCCTTGAAAGTTCTTGAGGTGGCAGATTTGCTAGGTATCGTCCCCCCTCAGAACAAAGCAGCTCTCCTTGAGTCATTGACCAGAGCAGAGGAAATGGAAAGAGAGAACTGGAAGAGCTCAAAGAAGGAAAATGAAAGGTGCCAATCGGGCTCTTGAGGTTCCTTTTGGGGTCTGTTTTGCCATATCTGCTCCTATGACCATCTTGTCTTGGAATATCAGGGGGTTAAACTCAAACATCAAACAAGGTTTAGTGGCTTCCTGTATTTGGAAAAATAACCTGGATATGGTGCTGCTGCAGGAAATAAAAATGCAGGGAATTAATTCGATTCTGGTTAGAAAACTTTGGAGAAAAAAGAAATCTGATTGGCTTTCTATAGATGCCATAGGTAGTAGTGGGGGCATTTTAATTACATGGTATTCGGGGTCCTTTCAAAAACTCAGTCACCTCATGGGTCAGAGTTGGATAGCAGTTAAAGGAATCTTGGTGGAGTTCAATTTAACTTGTTGGATAATTGTTGTCTATGCCCCTTGCGAAGAACAGAAACAGTCTGAATTGTGGTCTCAATTGGAAAATCTCCTGGATGATGATTTCCCTATCCTCATAGGAGGGGATTTCAATGCTGTTCTAAGCCCTGCGGATAGATGTAGGGGAGTCCTTAATGGAAAAGACAAGAAATTCCAAGAATTCTACTCTAGCTCTGGGTTAATTGATGTCCCTCTGATACTTGGGGGAACTTAGTAAGCCAAAGCAGAATAGATTGCTTCTTAATAAACAAAAATTGGCTATTGTGTATTAAAGACATAATCCAGAATGCTCTCCCTAAGACCATTTCGGATCACTCTTATCTTAACTTGTTAAAAAATCAATTGGGGGCCAAGACCCTTTAAATTCTTAAATGCATGGCTACAGGATGCAGAATTCATGAAGAATATTAACGAGTGGTGGTCTAACATTGGGATTTCATCAGGGAGCAGTATACAGGCTAAGCTAAAACTGCTCAAAAAATCCATTGTTAAATGGAACAAAAACCAATTTGGAAATGTTGATTCGGCCATCTATAAACTTGAGGAAGAAATCGATGCTCTGGATTGTGACTTAGAAAGTGAAGATCTTTATGAGGTAATCAAGGGATTCATGATTTCCAAAAGAAATTCTCTCATTAGTGATCTATGGGGCAAATTAAAAGCCAGGGAATCTATCTGGAGGCAAAAGTCTAGAATAAAATGGTTAAAGGAATGAGACCAAAATACTAAATACTTTCACATGTCTGCTGCAATGAGAGCCTGTCACAACAAAATAGGGAGGCTAAAAACAAAAAGCGGCACAATTTCAGACTCGGTGGGAATCAAGCAGGAAATCCATGAGTTCTATAAGAATCTTTACAGTGAAAGCTCCAACAACAGGCCCTCCTTTCCTCATAACTATTTTAAGAAGCTATCCCCATCCTCGGCTAAATTCTTGGAGCTGCCTTTCTCCATTAAAGAGGTCAAAGCTACGATCTGGAGCTGTGATAGCTCTAAGGCTCCTGGACCGAATAGTTTTAATTTTGCCTTTATTAAAGTAGCGTGGGGTATTATTGGGACTGACATTTTTGATATGGTGGTTAAGTTCTATGAAGATGGCACTCTCCCAAGTGGTGCCTCATCCTCCTACATCACTCTCATCCCCAAAGTGGTGGGGGCAGATAAGCTTAATGACTTCTGCCCTATTAGCTTGATTGGCAGTATGTACAAAATCATTGCAAAGTTGTTGGCAAATAGATTGAAGAATGTTGTGGGAGAGATCAAATATGAAGAACAGTGTGCATTCATCAAGGGTAGACAGATCCTTGATGGTGTTATGGTTGCTAATGAACTTATCCACTCCTTGAAAAGCTGCAATCAAAGTGGTGTCATTCTTAAAGTGGATTTCCACAAAGCTTTTGACTCTGTAAACTGGGATTACCTTAGCTTAGTTATGGAACTCATGAATTTCGGATCAAAATGGAGATCATGGATTAGGAAGTGCATTGGCTCTGCAAAAGTGTCAGTTCTTATCAATGGCTCCCTAACCCCAGAATTTCATCTTTCCCGTGGGCTCAGGCAAGGAGACCCCCTCTCTCCTTAATTTCCTCTTCATTTTGGCTGCTGAAGGCCTTTCAGTTCTTATTAAAAAGGTAAAAGAGGTCAGCCTTTTGAAAGGTAAAAACCCAGTTCCAGTCTCCTCGCAGGAATTGGAAATCACTCGCATCCAGTATGCGGATGATACGGTGATATTTCTAGAACCAAATATAGAAAACATCCAGCAGATGAAGAGAGTTCTAAAGGTCTACGCAGCAATATCAGGGCTGGAAATAAACTTCCATAAAAGCTCTTTAATAGGAATTAATGTGGGGCAGGAATGGTTAGAGAGCTGTGCCAATATTGTGATGTGTAATATTCAACAGTTGCCCTGCGTGTATCTTGGCCTGCCTCTGGGGGCAAATCCAAGGAAAAGTGAGACTTGGAATCCGGTGATTCAGAATTTTCAAGCCAAGCTAGCCGGATGGAAGGGGAAATATTTATCTCCGGCTGGTCGGCTCACTCTCATTAAAGCAACCTTGATGAACCTCCCTATCTACTACATGTCATTCTTTAAGATTCCAGCTGGGATCATCAAGTCTCTAACCTCCATAATGCGGAACTTCTTTTGGAGAGGCAATGACAGCAAGAGACCCTTCTGTAGAGTGAAATGGAACAAGATTGAACAGCCCAAGTTCCTTGGAGGTTTGGGGGTCGGCTCTATTTCTCAAAGGAATCATTGTCTTTTGTTTAAATGGTTCTGGAGGCTACAACCTAACAGTAAGGCTATCTGGCAGAAGCTGATCTACAAGAAATATGGTATTGATAACTGCTTAATCCCATCTGCTATTGCCTTGCATAATTCCTCCTTGGTATGGAAAGACATCGATAAGGTTAAATCCTCCCCCATCTTCTCAAACTGCTTAGCAGTAGATGTAGGAAAGGGAGATGCCTGCTTGTTTTGGCATGACAGGTGGATCGTGGATGAACCATTAAAAATCAAGGTCCCTCGACTGTATAAAATCTCACTCCAGGGTGATGCTAAAGTGAAGGAATGTGGTAACTTGTCAAGGGGTACTTAGCACTGGGAGTTGAAATGGAGGAGGGTCCTCATGGTTTGGGAACGAGAAATGCTTGTAGAATTGGAAACACTGATTAACTCTTTCTCTCTTTCGTTGGGAAGAATGGATAGGAAAATATGGGTACATGATTCGAAGGGGGTATTCTCTGTAAAATCAGAAAGTCTATTTCTATCTAGCCTCACTGCCCCCTCATCTGATCTGAAGCCTTACTCTTCGTTTCTATGGAAAAAGCTTGCACCACCTAAGGTTGAACTCTTCTTCTGGTTTTGCTTGCAAAATCGGATCAGCACTAGAAGCTTCCTGGCAGGTAGGGGTATTCTGCAGTCTAATGATGTTATCTGCCCCATGTGTAAGAATTTGAACGAGGATACTAACCACCTGCTAGTCACTTGCATAGTCTCAGCGACTTTGTGGTATAATATCATCAAATGGTGGGGCTATGAATTTTGCATTCCAGAACAGTTTAATGATCTCGTGATTCAATGGCCTTGTTTTGCGAGAGGCATCTCTCAACAAAAGGTTTGGTGTATTATATTCTTATCCTGCATTTGGACTATATGGCTGGAGAGAAATGATGTGATCTTCTCGGGTAAACTGGTAAGTTCGGCCTCCCTGTTTCACCTGAGTCTAGCTCGGGCCTCCTTTTGGATCAACTCTCATCAGGATTTAAATAGTTTAAAAGGGCAAAGTCTGTTTTTAGCATCTGATGGTATCAAAAAACTTTAATCTTGTCGCGTCCCCAGGTCTGTCAGTCTTTGGTCCCCTCCTAACCCAGGTTATGTGAAATAGAACACGGATGGCTCGTTATTCGAAAATTCAGGCCCAGCGGGGATTGCAGGTGTGCTTAGGAATTCTGATGGTTTTATAGTGTGCTTGTTCTCATGTAATATTGGGATCAATAATTCCTCAGTGGCGGAAGTCATGGCAGTTCAAAAAGCTCTACAAATTTCAACTAATTTTCTTGCTGGTCGGAATTTAGGTGTATATTTTGAGCTAGACTCTTTGAATGTGGTATCTTGGTTATCCACTGATGCAGTAGACAGACCTTGGAAACTGGGGCATGTGTTTAACGACATCAAAAATAACTCTTATAGGCTTAAGGAAGTTTATTTTGTTCACAGACGAAGGGAGTGCAACCACTTTGCTGATGCTCTTGCTAAACAGGGAGCTTATCGACGGGCTGATTTAGTGGCATGGCTAATCTGATCCTAAGCAGAGGGTTTTCTGCTGAGTTTGGACTCTTGCGGGGATAGTTGAGGGGCTATTGCAATGGGTTCAATTTTGGCTTTGAGAATATTTACCATTATAGAGTGTGTCTCGTATATGTATGTCTGCTGTTATCATGAATATTCCTCTTTCGTCCTCTTTCCACACTTATAGAGATTCTTGAACTCGGTCCTCTAATCTAAGCATTTGGATCTTTGCTGCTAAATTTGGTTTTTTTGAGGAGGATAGCTTCCACAGAGGGTGCACAGGAGCGCTGAGCTTATTGCTTGGTTATTTTAGTTAGATTTGGTTCAGTTGGAGGGAGTTGTGGTGCTACTGGTATTATTGATGTATGCTATCCAAGCTACTGCTGGGATCTTTCTGGAATTCAGTTGGATTATAGCTTGTTGGGGGTGGAGGCCTCTGTTTTGCAGAGCTAGCTGATCAAGATCTTGCAGATTTGCCATCAATTTCGCATATGTGGTGCTTGTCCTTTCCTTACAGCGACACCTTAGCATGGTTTTTGTGGTTTTGCTAAGCTGGTTAAATTTATATTTGGTCTGTGGTGTTCTCTGTTTTTTTTGTTGTTTGCGAGGCACTCTTTGCCTCTGTGTATATCCTTTGGTTTTCTAGAACTTTTTGGCTTATAAAAAAAAAGATTTGAATTTCTCTTACTTTTATATACTATTTTTTAGCCAAATTGAGAATTTTTTACTTGTTTTATAATTTTGATCACTGCAAGGTTGAATTGATGGATATGGAGCATTTTATGGCCTGTTAGATTTGATTTGGAATATCCAAAGAGATTTGGAAGTAGTTGGAGTGCAAAAGAGTTGAATTGGACGGACTTGTGTTTTAGCCTTGCCCAAGGCTAAGGGAGAGATCTGAGTATTAGCCTTGCCCAATGCTAAGAGAAATTTTGTCAAGGCAGAGTACTTCAGCTATTCTGTTTTAAGCACAAGTTGGCCTAGCTGCTAGGAATGTTCCAGCTGCATTTTGAGGAATATTAGCCTATATTATAGGGATAGAAAGACATTATTTTAGGAAGTTTAGTATTTTTTAAAATATTTTATTTTTATTTTCCTAGTTTGAGTAATTATAAACTATCTTCCTAAATTTTAGGATTTCTTCTTATTTTGGGAAAAGAAACATGAATAGTACTTGATTCTTCTTCTTCTTCATCCTTTCAAGGGCTGTAACAGTTTATTTTTTCTAGCTTTCATTTTTTATTTTATTTTTGTTCTTGGCCATGAGTGGTTAAACGATTTTATTCTAGTTAAAGGTTAATTTAAGGGCATGATTCAATCAATTACTAGGAGATTGTTCTTACTTTATTTTCCTTTTAATTTTATGTGAAGTTCGTGTTATTTACTGTGGTTTAGAGAAATATCATCTTGATTGTTATTTATTATTTGTGCAATAAAAGCCTGTTGTTCATATTATTAAATAATATATAACTAATTAAGGATATCAAATCCGTAATTATTTGATAGAATAACTAACAAGTGGTAATCAGTATACTAACACTGAAAATGGTTGTTGTATTAAGTAAATGCGTGATTTGGTTTAAATCAATATCGCTAAGAATTGATTAGCTTAGATCGGGTCTTTCTAATTTATAAAACTGTCAATTAAACTGAATTCTTTTACTTGTAAAAGGCTGTTTGATTGGTTAGGAGTTAAATATATTATTACTTGGTTAGCCTATTAATACGAAAAAATTGACAGGGAGCGTTAAACTGACAACTATAATTGGCCCATTATATGATTTTAGAATTATCTTTTTTGTTCATGATCAATACAATTGAATCTTGTGCCACAAATATGTTTAACTGGAATTCATTATTAATTCTATTTTTTATTTATTTTTCTACATTTTTATTACTGTTATTATTTTAATTCTATATTTTTTTATCATTTATTTACAAAATCTCCCATTTTATTTTTATTTGTCTATTTTCTGGTTATTTGAAGAATTAACTCGATTAATTCCTATTGATTCGATCATACTCATCACTAATTATAAGTTAATTTTTGTTAAGAGTAGAAATTTTATTTTTATTGATTTCGACACCCATCAATAACACAAAATGCTTTCGTATAGTAACAAATATTTTTTATTAAGTTTCACTTAAAACAAGCTCAAATTATTCCCCACACCAAAAAAAAAAATGCAAGCTCAAATTACTTTCGCTAATACAATGAAATACTTGTTCACAAAGGGCCTGTTTGGCATTGCTTTTGGAAGGCCAAAAAGCTACTTATTTGATAAAAAACTGATTATGGGACAAAAATAAGTATTTGATAAATGCTGATTTTAGAAAAATTAATTTTCTGAAAAGTGAAAAAACCTCCTTTTAGAAAAATCTAGAAATTTAAGCTTTTCAGAAAAGCTGATTTTTAGCTTTTAAGGGCAGCAGATTTAATATTTTTTTAGACAAAAATATCCTTTATTTTATTTCATAATAACAATTATATCTAATATAATTTTTTTTGCTCTTTGTTTTATCCTACCACCCAAATTATCTGACATTAAAAATAATTATGTTATTTTTTTTCTCTTCTCTTTTTTTATCATACAAAATAATATATATAATTAATTTAGAAAATACTATATATATTTTTAATTTTTTTATGTTATATTTATTTTTATTTTTATTTTTTTTATTTTAAAAAGCCATTTTTAATCATTTATTTACCAAACAGTTAACAACTATTTTTAATTTTATAAGTCATTTTGAATTTTATTTACCAAACAACTATCTACTTTTCGATATACAGCTTTTTGGAATACAACTTTTTTCAATTGAAAAATCTGTTTTCATAAGTTTTGCCAAACTGGCCCTAAACAAATGGCTTTATGGGTAAATCTCTTAGCTAAATGGCTCAAAAGCCATAAGCTTTCACGTATCCATTACCTAGATGGCTTTCGGAGCTTTAAGCCTGTAAAACGGGAAAAAGTTCAGTTTTAGACCTTAGATCGATGTAAATAAAATTTAATAGAAAGATAAAAGTTTGAAAAGATAAATCTAAAGATGAAACTAACATTTTTTTCTTAATTTTAATAATGATATGCTATTTAGTTTTTTTAGCTGCCCTTAATGTCCAATCATGCACGTGAACATACGCATGACTATTTAATTTGGGTCCCCTAATATAAAATTCTGAACTCGACAATTTTTTTTTACACAAGCACATATATAACCAAAATAATTATGAAAAATGCAGTAATCTCTTCACAAATAAATTTTATCTCTTGTTTTGATCTTTTATAAGTAAATTTAAATTCTAATTAACTATTAGTGATAACTCAGCAAATATCATTTGCACCAAAGCCCATCTAGTCGGCCCAATAGATTGGCAGGGTCCAAGGCCCAATAGCAAAGAGTAGCAGGCACGAGCTCTTAGGCAGCGCACACGCCGACCGGCTGATGTGACCGCCAGTCCCATCAGCCGTCTGACACAAGATAGCGCCCATGCCTTCCACCTGCTCCCTGTCAAATCGCCGAATACCTACTCTGACTGCTAGTAATCACTTCCTAGGCACTCAAGTACCCCTCAACCATCTCATATAAATAGCCCAGCCAACGATGGCTCCAAGTATTGAATCTCTAGCATTCTATCTCTAAAAATACTTTCTCTCTCTAAGCTATTAACTTAAGCTTCGGAGTGCTTACGCCTGGTCCGACTGGGCACTCTTTCTTGTAGGGTTTCTCTCATCCGATCGGTCCTGCCTCTCCTCTTCAGATAAAGACATTTTTGGCTTTATCAATTAGTAAGTACAAAAATAAGTCATTCAAAACATTGTTAATAATCCACGTAAATAATATAAATGGGCGCATATTATGTTGAAAAATTATTGTTTCCAATAATTATGTGGTCAATATATTATTAGCATCGATTATATTAACTATTTAATTATGTGGGCTATTTTAAGTGATCAAATAAAGGGCTCAGAAAAGAATACTTGTTGCGATATGGGCCTGAATGAGTAGAGACCGACTACTGGTCCATTAGGGTTTAATGGGAACCCTAACTTGACAGTATATATTTACATAACTTAGGTCATGGTCCCCAATACACCAAAATTAATACACCAAAATTACATGTAGTTTTCTTTCTTCCATCTAGAGAGAATTCATAAGGATCCTATTGAGGAATAAGGCATTTTGATTGAGGAAGACCATTGTACCGCATAATCAGCTTCCGTATCAGGTTTATAATTGCTATAATGAATTCAGGTATGTTTGCTCATCAATTTTATTTTTGATGGTTTGACATAAATGATTTATGGGCTATTATGTATTTAGAATTTATTCTAACATATTAAAATAACATCTCAAGTATCACAAATTAACCTAAAATAGAACAATTTAATTAATAATAATAATAATAATAATAATAATAATAATAATAATAATAATAATAATAATAATAATAATAAAGTCTTATGCTCAAAGTTTGACAATTTTTCAAATATAAGTGCAATTAAATTAAAAATCACAAATTTTATTGGGAGGAACAATAAAAAACCACGTTGCTACAACATTTGTGCAAATATGTTTTTAAAATTAAAAACAGAACTCCTACCAAGCTAAGCTTACGCATGCAAATATGTTTTGCCTTGATACAAATATACAAGTCATTTGGCCACAATGATAATTAATAAATCAATGATTTTTGGCTTAGAATTGAGTGGTAATTATATGCAATTGAAATCACGAGGAAGCTTCTTGCAACAGTGATGTGTTGAAAAGTTCACAATTGTGACTCACTTTTGTTGATAAAATTTGTCAACAATTTTTTTTTTTAGGAATCTCACATCGAAAAATGTAAAGGAAATGGGAATTTGTTTAAGCTATAAATATAGCCCCCATTTCAAATTGAAATCATCCCAAAATTGTCAATCTTTTTTAAGGCAAAAATTCTTTCTTTTTTTAGTAAATATTTCACTTGTATTATTTTTTTGAAATAATGAAATATAATTTGGTAGTGTCCGAGTACGTAGGCATAATTGGCCGAACCTCGTTAAATTTTGGTATTTTTTATTTGTCTAATTAATAGCTATTATCGAGTATATTGTTAGTAAATTATTGTACTGTTAAATTACTTAGAAAAATTATGTCTAAGGAGATTGGATTTTAAGTGAGACCATTTGTGACCCCTACAGTCTTTCCTGAAAATTTTACCTTGTGTGCTTTTTCAGTATAATCATTTACACTTTATTCACTTGCTCAATAGTGTTCGAGGTAAATTTGGTGGAAATTAACCCAAGTTTTCACAACAATTGGTATCAGAGTCTAGGTTCTTTCTTAGTATGCTCTGTAGTTGCAGCGTAATATGATCTTTCACATCAGAAAAGATTTTTTCTTGGGCTATTGGCATTTCGCATCGATAGCTATTGAATAGTAATTATAGCATAAATGACAAATCCATCCACTACTTCTTCCTCATCTAATTTGATGGCAAATGCAAGAGTTACGGTGGAAATTTTTTATAGTACGGGTTATTTTGGCATATGGCTAAGTGAAGTTCTAGACGATCTTTTTTAGCAAGGTCTAGACATTGCCCTTGAAGAAAAGAAACCAGATGATATTGATGAGAAAAAATGGAAGCGACTTAATCGTTTGGCATGTGGTACAATTCGATCATGCCTTTCTAGAGAGCAAAAGTATGGTTTTTCGAAAGAAACTTCTATAAGTAAATTGATGAAGGCACTGGAGGAAAAATTCTTAAAAAAAAGCAGTAAGAACAAGCACTACATGAAGAAAAGACTGTTTCGTTTCAATTATATTTCGGGTACCACATTAAATGATCACATCACTGGTTTTAATCAGTTAGTCGCTGATTTATTGAATATGGATGTGACATTTAAAGATGAAGATCTGGCTTTGATGTTGTTGGGATCCCTTCCTGAGGAGTTTGAGTTTCTTGAAATGACTCTACTTTATGGGAAGGCTGTTGTGACTCTCAGTAAAGTTTGTGCTGCCTTATATAGTTATGAACTGAAAAAGAAAGCACAAGTGGAGCTACAGAAGCTCTAATAGTGAGAGGTCGGTCGCAGAGCTAGATTAAAGGAAAGAAAGGGAGATCAAAGTCGATGCTCAAATTAGGCAAAGACAAATATGCCTTTTATTGAGAAAAATGGCACTAAAAGAAAGATTGTCCTAAGCTGAAGAATAAAAGCAAACTTGATAAGGGAAAAGCTGTTGCAGATTCAAATGTAGCCGAGTGTAATTTTTTACTTGCTGTTACATCGTCAACTAGCTCTTCTAGTGTATAGCTGCTTGATTCAGGCTGCAGTCATCATATGTGTCCCAATCGGGATTGATTCTATGAATTTAGAGAACTAGAAGATGGAGTTATTTATACAGCAAATGATGTCCCTCTCACCACACATGGGATTGGTTTCATTGGTTTGAAAAACCATGATGGATCAATTAGAATCCTGAAAGATGTTCGTTATGTGCCCAGTTTGTTAAAGAATCAGTTTGTCAAAGAATCTCATTTCTATGGAGGCTCTAAAAGAAAAGGGTTTTGAGGTGTAAGCAAAACATGAAATAATGAAGATAATCTCTAGTGCATTTGTGGTGTTAAAGGGAATTCGAAAGAATAACGGACTGTACCACTACCAAGGTACTACTATTATTGGTACAACAATAGTGGCTTCTATTGATAAAAAGGAGTTAGAAGCAATCAGGTTATGGCATATGCGCTTGGGGCATGCAGGTGAAAAATTCTTGAATCTCCTGGTGAAATAAGGATTGTTGAAAGGAGTTCAGACTTGCAAATTGGATTTTTGCGAGCATTGTGTCAAAGGAAAAAAGACAAGGGCGAAATTTAGAACAACAATCCAAGATACCAAAGGTATTTTGGAGTATCTTCATTCTGATGTATGGAGGCCTTCCAAAATGGCTTCTTTGGGAGGAAAACACTACTATGTAACCTTTGTTGATGATTTTTCTCGGAGAGTTTGGGTGTATACTATGAAGACTAAGGATGAAGTGCTAGGAGTTTTTCTTAAATGAAAAAAGATGATGGAAACTCAAATAAGCCGAAAGATCAAGCATCTCCGTACATATAATGGCGGGGAATATAGGAGTGATCCATTTATGAAGGTGTGTGAAGATGAAGGTATTGTCAAACACTTAATAATCAGAAATACACCACAACAGAATGGGGTGGAAGAACGCATGAACCGGATATTGCTGGAGGATGTATGTTATCCAATGCTGGATTGGGTAGAGAATTTTGGGCTGAAATTGTTACAATGCTTGCCATCTCATTAATCGCCTACCATCTAGTGCTATTGGTGGTAAACGCCATTGAAAAATGGTTTGGAAAACCTGCTACAGATTATAATTCCTTACATGTGTTTGGTTTCACTGCATACTATCACATTAAGGAATCAAAATTGGATCCACGTGCAAAGATAGCAATTTTCATAGGGATCACTTCTAGTGTGAAAAAATATCGACTTTGGTGCCCAGAGTCAAAGAAAATAATCTTTAACAGGGATGTTACATTTGATGAATCTACTATATTGAGAAAGGTGACAAATGAAAGTGTTGAGAAGATAAATGGTACACCAAAAGAGGTGGAGTTTGAAAGAAAAATTTTTATCCCAGCAAATGATGAAGCAGATGCAGAAACTCTTATGGTAGATGAGGAGTCAGATAAAGAAGAGGTTTTAACCTAAGAACCTCAACAACAACTTGAATCAATTGCATTAAGTAAGCCAAAGAGAACAATCAAAAAGCCTGCTCGCTATGTTGATATGGTGGCTTACGCATTCCAAATTGCAATTGATGACATTCCTACCACTTATAATGAAGCAGTCAAAAGTTTAGAAGTAAATAAGTGGAGTAAAGCCATGAATGATAAAATACAGTCCCTTTATAAGAATCATACGTGGAAGCTAGCTAGTCTCCCGAAGGAAAAGAAGGCAATTGGGTGCAAATTGGCATATGCAAAGAAAGATGGATTTTCTAACAAGGATGATATTCGCTACAAAGTAAGGCTGATGGTTAAAGGCTACGCTCAAACGGAGGGAATTGATTATAATGAAGGTTTTTCTCCAGTTGTAAAACCTTCATTCATTCGAATTTTGTTGTCTTTGGTAGCACAATTGGATATGAAACTAGTTCAGTTGGATGTAAAAACTGTATTTTTACATGGAGACTTGGAGGAGGAAATCTATATAGTTCAGCCCGAAGGATTTAAAGTTGTTGGAAAAGAGAATATGGTGTGCAAGCTTGAAAAATCATTGTGCGGATTGAAGCAATCTCCGAGGCAGTGTTACAAACGATTTGACAAGATTATGATGGGGTAAAAGTACACAAGAACCAAATATGATCTTTGTGTGTATTTATGCAAGCTACAAGACGGATCCTACATATATCTTCTTCTTTATGTTAATGATATGTTGATAGCTTTCAAGAGTTCGATAGAGATTGAGAAGTTAAAGACTCAGTTGAATAGGGAGTTTGAAATGAAGGATCTAGGTGAAGCCAAGAAGATTCGCAGTATGGAGATAAGCAGAGATAGGGAATTGGGGAGACTTTGTTTGACTCAAAAATAGTATTTGAGAAAGGTGTTAAAACGTTTTGGCATGAATAAAAAGTTAAAACCTGTTAGTACTCCTCTTGCTCCTCATTTCAAGCTCAGTGCAACTTTGTCTCCAAAGAATGAAGTAGAACGAGAATACATGGAAAAAGTACCATATGCAAATACTGTTGATAGATTGATGTAAACTATGGTGTGTACAAGGCCCGATATTTCATAGGCAAGCAGGTATATGCATGATCCTGGAAAGGAGCACTAGCAAGCTATGAAATGGATTCTGCGGCACATTCTGAATACCGTAAATGTTGGTTTGGTATTTCAGCGGGATGATCAAGATGGTCAATGTGTAGTTGGATATTGTAATTCCGACTATATTAGTGATTTGGACCAACGACGATCAACTACTGGTTATGTGTTTACTCTTGCGAAGGCACCAGTTAGTTGGAAGTCTACTTTACAGGCAACAGTTGCTTTGTCCACTGCGGAGGCAGAGTATATGGTAGTTATAGAGGCTGTAAAGGAGGCAATTTGGCTTCAAGGATTGCTTGGTGAATTAGGGGTTCAACAGAAGCACATCAAAGTGTATTGTGATAGTCAGAGTGCTATTCTTTTGGCAAAGAACCAAGTTTATCACATAAGGGCGAAGCATATCGATGTTCGTTATCACTTTGTACGAGAGGTTCTGGAAGAAGATGAAGTAACAATCCAAAAGATTAGGACTACTAAGAATCCTGGTGACATGTTCACAAAAGTGGTGACTGCGGTCAAATTGTAACATTGTTTGGACTTGATCAATATTGTTAAAAGCTAAAGTTGGGCGCTTTGAAGCGTATTTGGTGACACTACTAAAATTGAGTTTTGTGAGAGATTTGAAGATATGGAGTTCGCCAAGGTGAAGATTTGTTGAAAAGTCCATAATTCTGGCTCACCTTTGTTGACAAAATTTGTCAACAATTTTTTTTTAGGAATCCCACATCAGAAAATGTAAAGCAAATGGGAAATTTGTTTAAGCTATAAATATAGCCTCCATTTCCTAATTGAAATCATCCCAAAATTGTCAATCTTTCCTAAGGCAAAAATTCTTTCTCTCTTTAGTACATATTTCATTTGTATTATTTTTTAAAATAATGAAATATAATTTGGTAGTGTCCAATGACGTAAGTATAATTGGCCGAACCTCGTTAAATTCTGGTGTTCTTTATTTGTCTATTTAATAGCTATTGTCGGGTATATTGTTAGTAAATTATTGTGCTGTTAAATTACTTAGAAAAATTATGTCTAAGAAGATTGGATTTTAAATGAGACAATTTGTGACTCCTCCAGTGTTTCCTGGAAATTTTAACTTGTGTGGTTTTTCAGTATAATCGTTTATACTTTATTCACCTCCTCAATAGTGTTCGAGATGAATTTGGTGAAAATTAACCCGAGTTTCCACAACATGATGCTCATGTTGGAATGATTCCTTCTACCAAGGCTGCTTGCCCATTAATCATTTGTTGGTTACTTATCAAATTACATCTGCTATTTGGTATACACTTTTGAGTTAGTGTGGAATTATTTTCTGCTTACCAAATAACTTATCATGTCTTATGGAACAATGATCAAGTCTAATTAGAGGATCAATTCAAACCAAAGTTTGGAAAATTCTTTTCCTTTCACCACTTTGGTCTATTTGGCTTAGAAGAAATGATGTCGTCTTCAGTGATACCATATGCGCTTTGGCCACTTAATGTCTCATATGTAACTATATTATGTAAGAGTTGTCTTAAAAAAAAAATTCAATGAATTTAATAATTATAGTTTATCATTGCTTCTAAAATGTAAATCATTTTAGATATTCAATCGATTATAAAGCTACGATAGTCACCTATACATCTTATTTTTTAGAATTTATCTTTTTAAATCTTTAATATCGACTTTTCACCCTAATCTTTAATTATTTTACCATCAGTGTTAAAAAATAATTCAATGAATTTAATAATTATAGTTTATCATTGCTTCTAAAATTTAATATGGACTAGATGCAAAATTAAGAACTTCTTTGGTCTTATTCTGGTTATAAAGGTTTTGAAGTCTCGCCCTAGAGTATCTTGGTGTCCACTGCCATACAATCACTTAAATGGAACACTGATGGTAAAATAATTAAAGATTAAGGTGAAAAGTCGATATTAAAGATTTAAAAAGATAAATTCTAAAAAATAAGATGTATAGGTGACTATCATAGCTTTATAATCGATTGAATATCTAAAATGATTTACATTTTAGAAGCAATGATAAACTATAATTATTAAATTCATTGAATTTTTTTTTAAGACAACTCTTACATAATATAGTTACATATGAGACATTAAGTGGCCAAAGCGCATATGGTAGACTTGAAAAGATTCTAAATTCCATCAATAATCAACGACCAAAGTCATGTTTCGCAAGCGCCAAATTAACAACTAATTTATTCGATTGGCAAAATCTCGAAGTTCCAGCCAATTAAATTTGCCTAATAATTCTATGTAACGTGCACATTCACATGCATTGGTTGCAAATATTTAAACTTAAAATGTGCTCAATTTTGCTCTATAAAAACCCTAAGATTACCATACATTTCTCATCAATCTCTGTTATATAATAAAAGCTTAATTGTAGCCAAGAAATAAATTTGAGAAATGGGTTCAAGACGAGTAGCCTCAATTGCCTTGCTACTTTCACTTAATTTGCTATTCTTCACAATGGTGAGCTCAGCAAGTTGCCCAGTGGATGTACTGAAGCTCAAGGTATGTGCTGAAAGAGTTTGATCCTCAACTGAAGTTTTTGTATTGAAAACGTTGGAGTATAAAAAGAGAATTACAGGACAGATGGTTATAACAGAATGATCTTTGAATTACAATAAATCTTAGACCAATTCAAAAATAATATCTTCCTATTATTTTGCTGTAGACACCGGGTCCTGATACAGCTCAGACCAAGGTTACCTAATGAAGATAATATTTATTCAAAAATAGACAGAAAATGAAAGCACTTTGGCTCTCTATGGACTGGGATTTCAGCAGGGTATTTTAGGCAAATCTTAATAATTTCTATAAAAAATATAAAAAATATAAAATATAAAATATAAAATATTAAAAATTAAAATTAAAATTAAGGTTAGGTTAATTTAATTTATTGAAGTTATAGGATTATTAAATTAAAGAGAAAATAAATTAGAAGGTAAGTAGAGAGATTAATTAATTAGAGTATATGATAATTAATTAGAGTACATAATAACTTAAAATAAAAGAGGGTATTTAGGTAACTTACATAAAACTAGGCTATAAAAAGAAAGCTAACCTAGACCTAAAGGGGGGCGGCAGATTGAGAAAAAAAAAAGAGAGAAACAATTGAGGGGAGCCGCCAAGAGGAAGAGACCAAGAAGAAAAAGAAAGAAAAGAAAAAAAAGGAAGAGAGAGCAAGTGAACAGAGACCGAAAAACAGAAAGAAAGACAGAGAGAAAAGGAAAATAAAAGAGTGAGGAGCTGAGAGAGGATAGCCAAGAAAAGAGCAAAATGTCCAAGAAGAATAGACCGAAACCAAAAGAGAGCCTAAGGTGTTTGAGTTCTATTGATCTTGAGAAGCTACAAATCTGAAGGTAACATCAAAAGCTTGTAACTCGGGACAGTGTAAAAAAGGGATCAAGTTTATTTGTATATATTTGCATTGGCTTGATATTTAATTTCTTGAATTTGCTATTTCTTGCTATTTGTATTTCTATTGGTTATTAATCCATTTACACCCATCAAAACCAAACCAAAAATGGAATAAATGGGTTAAATCGAAAAACACTACTCATCATTCTCAACCATTGTCATCTTCTCTATAAAAAGCCATGAACCTCTGTTCTTCATATGGTTGTCTGTTAATATTTGATTTCATTGGCTTTGTTTTTTTTCAATTGATGATATTACGGGTTAATCATTTATCCCATTTTATCTTTGATTTATTCAAAGTTTGTGATAGTTTTCATGGTTTAAAAGATTAGAAACTACAAAAATGACTTTACTGTTCATCTTCTTCGTTTTTTTATGTGTTTCAGTTTTTTCAAAATTCTTGATTCATGGTTCTGTGTGTCATGCCTCAATTTATGTTTTTTTTTATTTGACAATTATATTGATGGGTTTTATGCGTGAATCCTTTTTTTACCATTTTTTGGGGTCGAGATCCTGTATTGGGCACGTTGTATGGATTGCTGGAAGTGAAAGCTGCTCTGTGTCCTGTTCTATATGCATGGTTTCTGCATTTTTCCTTCATTTTGGGCCAATCTACAGTAATTTTGTCTTTTAGCCTTCCTTTCCACGTGATTCATTTAGTTTATTTATTTTAGTTTTCTTCATTTATGTATATTTTATTCTCTTTTGTTTAATTGTTTTATTTTACTTTATTTCATTATTTTGTTATTTTCATTTAGTTTTGAACATCGTCATCATTATTGTTACTTTATATTAATAATGTTTCTTATTATTATTATTATTAAATTATATTATTAAATTATATTTTTGCATGATTTCTTCTCATAAGTTGGCCATGCATGCATGTGTTTTTTTCATTCCATTTGTTTATTTTCTTCTTCTCACGTTGGGCCCACCTTTTGTTTTCATCTCATGGCCATTAGCACACGTATATTTGCACATTTGTTTCTTCCACTTGTTTAATTACTTAATTCATGTGTAATATGCATTTGATATTTAACTTATTTGATTGATAATTCATGTCATCCATTCATTTATTTGTTTAGATATTATTATTATTATTATTATTATTATTATTATTATTATTATTATTTCAAAATAATATATTATTATTGTTATTTTAAATTAATATAATATATTATTATTATCGTTGTTATTATTATTATTATTATTATTATTATTATTATTTATTAATTTTCATTTTACATGTATATTTTCATGGCTTGAGCAATTGCTACAGTGCCTTTTTTATTACTTTGCATGTATACTATTTTAGTGGGCCATGCTAATGCTTTATTCTTTTGCTTCATCTATTGTTTTTGCTTGCATTTCTTTTACTTGTCCCTTTGGGTCACACGTGCACCAATGCACTTCATTCTAATTTATTCTTGGATATTGTCAAACTATATTCACTATATTTTCCAAAGAATAGGAAGAAGATATATACAGCATTTTACATCCTAAACAAGAGTCCTATATTAAGCAAGAATTCTATATTAAGAAAACTTCTAAAACTACCCGATTGCTACAATCAAAGATATCCTATAATTAAGATTTCACACATATCTTGACAGCTCATGTCCACACTCCCCCTCAAGTTGGAGCAAAAATATCCAATATACCCAACTTGCCAATTATATCATGAAACTTCTTTCCTGGAACTGCCTTTGTAAGAATATCAGCAAGCTGTTGTTCAGACTTGACAAACGAAAACTGTATAATCTTTTGATCCACATTATCCTTGAGGAAATGTCTATCCACTTCTACATGTTTTGTGCGATCATGTTGAACTGGATTGTGAGCAATCTCAATTGCTGCCTTATTATCACAATAAAGATTCATAGGTTTTGAATGTTCAATTCCCAAGTCTGATAACAGACGTTTAATCCACAACAATTCACATACCCCATTTGCCATCCCTCGAAATTCTGCTTCGGCACTTGATCTAGCAACAACCTTCTGTTTCTTACTTTTCCAGGTAACAAGATTGCCCTCCACAAAAGTAAAGTAACCAGATGTAGATCTTCTGGTTGTTTGATCGCCTGCCCAGTCTGCATCTGTATATCCTTCAATATTAGAGGCATCCTGTTTTGAAAATAACAACCCTCTTCCAGGAGCTCCTTTTAGATATTTTAGAATGCGGTATACTGCTTCCATGTGTTCTTCACTTGGCTCATGCATAAACTGACTAACCACACTTACAGCATATGCTATGTCTGGTCGGGTATGAGACAAATAAATTAGTCTTCCAACCAACCGTTGATAGCGTCGTTTATCTGTTGGGACTTGATTAGGAAAAATTCCAAGCTTGTGATTTACCTCCATAGGTGTTTCTAATGGTTTGGAAGCAAGCAACCCAGTTTCATTTAGCAGATCCAACACATATTTTCGCTGTGATAGAATGATCCCTTGATTTGAACGAGCTATTTCGATGCCTAAGAAGTATTTCAGTTGTCCGAGATTCTTCATTTCAAACTTAGCCGCCAAATACTCTTGTACTAACTTCATCTCTTCATGATCATCTCCTGTTAAGATCATATCATCAACATACACAATTAAAATTGTTACCTTCCCTTCTTTGTGTTTTACAAACAAAGTATAGTCAGCATTACTTTGTTTATAATCGAATGCTTTCATTGCAGTAGAAAATCTCCCAAACCAAGCTCTAGGTGATTGCTTCAGCCCATATAATGCCTTTTTTAAGCTGCACACTTTACCTCTATTTATTGGACTACATTTCACACCTGGAGGCAACTCCATATATACTTCCTCTTCTAATTCCCCATGAAGAAATGCATTCTTCACATCAAATTGATGAAGTGGCCAGTCACGGTTAACTGCTAAGGATATGAGAATGCGAATTGTATCAATTTTTACGACTGGGGCAAAAGTTTCCTGATAATCCACCCCATATCGTTGTGTATAGCCTCTAGCTACAAGTCTGGCTTTGAATCTCTCAATGCTTCCATCTGCTCTAAGTTTCGTTGTAAATACCCATCTACATCCAATGGTTTTCTTTCCTTTGGGTAAAGAAACAACCTCCCATGTAGAGTTTTTTTGCAAAGCCTCCATTTCTTCATTCATCGCTGTCTTCCACCTGTGATCTGCTAATGCTTCCTGCACACTACTAGGAATAGAAATACTTGATAATTGATTAATAGCAAGTGCATATGACTTTGACAATCTATGAGTGGAGACAAAATTATTTATTGGATATTTCACGTTTGCCTTAGGATCGGGTTCATACTGTTTCATTTTGACTCCTCTATTGACTCTTTTTGGATATCTAGAAGTTAAGTTTTCAGAAGGAACAGTGAGTTCATTGGACCGAATATTTACTTCATCGGAATGTTCAGGAATAAGAAGACTAGGAGGCGAGATTACCTGAGAGTTAGTATCGGAACGAGGGGCTGATGTATTCTGACCAGATTCTTTAGTTATTGGCGTTAAAATTGGCAACTCTGTTATATTCTCGAAATCATCTTCAAGTTCTGTTCTGTCTTCAACGTCTTCTTCATGTTCACTGGTGCCATGACCTTTATCAGTTCGAAGTCTTCCACTGATGTAATCCAATTCTGCTGAAACATCATCATTAAAAATCGGTAAACTTTTTGCTTCTTTATCCGCTTCACCCAAAGTCTCCCCCTGAAGAGGAGAAGTAGAAGCTCCCCCTGAATAATATGGCTCAGTCTCCTGAAAAGAGACATCCAATGTTACATGAGCTTTACGAGCTTGAGGATCATAACACCTGTATCCTTTTTGATAATCAGAATATCCAATGAAGACACATTTCTTAGCACATGGATCTAATTTACTTCTCAAAACTTTTGGAATATGAACATAAGTGGTACAACCAAAGATCCGGGGTTCAAGGTTAGGAATATGAGGAACAGATAATAAGGACTGCAATTTCTGTTGAGGAGTTTGGAAATCAATCACACGAGATGGTGTTCGGTTGATAAGGTAGACGACGGATTTGACTGCTTCTGCCCAATATTGTCTAGGCATGTTCATATCAAATAGAGAGGCACGAACTACTTCCATAATTTGTCTATTCTTTCGTTCTGCTAAGCCATTCTGTTGTGGGGTGTAAGTGCAGGAGGTTTGGTGATGAATTCCCTGTTGGTTTAAGAATGTGCTAAGAGATGTACCCATAAACTCTGCTGCATTATCAGTTTGCCAAACCTGAATAGACTTTTGATACTGAGTTCTAACCATATAATAAAACTCCTGAAAAACAAAATCAATATCACCCTTTTTCCGAAGTAAAGATACCCATGTCATTCGCGTGCATTCATCAATAAAGGTAACAAAAAAACGAGCATTAGAGAATGAACTAAGTTTTGCAGGTCCCCATATATCCGAATGTATAACAGCAAAAGGTTCTAAGCTTTTATTCAAACTTGGCAAATACGAAACACGATGACTCTTTGCTAGTTCACAAATACTACAATGAAAATCGGAATCATTCAATTTAGCAAATAGATGTGGTTTCAGTTTTTTAAGATAACCAAAGGAGAGATGACCCAATCGGCGATGCCATAACCATACTGATGCTTGATTGTTTTCTCCACTGCTAACGTGACAGATGTGAGTTAACTCTTTCTCTGCTGGCTTTACTAATTCCAAGTAATAGAGTTTGCCTCTTTTAACACCATAACCAAGAATCTTCTTTGTCAGAATATCCTGGAAAACACAAGAATCAGGCCAAAAAGTTACAGTACAATTAAGATTGGAAGTGATTTGGCCGACAAATAAGAGATTATGTTCAAGAGAAGGGACAACTAAGACAGATTTTAACGTGAGTTTCTTAGACAAAGCAACAGACCCTTCCCCTAGAATAGGACAAGTATTGCCATTAGCTGTAGACACAACAGACTGGGATGAAGGAAAGATATTAACCTGGTCAGAATTTCGAATCATGTAATCAGATGCACCACTACCAATAATCCAAGTATTATTCCTAGATTTTGCAGAAAAAACATGAGCATTACCAGCAATACCTGAGTGAGCAATATTTGCTATAGGTTGTTTTGGAATTTCAGTATTGGAGAGAGATTCATCAGAAGTCGTTGCCAAGGCTTTTCCAGCAACCTTCTTCCTCGGCTTCTTTGAGAAATCCCACCATTCAGGATAGCCAATAATCTCAAAACATTTTTGTTTGGAATGACCTTTCTCACCGCAGTGACTACATGTAAAATTGTTAGTCTTTCCACTTGGCTTCCGGATCTGCGTAGTCATCATAGCTGAATGTTCAGACAGCTGTTTTTGAAGACCTCCCATGGTCTGTCGTTGTTGATGCTCTCTACGTACATATGCATATGTGCTTTCCAGATCTAGTTTCGAGTCCCTTCGTAGAATCTCACCACGGACTTGATCAAACTCAGAATCCAGTCCACTCAGGAAGATATGTACTCGAAGCCTGGCCATTGCTGAATGTAAGTGGACCACTCCTTCAACCGTTCCTTCTTGAGAGACAGACCTGTGATCAATTTCCTGAAATATAGCAACAAGTTCATTGTAATATATTGATAAAGGTCTACCATCTTGTTTGGTAGAAAAAGATCTTTGATTCAATTCAAATAGGCGAGTTTCATCCGAGCCATCATAAAAAGTTTTGGATACAGCATCCCATATCTCTTTAGCTGTTGACAATCGTATAAAACGTTGCATCAATACTGGACTCATTGAATCAATAAGCCAGCTTTTCACTCTTTGATTTTCAGTAATCCATGTTGCATAAGTGGGATCTTCAGGTGAAGGTTTTTTCGATTCTCCAGTAAGAAATCCGAACTTGTTGCGAGCTCCAATACGCATCTCCATAAGTTGAGACCATAATGGATAGTTTGTTTCATCTAGGATGATACTAGTTGGAAAAAAAGAAGTATCTTGATGGATGATTATGGGTTGATTATTTTCAGTGGTTGGGACAATAGGGTTCGGGTTGGCCATTCTAGCCTTCAACAAAGAATTTTCTTGAACTAGTATGGCTCTGATACCATGTCAAACTATATTCACTATATTTTCCAAAGAATAGGAAGAAGATATATACAGCATTTTACATCCTAAACAAGAGTCCTATATTAAGCAAGAATTCTATATTAAGAAAACTTCTAAAACTACCCGATTGCTACAATCAAAGATATCATATAATTAAGATTTCACACATATCTTGACAGCTCATGTCCACAGATATTATCACTATTCATGAGTTGCTTGTGTGCTAAGATTTGTTATTAACATTTAGCTTAATAATTAATTTGATTGATTATTTATATTTAATTAATTTAATTGGTGAACTATATTTAACTAGCTTAATTGATTGTCATATTATCTAGTTGATTGTGTAATTGATTATTTGAGTTGTTTAATTTATTCAATCATTTATTTGTTTATATTTTAGTATTGATTTGATTTAATTTGCTAACATTTTATTTTATTCTTTTTTATTCGCATCCAAAACTTATTTGTTTCACTTTGAGTGATATTTCTGAGCGGGCCGGTGGAGCAAGGAATTAAAGTCTCTCTCGTAATAACTTGGGTTTGCATTTCTTTACCATTGCATTTATTTTGTTCTATTATTTCCATGTGTTGTATGTAAAAATGCATTTCAAAACTTGCCCGCATCACAATAAAATCACTTTATTTACAATAACTAAAATTGAGGATTTTTATTAATAAAATGGACCAATGTCCTAAATTTTATCCAATAAAATTTCACCATCAAAATAGAGAACTAATTTTCATAAAATAGGGATCACTCATCCCGATTTTTCACAATAAACGCCTAAAAAATAGTTTTCTAATCTTTTAATAAAAAAGGGGAACCAATGTTCCCAAAATTCAATAAATGTCCCGATTTATGTATGTTACATTTTATTTTTAAGGTGTTTATTCATTTTTATTAATTTTGGGGCCCTTGTAATTTAAGTGTTTGGGGCAAATTCTATTCTTCTAATATAATTTATTTATTTATTTATTTATTTAGACGCTTTCTAATGTGGATGAGTTGCGCTTTAAATTCAATGCATGTTCGTGTGAGGAGAGAAATGGAATCGCGTTTCATTAAAAACTCATTTATAAAACTTAACTTAACTCATTAATAAAAGTAAAGTTCCGAACACCGTCTTTGGTTTAAGACCATCGAGGTTAGAAACCTCTCCCAAATTTTTGGGTGGCGACTCCAGAACACTTCAAGGTACCTTTAGGCGTCATTAGGCTAGGTGGCATCTCCCCAATGTCCTATTGGGAGGGATGTACCGATGATGTCTCGTGGCGCCCATGATAAAAAAGACGCGACCGATCCCTCGAGCCCCGAAAGGAGGGCTCAACGAGGGCCTTGCTGGTCCGGCGCGCGTCACAGTGGCGACTCCACTGGGGAATGATCGAAACTTTGCTTCGAAAGTGAGTTAAGTTAAGTTTTATAAATGAGTTATTAATGAAACCAAAATTCCATTTCTTTTCGAAATTGCATTACACTCATTAGAGCCTTAGAATATGTTAGTTGGTCCCCTATTTACCCCGGTACGTTCCTAAAATACGACCCTACTTTCACTCATTGTAGGGAAGTGTTCAGGATAATCACCAGCCCAAGTCTCGTGCCATTAATGGTATATCAAATGATGACCCGATCGGTCGTTATGCTCGTGATGAGCTAGACCTGTCGGTAGGGATCACGCTTGGGTAGACCTAAAGTAACACCACCCTCTGACTAAAGCTCATGTAATGACCATAGAAACTTCCACTAGGTTACGTGTACCTTAACAAATGTGCTTGTTACGTGGGCCTTTATATATTAAGCCAGTTCAAGCATACTAACTGGGCGCTCGTCAAAGGCTCTCATGCCCCGGTGGGCCCACGATTAAGGTGTTTGAAAGGTTCGAATATTTAATGGCCAAAATCCATACGCATGTGCTTTTAAATTAAGAGTGTTATGCTGCTGGTTTTTTACCATGCACCATACGCGCCCATTGGGTTCCCCGTTAACCCATGGGTCAAGCCCACCTAGGAAAGAGACTGCACTACCGCGTGTGTGGGAGTAATAAGGTTGGAAGGTGCTATGTGCTTGTATGTGGTTGTCTCTGTTGCATTAACACGGTCATGCATTATTACTGTCATTCATGCATCACGCTAACAATTTTGACTTTTCAGCCATCATAGGTACGAATCCGTGGTCTAGGGGTTTAGACGGCCGATTGGTAAGGAGAAGATCTTTCTTTGAGTCAGTGGAGCAAGCTTCGTTTTGGAGTTCAGAATCTCTATCGGATAGCACAGAATCCCTGGTTTCAGAATTATCATCAGACATGGCTAATCCAGATGCGAATGTCGCCCAAGATATGTATAGGAGAGTCCAGGAAATGGAGCGTAGATTTGAGGAGTTTGAGAGGAGAATGATGACGATGATGGGGAACTTGACTGCCGCCCTGATACCCCCAGCGGGCCAACAAGCTGCCACCGCTGCTGGAGGTCAAGCGGAACAGATTCTAATTAGGGAGGCTCCTCCTGCAGCAGTGGTGGAACTCCCTTCTGTTGTTGAGCCTAGGAATTTTCCTAACGTTGAGCATAGGAGGGTTGAGGAGCACAGGCCGGAAGAGGATTATGTGGAGGATGAACCCGAGGAGTCTATGTCAGTAAAAGCCAGATCTCCTAAGGAGGATGTTGCCCTGAAGAAAATAGAGGAGAGGGTTGAAGCGATGGCCCGTTTGTTATCTGCAGGCAAGGGGATAAGCCCGGAAGACCGAGATTTGGATGATGAAGAAATGCTCCCTCAGAGGTTCAAAATGCTCGACTTGCCAAAATTCGATGGCACCTCAGATCCGTCCGCACATATCAAGCAATACACGCTTGTGATGAAAGGGATGATGCTCTGTAAAAGATAAAAAGTCGAGTATTTCTGTCTCAGTTTGGTTGGGCCCGCCAATGATTGGTATTATGGTTTGGACCGAAGGGCGAGAGAAGACTGGGATTTGCTAACTGAAGAATTTCTAAGGCAGTATGATTGCAGCACCCGGATGGAGGTGACTTTGAAAGATCTGGAGCTCCTTCAGCAGAAGCCTAATGAATCCTTCCACGAATACCTTACTCGCTGGAGGAGTAGAGTGATGAAAATGAGGCAAAAGCCGGATACCCCTGATCAAATTCAGTTATTTATCCGAAATGCGAGTCCATATCTGAGAGATGGACTAAAGATGAAAGGGTTAAGAGACTGGGGGTCTTTAAAGGACATCGCCATAGAGGAAGAGAGTGAACACCTGACCAAGAAGGCGAATGGTGAAAGGTCTGCTGAAAAGAGATATAATGGTCAGGGGGCAAATGAGTGGGCAGACTCTGGTAGTGGCAACAGGCCTAAAGAGATCGCTGAGGTGTCAGTTGCGGGGGTAAATCAAAGGCGCTTTTCGAATTTGGGTCGACCTCTCTCATGGGTGTTAAAGAGACTGATCAAGGAGGAGAAGTTGCAGCCCCTGTCGTCCAAAGCCAGCCAAAACTCAAGGACAGCCAGGGCACAAAAGCGATGAGTATTGCGCTTTTCACCAGCATACAGGGCATATGACAGACCGTTGTGCGAGGCTAAGACATGAAATTCAGGACTTGATCGACAGTGGGCAGATCACTGATCCTGAACAGAGGGAAAATAAGAAGATGTCCGCTTGTGATACTGTGCCACCGCCGGTCTTCATGATTGGTTCAAGCCTGCCTGAATGGTATGTATTGCAAGATTTGTATGATAATGAATACATCACCATCACTCGCCTTGGAGCAGATGAAGAAGTGAATTCTGTAACGGTGGTAGATTGCTGGACAACTAGCGAGAGTGATGCCTCAATTCATCTTCTTCGTTTTTTTATGTGTTTCAGTTTTTTCAAAATTCTTGATTCATGGTTCTGTGTGTCATGCCTCAATTTATGTTTTTTTTTATTTGACAATTATATTGATGGGTTTTATGCGTGAATCCTTTTTTTTACCACTTTTTGGGGTCGAGATCCTATATTGGGCACGTTGTATGGATTGCTGGAAGTGAAAGCTGCTCTGTGTCCTGTTCTATATGCATGGTTTCTGCATTTTTCCTTCATTTTGGGCCAATCTACAGTAATTTTGTCTTTTAGCCTTCCTTTCCACGTGATTCATTTAGTTTATTTATTTTAGTTTTCTTCATTTATGTATATTTTATTCTCTTTTGTTTAATTGTTTTATTTTACTTTATTTCATTATTTTGTTATTTTCATTTAGTTTTGAACATCGTCATCATTATTGTTACTTTATATTAATAATGTTTCTTATTATTATTATTATTAAATCATATTATTAAATTATATTTTTGCATGATTTCTTCTCATAAGTTGGCCACTGTCATTTTTGCATGCATGTGTTTTTTTCATTCCATTTGTTTATTTTCTTCTTCTCACGTTAGGCCCACCTTTTGTTTTCATCTCATGGCCATTAGCACACGTATATTTGCACATTTATTTCTTCCACTTGTGATGCGTGCACAGGGGGGTCAACCCATCATGGTAATCCTACGCAGGCCGAATTGTGGAAGCTATGGAGATTCAAGAGAGAGTTGAGCCAAATTGTGCTATATCTAATCCAATGGGGCCAAATGCAAAAGATGGGCTTTAATTGTGCTTGATTAATTATTTCAATCTCGAAGAGTAGCTTTAGGCTGCCCAAGGGGCTTATTTTATTATGTTGAACTTGTTTTGTTTTAATTATTTAGTTGGACCCTCATATAGCTTAATTGGCTTATTTTAAGTGAGTTGGGCTTACTTTAGGTTGGGCTCATTTAAATTAATTATTTTAGGCTTGTGGGTTGTTGTATTTTAGAGTTAATAAGTTTGGGCTTTAGTTATTTGGTGGGAGGCCCATGTGTTAGGTGGCCTTTTGACTTATTTAGGGTTTGGTGGGAGGCCCATGTGTTAGGTGGCCATGTGTTAGGTGGAATTTTGACTTATTTAGGGTTACCTACCTTTTGGGGGCTATAAATACCTCATTATAAGTTGTAAAAGACACATCAAAAACACTTTTGAATACTATCATTTGGCTTGGCCGAATTTTCTTCATTGGAGAGGAAAGCTTGTCTTCTTCTTTTGCATCAAGAACTTAAATTCTTATCAAGGTATTTACTTTGTGGCGAATTCTGTTCTTGTATTTCTAAATCAATCTATTATAAGCGTTTCCATTCACATGTTGTTTGGGGGTTCTTTAGATTGGGAGTTTCTTCTTGTTCATGTTCATGCCATATTGTGTGTTTAAGGGGTTTCGGGTTCTTTAGCCTTGGGGTTCCGCATCATTTGGTATCAGAGCTTGGATTAGGATAAATTCTTATTTATCTTGTGTTAATTTTCTGTTCTATTGTTTTATTTCCATTAGAACAAGATAATTCCGCATTGTTTAATTTACAATCTTATTCTTATCAAATTCGTGTTCTTCTTTATTTTTGAATTTGTTCTTTTGTGTTCTTCTTTGTTCCCACATCAGATCTTGTGTTTGATGTTTTAAGTTATAAAAAAAAGGAAAAAAAATCTTTGGTACTATTCAAGTTACTGTTCATATTACTATTCACAGCACTGTTCATCCGAATTTAAAAAAAAAAACAAAGAAAAGTCAGCATTGAGATAAAGCTAGGAAAGAAAAATCACAAAGAAACAAAAAATTTAGATTTGGTCATACTTTGAATTTGGAGATTAATTTGAAAAGTCAAAGTGAATATTTATGGGTAGTTGTCATTTTTGACTTTCTTTGATTTATTGTCTTCATATCCATTGTAGTAAAATTGACTTTTCCATTAGGGAAATACCAAAATTCAGATTTGTCATACTTTGAATTTAAAAATTAATTTGAAAAGTCAAAGTGGTAATTTATGGGTAGGTGTCATTTTTGACTTTCTTTGATTTCTTGTCTTCACATCCATTGTATCAAAATTGACTTTTCTATTAGGGAAATACCAAAATTCAGATTTGTCATACTTTGAATGTGAAAATTAATTTGAAAAGCCAAAGTGGCAATTTGTTGGTAGGCGTCATTCTTGACTTTATTTGTTAAGTGTTTTCATTGCATTCTCATTTAAATTTGTTGAATTGTGAATCATCTTGACTTGGAATTAAATTCTGAAGTGCAACTGAGGACAGCAAGCTGGAGTGGAAAAAGGCTTGAGTGTGTAAGCTTAGAAGAGGGTAAAAGCCAAGTTGAGTGAAACACGGGTGGAGTGCAATATTTTGAGTGAAACACGTGAGGGAGTGAATTATGAGGTCTTTTTTTTCCCTATTAACATTTATTTGCAGTTTATAAATCAAGTCGAGAAGGGAAAAGAAAGGAGATAATTTTTTGAGGAAGAAGATGAAAACGTGCCTAATGTGAAGATGATGTACAAAACAATCATGAGTGAGTTTAAGAAGTTAAATTCCAGGATGGATCAGATGGCGGAGAGAATGGATGAGTCTACTAGAATCCAAAATCGAAGTAGATTAATTGACCGTCAGAGGAATAGGGAAGAATCTAAAGATATGGAATTGCGGTTTAAACAACTATTTAGACAGCTAGATAAGTGTTTAAAAAATGAGAGAAGAAAGAAAGAGGAAGTTGCAATGGAAGAAATTATATGTGAAGCTGAAAGAGATGCTATAGATTTATATGCTGATGAGATTGTCAATGAGGAAGATAAAAGTGAAAGTGTAGATATTGTTCTCTTGAGTGAAAAGCAAGAAGATTGTAAAAAGGAAGAAGATTGTGTAATTGAGATGGAAGATCAGCATGTTTTGATTGGCCCTTTATTGCTTGAGGAGGCTGAATTAAGCATGGAAAAAGAAGAGAATTATGATAAAAACAAAATGGTTGTTTTGACTAACCATATTTTTCCTAGTGATTTGGTTAATTTGCAGGAACATTATGAGTTAATTTCTGAAGAAGTATTTATATTATTTCCACATGTTCCCAAGATCGTCTGTGAAGATCAATTTATTCCACAAGCTTCAATTCCCAACTTAAATAAAACGAAGATTCGAGGACGAATCTTTTCTAAAGAGGGAGGGGATGATGCGTGATGGGTGTCGAATCCAACAAAAATAAAATTCTACTCTATAAATATTTATAGCAAAGCATGAGTAGAGTTGTCTCCCAAGAGATTGGTCAAATTATTAAATCTGATTTTTACTTATGAAATAAGAGAAAGATGAAGGGGGGTTTTTGTTTATGAAAAATAAGATTAAAACAAATAAATCATAAAGCAGAAAATTAAAAGGATAAAATCAAATATTGAAAACTTCTAGTCAAATGAATATCTTGGTTATGATTCATTCAAACTGATCATTGAATATAATTGGATAATTTCATACTTCTTCAAATAAATTGGTTATGAACACTAACAAGCTCTAGTATTCTGCTCTTCCTTAATATTAATTTTAAAAGTGATAAGATCAACTGATAAATCTTATTTCTCAACAACCACTAAACAAGTTCTTAGGATTTAATTGAGAAATAGCATTAAGAATTAGAAAAGCTACCAATTCCAATCAATAATACACAAGCTCGATTATTTAAATTGGACCAAATAAATTCACCCACACTAAACTCAAAGATTCAATTCAATGAGTGTACAGATTTGCCACTTTGCCAAATTAAATAAACAATTACGGATTTATTAATCTGACTAGCAGTATTTATTCCTTCAAAATCAGACGTCAATAATTTTAATGGGACAAAATATCATTAAGTATAGAAAATATTCAGATATTTGAGAAGAGAAAACAATGAAAACGAATTCTCACAATTTATTTATGAATCATACCTTAATATCCTTGACTAGAAAAGAGAATTCAGCCACTCATGGCTGTAAAACAATCAACTAGAAAATAAAGAAAGCAGCAATTCAAAAGTTTATTTCAAGGTTCAAGATATGATTTCCTTCATCACAAGATCCTATTTATAGAAAACTTAGACTAGAAATTTGATCATTTTTCTCAAAGACTTTTCAAAGGTCCAATTTTTGCTGCCAAAAGTCGGGTAAAAGATCTGGCTAAATTGATTTCCAATAGCAGCAATTCTTGAAAAATCTGCACTGCATAATTCTGCGCAAGCGACCGTGGGCACGCTTAAGTGTGATTTCATGTTGAAAATGTAGACCTGATACTTTTAGCTTCCATTCTTGACTTCCAATTTTAATTTCTTTGATTCTCAGCTCCATTTCTTGACTTCCAATTAGCTCCAGATTTTATTTGACTTTAAATTCCTACTTTTTGATTTCTTTTTCCCATTGAGCATGAATTCCTACTAAAAGATTAAATAGAAATTAAATCAAATATTTATCTTATTAAATAAGCACAAAATAGGAGTTTTTCATGGAAAATAAATAGGAATATTTTTGCTTCATCAAATTCCCCCACACCAATCCTTTGCTTGTCCTCAAGCAAATCAATTTCCACACCCCATAACCTTGCCATATTCTCCCCTTCAAAATTTCTTTTCAAAACTCAACATGTCTCAAAGAAATAATTCATAAAAATGTTCATCAGTTCAAATGATCTTTCAATGTTATCCAAAGATGCAAGACTTAACACCCTCACAAAAAATATCACTCAAATCACTCAAGTATTTAGGCTAAGTATTTAACAATAGAGCACTCCAAGTCACAAAAATAAAAAGGAATTACCATAGGCTTGCCATTCAATCAAATCTCCACCACTAACCATTAATTCATCTAAAAATCAAAGGGTCTTCAATTGGGTTGTAATGGGGCTAAGGTCAAAGGGATGGAAAAAGGAAAAATTTAGGCTTAAATAAGTTAAACATAATAAACAAATGCCTTTAAAGAATTTAGAAAGAATTTCTGCAATGTGAGGAAAATAGAAACATAAATTTCTTTATTAAAGTGGCCCAAGCTTTTTTTTTTTTTTTTCTTTTTCTTTTTTCTTCATTTTTTTTTTCATTTTTTTTTTGAAGAGAAAATTAATTCCCTTAAGACTTTTGACTTGACCTTTATTCATTTTCAAATTTAACGGCCACAAATGCTTTGCTTATTATTATTTTTTTTCTTTTTGAATCCTCCTTATAACTATGCAGATATTCTTTAGATAATTTATCTATTAGTTCAACAAATAAGGGTTCAACATTATGGCTTCAATAAACAGGCTTAGGCTAACAATTTTAAGGGTTATTTCCAAGAATATGGTTATAGGCTCAAAGTGGTTAACTAATGGATTAGAAGGTAGGTTAACAAGAAAAAGGTTTAAAACAAATTGTTATCATCCTAAATGCCCTTATCACTTTAATGAAATAAATTAAGAATGTGATCTCAAAATGAATCTCATGGCAAGTTCTAGAATTCACAATTTATATTGGACACACTCGCAAGAAAAATAAGAACACATATAATGTATGTTCATTTAGGCTCAAAAACTCACAACAAATATTAAGGGTTAAAATTGGTGCTTAAATCTTGCAACTTTATCATACAAATCAGAACACTTAAATGATGTGTCAAAACAAAACTTTAAAAATCAAAATTGGAGACATGAGAACCTGTATTTCAATTTTTCCGAGGAGAATAGACTTAGCCAAAGGACATTTCCATTTTTCTGCTCAAAAACACTTTAAGGGGTGCAATTAAAAATATTAAAGCAAATAAAAATATCAAAATAAAGAGAAACTGGAAACAAATATCAAAATAAAAGTGCAGTAATGTGTAAATGCTGTAATGCTAGATTTAATACAGACATAATATCAAAAATTAGTATTCCCCTCCCCCACACCTAAACTTTACATTGTCCCCAATGTAAAGCTAGGATCAAAATACATCAAAAATAAAAATGAAACAAAATTGGGAGGTAAAAATACTGCCCTGAAAAGATCTAGAGAGGGGGTTTGGGTAACCCGAAATGATCAAAAAGTGTATCCATATATTGCTCCAATCTGCTCAATCGACCTTCTAATCTGTCAAGTCTAGAGGTCAGCTCACGCCACGGTTGAGATGGGCCAGCGTCATCATCGGATTCAGACGGGCGAGCTCGCTTGTTGCGCACAATCCGAGTATAAAAACCAGGGCCAGAAGGGGCTGCCCTGTATTGGCCATTGGGTAATTTCTCCATCTCTCCCATCCTGTGCAAACAATAATGTCCAATGGACCAACCTCACAAACAATATGCATATCAGTATTGTTGAGATCCAAAACTCCCAAATGCATAACAATAAAAGTTACTAAAAAAAACCCAAGCAAAGATGCCTTCTCTTCTTTTTAGCCATTGCTAAGAATTATCTACCATAAAATACTGCAAAATTAATTGGTCTGGGCACTTATCAATCACAAATTAAATTTACACCAATAAATTCAACCCAACAATTTTAATTGAAATTTTTTTTTTTCGAAATTCCCAAATTACCCAACAATTCAACAGAATTTTCAGCAGCTCAAAGTCACGAAACACCCAAAATACCCAACACTTCCAACAAATCCGAATTAATCCACAATTAAAAACCAAGAAAACAACTCAATTAAAGATTCAATCCCAATTCAAACAAAAATCAAGCACAAATAAACATGAAAATCAACTCCTAGATAACCACAAATTAATCCAAATCTACCAAATCAAACACAAAACTAACCAAACCCATTTATAAGCTCCGATGAAGATATTATCGGTGAAGAGGGAGCTGCTGATCTCCGTTGCAGTCGCGGAGGTGGCTACTGATCATGCTCCGGTCCGGCGAGGCTTCTCCTACGGCGGCAAGAAGAAAGAAAAGAAAGGTGGTGAGAACAGGGAAGTGGATGTCGGTGAAGAGTAGAAAAAGGGAAAAAAAAACGTGAGCTAAGAGGAGTAAAAACAAACAATAAAAAAAAAAAGAAAAATAGAAATGTGAGAACAGAGAAGAAGATGTCGGCTGGGTTTGAAAAGAAGAAAGAAAAAACAAGTATTGTAAGGAAAGGGAAGTAATAAAAACAAAGAATAAAATAAACAAGTAAAATAATTGTTTAAAAGAAAAAGTAACAAGGAAAGATGAAAAGTGGAAAAAGAATGAAAATTGTGAACTAAAAGAAGCAAAATAAACAACAAAAAGACAAAGTAGAAATACAATTATTAAAAAGTAACAAAGAAAGATGAAGAGTGGAGAATGAAAAATCGTGAACCAAATAAACAAATAATAAAGAGACAAAAAACAATTGTTAAAAAGTAACAAGGAAAGAGAAAAAATATAGATAATGAAAAAGTAAAAAGTAAACACAACAAAGAGAATAAAAAGAAAACGTAAACATATATCTTAATTTAAATCACATTAACCATTAAAATCAAACTCTTACCCAGAATTGAAAAAGAACACACCAGTTTTTTCCCCCTTTTTTTTTTAATTTTTTAATTTTTAATTTTTTTATTAATTATTTTTTTTTAGTTCTGAAGGTGAAAATAAAATAAAAAAAATAGAAACTAAAATTAAAAATAAAGATGTCGGGTTGCCTCCCAACCAGCGCCCTTATTTTCTGTCTGAAGGCTAGACATAATGTAGCATCATTCTTCATAGTTTGGAACTTCCAATTGAATTGTTTCAATATTTGTCACTTGAAATCCCTCATAAAAAGTTTTTAAACGATGCCCATTGACCTTAAACGTTTTGGCAGTGCTGGGACTTTGAATTTCTACTGCACCATGAGAAAATATATTAGTAACAATAAAAGGTCCAGTCCAACGTGACCTTAATTTTCCTGGAAAAAGCTTAAGTCTAGAATGAAACAAGAGAACTTTCTGACCAATTTGAAAATTTTTTCTAGAAATATTTTTATCATGAAAAAGTTTAATTTTCTCTTTGTAAATTCTAGAATTCTCATAAGCATCAAGTCTGAGTTCCTCAAGTTCTTGGAGTTGTAACTTTCTCTGTTCACCTGCTTCTTCCATGTTCATGTTACACTGTTTTATTGCCCAGTACGCTTTATGTTCTAGTTCAACAGGAAGGTGGCAAGACTTACCAAACAAGAAGCGATATGGAGACATACCAATTGGATTTTTATATGCAGTTCTGTATGCCCATAAAGCATCTTCTAGACGTATGCTCCAATCTTTGCGAGTGGGATTGACAGTCTTTTCCATAATAGACTTGATTTCTCTATTGGATACCTCTGCTTGACCACTTGTCTGTGGATGGTAGGCTGTCGAAATTCTGTGTGTCACACCATATTTTCTTAACAGACTTTCAAACGTACGATTGCAAAAATGAGTGCCTCTGTCACTGATGATTGCCCTTGGTACTCCATATCTACTGAAAATATGACTCTTGACAAAACCTACGACAATCTTAGAATCATTAGTCCTGGTGGCTTTTGCTTCCATCCACTTAGAAATGTAGTCCACAGCTAAAAGAATGTAACAATTACCAAAAGAAGATGGGAATGGACCCATGAAGTCAATTCCCCATATATCAAAAATTTCACAAGCTAAAATAGGAGTAAGAGGCATCTGATCTCTATGTCCTAAATTACCAGTCCGTTGGCAATTGCTACAGGATTTACAAAATAAATAGGCATCACGGAATAAAGTAGGCCAGAACAACCCACATTCCAGCACCTTTCGTGCTGTCCTTTTTGGACCAAAATGTCCACCACAGGCATAAGAATGGCAGAATGCTAGAATGGATGAAATTTCACACTCGGAAACACACCTGCGAATTAATTGATCGGAACAATGCTTCCACAAATAAGGGTCATCCCAGATATAATATTTAGACTCACTATTAATTTTATCTTTTTGTGTTCTAGTCAACTCACTGGGCAATGTTCTAGCTACCAAATAATTTACTATATCAGCATACCATGGTATTGAAGATTTAATCTCAAAGAGATGTTCATCTGGAAATGTATCTTGAAGTGGTTGAGGTTCCTCATTCATGATCAGTCTGCTCAAGTTATCTGCCACTGAATTTTCTGTTCCTTTCTTATCACGAATCTCCAAATCAAATTCTTGTAAGAGCAGTATCCATCTTATTAATCTTGGCTTGGACTCTTTTTTGGCAAGCAGATATTTCAAAGCTGCATGATCAGAAAAAATTATGACTTTAGTACCCAATAAATATGATCTAAATTTTTCTAAAGCAAAGACTACTGCAAGTAACTCCTTTTCTGTAGTAGAGTAATTTCTCTGAGCATTATTAAGAGTTCTTGAAGCGTAGTAAATAGCGTGTGCACTCTTGCCAATTCGTTGACCAAGTACAGCTCCAACGGCATAGTTGCTGGCATCGCACATAATTTCAAAGGGTAGTGCCCAATCTGGGGGCTGGATAATTGGTGCAGATGTCAGCTTGTCTTTTAACTGATCAAATCTATCCTTGCATTCAGTGCTGAAGTCAAATGGAGTGTCTTTTTGTAACAGCTTGCAAAGAGGCTGGGTAATCTTCGAAAAATCTTTAATAAACCTTCGGTAAAATCCTGCATGACCAAGAAAAGAGCGTACTTCCCTCACCGAAGTGGGGTAAGGTAAGCATTTAATCAGGTCAACCTTAGATTTATCAACTTCTATTCCTCGGGAAGATACTATATGTCCTAATATCAGACCCTGATCGACCATAAAATGACATTTTTCATAATTGAGCACAAGATTAGTTTCAATGCAACGGTTAAGCACTTTAGTCAAATTTTCCAAACAGCCATCAAATGAATCACCATGTACAGTAAAATCGCCCATGAACACTTCAATAATTCTTTCCACATAATCTGAGAAAATACTGACCATACATCGTTGAAACGTTGTTGGGGCATTGCATAAACCAAAAGGCATGCGTCGGTAAGCGAATGTTCCAAAGGGACATGTGAAGGTAGTTTTTTCTTGATCTTCTGGTGCTACAGGGATCTGATTAAAACCTGAAAATCCATCAAGACAACAATAGTGAGAATGTCCAGCCAGCCTTTCAAGCATTTGATCAATAAAAGGTAATGGAAAATGGTCTTTTCTGGTAGAGGCGTTTAATTTTCTATAATCTATGCAAACTCGCCAGCCATTTTGCATTCGAATTGGAACTAACTCACCATTATTATTTTCTGTAACTGTAAAACCAGTCTTTTTAGGTACTACCTGAACTGGACTTACCCATTTGCTGTCAAAAATTGGAAAGATCATACCTGCATCAAGTAATTTAAGGATGTCCTTCTTGACTACTTCCATCATGGGGGGATTAAGTCTGCGTTGAGCCTCTCTAAATGGTTTATAGTCTTCTTCCAACAGTATGCGATGCATACAAGTGGAGGGGCTGATTCCTCTTATGTCTGCGATAGTCCATCCAATGGCCTCTTTGTAATCTTTGAGAATGCGAATTAACTTCTCTTCTTCAAGGGGAGTTAATTTGTTGGAAATTATTACTGGCAATGTCTGATTTTCTCCTAGATAAATATACTTCAAATGACTTGGTAAAATCTTTAATTCCAACGTAGGGGCCTGCAAAATAGATGGAAGAAGTTTGTTGTGAGATACTGGTAAATCAATATAGGAAGAATTATACCTGATTGGTCGTAATGATTCCAGCTCAAAGATGGAGTCTTTCAACTCTTCTTGTATAACGAATTTTTCCTCCAAATTGTCTAATTTCTTAGGATCAAAACTCTTTGTTATTGCCAACTCCAACTTATCCTCTCCAGTTAAATCAAAAACCTGCTGTGTCAATGAATCAATTGTATCAATTCCATAAACACAATCAACATCAGAAGGATACCTCATGGCAGCATAAATATCAAATTTTATTTTCTCTCCATCAAACTCCATGGATAACGTTCCTTCTGCAACATCTATCTTTGTTCTGGCTGTTTTCAAAAAAGGTCTTCCTAACAAAATAGGAACTGATTTTGAGGAACGTTCTTCCTCCATATCTAACACATAAAAATCAGCCGGAAATACTAGCTTATCAACCTGCACTAAAATATCTTCCAAAATTCCTTCCGGATAAACAATGGACCTGTCTGCTAACTGAATAATAACATTAGTTCCTTTAAGTGATCCCATATTTAAAGAATGATAAATAGAGCTAGGCATGACATTTATGGATGCTCCTAAGTCTATCAATGATTTTTCAAATTTTGAGCTACCTATTGTTCAAGGAATGGTGAACATACCTGGGTCTTTGCACTTGGGAGGTAGTTTCTTTTGAAAGACAGCAGACACATTTTCTCCCATATGAATTTTTTCATCCCCTTTCAGCCTTCTTTTGTTAGTGCATAATTCTTTAAGGAACTTTGCATACCTTGGCACTTGTTTAATGGCATCAAGAAGAGGAATGTTGATCTCTATTTTTCGAAACATATCAAAAATTTCTTTTTCTTGTTGTTCCTTCTTGGATTTGGCCAGTCTACTCGGGAAGGGAGGTGGTATGGTCAAAGGTGATTTAATTTGAGATGTTTCTGAGGTATTTGGTGGAGGCAGCTCCATCTCTTTTTCCATGTCATCTTCACCTACGAATTTTGTGGCCCTTTTTGCTGGTTCTTTTAATTCTTTTCCACTTCTTAATGTCATGGCACTCACATTCTGTTTAGGATTGACTTCGGGTTGAGATGGCAAGCGACCAGAATTTTGGTTCTCTAATTTGCCCACTGTGGTAGCGAGTTGGCTCATTTGATTTTCCAAATTCAGCATGCTAGCCTTGGTCTCCTGTTGAAATTGTTGCATGTTAGTAGCTAAAGCAGCAACTATATTGTCTAAAGACATACCTGGTTTTGATGGTGGAGGGGCATCAGATTTAAATCCTTGGAATCCTTGTGGAGGTGGAGCAGGAGCTGGTTGTTTCGGTTGATATCCATACTGATGGTAGTTGTTGGGTCTTGCTCCATAGCTCAGATTTGGGTGATCTCTCCATCCGGGATTGTAAGTGGCAGAAAAGGGATCGTATTTCCTTTGGTATTGCTGTCCTTGGTGTCCTTGTATAGCATTTAAATGTTCTTCATCTTGAAGAGTTGGACACATATCTGTAGGATGATCAGAATTTGAACAAATGCCACACGACTTCACTTGTTGCTGATTTCCCACCATAAATTTCTGCATAAGAGAAGTTAAATTGTCAAGTCTTTGTTCAATGGAATTTATATTTACCTCATTAACCCTCTTAATTGGATGATCTTGTCTAGAGCCAAATTGCTGAGAATTGGCAGCTACTTTGGTAATTAATTCCTTAGCTTGATTGAGAGTTTTGTCTACCAAAGCTCCACCACTTGCAGCATCAATCATGTTGCGATCTGACAACAATAATCCTTCATAAAAATATTGTATTAGAAGCTGGTCTGAAATTTGGTGGTGAGGGCAGCTTGCACACAATTGATTGAACCTCTCCCAATATTCATAAAGAGTTTCTCCAGTTTGTTGACGAATTCCACAAATCTCTTTTCTAATGGATGTGGCTCGAGAAGCAGGGAAAATTTTTTCTAAGAATTGCCTTTTCAATTCATTCCATGTCGTTATTGATCCAGGTGGAAGATAATACAACCAATCTTTAGCTTTTTCTGTCAAAGAAAAAGGAAAGGCTCGCATTTTGATTTGATCAACTGTTACTCCTTGTGGTTTCATGCTGGAACATACCACATGGAATTCCTTGAGATGTTTATGAGGGTCTTCTCCTGCAAGGCCACGAAAAGTAGGTAATAAATGAATCAAACCAGATTTTAATTCAAAATTTACCTCTACATTAGGGAGCTCAATGCACAAGGGCTGTTGGTTGACATCCGGATTAGCCATTCTTCTCAAAGTTTGTTCTGGTTCAGCCATGATTTCAGGTTCTTTGAAAAATTCTGACAAATCAACAATTGTCTCTATTTGTGATGAACCAGAAGAGGAAGCTTTTTGTTGTTTAGTTATCTTTCTCAATCTTCGGGCTGTCTTCTCTATTTCTGAATCAAAATTTAATTCACTTCCACGAGAAGTACGAGTCATAAAGAAATTGCAAAATTAAAGGAAAATAAAATTCAGATCAATAATAACACCAATCCCCGGCAATGGCGCCAAAATTTGATGGGTGTCGAATCCAACAAAAATAAAATTCTACTCTATAAATATTTATAGCAAAGCATGAGTAGAGTTGTCTCCCAAGAGATTGGTCAAATTATTAAATATGATTTTTACTTATGAAATAAGAGAAAGATGAAGGGGGGTTTTTGTTTATGAAAAATAAGATTAAAACAAATAAATCATAAAGCAGAAAATTAAAAGGATAAAATCAAATATTGAAAACTTCTAGTCAAAGGAATATCTTGGTTATGATTCATTCAAACTGATCATTGAATATAATTGGATAATTTCATACTTCTTCAAATAAATTGGTTATGAACACTAACAAGCTCTAGTATTCTGCTCTTCCTTAATATTAATTTTAAAAGTGATAAGATCAACTGATAAATCTTATTTCTCAACAACCACTAAACAAGCTCTTAGGATTTAATTGAGAAATAGCATTAAGAATTAGAAAAGCTACCAATTCCAATCAATAATACACAAGCTCGATTATTTAAATTGGACCAAATAAATTCACCCACACTAAACTCACAGATTCAATTCAATGAGTGTACAGATTTGCCACTTTGCCAAATTAAATAAACAATTACGGATTTATTAATCTGACTAGCAGTATTTATTCCTTCAAAATCAGACGTCAATAATTTTAATGGGACAAAATATCATTAAGTATAGAAAATATTCAGATATTTGAGAAGAGAAAACAATGAAAACGAATTCTCACAATTTATTTATGAATCATACCTTAATATCCTTGACTAGAAAAGAGAATTCAGCCACTCATGGCTGTAAAACAATCAACTAGAAAATAAAGAAAGCAGCAATTCAAAAGTTTATTTCAAGGTTCAAGATATGATTTCCTTCATCACAAGATCCTATTTATAGAAAACTTAGACTAGGAATTTGATCATTTTTCTCAAAGAATTTTCAAAGGTCCAATTTTTGCTGCCAAAAGTCGGGTAAAAGATCTGGCTAAATTGATTTCCAATAGCAGCAATTCTTGAAAAATCTGCACTGCATAATTCTACGCAAGCGACCGTGGGCACGCTTAAGTGTGATTTCATGTTGAAAATGTAGACCTGATATTTTCAGCTTCCATTCTTGACTTCCAATTTTAATTTCTTTGATTCTCAGCTCCATTTCTTGACTTCCAATTAGCTCCAGATTTTATTTGACTTTAAATTCCTACTTTTTGATTTCTTTTTCCCATTGAGCATGAATTCCTACTAAAAGATTAAATAGAAATTAAATCAAATATTTATCTTATTAAATAAGCACAAAATAGGAGTTTTTCATGGAAAATAAATAGGAATATTTTTCCTTCATCAATGCGTGCACAGGGGGGTCAACCCATCATGGTAATCCTACGCAGGCCGAATTGTGGAAGCTATGGAGATTCAAGAGAGAGTTGAGCCAAATTGTCCTATATCTAATCCAATGGGGCCAAATGCAAAAGATGGGCTTCAATTGTGCTTGATTAATTATTTCAATCTCGAAGAGTAGCTTTAGGCTGCCCAAGGGGCTTATTTTATTATGTTGAACTTGTTTTGTTTTAATTATTTAGTTGGACCCTCATATAGCTTAATAGGCTTATTTTAAGTGAGTTGGGCTTACTTTAGGTTGGGCTCATTTAAATTAATTATTTTAGGCTTGTGGGTTGTTGTATTTTAGAGTTAATAAGTTTGGGCTTTAGTTATTTGGTGGGAGGCCCATGTGTTAGGTGGCCTTTTGACTTATTTAAGGTTTGGTGGGAGGCCCATGTGTTAGGTGGCCATGTGTTAGGTGGAATTTTGACTTATTTAGGGTTACCTACCTTTTGGGGGCTATAAATACCTCATTATAAGTTGTAAAAGACACATCAAAAACACTTTTGAATATTATCATTTGGCTTGGCCGAATTTTCTTCATTGGAGAGGAAAGCTTGTCTTCTTCTTTTGCATCAAGAACTTAAATTCTTATCAAGGTATTTACTTTGTGGCGAATTCTGTTCTTGTATTTCTAAATCAATCTATTATAAGCGTTTCCATTCACATGTTGTTTGGGGGTTCTTTAGATTGGGAGTTTCTTCTTGTTCATGTTCATGCCATATTGTGTGTTTAAGGGGTTTCGGGTTCTTTAGCCTTGGGGTTCCGCATCAACTTGTTTAATTACTTAATTCATGTGTAATATGCATTTGATATTTAACTTATTTGATTGATAATTCATGTCATCCATTCATTTATTTGTTTAGATATTATTATTATTATTATTATTATTATTATTATTATTACTATTATTATTTCAAAATAATATATTATTATTGTTATTTTAAATTAATATAATATATTATTATTATCGTTGTTATTATTATTATTATTATTATTATTATTATTTATTAATTTTCATTTTACATGTATATTTTCATGGCTTGAGCAATTGCTACAGTGCCTTTTTTATTACTTTGCATGTATACTATTTTAGTGGGCCATGCTAATGCTTTATTCTTTTGCTTCATCTATTGTTTTTGCTTGCATTTCTTTTACTTGTCCCTTTGGGTCACACGTGCACCAATGCACTTCATTCTAATTTATTCTTGGATATTATCACTATTCATGAGTTGCTTGTGTGCTAAGATTTGTTATTAACATTTAGCTTAATAATTAATTTGATTGATTATTTATATTTAATTAATTTAATTGGTGAACTATATTTAACTAGCTTAATTGATTGTCATATTATCTAGTTGATTGTGTAATTGATTATTTGAGTTGTTTAATTTATTCAATCATTTATTTGTTTATATTTTAGTATTGATTTGATTTAATTTGCTAACATTTTATTTTATTCTTTTTTATTCGCATCCAAAACTTATTTGTTTCACTTTGAGTGATATTTCTGAGCGGGCCGGTGGAGCAAGGAATTAAAGTCTCTCTCGTAATAACTTGGGTTTGCATTTCTTTACCATTGCATTTATTTTGTTCTATTATTTCCATGTGTTGTATGTAAAAATGCATTTCAAAACTTGCCCGCATCACAATAAAATCACTTTATTTACAATAACTAAAATTGAGGATTTTTATTAATAAAATGGACCAATGTCCTAAATTTTATCCAATAAAATTTCACCATCAAAATAGAGAACTAATTTTCATAAAATAGGGATCACTCATCCCGATTTTTCACAATAAACGCCTAAAAAATAGTTTTCTAATCTTTTAATAAAAAAGGGGAACCAATGTTCCCAAAATTCAATAAATGTCCCGATTTATGTATGTTACATTTTATTTTTAAGGTGTTTATTCATTTTTATTAATTTTGGGGCCCTTGTAATTTAAGTGTTTGGGGCAAATTCTATTCTTCTAATATAATTTATTTATTTATTTATTTATTTAGACGCTTTCTAATGTGGATGAGTTGCGCTTTAAATTCAATGCATGTTCGTGTGAGGAGAGGAATGGAATCGCGTTTCATTAAAAACTCATTTATAAAACTTAACTTAACTCATTAATAAAAGTAAAGTTCCGAACACCGTCTTTGGTTTAAGACCATCGAGGTTAGAGACCTCTCCCAAATTTTTGGGTGGCGACTCCAGAACAGTTCAAGGTGCCTTTAGGCGTCATTAGGCTAGGTGGCATCTCCCCAATTTCCTATTGGGAGGGATGCACCGATGATGTCTCGTGGCGCCCATGATAAAAAAGACGCGACCGATCCCTCGAGCCCCGAAAGGAGGGCTCAACGAGGGCCTTGCTGGTCCGGCGCGCGTCATAGTGGCGACTCCACTGGGGAATGATCGAAACTTTGCTTCGAAAGTGAGTTAAGTTAAGTTTTATAAATGAGTTATTAATGAAACCAAAATTCCATTTCTTTTCGAAATTGCATTACACTCATTAGAGCCTTAGAATATGTTAGTTGGTCCCCTATTTACCCCGGTGCGTTCCTAAAATACGACCCTACTTTCACTCATTGTAGGGAAGTGTTCGGGATAATCACCAGCCCAAGTCTCGTGCCATGAATGGTATATCAAATGATGACCCGATCGGTCGTTATGCTCGTGATGAGCTAGACCCGTCGGCAGGGATCACGCTTGGGTAGACCTGAAGTAACACCACCCTCTGACTAAAGCTCATGTAATGACCATAGAAACTTCCACTAGGTTACGTGTACCTTAACAAATGTGCTTGTTACGTGGGCCTTTATATATTAAGCCAGTTCAAGCATACTAACTGGGCGCTCATCAAAGGCTCTCATGCCCCGGTGGGCCCACGGTTAAGGTGTTTGAAAGGTTCGAATATTTAATGGCCAAAATCCATACGCATGTGCTTTTAAATTAAGAGTGTTATGCTGCTGGTTTTTTACCATGCACCATACGCGCCCATTGGGTTCCCCGTTAACCCATAGGTCAAGCCCACCTAGGAAAGAGACTGCACTACCGCGTGTGTGGGAGTAATAAGGTTGGAAGGTGCTATGTGCTTGTATGTGATTGTCTCTGTTGCATTAACACGGTCATGCATTATTACTATCATTCATGCATCACGCTAACAATTTTGACTTTTCAGCCATCATAGGTACGAATCCGTGGTCTAGGGGTTTAGACGGCCGATTGGTAAGGAGAAGATCTTTCTTTGAGTCAGTGGAGCAAGCTTCGTTTTGGAGTTCAGAATCTCTATCGGATAGCAAAGAATCCCTGGTTTCAGAATTATCATCAGACATGGCTAATCCAGATGCGAATGCCGCCCAAGATATGGATAGGAGAGTCCAGGAAATGGAGCGTAGATTTGAGGAGTTTGAGAGGAGAATGATGACGATGATGGGGAACTTGACTGCCACCCTGATACCCCCAGAGGGCCAACAAGCTGCCATCGCTGCTGGAGGTCAAGCCGAACAGATTCTAATTAGGGAGGCTCCTCCTGCAGCAGTGGTGGAACTCCCTTCTGTTGTTGAGCCCAAGAATTTTCCTAACGTTGAGCATAGGAAGGTTGAGGAGCACAGGCCGGAAGAGGATTATGTGGAGGATGAACTCGAGGAGTCTATGTCAGTAAAAGCCAGATCTCCTAAGGAGGATGTTGCCTGAAGAAAATAGAGGAGAGGGTTGAAGCGATGGCCCGTTTGTTATCTGCAGGCAAGGGGATAAGCCCGGAAGACCGAGATTTGGATGATGAAGAAATGCTCCCTCAGAGGTTCAAAATGCCCGACTTGCTAAAATTCGATGGCACCTCAGATCCGTCCGCACATATCAAGCAATACACGCTTGTGATGAAAGGGACGATGCTCTGTAAAAGATAAAAAGTTGAGTATTTCTGCCTCAGTTTGGTTGGGCCCGCCGTTGATTAGTATTATGGTTTGGACCGAAGGGCGAGAGAAGACTGGGATTTGCTAACTGAAGAATTTCTAAGGCAGTATGATTGCAGCACCCGGATGGAGGTGACTTTGAAAGATCTGGAGCTCCTTCAGCAGAAGCCTAATGAATCCTTCCACGAATACCTTATTCGCTGGAGGAGTAGAGTGATGGAAATGAGGCGAAAGTCGGATACCCCTGATCAAATTCGGTTATTTATCCGAAATGCGAGTCCATATCTGAGAGATGGACTAAAGATGAAAGGGTTAAGAGACTGGGGGTCTTTAAAGGACATCGCCATAGAGGCAGAGAGTGAACACCTGGCCAAGAAGGCGAATGGTGAAAGGTCTGCTGAAAAGAGATATAATGGTCAGGGGGCAAATGAGTGGGCAGACTCTGGTAGTGGCAACAGGCCTGAGGAGATCGCTGAGGTGTCAGTTGCGGGGGTAAATCAAAGGCGCTTTTCGAATTTGGGTCGACCTCTCTCATGGGTGTTAAAGAGACTGATCAAGGAGGAGAAGTTGCAGCCCCTGTCGCCCAAGCCAGCCAAAACTCAAGGACAGCCAGGGCACAAAAGCGATGAGTATTGCGCTTTCCACCAGCATACAGGGCATATGACAGACCGTTGTGCGAGGCTAAGACATGAAATTCAGGACTTGATCGACAGTGGGCAGATCACTGATCCTGAACAGAGGGAAAATAAGAAGATGTCCGCTTGTGATACTGTGCCACCGCCGGTCTTCATGATTGGTTCAAGCCTGCCTGAATGGTATGTACTGCAAGATTTGTATGATAATGAATACATCACCATCACTCGCCTTGGAGCAGATGAAGAAGTGAATTCTGTAACGGTGGTAGATTGCTGGACAACTAGCGAGAGTGGGGAAGAAGATGAGGAAGAAAAAAAGGAGAGACCTAACCAGGTATTAGAAAGGGCTGATCCTCCGCAACATATTGAAGAGACCCGCGCTTTAATTGCCCAAGAAATGGATAGAAGGTTTGAGGAGCTCGAAAGAAGGTTGTTAGCCACGATTAAAGAAAGGATGGATGCCATGGCGCTAGTTCTTCAAGCCCAAATTATGGCGAATACCCATAACCAAGTTGGGCCGGCTGCAGCCGAGGAGGCCTGTACAGAGACGACCGCAACGTTTCCTTTTGCTTCCAGGCTCAAAGGCAAGGAACCGCTTGATTCACCAATTGGGCAAGGATGCAGCAAGAGGCCTACTTCAGAATTTAATATTGTGCCTAAAGAGGGCAGGGATCCAGTGAGGATACACGCTCTAAGAAATGAGAGCCCGAGTATCTGCAACAGTAGTAAGGGCAATGATAGGAGGGCGGGAGTATCAACCCTGAAAACAAATCAAAGGCGCTATTCTAATCTGGATAGACCCTTGTCATGGGTTTTTAAGAAGCTGGTGAAAATGGGGATTTTACAGCCAATGCCTCCCAAGCCTGCCAGAAACCATGGACAACCCAATCACAGGGCGGATCAATATTGCGCCTTCCATCAACACACTGGGCACTTGACAGATTATTGCTGGACCTTGAGGAATAAGATCCAAGACCTCATTGATTCCAAGGAGATCACCGACCCTGAGAAGAGGGAGAAAGAGAAGAAGCCGGGCTACAACGCAGTCCCTCCACCGAACATGTGATCGAGTCCAGTCTACCGGAACGGCCTTTTTTGCAAAAACCACAAGGAAATATCATGTATTTTGTCTTTGTATTTTGAGGACTCCTTATAATACTTTGGTTATATAATATGATGAACAATATTTTGCGTACTTGTATATTATTTCTAATGATTTTATTTCTTATGATCATGATGCATTCATTCATTTTGACATTAATTCAATTAATACTACTACATTTAATCTTGGAACTTTGGAAAATCCAAAGAAAATCTTGATGGCATCTGATATAACTTCTGTAGAGAGAGAGATTCAGAGAGAAAATAAAAATAATAAGAAAGAAAAACTAGTTGTAATTAGGAGATTGGATGAAAACTCACTAAGAGCACTAGAACCTTTCTGATTACCCGTCGAAGCGATCTCTGGATAAGGCAGAATCTGGAAAATGATTTAGGCAATCTTTTCTTTGTATAGCTCTCTAAATGACTATTTCCTACCCTTATTCTGCAATCGCTTGCTAGCCCATTGAGTCTTTATGCAGATATGCTGAATGCGTACCAATTTTGTTGTTACACACATTAAAGCTACCCCCTCACCTAAAATGATTTTGGCTTCCCCTTAGAAGAGTGGCCGCTCTAAAATTGATGGATGTACATTTGAACAATTCTTTGGACTATTAAAAAATTGCCTTGATAAGAGCAAGTTCAGACTTTGGAAAGAGGGTTTAGTCATGCATGAAAGGCATGAGCTTAAAAAAAAAAGAGAAGCGAAAGCAAAAAGAAGAAAAAGAAAAAGAAAAATGAAAAATCCAAAAAGAAAAAAATGAATGAAAGATGAAAGAAAAAGAAGCAAAGAAAAGAGAAAAAAAGAAGAATCAAAAAGAGAGCTCAAAATGGTGACCAATTGACTAGTTTCAATGATTACCCTTTTTGTTCTGATCTCAAGGTGCTAAAATGTTATCGAGCCCAAATTCAAGAATACTTTTGAGTCGAGAACGGTTCATCCATCAGTTGAGAAAATATCGCAGCCATTTTTCTCTAGCGACCTGATCTTTCTTTGACAGCCATCTACCCAAGCCTAACATTACAACCAAAGTAAAACCTTTTGATTCTGGGTTCAGTCTTATCCAATTAGCGGAGATGACCTTTTAATAAGGTTTGGTACATAAGAAGAGGCCTATGGTGTTTCTTGAGCTTCAAGCGAGAAGCCATGAGTGCATTCGAGTTAAGTCTCGTCTCCAACATTGCTTCTAGAATTTGCATTCAAAAGATTAAATGAGAGCAGAGAGAAAATATTCGATCATGAGAATCGAAAAGAGAGCTGATTGATAACAGGAGTTTGATGCTTTCAAGATCCATTCCGAGATTGGATGAGGTTTTGTATCTTGAGATTAATGCCAAATAATGATCATATATTATGAAATCAAATTGAAATATGTGCATTTATGCAATGGTATTGATGTAACCAGAATAGTTCATCTGATGTACAAAAGAAAAAAAGAAGAAAAACAAATAAGAAAAAAAAAAGAAAAAAGGCCGTTAGAGATGAAAACCATAATTGGCGCTCTAAGCAAAAGTTAGGCCAAAGGACAGGGTGAAAACCTGAAAACAGGCAGTCTGTCCTAAAAAAAAAAAAAAAAAAAAAAAAAGAAGAAGAAGAAAAAAAAGCCGCTGGATTGGGTTGGATTCCTTCCAGGCAAAAATAAGGCACAGGGTCATGTGAAAATCCGAAAGGACGCATTTTTCGCCAAGAAAAGCTAGTGTGAAAATCCACAAGGGACGCACTACCTTAAAATAATGACTACAGGTTTAGGACGAGAACCTCATGATCCCCAAAGAGCATGAAATTCAAAGGCAATTCCAGAAGGCACTGATCTTACTGCAAATTGCAATCAAATCGGCTGTTGCCTCCAAATTCAATTAGAGGAATTTTTATATTGCATTGCTGCATACATACGCATCTCACGTGCATGCTCACAATTTTTTCTGCATATTTGCCTTTCTAAGTCTTACAGAAAAAGAGACTCGATGCGAACACCGGCAGAAACCGAGTAACGACATCATTCCATCCATCAATCAAGATAATCAATCTCAAAGTCCTCTGAGGAGGCAAAACCTCAAAGTCCTCTGAGGAGGCAAAATCTTAAGTTCCTCTAAGGAGGCAGAACCTCAAAGTCCTCTGAGGAGGCAAAATCTCAAAGTCCTCTGAGGAGGCAAAATCTCAAAGTTCCTCTGAGGAGGTAAAACCTCAAAGTCCTCTGAGGAGGCAAATTCTCCAAGTCCTCTGAGGAGGCAGAGTCTCGAAGTCCTCTGAGGAGGCAAACCTCAAAGTCCTCTGAGGAGGCAAATTCTCAAAGTCCTCTGAGGAGGCAAAACCTCAAAGTCCTTTGAGGAGGCAAAATCTTAAGTTCCTCTAAGGAGGCAGAATCTCAAAGTCCTCTGAGGAGGCACAACCTCAAAGTCCTCTGAGGAGGCAAATCCTAAAGTCCTCTGAGGAGGTAAAATCTTAAGAGAGATTCAACACAGACACCGAACAATAGGCTAGACACCGCACAGGTCAGATGCCGCAGCAACAAGGGTTAACACGTTGACAAATAGACGGTAACTACCCCAAACAACTCCATTCAAACCAGGAGGACAGCCGCCTCAGGTACGCGTCTCTTCTCTCTTCCTTTGAGTTTTGGCTCACCTAGGCACCCAGGCACTACGTTCCCCAAAACTGGGGGCAACTGTAGACACCGGGTCCTGAGGCAGCTCAGACCAAGGTTACCTAATGATGATAATATTTATTCCAAAATAGACAGAGAATGAAAAGCACTTTGGCTCTCTATGGACTGGGGGTTTAAGCAGGGTCTTTTAGGCAAATTTTAATAATTTCTATAAAAAATATAAAAAATTTAAAATATAAAATATAAAATATAAAATATTAAAAATTAAAATTAAAATTAAGGTTAGGTTAATTTAATTTATTGAAGTTATAGGATTATTAAATTAAAGAGAAAATAAATTAGAAGGTAAGTAGAGAGATTAATTAATTAGAGTATATGATAATTAATTAGAGTACATAATAACTTAAAATAAAAGAGGGTATTTAGGTAACTTACCTAAAACTAGGCTATAAAAAGAAAGCTAACCTAGACCTAAAGGGGGGCGGCAGATTGAGAAAAAAAAAAAGAGAGAAACAATTGAGGGGAGCCGCCAAGAGGAAGAGACCAAGAAGAAAAAGAAAGAAAAGAAAAAAAAGGAAGAGAGAGCAAGTGAACAGAGACCGAAAAACAGAAAGAAAGACAGAGAGAAAAGGAAAATAAAAGAGTGAGGAGCTGAGAGAGAAAAGGAAAATAAAAGAGTGAGGAGCTGAGAGAGGATAACCAAGAAAAGAGCAAAATGTCCAAGAAGAATAGACCGAAACCAAAAGAGAGCCTAAGGTGTTTGAGTTCTATTGATCTTGAGAAGCTACAAATCTGAAGGTAACATCAAAAGCTTGTAACTCGGGACAGTGTAAAAAAGGGATCAAGTTTATTTGTATATATTTGCATTGGCTTGATATTTAATTTCTTGCTGTTTGTATTTCTATTGGTTATTAATCCATTTACACCCATCAAAACCAAACCAAAAATGGAATAAATGGGTTAAATCGAAAAACACTACTCATCATTCTCAACCATTGTCATCTTCTCTATAAAAAGCCATGAACCTCTGTTCTTCATATGGTTGTCTGTTAATATTTGATTTCATTGGCTTTGTTTTTTTTCAATTGATGATATTACGGGTTAATCATTTATCCCATTTTATCTTTGATTTATTCAAAGTTTGTGATAGTTTTCATGGTTTAAAAGATTAGAAACTACAAAAATGACTTTACTGTTCATCTTCTTCGTTTTTTTATGTGTTTCAGTTTTTTCAAAATTCTTGATTCATGGTTCTGTGTGTCATGCCTCAATTTATGTTTTTTTTTATTTGACAATTATATTGATGGGTTTTATGCGTGAATCCTTTTTTTACCATTTTTTGGGGTCGAGATCCTGTATTGGGCACGTTGTATGGATTGCTGGAAGTGAAAGCTGCTCTGTGTCCTGTTCTATATGCATGGTTTCTGCATTTTTCCTTCATTTTGGGCCAATCTACAGTAATTTTGTCTTTTAGCCTTCCTTTCCACGTGATTCATTTAGTTTATTTATTTTAGTTTTCTTCATTTATGTATATTTTATTCTCTTTTGTTTAATTGTTTTATTTTACTTTATTTCATTATTTTGTTATTTTCATTTAGTTTTGAACATCGTCATCATTATTGTTACTTTATATTAATAATATTTCTTATTATTATTATTATTAAATCATATTATTAAATTATATTTTTGCATGATTTCTTCTCATAAGTTGGCCACTGTCATTTTTGCATGCATGTGTTTTTTTCATTCCATTTGTTTATTTTCTTCTTCTCACCTTGGGCCCACCTTTTGTTTTCATCTCATGGCCATTAGCACACGTATATTTGCACATTTGTTTCTTCCACTTGTTTAATTACTTAATTCATGTGTAATATGCATTTGATATTTAACTTATTTGATTGATAATTCATGTCATCCATTCATTTATTTGTTTAGATATTATTATTATTATTATTATTATTATTATTACTATTATTATTTCAAAATAATATATTATTATTGTTATTTTAAATTAATATAATATATTATTATTATCGTTGTTATTATTATTATTATTATTATTTATTAATTTTCATTTTACATGTATATTTTCATGGCTTGAGCAATTGCTACAGTGCCTTTTTTATTACTTTGCATGTATACTATTTTAGTGGGCCATGCTAATGCTTTATTCTTTTGCTTCATCTATTGTTTTTGCTTGCATTTCTTTTACTTGTCCCTTTGGGTCACACGTGCACCAATGCACTTCATTCTAATTTATTCTTGGATATTATCACTATTCATGAGTTGCTTGTGTGCTAAGATTTGTTATTAACATTTAGCTTAATAATTAATTTGATTGATTATTTATATTTAATTAATTTAATTGGTGAACTATATTTAACTAGCTTAATTGATTGTCATATTATCTAGTTGATTGTGTAATTGATTATTTGAGTTGTTTAATTTATTCAATCATTTATTTGTTTATATTTTAGTATTGATTTGATTTAATTTGCTAACATTTTATTTTATTCTTTTTTATTCGCATCCAAAACTTATTTGTTTCACTTTGAGTGATATTTCTGAGCGGGCCGGTGGAGCAAGGAATTAAAGTCTCTCTCGTAATAACTTGGGTTTGCATTTCTTTACCATTGCATTTATTTTGTTCTATTATTTCCATGTGTTGTATGTAAAAATGCATTTCAAAACTTGCCCGCATCACAATAAAATCACTTTATTTACAATAACTAAAATTGAGGATTTTTATTAATAAAATGGACCAATGTCCTAAATTTTATCCAATAAAATTTCACCATCAAAATAGAGAACTAATTTTCATAAAATAGGGATCACTCATCCCGATTTTTCACAATAAACGCCTAAAAAATAGTTTTCTAATCTTTTAATAAAAAAGGGGAACCAATGTTCCCAAAATTCAATAAATGTCCCGATTTATGTATGTTACATTTTATTTTTAAGGTGTTTATTCATTTTTATTCATTTTGGGGCCCTTGTAATTTAAGTGTTTGGGGAAAATTCTATTCTTCTAATATAATTTATTTATTTATTTATTTATTTAGACGCTTTCTAATGTGGATGAGTTGCGCTTTAAATTCAATGCATGTTCGTGTGAGGAGAGGAATGGAATCGCGTTTCATTAAAAACTCATTTATAAAACTTAACTTAACTCATTAATAAAAGTAAAGTTCCGAACACCATCTTTGGTTTAAGACCATCGAGGTTAGAGACCTCTCCCAAATTTTTGGGTGGCGACTCCAGAACACTTCAAGGTGCCTTTAGGCGTCATTAGGCTAGGTGGCATCTCCCCAATGTCCTATTGGGAGGGATGCACCGATGATGTCTCGTGGCGCCCATGATCAAAAAGATGCGACCGATCCCTCGAGCCCCGAAAGGAGGGCTCAACGAGGGCCTTGCTGGTCCGGCGCGCGTCACATTTGCATAACAGAATCGGTCCCCTATTACTCCCCCTCAAGATGAAGGTGGGTGAACCAGCAGCTTGTCACGCAGTTGTAAGAACCGAGCCTTGGACAGTGGCTTCGTGAAGCTATCAGTTGTTTGATCAATGGTGGGAATGTAACACACACGAAGATCCTTTTTAGTAACTTTGTCCCGAATAAAATGGAAATCTATTTCCAAGTGTTTTGAACGATCATGAAAGATTGGGTTTGCTATTAAGTAAGTGGCTCCTAAATTGTCACACCAGAGAATCGGTGGTTTGGTTATGTTGTACCCAATTTCCTGCAACAATATTTTGAGCCAAAGTACCTCAGAAGCAAGGGAGGCAAGAGCACGGTACTCTGCCTCTGTGGAGGACCGGGAAACAGTTCTCTATTTCTGTGATCGCTAGGACACCAAAGTCCAAGATAGACAGCAAAACCAGAAGTTGATTTACGGTCATCAAGGTCGCCACCCCAGTCAGCATCCGAATAGCCAAAAAGATCAAGAGATTGTCCAGGATGAAAAAGAAAGCCGTGTGTAGGAGTGGATTTGAGATACCTGAGCACACGTTTGACAGCTTTCCAATGAGTAATTGTAGGTTGATGCATGAATTGGCTTACTTTGTTAACTGAAAAACTGATGTCCGGCCTAGTGATAATGGCATATTGTAAGCCTCCTACAATGCTCCGATATAGACTTGGATCATCAAATAATTCTCCACTTTCTAGGCTTAACCGAGCTGAAGTACATGATGGTGTAGAGATTCCGTTGGCATCTGCCATTTGAGCACGTGCAAGGAGATCTTTTATGTATTTTTGCTGATTTAAAAGAAGAGTATTGGTTGTCCATGTCGCTTCCAGTCCAAGAAAATAAGATAATCGTCCCAGATCACGAATTGCAAACCGTTGTTGAAGTTTACCCATAAGTTTTGTAATTGCAAGAGCACTGGTGCTTGTGATAAGTATGCCGTCGACATATATTAGACAAAATAGTCGTGCACCATCAGAACTGAAATAGTAAAGAGAGGAATCCGCTTTGGAACCAACAAAACCGAACTCAACAAGTGCATCTGTTAAGCACCAATGCCACATGCGTGGTGATTGTTTAAGACCATACAAACTCTTATTTAAGGGACAAACATGATGAGGAAGTTGAGGATTAACGAATCCAGGGGGTTGTTGCATATAGACGGTTTCATCAAGAGTACCATGCAGGAACGCGTTAGAAATATCTAGTTGGTTAACAATCCAGCCTTTTGAAATAGCAAGAGATAATAAAACCCGTATGGTTGTAGGCTTTATTACTGGGCTAAATGTTTGTTCAAACTCAAGACCAAGGCGTTGGTGATACCCTTTGGCAACTAAGCGTGCTTTATAGCGATCAACCGAGCCATCGGGATTTAACTTTGTAAGAAAAACCCATCGACAACCAACAATATTGGAGACATTTTCTGATGAAACTAGCTCCCAAGTTCCATTATCAACCAATGCATTGTACTCAGTACGCATAGCCGCTCGCCACTGTGGATTTTTGTAAGCCTGTGTATAGCATGTAGGCATTTTATTTTGGATGGTTGCAATCATGGTGCGTGGCTTTAGTTTTCCAGTTTGTGTTCTAGTTACCATTTTATGGGTTTTGGTGGGTACTGGTGCAGGTCGTGATGAGCAAGGTATTAATGGTGTGGTTTGGTGAGATGATTTGAAGGTAGTGGGCTGGGTGTGAGTGGTGGGGTTTGCGGTGTATTGAGTGAGATCAACAGCTAGTGGAATTATCGGCAAGGTAGTGGTTGATTGGGTAACTTGCTATAAGAATTGATTCCTAGGCACATAGGGAATTATGGAACGGGAACTGACAGTAGTTGTAGGATTAAATGATGGGTGAGATGAATCTGAATTTATAGGTGGCCCATTTGTGGGAACAGTAGGTGGAATGGCCATGAACGATTCTTTGAAGGCTAGAAATGTGACTGTAACTGCTGAACTAGACTGACTGGTTGTTGTTGATATGGAAATTCCTGTTCATTGAACACAACATGTCGTGAGATAAAGAGTTTATTAGTAAGTAAATCAAAACAACGATATCCTTTGTGAACTTTGCTATAACCAAGGAAAATACATTTACGAGATCGAGGAAGCAATTTGTGTGAGTTATATGGTTTTAGCCATGGATAGCATAAACAGCCGAATGGTCTAAACATATGATAATCAGGAGGTGAACCAAATAGCTTCTCATATGGAGTACAAAAATTAATAGTGGAGACGGGCAAACGATTGATAACATATATAGCACAGTCAAAAGCATAGGTCCAGAATAAGTTAGGTATTTTAGCATGATGAAGTAGTGAAAGACCTGTTTCAACAACAAGACGGTGTTTTCGTTCTGCACACCCATTTTGCTCAGGTGTGTAAGGACAAGAGAGTCGGTGATTTATTCCGTTTGAGGACAAGTAACTTGTAAGAGCTTGAAATTCACCTCCCCAATCTGATTGGAAAGTTTTAATTGGCCTATTAAAATATTTCTCAACAAGTGTTCGGAATTTGATAAATACACTTAACACTTCAGATTTATACTTCACAAAATAAATCCAAGAAAATTTGCTATAGTGATCATAAAAGAGAACATAGAAGCGATAATTATCATGTGAAGTAATAGGCGCTGGACCCCATACATTTGAACAAACCAAATCCAATGGACCATTAGCAACAAAGTTTGATTGTGGAAAAGGAAGGCGATGGGCCTTGCTAACACAACATGAGTCACAGAGAAGATTTGTTTGGTCATTGCGAAAAGAGATTTTATTCATGGATAATATTTTCTTAATTATTGGGAAATTGGCATGTCCCAAACGAGCATGCCACAAAGGAAGAGAAATATTAAAAGCTCTAACTTTAACTGGTGCTGATGATGAAAGGGACATGGTGTATAAGCCATCCTTATTCGTTCCTCGATAAATCTCCTTCTTTGTCTTCAAATCCTTCAAAACAAAGTGGTTAGCAAAAAAATTCAACAGAAATAAGATTGGAACGGGTTAGAGATGATACAGATAACAAATTGTTAACTGTTTTGGGAACATGAAGAATATCACGAAACTGAACTGTTGAATGAGAAAGTTGAATATTTGAATGACCAACATGAGATATAGGAATTGTGTTTCCATTACCTACTGTGACCTCTTCTGGACCGTTATATTCTGAATGAATTGCTAAATTTCCCAGGTCCGAAGTAAGGTGATGAGTCGCACCTGATTCAACAAGCCAGTCAGTCGAGCTAGAGTTGGATGTAGCAGCCACGTTGGAGGCTGGTTTGAAGTAATTTCTAGAGTTGCGGTTTAGTTTTGGAGATGGACACTGCTTTGCAATATGACCAGCTCCCTTGCAATTATGGCAAGTCAATGAACTAACATCGAGGGGAGCAGCAGCTGTGGTGTTTGATCGATTGGAATGCTGATTGTGATAGCTGTCACGACCACGTCCTCTACCGCGAACATTACTGCGTGCTGAAAAATTCACAGATGGTGTGAAAGATGAAACAGAGGATTCACGAGAAAGCTGTCTTTCCTCACTTAAGAGTAACCCAGTCAAGTCATCAAATGAAACAGACTCCAATCGAGCTTCAAGAGCACGTACAAATGGACGATATGCGGGACCAAGTCCGTTAAGTATTGCTTCTACCAAATCATCTTCAGAAACCGAATGTTGGAGAGCAGTGAGTTGGTCACTGATAAGTTTGGCAGATTGTAAATAAGTTGAGATACTGTCATACTCTCGTCGTAAATTGTGTAAGCGATGCTTCAAATCTCTTATTTGAGATCGAGAACCAGTGGAATAGGCTTTGGCAAGCCGCTTCCATGCTGCACTTGCTGTTTCAGCTCTAACAACTTGAGGTAAAATGCCATCAGACAATGATGATATGATCCAGCTAAGGACCTGCTGGTCCTGTTGTTCCCACACTTCATAGGCCGGATTAACAGCTCCGGATGGCAACTCCTTAGAAGGAGGAGGGACAATTGCATCAACATGATGTGCCAACCTTTGACCTTCAAGAGAGGCATTAGCTGCGTTTTCCACAGCAGGTAATTAGTTGAGGTGAGCTTATGAGAAATTTGATGAGTGATGGGATGAAATGAATTGAGAGTAGGAGCAGTGGTGTTTTCGGTTCTTGGGTTGTTGCCATTGGTGGTCATTTTTGAGAAAAGAAGAAAAATGCAATGAGGAAGTTCAGGGTTATTATACCTCTAATGGCTTTGATACCATGAAAGAGTTTAATCCTCAACTGAAGTTTTTGTATTGAAAACGTTGGAGTATAAAAAGAGAATTACAGGACAGATGGTTACAACAGAATGATCTTTGAATTACAATAAATCTTAGACCAATTCAAAAATAATATCTTCCTATTATTTTGCATAACAGAATCGGTCCTCTATTATGTGCAAATGTGTTGGGGATAATTCAAATCCCACCAAATGAGCAATGCTGCAGTTTACTTGGGAATCTAGTGGCTCTGGATGCGGCTGTTTGCCTTTGCACTGCCATTAAAGCTAACGTTTTTGGCATTAACCTTAATCTTCCTCTTGACTTGTCCTTGTTGCTCAACAACTGCGGCAAGCACCTCCCTGGAGATTTCCAGTGTCCTCATTAATTAATTACTCCATTTTCAAGTCATGCTTCATTGTTATTATTTTTCTTTTTCCTTTCTTAAATTATCCAGCTTTGCAATATTTCTCTTTAATGAATTGTTTAGATGGATGGAGAAGGCTTCTTCCTTTCTTCCCCATCGTCTGTTTAATTTCAGCAATTTATTTTTATTGATTTCGGATAATATCAATTTGCACTGTTTGTAATTTTACGTGTGTGGGCAAAAAATTAGAGAAGGCACTGAAGATTATTTTGAACTTTCTCTACTTAATGGAACTCATAAAAGCTTATAATTGTGATTGAACAGGGGTTGATTTCACTCACGGTAACTCAACTTATCACTTATCACGCAAAAGTAACCGATTTTTTTTCTGACTTTAATGTCACTGAACTTTTAACATTTTTACAAAAACGTCATGTTGACTGGAATCTGGCGAGAACTCTTGCCGTATTGATGACATGGCATGCCATATCAGAAACTACACGTCGTTTAACAATATCTCTAACAAATGCTACATCTAAATCAATTTCACTCACGGTCACTAAATTTATTATTTATCGCGCAAAAGTAACCAATTTTCTTTTTTTCCAACTTAAATGTTACTGAACTTCTAACATTTTTGTAAAAAAGTCATATATTTACTATTCGTTGCCACGTGTCAAATGCCATGTCATTAATCCGGCAAAAGTTCTCGTCGGATTCCGGTTAACATGACTTTTTTGCAAAAATGTTAGAAGTTCAGTGACATTTAAGTCAGAAAAAAAATTGGTTACTTTTGTGCAATAAGTGATAAGCTGAGTGAAAATGAGTGAAATTGACCCGATTGAACAGATCAAATCATTTTGGAATAATTGTGGGCTAACAATTATTAAACGCTTTTTTTTTAACCGTTGTTTTTGGAGATTTTTTTTTTCATTTCACTTCAAGGTTTACCTTTCAGAATTTAAGAAGAAATGTAATGTATATTTTAGAATTTAACAAAACAATTTAATGCAATTTTTTTATTTTACTCTTATCTTGATATTTTAAATGCATTTATATATTTATTGTCATTTTTTTATGTTAATCAATAAAAAGATGATATAATTAATTACTAATATTTTTTATAATGTTACAATATATTAATCATTTTTTAATCTATGTACAAAGAATCGGAAGCGAAACTTAAAAAACCGAAAATAGTATTATAATTTTAAAAAAGGAAAAACAACTACCACTTAACTTTTAGAAAAAGCCCAAATAAAAAAGTGAAATCAGTGCGATTCAAGGAGCTAGAGCCCATGTAGCTCTAAAATGATAAATATAAACAATCAACAGCTAAATGGACTGGTTGCACTTAAAGGAGAATATTGGAGTTCACATAGGATAATTAAGGGTAATAATAATGACTATAATTAATGGTGGAATCAATTTAGAATAACTTTAGAGCAATAATAATTATTAATTAGCTCATAATTATCAAACTCAACTCTTTAAATTCACGTATATTTTAACATTTCAAGAACTTTTTCATATGAAATAATTATTGTGGAAACTCGAGTTAATTTCCACCAGATTCACCTCGAACACTATTGAGCAGGTGAATAAAACGTAAACGATTGTATTGAAAAATCACACAACTCTTTAAATTCACACATATTTTAACATTTCAAGAACTTTTTCATATGAAATAATTATTGTGGAAACTCGAGTTAATTTCCACCAGATTCACCTCGAAAACTATTGAGCAGGTGAATAAATCTTAAACGATTGTACTGAAAAATCACACAAGGTAAAATTTTCAGGAAAGACTGGAGGGGTCACAAACGGTCCCACTTAAAACCCAATCTCATTAAACAGAATTTTCCTAAGTAATTTAATAGCACAATAATTTACTAGCAATATACCCGACAATAGCTATTAAATAGAAAAATAAATAATACCAGAATTTAACGAGGTTCGGCCAATTATGCCTACGTTCTCGGACATTACCAATATTATATTTCACTATTTCAAAGAAATAATACAAGTGAAATATTTACTAGAGAGAGAAACAATTATTGCCTTAGAAAGATTGGCAATTTTGGGATGAGAAAACTAATCAAATGAAGCTTGCTTATATAAGAGATCAAGCTTCCTAACATCCTATGAATTCCCGATGTGGGATTGCTCAAAATTAATTTCCAAATTGAATTGTCAACAATTGTGGCCACCAATTCAACAAATGTGAGCCACCAAGTCAACAAATCTCCACCTTGGCGAACTTCACATCTTCAAATCTCTCATAAACTCAATTTTAGTAGTGTCACCAAATGCGCTTCAAAGCGCTCAACTTCAACTTTTAACAATATTGATCAAGCCCAAACAATGTTACAACTTGACCGTAGTCACCACTTTTGTGAACATATCAGTAGGATTCTCAGTGGTCCTAATCTTCTGGATTGTTACTCCACCTTCTTCCAGAACCTCTAGTACAAAGTGATAACGAACATCGATATGCTTCTTTCTTGCATGGTAAACTTGGTTCTTTGCCGAAAGAATAGCACTCTGACTATCACAATGCACTTTGATGTGCTTCTGTTGAACCCCTAATTCACTAAGCAACCCTTGAAGCCAAATTGCCTCCTTCACCACCTCTGTAACTGCCATATACTCTGCCTCCGTAGTGGACAAAGTAACTGTTGACTGTAAAGTAGACTTCCAACTAACTAGTGCCTTTGCAAGAGTAAACACATAACCAGTAGTTGATCGCCATTTGTCCAAATCACTAGCATAGTCGGAATCACAATATCCAACTACACATTGACCATCTTGATCATCCCGCTGAAATACCACACCAACATCTACGGTGTTCAGAATGTACCGCAGAATCCATTTCATAGCTTGCCAATGCTCCTTTCCAGGATCATGCATATACATGCTCACAACCCCAACTACCTGTGAAATATCGGGCCTTGTACACACCATAACATACATCAAGCTACCAACAGTATTTGCATATGGTACTTTTGCCATGTGTTCTCGTTCTGCTTCATTCTTTGGAGACAAAGATGCACTGAGCTTGAAATGAGGAGTAAGAGGAGTACTAACAAGTTTTGACTTTTCATTCATGCCAAAACGCTTTAGCACTTTTCTCAGATACTGTTTCTGAGTCAAACAAAGTCTCCCCAATTCCCTATCTCAGCTTATCTCCATACCGAGAATCTTCTTGGCTTCATCTAGATCCTTCATTTCGATCTCCCTGTTCAGCTGAGTCTTCAACTTCTCAATCTCTGTCAGACTCTTGGAAGCTATCAACATATCATCAACATAAAGAAGAAGATATATGTAGGATCCGTCTTGTAGCTTGCGCAAATATACACAATGATCAAATTTGCTTCTTGTGTACTTTTGCCCCATCATAAACTTGTCAAATCGTTTGTGCCACTGCCTCGGAGATTGCTTCAATCCGTACAATGATTTTTCAAGCTTAAGCTTGCACACCATATTTTCTTTTCCAGTAACTTTAAATCCTTCGGGCTGAACCATATAGATTTTCTCCTCCAAGTCTCCATGTAAAAATACAGTTTTTACATCCAACTGAACTAGTTCCATATTCAATTGTGCTACCAAAGCCAATAAAATTCGAATGGAGGAATGTTTTACAACTGGAGAAAAAACTTCATTATAGTCAATTCCCTCCATCTGAGCGTAGCCTTTAGCCACTAGCCTTGCCTTGTAGCGAACATCATCCTTGTCAGGAAATCCATCTTTCTTTGTATATACCCATTTGCACCCAATTGCCTTCTTTCCCTTCGGAAGACTAGCTAGCTTCCACGTATGATTCTTATGAAGGGACTGCATTTCATCATTCATGGCTTTCCTCCACTTCTCTACTTCTGAACTTTTGACTGCTTCATTATAAGTGGTAGGAATGTCATCCGTTGCAATTTGGAATGCGTAAGCCACCATATCAACATAGCGAGCAGGCTTTTTGATTGTCCTCTTTGGCTTACTTAATGCAATTGATTCAGATTGTTGTGGAGGTTCTTGGGTTAAAACCTCTTCTTCATCTAACTCCTCATCTACCATAGGAGTTTCTACATTTACTTCATCATTTGCTGGGCTAACAATTTTCCTTTCAAACTCCACCTGCTTTGGAGTACCATCTGTCTGCTTAACACTTTTATTTGTCACCTTTCTCAACATGGTAGATTCATCAAAGGTAACATCCCTGCTAAAAATTATTTTCTTTGACTCTGGGCACCAAAGTCGATATCCTTTCACACCAGAGGTGATCCCCATAAAAATTGCTATCTTTGCACGTGGATCAAATTTTGATTCCTTAATGTGATAGTATGCAGTGGAACCAAACACATGTAAGAAATTATAATCTGTAACAGGTTTTCCAAACCATTTCTCCAATGGCATTTTACCACCAATAGCACTAGATGGTAGGAAATTAATTAGATGGCAAGCATATGTAACAGCTTTATCCCAAAATTCTCTACCCAACCCAGCATTGGACAACATACACCGAACTTTCTCCAGTAATGTCCGGTTCATACGTTCTGCCACCCCATTTTGTTGTGGTATATTTCTGACTGTGAAGTGTCTGACAATGCCTTCATCTTCACACACCTTCATAAATGGATCACTCCTGTATTCCCCGCCATTATCTGTACGGAGATGCTTGATCCTTCGGCCTGTTTGAGTTTCCATCATCTTTTTCCATTTGAGGAAAACTCCCAGCACTTCATCCTTAGTCTTCATAGTATACACCCAAACTCTCCGGGAAAAATCATCAACACAGGTCACATAGTAGTATTTTTCTCCTAAAGAAGTCGTCTTGGAAGGTCCCCACACATCAGAATCAACATAGTCCAAAATACCCTTGGTATCATGGATTGCTGTTCCAAATTTGACTCTTGTCTTTTTTCCTTTGACACAATGCTTGCAAAAATTCAATTTGCAAGTCTGAACTCCTTTTAATAGTCCTTGTTTCACCAAGAGATTCAAGGATTTTTTACCTGCATGCCCCAAGCGCATATGCCATAACCTGGTTGCTTTCAACTCCTTTTCACCAGTAGAAGCCACTGCTGTTGTGCCAATAACCGTAGTACCTTGGTAATGGTACAATATGTTACTCTTTTGAATTCCCTTTAACACCACAAGTGCACCAGAGATTATTTTCATTACTCCGCCTTTTGCTCGTACCTCGAAACTCTTTTCTTCTAGAGCTCCTACGGAAATAAGATTCTTTGACAAACTGGGCACATAACGAACATCCTTCAGGATTCTGATTGATCCATCATGGTTTTTCAAACGAATGGAACCAATCCCATGTGTGGTGAGAGAGACATCATTTGCTGTATAAACAACTCCATCTTCTAGTTCTCTAAATTCATAGAACCAATCCCGGTTGGGACACATATGATGACTGCAGCCTGAATCAAGCAGCCATACACTAGAAGAGCTAGTTGACGATGTAACAGTAAGTGAGAAATTTGAGTCTTCATCATTACACTCAGCTACATTTGAATCTGCAACAGCCTTTTCTTTATCAAGTTTGCCTTTATTCTTCAGCTTAGGACAATTTTTCTTCCAGTGCCCTTTTTCTCGACAAAAGGCACATTCGTCTTTGCCCATTTTGGATCTCGACTTCGATCTCCCTTTCTTTCCTCTAGTCTAGCTCTGCAACCGACCTCTCACTACTAGAGCTTCTGTAGCTCCACTTGTGCTTTCTTTCTCAGTTCATAAGTATACAAGGCAGCATAAACTTCACTGAGAGTCACAGTAGCCTTTCCATGAAGTAGAGTCGTTTCAAGAAACTCAAACTCATCAGGAAGGGATCCCAATAACATAAAAGGCAGATCTTCATCTTCAAATGTCACATCCATATTCAATAAATCAGCGACTAACTGATTAAAACTGGTGATGTGATAATTTATTGTGGTACCCACAACATAATTGAAACGAAACAGTCTTTTTTTCATGTGGAGCTTATTCTGACTGCTTTTCTTCAAGAATTTTTCCTCCAGCGCCTTCATCAATTTACTTGCAAAAATTTCTTTCAAGAAAGCATACTTTTGCTCTCTAGAAAGGCACGATCAAATTGTACCACACGCCAAACGATTAAGTTTATTACATTCTTTCTCATCAACATCATCTGGTTTCTTTTCTTCAAGGGCAATGTCTAGACCTTGCTGAAAGAGAGCGTCTAGAACCTCACTTTGCCACATGCCAAAATGACCCGTACCATAAAAAATTTCCACCGCAACTCTTGCATTTGCCATCAAATTGGACGACGAAGAAGAAGTAGATGGATTTGTCATTTCAGCTACAATTACTATTCAATAGCTGTCGATGCGGAATGCCAATAACCTAAGAAAAAATCTTTTCTGATGTGGAAGATCAGACTACGCTGCAACTATAGAGCATACTAAAAAAAAAACTAGGCTCTGATACCAATTGTTATGGAAACTCGAGTTAATTTTCACCAGATTCACCTCGAATACTATTGAGCAGGTGAATAAAGCGTAAACGATTGTACTGAAAAATCACACAAGATAAAATTCCCAGGAAAGACTGGAGGGGTCACAAACGGTCCCACTTAAAACCCAATCTCCTTAGACAGAATTTTCCTAAGTAATTTAATAGCACAATAATTTACTAGCAATATACCCGACAATAGCTATTAAATAGACAAATAAAGAACACCAGAATTTAACGAGATTCGGTCAATTATGCCTACGTCTTCGGACACTACCAATATTATATTTCACTATTTCAAAGAAATAATATAAGTGAAATATTTACTAGAGAGAGAAACAATTATTGCCTTAGAAAGATTGGCAATTTTGGGATGAGAAAACTAATCAAATGAAGCTTGCTTATATAAGAGATCAAGCTTCCTAACATCCTATGAATTCTCGATGTGGGATTGCTCAAAATTAATTTCCAAATTGAATTGTCAACAATTGTGGCCACCAATTCAACAAATGTGAGCCACCAAGTCAACAATAATATATATGTTTAGTACTATAATTGTAGAATTATTTGAAATAAGAATAATTTATTTTTTAAAGATTCTTAAAATTTGAAGAATTTATAATTTAAAATGCTAAAAGATTCTAATATAATTTTTTTGACATTAATTAAATATTAAATGTGTGTATAAATGTGAATTTGTAAGATATTAGTATGTAAAATGTATTTTTGTTATTTTATAAAATATTGTCGCGACCAAATTATATTTGAGAGAGTTTAAATCTCTAATGGATGGTTCTGTTTTTATCGGTTCCTTGGCTAAGCTGGATTTGAAAGCATTAATTATAATCTTCATCTTCAAACATAATCTCATAATTATTTTTCAAAATAAAAGTAATTTTTTCACGTTAAAAAAATGAAAAATATTTTTTTACAAATTTAAACAAAAACCTATATTCTTAAAATATTTTTATTGATACAATATTTTCAATCACTGTTTCACATGCTTTTATTCTATTATAATTAACACAAAAATAAAAACAAAGCATAACACTATTATAACATATATCACTAAAAACTAATGAAGCAATACTATATGGTATAAGAGTCACGTAAAGAAAAGTATAATCTTAAATACTTTTTAATTTGAAAAATATTTTTTTATATTTTAATAATTTTAGCGATGAATTATGCAATTGGTCGCTACTCCATCACCTATATTTTGTATTTATCGATGGATTTGAGTCTATCTCTGAAAATCCATCGCTAGATTATTGCGTTATGTTAAATTTGAGATGGAAACTTAATAGGGGGTTCGATTTGAAAATTTTAAAACATTGAAAGATTGATTTATTCAGTTTTTTAGTGCGGATGCTAAAATGAAACAAAGTTATAGATTCGAGGAATTTTGAAAATTAACTCTTTTTTATTATAAAATTGCCTTAGCCTATTAATATTTCGGGAAGAAAATGACTATCAGGATTTATTGTTTTAAAAAATTTGTTAATAATAATTTAATAATTTATTCTTAATATGGTTTACGATACAACTATGAAATCCATTAAGCATTAAACTTCAATTTTTGAATATTCTCATACATATTTTTTACAAAATTATAAATTATTATTACCCCTAACTGGTATTAAAATCTGCTTGAAGCGCAGGACAATATGAAAGGAAACTCATCATACAAATTAACAGCATCATACAAATTAACAGCTAAGGGTCTGTTTACTTACAGAAAACAGTTTTCTGTTTCCTGTGTTTTATTTTCTTAGAAAATTAGAGTATTTATTTTCTGTAGAAAATTTAGAGAACGCGTTTATTTATCAAAAAATAAAAAAATTAGAGTATTTATTTTCTATATATATGTGTACGTATGTACATATACATATGCATATGCATATGCATATCAATAAATGAAAAATTAGAGTATTTATTTTCTATATATATGTATATGTATGTACATACATACACATAAATGCATATACATATGCACATATATATCAATAAATGCTAAATTAGAGTATTTATATTCTATATATATGTGTATGTATATATATATATATATATATATATATATATATATATATATATATATATATATATATGAATAGCATGCACATGCATATGCATATAAATATATGTGTTTGTGTGTGTGTATATATATATATGTATGCGTGTGCATATATATATATATATCTATGCATATGCATGCGCATGTGCATATGCATGTGACATGCATGTATGTGTATATGTATATGCATATGCGCGCGCGCGCACACACACACACATATATGTATGTATCTATATGTATAAGTATGTGCATGTACATGTATATGTATGTATATATATACGTATATATATATACACACATATGTATGTATATGTCTACATACATGCATATATATGTATATGTATGTATATACATACATATGTATATAAGTACATACATACATATATGCATATGTATGTATGTATGTATATACATACATATGTATATAAGTACATACATACATATATGTATATGTATGTATGTACATGCGTATGCATGTAGATACATACATGTCTATGCATACATATACATATACATATGTATGTATGCACATACATGTATATGTATGTATATATATATGTGTAAATATATACACACATGTATATATGTATTAAAATGATTTAGAAAATTTAGAAAACATCTTTTATTAGTTTTCCAATCTCTTCTTTATTTTAGAAAACTGGAAAATCTATTTTCTATTTTCTATTTTAGAAAATTGACTAAAATAAACACGATCTCTGTTTTCTGTTTTCTGTGAAAAAATTTTCTGGAAAACTGGAGCAGTTTTCTGTAAGTAAACAGGCCCTAAGTGTTTTTATTTTTGGCCTAATACATGTTTACCCACACGAATTTGTTATAATAATTTGCTTAACATTCTTAACATTTTGAGCAACAATCTAACTATCTAAACTTATAAATTCAAATTTTATTGACCAATTCAATAGTGACTTAGCATGTCGTGTATTTTTTACGAAAGTGAAGTGCTTAGAACATTTGTAATCACATTATATATTTGTCACCTCTAACCAAGCCTTATTATTATTATTATTATTATTTCCTTGAATGAACTATATATGGAGAAGTTTACAAGCATTTTCCTTCAATAAGCTGGAATATATATATATATATATAATGCGGACAATCATTTCAAATTCTAAGTTCTATATGCTAAAGTCAGAGAGTAGCACAATCTCTCGCCACGTTTATAGATATACAAAAGATTGATATTTTGCATGATCTTTGACTTGTCTTACACAGAATATTTTACAGAGCAATTTTTTTTTTAAAAAAAGAAAGAAATTGGTAGGTCCATCGTTTAAAGTCATTGCTGTTGTACAACAAAATTCGGCCTTAACAGAATTTCATATGATAACAAGAATTATTATAAAAATTTAAAATAATTCCACAACTTGAGGAATATACAACTAGAGTTGGTTGATGAGTATGAGTTGTGGAGAAATTTTTGTTGTATAATAATCAATATTATAAAGAGATATCATTATTCTCAACAACAGACACAAAACATAGGAATATATAATAGTCTGTTTTCTGTGCCAGCACGTAGTTGAAGAAGAGCTCAATACAGGCGAGAGAAAGTGTAATCTCCATTTCCCAAAATATACCTCCTACAAATCCTTGAACCAATTACATTGCTCTTTTATTATTATAAAGTTTGTGAAATTCCATCAACATAAAATAAAATTTAAAATGACCAATAAGGTTTAATTTACTTATACGATCCATCAGCAAAAGTTTTAAAATCTTAAGAGTTCAAATTTTATTTCAATCATGTGTATAAAAAGAGTAGAAATTATTTTTACAGAACAATTATTTTACTAGTAATTACAAACAATTTATTGACAATGAAAAAATTAAGTGAATTGCATAATAATAATAATAACAATAATAATAATAAAAGTAATTTCTCATGTTCCATGCAGTAGAGCCAGGTTGTGTCTGATAATAAATTGATGATAAATGTTCACATAGAGTTGCCATTCTATTTTTAATATTTTTAAATTCTAAAGTGGTGCTTAATCTTTATCTATAAATTCCTCATCCACTTCACCATTTCAATCAATCTCTTCAAACTAAAGAGGCTTATATCTCATAAAAACATCCAAGAGTTCTAATTAATTTCGAGATATGGCCTTAAGATCTCAAGCCCCAATTGCCCTTCTCATCTCTTTGAACCTCATCTTCTTCACAATGGTGAGCTCTTGCTCACCACCACCACCACCACCACCAGCAGTGCCATCACCAAAACCAAAGCCAACACCAAATCCAAATCCAAAGCCATCACCAGTGCCATCAGTACCAGAGGGTGGTTCAGGTTCTTGCCCTAAGGATGGCGTAAAATTGGGTGTGTGTGTTGATTTATTGAAAGATTTGTTGAATGTTACGGTTGGTAGCCCACCAAAGACTCCTTGCTGTAGTCTAATTGCTGGTCTTGTTGATCTTGAAGCTGCCGTTTGCCTTTGCACGACCATTAAAGTCAGTCTTTTGGGCCTTAACTTGAACCTTCCACTTAACTTGAGCTTGCTGCTTAATTACTGTGGAAAGCAGGTTCCCGAAGGCTTCCAGTGTGCTTAAATGCTTTCTAATTTTTATTGTTAAGTTACTTACCTAATTTGTATTTCTTGTGTTGGGTTTCATCAAATGTTTCTTTGGGCAGTGCCATAAACATCTATCAATAATTTCTTAGCGTTGTTATTATTGTTTTTGAATCAAGAGAAGATTTATTGTCTTCTTTTGCATCCATTTTTTAATCGTTGTAGTGATTCATAATGAAAATTGAATTCATATTTAATAAAATTAATATTTCTTTGGACTACCAAAGTTTACTATATTTGTATGTGAGGATTCATAATTGTAGTATGTCAGTTTTATTGTCAAGTACTTTAACATGTATACGCGTTCATAAAAAAATATATATGAAAAAAAAGTCCGAACGATAAGACTTAGAGCCATGATCATGACCATAACCATTTTGTACAATTAGAATTAACTGACAACTGGCACATATTGTTAAGATGAAATAGTATTTTTTATTTTTTTTGAAAAAGATAAAATAGGAAAATAAGTGTAATGTATAGCCCTTGAGTCGGAAATATCAAACTGAAAAACTTATTGTTAATAAGCGAAGTGGGAAAACAAAAAGAACTAATTAAAACCAAATATATTATAAACAATGAATAATTAGCCATTAAATTATTAATTAATCCTAAATTAAATGGTGAGCGCATGTTCCCTACAATTTGTTTACTCAAAAATTCATCTATAAAAACTGTGCTCTACTTCACCAATATGATCGGTTCAAAACAATCAACTCCTATATATCAAAAACCATATAATTAAGGAATTAATCAGAGAAATAGCTTCAAGAGCTGCCCTTCTTATCTTGTTCAATCTCTTTTTCTTCACAGTTGTGGACTCTACAAATTACCCGTCACACCCATCAATAGGGTCAAAACTGTTAGCCAAATATGGTAGGCAGAAAAAAAAAAAGAATCCCACATCGAGAATTTTAGAAAGAGGAAGGGTTTTTGATAGCTATAAATATAGTCTCTTAGTTTTAGGTTTAATTATCCCTTATTACTTAACTAGTCAATTAGTTAAGCATATTTATTCTCTCTTGTATTATCTCACTTTTCAGTTTTAGTGAAACAATATTCTTAATCTCCGAAAATGTAGACAATATTGGTCGAAACTCGTTAAATTTTTTGTTCTTTATTATCTTTATTTTAGTTGCGGTTTTTGCTCTAATCCGGTCCTTATTTTTATAACAAGTGGTATCAGAGCCAAAGTTCTATCTTAGTATGCTCTGTGGTTGCAGTATAAACTGATCTTCCGCATCAGAAAAGACTTTTTCTTGGATACTGTTCACATATACGATACTGTTTACGTATATGGTCATTGTTCATCTATATGGTTACTATTCACGTGTATGGTGTTACTATTCACCTGAAATAGTAGGAGTTGATTTTTTAGCAGAGAAGTTCGTGATAGAAGCAATGGCAGCAAAATATGAGATCGAAAAAATTCAACGGGAATAATTTCTCACTGTGAAAATTGAAGATGAATGCTATCTTGAGAAAAAATAATTGCCTAGCGGCTATAAGTCAAAGGCCAGCTGATTTCACAGATGATAATAAGTGAAACGAGATGGATGAAAATGCTATGGCAAATTTTCATCTGGCACTAGCAGATGGTGTGTTGTTAAGCATAGAAGAGAAGAAGACAGCAAAGGAGAAATGGGATCACCTCACTAAGTTGTATGGGGCTAAATCACTTCACAACAAAATTTTCCTTAAAAAAACACTCTATACCCTTCGTATGGAGGAATCTACTTCAGTGACAGAGCACATCAATACTTTGAATACTCTATTTTCTCAACTCACTTCTTTGGGTTATAAAATAGAGACAGAAGTACGTGCTGAGCTTCTACATCAAAGTTTACCAGATTCGTATGATCAACTTATCATTAACTTAACAAACAATATCCTTACGGATATTCTAGCCTTCGATAATGTTGCAGCCGCTGTTCAAGAGGAGGAAAATCGGCGCAACAATAAGGAAGACAGGCAGGCAAGTTCATAGCATGTGAAAATCCTGACAGTTATGAGAGGGAGATCAATAAAATGCGGCTCAAGTGGGAGCCACAATCATGGTAGATCAAAATCAAGAAGTAAGAAGAATGTTAAATGCTACAACTGTGGCAAGAAGGATCACTTTAAAAAGGATTGTTGGAGTTTAAAGAAAAGTTCTAATTCTCAAGGAAATATGGCAAGCTGTTCCGATGGCGGAGATGCTCTATGCTGTGAAGCAGCAATGACTAATGAAAGCAGAAAAAGATTTTCTGAAGTATGGCTTCTTGATTCAGGAGCTACATTTCACATGACCTCTCGAAGAGAATGGTTCCATCATTATGAACCTATCTCTGGAGGATCTATGTACAGTTGCAATGATCATGCCTTAAAATTCATTGGCATTGGAACTATTAAGCTAAAAATGTATGATGGTACAATTTGTACTATTCAAGACGTACAATATATGGAGGGCCTAAAGAAGAATCTTTTGTCTTTAGGACAATTGAATGATTTGGGGTGCAAGTTCAGTGGTGAGAAGGGAATTATGAAGATAGCAAAAGGAGTGCTTGCACTTATGAAGGGAGAAAAGATAGCTGCAAATTTATACATGATAAAAGGAGAGACTTTGCAAGAAGAAGAGGCATCTGTCGTCACAAGCAGTCCAAGTGAAAAACGTGCAATGACTTGGCATAAGAAACTTGGGCGTATATCTGAATAAGAAATGAAGATTTTGCAGAGAGAAATCTACTTTTAGGTCTCACAAAGGTCTCACTACTCTTTTGTGAGCATTGTATTGTAAGCAATCAGCATCGGTTGAAGTTCAACACATTAAATTTCAGAAGCAAAGCCATTCTGGAATTAGTTCATTCTGATGTATGGCAAGCACCAGTGTCATCCCTAGGAGGAGCAAACTACTTTGTGTCGTTTATCGATGATTATTCTAGGAGGTGTTGGGTGTTTCCTATCAAGAAGAAAGCATACGTGTGTAGACACCGGGTCCCGAGTCCGGCATAAAATGAAAACAGTGATTTTTGATCCTTGATAATTCCCTCCGAAAAAAATAATATATGTGATAATATATAAATATGTGTATGTGTAAAATTTAATTAGTTGATGTTGTTTGTTAATTAATTAGTTAATTAGTTAATATTATGGTATTAATTAAAATGCATGTAAAATTAAAGATTAATTAGTTAATTAATGGATTAAATGATATAATGTTTAATTAATTAGATAAATTATGTATTAAGAAGATTAATTATATTAATGTGTAATATATGTAATGTTTAATTGATATATAATGATTAATTAAATTAGTATGTGTGTGTATTAATTTTAATTAAGTGAGATTAATTAACAAAAGAAGAAAAGGAGGGAAATTGAGGAAATGACTATTGTGCCCTTAACCCTAATTTGAGGGTGTATAAAAAGAAAATGATAAGCAAAAGAAAGGGGGCTCGGCAGATCAAGAGAGAAGAGAAAGAAAGAGCCAAGGAAGAGAGAAAGAAAAAGAAAAGGAAAGGAAAAGAAAAGGAAAAGAAGAAAAAGAGAAAGGAAGGAGAGAGCAGGGCCAAGTGAGGGACAGCCAACGGGAAACGCAAGCCACCGGAGAGGGAAAGAGGAAGAAAGAAAGGGGAAGGAGGCGTCGCCTCCGCCGGCCAACTCCGGCCACCGACCGCCACACGCGCTCCGCCACGGTGGAGAGCAGACCCCGACGCATCGGAAGGCGATCTCCGATCATCCATCAGCGCCGGCGTGGAGGAGATCGGCGAGGAGGAACAGAGACGACGCAAAGGAGAAAAGAGGAAGAAGAAAGAGAGGCAGCCCCGGCCACCTGCGACGGAGAGGGAGGCCACGCATGGCGGCGCTACCGTCAGGGCGTCGGGGCGCATCTTTCGACGGTCGACCGCCACCGCCACTCACCGGGGAAGATCAAATCGGAGGAGAATGGCGGAAGTGAGGCAAGGACGCTCCGACGCGATTTCCGGCCAGATCCGGCGGCGTTCAGGCGCGTGGCCACCGGCGCTGGACTCCCGACGACGCGATCTACGAGGCGGCGATGGAGGTGTCGTCAACCGCTGCTCCGGCGAGGCTCCGGTGAGGTAAACCCCATTTCCCTCCTTATTTAATTTTTATTATTATTATTATTATTATTAATATATATATATATATATATTTTTTTATTTATTTTCTGTTTTTATATTATTATTATTATTATATATTTTTTATTTATTTTCTGTTTTTATATTATTATTATTATTATATATATTTTATTTATTTTCTGTTTTTATATTATTATTATTATTATTATTATTATTATTATATTTATTTAATTTCTGTCTTTATATTATTATTATTATTATTATTATTATTATATTTATTTAATTTCTGTTTTTATTAATATTATTGTTATTATAATTATTATATTTATTTATTTAATTTCTGATTTATTATTATTATTATTATTATTATTATTATAATAATATTGCTATTATATTTATTCATTATTCTGATTTATTATTAATATTATTATTATTATTATTATTATTATTATTTATTATTGTTATTATTTATATTTATTTAATATTATTATGTTAATATTATTATTATTATTATCATTGATATTATTATTATTATTGTCTAATTTGTGTTAATTTTATGTTGATGTTATTTAATTGATTTGTGATTATTTAAGTTTATGTTTTATTATTATCATCATTATTGATTATTGTTAGAATTTAGTTATTTATTTACGTATTCATTTATTTATTTATTTAGAAATATGTAATTATTATTGTATGTATTTGTGGTCTGTAATAATAAAATGATTTTCGACCGCTACTAAAAAGAAACACCACACAAATGTTTCCCGCTAAAAGAATGTTTGCTAAATAAAATTGGACCAATGTTCTATTTTTACCTAATAAAATCATCACATAAAAATCGTTTTCCATAATAAACACATGCGGGACCAAAGTCCTCAATAAATGAATAACCCGTTTTATGCATGTATCAATTTTTATTGTAAATTTATTTTATACTGCTATTAGCCCTGTGCATCGGTCGGTTCGGTTCAATAACCGAACCGAACCGAAATAACCGAAAACCGAAATTTTAATATTTAGACGAACCGAACCGAACCGATATAATACAATAACCGAATTCAAACCGAACCGATATTTTCGGTCGGTTTGGTTCGGTTAACCGAAAAACCGAAATTTTAAAATTATAATTAAAATAATTCTCTAAAAATTATAAAAAATTACAAATTATATAATTAAAATTAAAAAATATATATATGTTTAATTTGAGTTAAATCCACTTATATTAAATTAAAAAAATACAAAAATATTGTTTATTTTAGTAAAAAATGAAAAATATATATATATAATCAAAAGTTCGGTCGGTTCGGTTTTTTATCGGTTTTTACCTTTCAAAACCGAACCGAACCGAAATTACATTATTTTGGAAACCGAAACCGAACCGAAAAACCGAATAACCGAACCGAATTAAAAATTTCGGTCGGTTTGGTTCGGTTTTTCGGTTTAAACCGAAATTTGCACAGCCCTAACTGCTATGCTATTTTATTTTATGCTATTAAATGAATAAATTGTGCTTTAACCAAACTTGCATTGTGTGGAGAGAGAGCGAACTAATAAATTCAAAACTCAATTGTAAACTTAAGCAAGGTACGAATAAATGAGAAGTCCCGAACCCTGCTCTGGTCTTTGGGCTCAAGAGGCTAGAGATTATCCTCCAAGACACCTCTTGTGTCACGAGACTTAGACGTTAATCCTAGGCCTCATGGCCCAATATGGATAAAATGCGCAAGTCTTAGGCTCTCCGAGGCGAGAGAAACTTTTCCAATGTTCTATTGGGTGGCGACTCCATGAAACCTCTTTGTTGCCCAACATAGACGCACTTGCGATTTATCGCAAGCTGTTGACGGACCCGCAATTGCCCCGATCGCCCACGTGCGGGCGGTCCGAACGGGCGGCCGCGGGGACCCGGCGCGCGTCACAGTGGCGACTCCGCTGGGGACGTATTTGAGACTTCAATTTGAAAGTACCTTGATTAAAATTTATAATTAAGTTTTAGTTTATAAAATTTGCTTTCTCTCAAAATTTGCATTGCATCGCATTAGAGCCTTAGATCTATGCTAGTTTGGTCCCTCAATTAGCCCCGGTGCGTTCCTGAAGCACGACCTCATTTTCACTCAATTTGGGGAAGTGTTAAGGATAATCACCAGCCCAAGCCACGTACCTCAATGGTATATCAAAATGGTGACCCGATCGGTCGTTACGCTCGTGATGAGCTAGACCCGTCGGCAGGAATCATGCTTGGGTAGCCTCAAAGTAACATCACCTTTTGACCAAAGCTCATGTAATGGCAATAGAAATCTCCACTAGGTGACATGTACCGTAATATCGTGCTTGCTATTTGGGCCGTCATATACTGAACAAAATCAATTGAATCAGATGATTTTCGTCAAAGGCTTTCATGCCCTGATGGGCTTATCTTGATTTAATCGAATTGTTTAAATATATAATGGCCAAACATCCATGCGCATGTGCTTTAAATTGAGAGTTGTTATGCTGCCGGTTTTTTCACCGCGCACTATACGCATTCATTGGGTTCCCTGTTAACCCTTGGATAAAGCCCACCTAGGAAAGAGACCGCACGACCTCGTGTGTGGGAGAAATAAGGTCGGAAGGTTCTACCTGCTTGCATGTGGCTGTGAATGCTGCATAACATGTACATACATCACATGTCATTCATGTCAAAACAAAAAAAATCAAAAAAAAAAAGAAAAAGAAAAATAACAATAAAAAAACACATTTCATTTTATGTATATATCCTTTTGCCTGCATATTATTTTTCACATACATATACCATCGTGTGTATATTTATTTTCATGCATTGCATCGCATAATTACAATTTATTGATTTTTTCATTCCATTCGCACAATTCACGATCATGCATTGTATATTGCCATACACGCATCATACTAATAGTTTAAATTTTTAGCCATCATAAATTCATTTAAGTGGGTTAGAAGTCCCGACGGTCGATTAGTAAGGCCGGGCTCGCCCTTTGGATTGCTCGAATTAGTGCTTGATTGGGATCCTGAGCCACTCTCAACATCTTGTACCTCATCCTCATGATTCACGAGCACCTACTATTCCACAACCATTTGTTGATCCACGACAACAAATAGCCCATGCTGGGGGCAAGCCGAACCACCTGCTGGTGGAGAGGCTCTTTTTATTGGAATTGCTACTGTCAAACTGTCAATGAGCATAGCTGCGACACTTATTTAGCCAAGAAGGGCAAGAGTTTATAATCCCGAGGAGGATTTTGTGGAAGAAGATGAGATTGAGGACATAGCAGCCCACCAACGCGGGCCATTTAACGGATCAATGCTAAATTCTGAGGGATTGAATTCAAGATCTTATCAACAATAAAGAAATTGTTGACCCAGAGAAGATGGGGAAATAAAAGCTGATGACAGATGAATGACATGGGTTGCAGTGCTTACTTTGTTAGGAGATGTCTTTATATTTGAGCTTTTCAAATAATGACATATGCAATATTGGTCATTTCAATTATATTTTTGTGTATTTGTATATTATTTTTAATGATTTCATTTCTTATGATCATGATACATTCATTCATTTTGACATTAATTCAATTAATACTACTGTATTTAATCTTGGAACTTTGGAAAATCCAAAGAAAATCTTGATGGCATCTGATATAACTCCTGAAGAGAGAGAGATTAAGAGAGAAAATAAAAAAATAAGAAAGAAGAAAAACTAGTTGCAATTAGGAGATTGGATGAAAACTCACTAAGAGCACTAGAACCTTTCTGATTACCCGTCGAAGCGATCTCTGGATAAGACAGAACCTGGAAAATGATTTAGGCACTATTTCTTTGTATAGCTCTCTAAATGACTATTTCCTACCCTTGTTCTACAATCGCTTGCTAGCCCATTGAGTCTTTTTGCAGGTATGCTAAATGCGTACCAATTTTGTTGTTACACACATTAAAACTAGCCTCTCGCCTAAAATGATTTTGGCTTCCCCTTAGAAGAGTGGCCGCTCTAAAACTGATGGATGTACATTTGAACAATTCTTTGGACTATTAAAAAATTGTCTTGATAAGAGCAAGTTCAGACTTTGAAAAGAGAGTTTAGTCATGCACGAAAGGTATGAGCTCAAAAAAAAAAAAAAAAAAAGAGAAGCGAAAGCAAAAAGAAGAAAAAGAAAAATGAAAAATTCAAAAAGCAAAAATGAAAAAAAAATGAAAGAAAAAGAAGCAAAGAAAAGAAAAAAAAAAGAAGAATAAAAAAGAGAGCTCAAAATGGTGACCAATTGACTAGTTTCAATAATTGCCCTTCTGATCTCAAGGAGCTAGAATGTTATCGAGTCCAAATTCAAGAATACTTTTGAGCCAAGAACGGTTCATCCATCAGTCGAGAAAATATCGCGGCCATTTTTCTCTAGCGACCTGATCTTTCTTTGATAGCCATCTACCCAAGCCTGACATTACAACCGAAGTAAGACCTTTTGATTCTGGTTCAGTCTTATCCAATTAGCGGAGATGACCTTTTAATAAGGTTTGGTACGTAAGAAGAGGCCTATGGTGTTTCTTGAGCTTCAAGCGAGAAGCCATGAGTGCATTCATGCATTCGAGTTAAGTCTCGTCTCCGACGTTGCTTCTAGAATTTGCATTCAAAAGATTAAATGAGAGCAGAGAAAAAATATTCAATCATGAGAATAAAAGAGAGCAGATTGATAACAGGAGTTTGATGCTTTCAAGATCTATCCCGAGATTAGATGAGGTTTTGTATCTTTAAATTAATGCCAAATAATGATCATATATTATGAAATCAAATTAAAATATGTGCATTTATGCAATGGTATTGATGTAACCAGAATAGTTCATCTGATGTACAAAAAAAAAAAGAAGAAAAAGAAAAAGAAAACAAGAAAAAAAAGAAAAAAGGCCGTTAGAGATGAAAACCGTAACCGGCGCTCTAAGCAAAAATTAGGCCAAGGGACAGGGTGAAAACCTGAAAACAGGCAGTCTGTCCTAATAAAAAAAAAGAGAAAAGAATAAAAAAAAAAAAAAGAAGAAAAAAAAAGAGCCGCTGGATTGGGTTGGGTCCATTCCAGGCAAAAATAAGGCACAGGGTCATGTGAAAATCCGAAAGGACGCATTTCCCGCCAAGAAAAGCTAGTGCGAAAATCCACGAGGGACGCACTACCTTAAAATAATGACTACAGGTTTCAGACGAGAACCTCATGATCCCCAAAGAGCATGAAATTCAAAGGCAATTCCAGAAGGCACTGATCTTACTGCAAATTGCAATCAAATTGGCTGTCGCCTCCAAATCCACTTAGATGAATTTTTATACTGCATTGCTGCATACACATGCATGCTCACGAATTTTTTCTGCATATTTGTCTTTCTAAGTCTCGCAGAAAAAGAGACTCGAATACGGACACCGGTAGAATCCGAGTGGCGACATCATTCCATCCATCAATCAAGACAAGCAACCCAAGACCTCTCAGGGGGCAGTTATCAAATTCCAAAGTCCTCTGAGGAGGCAAATTTCCAAAGTCCTCTGAGGAGGTAAATTCTCAAAGTCCTCTGAGGAGGCAAAATTCTCTAAGTCCTCTGAGGAGGCAAAACCCCGAAGTTCTCTGAGGAGGCAAAATTCTCTAAGTCCTCTGAGGAGGCAAATTTCCAAAGTCCTCTGAGGAGGCAAATTTCCAAAGTCCTCTGAGGAGGCAAAATTCTCTAAGTCCTCTGAGGAGGCAAAACCCCGAAGTCCTCTGAGGAGGCAAAATTCTCTAAGTCCTCTGAGGAGGCAAATTTCCAAAGTCCTCTGAGGAGGCAAAATTCCAAAGTCCTCTGAGGAGGCAAATTTCCAAAGTCCTCTGAGGAGGCAAATTCTCAAAGTCCTCTGAGGAGGCAAAATTCTCTAAGTCCTCTGAGGAGGCAAAACCCCAAAGTCCTCTGAGGAGGCAAAATTCTCTAAGTCCTCTGAGGAGGCAAATTTCCAAAGTCCTCTGAGGAGGCAAAATTCCAAAGTCCTTTGAGGAGACAAATTTTCAAAGTCCTCTGAGGAGGCAAAATCTCTAAATCCTTTGAGGAGGCATCTCTCTATCCGACTCTCGGCAAGAAGGCAGGTATGTAATCCCTTCTCTCTTCCTCTTTGAATTTTGGCTCACCTAGGTGTCTATGCACTAGCTTCTCCAAAATTGGGGGCAACTGTAGACACCGGGTCCCGAGTCCGGCATAAAATGAAAACAGTGATTTTTGATCCTTGATAATTCCCTCCGAAAAAAATAATATATGTGATAATATATAAATATGTGTATGTGTAAAATTTAATTAGTTGATGTTGTTTGTTAATTAATTAGTTAATTAGTTAATATTATGGTATTAATTAAAATGCATGTAAAATTAAAGATTAATTAGTTAATTAATGGATTAAATGATATAATGTTTAATTAATTAGATAAATTATGTATTAAGAAGATTAATTGTATTAATGTGTAATATATGTAATGTTTAATTGATATATAATGATTAATTAAATTAGTATGTGTGTGTATTAATTTTAATTAAGTGAGATTAATTAACAAAAGAAGAAAAGGAGGGAAATTGAGGAAATGACTATTGTGCCCTTAACCCTAATTTGAGGGTGTATAAAAAGAAAATGATAAGCAAAAGAAAGGGGGCTCGGCAGATCAAGAGAGAAGAGAAAGAAAGAGCCAAGGAAGAGAGAAAGAAAAAGAAAAGGAAAGGAAAAGAAAAGGAAAAGAAGAAAAAGAGAAAGGAAGGAGAGAGCAGGGCCAAGTGAGGGACAGCCAACGGGAAACGCAAGCCACCGGAGAGGGAAAGAGGAAGAAAGAAAGGGGAAGGAGGCGTCGCCTCCGCCGGCCAACTCCGGCCACCGACCGCCACACGCGCTCCGCCACGGTGGAGAGCAGACCCCGACGCATCGGAAGGCGATCTCCGATCATCCATCAGCGCCGGCGTGGAGGAGATCGGCGAGGAGGAACAGAGACGACGCAAAGGAGAAAAGAGGAAGAAGAAAGAGAGGCAGCCCCGGCCACCTGCGACGGAGAGGGAGGCCACGCATGGCGGCGCTACCGTCAGGGCGTCGGGGCGCATCTTCCGACGGTCGACCGCCACCGCCACTCGCCGGGGAAGATCAAATCGGAGGAGAATGGCGGAAGTGAGGCAAGGACGCTCCGACGCGATTTCCGGCCAGATCCGGTGGCGTTCAGGCGCGTGGCCACCGGCGCTGGACTCCCGACGACGCGATCTACGAGGCGGCGATGGATGTGTCGTCAACCGCTGCTCCGGCGAGGCTCCGGTGAGGTAAACCCCATTTCCCTCCTTATTTAATTTTTATTATTATTATTATTATTATTAATATATATATATTTTTTTTTTTTATTTATTTTCTGTTTTTATATTATTATTATTATTATATATTTTTTTATTTATTTTCTGTTTTTATATTATTATTATTATTATTATATATATTTTATTTATTTTCTGTTTTTATATTATTATTATTATTATTATTATATTTATTTAATTTCTGTCTTTATATTATTATTATTATTATTATTATTATATTTATTTAATTTCTGTTTTTATTAATATTATTGTTATTATAATTATTATATTTATTTATTTAATTTCTGATTTATTATTATTATTATTATTATAATATTGCTATTATATTTATTCATTATTCTGATTTATTATTAATATTATTATTATTATTATTATTATTTATTATTGTTATTATTTATATTTATTTAATATTATTATGTTAATATTATTATTATTATTATTATCATTGATATTATTATTATTATTGTCTAATTTGTGTTAATTTTATGTTGATGTTATTTAATTGATTTGTGATTATTTAAGTTTATGTTTTATTATTATCATCATTATTGATTATTGTTAGAATTTAGTTATTTATTTACGTATTCATTTATTTATTTATTTAGAAATATGTAATTATTATTGTATGTATTTGTGGTCTGTAATAATAAAATGATTTTCGACCGCTACTAAAAAGAAACACCACACAAATGTTTCCCGCTAAAAGAATGTTTGCTAAATAAAATTGGACCAATGTCCTATTTTTACCTAATAAAATCATCACATAAAAATCGTTTTCCATAATAAACACATGCGGGACCAAAGTCCTCAATAAATGAATAACCCGTTTTATGCATGTATCAATTTTTATTGTAAATTTATTTTATATTGCTATGCTATTTTATTTTATGCTATTAAATGAATAAATTGTGCTTTAACCAAACTTGCATTGTGTGGAGAGAGAGCGAACTAATAAATTCAAAACTCAATTGTAAACTTAAGCAAGGTACGAATAAATGAGAAGTCCCGAACCCTGCTCTGGTCTTTGGGCTCAAGAGGCTAGAGGTTATCCTCCAAGACACCTCTTGTGTCACGAGACTTAGACGTTAATCCTAGGCCTCATGGCCCAATATGGATAAAATGCGCAAGTCTTAGGCTCTCCGAGGCGAGAGAAACTTTCCCAATGTTCTATTGGGTGGCGACTCCATGAAACCTCTTTGTTGCCCAACATAGACGCACTTGCGATTTATCGCAAGCTGTTGACGGACCCGCAATTGCCCCGATCGCCCACGTGCGGGCGGTCCGAACGGGCGGCCGCGGGGACCCGGCGCGCGTCACAACGTGTTTTCAATTTTCAAAACTTACAAAGTGCGAGTGAAACTTGAATCTGGCCAAAAGATCAAGTGTTTGAGGACAGATAATGGAGGAGAATACACCAATAAAAAATTTGATGAATTATGTAAAAAAGAAGTCATTAAAAGACAGTTCACTACAGCATACACTCCTCAGCAAAATGGAGTGACAGAGCGGATGAATAGAACTCTGTTGGAAAGAACAAGAGCAATGATGAGAACTGCAGGTTTAGATAAGAAATTCTGGGCGAAAGCAGTCAACACTGCCTGTTATGTGGTGAATCGAGCTCCACCAACTACAATTGAGTGTAAGACACCAATGGAGATGTGGGCTGGAAAGCCGATGGATTATTCAAACCTCCATGAATTTGAAAGTCCTGCTTATGTGATGTACAATGCCCAAGAAACTATAAAACTGGATCCAAAATCCAGAAAATGCATATTCTTGGGGTATGCTGAAGGAGTAAAGGGGTATCGCCTGTGGGATCCCACTACCCACAAGGTTGTTGTCAGCAGGGAAGTTATCTTTGTAGAAGATAAAAATCAAGAGCAAGCAGAAAGTGAAGAAAAGTCAGAGACTACAACAGTATGTGTAGAAAGAGAATCAGAAACCAGTAATTCTTCTGAAACTGCACTAGAGCACGAGGAACAAGAGCCAGTCGAAGCTGAAGTTTTAAATAATAGGTAATCAACTCGGACAAGAAGGCCGCCTAATTGGCACTCAGATTACATTATGGAGGAAATTGTTGCATATTGTCTTCTAACTGAGGATGGGGAGCCATCAACTCTCCAGGAAATAATGAATAGTTCAAATGCATCTCAGTGGATTGCAGCAATGCAAGAGAAAATTGAAGCTCTTCATAAAAATAAGACATGGGAACTGGTGTCATTACCGTAAGGGAGAAAACCCATAGGCAATAAATGGGTCTACAAAATCAAGCAAAATGGTGATAATCACATTGAGAGATATCGTGTTAGATTGGTGGTAAAAGTATATGCTCAGAAAGAAGGGGTGGACTTTAATAAAATTTTCTCACCTGTGGTTCGTCTCACTACAATCCAAGTAGTTCTGGTAATATGTGCAAATTCTGACTTGTATTTTGTGCAGTTAGATGTGAAAACTGTATTTTTTCATGGAGATCTTGAAGAAGAAATTTACATGCTCCAACCAGAAGGTTTTGAAGAAAAGGAAAGGAGAAGTTGGTTTGCAGGTTGAACAAATCTCTGCACGGTCTAAAACAGGCGCCAAGGTGTTGGTGCAAGAGATTTGATTCTTTCATTATGAGCCTTGGATACAGCAGGCTAAATGCAGACCCTTGTGCATATTTCAAGAGGTTTGGTGAAAATGATGTCATTATCTTACTGTTGTATGTAGACAACATGTTGGTAGCAAGCCCCAACAAAAATCGCACCAAGGAGTTAAAGGCTCAGTTGGCTAGGAAATTTGATACGAAGGACTTGGGACTAGCAAATAAGATTCTAGGGATACAAATTCACCGAGACAGATATAATAAGAAGATTTGGCTTTCTCAAGAGAATTATTTGAAGAAAATCTTGCGACGTTTCAACATGTAAGATTGTAAGCCAATTTCTACCCCACTTCCTGTTAATTTCAAGTTATCCTCAAAGATGAGTCCTAGCAATGAAGAAGAGAGGATGGAGATGTCTCGAGTACCGTATGTATTAGCAGTGGGGAGTTTAATGTTCACTATGATATGTACAAGACCAGATATTGCACATGCAGTGGGAATTATTAGTCGATACATGGCGAATCCTGGTAGAGAGCATTGGAATTATGTTAAGAGGATCCTAAGATACATTAAGGGAACCTCAGATGTTGCATTATGTTATGGAGGATTAGACTTTATTGTCAGCGGATATGTTGATTCAGATTATACAGGTGATCTTCATAAAAGCAAATCTACTACAGGTTATGTGTTTAAACTTGCTGGTGGAACTGTAAGCTGGGTTTCAAAACTGCAATAAGTTGTGGCCACATCAACAACAAAAGCAGAATATGTAGCAGCTACACAAGCTAGTAAAGAAGCAGTATGGTTGAAAATGCTATTGGAGGAACTCGGGAACAAGCAAGAGAAAATTTCTTTATTTTGTAACAGTCAGAGTGCCTTGCATCTTTCAAGGAATCTAGCATTTCATTCGAAGACCAAACACATAAGGGTGCAGTACCACTTCGTTCATGATAAAGTGAAGAAGGAATAGTAGATATGCAAAAAATTCATACCAAAAAAAACATAGTAGATTTTATGACAAAGACAGTTAATACTGACAAGTTTGTTTAGTGTCGATCTTCCAGCAGCCTGACAGATACACAAGCAACAAAATTGGCAAGAGGAAAAGAATAATGTGAAGATGTGATTGATACTCAATCAAATCTTCAAGTGGGAGATTGTTAGTCAAATATGGTAGGCAGAAAAAAAAAGAATCACACATCAGGAAACTTAGAAAGAGAAAGGGTTTTTGATAACTATAAATATAGCCCCTTAGTATTAGGTTTAATTATCCCTAATTATTACTTAGCTAGTCAATTAGTTAAGTATATTTCTCCTCTCTTTTATTATTTCACTTTCCAGTTTTAGTGAAATAATATTTTTAGTTTCTGAGAACGTAGACAATATTGGTCAAATCTCGTTAAATTTTTTGTTCCTTATTATCTTTATTTTAGCTGCGATTTTTGCTCTAATCCAGTTTTTATTTTTATAACAAAAACCAATATGCCCAAAGGATGCCCTAAAGCCGAGTGCATATGTGAATTTATTGAAAAATTTAATAAACCTTTCAATAGAGCACACATCTTTGAATAGAGAGTTTTCCTAAAATAATAAAGAAAACTGTATATTTCACACTAAGAATATGAGGGAATAAAACTATATTTATACAAGGAAAAAGAGGTAAAAAAAATATACACGTGTCTAATCTACCCAACCTTTAACCAGCAAACTAAAATAAATAACAACTAAATAACTTGTACAACCCCCCCCCCCCCCCCCCCCCCTCAAGTTGGAGATGAATTGGAAATTAATCCCAACTTGACACGGATCACTTTGAACTGAGGAAAAGCAAGGGACTTAGTGAATATATCTGCCAACTGTATATGAGTAGAAACATACTGAGGACGAATAAAACCTTCCTTGAATTTATTTATAACAATGTGACAATCAATGTCCAGGTGCTTGGTACGTTAATGAAAAATAGGATTAGCAGATATATGGATTGCAGACTGATTGTCACACCAAAGAGAGATTGGTGTTTGAACAGGAATCTGAAAATCAGATAGCAAATAAGAGATCCATTGCAATTCACAAACAGTGGTCGCCATACTTCGATATTCTGCCTCACAAGTGGAACGAGAAACTGTGTTTTGTTTCTTCGTTTTCCAAGAAATTAAAGAATCGCCAAGAAATACACAATACCCAATCAATGATTTTCTAGTGAGCGGACAAGATGCCCAGTCACTGTCACTAGGGGTGTACACAGTTCGGTCCAGTTCGGTTCTTCACAAATCTCCGTATTGTATTGAAATTTCGGTTCTTATAAATTTCGGTACAGTTCGGTTCTTATTAATTTCGGTACAGTTCAGTACGGTTTTTATAATTTTCAGTACAGTTCAGTTCGGTTATTCGGTTCTTTCGGTACAAAACAAAACAAGACAATACAATACGGTATTTCGAATAATTCAATATTTTTAAAAATTTACAATATAAATATACACAATAATAAATACAAATATAATTAAAATATCTCAACAAATACATATAATTTTGCATTCAATTTTAAGAAAATATTTTAATTTATCCATCTCCTTTATGAAAAAAAACATATTTTAACAATAGTCACTCTAGATAGAATTTTAAATTCGAGATAAATTACTTAAATAAATTTTCTAAAATCCTAATATTTAATAAAATTAATTGGTAATTCATCCGCAATGATCATCCTAATTAGAGCTTATGTACAAGCCTATTGATCAAATTTTTAACTAATTAATGACGTACTATTAACGAATACACAAAACCAAAAGTTGTGTGTGACTTATCTTTACTTTTAGATGTAACCGCGAAAATGACAGTGGCAGCGATGAGCCAACGGAAAAGATAGAAAAAACTGTGGGGCTTATTTCGAGACAGAAAAGAAAGAGGCAGGCACAATTTAGGTTTTTTTTAATTTATTTTCTTTTATATATATATATATATAATAAAATATAAAACCGGTCGGATTCTGACGCAGTAAAAATACCTCAAAACGAAAAAATTTTATTCCAAGTTAAAAAGTTCCCTCCAAACTAAGGTAACAAACAATTTATATGAAAAAAATAAAAAAAAATTACAATAATACCCCTAAAACTTCAAATTGAAAAACAAAAACTCAAATGTTATTTTTGAGGCACGAAATGAGCTGTTACGGGAGACTAAGTTTTGAAAAAGTCAACCGGCTTGAAATGAGTTTTCCAAAAATATATAATAATAAGCAAACGGACACATGTAGCAAAAGTTATAACAAAAACAATAATTAATGACGATTGGCCCGTTTTACTCGCTCCAAATACTGAAAACCCAACTCGTCCGCATTAGATTCCCTCCAAATATGTCAATTCCCTCCAAAACTTAAAATAAAAAATATTTATGCTAAAATTTTTCAAATTTTATTCTTAATTTGCTCTAAAAAAGATTTAATTAATAAGATAATTATATACTTATATAATTATATTATATATTAATTAATAAAATTTTATTAATATAATAATTGTATATAATTATATTATTAAAATATATTTTCAATTACTCACATAAATATTGTGCTAAATACAGATGAGTATTAATTGAGTAACGCTAAAAATAAAAGAAATTAAAATTTTATTATAAATAATTTTATTTTTAATTTACATATTCATATTGGTATTGTGATAGAAATAGATGAGTATTAGTCGAGTGACACTATAAGCAAATGAACTTAATTGATAAAATGATTATATAATAAATTATTCAATTATATATAATTATATTATTAAAATAACTCAATTATTCAAATATATATTATGTCAAAATAGATAATTTCTAATTGAGTGATACTAAATATAAATGAAATTAATTGATAAGGTAATTATATATACAATATCGGCTGATTATATGGTTAGGATCCATTCATATATATTATCTTGACTCAGTTATTATACTCAATTTCACTAAATTTGGCTTAATAGTTAAAAGATTATTAATTAATATTATAGTTAATAACTATAAGGGTGAATATAAAAGTAGCATTAAAAGTAAATAAAATTAATTGGTAAAGTGATTGTGTATATAAATATTTGTACAAAAAAAATTAAGTAGTGGTTGAGTGACATTAAAGTTAAATTAAATTAAATACGAATTAGTAAAATTTAATTATATATAATTAAATTATTAAGTTACAACTCAATTACTCATATATGTATTGTACCAAAATAGATAAATATTAGTTGAGTGATACTAAAAACAAATGAAATTAATTGGTAAGGTGATTATATATTTATATAATTACATGAATTAAATTGGTAAATTTCATTATATATAATAATTATTATATATAATTATATTATTAATTTATATGCTCAATTATTCATATAGGTATTATACAAAAAATATATATGAGTACTAGTTCAGTGATACTAAGAATAAATAAAGTTAATTAGTAAGGTGATTATATACTTATATAGTTATATTAATTAGTAAAATTTAATCATATATAATTAAATTATTAACTTACAACAGATAAATATTAGTTGAGTGATATTAAAAGTAAATGAAATTAATTGGTAAGATGATTATATACTGATATAATTAAATTAATTAGTAAAATTTCATTGATATGATAATTATATTTGTGTGTGTATATAAATATTTGTACAAAATGAAAAATTATGTAGCAGTTGAGTAACACTAAACGTAAATTAAATTAAACACAAGTTATTTTAATTGCACATTCATATAGATATGATAATTAAAATTATCTTATTAATAATCAAAATATTTATTTTAATTTATTAACTATTTATTATATTAATTTCATACATTAAAATATTTAATACAAATAATTATAAAAGTTTCAAAAAAATACAAATAATTATAAAATTAAATTTATATAATAACGATATAATAGAAATCATAAAAAATATTTATATATAAATTACTAATATTATATATAATAATTAATAAATATCGATTATTTCGGTCCAATTCAGTACAGAACAGTTCGGTACGGTTCAATACGGTTCTCGATTCGGTTCCAGTACAATTCGGTTCGGTTATAATCAAAAAGTCAACAGTACAATTCGGTTCAGTTCTAGTAAAAAAAGTCAACGGTACAATTCGGTTCTGGATCTTTTTCTTCGGTATTTCGGTTCGGTACAGGAAGATCCAGAACCGTGTACACCCCTAACTGTCACAATAAGCAGTAAGGGCAAGAGTATTTTTTGCAGCATAAAAAATACCTGTATCAACAGTCCCATTGATGTATCGTAATACATGAAGACCAGCCTCCCAATGACTTTCAGTAGGAGCAGCAACATGTTGACTAAGAAGTTGTATGTTGTATGTAAGATCGGGCCGAGTTATATTAGCATAAAGTAACCTGCCAACAAGCCTACGAAATTGATCAGGATCGGTCATTAAGGGAGAATCCTCCTTAAATTTATGGGACCTAGGCAGCGGAGTCACTGTAGGTATAGAACCTGTTAAGCCTGCATCAGTAAGAATGTCCAGGAGATACTTGCTTTGAGATAAGAAAGTTGCAGCTGCTGAACGAGCAATTTCAACGCCTAGAAAATATTTTGCATAACCCAAATCCTTAATAGTGAAAGTAGAGTGCAAGAACTGCTTCACTTCAAGAATATCCAACTCATTACTTCCAGCTATCAGAACATCATCTACATATACCAAAAGAGCCATAAAATCAGAAGAAGTAGATCCCTTAGTAAAAAGACAAGGATCACTAGATGATTGCTTAAAACCATAAGTAAGCAAATGAGATGTAAACTCAAAATTCCATGCCCGAGATGCTTGTTTTAGCCCATACAGAGAACGTTTCAACTGACAAACCTCTCCTGACTTTGCTTTTGTATACCCCTCAGGTGGCAGCATATATACTTCCTCCTTCAAATAACCGTGCAGGAATGCATTGTTGATATCAAGTTGATGAATACTCCAATTTAAAGAAGTAGCTACTGCCAAGAAAACTCTGACTATTACCAATTTAGCAACAGGAGAAAAACGATCAAAATAGTCTACCCCTTTGCTACAAGTTGGGCTTTAAAGCGTTCAACAGTGCCATCTGGATTAAACTTCACTTTATAAACCCATTTTGAGCCAATTGCCTTCTTTCCAGCAGACAAAGTAGTAATGACCTAAGTATTGTTATCTTCCAGAGCTTTAATCTCCTCATCCATGGCTTGAATCCAACCTTTATGTTGAATTACTTGTTTATAGGAACATGGCTCTTTGATCTTGGAAACATTAACCATGAAAGAAGAATGCGGAGAAGAGAAGAGAAGAGAAAATCATTTGAAGAAAGAACAGTACCTTTTGAAATGGCACTATGACAGAAAAATCCTATAACCATACTGGTGATTTCTTAGCTCTGGAACTATGTCTTAAAATAGGAGCAGTAGGTACAGAAATAATAGAATTAGAAGCAGCAAGTTCAAAAATAATAGAATCAGATTGACGAACAAAATCACCAATACTGTCAGAATGTGCTGCTGAAGATCTGGACATTGTATTAAAATCACCAATAAAATCATTATCAAAATCAATAGTAATTGGCACTGATGGCAGTGGACTGAGAGTGGTTGTATCATCATGAAGAACTTGAAATGGATAAATGTCTTCATAGAAAATGACGTCTCTAGAAACAAAAAAGTTGTGTGTTTCTAAATTGTAAAGTCGATAAGCTTTTTGCCCCGTGGAATAACCAATGAAAACACATTTAAAAGATCGAGTAGTAAACTTATCTTTGTGAGGAGTTGTGTTTGTTGCATAACACAAGCATCCAAATGTCTTTAGTCTACTATAATTTGGATCTCGACCATGTAAGACTGCAAAAGGAGACTTCCAATTCAGCACAGGTGTAGGAAGCATATTGATAATATGAGTGGCAGTTAATATAGCCTCTCCCCAGAACTTCTTAGGAAGCTTAGATTCAAACATTAGAGCTTGAGCTACTTGAAGCAAATGCTTGTGCTTGCGCTCAACTACCCCATTTTGTTGAGGGGTATAACTACAAGTCTTCTGGTGCATAATCCCAAGCTGAGATAAGAGAGCATGACAAGCTTGATTCACAAATTCAGAGCCGTTATTTGATCTAACAGTCTTAACTGTTGTTCCAAATTGAGTTTGAACCATGCGGAAAAAAAATTCCAAAAGGGGTAAGACTTGAGTCTTGTAAGTTAAAAGATAAGTCCATGTCCCTCTACTAAAATCATCCACTATTGTCAGTACATAATGAGCAGAGCTTAAACTCGGCTGCTTGTAAGCCCAAGAGATCAACGTGAATAAGAGCAAACTTCTCTTCAGACTTAGTATCACTTACTGGAAAAGGCAACCTCTGTTGCTTGGCAGCATAACAAATATCACATGGTTTATTTATCATTTTCACATCAACACAAGGAATACATCTCAAGACATTTTCAGGAGCGTGGCCAAGTCTTTTATGCCAAACATTAGCAGGGAAAGGAAAAGTTTTATTTAAGGATGAATGAGCAGTACAAGAAAAAGGAAAAGATTCAACAACATTTGAGCTAATATTGGAATTATAAGGAAAAGGAAAAGATTCAACAACATTTGGGCTAATAACGGAATTACAACGAATATTTCTACTATAGCATTTTATTAATGAAGGAGAAAAAGACTTGGAAGTCAAAATGTATAGTGTTCCTACTACTTGCCCAACTGCCAGAATTTTGTTACTCTTCTGGTCCTGTATAAGGCAGTAAGAAGGATAAAAAGTAAAAAATGTATTAGAAGTTGTAATCAGCTTATTTACTGATAATAAATTGAATTTGAACGAAGGCAAGTAAAGGACATCTTTGAGAGTTAAACTGGAATTCAACAAGACTTGACCAATGAGTTTTACAGACTGGATAGAACCATCAGGAAGTTGAACAGGAATAGAATATTTTGGTTTAAAAAAATGACAAATTTTATTTAGATTGCAACACATATGAGTAGAAACCCCTGTATCAATGATCCACAAATCTCTACTAGCAAGATTCAAGTGATGAGAAGTAGCTTTACCTGCATAATTCCCAACAACAGAACCAAACAAACAACGTTCAGGCACGACAGCAAAGTTAGCATGCTCTCCAGAAACTGTCGGTGCTTTGCCCTTCATCATTCTAGCTAACTCTTGTTTAATCAGTTGAGATACCATGGAACTAAGTTCTGTTGGTTTATTTTCTTGATCAAAATCACCATCAAGAGGATTATCCAACATCTCCCCATCTAAATTTACCATATTTGCTATGCCTTTTTTTTTCCCCTGTCCTCTTCTTATCTTTTAAATCAGTGAACCGGTCAGGATAACCATGTAGTTTAAAACATGTTTCCTTAGTATGCCCTGAATTATGGCAATGATCACAAAATCTGTCGGTCTTTTTTCCTTTCCTCTTGGAAAAACCTCTATTATCATCAATTTTAGAATTAAAAGTTTTAGCCATCATAGCAGCAGACTCTATGTTATCTGATGCAAAAGCCAAATTCACTTCCCTTTGTCTTTCTATCCTCAACACCATGTTATAAGCCTTATTAACATTTGGTGGAGGTTCAAGATTCAGGATCTGACTCCTAGTACTATCAAAAACAGAGTTCAGTCCCATAAGAAATTGAAGCAGCTTAAAAGCATCTTCCCTTTCCTCCAATTTTCTATTCAAGCCACAAACACAACCAGTACATGTACAAATAGGCAATGACATTAATCGATTCATCTCATCCCAACACTTGTTTATCTTGTTAAAAACACAGTAACAGATTCATTACCCTGTTCAATTGAATGCATCTGTCTCTGCAATTGATACAACTGAGGAGTATTACTTACTCCGAATCGCTTTTCAAGAACATCCCATAGATTTTTAGCACTAGGAGAATAGATGAAGGAATCAGCTAAATCTTTGGACATAGAGTTCATAATCCAAGATTTTATCATTGAATCAACCTTTTTCCATCGTTTAAAGAGCACAGTATCAGTTGGAGGTAATAAAGTACCGTCAATGAAGCCAATTTTATCTTTAGCTTCTAAAGAAGTTCTGACCGCAGTACTCCAACTCAAATAATTCTTGTTCGTTAATGGTGTAGTAACCAAAACCATTCCAGGATGATCAAAACTCTGAAGCAAAAAAGAATCCTCATCTGCTTGGTTGCGATTGCGATTACGAGAACAATTGCGATCTTGTGGAACACCGTGATCTTGTGGAGCAATTGGATTATCATCAATAACATTCGCCATGGATAATTGACAAGCAGTATTCAATTAAAGTAGAAAAAAATAAGAATCAGTAAAAATTTCCAGTAAGATTGCTTGAAATCAGAGAAAAAAAAAATCAAGAACCCTAAGGCTCTGATACCATGAACAGAGAGTTTTCCCAAAATAATGAAGAAAACTGTATATTTCACACTAAGAATATGAGGGCATAAAACTGTATTTATACAAGGAAAAAGAGGTAAAAAAAATATACACGTGTCTAATCTACCCAACCTTTAACCAGCAAACTAAAATAAATAACAACTAAATACTGCAACCTACTGGGTGGACTTGTTGATGTTAAAACCGCTGCTCGTCTTTGCCATACCATCAGAACTACTGTCTTCATCATTCCTTTAGCACAACTTAATGTTAATTTGAACTTGTTGCTCAATCACCGTAGCAGAAAGCTTACTCATGATTTCAATTGCATATAATTACCACTCCATTCTAAGCCAAAAATCATTGATTTATAATCATTGTGGCCAAATGACATGTATATTTGTATCAAGGCAAAACATATTTGCATCCGCAAGCTTAGCATAGCAGGAGTTCTGTTTTTAATTTTAAAAACATATTTGCACAAATGTTGTGGCAACGTGTTTTTTTTTTTTTTTTAATTTGTGATTTTTAATTTAATTGCAATTATATTTGAAAAATTGTCAAACTTCGAGCATAAGACTTTATTTTAGACATTGTTATTACTTATTATTATTATTATTAAACGGCTCTAGATAATAATTAAATAGCTCTATTTTAGGTAATTTTTTTTATATTATTTATGTGGATACATACCAATGTTTTAGATAATTAGTTTTTAAATTTACTTATAAAAGATCAAAAGAAGAGATAAAATTTATTTGTGAAGAGATTACTACATTTTTTTTATCATTATTTTGGTTATATATGCGCTTTAGAAAATGGTCTAGCTGTGTAAGCAATAATTATATTACATGCTTAATTAATTATGTAAATTTAATCTTAATCAAAATTCAATTGAATTTGAAGAAACTTGTTTTCTCTCTCTTAAAACCTAATAAATTGCAAGTAATTTGACCCGAAGTTTCATTAGTGAACTTCCTCTAAAAGTAGGGGTCAATTTCACTCATGATCACTCAACTTATCACTTATCGCACAAAAGTAACCGATTTTTTTTTTCTAATATTTTTGCAAAAAAGTCATGTTAACCGAAATCCGGCGAAAACTCATACCGGATTGATGACATGGCATATGACACGTGGCAATAAATAGTAACTATATGACTTTTTTGAAAAAATATTAGAAGTTCAGTAACATTTAAGTTGAAAAAAAAGAAAATTGGTTATTTTTGCGCGATAAATGATAAGTTTAGTGACCGTAAGTGAAATTGATTTAAATGTATTATTTGTTGTAGATATTGTTAAACGACATGTAGTTTCTGACATGACATGCCATATCATCAATCCGGCGAGGGTTCTCGCCGGATTCCGGTCAAAATGACTTTTTTGCAAAAATGTTAAAAGTTCGGTGACATTTAAGTAAGAAAAAAAAAAGTCGATTATTTTTGCGCGATAAGTGATAAGTTGAGTGATCGTGAGTGAAATCAACCCCTAAAAATAGATAGGATTGACTTTAAAATACCCAAACCGAACTTAGCTTCTAAAATATATTCGGATCATGTAAAATTCTGAGCTTTTGTAGCTTTAGTAGAAATTTGGACTTCTAAGTTCTCTTTCTTTATAAAGAAAATAGCTATGCATATATAGAATATTTGAAAAGGAAGAAAGAAAACACCTGAGACGTACGGATTATATATAATAAGAACAAGCATATTTTATTGCTCTCTCCTGTTTATTGAAATTCCTTACGTAGAACAAGGCATACAGAAATTATTGAGATACATTATTATTATTGATAAAATGTAAATTGACAGATATGTAAAATATACATATAAGCCAATAAAACATAATATCTATAGAGAGCTAGCAGGAGGGTAGGCAATTAATTATTTTAAGGGTGGATTCAAGAACACTTGTATCCAAAGGGACGGGTCTTGCCGCATAAGCCGAGCAAGGTGGTCAAATAAACATCAGCGTCCACCACAATCCCCAATATATTAGCTTTAATGGCGGCGCAAAGGCAAATAGCAGCTTCAAGATCAATGAGAGGGTAAATGAGAGTGCATGGACTAAGTGGATTGATCTTCTTATAATCTATGGGGCAAGTTTGAGCACTCACCATGCTGAACAAAACCAAGTTCAGGCACAGCACAAAGGCAGTGGCTGCTTGAGCTCTTGAGGCCATTTCTCTTCTTTATCTATCTTTTTGATAAAATGAAAGTGATAATGTGTTAATTAAGCTGTGGTGGTGCAAATGGTGGACTGCTCTACCAAGTATTTATAGAAGGAGGGAGCTGTGGTTATTCGTATAAATTCAGTTTTAAAATCAGCATCTCACTGCTGCAGCCTTCATTTGCGCCGTCAAAACTATTAAAACAATTGAGCTGTTTGCGTGAACGTAAATGTTTTGATTTAATAATTGCCAATTCATTCTTACTTCTGAATAACCAAATCTATCTTAGATATGTTGATACAGACATTTTAATAGAGAGATCAAATTGTGAACACATGAATATAGGAAAATGGGGTCAATTTCACTCATGATCACTCAACTTATAATTTATCGTACAAAAGTAACCAATTTTTTTTTCTGACTTAAATGTCACTGAACTTCTAACAGTTTTGCAAAAAAGTCATGTAAACCAGAATCCGGCGATAACTCTTGTCGGATTGATGACATGGCATATGACACGTGGCGACGAATAGTAAATACATGATTTTTTTTGAAAAAATGTTAAAAGTTCAGTAACATTTAAGTTGAAATAAAAAGTTGGTTATTTTTGTGCGATAAATGATAAGTTTAGTAACCGTGAGTAAAATTGATTTAGATATAGCATTTGTTGGAAATATTGTTAAACGACATGTAGTTTCTGATATGGCATGCCATGTCATCAATCCGGCGAGAGTCCTCGCCGGATTTCGGTCAACATGACTTTTTTGCAAAAATGTTAAAAGTTCAGTGACATTTAAGTCAGAAAAAAAAAAGTCGATTACTTTTGCGCGATAAATGATAAGTTGAGTGACCATGGGTGAAATCAACCCAGGAAAATTGTCGTTGTACAAAACAAAACTTGTACAAATTGCATGTAAAAATATTTCCAAAAAATATATCTTCGAAAATGCCCTTAACTAATTAATAAAATTTCACATTTTTAAATTATTTATATATTTATTACTTATTTACTGATAATTATGTGTTGTGCAAATCGTATATACCTGTAGATACCTGGATGAAGAATTTATTTGTGTTCATAACATAATATATAGGCTTCTTATGAATTGTGGTGTTATTGATACTTAATTTACGATTCCAAAAATTTATACTATGGATAGAAAACTATTTTTTCTATTTTCATTTCTGTTGCAGAAAATCTCACATCAAATAATTAAAGGAGATGACAATGATTTATAATTGTAGTAGATGACCTAAATCATTTTGAAGCAATGATGATTTATAATTGTAGTAGATGACCTAAATCATTTTGAAGCAATGATTAGTCCACAGTTATCAAACCCGATTCTTGAAACCCACATACAATTTAACATGGTTTTAGAGACCTAATAGGACTAACTGCCGCATGACTATAGACTCTGTTGATGAAAAAATCGGAAGCCAAAAAAAAAGACCAGATCAAAAAAAAGATAAAACTTGTTGCTCAAGGTGAAAAAGACAATATAGGTAAAATGATGAATTAAATAAGTAACAACTAGATGGGCCAACCAGTTGCATCCAATTGCACTTAAGGGAAATGTTGGATAGAATCTCACGTAATATAATTAAAGAGAATGACAAATGTTTATAATTGTGATGGAAATACTTTCAAGATTGCCTAAATCATTTTGAAGCAATGCTAAATCACAGTTATCACAATCAACTCTCTAGGCCACACACAATTTAACAATTTTTTCGTAGCGTTTTTTTTTTATCTGCATTGTGTTTTATTTTGTTTATTCATGATTGTTTGAATACAATTAATTTTTAACGAATAAAATTCTATATTTAAAAAGTCCAGCCATTTCTAATGTAGCTGCGTTCAAATTCTAATATTTTAAGTAATTTCCCATTAATTTGTACCAATATTTTCAAAAGCGGATCAGACATTGACTCGCCTTACTAAATGAATTGTAAGTCAACTGGTTGGATTGGGTTGATTCGGATTTTTTATTTTTTTAAATATAATTATTTATAAAAAATTAAAAATATGGTATATAAAAAATACACTCAAATAACCTATTAATTATCAAATATCAATATATTACACTACAAGAAAAACAGTGGATTACTAAGGAAAATTACACCAGAAAATCACTATATTCCATAGGGAATCGAAATTGCCGATGGAAATTACCGACGGACAAAGTCATCGCTCATATGATCAAAGTAAATTTTTAATGATGGAATTGATTATTCTATAGTAAAAATTACCTATGGAACAAATATTTCCGTAGGTAAAATTTACTATGGAACGTTTTTCCTTAGTTAAATTTTACAATGGAAGGACATTACCGTAGGGAAATTAGTTATGGGATGAAAATTCCGTAGGTACATTTGCCTACGGAATTGGAGTTTAGTAGTTAAATTTTATTACGAAATTATATTTTTGTTGGGAAATTATTTAGGGAAGGAAAATTTCATAGGAAAGTTTGCAAACCGGATGGAGTTTTTGTATTTATATTTACCTATGGAAATCAATTTTACGCCGTTAATTTAGTTATGGAATAAAAATCCATAGGTTACAATATGTTTATCTCCGTAGGCAATTTTTCCTACAGGAAAAATCATTCTGTAGGTAAATTTAACTACTTAAACTCCAATTCCGTAGGCAAATTTGGTAAATTTTTTATTTATTTTAATTACTAAATATAAAAGTTAATGAAAATATAGTATAAAAATTATAATAGACAAAAATAATGTAATTAAAAATGTATTAATTATAGAAAGTAATTATGATAAAAACAAAATAGTAATGTATCAACTTAAGTAATTACAAATACTAAATAAAATAAAAATCTCTAAACATTAGGAGAAAAGGGGCGATCTGGCTGCTGCGATGAACTGCTGTCTCTTGCCTTCATCTGATCCATATCATGACACAGTTGAGCTACGCAGTCGATTGACTGTTGCAATTGCGATGCCAACATTTGTAATGTATTTCGAAGTTCAAGTACTTCGGTAGTGGTTGCGGCCCGTCTACTAGATGAAGTTATGGTGGACGTGGAGGATTGCGAATAGCAAAAGTTCCCAAAAGAACCCAAGCCAAAAATCAATCCTCAGTTATCCGTACCACCAACCACGTCATAAAATGTTCAAGTCTCATCAACTTGTTCAGAACTCTATGTAAGTCGCTGAATAGTTTCTTGTACTTGCTCCTGTCATAAAACAAATTCTTTATGTTAATTAGAGCAAAATTTTAGGGTTATATCATAAATCAAAATATTAATGAAGTATATTTTTAACATGCATGTACTACTCTGGATTGGGTGTTGACGAATGTCACACCATCATGCTTCCGTGTGTGGGTGTGCACGAATTAATCATGTGGTGTAGGCCTTCTGCCAATAGATGTTTCATGCTAACAAATAAAGCATCATAATTGTTACTATACAATTTTACTAAAATTTCCCCCTAAAATTGTATGAAACCCTCTTTATAAAAGTTAAAAAAAACACTTCTATATTATTCTCATCATGTCATCCAACTCTAATTCAAACTCCTTACACAATATTTATTCTGTCCTCTTCTATTTAATCAATCAATTTGAAATCATCACTGGTTGAATTTATTGTAATAAACGAACTCTTATTTATAACAATAAAGTTTTTAAATACTTACAAGTCTAGCTACATGCTCTCAGTGGGACAACGATCGTCCAGTATGTAAGGATACACTGACCCCATCCGGTACTCTCAGTGTACTATTGACATTCCGCTCTGAAATTGAAATGGCCTTGGGTGTTGCCTAGTACTGTCGCCAGTGTGCCCATATTTTTTCGGATATGTAACAAGGTCATACACCCTTCTTGTGCAACTGACTCACAAAGTCTCTATAACATATACAGGCTCGACTCTCCCATGTACCATACATGGTGTGATCAAATTATGCATCCCAATAACATTTTTTCTGTAGAAAAAAAAGTTAATGTAAGTAATTATAAACTATAATATTATTTTAATTCATATTTAAAATTAGATAAAATAATTAAAATTAAAGATTATATTTTACTTACCTCAAATTCTTGATAATAAAAATTCTTTATTTCCTAAGATACATTTTTCCATAAATAACCTTCATAATCTATTTTCTCCTTGAACTTTGACGATATCAAGCGGGAACACTTTCCAGATGGAATCAACCTAATATACAAGCAATTTCATAACATTTTCAAAATAACTACTATAACATTAATACAAATTTATATATTAATCACTCACTCATTATTTGCATTGGTAATGTATATCCTTCCATCAACTCTAACTGCTCTAGGCATAAGACGGTTCGCTGCATCTGTCCCTGATACCTATGATGGTATAGATGCATTCTCTGCCATTGGAGTACTTGTTGCCCCTATAGTATTTGATGTAGTAGCTTTGGTGGTAGAAGGAATGGTTGGTGATAGAGAAACAGGGGTACCTGCAGGGGATGGAGAACTCTATGGTAATGAAGCTTGTCCCACAAAACTTGGACTAGGTACTTTCGATGGTGGCAACCTGAGCCTTGGAGGCAGTATATTAGAATTCTTTCTCTTAAGTGGCATGTTTTCTTCCTGAAACGTATTAAATTGATTAGTCCAAAAATAGAATCATGATTAGTCCACTAATAAAAAATTTCATTTAAAACAATATTTTGTTGATTAAATAATTACTTTTCTCACTTGATATAAAACTAATGAAATGAATTAGCCGCTATCATCACTCAATTGTAAATCATAATTACAGTCATCTTAATTTTTCTAAGATCTCGAATCAAATTTAGGCTCCTCTTCAGATCTCCCCCCTTCTGTACATTCCTCATCATCTTCAGATAAAATGTCAACATATTCATTATTAGGATTGTTCAAAGGTTCATTATTGTCATACGTCATATTTGTATTTATTTGATGAACCTCAGTTTCCTCTTCCTGAAACGTTTCGCTTCCAATTCGTTTATTTTGTCTTGTTGCTTTCATTTCAAAAATGTCTCTAAGTTTTACTTTACAAGCTGCCTACCAATCTAACTTATCTCGTCTTAGGCTGGAAAAAGGGAAATAATACACCTGAATTGCTTCCATTGCCAATACAAAAGGTTCAAAGTTACTAAATTTTCTTCGCTGGTTGATTTCAACTAAATTATATCTGTTATGCACTTTTGTTCTGATATTAAGTGTTGGATCAAACCATTCACACTTAAATATCACACAACATTTTATTGGTAATGCGGGGTACTCAATTTCAAGTATCTCAATAATTTTACCATAATAATCTATTAATTCCTCCTGAATGCAAACCCCACTATTAATTGTCGCCTTATCATGACCATAAGATTGTGTATGAAATTTGTATCCATTGACGAAATACACCGTGTACAATTTAATAGTCCGCAAAGATCCCTTGGCAATATCACAAATAAACTTATTTTCAATTGGATTTTCAGAGGCCTATATAATGAAATAGCCTTATGTCATTCAAACACATCTGAAACAATTATATATATCATTTCATAAATTAGCAGTAACAACTTACATATGTCATGAACCATTTATGAAAGTGTTTTTCAACTTCTTTATTGATGTCATTCTGTGTTATTTCAGGCATTAGTTCTCGTAACCATTCCTCGAGCTCATATAATCTAAACAACCAAAGATATTATATAAGTTGATACCACCCTTCATGTTGTAAACTGAAAAAGCAATTTTAAAAATAACTTAAGCCTACTGTACAAAAGGTTGAACCTCTTGGCAATTCAATAAAATGTAACCATTAATTCTTCATCTGTTAACATTTGTCTTGTTGAGCATCCATGTAAACAACCAGGATGTGTGAAAATAGATAAGTTATCGCCATTATTACAAGTTTCACCCCCATCATCATTATGAGGAACTTTTCTTTGTCTTGTGTTCACATGCGGTTCAAAATTAATGTGAACAAAATATACTTGCTTCCTCGACCAAATATGCTTTATAAATTGAACCTTCCACTCTAGCTTTACTTTTTATATTTTTCTTCAAGTGATACAAATACCTACATGAAAAATTTGATTTAACTTACTTATCATAAAGTATAAGTCTATATATATATATATTGCATATTATAACTAATTACCTCTCAAAAGGATACATCCATTGATATTGAACTGAACCGGTAAGTTTCGCTTCCTGTTATAAATGTATAGGTAAATGTTCTAAACAGTCAAAGAAGTTTGGAGGGAAAATTCCATCTAATTTACACAGGATTACAGGAATTTATAATTCCAACCTTTTCATGTCAGCCAACTTTATCTCTGATGATGTTAAGTTTTTAAAAAACAAACTTAACTTAGTAATAGATTCCCAGAACTTTGTCAGCAACAACTCCCAAAATGCTATCGGTATTAGCCTTTGCATAAACATGTGGCAATCATGACTTTTCATTCCAAATAATTTGTACTTTCTCATGCCCATACACCTTACTAGATTTGAGACATAACCATCCAGGAACTTTAGATTTTTTAACCACTCACACAAAACTTCTTTTTGTTCATTGTCCAAAGCATGCTTTTGGATATTTTCCAGTGTGAGAATTTTTATCTAACTCGTTCCTTTTACAAAACAATTTTAAATCAACTTTTGATTTTGCATGGACCTTCAATGTTCATTATGGTGTTGAATAAATTGTCAAAATATTTTTTTTCTATATGCATAAAATCTAGATTATGTCGTATCAAATTAGCGCTCCAATATGAAAAATCCCAGAAGATACTTCGTTTTTTCCAACCAAAGTTTTTACTTATGCTGCTATTAACTTCTTCAGCTTCAAATTATGTAACTTTCAACAACCTTAATTCATTAATCTCCTGCAGAATTTCTGTACTGGATCTATTAGGGAGAGGAGGTGATTGTACCACTTTATTATTTATGAACTTTTGTTTATTAGTCTAAATGGATGATCAGGAGGAAGGAATTTTCTGTGGTTGTCAAACTAAGAGGTTTTGCACTCATTAGGAAGATAAAAAAACATCAGAATCATTGCCACAATAAGGGCAAGCTAATTTTTCAACCGTGCTCCATCCAGACAACATGATATAGGCAGAAAAGTCACTAACCATCTATATCAAAGCTGCTCTCATTATGAAATTCTATTTGAGGGACACATCATATGTTAGGACTCTGAATTCTCAAAGATGTTTCAATTCAGATATAAATGGTTGTAAAAAAATATCAATTTTATACTTTGGATTCTTGGGCCCTGGCACAATCGTGGACGAGAATATTGTATACACCGGGTCCTGAGTCAGCCTAGATCGGAGTTACCCAATGATGATAAAGCGTCCTCGTAGGCAAAAATAGTTGGAAGTGACGATTTTCTTGTCAAATCTTGCAGTTTTGAATAAAAAATTAAAAATAACAAAAATATTTTAAAAAATTAATTTTAAAAATATTTTTATCAATTTTAGTGTTTTTTAGACATATTTAAAAAAAATAAAAATTTAAAAAAAAAAAATTCGGAGGCCAAGTTGCGGCAGCCGCGCGCTGCCTGCGAGCAGCTGCGTGCAACCTCGCCCCCATGGGTGAGATTTCTCGCCCATGGGCAAGGATTCTCGCCCGGCTGGGCGAGATTTCTCGCCAATCGGCGAGAAATCTCGGCGACAGCCCCCATTTTCCGCCGAAATTGATTTTTTTTCATTTTTTAGGCTAAAAAATAAATTTTTCTTGTGATTTTTTCAGTTTTTATTCAAATTTGACAAATATTAGTCAAATTGGGTGGGAATAAAGGTCAAAAAATAACAAAAAATAATTAAAAATAAATAAAAATATTAATTGTCCATATTTGACTTTAGGGATTTAGTTTTGAATTTTGGAGTGCTTTTTGTTGAAATTTGGGAGGTGGGATCTTGGAAAAATCGGTGAGAGAGCTGGAAAGGGGCAGAGATTGGAGTTTATACAGAAATTAGATATTCATTTTGAGAAAAAAGAGGGGAATTGGTTTTTGAGAGAGTAAGAAAATTCTCTCTAGCAAAATACATTTTTCTAAGTCATTTGGAGAGAGATATTCTTGAGGGGAGTTAGTGGATTTTGCTGGAAAAACAAAGAGTTCAATGTTCTTGGAGTTCATCTTTTCTCATTCTTAAAAATTAAAATCATTTTCTTCAATTTTCTTAATTCTCTCTTTTTAATCTACAAGTTTTCATCTTAAATTCCATTCTAGTTTTTTATCTCTAAAAAATTCTTGATTGATCTTGAGAACTTTGAGAAAGGAAAATCAATTCCTTGACTTGAATTTTCAGATCATATATCAAACACTAAAAAAAAATCAAATCATTTTTCTTAGTATTAATGTTCTTGAGTTTTTTAGACAAAAATTCAAGGTTTACTTGAACCTGTTTTTTGAGTTAATTTTCGGATCTTAACAAGAGATTAGATCAGGATATCGTGCTTCAATATCATTTAAATCTAAGGGTAAACATTCTAGGCTTGATCTCTTAGTCTTTTATTTTTCTTTTATTTTATTTTATTTATATTTAATTGTTAATCATGCAGATCTTTACATTTGTTTGGTTTTTATTTATTTTATGTGTTTTTTTTCATAGATCTAACATTCTTAATATTTTTTTTTATCCTTGTTTCGTTTAATCGCTCATCATCATTATTATTATTATTACTATTACTATTATTATTTTTTATCATCACATATTATTATTATTATTATTATTATTATTATTATTATTATTATTATTATTATTATTATTCTTGTTGCTGTTGTTGTTATTATTACCGTTTATCTATTATTATCATCATCATTGTTATTATTATCGCTTTATGTTTTAAATAGTAATATATTAATATGTTAATTTATTTTAACATGTCATTTAATTTATTTATCCCATAATATGCATGTTTTATTTAATTTATGTATTGTTATAAATGTTTAATTGATTTTCTTATTTCGATTACTAACATCAAGTTTATTTGTGTTTGTTGTCGGTGTCAAATCTTTGTGTTCCCCTGTTTGAGCACTTGTGCGAATGAAGGAGGAGATCCAAGGAGTTGTTGTTTTTCATTGTACTTGTTATTTTTCCTTTGTTTGCTTTATTGAGTTATTTGGCATGTAATAATTAATTAAACCATTTATTTTATGCACGCTCAATCAAAAATCACACAAAAATATTTCTATAAATAAACTGGGTTTTCTAATAAAATGGGACCAATGTCCTAATTTTTCACCCAAAATAAATTGTCACTTCAAAATAGTTTTCTTTATTTATGCATGAGAGGACCAATGTCGTCAACATTAATTAATACCCCATTTTATGTATGATTTATGTTTTATTTATAATGGGGGTTGTATTCCGCCCCTAGTTTTGTTGCAATTTAATTCTATCTTTATTTTTATTTATCGTTTCATATGTGATTGATATGTGCTTTAATAAACTGCATTAATTGTGTGACATGAAAAATGAAATTTTATAATTTAAAAACTCATTTATAATTAACCAAGGCACCAATAAGTGTGAAGTTCCGGGCACCATCTCTGGTTTAGACCGATAACAGGTAAAACTTTCCCAATCTCTTGTAAATTGGGTGGTGACTCCAAAATACCTCAAAAGTGCCTAAAGGTGTTATGGCGATGGATGGTCCTTTTCAATGTTCTATTGTAAAAAGAGGTGCCGAAAATATCTCATAACACCTAAGATCGGAAAAGACGCGAACCAATCCCTCGAATCCTAAAAGCGAGTTCAGAGAGGGCCTTGCTTGTTCCGGCGCGCGTCACAGTGGCGACTACACTGGGGACTGTTTGTGACTTTGCTCTGAAAATGTCTTGGTTAAAATGAATAATTGGATTTTTAAAACTAAAATTTCATCTCTCATCTAAATTGCATTGCATCCATGCTAGAGCCTTAGAATTATGCTAGTTTGGTCCCTCTTTTAACCTCGGTGCATTCCCAAAGCACGACCTTACGTTCACTCAATGTGGGAAAGTGTTAAGGATAATCACTAGCTCAAGCCTCGTACCATCATGGTATATAAAATGGAGACCTGATCGGTCGTTATGCTCGTGATGAGCTAGACCCATTGGCAGGGACCATGCTTGGGTAACCTTAAAGTAACACCACCTTTGACCAAAGCTCATGTAATGGCAATAGATACTTCCCCTAGGTTACATGTACCTTAATACAATGCTTGTTATGTGGGCCCTTATATATCAAACCAATTCAAACATATTAATCGGGCACTCATCAAAGGCTTTCATGCCCCGGTGGGCTCATTTTAGTCTGTTTGAAAGGTCCAAATATATAATGGCCAAAATCCATGTGCATGTGCTTTAAATTAAGAGTGTTATGTTGCCGGTTTTCCACCGCGCACCATACACTCCCATTGGGTTCCCCGTTGACCCATGGGTCAAGTCCACCTAGGAAGAGACTATTTGACCTCGTGTGTGGAGGCGATAAGGTTGGAAGGATTTATCTACTTGCTTGCATGTGGTTGTAAATACTGCATAACTCACGATCATGCATTGTACATATCATCCACGCATCATTCTAACAATCTGAATTTTCAGCCATCATAGATTCATCCAAGTGGATTAGAGGTCCTCACGGTCGACTAGTGAGTACGGACTAGCCCTTTGGATCGCTAGAATTAGTGCTTAATTGGGATTCTGAGTCACTCTCAACAACAAGTGAATCATCCTCGATGACAGAAGAGACTGGAACTTTGACCACTCAAGACCTTGCTAGGAGGTTGGAAGATTTTGAGTGAAGAATGTTAGAAATGATGGGCGCTATGGCCGAAAGAATTGCTCACCCTCTTGTTCCACAAGCACCCATTGCTCCGCAGCCGCCTGTTGCTCCACAAGCACCGATAGCCCCTCCTCGAGAGCAAGCCGAACCACTTGTTGGTGGGGAGGCTCCTCTCGTTGGAGCTGCTGCCCATCAACCTGTCAATGAGCACAGAGCTGCTGCACCCGTTAAGCCAAGAGGAGAAAGGATTCCCCATCCCAATGATGACTTTGTAATAAAGGAGGAAGATGAAGAGCCAATGGTCCAACAAGTTGTGAGGGGCAGAGCACCCAGGTTAGAGGATGAGACTCTGAGGGGGATGAGATAGCAGATTGAAGCTATCACCCGCATGTTATCAGCTGGAAAAGGGATCAACCATGAGGACAGAGATTTGGGAGATGAAGAGCTGCTACCCCAAAGATTCAAGATGCCTGAGCTGCCGAAATTCGATGGTACTTCCGACCCATCTGCACACATCAAGCAGTATACTCTGATAATGAAAGGCACTGGTTTGAGCAAGAAGCAGAAGGTGAAATATTTTTGCCTTAGTCTGGTGGGTCTGGCAGTAAATTGGTACCACGGATTGGACAGGAGGTCTAAGGAGGACTGGGACCTTCTGACTGATGAATTCATAAAATAATATGACTGCAGCACTAGAATGGAGGTCACCCTAAAGGACCTTGAACTGTTACAGCAAAGGAGTGATGAGTCATTTCATGAATACCTCACCAGATGGAGGAACAGAGTAATGGAGATAAAGTGAAAGCCTGATACTGCTGACCAGATCAGGTTATTTATTAGGAACTTCTGCCCTTACCTGAAAGATCTGCTCAGCTTTAAGGGGCTCAAAAATTGGGAGTCGCTTAAGGACATTGCTGTAGAGGCTGAAGCGGCTTACCTAGCAAAGAAGGCAAACCAAAACAACTTTGCTAGGAAGCACTATGGGAATCAATTAGGGTTCAAATCAAGCAGCGTCAGGGGCAATAATAGCAGAAATGGCAAGACAGCAGAAGTTTCAGCTACCGGAGTGGGACAACAAGGTCAAAGGCACTTTTCAAATTTGGGCCGTTCTTTATCCTGGGTATTAAAGAGACTAATAAAAGAAGGGAAGCTGTAACCCCTGCCTCCTAAGCCAGCCAAAACCCAAGGACAACTGGGCCATAAAGATGATGAGTATTGTGCTTTCCACCAGCACATGGGGCATATGACGGACCGTTGTGCGAGGCTAAGGCATGAAATTCAGGACTTGATCGACAGCAAGCAGATCACTAACCCTGAACAGAGAGAAAGTAAGAAAAAGTTGGCCTGTAATGCCATGATTAGTCCCAGCCTACCTGAATGGTATGTACTGCAAGATTTATTTGGTAATGAATATGATGCTATCACTCACCCTAAGGCAGATAGAGGAGAGATCTGCGTGACAATGATAGATTGTTGGTTCGCTGGCAAGAGTGGGGAAGAAAATGATGAAGGAAAGAAGGCGGCCTAGGCTTTAGAAACGGTTAATCCCTCATGGCAGATTGAAGAGACTTGTGCCTTAATTGCCCAAGAGATGGATAAAAGGTTCGAAGAACTCGAAAAGAGGCTATTGGCCATGATTCAAGAGAGAATGGATGCCATGGCGCTAGTTCTTCAAGCTCAAGTTATGGCGACTACCCTTAGCCGAGTTGGGCCGGCCACTATTGAGGGAGCCTATACAGCGGCGACTACAACGTCCCCTTTTACTCTTGAGATTAGAGGCAAGGAACCGTCTGATTCACCAGTTGGGCAAAGGAGCAGCCAGAGGCCTACTCCAGGATGTAGCACTGTGCCCAAGGAAGGTGGGGATCTAGTGAGGATGTGTGATCTGCAGAATGAAAACCTGGATATCCGCAATGACAGTAAAGGTGAGGCAAAGAGGATGGAAATGCCAAACATGAAAGTGGACCAAAGGCGCTTTTCAAATTTAGGTCGACCTTTGCCCTGGGTACTGGAGAGATTAATAAAATAAGGCAAGCTGCAACCATTGCCACCCAGACCAGCCACGAATCAGGGACAGCCAGGGCATAGAGATGATCAGTACTGCGCCTACCATCAACACACTGGGCACTCGACTGATTACTGCCGAACTTTGAGGAATAAGATTCAAGATCTTATTGACACCAAACAGATCACGGATCCTGAGAAGAGGGAGAAGAAGAACAAGCCAGGCTATAATGCGGTCCCTCCACCAAATATGTGATCGGATCCGGTCCACCAGAATGGCATATCTTGCAAGAGCTACATGGATATGAATAAGTCGCTGACACTCGTCGAGAGAGTGGGGAAGAAGATTATGCTTTTTTTAGATGCCTTATTCTTTATGACAATTTGGTTATTGTAATTTGATGAACAATTTTTGCTTATTTGTGTGATGTTTTTAATGATTTCATTTCACATGGTCATGATGCATTCATTTTGACATTAATTCAATTAATACGAATAACATCTAATCTCAGAAAATCTTGATAGCATCCGATGTAATTCCTGAAGAGAGGAGAGTCTGAGAGCTGAAAATATAAAAAACTTGTTGCAATTAGGGGATTGGATAAAACTCACTAAGAGCACTAGAACCTTTTCGATTACCCGTCAATGCGACCCCTGGATAAGGCTGAATCTAGAAAATGATTTATGCACCATTTCTTTGTATAAGCTCTCTAAATGACCATTTTCTACCCTCATTTTACAATCGCTTGCTAGCCCGTTGAGCCTTTATTTTGGTATGCTAAATGCGTACCGATTTTATTATTATACACGTTAAAACTACCCTTTGCCTAAAATGATTTTGGCTTCCCCTTAGAAGAATGGCCGCTCTACAAGGGATGGACCTACATTGTGACCATTCTTTGGGTCATGCTCAAAAGACATGAGCTCGTAAAAAAAAAGAAAAAAAAAAGAAAAAGAAAAGTTGAGCTCAAGATAGTAATCTCTTGATGAATTCCTGTGGCAATCACTTTAGCTTAGTTTTTGTTCTAAGCTTGATGAGCTAAAAGTATTATCAAATCCAAATTCAAGAGTATCTGGACAGTATACAATTGGGGTTGAGAATGGTCCTTCCATCATCTGAATGAATGCTGCGACCATTTTTCTCTAGAAACCTGATCCTTCTTTGATAGCTACCTACCTGAGCCTAACGTTACAACCAAAGTAAGACCTTTTAATTCTGGGTTCTGCCTTATCTAATTAGAGGAGATGACCTTCTAGTAAGGTTTGGTACGTAGGAATAGGCATATAGTGTTTCTTGAGCTTCAAGCGGGGAGCCACAAGTGCATTTATGCATTTGAGTTGAGTCTCATCCCTAATGTTGCATCTAGTAGTTGCTTCAAAAAAAAAATCATGGGCAGAGAGAAAATTTTCAATCACAAAACGTGAGAGAGCTGGGTGATAATAGGCGTTGGATGCTTTCAAGATTTATCCTGAGATTAGCTGGGGTCTTATATTCCTTGAGATTAATGTCAAACAATAATCATGTTTAATGAAATAAAAGTGAAACACATGCATTTATGCAATGATTTATTGATGTAACCATAGCAGCTCACCTTATGTGGTCAAAGTCATCTACTGCAAGTGCTTCAGCTGACTCATTCTGCTATCAAATGTAAAGAATCAAGCTCATACAACCATGTCCCAAGACTCCTAAAAGATTCTCGGGCAATATCCTCAGCATCATCAGAAAAAAAAAAGGCCGATAGAGATAAAAACCGTGACTGGCGCTCTAAGCAAAAGTTAGGCCAAAGGGCAGGGTGAAAACCTGGCAACAGGCAGTATGCCCTACAAAAAATAAAATAAATAAAAGCCGCTAGATTGGGTTGGGTCCATTCCAGGCAAAAAAAAAAAAAGAGGCACAGGGTTATGTGAAAATCCGACAAGGACGCATCTCCCGCTAAGAAAAGCTAGTGTGAAAATCCATAAGGGACGCATTACCTTCAAATAATGACTACAGGCATCAGAAGAGAACCTCATAATCCCCTAGAGGCATGAAATTCAAAAGCAATTCCAGAGGGTGTCGATCCTACCGCAAATTGCAATCAAATCGGCTATCGTCTCCAAATCCACTCAGATGAATTCTTATCCTGCATTACTGCATACACATGCATCTCACGTGCATGCTTACTATTTTTCCTGCATATTTGGCTTTCTGAGGTCTTACAAAGAAAGATTTGATGCGAACACTGTCAAAAGGCAAATGACAACATCAGTACAAACATCAATCCAAACAAGCCACCAAAACAACATCAATCCAAATATTAGTTCAATCATCAATCCAAGCATTAATCAAAGCCCTCTCAAGAGGCAAATCTCTAAATCCTCTTAAGAGGCAATTCTCAAGTCCTCTGAAGAGGTAATTCTCAAATTAATCCAAGACCTCTCAGGGGGCAACCAACCCAAGACCTCTCAGGGGGCAATCATCCCAAGACCTCTCAGGGGGCAACCAACCTAAGACCTCTCCGGGGGCAGATTATATCCAAAGACATCTCAGGGGGCAATCATCCAAAGACCTCTCAGGGGGCAACCATCCCAAGACCTCTCAGGGGGCGATCAACTAATCAACCAAAAACCTCTGAGGAGGCAAAACCCGAAGACCTTTGAGGAGGCAAATCCATAAGACCTTTGAGGAGGCAAATCTCGAAGACCTTTGAGGAGGCAAAATCTAGAAGACCTTTGAGGAGGCAAATCCCGAAGACCTCTGAGGAGGCAAATCTAGAAGACCTTTGAGGAGGCAAATCTAGAAGACCTTTGAGGAGGCAAATCCAGAAGACCTTTGAGGAGGCAAATCCCGAAGACCTCTGAGGAGGCAAATCTAGAAGACCGTTGAGGAGGCAAATCCAGAAGACCTTTGAGGAGGCAAATCTCGAAGACCTTTGAGGAGGCAAAATCCAAAAGACCTTTGAGGAGGCAAATCTCGAAGCCCTCTGAGGAGGCAAATATCGAAGCTCTCTGAGGAGGCAAATCCTGAAACCCTTTGAAGAGGCAAATCTCGAAGCACTCTAAGGAGGCAAATCTAGAAGACCTTTGAGGAGGCAAATCTCGAAGACCTTTGAGGAGGCAAAATCCATAAGACCTTTGAGGAGGCAAATCTAGAAGACCTTTGAGGAGGCAAATCCTGAAGCTCTCTGAGGAGGCAAATCCCGAAGACCTCCGAGGAGGCAAAATCTGAAAGTCCTCTGAGGAGGCAATATCTCAAAGTCCTCTGAGGGGGCAAAATTTTTAAGTCCTCTCAAGGGGCACCACTTCACCAACTCAAAATGGTTAGCACGATGACGGCACTATCACTCCACAGAGGGTTAGCACGATCACGGCACTACTGCTTCAACAAAAGACAACACGCCAACAACGTAGCGATAACCACCACAAAAACATCACCCGCTTCGGAAAGAAGGCTGCCTCAGGTACGTGCCTCTTTCCTTCTTCTCCTTGAGTTTAGGCTCACCTAGACACTAGTGTACTAGCTTCTCCTAAATTGGGGACAACTGTAGACACCGGGTCCTGAGTCAGCCTAAATCGGAGTTACACAATGATGATAAAGCGCCCTCGTAGGCAAAAATAGTTGGAAGTGACGATTTTCTTATCAAATCTTGCATTTTTGAATAAAAAATTAAAAATAACAAAAATATTTTAAAAAATTAATTTTAAAAATATTTTTATCAATTTTAATGTTTTTAGACATATTTTAAAAAAATAAAAATTTTAAAAAAAATAAAATAAAATTTCGGAGGCCAAGTTGCGGCAGCCGCGCGCAACTGCGCGCAGCGCAGCCCCCATGGGCGAGATTTCTCGCCCATGGGCGAGGATTCTCGCCAATTGATGAGAAATCTCGCTGACAGCCCCCATTTTCCGCCGAAATTGATTTTTTTCATTTTTTAGGCTAAACAATAAATTTTTCTTGTGATTTTTTCAGTTTTTATTCAAATTTGACAAATATTAGTCAAATTGGGTGGGAATTAAAGGTCAAAAAATAACAAAAAATAATTAAAAATATTAATTGTCCATATTTGACTTTAGGGATTTAGTTTTGAATTTTGGAGTGTTTTTTGTTGAAATTTGGGAGGTGGGATCTTGGAAAAATCGGTGAGAGAGCTGGAAAGGGGCAGAGATTGGAGTTTATACGGAAATTAGATGTTCATTTTGAGAAAAAAGAGGGGAATTGGTTTTTGAGAGAGTAAGAAAATTCTCTTTAGCAAAATACATTTTTCTAAGTCATTTGGAAAGAGATATTCTTGAAGAGAGTTAGTGGATTTTACTGGAAAAACAAAGAGTTCAATGTTCTTGGAGTTCATCTTTTCTCATTCTTAAAAATTAAAATCATTTTCTTCAATTTTCTTAATTCTCTCTTTTTAATCTACAAGTTTTCATCTTAAATTCCATTCTAGTTTTTTATCTCTAAAAAATTCTTGATTGATCTTGAGAACTTTGAGAAAGGAAAATCAATTCCTTGACTTGAATTTTCATATCATATATCAAACACAAAAAAAAAATCAAATTATTTTTCTTAGTATTAATGTTCTTGAGTTTTTTAGACAAAAATTCAAGATTTACTTGAACCTGTTTTTTGAGTTAATTTTTGGATTTTGACAAGAGATTAGATCGGGATATCGTGCTTCAATATCATTTAAATCTGAGGGTAAACATTATAGGCTTGATCTCTTAGTCTTTTATTTTTCTTTTCTTTTATTTTATTTATATTTAATTGTTAACCATGCAGATCTTTACATTTGTTTGGTTTTTATTTATTTTATGTGTTTTTTTTCATAGATCTAACATTCTTAATATTATTTTTATCCTTGTTTCGTTTAATCATTCATCATCATTATTATTATCATTACTATTACTATTATTATTTTTTATCATCACATATTATTATTATTATTATTATTATTATTATTATTATTATTATTGTTGTTGTTGTTGCCGTTGTTGTTATTATTACCGTTTATCTATTATTATCATCATCATTATTATTATTATCGCTTTATGTTTTAAATAGTGATATATTAATATGTTAATTTATTTTAACATGTCATTTAATTTATTTATCCCATAATATGCATGTTTTATTTAATTTATGTATTGTTATAAATATTTAATTGATTTTCTTACTTCGATTACTAACATCAAGTTTATTTGTGTTTGTTGTCGGTGTCAAATTTTTGTGTTTCCCTGTTTGAGCACTCGTGCGAATGAAGGAGGAGATCCAAGGAGTTGTTATTTTTCATTGTATTTGTTATTTTTCCTTTGTTTGCTTTATTGAGTTATTTGGCATGTAATAATTAATTAAACCATTTATTTTATGCACGCTCAATCAAAAATCACACAAAAATATTTCTATAAATAAACTGGATTTTCTAATAAAATGGGACTAATGTCCTAATTTTTCATCCAAAATAAATTGTCACTTCAAAATGGTTTTCTTTAATTATGCATGAGAGAACCAATGTTGTCAACATTAATTAATACCCCGTTTTATGTATGATTTATGTTTTATTTGTATTCCGCCCCTAGTTTTGTTGTAATTTAATTATGTCTTTATTTTTATTTATCGTTTCATATGTGATTGATATGCGCTTTAATAAACTGCATTAATTGTGTGAGATGAAAAATGAAATTTTATAATTTAAAAACTCATTTATAATTAACCAAGGCACCAATAAGTGTGAAGTTCCGGGCACCATCTCTGGTTTAGACCGATAAGAGGTTAAACTTTCCCAATCTCTTGTAAATTGGGTGGCGACGCCAAAATATTTCGTGCCTAAAGGTGTTATGACGATGGATGGTCCTTTTCAATGTTCTATTGTGAAAGGAGGTGCCAAAAATATCTCATAACACCTAAGATCGGAAAAGACGCGAACCAATCCCTCGAATCCTAAAAGCGGGTTCAGAGAGGGCCTTGCTGGTTCCGGCGCGCGTCATAAATATGTATGCCTCATTTATACACATCTATTAAGGCAAATTATAAGAAGTATTATTATTGGCCATAATGAATATTGTTGGCCCGATTGACCAAAATTTTGGAACCCATCAGTACTCAAACCCAACCTAACATTTAGACTTTTAGCAGCAAATTTAGGGTGGATGTTGTTGAAATGTTTCCAAGCATGGGCATCCGATGGATGGCTCAATATTCCATCTATCTGTCCATGTTCATCATGCCATCTCATGTGAGATACAGTAACATCGGAAGCATAGAGTTTTTGAAGTCTAGGAGTTAATGGGAAATAATACATCCGCTTTCAAGGTACTAATTTCTGCTTCCTAATAACATTTCCTGATTTGAACCTAGCTTGACTACAAAATTTGCAATCTTGTAATTCCATATTATCTCCCCAAAACAACATACATCTCAACCTGCAACAATCAATTTTCTCAACTGGCAAACCAAGACCCTGAATAAAGCTTCTTCATACTGTAAAAATTATCAACTATTTTATAGTTAGTAGGCAATGATTCATTGTACCAGGCAAGAAGTTTATCTAAACTTCGATTGGAAATATGACCTTCAATATTCGGGCAACTGAGGCTAACTGAGTTATATTATCACAACCTGGCTATAATTCTTGGTCAGCAACATTGAGTAAGCCAAAGAAATTTCTTGCATTTTTTATTCTTCCTCTATTGTGTATATTTTCCTCAAATGAAAAATCGACTGCATCAAAAACCATTTGGGCATAACAACCTGGCCATAATTCTTGGTCAGCAACATTGAGTAAGTCAAAGAAATTTCTTGCATTTTTTATTCTTCCTCTATTATGTATATTTTCCTCAAATGAAAAACCGACTGCATGAAAAACCATTTGGGTATAAGGATTACCAGCTGCACCCACATTGTTTGTCATAAATTCATCACTCTCTTCATATTCACCCACATTTACTAACGAACTAACTTCATTACCCATAGAGGTGCTACAAATTATTAGCTCACCATGTCCAATCCACTCAAAATAATTTGGTATTATCCCTTTTCTTAGCAAATGTAGATGAGTTTCATCAGCATCAAGAAAATGAATGTGTTTACACTTTTTATATGGACATCTGATTTTTGGACCGTCCATGTATGTAGGTTGAGAACATGCATAATCAATAAAACTTTGAACCCCTTTAACAAACTCGGGATTAATGTCACCATTGGGTTTTAATCTTCTACACATCCAAAATCTATCAACGTTACTCATTATCGCAGAACTGATATTTAATAAACGTGATTATATAGTTAGAATTAACAAAAATTACCTTGCTCAATCAAATAAAATTGAGACAGGTTTGAAGTTTGTGCATGTGTAGAAAATTTAGCATTTTTGTTAACATTTACATATCAAATAGTGAAATTTCAAATTCCAACTAAACCCTTAAAAGAAAAATATAAATATATACGTACACAGAAAGGATGAAAACTACGTTTACCTAATTGATTTCTTTTTCTTTTCATATATGACATAGTATTACTTTTTATAAAATATTAATTATGTCTTTTTCAAATAAGAGTAAACTATATGAAAACATATAACAAAAAGTCCAAGATAAATTTAATTTATTAGTTGAATCCGTACAAATTTGATTCATTTTTGGATTGATAATATTTTTTTAATTAAAGATGTACTTTCATTCATTTCGGTTGGATTCAATTATAATTGCTGGATGGATAGCTAGCAAATGGTAGGTCAAAGATGGAAAGAAGACTAATTAATTTCTACCTTAATTCGGGGAGGTTGGAAAGAGGCAGCTTCAAGAGAGACATTAGAGGAAGCTGGAGTTTATAATGATTTTGTTTCAGATTGAATTAGGTACATGGAGTTTCAAAAGCAAAAACACATGATACATATTATGATGGGTACATGTTCCCTCTGCTTGTTAACCAAGAATTAGAATTTTGGCCTGAGAAAAATGTTCATCAAAGTATTTTGGCCTGGGCATGCACTGTATTTATTATAATTATTTGTTTTTTTTTTTTTTTGTTTTAATATTAAAAACAAAATTTGTTAATTTATTATGGTTTATGATGTACAGATGAGTGTAGTAGATGCAATGAACTGCTGTCAATATTGGTGGATGAAGGAAGCTTTAAGATTAATTATCCGACTTGCTTCATGTGAAGAGATAAGAGTCGGTAAAGTGCTCATGATGGTGCTCTCATACCATATGTAAGGTTGCAGACGTAAAAGAAGAATTTCTCATATATCTGATAATATACTTTAATCAGTATATATGCATGAATAGATGACATATGATAAGAAGATACAAAATAAGATTGTCACAACAATTGATGAGAAAGGAATTTACAAATATTTAAAAAATAAAGATATCCACATTATCTCTTCATACATCAGACATACAAAAGTTGAAGAAGAAGAAATTATAGAATGTTGTGGTTTTAATTGCCAGCCTAAATCCAACTTGTAGATAGGGAAATATAGGAAATTGAAGTGGACAAGAAATGAGTTTCTGTCACTTTCTTGGGATTTCAATTCAGACTTCTTGGTAGGGTTATTTTAATGGGAAAATTAGAAAAATGGAAAAAGTTGGATCAAGATTGATGAGTAATAATAAGTTAGCTTATAATTATTCTTAAATACAATTTTCAACTTTTGTTTGATTTAATGTAAGTCGGTTAACTGTCTTAGACTTTAAGTTATTACTATTTCAAGATTGACATGCCTTGGATTAGAAAGAAGCTAAGATTCGCATAAACTGTAAAGGCATTGACATCAACTATCCACATGGAAACTTCTAATCTAATCTTTCATAAAAGTCGGTCTTTTTAGAAACAAGAAAATTAATGGAATGACACCAATTAAACTGGGGTAGTTTATATTTTTCTAACGAAGGATGACACCAATTAAACTGAATCCATAAATAAATTAGTTGACCATTCTAATTATAAATTATTATGCAACAACTATGAATTACCAGCTTCATAGCCAATGACAATTTCTATACTTGTTCTCAATTTTGGCAAAGGCAAATGAATATAAGAAGTTTGTCCATCAAATATTCAAATATAATGTCTTGATTGGAAATTAGACAAAGTGAATATTCAGATGATTTAACAATTTTATCAACATCCATCCCCGAAGCATGTCAATATAGAGAAGCAATATTAAAAATTTAATCTGATTAAAAGGAATAGGATTAGACAAAGTATGTTTTTATTATAAAAGCAAATAAAATTGAAATCCATTAATCAAACAAACAAAAATCAAACAAGAATGAAATGGAAAGTTTAATATGACAAACCTGTATAGGGCTTCGGGTGACGCGGAAGGAGGCAAAGGTGTCGTGTGGCAGCAGCCAGGTAGAGGCATTGTGAGGGGAGGTGACGCAATGCGCCGGCAGCGAGGCTCGTCAGCTACGGGAGACGCAATGTGAGGTAGATCCGATGAAGAACCGGATGGGCGGCGGGGCAACGGTAAGCAAGGAGGAGCGGCGAGCAGGCGAGGCGGCGGAAAAAAAAATTACCTACGGAATATACATTATTAACTGCGGAAAAAACATATCTTAGGACAAATAAAAATTTTCCTACGGAATACATATTCCGTAGTTAATATTTAAATACGGAAAAAAAATACCGTGGGAAAAGAAAAAAATTTCCTATGGAAATACTCTTCCGTAGGTAATTGTTGATTTTACCTAAGGAATATTTATTTCTGTAGTTAAATTTAACCTACGGATAAAATGTTTTCTGTAGTAAAAAAATACTTTTACTTACGGAAAATGGCTTCATACGTAATTATTTTTTTTTTGAACAATTTCCTTACGGAAAAATAATTTCTGTTGCAAATTTAGCTACGGAAAATAAAGACCGTCGGTAAAATTAGTCTCTTGGTGCCAATTTTAACTATGGTATGCAATTTCCGTCGATAAAATATGTCGCTAAAATTTCCCTCCCCTTGTTAACAGTGGAAAAATCCGTATCGGAAATCAAATTTCATCGTTATTTACTTACGGAATTTTGTTTCGTAGGTAAATTGTCTTAGCAATTTCACAATTTTCTTGTGGTGTTAATCTTTCTTCATTTATTTTACTACTCTTTTAGCAATAATAGTAAAAAATTAAACAATATAGCTAGATTTTTCTATTAAATATTTGAATTTATAAAGAAAATGCATTTTTGAATTTATAATTTTTTTAATTTTAATTTCAATTGTAAAATTTATTTTTATCACGTTACCTAATAAATATATTATTTTTATAATTATCATGTTCATCTTCATTTCCTTATTAATATTTCATTACATTTAAATTATGTAGTTATTCAATATCTAAAAATATAAAATAAAAATATAGTGGAAATAATTTCACATAATTTTCAATTTTATCAAGTCTAATATTAATATAAATTGATTTTATAATCAAATAAAAATTTTTAATTGAACCAACAGCTATTAATTCGAATTATAAAAATATACTCCGATTTTAGGGTATTTTAGTTCAACCCGATTTATAAAAATATATTTTAGGGTATTTTAGTTCAACCCGGTTTTTTCGGTCAACTCGACTTTTTCTTGTTCAACCCAATTTTTTCTTGTTCAAATCAAGTTTTTACATATTCCTGTTTTTATGTTAGATCAAACCGATTTTTTTATTGGTTTGTGGTTGAACCAGTTCAACTCGCCTAGCCACGATTTTTAAAACATTGGTTTGTACTCATTCCTAAATTAATTTAAATTCTTAATGATATTTTCGTGTTGAGATTGTCAGCAAAGTGAAGTTGCTTGTGGACAAGATCCCATGTATATGTTCAATAACAGCAAAAGGATAAATACCAAAAAAAAAAAAACCGCAAAATACTTTTTTCCAAAAAAGGAAGGGAAAAAAAACAGCGAAAAGACTAGAATTTAGAGCAGCCCTTGTTGTTTATCACTTAAGAGAATATTAAAAAAGTCCATATATAAGCCCACGTGGTGATAAACCATAACTCTACATGGTTTCAGCCATCCAAAGTGAACTCATAAATCTGTGTGCAGCAAATTATCATACTGACTTCCTTACAAAGTGTTATTCACCTTTGTGAAAAAATCCTGAGTTTTTTATCCGTTTACCTTTTAAAAAGAATGAAAACCTTAACACAACCAAAGCAACTCACCCGGGTTGATTTCACCCATGGTCACTCAACTTATCACTTATCGCGCAAAAATAACCGATTTTTTTTTTCTTACTTAAATGTCACTGAACTTTTAACATTATTGCACAAAAGTCATGTTGACCGGAATCCGGCGACGACTCTTGCCGGATTGATAAGTTCAACAAATGCTACATTTAAATTAATTTCACTCACGGTCACTAGACTTATCATTTATCTCGTAAAAGTAATTAACTTTTTTTTTCAACTTAAATGTTATTGAACTTTTAACATTTTTGCAAAAAAATCATCAATCCGGCAAGGGTCGTCGCCGGATTCCGGTCAACATGACTTTTGTGCAATAATGTTAAAATTTCAGTGACATTTAAGTAAGAAAAAAAAAAGTCGGTTACTTTTGCGCGATAAGTGATAAGTTGAGTGACCATGAGTGAAATTGACCCCAACTCACCCTGATATGTCACCCACAGATACCACTCTTACTATTACTGAATGTGCCCAGCTTTTGCAGCAAGGTATTATTGAAAATACTAGTTCAGATTGATGGGCATGTCAAGCATTTTATGTGAACAAAAGATCAGAACAAGTTAGAGAGAAAAAGAGACTTGTTATTGACTATTAGCCATTAAACCAGTTTCTCAAAGAGGATAAGTTTCCTTTACCCAAAATATCTTCGCTGTTCAAATTTATCTCCGAAGCAAAAATATTTTCAAAGTTTGATCTGAAAGCAGGCTTTCGGCAGCTTGGAATTCATCCAGATGACCGTCACAAAACAGCCTTTTGCATTCCTAACCACCACTATCAGTGGACGGTTGTGCCCTTTGGTCTTAAAGTGGCCCCTTCACTTTTCCAAAAAGCCATGATATACGAGCCTATCCTTCATTCAGCACTAGTATAATTATCATGTTCATCTTCATTTCCTTATTAATATTTCATTGCATTTAAATTATGTAGTTATTCAATATCTAAAAATATAAAATAAAAAAATAGTGGAAATAATTTCACATAATTTTCAATTTTATCAAGTCTAATATTAATATGAATTGATTTTATAATCAAATAAAAATTTTTAATTGAACAATATCCAACAGCTATTAATTTGAATTATAAAAATATACTCCGATTTTAGGGTATTTTAGTTCAACCCATGTTGAGAAAAATCGCTATATAACACAGGAATATGAACAAACAATTAGAAAATAAAGAACACAAGATTTAACGAGGTTCGGCAATGTGCCTACGTCCTCGGGAGCAGAGCGGCGGCTATTCTTTTATTAAATCTGAATCATCATGACCTAGGTTACAAAACAATATATTTTATAACCCCTTGGTACAATTACAAAAATACCCCGTACCATACCGCGGGGGCGTTGCCCCCGCACCCCCAACCCACTTAAAACGTAGCCCGAACACTAACTACGAAAACCCCCATCGGACATCTATCCCTTTGTATATTTATGAGCCATACACAACAAATCTCCACCTTGGCGAATATTAAGCCCCTTAGGACATAAAACCATTGAGTTTCTCACAAACTAAAGTGGGTTGGGCTACCATGCTTGTCTAGCAACTATAAACATTCAACAAGTCCAAGCAATGCATGAACTTGTTGGTAGTAACTGGCTTGGTCAACATATCAGCTGCATTCTCACTAGTATGAACCTTCAGCAACAATATCTCACCAGATGCAATCAACTCTCTGATCTTGTGATACCTCACATCAATATGCTTAGTTCTAGCATGATACACCTGATTCTTAGCCAAATGAATGGCACTTTGACTATCACAATGCAACTGAACTCCACCTTGCTCAACACCCAGTTCCTTAACTAGCCCAGTAAGCCATAAAGCTTCTTTAGCAGCTTCAGCTATTGCCATGTACTCAGCTTCAGTTGTAGATAATGCTACAATTGACTGAACTGTTGATTTCCAACATATAGGCCCTCCACCAAGAGTAAAAACATACCCAGTTGTAGACCTTCTATCATCCAAGTCACCAGCATAGTCTGAATCCACATACCCTACAACTAAAGGATCATCTTGCTGACTGCCAAAAATAATTCCATGCCCTACAGTACCCTTCAGATACCTGAAAATCCACTTGACTGCTTCCCAATGTCGCTTTCCTGGTTTAGACATATATTTGCAAACTTGACTAACAGCATGAGCTAAATCAGGACGAGTACATACCATTGCATACATCAAGCAGCCAACTGCACTGGCATATGGTACCTTTGCCATGTCTTCAATTTCACTATCTGTCTTAGGACACTGTTCTGATGAAAGCTTAAAATGATTTGCCAATGGAGTGCTTACTGACTTTGCTTTGCTCATCCCAAACCTGTCTAATACTTTCTCAACATAGCCCTGTTGAGGTAACCATAGTTTTCTTGAGTCTCTATCTCTGTGAATCTCCATTCCAAGAATTTTCTTAGCAGCACCTAAGTCTTTCATATCAAATTCCTGGCTTAACAAAGCTTTCAAACCAAGGGCATCATGCATGTTCTTTCCAGCAATCAACATATCATCAACATACAGTAACAGAAAAATAAAAGAACCATCATCAAGGCTCTTAACATAAACACAACAATCATACTCACATCGCCTGTAGCCAATCTGAATCATGTAGGAGTCGAACCGCTTGTACCATTGTCTTGGTGATTGTTTCAATCCATACAATGATTTCTTTAACCTGCAAACCAGATGCTCATGTCCAGGTTGAGTGAACCCTTCTGGCTGCTTCATGTAAATCTGCTCCTCTAGATCACCATGCAAAAAGGCGGTTTTAACATCCATCTGCTCTAAATGCAAATCCCAACTAGCTACTAATGCAAGTACTGCCCTGATTGAAGTATGCCTAACCACAGGAGAAAAAATTTCATCATAATCTATCCCCTTCTGCTGTGAAAATCCCTTTGCTACCAATCGAGCCTTGAACTTTTCCCCTTCTTTTTCTGATACTGCTGGTTTCCTTTTGTACACCCACTTGCACCCAATAGCCTTCATTCCCTCAGGAAGCCTAACTAGCTCCCATGTATGATTTTTCTGCAAAGACTCCATCTCCTCAACCATTGCACCCATCCATTGCTCTTTCTCCTAGCTAGTGATAGCTCCTTGAAAAGTAACTGGGTCATCGCTACTAATGAGAAGTGCAAAAGAGACCATGTCTTCAAAACCCAATCTGCTTGGAGGCCTTACATTGGTGCGTCTCTCTCTGTCTCTGACTAGATTATAATCTTGCAGATCAACCATATTAGAACCACCAGCTGTTAGATTTGAACTTTCAACTCTCTCTACAACAACTGGATGCTGTTCTAAATCCATCTGCAATATATCTGAGCTAGAACTAGAATTTTTGTCTGACACCCTGTCTTGATGCTGCTGCAACATACACTGCTCATCAAAAATGGCATCTCTGCTGATCACCATTTTCTTTGCACTCGGATCCCAAAACTTGTATCCTTTGACACCTTTCTTGTAGCCCAGAAAGATGCACCTTTTGGACTTTGGATCAAGCTTTGATCTTTCATCACCAGGTACATGCACATAAGTAGGACAACCAAAAATTCGTAAGTGATCAAAATCAACTGCATTACCTGTCCATACCTCTTCTGCAACCTTGCCACCCAGTGATGCCCGTGGCGATCTATTGATAAGATAGCATGCCATACTCACAGCCTCTGCCCAGAAGCTTTTAGGAAGCCCCGCATTCAGTCTCAAGCATCTTGCCCTTTCAATTAATGATCTGTTCATCCTTTCAGCGACACCATTCTGCTGTGGTGTCTTGCGCACCGAAAAATGCCTCTGAATACCATGCTCCTCACAAAATTTCTGAAACTGTGAATCTGTGTACTCTGTGCCATTATCTGACCTTAAATACTTGATTTTTCTACCAGTTTGGTTCTCCACCTCAGCTTTCCACAGCTTGAATTTGGCAAAAACTTCAGATTTCTGTTTCAAGAAATACACCCAAATTTTCCTAGAAAAATCGTCAGTAAAGGTAACATAATATAAAGATCCACCCAATGACGATTCTCTGGTAGGACCCCACACATCAGAATGCACATAATCAAGAATCCCTTCAGTTTTGTGCTTTCCAATCGTAAAACTGACTCTAGTCTGATTTCCTAGGACACAAAACTTACAAAAATCGAGTTTGCAGCTTTTAACACCATGCAACAGATTTCTTTTATGTAATTCAATCATCCCACGTTCACTAAGATGACCAAGACGCATGTGCCACAGTTTTGTATTATCCTCATATGACTCAACAGAATGAACTCCACCTACAACTGTACTTCCTAGCAGTTTATAGATATTCCCTGCAGTTAGCTTAGCTTTCATCACAGTCAACGCACCTTTAAAAATTCTAATGGTTTCCCTATCCTCATCTGCTTTAGGAATAAAACCATTCTTATGCAAAGTACCCATGGAAATTAGATTCTTTTTCATATCTGGTATATGCCTAACATCACATAGTGTTCTAACAGTACCATCATACATTTTAATTCTGACTTCACCAATACCAACAATATTGCAACATCTATCATCACCTAAATAGACAGAACCAGAATTAGCTGACCTGTATGAGGTAAACCACTCCCTGTTAGGCGTTATATGATAAGAACATCCAGAATCAAGAATCCATGCATCCATAAATTGAGTCGTTGACACTGAAAGTATATCACCATCACTGTAATCTGAATTGTCACTCTGTACCACATTCACAGACTTAGATGATTCATCACGTTTCTCATCTGTCTGCTTTTTTAACTTTGGACAGTCCCTCTTCATATGTCCTGCCTCCTTGCACTTGTAGCAATGCATCGTCTTTTTGCCCTTCGACTTTGATTTGAAATTTCATTTTCCAGAACCCTCCTTCTCAAACTTCCTTCCACGTTCCTGATTACTCTTGACATATAAACTATCACCATGAGAGCTTTCCCCTGTATTCTGCTTCCGCTGGTTGTGAGCCAACAAGGCTGCAGTGATCTCTTCAACTTTGATTGTGTCTTTCCCATATGTAAGAGTAATCACCAGATGTTCATAAGAAGAAGGCAAGGAACACAACAGAATCATTGCTCTGTCTTCATCCTCAATGCTTACATCAAATCGAGATAAATCAGTAATTATTTGATGGAAGACGTTCACGTGTTGTGCCAAATCGGAACCTTCCTGCATCTTCAGCCCGTACAGCCTTTGCTTCAAATACAATTTATTCGTTAGGGATTTGGACATAAACTGACCCTCCAATTTCTTCCAGATTTCTCCTTGAGACGTCAGATTCATAACGTGATACATAATCTCGTCTGCCAGACATAACCTTATGGTTCCTGCTGCTCGCTGCTGTAATTCTTCGCAATCTTCGTTCTCAATCGATTCTGGTTTCTGTGATCGCAAGGCCTTTAGAATCCCTTGCTGCGCCAACAGATCCTTTACCCTTGTTTGCCACAATCCGAAGTTACCTTGTCCATCGAATTTGACCACTTCGAATTTCGCACCTGACATAGCCATCTCAACCGAGCTCTGATACCAATTGTTGAGAAAAATCGCTATATAACACAGGAATATGAACAAACAATTAGAAAATAAAGAACACAAGATTTAACGAGGTTCGGCAATGTGCCTACGTTCTCGGGAGCAGAGCGGCGGCTATTCTTTTATTAATTCTGAATCATCATGACCTAGGTTACAAAACAATATATTTTATAACCCCTTGATACAATTACAAAAATACCCCGTACCATACCGCGGGAGCGTTGCCCCCGCACCCCCAACCCACTTAAAACGTAGCCCGAACACTAACTACGAAAACCCCCATCAGGCATCTGTCCCTTTGTATATTTATGAGCCATACACAATAACCCAATTTATAAAAATATATTTTAGGGTATTTTAGTTAAATCCGATTTTTTCGGTCAACTCGATTTTTTCTTGTTCAACCCAATATTTTCTTGTTCAAATCAAGTTTTTACATATTCATGTTTTATGTTAGATCAAACATCAATTGCTCCTTCAACAGTTCATGACTCTTACATTACAATTTGGAGTGATGCTATCCCCATCAAAGATGCAAATTGGACGATCTGAAATTGAATTTCTTGGTATGCAGTTTTCTCAAGGATCTTACCAACCTGGTAATCATCTTGGTTCAAAATTACAGAAATTTCCAGAAGATAACTTTTCTGTAAAACAAGTTCAACAATTTCTGGGAGTTGCAAATTATCTCAGAGATTTTATTCCAGGTTTCACTCAACTTGCTGATCCTTTGTACCAAATGTTAAAGAAGAATCCCCCTGAATGGTCTGATCCTCAAACTACAGCAGTAAAGCTTTTAAAAGAAAAAGTGAAAAGCTTACCTGCTTTGCATATCCCATACACAGGAAAAAGAATCCTTCAAATGGATGCCAATGATTGTTACTGGGGTGCTATTCTATTGGAAGAAATCAATAGAAAAAAGAAGATTTGTGCTCATGCTAGCGGCAAATTCAAAGAAAGTGAGATGCATTATCATTCAACATTTAAGGAGATTTTGGCAGTTAAATATGGAATTAAGAAATTTAAATTTCATCTTATTGGCTACAGATTACTGTCATCATGGATAGTTCTTCCTTTCCGAAAATGCCAAAATTCAAAGGAAAAACTATTCCTCATTTTCAACTTCTTCGTTGGAAAGAATGGTTTACTAAATATGAGTTCGATGTTCAGCATATCAAAGGAAAAGAAAACTTAATCTCAGATCTGTTAAGCAGAAGAAAGCCAGAACAACTTTTGACTATTCCAGTCATTTGTATGTTCCAACCAGTTTCATCTTCTCTTGCTTTTTTATAAGAAGATTCCTTCCAGAGGTACCAGACAATCTTTCCCCAGCAAGATTGAAATAATTTTCAAATGTTCAATGAAAGAGTTATCAGTCAAGGTTAATCCGAAAATATGGGTCATTATATTGGGATCAAATGAGTTATCATCCTCAATATCCTTTTGCAGCTCTTATGGGATTTCTCCATTTTCATATGGAAGCTCCAATCCTTTGGCCTAAGGAACTCCTTTGTTTTTTATGGCATTATTTTTAGCTCCATTACATTGCCTTTGAAATCAGGTGCCAACACATGGCAACCTATATTCAAGAAATCGTTAGAGGTATAAAGCAGAATCCTCATCTTAAAACTTTTCTCACTTGGTTCAAACCGTTAGATCAGTGGAAATCTATCCTCATCAGAGAAGCAAATGAGCTTGGAGTTTCACACTCATGGGAAGTAAGATCAACTTATATTTTTCATAGAAATCATGTTTGGCTATATGGAAAATATAAGTGTGTTGCTATTACTTACCATTTTAGAACTTTACCTTACTCTCTGAAAGAAGCCTATCATAATTTCCACTCACAGTTCATTACAAAATGGTCTGATTTAATGCATCACCTTTTTAAAAAGAATGGTGTTATTCCCAAAGAGATATGGCCAAATTGGATAGATGATGATATCCCTTGGGAATCTTATCCTTCGAATTATTGGAATGTGATCAAAGAAGATTATCAGTATTAGGTCAGAAATAATACACATGTTGGTTTATCGCAAGCAGGTCCACTCAGGATCAATCCATCAATCGCCAGCTCATAACAAGTAGTGCCAAATATCTCAAAAGCCAGCTCATCTCACACTCACATAGTGCGAGCCAGCACATCGAATGTGATGGATTTAGACAGCCAATTTCAACCTTTGGCAGGACACTCATAAGATGATAATGACAATTCAGAAGATTACTACCCCACTCATGTGTCAAACTCTGAAGAAGATAATTCTGAAAAACCAATAAGGAGATATAATCTTTAAAGTATCACTTTCTCTTGTCGGCCACAACTTCAATAATGTAGCATTATCTATGTCAGTGTGTACTTTTACTTTTCTTAGTGGGGTAGCCACTTTGCTCAGCCACTTCACTTTGTCGTCCACTTATCTTAAAGCTTGAGAGCTGTATTATTATGTTTTGTGTGCTTTGCTCTTCCTATATAAGGAATTGAGCCCTTCAGTTGTAAGGCAGAACCCGAGAATAGACACTGCCTTTGTTTTCATAAATAAACCAATGTTTGCTTAAACAACCCTCCTCTGTTTCTCATAAAATAACTTGAGATAGTATTCAAATCTTAAGTTCCTTATGTTTTGATCTTGTTTTGTGCATGATCTGGTTTCCTCCATGGCTAAAGACGACAACTTTGTTTAATGGCTTGTGTTATAGCCTTCTCAGTTGAGCATATCGTTGCCCCCATGGTTGAAGTCATCTCATGTCCATAATTGGTATCAGAGCCTCTGTATCTTAATCTTTGAAATACTTTCCCAAGTTATTTATGGGAACAGAAGTTAATTAAATCATGGAAAACTCTTCATCCTCTTCAAAACTCTTTACTATATGTGATTATAAGTATACCCCTTCTACTTCTCAAACTGTTTCTCTTTCTCCTGCCATTACTGAAGGAACCCATTCACTTTATGAACTATCATGCCTTCCTGTTTTGAAAAAATAGGAGAAGCCACTGCTCCTCTCCTAAATCCTTATGATGCTTTTTCCAAGTCCCCTTCTAAATGGATTACCAAAATTAATCCTTTAATTAAAAAGCCAAAAAAATCCATTAAGTAATATATTCAATGTTCCAATTTCAGTCAACACTTTATCATGGCAGATAAATCAGAACAGATTGTTAATCTAGAGCCACCTTATGAAGTGCTTGAAAACGATAGACAACAAGGATATTCTCATATCCGCTATGGTGCTATTCGTGTTGGTCTTGTGTATCATGGTAGACAAGGACTTCCAGTTTATGCTAGAATTGCCTTACTTGATTCCAGATTTTTGGAATACCAATATACTGTTATTGGTACTGTGGAGACATCTCTTAATGCAGGATCTGTTCTTTTTACACTATATCCTAACTATAACATGTCTCTAAAAGATGCAAATGTTCAAACTGCTTTAAAGGCGCAGATTCAAATTGTTGGTACAGATTAAGTTGCAGAATCGATAGTTGCTACTTTGCACTATCAGATGGCATACAGAATTCAAAATCATGCTCTCAACATTACTATCCATAGAGAAAGTAATGATGCTCTTTTGATCAAAGCTGATGCAATCAATACTCAATACTATATCCATATCCCTCGACAGATCTCCAATGAGGAACTCCTGAAATACTTTCCAGAAAGATGGATTACAAGTTATAAGTCATTGAGAAATTCCAAACAGCCTGTCCAGTCTTTTTAGTCAACTTTTATCAAAAAAGTAGATGGTACAATTGAAACAATTTTCAAAAAGGAAAAGGTAGATGCTTCACCACCTTCACCTTCAGTTCCTTTATTTCAACACAATTCATGATCTGTCCCATCAAGCCATAAAAGAATATCCCAGTTGAAGCTTTTGACAACTTGGGACGTCCAATCCATGCTTTTAGACGTAATGGACACTGATATTTTTATGCTTGTTATTGTGATGTCTGTTGCAGAGATGCTAAATATATTGAAGAAAAAAATCAAAAAAGAAACAAAATTCAGAAAATAGTTTCAAAAAAAGATTTTATGATGATGATGATACTGTTGGTCCTTTAGGACAGCCTTCTGGGAAATACGATTATCTTATTTCGTATTCTCTTCCATCTGGTTGAAAACCTTTTCAGAACCCCCCAACATTATACAAATCCTGTAAACTTTCTCTTCCTCCTAGTGAAGAAGAACCACCGTCATCTTCTAAACCTTCACTTAAACAGCCTTTACCTTGTTATAAAAAAGCTCTTAAATAGATTAAAAAGGAATTTCCTTCTCACCCACAATCCTTTACACCTTTATCCCAAAACTGTATGTATCAACCTACCTCATTGAAGATGATTTCCCTCCTCTTAGGGAATTCACAAACCCTGAAACCTCCACTAAAGCAAAACCTTTTGTTCATACACCCAAGATTACTGAACCAAATGGCCAGCAGAGACAAATCTCTCAAGGAGAATCTGTACTCAATTGGCGGAGTGAAAATACTATTGCACAAAATAAGAAGCTACAGTAGATTGAAAAGAAAGTAGATCAAGTCTCTGAAAATGTTAAATAACTTTCAACAAGAGATCATATTGTGCTCAATTCAATAAGCAGTTTACAACTCCAGATTGAGCAGAGGACTCAGGAAATGATGAATTTGATTTGACATCATGAGCGAATTTCACAAATCAATCAAAAAGAAGCTAAGGTTATTTCTCTTAAATAGCAGGTCGAACAACTCGAAAGAATGTATCAACAACAAAATTACAGCCCATACCTTTTACCTCCTAAAACTATTGATCCTGTTGATATATTTGCATCAGAAAAGCAATCCTACTCTAAACCACCTCCAACCACATATGGCCTTAAACCTTTACCTCCTGGTCAGTTAGATATCTTTGGAACCCCTCATCAAACCTTCATGACTCGTTTTAAAAAAGGAAAATTTCCAGCCTCCTCTTCCACCAAACCAGTCTATTCCATTCCTTTATACAACCCTCAACCTTCATCCCAAACACCTCAAACTATTGCTCCTACTACATCCCAACCATTATCTTCCTCTTCCATAGAATCTATGGAAGCAAAACCTAAACCTGAGCAGAAAATAAAAATTGATGATGCAATGATAATCAATGTTGTAACCTCTTTTCTTGATGATTGTATAACTATACCAGTTCAAAGTCCTGTACAATTCGATCATTCTGATGTTTCAAAATCACAAGCCTCTAACTCTGACAAAGAGACTGTTACAGATGATGAGCAAATACAATTCATGTATCAAGCTCCCTCCAAATGTTCAAGAGGTCCTGTTAGGACTACAGTAGTTATATCTGATGATGAAGAAGAAGAAGTTCTCGGACCAACAGAAGAGACAACAATAAATGCACCTCTACCTAAAAGAACCTCCTTACAATCAATCCAATTCAGTTTGGAAGATATCCCTCCTTCAAAGTATAGAGATCGTTTTCAAGAATTTCTAGCCTGGATGCAAACTCAATTAGCTCTTGGTGCTCAAATGGAAGATGTTCTCAGAGAATTCATGACTAGATCAATTGGATGACTTCAAGATTGGTTCAATGGAATCAATTATGTCACTCGAGATCAACTCTTGGGCTTGGATTCTGAGACAGCCTTCTTGGCTCATATTTATCATGAGTTTTATGGGCAAGTCAATAATGATCTAGAGCAAACAAGAAGTGAATTCTTTAGAATAAAATGCTATTCTTTAAAGCATCATGATCTTGACACTCATTTCAGAAGGATGTCAACGAGACTTTATGTTCTCCAAGGAATGAATAATCCTGATATGAAGCAAGCTTTCTTAATTTCCTTGCCATATGTCCTTTTAAAGAGAATGGTTAGCACTATTCAAACGGCGAACAAGACCATCAATGATTACACTTTTGGTGAACTTCGTCAACTAATGTATAATGCTTTAGAACGTCTTTGTGAACACAAAGAAGTTATGAAGCTTTTTGCTGAAAAAAGCCCGACTCTTACATTAGCCTGTGCTCATCCAAATTTACAGATCAAATGTAAAGATTCTCATACTTCTTGCAGATACAGAACAAAGAGAAAGAAGCATTTTATCCACATGATAAGAAATCCTCATTCAAGAAAAAGAAACTTTCAAAAATGGCGATTCTTCAAGGAGAAGAAATTTCGTGGTTCGAAAAAATCAACAAAATGTTTCATTTATTGAAAAGAAGGCCACTATGCTCGCCAATGTCCCAATAAATCCAAAAGAACGCAAAAGATGATTGATCAGATTCCTAATCTCTGAGCAGATGATGATCTTGAATCTGTTTTCTCGGAAGAAGAAGATGAAGAATCTCCCAATACTTTGTTCAAGATTGAGTATTCCTCTGAACAAGAAGATGAAGATTTTCAGTATAAAATTGAAGATGTCTTTGTTACAACAAAACAGTTGGTTTCGCAAGTGCTAGTCCAGATTTTCCCAAATAAATATGAAAATCCAATAGAAGCCATTGCTTTTATTGATACTGGAGCAAGGACTACCATTGTTAATCCAAAAGTTTTACCTGCGAAATATTGAAAATTTCATGAAGAATTCTTTCGTGCAGCAGATGGAAAAGTCTTTTCAACAAAGACTCTTCGATCCATTAAAATCCAAATCTTCCCAGATTGTTATATCTGGATTTCGGTTCTTTGATCCACATTACCAGGAAGAGATATCATTCTTGGTTTTGATGTTTTGAATTAAATGAAAAAATTACGTATCTGTCCTCAAGGGTTGATGTTCAAAACCCAGTTCTTACCCTACACTGACACCCCAACCTTATTCACCCTCCTCTGTTTCTCATAAAATAACTTAAGATAGTATTTTGATCCTGTTTTGTGCATGATCTGGTTTCCTCCATGGCTAAAGACGACAACTCTATTTAATGGCTTGTGTTGTAGCCTTCTCAATTGAGATCGTTGCCCCTATGGTTGAAGTCATCTCATGTCCATAATTGGTATCAGATTTTTGGCTGTTAAAAACCAGCACAGGTATGTGCCGATTTTCATCAGAGTAGAACCAACCGATTTGACCGGCTGGTGTACCAGAAATCGACACCTTTATATGCCGGTTTCTGACAGAAACCGGCACTGTTGACTGCCGTTTCTAGCAAAATTTATTTATTTTTTAATTAAAAGGCTGCAGCTTTATGTGGAGCTGCATAGGCTGCAGCTCTTCACGTGGATCTACAGCCTAAATTATTTAAATTTGTTTTTTTTTAATTAGTCTTCTTCTTATTATTCCTTTGTTTTCTTACCTTCAATATTTTATGCCTCTCCCTTTATTTTCTTTTCTTTATTATAATATCTTTTGGTTTTATTTGAAAGTTTTTTAAATAAAAAATTAAAATAAAAACAGAAGTTAAATAATAAAAATATTTGTTATTTTCTATTTCAGCATTAATATTTAGTTATTTACTTCTCGGATTCTCCTCTAAATAAATCCCATTTGTGTAAGATGCAAGTTTCACTGATTTTTCTTTTTTTTTTTTTGGTTCAAATAATCAAATAAAAATTGCAAATAAAATTAACTGTACTGCTATTAAATTAATACAGCTTAGCTAAATAAGTAAAATTATTAAACAAAACAATTCATAGCTAAATAACTGTACTGCTAATTTGAAATTTTAATTTAGCTAAGCTAAACAATTCAAAAGTAAAATAATTAGAAATTTTAATTTACAATATCTTTTTAGAATATCTTTTTAGAAATTTCTTTTCTTTATTATAATATCTTTTTAGAAATTTTAAACTTTTCTTTTTTTGGCTAACAGTAATTGTTGTTTATATATATTATCAAAATAGTTATCAATTGATAGAAATGGCAAATTAATGGATAAAAAGACGCATACGTATATACGTTTTCTTAATAAAGGGAAGTTTATATAGACGCAACTTTTGATAAAAGAAATAATTTTGTTAAAAATTTAAGTTAAATGTACACTATTAAAAATTATGCAAATTAATTAAAAAATTAAATATTTTGTTCAAATGAGACATAGTCTGGAAGCTTCACAGCTTCGGCTTTAATTTTGATTCAGTTTTCAACAAGATGTTTAATTCTGAAATTTTCAAATTGGACTTTCGACGGCACTAATTTTACTCACTGGAAAAAATAGAAATATAGAATATTGTTTCTACTTGATAACATGAAACCGCGTATCTGATGGTTTCTAATCTCCTCCAATTCCTACACCAAGTGAGAAGGATACTAAAGAAATCAAAGAAATTTATCACCATACAATGTAAAGTTTGTGTGGCCTTTCGTGGGTTTGCCATCACTTCCTTAAATATTCAACCGTGCGATTCACTTCAATATTTCCCCTAAAAATGCTGCTAGGGCATCCAAGTGTTATTTGCTTAAAGTTAATTTTTTTTTCTCCTTAGCCCTTTTTTTTTACATTGAGCACCCTAGTTTGCACTCTTATATATATATATATATATATATATATATATATATATATATATATATATATATACACGCAATAACCGGGCTCTATAACAATCCAGATCTATGGACTAATACAATCAGCTCGGAACCAAAGAATAGAGTCTAGAATGGGTTGATTTCACTCACGGTCACTCAACTTATCACTTATCGCACAAAAGTAACCGACTTTTTTTTTCTTACTTAAATGTCACTGAACTTTTAATATTTTTGCAAAAAAGTCATGTTGACCAGAATCCGGCAAGGGTTCTCGCCGGATTCCGGTCAACATGACTTTTTTGCAAAAATGTTAGAAGTTCAGTGACATTTAAGTAACGAAAAAAAAGTCGGTTACTTTTGTGCGATAAGTGATAAGTTGAGTAACCATAAGTGAAATTGACCCAGTTTAGAACTGAGTAGGAACGTTATAACTACTGTACTTTCATAATGGTGTAACCCTTACACTTCTATAAAAGTTTAGACAATCAATAATGAGTCATTAATTACCTTGAGTTTAATGAGCATTTAATGCCAGCAGTCCTATAAATAGCTCAACAATTCACAAACTCACGTATGATTTTTCCTTACACTTAACATTTTCACCCAACTTCATTTAGTTACTCTCTAACCCGATAGTCAAAGTGTTTCTTATCGGAACTTTCACTAAATTTTCTTTATTCACTACAAAAAAATTGCATATTAGAGACAAAAAATAGAGACGAAATTCCGTCCCTAAACACAAATAGAGACGAAAATATATCGTCTCTATTTTGGCGGTTTCTAAATTTAGAAACGGAAAATTTCCGTCTCTAATTTTAGAGACGAAAATTTACTTTTCGTGTTTAAAAATAGAGACGGAAATGTGCTTTCCGTCTCTAATATTAGAGACAGAATAGTCTTCCGTCTCTAAAAATAGAGACGGAAAGCACATTCCATTTCTAATATTAGAGACAGAAAATAGCTTTCCGTCTCTATTTTTAGAGACAGGAAGAAATTTTCCGTCTCTAATTTTTAATTTTTTTAAAAAAAATATATATGTTAACAAATAATAATGAGACTATAATTGCCAAAATTTATATAATGAAACAAGTATTAAATAAAAAATAAGTAGATTTAATAAAAATATAATTAATAATGTATTAATATATATGTGTAATTTAGTAAGACTACAAATAAAAGTACGTGAAAAAATTAAAAACAATAACTAAGCTGGAGGTGAATGTGGACGATCAGCCGACGGTGCTTGCGTATAATCAGGTAATTAATTTTCGGCTAATGAAATCCTCTAACCTATTAATACGGTTCATTAAAATGTCCACCGTGCTGCGAAACTCAATGACCTCATTAGTAGTCACTGCAAGTCTACTAGTCGTTGCTGTAGAGGATGGGGAGGCATGCGAATAGCAAGTATTCGCATAAGAGCCCAAACCGAAGACACGTCCGCGGCAATCCCTACCACCAGCTGCGTCGTAATATACTCTTGCATGGTCGACATTCTCACCATCTGCCTGCTGACTTTAAAAACTCTCTAGTACCCACTCCTTTAATAAAAATTATTCAAATGTTATTTAATACTAAAATAAATAAAACTAAGAAGATATAACAAAATAATAATAATAATAATAATAATAATAATAATAAAATATGAAATTAACATACATGAACTTGTCTAACTCGGCCGCTGACGAATGTCACACCGTCATGATTTCGCGTATGTATATGCAAAATAACTCATGAGGATAAGGTGTTCTGCCCATACTAGACTCCTATAAACAAATTATAGGTTAATAACATTTGAACAGAATTTTCCTTAAATTTGTATCATAACTAATATGTAAAAACCACAAAAATACTTATATGTATATTACTATTTTAATACCAACTGAAGACAATTCTAAATCCTAACACAATAACATTTGTCTATAGATTAATAAAATTTTGGCAGAGTTTTTCCTAAATTTGTAACAAACCTCCTGTTTAAAAATCATTAAAATATATGTATAATTATATTATCCACCATCAAAATCCATTTCAAACTCTTTACACAATATTTTTTTCATCCTCTTTCATTCAATATCTGACCTATTATCAAGAGGTGCATGTATTGCAGTTAAAAAATTCATAATGCACTAAATAGTTGATACACAATTGGAATAAAAAGTAGCATGTATAAAGTAAGATATTTGAATACTTACAAGTCTGTCACTATGCCTACGATGGGACAATGTTCCTCTAATGTGTAAAGAACCACTAACTCCCTTTGGTCCTCCCCTCCTATTAGTAGAATTCCGATCGGCAATAGAGAGGGCCTCCGTTGATGACCAGTACTGCATCCAATTTGCCTAAATGTCTTCAGTGTACTCTGTCGTGCAAGTAATAAATGACGGTGAGTCTAGAATATCGTCCTCAGGGAACAACCTAACAATTACTAGAATTCTCAAATACTTATGTTATTTAGACAAACAATATTTGAATATGAAACTAAGTTAAATTATGCTAACAAATAACTAAATAATCTAACACTAATTTAAAAAGAGAATTAACAATTATGATGAATGTTAGGACTTGGATTTCACTTAACTTCTCAACTATGTAGTTTTCTAGATTTTTATTCAAAAGAATGATAATTCACATGAGATGGTGATTTTTTCCTAAATTAATCAAAATCCAATGATCATGGTATTTTAACCCTAATCACAATTAATTCTTCCAATTGATCGAGTAAAAGATCTAAAATTAGAAAGCATTAAGTTCAATGGAAAAACCTTGATAAAAATCAAAAACCACAAGGACAAAAATAAGTTTAATCATTTATATTCTCAATCCAAGTTATGTTTCATTTGATCCACCAATTAATCTAATTGGTCAAGTAAATTAATTGATTAGTTTCATGTTGATTTGATCAATTTCAACAAGAATAAAAATATAATCTCAAACCATAAAATCAATCTCATGCATAAAACCCAAAATAAATTACATAATTTCAAAGCTAAGATCCACCATAGCCCTAACTATGGAATTTAGTTCATAATGATATTAAAATCCAAAACAAAACCAAAATCTAAAAAATTCATCATAACAGCAAAAGAAAAATAAAATAGAGGAAAGAAAGAAGAACACGATGAAGAATAGGTCTTGGCACCAGCAGATTTCAAAACAGAGGAAGAGAAAGAACAGGATCTAGGTTGGCCACCAGCAGCTTGTCTCTCTACTTTCTTTGATTTTCTTCTTCTGCTATTGTAATCTTCACATTGTTATGTTTTTCACTGTGTTTTTCTCTTCTTTTTTAGATTAAGAGATGTGTGTTCTTTTGTAAGTGCAGTCATCCCTCTTAAGAGTCCATTCAGAAAACAAAAATTCTGTCAAAATAAGAGTTAAAAACACATCAGATCACAAACCAAAGTTGTGACCAAAGCTGGGTCTTGCTTTGGTCTCAGCTTTGGTCAGTTACACTCTCTCTACCAAAACTGATACTTGCTTTGGTTCCACCTTTTGTCCCATCTTTGGTAAGCTACTGTCCATCTCGTTGATTCTTTCTCAAAAATTTCTCTCTACCAAAGCTGAACCTTGCTTTGGTTGTAACTTTGGTCCTAGTTTTGGTCAGCTTCTGTCCTCTTAAGCAATTTCAACTTAAAAATTGATCTAAATCACCCAAATCTAACACAAAAGCACATAATTAACACAGGAACATAATAATTCAAAATAAATGCAAAAATATAATAAAAATCTACATTAAATCAACAAAATAACATTAAACTTAAACAAAAACATCCTAAACATACTATAAAATTACATACTAACAGATAGTAACGGACTGATTAATGATTAGTGATTTTCAAAAATCGATAGTTAATGGACTGATTTTTTTGAAGCTCATGGACCGACTGGTTAACCGGTCCATAATCACCCCTAGTTCCGTTCTCGATCCCATCAGTTCAGTAATTAAAATAAAATTTTAGTCCAATTGTTATTGTTTCATTCTCATATGTCAAAAATTGAACTGATCAAAGTTTTAAATGACTTATTTATATTGACAAATTATAAAAACTAAATTCTTATATTGATTTGGAAATTTCTCAACTTATGAACCTAGTTTTTGACAATAGGGGGTGTGTAGCAATTGGAATCCATAAGCTAGAAACCAGAAGCAAAAAAGAAAGAGTAGTTGAGAGGAAGAAGAGAGGCAAAAATAATTTGTAACTGTTTCACATCTATTAGATCTATTTCCTCCACTTTATATACAAGACAAGATAAGTTAACTAGCTAATCGTGGTTAAGTTAACTACTCCACTACTCCATACTTAACATCCCCTCCTCAAGTTGGAATTGGTTGAGAAACCATTCCAAACTTGTGCTAGCATGAAATTGAAGATGACTGAGTGATTTTGCCAAAACATCAGCCAATTAAAGATGAGTGGAAATGTACTTAGGATTGATCAACCCTTCCTTGAATTTGTTCCTTACTATATGGCAATCAATCTCTAAGTGTTTTTTCCTTTCATGGAAAACTGAATTCTTAGCTATTGTAAAACTGATTGGTTGTCGCACCATAAAAGAATTGGTGTGGTTATTCGAAGCCAGAATCTTTAAGTAGATAACTAAGCCATTGTAGTTCACATATTTTAGAACCCATACTCCTGTATTCTACCTCACATGAACTCTTTAATATTGTATTATGCTTCTTTGTTTTCTATAAAATTAATGAGCTTCCCATCAAGATGCAAAAACCAATAATAGACTTCTTAGTAATTGGACAAGTTGACCAATCACTATCAAAATAGTACCCTTCAATATCAATAAAAGAATCTGCTCTATAGAAAAGGCCATATGAATCATACCTTTCCAAGTATTTGAGAACATGTAAAGCAGCAGACCAATGTGTTTTACAGGGATTGGAAACAAACTGGCTAAACTGCTAGACACTATATGAAATGTATGGCCTAGTCATATTCAAATACAGTAGCCTCCCAACAAGTCTTCTATATGAATTTGGTTCCTTAAGAGGAATGGAATCCTCACTAAACTTGTGATTTCTAGGCAGATGAGTCATAGTTGGTTTTGTGCCACTGACCCTAACATCCTTCAGTATATCAAACAAATATTTCTTTTATGAAATAAAAGTGCATGCTTCAGATCTTGCAATTTCAACACCAAGAAAATACCTTGCATACCCCAAATCCCTAATAGTGAATTTAGAATGAAGAAACTCTTTCATAGCAATTATGTTTGCCTCTCTATCACCAGCAATTAGTGCATCATCCACATAGACTATTAATGCCATAAAAGAGTTATTAGATGCCTTTGCAAATAGACAATTGATGAAACAAAATATTCCTATTTATTTTCCATGAAAAAAACTCCTATTTTGTGCTTATTTGATAAAATAAATATTTGATTTAATTCTTATTCAATCTTTTAGTAGGAATTCATGCTCAATAGGAAAAAGAAACCAAAGTAGGAATTTAAAGTCAAAAATTGGAGCTGATAGGAAGTCAAGAAATGGAGCTAATAATCAAAGAAATCAAAATTGGAAGTCAAGAATGGAAGCTGAAAGTCAAAATACAATCAGAGCTATATTTTCAACATGAAATCAAACTTAAGCGTGCCCACGGTTGCTTGCGCAGAAATTATGCAGTGTAGATTTTTCAAGAATTGCTGTTATTGGAAATCAATTTAGCTAGATCTTCTACCCGACTTTTGGCATCAAAATTGGACCTCTGAAAAAGTTACTGAGGAAAAGTTTTCTATAAATAGGATCTTGTGATGAAGGAAAGAATATCTTGAATGTTAGTGATACTTTGAATTTAGCTTTTTTATTTTTAATTGATAGTTTTTGCAAGACATGAGTGGCTGAATTTTCTTTTCTAGTCAAGGATATTAAGGTATGATTCATGAATAAATTGTGAGAATTTGTTTTCATTGTTTTCTCTTCTCAAATATCTGAATATTTTCTATACTTAATGATATTTTGTTCAATTAAGATTATTGACGTCTGATTTTGATTGAATAAATATTGCTAGTCAAATTGGTAAATCCGTAATTGTTTATTTGATTTGGCGAAGTAGCAAATATGTGCACTTATTGAATTGAATCTTTGAGTTTAGTGTGGGTGAATTTATTTGGTCCAATTTAAATAGTCGAGCTTGTGTATTATTGATTGGAATTGGTAGCTTTTCTAATTTTTAATGCTATTTCTCAATTAAATCCTAAGAGCTTGTTTAGTGGTTGTTGAGAAATAAGATTTACCAGCTGATCTTATCACTTTTAAATTAATATTAAGGAATTGCAGAATACTAGAGCTTGTTAGTGTTCATAACCAATTTATTTGAAGAAGTAGGAATTTATCCAATTGTATTCAATGATCAATTTGAATGAATCATAACCAAGATATTCCTTTGACTAGAAGTTTTTAATATCTGATTTACTCTTTTTAATTTTCTACTTTATGATTTATTTGTTTTCATTTTATTTTCATAAATAAAAATCCCCTTCTTCTTTCTCTTGTTTTATAAGCAAAATTCAGATCTAATAATTTGATCAATCTCTTGGGAGACAACTCTACTCATGCTTTGCTATAAAAATTTATAGAGTAGAATTTTATTTTTGTTGGATTCGACACCCATTAAATTTTGGCGCCGTTGCCGGGGATTGGTGTCATTATTGATCTGAATTTTATTTTACTTTATTTTGCAATTTCTTTATGACTCATACTTCTTGTGGAAGTGAATTAAATTTTGATTCAGAAATAGAGAAGACAGCCCGAAGATTGAGAAAGACAACTAAACAACAAAAAGCTTCCTCTTCCTGTTCAACACAAACAGAGACAATTGTTGATTTATCAGAATTTTTCAAAGAACCTGAAATCATGGCTGAACCAGAACCAACTTTGAGAAGAATGGCTAATCCGGATGTCAACCAACAGCCCTTGTGCATTGAACTCCCTAATGTAGAGGTAAATTTTGAATTAAAATCTGGCTTGATCCACTTATTACCCACTTTTCATGGCCTTACAGGAGAAGACCCTCATAAACATCTAAAGGAATTCCATGTGGTATGTTCCAGTATGAAACCACAAGGAGTAACAATTGACCAAATCAAAATGCGAGCCTTTCCTTTTTCTTTGACAGAAAAAGCTAAAGATTGGTTGTATTATCTTTCACCTGGATCAATAACAACATGGATTGAATTGAAAAGGCAATTCTTAGAAAAAAAAATTTCCTGCCTCTCGAGCCACATCCATTAGAAAAGAGATTTGTGGGATTCGTCAACAAACTGGAGAAACTCTCTATGAATATTGGGAGAGGTTCAATCAATTGTGTGCAAGCTGCCCTCACCACCAAATTTCAGACCAGCTTCTAATATAATATTTTTATGAAGGATTATTATTGTCAGATCGCAACATGATTGATGCTGCAAGTGGTGGAGCTTTGGTAGACAAAACTCTCAATCAAGCTAAGGAATTAATTACCAAAGTAGCTGCTAATTCTCAACAATTTGGCTCTAGACAAGATCATCCAATTAAGAGGGTTAATGAGGTAAATATAAATTCCATTGAACAAAGACTTGACAATTTAACTTCTCTTATGCAGAAATTTATGGTGGGAAATCAGCAACAAGTGAAGTCGTGAGGCATTTGTTCAAATTCTGATCATCCTACGGATATGTGTCCAACTCTTCAAGATGAAGAACATTTAAATGCCATACAAGGACACTAAGGACAGCAATACCAAAGGAAATACGATCCCTTTTCTGCTACCTACAATCATGGATGGAGAGACCACCCAAATCTGAGCTATGGATCAAAACCCAACAACTACCAATCAGTATGGATATCAACCGAGACAACCAGCTCCTGCTCCACCTCCACAGGGATTCCAAGGATTTAAATCTGATGCCCCTCCACTATCAAAACTAGGTATGTCTTTAGACAATATAGTTGCTGCTTTAGCTACTAACATGCAACAATTTCAATAGAAAACCAAGGCTAGCATGTTGAATTTGGAAAATCAGATGAGCCAACTCGCCACCACAGTGGGCAAATTAGAGAGCCAAAATTCTGGTCGCTTGCTATCTCAACCCGAAGTTAATCTTAAACAGAATGTGAGTGCCATGACGTTAAGAAGTGGAAAATAACTAAAAGAACCAGCGAAAAGGGCCACAAAATTCGTAGGTGAAGATGACATAGAAAAAGATATGGAGCTGCCTCCACTAAACACCTCAGAAACATCTCGAATTAAAACACCTTTGATCATACCGCCTCCCTTCCCGAGTAGACTAGCCAAATCAAAAAAGGAACAACAAGAAAAAGAGATTTTTGATATGTTTTGAAAAATAGATATCAACATTCCTCTACTTGATGCCATTAAACAAGTGCCAAGGTATGCAAAGTTCCTTAAAGAATTATGCACCAACAAAAGGAAGTTGAAGGGGGGTGAAAAAATTCATATGGGAGAAAATGTGTCTGCTGTCTTTCAAAAGAAACTACCTCCCAATTGCAAAGACCCAGGTATGTTCACCATTCCTTGTACAATAGGTAACTCAAAATTTGAAAAATCGTTGATAGACTTAGGAGCATCTATAAATGTCATGCCTAGCTATATTTATCATTCTTTAAATATGGGACCACTTAAAGGAACTAATGTCATTATTCAGTTAGCAGACAGGTCCATTGTTTACCCGAAAGGAATTCTAGAAGATATTTTAGTGCAGGTTGACAAGCTAGTATTTCCGGCTGATTTTTATGTGTTAGATATGGAGGAAGAACGTTCCTCAAAATCAGTTCCTATTTTGTTAGGAAGACCTTTTTTGAAAACAGCTAGAATAAAGATAGATGTTACAGAGGGAACGTTATCCATGGAGTTTGATGGAGAGAAAATAAAATTTGATATTTATGCTGCCATGAGGTATCCTTCTGACGTTGATTGTGTTTATGGAATTGATACAGTTGACTCATTGACACAACAGGTTTTTGATTTAACTGGAGAGGATGAGTTGGAGTTGTCAATAACTAAGAGTTTTGATCTTAAGGAATTAGACAGTTTGGAGGAAAAGTTTGTTATACAAGAAGAGTTGAAAGACTCCATCTTTGAACTGGAATCATTACGACCAATCAGGTATAATCCTTCCTATATTGATTTACCAGTATCTCACAACAAACTTCTTCCATCTATTTTGCAGGCCCCTACGTTGGAATTAAAGATTTTACCAAGCCATTTGAAGTATGTTTATTTAGGAGAAAATCAGACATTACCGGTAATAATTTCCAACAAATTAACTCCCCTTGAAGAAGAGAAATTGATTCGCATTCTCAAAGATTACAAAGAGGCCATAGGATGGACTATCGCAGACATAAAAGGAATCAGCCCATCCACTTGTATGCATCGCATACTGTTGGAAGAAGACTATAAACCATTTAGAGAGGCTCAACGCAGACTTAACCCACCCATGATGGAAGTAGTCAAGAAGGACATCCTTAAATTACTTGATGCAGGTATAATCTTTCCAATTTCTGACAGCAAATGGGTAAGTCCAGTTCAGGTAGTACCTAAAAAGACTAGTTTTACAGTTACAGAGAATGATAATGGTGAGTTAGTTCCAGTTCGAATGCAAAATGGCTGGCGAGTTTGCATAGATTATAGAAAATTAAATGCCTTTACCAGAAAAGACCATTTTCCATTGCCTTTTATTGATCAAATGCTTGAAAGGCTGGCTGGGCATTCTCACTATTGTTGTCTTGATGAATTTTCAGGTTTTAATCAGATCCCTGTAGCACCCGAAGATCAGGAAAAAACTACCTTCACCTGTCCCTTTAGAACATTCGCTTATCGGCGCATGCCGTTTGGTTTATGCAATGCCCCAGCAACGTTTCAACGATGTATGGTCAGTATTTTCTCAGATTATGTGAAAAATATTATTGAAGTATTTATGGACGATTTTACTGTACACGGTGATTCATTTGATGACTGTTTGGAAAATCTGACTAAAGTGCTAAACCGTTGCATTAAAATTAATCTTGTGCTCAATTATGAAAAATGTCATTTCATGGTCGATCAAGGTTTGATATTAGGGCATATAGTATCTTCCTGAGGAATAGAAGTTGATAAATCTAAGGTTGACCTGATTAAATGCTTACCTTACCCTACTTCGGTGAGGAAAGTACGCTCTTTTATTGGTCATGCAGGATTTTACCGAAGGTTTATTAAAGATTTTTCGAAGATTACCCAGCCTCTTTGCAAGCTGTTATAAAAAGACACTCCATTTGACTTTAGCACTGAATGCAAGGATAGCTTTGATCAGTTAAAAGACAAGCTGATATCTGCACCAATTATCCAGCCCCCAGATTGGGAACTACCCTTTGAAATTATGTGCGATGCCAGCAACTATGCCGTTGGAGCTGTACTTGGTCAACGAATTGGCAAGAGTGCACATGCTATTTACTATGCTTCAAGGGCTCTTCATAATGCTCAGAGAAACTACTCTACTACAGAAAAGGAGTTACTTGCAGTAGTTTTTGCTTTAGAAAAATTTAGATCATATTTATTGGGTAGTAAAGTCATAATTTATTCTGATCATGCAGCTTTGAAATACCTGCTTGCTAAAAAAGAATCCAAGCCAAGATTAATAAGATGGATATTGCTCTTACAAGAATTTGATTTGGAGATTCGTGATAAGAAAGGAACAGAAAATTCAGTGGCAGATAACTTGGGCAGATTGATCATGAATGAGGAACCTCAACCACTTCAAGATGCATTTCCGGATGAACATCTCTTTGAGATTAAATCTTCAATACCATGGTATGCTGATATAGTAAATTATTTGGTAGCTAGAACATTGCCCAGTGAGTTGACTAGAGCACAAAAAGATAAAATTAAGAGTGAGTCTAAATATTATATCTGGGATGATCCTTATTTGTGGAAACAGTGTTCTGATTAATTAATTCGCAGGTGTGTTTTCGAGTGTGAAATTCCATCCATTCTAGCATTTTGCCATTCTTATGCCTGTGGTGGACATTTTGGTCCAAAACGTACAGCACGTAAGGTACTGGAATGTGGGTTGTTCTGGCCTACTTTATTCCGTGATGCCTATTTATTTTGTAAATCCTATAGCAATTGCCAACGGACTGGTAATTTAGGACATAGAGATCAGATGCCTCTTACTTCTATTTTAGCTTGTGAAATTTTTGATATATGGAGAATTGACTTCATGGGTCCATTCCCATCTTCTTTTGGTAATTGTTTCATTCTTTTAACTGTGGACTACATTTCTAAATGGGTGGAAGCAAAAGCCACCAGGACTAATGATTCTAAGATTGTTGTAGGTTTTGTCAAGAGTCATATTTTCAGCAGATATGGAGTACCGAGGGCAATCATTAGTGATAGAGGCACTCATTTTTGCAATCGTACGTTTGAAAATCTATTAAGAAAATATGGTGTGACTCACAGAATTTCGACGGCCTACCATCCACAGACAAGTGGTCAAACAGAGGTGTCCAATAGAGAAATCAAGTCTATTCTGGAAAAGACTGTCAATCCCACTCGCAAAGATTGGAGCATACGTCTAGAAGATGCTTTATGGGCATACAGAACTGCATATAAAAATCCAATTGGTATGTCTCCATATCACTTCTTGTTTGGTAAGTCTTGCCACCTTCCTGTTGAACTAGAACATAAAGCGTACTGGGTAATAAAACAGTGTAACATGAACATGGAAGAAGCAGGTGAACAAAGGAAGTTACAACTCCAAGAACTAGAGGAACTCAGACTTGATGCTTATGAGAATTCTAGAATTTACAAAGAGAAAATTAAACTTTTTCATGATAAAAATATTTCTAGAAAAAGTTTTCAAATTGGTTAGAAAGTTCTCTTATTTCATTCTAGACTTAAACTTTTTCCAGGAAAATTAAGGTCACGTTGGACTGAACCTTTTATTGTTACTAATGTATTTCCTCATGGTGCAGTAGAAATTCAAAGCGCCAGCACTGCCAAAACGTTTAAGGTCAATGGACATCGTTTAAAACCTTTTTATGAGGGATTTCAAGTGACAAATATTGAAACCATTCAATTGGGAGTTTCAAATTATGAAGAGTGATGCTGCATTATGTCTAGCCTTCAGACATAAAATAGGGGCACTGGTTGGGAGGCAACCCAACATCTTTAATTTTAATTTTAATTTCTAATTTTTTTTATTATTTTATTTTCAGCACTAAAAAAAAAAAAAGCTGGTGTGTTCTTTTTCAATTCTGGGTAAGAGCTTGGTTTTAATGGTTAATGTGACTTAAAATAAGGTAATTCTTTGAGTTTTATCTTGAGTTTTATTTTGTTTTATTCTCTTTTATTTTGTTATGATATTTTCCTCTCTATCTGACTTTTACTTTTACTTTTCTATTTTATTCTTTGGTTTCTTTTAACAATTACATTTTTACGTGTTTATTTTACTCTTTACTTTTGTTACTTCTCTTCTTCTCTTCACCGAAACTGACATACCTTGTTCTCACAATTCATATTTTCTTTCTTCTTGATGTAAACGACGGAGCTTCGCCGGACCGGTCACGCAACTGAGCGACGATCAGCACCGCTATCACCGATTCTCCATCGTCGTGCAACCATTGTTCGCCGTTTCTTTGCCATCTCTTCCACCGACAACAGCGATTTCCTCTCCACTTTGCTCCGCCGCACAAGAAATCGGAAAGCCCATTCCTTTCCGCCGTTCACTCTACCGATCACCATCTCCACCGAAGCTTGCACATGGGTATGGTTAGTGCTCCTTTTTAATTTGGTGAATTTGTGGTAGTTTGCAGTTATTCTATGGTTGACTAAGTTTCAAAATTTGAGTTCAATTGTGGTTAATTTTGGTTTGAATTGGGATTGACTCTTCAATTGAGTTATTTTCTTGGTTTTTGATTGTGAACCGATTTGGATTTGTGGGAGTGTTGGGTATTTTGGACATTTCGCAACTTTGACCTGATGAGATTTGTTGAGATTGTTGGGTAATTTAGGAATTCCGAAAAAAAAATTTGTAATTGCTGGGTTGAATTTGTTGGTGGAATTTTATATTGTGATTGATAAGTGCCCAGACCACACGTTACCCTGTTTTGCATTATATTTCCTGGGTATAATTTTTTTACAAATCTTTTGTTGGGTAGATTTAATCATGGTGATAAAATCTGTTGGGAGAAACAAAAGGAAACTGAAAAATAGGGAAGAGCCACCCATCCATCGTACTAGGCTTGGGAAAGGAAAAACTTTTATTCCTCCTTCTGACCAACAAATGGGTGGGAATCTAAAATTTACTAGGAAGGCACATAAGACTCGATATGTTGTGTTGATAAATAGAAAGATTGTGCCTAGCAAATGTCAAGATAATCAAGTTATTGATAGCTTGCCCATTCTTTTTTATCCTACCTTAGTTGAAGATTCTGGATGGAAGCATATTCTCTCCATTAACTACCCCATTTTTTATGAGCTGACCCGAGAGTTCTTTGCCACATTTGAGTTTCATAATGCTGCTACTATGACCACAGACACTCCAGGGGTTATTAAATTTCGGTTATTGGGTATTACTTACTCTTTTTCCTTGATTGAGTTTAATGTTCGTTGTGGCTTTATGGATGAATCTTTTGTTGCTAGCCCACAATATGCAGACTGCCCATGTGATGTACCAGTTGAGTGGGACCCGATTGCCTATTAGAGTGAGGTTTCGATAGACCTAGCACCTTACAATTCCAGCATATCTCGAGCAACTTATCTGAGGAAAATGGAGCTTCAGTATGTTCATAAGTTGATTGCCTACAACTTCTGTGGAACTAATGAAGACTCTAGCAAGCTGAGTAAGACAGAGCTATTTTTTTTTGTTTTGCTTGGAATCAAAGGTAAAAATCAATTTTGCTGCATTTTATGGTAGACAACTGTTAGCAATGGCTAAAAAGAATAGAGGTCATCTTTGCTTGGGTTCTTTCGCCACTTTAATTGCTATGCGCTTGCAAATTTTAAATCTCAATAATACTGATATGCATATTGCTTGTGAAGTTGGGCTATTGGATATTGATTGTTTGCACAGGATGGGAGAGGTGGAAAAATTGCCTAATGGGCAATACAGAGCAGCCCCTTCTGGCCCTGGTTTTTATACTCGGATTGTGCGCAACTAGCGAGCTCGCCCAAATGAATCGATAATGAAGTTGGCCAATCTCAGCTGTGGCGTGAGCTGACCTCTAGACTTGACAGATTAGATGGTCGATTGGGCAGACTGGAGTAATATATGGATACTCTTTTTGATCATTTCGGGTTACCCAAACCCCCTCTCTAGTTCTTTTCAGGGCAGTATTTTTACCTCCCAATTTTGTTTAATTTTTCTTTTTGCTGTATTTTGATCCTAGCTTTACATTGGGGACAATGTAAAGTTTAGGTGTGGGGGAGGGGAATACTAATTTTTGATATTATGTCTGTATTAAATCTAGCATTACAGCATTTACACATTACTGCACTTTTATTTATTCTGATATTTGTTTCCATCTGCTATTTATTTTGATATTTTTATTTGCTTTAATGTTTTTAATTGCACCAATTTGAGTGTTTTTTAGCAGAAAAATATGGAAATGTCCTTTGGCTAAGTCTATTCTCTTTTGAAAAATTGAAATACAGGTTCTCATGTCTCCAATTTTGATTTTTAAAGTTTTGATTAAGGCATCTTTTAAGTGTTCTGATTTGTATGATAGAGTTGCAAGATTTAAGCACCAATTTTAACCCCTTAATATTTGTTGTGAGTTTTTGAGCTTAAATGAACATACATCATATGTGTTCTTATTTTTCTTGCGAGTGTGTCCAATATAAATTGTGAATTCTAGAACTTGCCATGAGATTCATTTTGAGATCACATTCCTAATTTATTTTATTAAAGTGATAAGGGCATTTAGGATGATAACCATTTGTTTTAAACCTTTTTCTCGATAGCCTACCTTTTAATCCAATAGTTAACAATTTTGAGCCTATAACCATATTCTTGGAAATAACCCTTAAGATTGTTAGCCTGAACCAGTTTATTGAAGCCATAATTTTGAGCCCTTATTTGTTGAACTAATAGATAAATTATTTTAAGAATATCTGCATAGTTATATTTTTGAAAAGGAAGATACAAAAAGGAAAAATAGAAAAAAAAAAGTATTTGTGGCCGGCGATTTTGAAAATGAATAAAGGTCAAAAGCCTTAGGGGAATTAATTACCTTCCAAAAAATATATATATATATATAAAATAAAATAAAAAAAATAAAAAAATAAAAAAATATTGCTTGAGCCGCTTTAATAAAAGGATCTATGTTTCTATCTTCCTTACATTGCAGAAATTCTTTCTAAATTCTTTAAAGGCATTTTTTTATTATGTTCAACTTATTTAAGCCTAAATTTTTCCTTTTTCCATACCTTTGACCTTAGCCCCATTATAACCCAATTAAAGACCCTTTGATTTTTGGATGAATTAATGGTTAGTGATGGAGATTTGATTGAATGGCAAGCCTATGGTAATTCCTTTTTATTTTTGTGACTTGAAGTGCTCTATTGTTAAACACTTAGCCTAAATACTTGAGTGATTTGAGTGACATCTTTTGTAAGGGTGTTAAGTCTTGTATCTTTGGATAATATTGAAAGATCATTTGAACTGATGAGATTTTTTATGAATTTATTTCTTTGAGACATGTTGAGTTTTGAAAAGAAATTTTGAAGGGGAGAATATGGCAAGGTTATGGGGTGTGGAAATTGATTTGCTTGAGGACAAGCAAAGGTTTGGTGTGAGGGAATTTGATGAAGCAAAATATTCCTATTTATTTTCCATGAAAAAAACTCCTATTTTGTGCTATTTAATAAAATAAATATTTGATTTAATTCTTATTCAATCTTTTAGTAGGAATTCATGCTCAATCGGAAAAAGAAACCAAAGTAGAAATTTAAAGTCAAAAATTGGAGCTGATAGGAAGTCAAGAAATGGAGCTGAGAATCAAAGAAATCAAAATTGAAAGTCAAGAATGGAAGCTGAAAGTCAAAATACAATCAGAGCTATATTTTCAACATGAAATCAAACTTAAGCGTGCCCACGGTTGCTTGCGCAGAAATTATGCAGTGCAGATTTTTCAAGAATTGCTGTTATTGGAAATCAATTTAGCTAGATCTTCTTCCCGACTTTTGGCAGCAAAATTGGACCTCTGAAAAAGTTCCTGAGGAAAATAATCAATTTCCTAGTCTAAGTTTTCTATAAATAGGATCTTGTGATGAAGGAAAGGATATCTTGAATGTTAGTGATACTTTGAATTTAGCTTTCTTTATTTTTAATTGATAGTTTTTGCAAGACATGAGTGGCTGAATTTTCTTTTCTAGTCAAGGATATTAAGGTATGATTCATGAATAAATTGTGAGAATTTATTTTCATTGTTTTCTCTTCTCAAATATCTGAATATTTTCTATACTTAATGATATTTTGTTCAATTAAGATTATTGACGTCTGATTTTGATTGAAAAAATATTGCTAGTCAAATTGGTAAATCCGTAATTGTTTATTTGATTTGGCGAAGTGGCAAATCTGTGCACTCATTGAATTGAATCTTTGAGTTTAGTGTGGGTGAATTTATTTGGTCCAATTTAAATAGTCGAGCTTGTGTATTATTGATTGGAATTGGTAGCTTTTCTAATTCTTAATGCTATTTCTCAATTAAATTCTAAGAGCTTGTTTAGTGGTTGTTGAGAAATAAGATTTACCAGCTGATTTTATCACTTTTAAATTAATATTAAGGAAGAGCAGAATACTAGATCTTGTTAGTGTTCATAACCAATTTATTTGAAGAAGTAGGAATTTATCCAATTGTATCCAATGATCAATTTGAATGAATCATAACCAAGATATTCCTTTGCCTATAAGTTTTTAATATATGATTTACTCTTTTTAATTTTCTACTTTATGATTTATTTGTTTTCATTTTATTTTCATAAATAAAAATCTTCTTCTTTCTCTTGTTTTATAAGCAAAATTCAGATCTAATAATTCGATCAATCTCTTGGGAGACAACTCTACTCATGCTTTGCTATAAATATTTATAGAGTAGAATTTTATTTTTGTTGGATTCGACACCCATCAACAATAGTCATTTTGAGATTGCACAAAACCATACTTCATTAGTTGAATGGTGAATGCTACATTCCACTATCTAGATGCTTGTTCCAGGCCATAAAAAGACTACCTAAGCCTGCATACTTCATTCAGTCTAATCCTTGTGTAACCTTCAGGGGGAGACAAATACATTTCCTCATTTAAGTAACCATGAAGAAAAGCAAATTTTTTATATCAAGCTAATGTTACACCATTTTTTAATGGTTGCATGTGCCAAAAACACTCTCACAGTAACCAGCTTTGCAACAGGTGAAAAACTATCAAAATAGTCTACTCCTTCTTTCTGGTTATACCTCTTTGCCAGTAGCCTGGCCTTTAATGTCTCTACTGTTCCATCCATATTAAACTTCACTTTATACACCCATTTAGCTCTAATAGGCTTCTTCTCTTCTAGTAGTTGAGTTATTTCCCATGTTTCATTGTCTTCAAGTGCTTTAATCTCCTTATTCATTGCCTCAACCCACACTGGATGTTTTACAGCCTATTTGTAGCAAGTAGGTTCTATCACCCTATTTATATTGGCCATGAATACTGAATAGGATGAGGAAAATTGGACATTTGAAATTTGCTGCAATGGATCAGGAGTGATAACATTATTGTATACATAATCGTGCAACCATGTTGGTGTTATTCTTATTCTGGAACTTGATTTAACTACTGGAGTAGTTATCTCGGCAGTAGCACCTTGAGTATTGGTTTAGGCAGCAACGTTTGAGTTTGTACTACAATAGGAATCTGCTGCATACACTATCTCCAGCTACTCCTACTGTACATCTCCATTTGGAAGCTCATCCTCCTACATGTCAGTATGTATAGGCACATATGGAAGAGGACTACATTTGTCAATATCAGCTTTAATGTCATTTTTGTATGGAAATTGAGTTTCATAGAACTCAACATCTCTAAAAATCAACACTTTATGAGCCTGCAAGTCATAAGGCTTATATGACTCTATCCTAGGACAAATATAAGAAAATACATTTATAAGATTTAGGGGAAATGTCTTTGTTGGGATGAGTGTCAGTCACATAACACAAACATCCAAAAGTCTTCAACCTCTCATAATGTGGCTTCTTCTCAAATAAAATTTCAAAAGGACATTTTCATTTCAGCATTGCAGAAGGCAATAGATTGATAATATAATTTGTTGTCAAAATAGCCTCACCCTAGAATGTTTTCGGAAGTCCTGCTTGGAACAGTAATGCTCCAGCTATTTATGCCAAGTGCCTATACTTCCTTTCCACAACTCTCTTCTGCTGTGGAGTATAAACACAGGTTTTTTTATGCAATATTCTAATTTTGCCCAACATGTCCCTACATTTTTCAATGACAAATTCTGTCCCACTGTCTATTCTGATGCATTTTACTTTATAATTAAACTTATTAGCCAATATGTTTAGTAAATTTTCAAGAGGCTATTGAACTTGTTATTTGTATTTGTTGTAATCATCCACTACTGTCAAGAGTCTATTGAACTTGTTTAGTAAATTCTGTCCCATTGTCTATTCTGATGCATTTTACTTTACAATTAAACTAATTAGCCAATATGTTTAGTAAATTTTCAAGAGTCTATTGAACCTGTTGTTTGTATTTTCTATAATTATCCACTACTGTAAATACATAATAAGTATGACTAATACTAGATTATTTTTAAGGTTCCCATAAATCTATATGCAATAACTCCAATATACCATGAGTTTGAATAGAAGCAGAAGAAAAAAGAAGTTTGGATTGCTTTGAAAAATGACAAATGTCACGAGCATTATTTTTTTATAGAATTAGAGTTTATACAAGGTATGTGTTGTATAACAGGAAATAAAGCATGACCTAATCTTTGATGTAAAAATGCATCATTTGACATTTTATTTGTTATATTTGAAGCTAAAAAATTATTATAATTGAATAGAGAGGAAGATACATGTTTGAGTTTATCATGATTGACTGATGAATGAGAAAATGACTTTGAGGTGAGAATGTAGAGAGTTCCTATCACTTGATTAGTAGCTAGAATAGCTTTACTCTTCCGGTCATATATAAGCAGTGAGTAGGATAGCAAGAAACAAAACATTAGAATCTTAAGTGTGTGTATTAACGGAATTTAAAAAAAGGGATGAACAAAACATCTTTCAAATGAAAATAAGGATATAGTAAAGCTTGGCCATATTGATTAACATGTTAAATAGATACATCAGGAAGATGAATTGGTACTGGATAATGGAGTTGTGCAATAGAATGCATGGATTCCCTATCAAAACACATGTGATTAGAAGCTCCAGTATCAATGATCCAAACAGCATCAGGCTTTAAGTAATGTGCATTAAGAGTATGATGTATTTTGTGAAGTTTACCTGCAAAATTTGCAAGTTCTGTCACCATATTCACATATTGCTTAGTCGGTTGTTTGCCTTTGAGAATCTTAGCCATCTCCTGCTTGATTGGAGAGTTAAGCATGCTTGTAAGATTGCTATTCTATTAAGCATCCTCACTTGCAAGATTATCAAAAAAAGTAAACTGTGATTTATAAGATTGAACCAAGTTTGCTACTCCCTTTTTCTCTCTTACCTTTTCATCCTTCAATTACTTAAACCAGTCAGGATATCTATGAATTTTAAAGCAAGATTCCTTGGTATGCCCATTGGCATTATAATGTTCATAGAATCTATCCTTCTTGTATATATCTTTCCTTCTGTATCCTCCTTTATTCTCATCAGTATTTCCTTTAGAACTAAAATTATTTGCTAGAAATACACTCCCTTTTGCACTTCACCTCCATACGCAATATTCACTTGTTTTTGTTTCTTTGCTCTCGGTACTATGGAGTATGCTTTATCAATGTTTGGCAAGGGTTCAAGATTCAAAATACGTCCTCTCACAATGTCAAATGCTGAATTTAGGCCCATCAAAATCTGTAAAAGTCTTCTTGGCTCTTCTCTTCCAATCAGCTTTGAATTCAAATCACATTTACATCCATTACAATTGCATAATGGCATAGGCATAACTCTATTCAACTCCTCCCAACACCTGTTGATCTTGCTATAATAAGCAGTAACAAAGTCATTTCTGTTATAGAGATGATAATTATCTCTGTAACTGGTACCTTAAAGGATCATTTCTTTCTCCAAGCCTTTTCTCAATTGTATCCCACAATATTTTTGAGTTAGGGCAATAAATGAAGTTATCAGACATTTCTTTGGTTATTGAATTTATCAACCAGGACTTAATTATGAAATCATCCTTTTTCCACTTCTTTTACAGATTAGGATTTTTTGGAACAAGATAAGACCCATCTATGAAGCATATTTTGTCTTTTGCTTCTAATGATGTCCTTACTGCAATGCTCCAAGTAAGATAGTTGTTACCTATCAATGGTGAGGCAACTAAAAGCATTCTTGGATGACCTGAGCTTTGAAGCAATAGAGGATCTGCATTAGCAACTTCTTGATGAGATCCTCGAACTCCTCCACTTCCTACTGCTTGAGCCAGATTAGCAGCATTGCTAGCATTAGCATTCATGATTGATAACCAAAGATCAGTTACAACAAATTCTCTTAGTAATCTTCTTGATCACAAGCTTTGATACCTTGTAGCAACTAGAATCCAAAAGAGTTGTTGAGAGGAAGAAAAGAGGGAAAAATAATTTGTAACTGTCTCACATCTATTAGATCTTATTCTTACACTTTATATACAAGAAGGGATAAGTTAACTAACTGTAGTTAACTATCTAACTATGGTTAAATTAAATTAAAACTAATTAACCAACACACTGATTATCATTTAAGAGCTAAGCTAAAAGTAGCTACTCCATACTCAATGGGTGACACAAGAGTTAAGTGTCCAAATTATGTGCGTTTAATTTGTTGGCAAAAAAAGTACAATATGCTGGAACCCTGCTTTTAAAAGATATTCGGATCATGTTAACTTATGAGCTTTTATAGCCTTAGAAGATGGCCTACCTCCACAAGTATGCTCTTTGGACTTTTGAGTTCTTTTAAAGAAAATAGTTATGCATGTATATATGTATATGAAAAAAAAAAAAAAACTGAGATGGATTATATATAATAAGAACAAGCATATTTTATTGCTCTCTCCTGCTCATTGAAATTCCATACGTAGAACAAGACATACAGACATTATTGAGATACTTATTATTATTTGATAAAATGTAAATTGGCAGATATGTAAAATATACATATAAGCCAACAAAACATAATATCTATAGAGAACTAGCAGGAAGGTAGGCAATTAATTATTTTAAGGGTGGATTCAAGAACACTTGTATCCAGAGGGACGGGTCTTGCCGCATAAGCCGAGCAAGGTGGTCAAATAGGCGTCAGCGTCCAGCACATCCCCGAAGATATTAGCTTTAATGGCGGCGCAAAGGCAAATAGCAGCTTCAAGATCAATGAGAGGGGAAATGAGAGTGCATCGACTATGTGGATCGATCTCCTTATAATCTATGGGGCAAGTTTGAGCACTCACCATGCTGAACAAAACCAGGTTCAGGCACAGCACAAAGGCAGTGGCTGCTTGAGCTCTTGAGGCCATTTCTCTTCTTAGATATATCTTTTTGATAGAATGAAACTGATAATTAAGCTGTGGTGGTGCAAATCGTGGGCTGCTCTGCCGAGTATTTATAGAAGGAAGGAGCTGTGCTTATTGGTATAGATTTAGTTTTAAAATCTGCAACGTGAGTGATGGGCATGAGCATCTCCGCCGCTGCAGCCTGCCATTGCGCCATCCATGATGGCCATCTTTTAATTTTCTTCCATAATTGTGAGCTTAAATTAATCCGTTTTTAATTTTTTAAAGAAAAAGGGAGAATTGGAGTGAGGGTTACGACGTACTCCTCTCCTTGGATACTGCAAAGGCCTACTATAGGGAGCGAACATTATAATTCCAGAGTGCAGATAAGTTGATTGGAGAATTTTTTGGTTTAAACGTAGTCGTGAGCTCGATTTTTCGTGTACGCAATCATTTAAAACATGAGATCAGAGTTTTGCCTCCCGCAAAAAATCTAATCTGAATATGGTACGGATTTAAAGGTAATCCCACGGTTGATAAACAGGTATATGAGCGGAGATTCATTCAGGATAACGCGTGGTGAAAATTTTAAAAAAAAAACAAATATTACGGTACCGTTTTCTCCGTACATAATGATCGAATCATCCGAACCAACTGAGATTACGTTGCTTTTACCTGTTTTAATTGCAAGTGCGCAAAATGATATGTGGAACTAATTAATTTTGAAGGATATTGATAATTGACTGCATGGAACTCCTGATCAAAAAAAAAATAATAATATGAAACTAGTTAACTCGTGAAAATATATTTATAAATTACTAATGGTACACATGGTCACCAACTTTTACATAATAAATGTAAAAAATCCAACTAATATACATGTGTAATTCCTTGGATCACATGCCAGGTGCCTAAGAGGTCTTGATAACTGCCAAAGCAATTTTTCACATACGAACAAAATCTAATCTTAAAAATGGCAGTGAGCAGCGAATATTAATGTTCTTACATATATGTGAAATTGCAATCCCGTAGAAGTAATTAATTCTCTAGTTATCTACTTATCTTATAGGTAGCAATCCCTGAACTTCATATTTGTTCTCATATTTAATTGAATTAATTAATGAATTTATATTATAATCTAGTTTTTTAAGTAATAAAAATCGTCAATAATATTTATAAAATAACACATTTTTAAAAGATGAAATGAGATGATACACAGTCTATACTTTTTTAACAACTAAAAGTTTATAATTTGTGTCATGAATATAGAGTATATATTTTAAAATATTTTAAAGAAAATGCTTTGCATTGCTTTATAGACTTATCTACGGCCAATCAGATAAGTTGGACCGATGAGATTTGGACACCAATTGTATTTATAATGAATGAGATTTTATCTAATTTTATAATGAAGTCATATTTGATAACACAAGTCGTATATCTAAATTAATTATAAAAAAAAATGTATAAGTAAATTATAATTAATTGGAAAATATATTTATTCTTCAAAAGCTCTTATGAGTTATAAATTATAAGCTTAATATATATATATATATATATATATATATATATATATATATATATATGATGAGTTTGACTTTATAATTTATTGAAACACTTAAATTTTAATAATGAACTATTGAGCAATTGTATTTATTTGTCAATTTTACAAATAATGAATACGAATTCACAATCTATAATAAATTAAAGTAAATGGCACATACCAACATCAATAATGAATTAATCTATTAAAACAAACAAGAAAAATCAATTATTTTGGTTTCAATTTCAGCAAATTTTATTGTACATGTGGAAAATGTATTTCAATTATAACAGTTTAAATGTTATATCAATGCAGTTGAATGTAATACGTTTTAATTTTTCAAAAAATAATGTAAATTTATATTTATTTTTTATAAAATTGATAAATATAAATATTTAAGAAAACATTATTAAAGTTTAAATATTGAATTTTGAAAGTGTTTTTAGTTTTTACATGTATATGCCTATGAATTAGTAACTTCCAACCTCAATACGTTTAACAATTCTAAAAGCCACGTCAGCTTAGGATATATCATACTCCATAAACGACGAGGGATGTTCCATTCTTACCGGAGTTCTATTCTTTTGCTATTATTTAACTCCATACATTTGGGATCTCGTCCACAAGCAACTTGACAATGTTGAGATTCTCACCACGAAATTAAAGATAAATATTAAAAGTTTCTATTAATTTTTTTTATGGAAAAGTTTAAATTAATATAGCGATAAGTATAAATTGCCTTCTAATATAATTAATTTAGGCAGTTATCTTCTAGGCATATGGCATGGAATTATACATGTACCTTAGTTGGAATTTTCACATTCATTGAGGTTATAAAAGTGGGTGACCGTGCCACTAGTAATTTATAAATATATTTTTCAATAGTTTATATTAATTTCATATGCATATATATTATTTTTTTCTGAGCAGGAGGTTCATGCAGTTGTTGATACAATTAATTATACATCCATCTCATTTAAAATTAATTAGTTCCAAGTAGAAAATGATCAAAGACCTTCATTAATTTAAGCTCAAAATTAGCTAAGAAAATTAAAAAATGGCCATCATTGACGGCGCAATAGAAGGCTGCAGCAGAGGTTCAGCTTATGCCCATCCCTCAATTGCAGATTTTAAAACTAAATCTATGCCGAGGAGTTTGTTGGGATGGCAAACAAATCGCACATCAGAAAGTTAAAAGAAATCCATCCAACATATAATACTAAGTGGACTACTCCACGCATAGCCAATTGGTTTTGGGTTGGAACCTCACTTGGGTTATTGTGGAGAGGATTTGGGCCTGGACTGAGTCGCTATATCTGAAAATTTAACATGGTATCAGAGTCTGGTTTGGAGTAGCGTGAGCAAAAAGTTACAGGCAGGTCTCCCCAAAAAGAAAGCTATAATGGGCTCCCACTGAAAAAGTTCTCCCGTTAAAAAAAAAATGAGGAGATGAGTTGGGTTTCAAGAAGAGCCAAGTATCTTGTGAACTTTATTTGAGGGAGAGAATGTTGGGATGGCAAACAAATCCCACATCGGAAAGTTAAAAGAAATCCGTCCAACATATAATACTAAGTGGGCTACTCCACGTATAGCCAATTGGTTTTGGGTTGAAACCTCACTTGGGTTATTGTGGAGAGGATTTGGGTCTGGGCTGAGTCGCTACATCTGAAAAATTTAACAGAGTCTGTACCGATAGCAGTAAAAGAAATAGAGTTAGTGCCAATGGCCTAAATGTTGTAAAAATAAGGACCGGATTAGAGCAAAATCGCAGTTAAAATAGAGATAATAAGGAACAAAAGATTTTAACGACATTCGGCTAATATTGCATACGTCCTCGAAAACTAAAAATATTATTTCACTAAAACTGAAAAGTGAAATAATACAAGAGAGAAGAAATATGCTTAACTAATTGACAAGCTAAGCAACTAATGGATGATTAAACTGTTAAGTGCCTAATTTTATATATTTTATCATGTTTTTCATCACTTTATTGTACTTTATTTTGGCTTAAATTAGTACTTTTTACTTATTTTATAATTTTTTGTCATTATAGGGTCAAAGTGATGGAAAGGAAGCAATTGAAGCCAAATAGAGTGAATATGGAACAGCCAAGGAAAATCAAGGAATTTAGGAGCAAAAAGCTGATTTTGGGCTTAGCCTTGCCCAAGGCTAAGGGGCAAGGGTAAGGAGTTGCCTTGCCCAAGGCTAAAAGTCAAAACGCGTCAGCAGAGTGCAGAATTCATATTTTTAATCCGAAGTTGACCTAGCCGCCAGTTGGATTTCACCAGATTTTTAGGGATGATTGAGCTGTAATTCAAGGGATATTAGGCAGCCTTTTTAGAAGAATAATATTTTATTTATATTTGTAATTTATATTTCAAAGTTTGGTAAGTTATTTTCAATGTTTGGTGAGGATTTGGTGACTTTCCTATCCCACCAAGTTTGAATTCCTTTATAGCTAGGGAAAAATGTGAAGAATGCCAACTCTTCAGATCTGGAACATCTTCTTCATCTGTGTTTTTTTCAAGGCTGTAATAGGGAGTTTATCTTCTCACTTTTAATTTTATTTTGATTTTATTTCAATTATGTGTGGCTAAATACTCATATTTCAGTTAAAGATCAATTCAAAGCCAGGTTTTGATTCTCTGTGAGATTGTTAATCTTATTTATTGTTCTTAATTTCATATGATGTTCATGCTATTTATTGAAATTCGAGAAACCATATCTCAATTATTATTTATTTTATGTTCAATGAGGCGCCGTTGTTCATCTTAATAGATAATATATTGCTAGATTAATTTTGCTGAATCCGTTGTTTGGTGAAGTTAACAATAAGTGGCAATCAGCATAGCTTCCTCACAAGGGCTGTTATGTTGAGTAGATGCATGATTGAGTCTAAATTGATCTCGTGTGAGGTTGGTTGGTTTAGGTCAGGTCTTTCAATTTCATTAATGCTGTCAATAAATTAAATTCTTACGCGTGTTTTGGGTTATTTATTGATTATGAATTAATTATAGTCTTACTTGATTAATTCAATAATACGGAGAGATGAGGTTGGGAGCGCGAAGCCGACGGCTATAACTGGCCCATTATATGATTTTTGGAGTTAATCTTTCGTCAATGATCAGTTGAGTTAAACCTGTGCTGAGAATATCTTTAACTGGAATTTATCACATATTGAATTTCTTTTAATTAATTTACTGTTTATTTTATTTGTTTCTTTGAATTCAGCAATTATTAGCTTTTGATTTATGAAAATCCTCCCTTTTTATATTTTTATTGTTAAAAATCTGGTTATTTAGAATTATTTCAGTGCTAGTCTCTATGGATTCGACCCTTTCTTACCCTATTTGCAATTTATTTAGTAGGATAATTGAGGTATTTATTTTTGGTGGCTTCGATACCCATCAAATTTTGGCGCCGTTGCCGGGGACTAGTCTAACTTGATTTAATTTGTTAATGACCAGGTCTGAAATTCCGGAAGAAATTTTATTCAATTCGGAGATTGAAAAACAGCCAAAAGATTGAGAAAAGAAACAATGATACGCAAGGAACTTGCTGGAAATTCTTCCCAACAGCAGAAAGAAGAGGAAGAAACTGATCTTACTGACTTTTCAGCAGAAATAGAAGAGGAAGAAATGGCAGAACAGACCTTGAGAGAATTAAATGCACCCCCTTTGAACCAATAGCCCCTGTGCATAACTTATCCAGCCTTGGACACCGCTTTTGAACTAAAATCGGGGCTGATTCACTTATTACCCACTTTTCGTGGCTTAGAGAATGAAGATCCTCATAAGCATTTGAGAGAATTTCATGTGGTGTGTTCTGGTATGAGGCCACAAGGAGTTACTGAAGAACAAGTGAAATTGAGGGCCTTTCCATTCTCATTGGTTGATTCGGCAAAAGAGTGGTTATTGAATTTACCATCAGGAACGATCACAACGTGGACTGATATGTTAAGAATGTTCCTGGATAAATTTTTTCCAGCCTCTAGAGCCGCTGTAATTCGGAGAGAAATAAGTGGAATCAAACAAAGAGATGTGGAGTCACTTCATGACTATTGGGAAAGATTTAAGAAATTATGTGCAAGCTGTCCCCAACATGGAATTACAGATCAGTCCCTTATTCAGTATTTTTATGAAGTTATGCTGAGCATGGAAAGAAGGAGTGTATGCGGGTCAGAACCGGGTGCCCTCGTGTCCACTACAGTCTAAAAAAAAAAGAGAGAAAGAAAGAAATTGAAATGAATTTCCTGGTTTTCCTTATTCCTTTTTCTATTGATAATTGTGAGAAATTAAAGTGTCTAATTTGGTTTGATAAGTTTTCTTTTATACATTGATTTAATTTTGAATTGAAATATAAATTTTTGTGTGATTAATGTTCATGAACCTTGTGTTTCTAATTTTAAAAGGTAGTCGAGATACCCATGTTTTAATATGATTATGTGGTAAACTGTTTTGGATTTCTATCTTTAACTTGCCTTACATTTTGATTTATTGGGAACTTATGGGAATGGAATTTGATATTTGGGTGAATGAACTTTTAAAAGGATTGTGCTTGAGATTTAATTTATGCTTGAGGACAAGCATTGGATAAGTGTGGAGGAATTTGTTAAGTGCCTAATTTTACATATTTTAGCATGTTTTTCATCACTTTATTGTACTTTATTTTGGCTTAAATTAGTACTTTTTACTTGTTTTATAATTTTTTGTCATTATAGGGTCAAAGTGATGGAAAGAAAGCAATTGAAGCCAAATAGAGTGAATATGGAACAGCCAAGGAAAATCAAGGAATTTAGGAGCAGAAAGCTGATTTTGGGCTTAGCCTTGCCCAAGGCTAAGGGGCAAGGGTAAGGATCTGCCTTGCCCAAGGCTAACAGCCAAAACGCATCAGTAGAGTGCATATTTCATATTTTTAATCCGAAGTTGACCTAGCCGCCAGTTGGACTTCACCAGATTTTTAGGGATGATTGAGCTGTAATTCAAGGGATATTAGGCAGCCTTTGTAGTAGAATAATATTTTATTTATATTTGTAATTTATATTTCAAAGTTTGGTGAGTTATTTTCAATGTTTGGTGAGGATTTGGTGACTTTCCTATCCCACCAAGTTTGAATTCCTTTATAGTGAGGAAAAAACGTGAAGAAGGCCAACTCTTCAGATCTAGAACATCTTCTTCATCTGTATTTTCCTCAAGGCTGTAATAGGGAGTTTATCTTCTCACTTTTAATTTTATTTTGATTTTATTTCAATTATGTGTTGCTAAATACTCATATTTCAGTTAAAGATCAATTCAAAGCCAGGTTTTGATTCTCTGTGAGATTGTTAATCTTGTTTATTGTTCTTAATTTCATATGATGTTCATGCTATTTACTGAAATTCGAGAAACCATATCTCAATTATTATTTATTTTATGTTCAATGAGGCGTCGTTGTTCATCTTAATAGATAATATATTGCTAGATTAATTTTGCTGAATCCGTAATTGTTTGGTGAAGTTAACAATAAGTGGCAATCAACATAGCTTCCTCACAAGGGCTGTTATGTTGAGTAGATGCATGATTGTGTCTAAATTGATCTCGCGTGAGGTTGGTTGGCTTAAGTCATGTCTTTCTATTTCATTAATGTTGTCAATAAATTAAATCCTTGCGCGTGTTTTGGGTTATTTATTGATTAGAAATTAATTATAGTCTTACTTGATTAATTCAATAATACGGAGAGATGAGGTTGGGAGCGCGAAGCCGACGGCTATAACTGGCTCATTATATGATTTTTGGAGTTAATCTTTCGTCAATGATCAGTTGAATTAAACCTGTGCTGCGAATATCTTTAACTGGAATTTATCACATATTGAATTTCTTTTAATTGATTTACTGTATATTTTATTTGTTTCTTTGAATTCAGCAATTGTTAGCTTTTGATTTATGAAAATCCCCCCTTTTTATATTTTTATTGTTAAAAATCTGGTTATTTAGAATTATTTCAGTGCTAGTCTCTGTGGATTCGACCCTTTCTTACCCTATTTGCAATTTATTTAGTAGGATAATTGAGGTATTTATTTTTGGTGGCTTTTCTCTTTTGCTAATTTGCCGATGTGGGATTCAATTTTTTTTTTGCTAGCCAACAAAAGTTGACTTCAATAATCTCCCACTTGAAGATTTGATTGAGTATCAACCACATCTTCACACTATTCTTTCTCTCTTTATGTTGCTTACGTCTCCATCAGGCCGCAAGAAGATCGACACCATAAAAACTTGTCAGTATTGATTGCCTTTGTCATGAAATCTGCTAGTTTGTCTTTGGTATGAATTTTCTGCATATCTACTATTCGTTCTTCCACTTTCTCACGAACGAAGTGGTACTGCACCCTTATGTGTTTGGTTTTTGAATGAAACGCTGGATTCATTGCAAGATGCAAGGCACTCTGACTGTCACAAAACAAAGAAAATTTATCTTGTTTGTGCCCGAGTTCCTCCAATAGCATTTTTAACCATACTGCTTCTTTACTGGCTTGTGTAGCTACTACATATTCTGCTTCTGTTGTTGATGTGGCCACAACTGATTGCAGTTTTGAAACCCAGCTTACAGTTTCACCAGCAAGTTTAAACACATAACCTGTAGTAGATTTGCTTTTATCAAGATCACCTGCATAATCTGAATCAACATATCCGCTGACAATAAAGTCTGATCCTCCATATCATAATGCAACATCTGAGGTTCCCTTAATGTATCTTAGGATCCTCTTAACATAATTCCAATGCTCTCTACCAGGATTCGCCATGTATCGACTAACCACTCCCACTGCATATACAATATCTGGTCTTGTACATATCATAGCGAACATTAAACTCCCCACTGTTGATGCATATGGTACTCAAGACATCTCCATCCTCTCTTCTTTATTGCTGGGACTCATCTTTGTGGATAACTTGAATTAATAGGAAGTGGGGTAGAAATTGGCTTACAATCTTGCGTGTTGAAATGTCGCAAGATTTTCTTCAAATAATTCTTTTGAGAAAGCCAAATCTTCCTATTATTTCTATCTCGGTGAATTTACATCCCTAGAATCTTGTTTATTGGTCCCAAGTCCTTCATATCAAATTCCCTAGCCAACTAAGCCTTTAACTCCTTGATGCGATCTTTGTTGGGGCCTACTACCAATATATCTTCTACATACAACAACAAGATAATGACATCATTTTCGTCAAACCTCTTGAAATATGCACAAGGGTCTGCATTTAGCCTGCTGTATCCAAGACTCATAATGAAAGAATCAAATCTCTTGTACCAACACCTTGGCGCCTGTTTTAGACCGTACAGAGATTTGTTCAACCTGCAAACCAAGTTATCCTTTCCTTTTTCTTCAAAACCTTCTGGTTGGAGCATGTAAATTTCTTCTTCAAGATCTCCATGAAAAAATGCAGTTTTCACATCTAACTGCTCAAGATGCAAGTCAGAATTTGCACATATTGCCAGGACTACTCGGATTGTAGTGAGACGAACCACAGGTGAGAAGATTTCATTAAAGTCCACCCCTTCTTTCTGAGCATATACTTTTACCACCAATCTAGCACGATATCTCTCAATTTGATTATCACCATTCCGCTTGATTTTATAAACCCATTTATTGCCTATGAGTTTTCTCCCTTGCGGTAGTGACACCAGTTCCCATGTCTTATTTTTATGAAGAACTTCAATTTTCTCTTACATTGCTGCAATCCACTGAGATGCATCTGAACTATTCATTGCTTCTTGGAGAGTTGATGGCTCCCCATCCTCAGTTAGAAGACAATATGCAACATTACCCTCCATAATGTAATCTGAGTGCTAATTAGGCGGCCTTCTTGTGCGAGTTGATTGCCTATTATTTGAAACTTCAACTTCGACTGGCTCTTGTTCCTCGTGCTCTGGTGCAGTTTCAAAAGAATTACTGGTTTCTGATTCTCTTTTAGCACATAGTCTCTGACTTTTCTTCACTTTCTGCTTGCTCTTTATCTTTATCTTCTGCAAAGATAACTTTTCTGCTGACAACAACCTTGTGGGTAGTGGGATCCCACAGGCGATACCCCTTTACTCCTTCAGCATACCCCAAAAATATGCATTTTCTGGATTTTGGATCCAGTTTTGTAGTTTCTTGGGCATTGTACATCACACAAGCAGGACTTCCAAATACATAGAGGTTTGAATAATTCACCAGTTTTCCAGCACACATCTCCATTGGTGTCTTACACTCAATTGCAGTTGATGGAGCTCGATTCACCAAATAACAGGCAGTGTTGACTGCTTTCGCACAGAATTTCTTATCTTAGCCTGCAGTTCTCATCATTGCTCTTGTTCTTTCCAATAGAGTTCTGTTCATCCGCTCTGCCACTCCATTTTGTTGAGGAGTGTATGCCGTACTGAATTATCTTTTGATGCCTTTTTGTTTACAAAATTCATCAAATTCTTTACTGATGTATTCTCCTCCATTATATGTCCTCAAACACTTGATCTTTTGACCAGATTCAAGTTCCACTCGCGCTTTATAAGCTTTGAAAACTAGAAACACATTGTAGACACCGGGTCCTGAGGCAGTTCAGACCAAAGTTACCCAATGATGAAAATAATTCCTGTTTACGGGCGAATAGGCAAATGAAAGTGACGATTTTCTCGAAAAAAATTATATAATAATATTTTTATTATTTTAATTTATATATATTATTTTTATTTTTAAAAATTTTTTTTATTATTTATTTTATTTTATTTTCCATTTTCTTTATTTAAAAATATTATTTTCTTTGTCTAAAAAATATATATATTACTTTCTTTGTTCTTAAAAAAGGGAAATATATATACATATATATATATATATATATATATTAAATAAAAAAAGAATTGTTTTTGGGTGTTTTGGGTTTTTGGGGCCCTAGGGCATCAAGGCCCATTTCACATGAGTGAGAGGCAGCCTTTCTACCTAAGGCCCATCCCCTTGGTGAGTGGCCTCACATGAGCCTCTCCCTCAGTGCCTCTCTCTTCCTCTTTTCCAAGGGTTTTGGTTAGAAAAAAAGGGTTATGTGATGGATTTAGTAGGAGGCCAACTAATCTGTCAAGTTGCATTTAATGGTTTGAAAAAATGGGGGTATAGGGAGGAGAGCATTATTGGAGTGAAAAAAAGAAGAAAGAGGGGAAGAGTGCATTATCGAAAAGAGGAAAACGAAAAAAACATAGAGAAAAGAAAGAGAAGATTAGAGAGCAAAACAAGGATTCTAGGTTTGGTTTTGAGTGAAAAAGAAAGGAATTTGGTGGGAGAAAGTTCATCACTTTTGTTTCTTTCTCTTCAGCGTTTTGCTGGAAGTTTTAAAAATCTTGATTTGAAGTTCACTTTCAAGAAAAGAAAAGAGGAAACTAGAGCTTCTTCATTTGCAATCTAAACGTCTAAATCTGAGGGTAAATACTGAATAATTGCCATTCCTGTTCATTTTTTTTTCTCTTAACATTTTCTTTTTCTTTCTTTTCTTTGTTTTGTTGAGTTAATAAGCTTTGTTTGTTTTATATACTGTATATATTGTCTATATTGTTCACTTGATTCTGTTAATCTGATGATCATGTGTTTATGATTACCATGAGCATGTCAGCATATTATCGTTGTATCTTTGATCATTTTTATTATTTTTTTTTTCTGTTTTCTCATCCTCTGTTTCCCCCTTGTGACGCGCACCTGAACCAGTAAGGCCCTCTTTGAACTCGCTTTTAGGATTCGGGGGATAGGTTCGCGTCTTTTCCGATTTTAGGTGTTATGAGATATTTTCGGCACCTCCTTTCACAATAGAATATTGGAAAGGACCATCCATCGCCATAACACCTTTAGGCATTTTTGAGGTATTTTGGAGTCGCCACCCAATTTACAAGAAATTGGGAAAGTTTAACCTCTTATCGGTCTAAACTAGAGATGGTGTCCGGAACTTCACACTTATTAGTAGGGGTGAGCAAAAAAACCGATGGACTTGGTTAACCGAAAAAAAAATCCAAAACCGAACCGATAGACTGGTTAACCGATTGTAATGGACTGGTTAATGGTTAGTGTTTTGAAAAAACCGATATTAATGGACTGGTTAATGGTTTTTGACTCATGAGACTGGTTAACCGAACCGAAACCGAATTTTTAGTTAATTTATTAATTTTTTAATAATTTATAACAATTTATTCTAATTAAAGGTGATCATATACTTTTTTTTATCATATTAATTATTTTTAAGTTTTTAAGTTTTTTTAATTGGCTGTTAGTAAGTACAACAACTTATCTAATTAAAAGTGATTATTGACCGGTTAATATATTTACTTATTAAACATTAATTTTTAAAAATAAATTTGCTTATATCCACCAAATTTTTTTATTTTAACAACAATAATGTTATATTATAGTGAAAAAATTTTAATTTTTAAGTATATTGAACATTTTAATTTTATTTATGAATATATTTATAATTATAGTGGTTAACCGAAAAATATTGGGTAACCGATTCGAAAATCTGAAACCGATGGACTGGTTAACCGATGGTAATGGACTGGTTAATGGACTGAAATTTCAAAAAACCGATATTAATGGACTGGTTAATGGACTGGGGCTCATGGACCAGTTAACCGACCATGCTCACCCCTACTTATTAGTGCCTTAGTTAATTATAAATGAGTTTTTAAATTATAAAATTTCATTTTTCATCTCACATAATTAATGCAGTTTATTAAAGCGCATATCGATCACATATAAAACGATAGATAAAATTAAAAAATAAAGACGAAATTAAATTACAACAAAACTAGGGACGGAATACAACCCCCATTGTAAATAAAATATAAATCATACATAAAACGGGATATTTATTAATGTTGAGGACGTTGGTCCCCTCATACATAATTAAAGAAAATCATTTTAAAGTGACAATTTATTTTGGATGAAAAACTAGGACATTGGTCCCATTTTATTAGAAAATCCAATTTTATTTGTAAAAATATTTTTGTGTGATTTTTGATTAAGCGTGCATAAAATAAATGGTTTAATTAATTATTACATGTCAAATAACTCAATAAAACAAATAAAGAAAAACTAACAAATACAATGAAAAATAACAACTCCTTGGATCTCCTCCTTCATTCGCACGGGTGCTCAAACGGGGGAACACAAGTATTTGACACCAACAATAAACACAAATAAACTTAATATTAGTAATCGAAGTAAGAAAATCAATTAAACATTTATAACAATACATAAATTAAATAAAACATGCATATTATGTGATAAATGAATTAATTGACATATTAAAATAAATTAACACATTAATAGATCACTATTTAAAACATAAAGCAATAATAATAACAATAACAACAACAACAAAGATAATAATAACAATAATAAGGATAATAATGACAATAAACGATGGTAGTAACAATAAATAATACTAATAACAATATACTAATGACATATAAAATGATGATAATAACAAAAGATAAGTAAATAAATAATAATAATAATAATAATAATAATAATAATAATAATAACAAATAACGAAATTAAAAGTTAGATCTTCATCTAAGAACAATATTAAAAGTTAGATCTACATCTAAAATGACATAAAATAAATAAATCAACAACAAATATATAGATTTACATGTTTACTAATTTAAATGTTAGCGAAAATGATGAAAATAAAAACTAAATCAAGAGATGAAAAATAACAACTCCTTGGATCTCCTCCTTCATTCGCACGGGTGCTCAAACGGGGGAACACAAGTATTTGACACCAACAATAAACACAAATAAACTTAATATTAGTAATCGAAGTAAGAAAATCAATTAAACATTTATAACAATACATAAATTAAATAAAACATGCATATTATGTGATAAATGAATTAATTGACATATTAAAATAAATTAACACATTAATAGATCACTATTTAAAACATAAAGCAATAATAATAACAATAACAACAACAACAAAGATAATAATAACAATAATAAGGATAATAATGACAATAAACGATGGTAGTAACAATAAATAATACTAATAACAATATACTAATGACATATAAAATGATGATAATAACAAAAGATAAGTAAATAAATAATAATAATAATAATAATAATAATAATAATAATAATAACAAATAACGAAATTAAAAGTTAGATCTTCATCTAAGAACAATATTAAAAGTTAGATCTACATCTAAAATGACATAAAATAAATAAATCAACAACAAATATATAGATTTACATGTTTACTAATTTAAATGTTAGCGAAAATGATGAAAATAAAAACTAAATCAAGAGATCAAGTCTATAATGTTTACCCTCAAATTTCGAATTCGATGGAAATGATATAATGGATTTTCCTTGACTTGATTTGCAAAATATGGTTTATAAATGATAAAATTTGAGATTTTAATTCAAAATAAAAATTGCTTGAGAAAATAATTGAAGAAAAACTAAACTAATTCCCAAGAACAAAGAATTGATTTTCTTTGTCTCAAGAATAATTATTGATTAAAGTTAAGAAAAAAGAAATTGAAGAAGAGAAATTTAATTTCCAAGAACAAAGAATTATTTTCTTTGTCTCAAGAAATTATAATTGATAGAAAATCAAATCCCAAGAACAAAAAATTACTTTCTTTGCCTCAAGAGGAAATATAGCTTGAAAATTGAATTTTTGGCCTTGAAGATTTTTATTTTTTGAGAATAATAAAATATGAACTCCAAGAACATTGAACTCTTTGTTTTTCCAGCAAAATTCACTAACTCCTCTCAAGAAAAACTCTCCCAAATGACTTAGAAAAAATGTATTTTTTAGAGAGAATTTTCTTACTCTCCCCTAAACCAATTTCCCTTTTTTTTTCTCCAAATGAAACTCCATCCTCCGTAAAAACTCCACTCTCTGCCCCTTTCCAGCTCCCTCACACATTTTTTCAAAGATTCCTCTCTCTAATTTCAACAAAAAACACTCAAAAATTCAAAATCAAATCCCTAAAGTCCAATATGAACAATTAACATTTTTATTTATTTTTAATTATTTTTTGTCATTTTTTGACTTTTAATTCCCACCCAATTTGACTAATATTTGTCAAATTTGAGTGAAATCTGAAAAAAACACAAGAAAAAATTATTTTTAAGCCCTAAAAATTGAAAAAATCAAAAATCCGCAGAAAATGGCGCTTGAGACGGGGAGCTGGGCAGGATCGGCGAGATTTCTCGCCGATCCTTGGGCGTTGGCGCGCAACGCTTGCAGCACTCTGCGCGCTGCGCGGGTTTGCGCGTCGCCTTTTCCCTCGCAGAGCGCAGCAGGCGCTGCGCTGCGCGCTGCCGCAGGTGCCCCGCCGCGCCCGACGCTCGCGACTTTTTTTTTTAATTTTTTTTATTTTTTAAATATGTCTAAAAAACACCAAATTTGATAAAAATATTTTTAAAACTAATTTTTTAAAAATATTTTTATTATTTTTAATTTTTTATTCAAAAATGCAAAATTTGACAAGAAAATCATTACTTCCAACTATTTTTGCCTGCGAGGGCGCTTTATCATCATTGGGTAACTCCGATCTAGGCTGACTCAGGATCTGGTATCTACAGTTGCCCCAAGTTTAGGGAAACTAGTACACTAGTGTCTAGGTGAGCCTAAACTCAAGGAGAAGAAGGAAAGAGACACGTACCTGAGGCAGCCTTCTTTCCGAAGCGGGTGATGCTGTTGTGGTCGTTATCGCTATGTTGTCGGCGTGTTGTTTTTAGTTGAAGCGGTAGTGTCGTGATCGTGATAACCCTCCATAGAGCAGTAGTGCCGTCATCGTGCTAACCCCTCTGTGATTTGAAGTGGTAGTGCCGTGGTCGTGCTAACCCTCCTTAGAGTGGTAGTGCCGCCATCGTGCTAACCCTTCTGTGATTCGAAATGGTAGTGTCGTGGTCGTGCTAACTCTCCTTAGAGTAGTAGTGCCGCCATCGTGCTAACCTTTCTAAGTTTTGAAGTGGTAGTGCCGTGGTCGTGCTAACCTTCCGTAGAATGGTAGTGCCGCCATCGTGCTAACCCTTCTGTGATTCGAAATGGTAGTGCCGTGGTCGTGCTAACTCTCCTTAGAGTAGTAGTGTCGCCATCGTGCTAACCTTTCTGAGTTTTGAAGTGGTAGTGCCATGGTCGTGCTAACCTTCCGCAGAATGGTAGTGCCGCCATCGTGCTAACCCTTCTGAGATGATGAAGCGGTAGTGTCGTGGTCGTGCTAACCCTCCTTAGAGTAGTAGTGCCGCCATCGTGCTAACCCCTCTGTGATTCGAAGTGGTAGTGTCGTGGTCGTGCTAACCTTCCGTAAAATGGTAGTGCCGCCATCGTGCTAACCCTCCTGAGTTTTGAAGTGGTGCCCCCTGAGAGGTCTTGGGATGGTTGCCCCTTGAGAGGTCTTGGGATGGTTGCCTCCTGAGAGGTCTTGGGTTGGTTGCCCCCTGAGAGGTCTTGGGTTTGTTGCCCCCTGAGAGGTCTTGGATTAATTTGAGAATTGCCTCTTCAGAGGACTTGAGAATTGCCTCTTAAGAAGATTTAGAGATTTACCTCTTGAAAGGGCTTTGATTAACGCTTGGATTGATGATTGAACTGATGTCTGGATTGATGTTTGTACTGATGTGGTCACTTGCCTTTCCTTGGTGTCCGCATCGAGTCTCTCTCACTGCAAAACTTGGAAAGCCAACTACGCAGGACAAATGGTGAGCATGCACGTGAAATGTATGAGTCATGCAGGAATGCGGGATGAGGATTCATCTATGTGGATTTGGAGATGACGGCCGGTTTGGTCGTAATTTGAGGTGGGATCAATGCTCCCTGGAATTGCTTTTGAATTTCATGCCTCTAGGGGATTATGAGGTTCTCTTCTGATACTTGTAGTCATTATTTGAAGGTAGTGCGTCCCTCGTGGATTTTCATACTAGCTTTTCTTAGCGGGAGATGCGTCCTTGTCGGATTTTCACATAACCCTGTGCCTTATTTTTTGCCTGGAATGGACCCAACCCACTCCAGCAGCTTTTATTTATTTCATTTTTTTGTAGGGCAGACTGCCTGTTGCCAGGTTTTCACCCTGCCCTTTGGCCTAACTTTTGCTTAGAGCGCCAGTCACGGTTTTCATCTCTAACGGCCTTTTTTTTTATGTGTGAGAAGTTGGAGTTGTTGCGAAAGGTCTTTCGGGTATGATTGGCATATGCTTATGTCTCAGATATTGGTTGTATGAGCTTGGTTCTTTATCGGGAAGGTACTGTAGGATTGGCTTCACAGTAGGTAGCAAGATGAGTTGGTTGAAGTGCCTAAGTAGCCAGAATGGTAGAGGGTAGATGATAATAATGTGCTGGTTTTATATCGGATTCAGACAATTTTGAGTGTGCAAGATGAACTGCCCTGGTTATACCAATATATCTTTGCATAAATGCATATATTTCAATCTAATTTCATAACACATGATCACTATTTGGCATTAACTCGAAAAATATGAGACCTTATCTAATCTCGGGATAGATCTTGAGAGCATCAAACTCCTGTTATCAATTAGCCCTCGCGGGTTTTCTTGATTGAATATTTTCTCTCTTTTTTTTTATTTATTTAGCCTCTGCTATGGACCCTCCTTCAGTTTGTCAGTATTGGTTGAATTCGCTTTCATCTTCGTCAGCCGGGGAGACTGCTGCTTCTGAGAGTGGCTCCTCTTGGTATCAAAGTCTTGGTCTTAGCCCTTGTACAGACTGGTTGAGGTGATGGGTTCCTTATTTGGCGCTTGAATATGAAGTTTCACGTTTGGCCTTTATTGGTTTTGGCGGTTCGAACCCTGGGATGGCCTTTCAATGGTTGCGATAGGGTGACAGGTTGGGCTTGGATGATCTGGGATACTTTTATCAGTTTTGGTGGTTTAAACCCTGGAATGGCCTTTCAACGGCCGGGGTTGGATGGATGGTTTGTAAATTAGCCTTTTACGTCCCTTTCAGATTTCTTTTGGGCTTTCCCAACAAACCACTCCTTATCATCAATTTTCTTTCCATTAAGCGCATCAACAGCTCTAGCAGCATCATCTGCATTCTCAAAGTTGACAAATCCAAACGGGATTTGAACAAAACTCGCCACCAAGTAGCATTCCCTTGCAAACTTCAAATAGCATTCTCAATATTTTCTGTATTATGTTACAGAAATATTGAATAAGGACAGTAAGTCTTCCTTAAATTGCGCATAGGTTGCTTTAAAAATGGCAAGAGTGCAATCAATAAGCAACATGAGAATGCGAAGGAAGATTTGAGTTGATGACATTGATGCAATAGTGCATCATAAAGAACATGTGTGAGAACAAATGCAAGAGTGCATTTGAACTGGTGATCCGAGTATGAAAATAAAATTTTGGACGGAGTTACCAAAAGGCAAGTGTTGAGAAGCAACACTAAAAATTATCTGATGGTATTGAGAAATGGACGGAGTGTGCATCGTCCATGACTTCATCAATGGACTTATGAGGTAGCAGGTTTTCCAAACCATTTCTCCAATGGCGTTTTACCACCAATAGCACTAGATGGTAGGCGATTAATGAGATGGCAAGCATATGTAATAGCTTCAGCCCAAAATTCTCTGCCCAACCCAGCATTGGACAACATACACCGAACTTTCTCCAGTAATGTTCGGTTCATACGTTCTGCCACCCCATTCTGTTGTGGTGTATTTCTGACTGTGAAGTGTCTGATAATGCCTTCATCTTCACACACCTTCATAAATGGATCACTCACTACAAAAAAACAGCCAATTAGCGACGGAAATTTCCGTCGCTAATTGGGCTTTTTCCGTCGCTAATGACTTTTAGCGACGCGGCGACTAACAGTCGCTATTGGCTCCGTCGCAAAAATTTTGCGACTAATCCATAATTCGGTCGCTAAAAATAGCGACGGACAAATCCGTCGCTAAAAATAAAATTCAGTCGCTAAATAACTCTAAAAATAGTCGCATAAATATTTATTAGCGACGGAAAATGCGTCGCTATTCCGTCGCTATTATAAATTTTAATATTATTTTTAATTTAATTTTTTATTACAATTTTCAATTTAATTTATTATTATCATTATTATTATTATTATTATTACATCTAAAATTTAATTTAATTTATAAAAATAATAATTATACAATATTTTCAATATTAATATTAATTTAAAAAATATAATCAAAAAAGAAAATTAAACAATATAATATTTAAAAAATACTAATTCAAATTAAATTGTGCTATTTATCAATATATAGAAGTTTACAATAACTTTATACAATAAGTTCACAATAATTCAAATATAATAAAAGTATATTAAATTATACAATACTTAAATTAAAAGTACATGTTCTTGTTATATTTAGCATCATTTCATCAAATTCCGGTACCTACAAGTCACAAATAAAATTTTCAAATTAATATATACCAAAATTAATGAATTAAAAATTAAAATAAGAAAAATTGATTCTAATTCATATATTACAAGGCATGAACTACCAATTTATGTATCATGTATCCAAATTTAACTATCATAGAATTATTTTCTATTTAAATTCAAACATACAAATTAAGAGTAATGTACATCAACAAAAGCTTAACAATTTAAACAAAAGCTTAACAATTCTCATACACATCAACAAAAGCTTCTCAAACTCAGGTACATCACTAATTCTCATACTAATCACAAACCAAAAGAAATAACTTAACAATTTAAACAATAAATATCAAGTTTCTATCGTTAAATATCAAGTAACTACAAAATCAGAAAATGTTGTACCTCCACATTGGAATATCTGAAGCTCTGACCAATGTGCTTGACCACTAATAAATCATCTTCTTCAGCTGAAAATAAGGCAATTATATAATGTTAACTACCATATGCACGATGACCTTTTCAGACCATATCCACATAATAATGCCAACATTACAGCTCCAAAAATTCCAGTTGATACAGACATATAATAAAAAATTAATAGGAAAATTATATCAACCAGATGTAAGTGAATTTCAAATATTTGATAGATCATAAGTTTAAAAAAAAAGAAAAAAAAAACTTCCAATTTCCACTAGGTAAGTTAAGTGGTGTCTTATCTTGCTCACTGCTGCCAACTGAAACTAATCAAAATCACCAAATTAATATCCATTATTAATAAATCATTCCTGATGGTCTAAGGTTTTTTTCCAGGGCACCCTTCTATTGGAGTTTTTTTCCTGAACATAAAAGAAAATAAATAGTAGGCTATATAAGAGCAAAACAACCATTCATTATGCATTGAATTTAGGAAATTTCTTACTAGACCGGGTCATGAGATTGTTCATGGAACAAGTCATTGACCAATTTTGAGTGTTGAATAGCAACTCCTAAACCCATCAAATTTCCCACTGGATACAACCTCAAGCCCTCCAATGTCAAACACCAGTCGCTCAAATTTGCATTTTCAAATTCAAATCAAATCAGAAGGTACACAAAGCTTGCTTCATGGACAGAACAACATCAAAGTGTGTATCGTCTTCTGTTCATCACTGAGGGATCCACCTAGAACCGGCATTTCTAGTTATTTTGTCAATATCTGCGGAGTAATAATTTTTGTGGATGATTATCGAGTCTCATTTGATATTTTGAGCAGTGCATTAATTTACAGCACCCTGTTTCACTTTCATATGAAATTCTTTTCTATTTTTGTTTTGCAGTTGATTGAAAGTAAAAAGTTTTGATTACCATATCTTATACCAGCATTACACACACAACCATAGATTTCTAACCCAATTGGACTGCTGTTTCTTTCACCTCATAAAAGAAAGTTGAAAATTGTTATTTTTACCTTAATTTGCATATGTTTTATGTCATTTAAACAGAGACATTCTCTGATAAACCTTCATCGTATTCAAATATATATTCTAAAAAAGCTCCACTAGCTTGACAAAATTTCAAAAGCATTTATAATATCAAGAGGGAATATGTGAATTTAGTAATGATAGCTGTTTCTTCTTATCTAATATGAATAATAAATAGCTGTTTGACCTTATGAATCTTGAAAGCTCCAGCCATATACGAATAATTTATACCAATCACAGGAGAGCTCCAACAAAAAATGAAAGAATCACAAGTTTACAGCATGTATAGTTACTAGTTTATACCAATCACAGCAAATAAGCATTCTGTAATTAAGATCTCACTTTTCTATTTAAAAGACAAACATAAAGATAGCAGTGATAGTGCCGCTTCCGGCTAGATGACCGTAGCGAAGAAGAAGAGGAGCAGATCGGTGACCTTAGGGGTGGCGACGGCTTCTGCAAACAGCGGAAGCAGAGATGGCGGAGGAAAGTGGCTGATTCGAAGCAAAATGCAGAGAAGGAGGGGAGAACGGGGTTGTCGTCGTGCGCGGAGGGAAAGAAAAGAGAGAAAAAGGACCGATCACTCACGGTGGATTGAGAAGCGGTGACGGTGACGGGAAGAAGAAGAAGAAGAGCAGGTGGCGGCGGGGAGGGAGAGATTGGGGTAGGGACTAGGAAAGGGTAGTGAAGAAAAAAGAAAAGAAAAGAAAGAGGGAGAAAGGTAGTAAGGCCAAAACGACCTAGTTTTGGTTTAGGTCAGATTTTTATACTTTTAGCGACCAAACCAAATTAGTCGCTAAAACCGTCGCAAAAAATGATAAAATTTCAATCCAAATTTAGCGACCAATATTTCAGTCGCTATTTAGTCGCTAAATTTAATAATCAGTTAGCGACTATAATTCAGTCGCAAATTTATAGCGACAGAAAAAACAGTCGCTAATTTAGTCGCAAAATAGAGTGCCAACAATTGTCGCCAAATTTTAGCGACGATTTTCTTGTTCCGTCGCTATTTAGTCGCTACAATTACCACAAACTTAGAAAAATGACTTTTTGCGACTAAATATGAAAACCGTCGCTAATCAGTCGCAAATTAGCGACTGAAATTCGTCCGTCGCTAATTTGCCGTCGCTAATAGCTGTTTTTTTTGTAGTGACTCCTGTATTCCCCGCCATTATCTGTATAGAGATGCTTGATCTTTCGGCCTGTTTAAGTTTCCATCATCTTTTTCCATTTAAGGAAAACTCCCAGCACTTCATCCTTAGTCTTCATAGTATACACCCAAACTCTCCGGGAAAAATCATCAACAAAGGTCACATAGTAGTGTTTTCCTCCCAAAGAAGTCGTCTTGGAAGGTCCCCACACATCAGAATGAAGATAGTCCAAAATAACCTTGGTATCGTGGATTGTTGTTCCAAATTTGACTCTTGTCTTTTTCCTTTTGACACAATGCTCACAAAAATCCAATTTGCAAGTCTGAACTCCTTTTAATAATCCCTGTTTCATCAAGAAATCCAAGGATTTTTCACCTGCATGCCCCAAGCGCATATGCCATAACCTGGTTGCTTCTAACTTCTTTTCACCAGTAGAAGCCACTGCTGTTGTGGCAATAACAGTAGTACCTTGGTAGTGGTACAATCTGTTATTTTTTTGAATTCTCTTTAACACCACAAGTGCACCAGAAATTATCTTCATTACTCCGCCTTTTGCTCATACCTCGAAACCCTTTTCTTCTAGAGCTCCCACGGAAATGAGATTCTTTGACAAACTGGGCACATAACGAACATCCTTCAAGATTCTGATTGATCCATCATGGTTTTTCAAACGAATGGAACCAATCCCATGTGTGTTGAGAGAGGCATCATTTGCTATATAAACAACTCCATCTTCTAGTTCTCTAAATTCATAGAACCAATCCCGATTGGGACACATATGATGACTGCAACCTGAATCAAGCAGCCATACACTAGAAGAGCTCGTTGACGATGTAACAGAAAGTGAGAAATCTGAGTCTTCATCATTACACTCAGCTACATTTGAATCTGCAACAGCCTTTCTCTTATCAGGTTTGCCCTTATACTTCAGCTTAGGACAATCTTTCTTCCAATGCCCTTTTTCTCGACAAAAGGCACATTCGTCTTTGCCCAATTTGGGCCTCGACTTCGATCTCCCTTTCTTTCCTCTAGTCTGGCTCTGCAACTGAACTCTCACTACTAGAGCTTCTGTAGCTCCACTTGTGCTTTCTTTCTTGTCTTTCTTTCTCAGTTCATAACTATACAAGGCAGCACAAACTTCACTGAGAGTCACAGCAGCCTTCCCATGAAGTAGAGTCATTTCAAGAAACTCAAACTCCTCAGGAAGCGATCCCAACAACATCAAAGCCAGATCTTCATCTTCGAATGTCACATCCATATTCAATAAATCAGCGACTAACTGATTAAAACTGGTGATGTGATCATTTATTGTGGTACCCGCAACATAATTGAAACGAAACAGTCTTTTCTTCATGTGAAGCTTGTTTTGACTGCTTTTCTTCAAGAATTTTTCCTCCAGCGCTATCATCAATTTACTTGCAAAAATTTCTTTTGAGAAAGCATATTTTTGCTCTCTAGAAAGGCACGATCGAATTGTACCACACGCCAAACAATTAAGTTTCTTCCATTTTTTCTCATCAACATCATCTGGTTTCTTTTCTTCAAGGGCAATGTCTAGACCTTGCTGAAAGAGATCGTCTAGAATCTCACTTTGCCACATGCCAAAATGACCCGTACCATCAAAAATTTTCACCGCAACTCTTGCATTTGCCATCATATTGGACGGGGAAGAAGAAGTGGATGGATTTGTCATTTCAGCTACAATTACTATTCAATAGCTGTCGATGCGGAATGCCAATAGCCCAAGGAAAAATCTTTTCTAATGTGGAAGATCAGCCTACGCTGCAACCACAGAGCATACTAAAAAAGAACCTAAGCTCTGATACCAATTGTTGTGGAAACTCGGGTTGATTTCCACCAAATTCACCTCGAACACTATTGAGCAAGTAAATAAAGCGTAAACGATTGTACTGAAAAATCACACAAGGTAAAATTCTCAGGATATAATTTTTCTAAGTAATTTAATAGCACAATAATTCACTAACAATATACCCGACAATAGCTATTAAATAGACAAATAAAGAACACCAGAATTTAACGAGATTCGGCCAATTATGCCTACGTTCTTGGACATTACTAATATTATATTTCACTATTTCAAAGAAATAATACAAGTGAAATATTTACTAATTGCCTTAGAAAGATTGGTAATTTTGGGATGGATTAAATTAGGAAATGAGAGCTATATTTATAGCATTATAATTCCCCCATTCCCTCATAAATTCCCGATGTGGGATTCACTCAACAATCTCATTTGTCAACAATTAACACAAATTGTCAACAATTGGATGAGCCACCAAAGTTGAATTTTCAACATTTTTCACCGTTCATGATATAGTATTCCTAGCAATTATACCACTTAAACAGCAGTGAATAAGAGAACAAAAATAAATGCATTCATTTAACAAAAATTTAAGCACTATATAGAGTAGTTGCACTGAATTAAGACAAGCTCAAATTACTTTTGCTATATAATACTACAAGCAAATACTTGTTCACTTTAATCTCCAAAGATGCACGAACTTGATGTCAGAAAATATTTCAAACCCTAAACCCTAGACTCTTCAGTATAGATTTAGTTTTAAAATCTGCAATTGGTGATGGGCATCAGCTTCTCCACCGCTGCAGCCTTCTACTGCTCGGTCAATGATGGCCATTTTTTAATGTTGTTAGATAATTTTGAGCATAAATTAATAAAGGTCTTTTGATCATTTTCTACACGGAATAATTAATTCTAAATGAGATAGATGGATAATTAAATGAATCAAAAACTGCATAAAACTAATACTATAAACCTATGAAAAATATATTTATAAATTACTAGGGGCACGGTCACCGACTTTTATAACCTTAATTAATGTGAAAAGTCCAACTATGATTCGTGTAATTCCATGCTAAATGCCTAAAACATCTCAGTAACTGCCAAAGCAATCTTTCACATACGACAAAATCTAATCTTATAAATGTCAGTTACCAATGAATATTAATATTCTTGCATATAAAGATATATGTGTACACCAAAGTTTTCTCAACTTTAATTCTTGGATGATTTGTTGAGTAGAACTGTATAAGAGTTTGATGAGAAATGTATGGTTTTGTTAGAATTTGCAAAATTAAGAATATATTAAGTTTAAAAGATTGTGAAATGTGACCCTTGCAGTAGAATTATTAATTAGGCAAAATTAGCTGTCAAATATAGATAGTGGCACATAAAATATGTAGGTTATTAGGCATCCTATGGAATAATAGATTAATTGTTAATTATGGATGCCGATGGTATTAAAGAATAAAGTTTGAAGGCTACGATATGCACTTTCTCCATTTATATAATTATGAATGATTCCTAGAAACTATCACGTTGAGGAAACCTTTAGAATATTGTCACTGATTCGAGAAGCTTCAACGTGTGGGATTATTGCTGATTATCTTTTTTATATCAGAGAATGAATCTGTCACGTCTAATTATCCCATGCAAGTTGAAGAAATCTATTTCATTAATCATTTTTTATTTATAGCTCAAATCTAAATTCGTATCACAAAAGTTATTCATATTAAAATGCCAATTAAGTCAAATACAGTTTTTAATTCAAGTTTAGATGAAAGTTTTCATTCAAAAGTTTCAAAGTAATCTATTTTACATGATCTTGCTCTCCTGTCTATATCATAAAGTTTTTTAATTCTAGTTATTAACAAGAATTTTATATATTCAATTCATCACTCTTTTTTATGTATATTGTCTAATTAAACCTTTAATTGTCATTTAGAATGAATCAAACTTAAGAATTCTTACATTTTTACTCAAGTGCTAGCAAGGACGAAGTAGGAATTTGATCTCAAAGTAGACCAAAATTTCATATATTATTTAAATATTAGTAACTTATTACCCTAATATACCAATTTAAAAAAAAAAAAAAAAAACACAAAACTGATTGAGGTTATAAAATCTGTCACATGAAAAATTAATTTGAGGCCTGAGGGACCATAATACTGAAATTGCATTGAAATTTTATCACCTTCATATACTAATATTAAAAATCCATGGCCCACTTTAGTTCCTATATAGCTCCGCCCTTGCTGGCCACCAGATTAACTTTCAGTAGTTATTCAACATTCTCTTTTGAGTATAATCGGAACTAACAAGAGCAAAATCAAATTAGTTTAGCTACAATACTATTGATAGTTGGCATTTTTAGCTGTGGATTTTTCACTCGCTTTCTTGATAAGAAATTAATTTTAGTACGACGACTCTTCATAAAAATAAATAAAAAATAAATACAATTCTGAAAATAGTTGGCAATTTACAATATTGCTTCTTTTTTTCTTCAACGATTTCCAGCTAAGTTTTCCCAATAATAATTCTCCTAACAACGTGGACACATGCATGGCTCGCATGTCACAATTTTTTAAACTTAAAATGTGCTTAATTTTGCTCTATAAAAACCCTAGAATTATCATACATTTCTCATCAATCTCTGATAAATAAAAAAAGCTTAGTTATATCAGAAAAACAATCAAGAAATTAATTTGAGAAATGGGTTCAAGAGGAGTAGCCTCAATTGCGTTGCTACTATCGCTGAATTTGCTATTCTTCACAATGGTAAGCTCAGCAAGTTGCCCAATAGATACACTGAAGCTGAAGGTATGTGCAAATGCGTTGGGGATAATTCAAATCCCACCAAATGAGGAATGCTGCAGTTTACTTGGGAATCTTGTGGCTCTTGATGCTGCTGTTTGCCTTTGCACTGCCATCAAAGTTAATGTTTTGGGCTTAATTAACCTCAACCTTCCTATTGACTTGGCTTTGCTCCTCAACAACTGCGACATGAACCTACCTGGACAATACATGTGTTCTCATAATTAATTACTGCAAACTTGTTCTATTTAATTGTATTCCATCCATTTTGAAGTCATGTTCTTAAATTTTATTTGGTGTGGGATGTTTCTTTGGCCTTTATGCCGATAAACTACTGAATGAATGATCTGTATTTTGTTTTTGATGGATAGAGAAGGCTTCTTGCCTTCATCCCCATCATCTGTGTGATTTGAATAAATTATGTCTGTTGAATTCAAATAATAAAAAAAGATATATAATCGATTGTATTGTTAAAAAAGAAAGTATCGATTAAATTATTATTATATCTGTTTCTCAATCCCTGTGTTTTTTTATAGAATTTCATATTTTATTTTAAATGTCGTTTTTAAACTTTCGATACTTAATTTTTTTTTTCAATTTTTAATAGAATATTAATTTCATATTCAAATTTTAAATTTATTCAACCAATTAGATTTAAATTATATTTTTAGAAGTAATAAAAATAAGGATAATTTAGTCATTTTTTACTATATTTAATTATAAATTTAAGTCTAATTAATGTTCTTTAATTCTAGCAAAAACAATAAAAGTAACAGATATTATGAAATGGTGGGAGTAAATTTTATTTTTACATGTTTATAATATATCTTTTATTGTTATTTAGTTAGTGGTATTATTGGTGTTAGTGAAGTTAGTGTGTATCAACAAAGTTATGAGTTTAGTTGATTAATGAAATTAATGGGTTAATGGCTTAAATTTATGATTTAAATGTAAACTCATAAATAAGCATATGTAATTAAATTTTGATAAAAATAAAATTTATATTTTATTCCATAAATTTTCAAATAAGATGTGTTTAAAACGGATTGAATATGCTCCAAATCTATTCAGATTTGAAGTTTATTTTTTATTTAACATATAAAAGATATTGCATTTTATTCAAATTCAGCAAACGAATACACATGACAAGGGAGAAGGCAAGAACCTTCTTTATGTATTAAACTTAAAACAAAGAGTGATCCTAAGAAATTATTGCTTCAATATAATAGTAGTTCTATTGCATACACTCGAAAGAAACCAACACAAGAAACGTAACGAGAAATTAATTACAGGAAATGAAAGTAATTTTAGCAGCACAATGGAATGAAGTTAAGGACACTGGTAACCTCCAGGGAGATGCTTGCCGCAGCTATTGACCAACAAAGACAAGTCAAGAGGAATATTAAGGTTAATGCCCAAAATACTTGCTTTGATGGCAGTGCAAAGGCAAAGAGCAGCATCAGCAGCCACAAGACCTCCAAGTAAACTGCAGCATTCCTCTTTTGGTGGGATTTGAATTATCCCCAACACATTTGCACATACCTTCAGCTTCAGTGTATCTATTGAGCAACTTGTTGAGCTCACCATTGTGAAGAATAGCAAATTCAGCGACAGTAGCAACGCAATTGAGGCCACTCTTCTCGAACCCATTTCTCAAAATTATTTGTTTGTTGTTTTTGAGATATAATTGTATGAGAGATTGATGAGAAATGTATGGTAGTGTTAGGGTTTTTATAGAGCAAGTTAAGCATATCTTTAAGTTTAGAAATTTGTGGTAGAATTATTAGGCAAATTTAGATGCCAAATATTTGATATTGGCACATAAAAAATTTAGCTTATGAGGCATATCTTGTCGAATAATTAATTAGCTTATGGTAGGCACACGTTGAGGAACCTATAAATATATCGTGTGGGAATTGCCAATTATTTTTTTATATTAGAGAATGAAGCTTTCACATCTGAACATCCACATTGAAGAAATCTGTTGCATCTAATTATCAGGTTTAGGTTTATGTTTCTAGATATTCGCTACCCGAATATATTTATAAAATTAATTATTATTTAATTAAAAAATAATATTTACACTCTTATATTATATATAAAATTTAATTTATAATTTTTTATTATGTTAAAGTGTAATTTATATTTATAAATTATGCAATGCACTTTATTAATTAAAACCTACAACTAATATTAAATATATTCAATTAAATATATCAATAATTTAATTTACGTTAATCAGATTTTAGGTATTATTAGGTAATAATAAAGGGTTTGGGATAAGTACAGATTATAACAAAATTGGATTTAGATATGTATATATATTTATTTGGAGGGCGCCCTATACCATCCCTAGTGATAATGAAAGTATCCTTATTTGAGATGAACTATTAGGGATGGAGTATGTAAAAAAGTAATCCGAAAATTTGACAATTATGACATTTTTTGCGGATATTATTATCAACATTTCTAAAACATATAATAAATTCTTTTATAACATTATTGAAAAAAAAAAAAGATTGGATGGTAAAAATCCGTTCTTCTTTAATCAAATGTCTTGAATTTGAATTCTAAAAATGTAACATTTTTAAATACTCTTTTTATAAATCTACTCAACACAAATTTTTTAAATTGATCGAATATGTAAATTATGCATACTACATGGTTAAATCACCAATAAGGATCCATATAACAAACAATTAGGCGGAGAACATTCATGGCAGGTGGTTTTTGGAGGTTAAAATTTAGTAGTACAGAAAAATCTTCGCTAGAGATGCTGAATTCTATATTCCAACACTATAAATTTCAAATTGAAATTTGAGCCATTTAAACAAATAAAAAATTTTGGTCTGAAGATCAATAATACAAGAAACTACTAGTTCCTTCATTACAACATATGGAACAGCAAGTTAATTATACAAAAATCATTGGTAGTTCTTATTAAAGACATCAAACTTTTGAACTTATTAAAACTCAAATGTGTAAGCTAACACAATAAATGAGCCCATGCCCGTAACTCGATGGGCAAGTAGTTACTTCTTTTTTAACTCTATGCATTTACATAATTCTAACAGAATGCACAATCACTTCAACATAATAAATTTGCAATGTAAGAATATAATAAAAGGAGGAAATAAAACAAAGGCCAGAGATTTGGCAAATTGCACCAACCCATGTTTATGTGATGCTTGGATTTTATGTTTGGAGGGCACTAGTTTAATTTTCAAGTCAACAGCCCAACTTCATTTTGAAACCCACAATGGCCGACACAAGTTAACAGACTGTAAAAGAATCATGTTTTCCCAGGATCAGGTTGGAAAGAAAATACATATCAAGCTATTTGTTTCAAGATGTAAAAGTAAGCTACAACCATTATTTTTTCAGCTGACTGAAAATTCCAAAAGCAGACAGATGAACAAAAGAGGAAATATTAGACACAAGTAAGCGTACAATCCCTTGCACATTGATTATCTTAAGGTTCTCCGCCCAGCTCTACCCGCAGGTTGTCATATGGGTAAACTTTTGGTGCCTGGTAAACAATGTCAAAAGTGTTAAATGTTGTAGAAAACTAGTTAAAAAAAAAACACTAATCGAGTTCTGGTATTAAAGGCACAAAATTGAGAGACATAGCCAACACCCATTAGGTATATAAGGCATATTCAGTGGCGAAGCCAGGACCAGGGTCAGCAGGGTCCTGGCTCATTAAAAATTTATTATAAAAAATTAAAAATTAAAAATACATATAAATTATACCATAAAAAGAAAGAAGAAAGGGAATGGCCAAAAAGACATCGTTTTGGCCATTCGACATAATAAAATTATGTTATAGTCCTCGTTTTGGCCATTGGAAATATTAAAATTATATTATAGTCCCTCCTTATTTACTCTTAAATTCTTAATTTTAATTTTTTTACACCATATTTTTATTTTATAAAAATTTTAAAGATAATTTATATGTTCAAAAAATTGGAACACTCAAAATTTAAGAGGGAGCACTTAAAATAAATTAGGGAGTTTCCATTATAATTTATATATATATATATATATATATATATATATATATATATATTAAAAAAAATTAAAATTGAGGCACACCCTCAACATTGAGTGGCTCAGCCACTGGGCATATTCAAGTGTTAGAATAAGCTCTTGCATAAGAATTATACAAAAACTGAATTCAACTAATGAATGAAATAAAAAGGGGAAAAGAAAAGGAAGGAATTATTGAAACGGGAAACAAAAATAATTTTGCCACATAAACAAGGCATAGAAAACTGCATGATGCTGAAAATACCTTTAATAAGACTTGATAATATGTGTATGTGCGTGTGTGCATAATGCCTGAATGATATTTCCTCCCACATTTAGGGATTGAATTACCTAGGATCAGTATATTGTCCGGCCAGGATATTCCCCTGATAAACTTTGTAAGAGATGCAAATTTTAGATATTCCACATTAAATAGTATGGTTTAAAGCCTTACCAAAAAAATAAATAAATAAATAAGATAAAAAAAATAGTATGGTTCAAAGTTCCCATCGATATAAGAAATTCTCACTAATTAACACAGGCTCAATAGTTTTGAAATCTGAATGTTACTGGCATTACTATTGATATTTCTCCTATCTAAAGTAGGGACGTCAACTCTCTTGGCAGCAAATTTTCAGATTATAAAGGCAGTAGAAACAATACACAAACATACCAAAATCATCACGGAACTTGCTAAATAACAACAAGAACACTGCTAACAATCATTTAGAGGCTTTGGAAACTTGGATAAAATCATCTAAAAGTTCCTTGAATGATCAATGACCTCGAGATAAATAGTTCTTAAAATGCCATTAGCACAGATTATGTAGCATATCACACTGCAGTAGAACAAAATTTGTGTCAACACAAATTGCACCGTGTGGAACAATATTTTGAAGATGGAAGCATACCAGCATGATGGTACGTCAATCAAGTACCGAAGAAGTAAAAAGGCACGTGCACATGAGGACATAAGTTAACAATTTATCAGAATTTTCCTATTCAATGTACAAAGAAAGATCATTTCCCTGCTTGTACTGAGAACATAGTCTGAAACAATTTAAATGGAAAAGTTTGGTAGCAAAGAAATCAACCAACATGTTGCAAATTCAGGGCAATGAGTTGCATACATCTCATTCTGTTCCAAGAGAACCATCTCAAGGTTTCAAAATTGCACCAGACTCCAATTCCACTCCTCACCCTAACCAATTAATTTCATTCACAGAAAATCAAAATCATACTTCAATTCACAATAAACTGAAGAGGAGTTTTATCTTACAAATGGAATCTTAGAAGCTTTATCATTCCACACAGCTAGCAATCCAAGTGAAGCGAAAAATCCCAAACCTCCACACAGCCAAGCCAACGCCTCGTACTGTTGAGACCCCAAAAAGTCGATAAACAAAAATTACATTTTAATTCCTACAAAATCAGATGATCACTAAAATATCAGATCTTTCTGAGCTGATAATAATTACCTTTCCAACAGTATCTGCAATGCGATCGATGCAAGGTTCGGGAAAGGGAGTTCCATTGTCCCAAACCAGTTCATCGTTTACGGGAAGCTGAAAGAAATAGGAAACAGATGAAATGTTTTAGGGATTTTAAGATTATTCGTAATGTTGTAGAAAATTGGAAACAACTTAAGTTGAAGCAAAGGGATTTAGGAGTATGAGTAAGCAGATACTAACAGGCTTGTCAGGGACGATGTGTTTGCCGACCGGGAGGCCCATGCCGGAGCGGAGACGGAGAGAGGAGGCGACGGAGCGGCCAACGACGCCGTTACCTCCCATGATCCTTGAAGCCACGTTGCTCAATCTTCCTGCCATTTTCTTTCTCTTTCGCTGGTTTCACTCAATCTGCCACTTCTCTATTCAATCACTCAAATTTCTTCGTGTTGGTTTCTACAGTCTAGCTTTGCGACCAACACCATGGGATGCGATATTGCGAGCTAATTAGCTAGTGTTGCCAGTATTGGGCTACTGCTTTCGTCAAAAATGGGCCATCCCAATACCAAGCCCAAACCCAAGCTCGAAAGTCCTATTGTCCATGTGCATTTTACTTGCTCATCTCCAGGTATTTGTAAAATAGAATTTCAGAATAAAATGAATAGAAAAAAAAAAATAGATATTCAACCTGCAATTAGGAGAATCTAATTTTTTTTGTAACATTAAATAATTATAAATAAATTAGATATTAAACATACAATTGCAAGAATGTAAATTTTTTTGTAACATCACACATATTGGTCGAGATTAACCAATTAATGTTTTTATTACGTAATTCTTTTATGGAAAATAATTAAAATTTTGAAATTTAGTCCTTCCCTGGAATTTAAAAAGAAAAACCATTGAGGATTCTACTGGTTTGTGGAATAATTTGGAATAGAAAAATAATGTCACGTAGTCAAGATAATTTTTGCATTATTGGACTATTATAATTTATACAGTTCAAAACTGAATATCATTTTAAGAAATAGCCATTACACGATTTTATTTGTTATTGAGATTTTGTGTGTTTAAAAGTTATTTTTTAAAAATAATTACTCGTTTTATTCGATCCGCACCAAATCAGCCTACTATAGGACTCAACATTGCTTTTTGTCATTTAAAAGAATCTACTTAGACTTTGTTTAAGGAGAACAAGTACTAACTCACTTGAACTAACCAACATTAGTTGTTTTAATCCTTATTTAAAATACATATAACTAAATATTTCTCAAATTGTAGAATATAATATCCATCCAAGTGAGATACAAATTTATGGCACGAAATAGGTATGTCATTTCTACTTGATTATCATAGGAGTACAGAAAACTCATCATAACACAAATAATTAACTGCCATCGCATTCAATGTTCGATTACACTGCAGACGCTCTCTCTTTTTCCCCTGTTGAAAGCACTGGGATATCAGAAACTAAATGGGGCTAAACTTGTTAAAAGAGAGCCTAGAAGCTGACTCCAAACATGTTAAAATGGTTGTAGCCCAGAAGAGTAAGTACAGATATAGGACACGCTAAGCTATATCTGCTGTTGCACATAGCAAGCATAAGTTCTCATTTGATTTAGATTATGAGACACATTTCTCATGCTGTAATAGGATAAAAACCAACCTGTAACCTTTGGAGAAGGCATTTCTGTACCTTCCCATGTAGAGCCACCATTAAGCTACACATATGCTTGTGTTCATGTCAAATGATAAACAGAGCAGGCACCATATTGGCCACAGCTACTCATGACCATCATTCTACTCGAATATATCTATGTTTTGATGATATTAAAACCAAGAACTAAAAAATAAAGTTCATTTTCATTTTCAACACTACAGAATTTCAAACAAAATCACAAGCCTACATCTTATAAATATCAATCTGTATGGACCAAATGGCTTTGATCCTTCAAATTCCCAATTGGCTCTGCAGCTCTAAGAGAGTGTTAGCTGAGTTTCTAAGTCGATCTGCTTCTTCCTCTGTCAAATGGACATTGGTAACCCCCAAGACTCCACCTCTACCTAGCTGTGCTGGCAAGCTCAAGAACAGATCACCGCCATCAATGCCATAGAAGCCCTTAGCAAGAACTGAAACAGGGTGGATTTTCCTCTGGTCTCTAAGTATAGAGCGAGCCAAGTTAGCTGCAGAATACCCAATTGCCCAAGATGTGTATCCCTTTAGACTAATCACTTCATACGCACTATCCACAACTGCTTTGTGAATTTTCTCCAACGAATCTTTCTCGTAGGAGATTTGCTGTTTCTCTAAAAAGCTCAAGATCGGCACCCCACCAACACTAATACTTGACCATAGTGCCACTGAGCTATCACCATGCTCACCAACAATGTAAGCCTGTAATTTCAAACAATCTTTGATAATTTATTAACTCATAGAATCACATCATCTATTGACGTTTTTATTTTATGCTCTTCTTTTTGTCCAAATCATATATAAAGCACATCAAGCACTTCAACGTTAGTTTCAAATAGGGATCCAAAATCCTAACTTTAAACCCCTAATTTCAATTCATATTTTATCCTTCTTTCTGCTAATTAAATGTGAAATCAAATATAAACTGCCCAGCGGCTGGATTTCTTTTTCCTGCTTCAATCAACCCCCCAAGCCCGAAATCAAAACAAAGTTCATCTGTTTAAGTCTTTATAGAGGACCTGAACTAAAAAACCATTCAACCATTTTGACGAATATCGTGTTTATTATATGATAACTGCAAATTTGATTTAACCTAACCTGCACATCCTGAGCATTGACGTCGAGATGATCCGCGATCAAGAACCGAAACCGTGAACTATCCAGGTTCGTTCCGGATCCAATAACCCGATTCGAAGGGAACCCGGACAGTTTCCACGCGACATAAGTCAAAACGTCAACGGGATTAGAAACAACCATCAAAACGCAATCCGGCGAGTACTTGGCCAGCGGAGGAATAATATTCCGAAACAGGGAAACATTTCTCTGCAGCAGATTCAGCCTAGACTCACCAGAGATCTGGCGAGCACCGGCGGTGACGATACAGAGATCGGATCCGACGGTGACGGAGTAGTCGACTGAGGCCGAGATTTTGGTGCGGGGAAGGAAAGCGGCGGCGTGTTGGAGATCAAGCATCTCGCCGCGGAGCTTGTCGGATTGGCAGTCGACGAGAGCGAGCTCGTCGGTTAAGTCTTGGGTAAGGATGGTTTGGGAAATGGCCATGCCGACATTGCCGACGCCGATGACGGAGATTTTGGTGTGGCGTTTAGTCGGAGAAGGCAGAGCAGCGTTTTGAATGGGCTTGAAGAAGGCCTGGGAAAGGTCCAAGCCACCGGGGCCGAGTGAGGAAGCGGAAGGAGTTTTTTGCATTGTGAAAGCTTTGATCTTTGAATGCTGAAATTTGGTGAAGAAAATGATGTTATTTATATATTGTTGAAAAGACAATGATGTTCTGGTTCTGGATGTCCGCGATATTCTTTTCCAATGGTATTAGGTAAAACCACGCGCAATTCAGCTCCAAAAGTTCGCATTACTTAGTACATCAAGTACCTAATGGTATGAACCATTAGATATCTGCACTTTTGATCCCAACCAGTCAATATATTAAAGAATTGTTTATAGCAAACTTATTCAGCCGGTACTCCATAAAAACAACTATTCAGTTTAAGAGAGAGAGACACAGAAAGAATGACCAACTATGGCCATTGAAGACGAGTTCTTTTGAGGATTTGGGTTTCTTTGTCTGACTTTGTTTTTGTGTTGCTACTCAGCCATGAAAGCTCGAGTAGAAGCTTGATTTTCTTTAAATTTCTTTAACCTACTCGTATATATAAAGACAGATTTCTCATGCAAACTTTTACCTCTAGACCTATCCACTCGTGCCACGCATCTTCATTCTTCCATCTCCATTTCTGATTCTTCCCAAAATGATGATTCTCTCGAATTGTTACAATCTTTAAACAACACAACTCAATCTTGTTTCGCCTTTCTTCTCAATATGTCAGCTTCCTACTCTTGTCTAAAACAAATAACAATCATATATAATAATGCAGGAAATTAAGAAATTAAATTATTTATAAAAAACTAACTTAAAAATCATTAAACCTGATCTACACTCCACTGATTAGCTAGTGTGTGATTTGTTATTCAAAAAAAATTAAAATTTTCTTATCACATGTGAAACTAAAAATAAGTTTTTCTCTATCAAATAAATAAAATATCTAAAATTGATAGCAATTTATTGTGGTTTGTTTTTCATTTGAGTAACGCTGTGTGGATTAAATTAAAAAACAAAAACAAATTTCTTAAATTCCAGATTACCCTAGTCTAAATTAATGGAATAAAGGTTAGTTTCATCATCAGTATTTATGGTAAATTTTCATCACAATATGATATAGTTACAAATTTTAATTTTGAAATAAAATTAGTTATTTTTGATTCATTAGTGTGGGTTGAGTTTTATTATTTTATTTTTATTCGTGTATGACTTACCTAGATCCGATCCATAAAAATTTTCAATAATTAAATAAATCAACAATCACATGTCATCTATGCATCCTAATAATAACACCAATTTATAATTTAACACGATAATTCTCTATTAACTTAATGTATGAAAATTTATGAACTCGATTTATGTGATGTGTCAAATATAATGACTTAAATATGAAAAATAACTTTCTGTGTTAATCAGAACCAAAAACAAGAATTTTATTAACATTGAAAACATACAAGCCAAAAAAACCATAAGTGTTTAATTGCAATTCCATAACAATAAAATTCACAATGGATTAGAAATGTAACTCAGTAACTCTCTGTTTTTTTTATAGATTAGAAATGTTATTTCGTGATATATTTAATTATTGGATGCTTGCATGTATTATAGTTACGTGCATTTAGTTTCATATTAAAACCCGAGCTGGTCCTCCATACTAAGGTTTATATCCCCAACTGACTCTGCACCTCCAAAATAGTCTCAGCAGAGTTCCTGAGCCGGTGAGCCTCTTCCTCCGTCAAATGCACATTGGTAACACCTAAAACTCCACCTCGACCCAGCTGTGCCGGCAAGCTCAAGAACACTTCGCCACCGTCAATCCCATAAAACCCTTTAGCAAGCACAGTAACTGGATGGATTTTCCTCTGGTCTCTAAGAATGGAGCGAGCCAAGTTAGCTGCAGAATACCCAATTGCCCAAGATGTGTATCCCTTTAGACTAATCACTTCATATGCACTATTAACAACTTCTTTGTGAATTTTCTCTAATGTCTCTTTCTCGTATGGAATTTGCTGTTTCTCTAAGAAACTCAAAATTGGCACTCCCCCAACACTTATGCTGGACCACAATGCCACTGAGCTGTCACCATGCTCACCCACTATAAATGCCTGTAAGATAAAATATTATACACATTTAACCAGCAAGAATCAAACTCGAGACCTCATAGAAGTGAAATAAGCGAAAGCTTATTGGAAATTTCGAAGATAAGCTCACCTGAACATCTTGGGCGTTTACATCGAGGTGGTCGGCGATCAAGAAGCGAAACCTTGAACTGTCCAAGTTAGTGCCGGATCCGATAACCCGATTCGATGGAAATCCAGAAAGTTTCCACGCAATGTAAGTTAAAACATCAACAGGATTAGAAACAATCATCAAAATTGAATCAGGTGAATACTTGACAAGTGGAGGGATGATCATTTCAAACAGGTTCACGTTCCTCTGCAACAGGTTCAACCTGGACTCACCTGAAATCTGTCGGGCTCCGGCAGTAACAATACAGAGATCGGATCCTATGGTGACAGAGTAATCAGTGGAGGCCATGATTTTGGTGCGAGGGAGGAAAGCAGCGGAGTGTTGCAGGTCAAGCATTTCACCGCGTAGTTTGTCCGATTTGGCATCGACGAGAACGAGTTCATCGGCCAAGTCTTGGGTAAGAATGGTTTGGGCAATGGCCATCCCGACATTGCCGGCTCCGATGACGGAGATTTTGGTGTGGCGTTTGGTGGGAGAAGGAGGAGCAGTGGCGTGGATTTGTTTGAAGAAGGTCTGTGATAGGTCCAACCCGCTTGGGCCTAGTGAGGAAGCTGAAGGAATTTTCTGCATATTGTAAGAGAATAATTGAAAGCTCTGTGAATTTGATTAGTTTGAATAAGAGGCAAAGAAGATTCAAATATTTATAAAGATGATGGGGAAGAAGAAGAAGATAGAGGGAAACTGATACCCCTTCTAGGGTTTTTAACAGTCTAACGTTCTAGAACCGCTACAAATATCTTCCATTCCCAAGAAAATGTTTTGCATTTTGGAATTTGTCAATCCAAACGCGCTTCAGCTAGAGAATTATATTTGATATATTAGGAATTTGATTGCACTTTATCATATTGGCCCGACCATAAGGGTAGAATGGTAAACATCTATAAATTGTATATTTTGACTGACAGATATATATATATATATATATATATATATATATATATATATATATATATATATATATATATATATATATATATATTTTCCTTTTGAGCATAAATTCGTGTAGTTTCAATATATTATGCTTTTCTAGAATAAGCCAATCATTTATTGATATGTCTACAAAAAATACATTTATTGCATATGTAACGAAATATAATTAATTTGATCCATTCTTTTTCATTTGGATCCAATTTAAATAGTAAATACTTTTCTATATTAAGCTCTTGTCACGAGCAAAAATTAATCTATTACATAAAAAATACAAAAATAAAAAATCTTTTTTATCTATTAATATTTGTGCATATCATTGTATTTTATACACCGAATTTATGTTCAAAATTTAATTAAAAATTAATTTTTTTATAATTACATCAAATAATTTTTATCTATTAATTTCTGTACATATCATTGTATTTTACACACCGAATTCATGCTTAAAATTCAATTAATTTTTTTTTTATAATTACATTCCCTTTTTTTTTTTGGTAAGATTTATAATTACAACTTTCCAAATAGAGAGTACATGCATTCGAGTTCTACATGTGAATTGAAAAAATTATTTTCTCCTACGTGGCATTTTTTTTATTTTTGCTAAAATTAAAAAATTATTAATTAAATTTAAATTTAGAATAAAATTAAATAATTTAATATATAAATTTAAATTTAATTATTTTTAAACAAATTAATTTTCATTAAAAAAATAAATTATAAAAAAATATATATTAAAAATTTAAAAAATCAAATAAATAAAATTTAAATTTTATTTAAAGTAAATGAAATGAGTACTATAGTTAATCTTTTCGCAAGGCAGTAAATTTCACGCGCTATAAGACGCGCACAGGCAAGAACTCGTGCGTTTTCTTGCCAAATTTAAGCATGTGTGTGTCGGGTTGCCTACTAGACAGGAGAAATTATCCACTATGCGCTGCTAATCTATGGTTGGCGAATAAGTAAACTTCAACTGCTGGATTTTTATTTTTTTCTGAACTAGAACTGTGACCGTTGATGATTCCGCCACTTTTCAGCTTTAGCGTCACAATGAAAAGAACAGTTGCGTGATGAGAGGCGCGTGATTCTTGGTACGCACTGCACGTAACGTGTCCGTACTCTTTTACTTTGACTTTTCAAGACTCTTAAGTTAACCCGCTGGTCAAATCTATGTGCTGGTAATTGTGTTAGGTTGATTGCTAATCTCCAATGTCAAAATTATTTTAAATGAATTATTTTTAATTTTTTATTTAGTCCAACTAATTAAATATCTCGTACCCATATATTATAAGAATTAGAAAAAGTCTAATTTAAATCGAGTTTAAGCAAAACTTATGAAATAAATTAATAAAAATATGTCATGTAAGATTAGTTGGTTTAAAAAAAAAAGAAAAGTAAAATAGTTATTTGCATACAAATATATTAATTTATCTTTAATTCGATTCAAAAAATTTATTTAGATCCAATGTAGATAAGAATTATTTTTATACCTCACAAACTTACTTTCGAGATTAAATTGCATTTAAATCCATATTTTTCACATGATAGCAAAGCCACCAGTCCCACAATATTTGATCATCCGCAGATATCTAGTTCTAGTAACATATTATACTTCATATTTCTCGCATGTGTTTATCCGAAATGTGAGCAAACTGGGTTAAATACCTCACTTCTGATGATTATAAAAATTAAATATTTGGACAATTTTTACTTTATAAGATTTCAATTATTACTTTTAAAATTAAGTTATATCAAATCAATTTTTTGTTGAAATTATTTTATTTGCCTAAATCAGTTTATAACATTTATTCACCTGCATTTTCATTTATTATTTGAGTTAATGAGAATAAATGGTCAAAAAAAGAAAAAAGCACGCGACTAATATAATAATATAACTTCCTTGACTATATACATTTGACCTATGTAGAAAAGCCAATAAGCCGCCCAGCTAAATTGAAGTTTAAATTATTAATAGAAAAATGATTGGACGAAACTATTAATTAATGGGAGTTAATTAACAGTTAGGAATTTAGAAAGCAGCAGCAATCATTTATCCAATAAAAGACGTGTAGAAAAGTAGGATCCGTTGCACATTTCTATGCAACAAGGTTTCGTTTCTACCCTACATATATCTATTCTTTGCCATCGCAGGTACAATGTCAGAAACAATACAAATATTTTAAACCCGGCACACATATTTCTGAATACTGCTTATAACAAACCAGCTACTACGATTGAACGTACTTTTCTCTCCTTCTTGCTGCAGCCACATTTTTCATCCATTTTACTTGAAAGAATTGGACATTTTATATTAACAATTTATAATTATTAAAAAATAGTTTATTCTTTTTGAGAAATAAAAATAAAAATTTCAAAATAAAGGAAAATTCTCTTCTAAATTCTATTTTGTACAAATCCCTTTCCAAAACACATTTCATTTGGGAGCTCCAATGCATCCTAAAGCCCGACTAAATAGGGCCCAGGGCCTGGCCTCGCTCGCAAAATAAACAAGCCGTTGATTTCACGGAACATGAACGGTCTGGATCCGCAGAAACATCTACTCCATTTCGCAGACTATCATCGTCATCAGTCTGAGAGAGCAAGAGGGAGACGACGAGAAATGGAAGCGGAGTTTGCAAAGCTGGAGCAGCTGCAAACTGTTATATTGCAGCGAATATCGAATGTAGAGCGCCAAATCCTTCCACAAAACAGCTTCTCTGCTCCTGACTCAAACGGCGAGACCGGCGTCGGCGACGATTTTGAAGCTCGGCTGTCCTCCATTCTCCGATCCAATGCTGTTAATGATTTCGTCTTCAAAAGAGTTCCCTCTGATTACTACGACTGGCCTTTCGAGAACCGGAGGGACGCTCTCTCTGCTGCCTCCATACATCATCTCTGCAAAAGCATTGTTTTGGTAGGTCCTTTTACATCCTAATTATAATTATAGTTGTTAAATTATAATTATGATTATGGTGATTGATTGTTAAATTATAATTATTGCTGTTCCACGGACATATGATTTTGAAATGAATTTGAAATTAGTTTTTCCCATAATTATAATTATTATTAATATAAAAATATTGGGAAAACTTGTCAATATGGTTTAGAGTCTTTAGATTAGATCTGTCAATGTGGTTTAAGTTTAGATAATCTTTGAGATGTCGTCACCATAAGCTGAAATTGTCATACAACGAGGACACTTATAAATTTACAATGATATAGTCTTAACTCTTAAATATATGAACAAGGTGAATCGTGTTGTGCTAGTTCAGTCAATTTCAGTTCAAAAAATTAGATCTTCTATAGAAAGCCCATCGCTGAATCAAGACAACAATTAACTTGCTGGGCGCAAAGCTAAGTAAGGGTTAGGGGTTTTTCTGGAGGGTACAAAGACGAGCATAAGAAGTGAAAGAGAAAGGAACTGGAAAGAGTGTGTTGTAGTAGTGACTTAAAGTTGGAGTGGTTGCTCTTAATTTCGACTACATAAGGCTATAAGAGGACTTCGTGCTAAGCATTTTGCTTTTGACTGTGTTGACTACAATTGAACAACAGAAAAATGTTGAATAATCAAGAAACAGAAAACTGTTTAAATGCCTGTTTAGAAGATGTGACATTTCAATGGGAATACCCCTTGGTAAAGTGAAGTGCACAAAGCAGTGATATTTTTTCTGCATGAACCTACACAACTTCCCATATTGGATCTAAAATCTGTAGAAACAAAAATATTTTTTTGTCAGAGCTTATAAGTCTAGCATGACCCTAATTATATTTATAAGATGTTGGTGCAATTTCTATTGGAGATATGCAAGTAACCAATCTACTGAGTAGTGATGCAGAAGTTTGCAACCATAACCATTCTAATAGTTGTCTTTGCTAATTTTGTTGAGTGAAGAATTCGTATCTTTCTACGAGGTAGGCATGTTTTGTAAGTTTGAAGTTATGATAAAGTTTGGAAATCATGCTTCTCCACAACAAAGTTTAAATATTTTGAAGTATTGTCTAATTCATGTATATGATAGTGTTTCGTTTGTTTTGTATTAGAACATCATATGCCTACTCTTATATCATTTGATGGCAGAAAAAAATAAAGGCTTGATATTCCTCCATTCTCTCACACCATGTTTGTAAACAGTTATTTTTCGTTTTAACGATATGCTGAGATTATTTGGTTCCTCTAAGGTTAATACACAGGCCCCATCAAATGTTACTGACTGCAGTGACCGCAATAACTCAAAGTATTACATTGTTGTCATTCAGGTACCTTACTTTTCTGATCTTTTATGATTTATGTCCAACATGACACGAGAGACACTCAAATGTTGACATCTGCTTTGATGCAGTATACTGCCCGGTTCAGTGCTGAAGCTGTTAAAAACTATCTGTATGGACTCAATGATGGCAAGATAGCAAAAAAGAAGTTCAACTGTGAGTTGTTATCCTTCTGATCATTAAACATGCCATATGAAGTTTTCTCTGTACTTGAACAGTATCATTTGTAATACTTGTCATCCTACTTTTTTTTTCTTTTTTCTTTTTCTATGAGGAGCTTCAGAGTGTGTGTGTGTTCCTATATGGAGCCTTATTATACAGAAAATCAATGTAGAAACATAGATATGAACTACCTATTATTGATATTTCTACTCAAAATTTTCCCATCATCCGATTAATTTCACATTCTCTCTCTCTCTCTCTCTCTCTCTCTCGATATATACGTTTGTCCCAAAGAAATATTACTTTTGGACAACAATGATTAACAAAATTTGTATGATTGATGCTAATATTGTTTACTTATTGATTTGCATTGCCAAATGGCAACTGCCCCTTGTTTTTTGTCAGTTACAATAAGAACATATGCACATGATATGAGGGAGCAAGGGCAACGTCAGTTTTAAGTATGACCATGACTTGTTGCATGCCTGACAGTTGTGTGTTCATATAAGAACTCATAGATGAAGTGATTGTTCTGTAGTCTATTCAAACTAATGTATTTTCTTCTGCATAATCAGTTTGTAGGAGTAAAGAATTGTATAGTGAAAATGAGAAAGAAAACGTGATGCTTTAGCCAAATCCTATGCAAAATGCTCTGTTTGCGCAAAATAAGCCATTCTAGTTTTCTAGTTATTGCTGCAATAGTTGTTTTTAGTTTTCTTCTCTTTTCCATTGACAGGCTGAGCTTTTAAACATTAAGTTAATAACATTTTTAACAATGCAGTGAGGCTTGTTCCTGAAGAAACATCTTTCCAGTTGACTGGATATGAGCACAATGCCGTGACATGTATTGGCATGAAAACAGACATTCCGGTAAATGAAATTGTATAAAATGAAATTGTCCTAGCTGCATTTAGCAGTTGAATGGATTGTTTGTTTCTTGTTACTCTAATCGATATTTTACTTTCCTTATGTCCAATTACTTCTTGAGCCTTTTTTTTTTTAAAAAAAAAAAAATTCAACATATCAAAGACCTTGATTTCTTATCAATTCTGTTGTTAAGAATTATTTTTAAGTTGCAAATCATGATTCATTTTACAGAAAAGAGACATTTGGGTTGGAGATTCCATAAAGAAATATTATCAGCTATTCTAAACAAACAACACATTTAGATGGTTCTGTTATAGTTTCTCAAGGTTCTCTGCTGTACACATGCATGCAACACTTTGTTTACAGACAGTACCATTATTATGTCCTGTCTTGCTTGAAGCAGCATGAACAAGTTGGTCCATTGGGGTTTAATAGCCTTTGGTAGATACCTATCCTTGTCTTGCTTATGACTATTGTGGCTGATTCATATACACAAAGGAACTGATGAATTATATGTGAAAAAAGCGTGCTCAATGCTTGTGCATATCAGTAATTGTAAGATTTTTTATTATTATTATTATTATTTTATTTTATTTTATTTTTAAATCACAAGTCAAATTTTTAACTGCAATGCCAGCTATCTAATGGGTCCATTGTTCGATCTATATACCTGTCAAATTGGAACTCTGATAATGTGGTCCATTGCATTGATGGTAAAAATCAATAGTTTCCTGCCAGTCTGTCAATATATATATATATATATATATATATATGTATTGAGTGTTCCCTTGGAACTGAGCTGATGTAGAGGGTAAAATGTTTAAGAACATTTGAAGTTGGCAAAGATTTTCATTGGAAAAGTAAAAGAAAAAGAGACATGTTACTAAACTGACCTATTGATAATGGACTTGAAAATAAAAGAAACTGTGAAAAGGTTGGATTACTTCACCAAAATGAAAGTGAAACACAGTATGCATACATTAATGCACATAAATTTTGTACATACGACACAGATAATGTAGTGCTGTAATATTATATACTGTTGTTGATTGGATTAAGGATGTTTTGGTTTCAGGTTATTTTGGATGAAGCAATTGTGAGGCTCAATCCTGATTTCTTCTGGTTGGGTGGTGGGGAGGTTGATCTGAAGCTAGGGATAAAGACCTCTGAATTTATCAATTTTGTTAAACCTTTTATTTTCAGCTGTAGTAGCTCGTGATTAAGACAAATGAAACGATTTTTGGACCCACTGGAAAAGAAGAGGCTGCCGGGCCAAGGGACAAGATATTAGCTTCTTCATCAACTTCAGCCATGGAGAATTCAGGTTTTGAAGTTAGTCCTCCGTGCAGCAGACCTTTTGCTTAATATTTCCCCTTGTGTGATATTTCTCCAGGGCTTTGAAAATCCATTGGGAGGAGATTAGTATTGGTTATATACTGGGTAACAACAGTCTCTTGATAGTTATTAATACGAGGAATATTTGACTTGTAATGGTGAGCCATGTACCTGTTAGACACGATTTTTTGGACAGTGATAATGCATACATTTTTTTTTCAGTTGAATTGGCAACATTTCGTCCAATCTCTCGGTTTTCATATCTCTTAGACATAAATATGAAGTTCCTTGGCGACATTGTTGTAAGATTTTTGCATTTACGAATTTAAGAGCCATTTTTGGAGCAAAATGGAACTGTTACTAAATGAAAAAGAATCGGAGCTTTTCCTACCCTTTCAGCTGTTAGGAATTGTGTGGCAGTTTTTAACCTAGATTCTACCTTTGATCTGATCACATGGGTTGGTAGTTTTCCATTGTAAAACTACCATATTTTAAATAAAATAATTTGTATGGCATTCACTCATTTACTTGGACTTTATATTTCTTATTGATACAAGCCTCCACAGTAAATGATGATGATGATGATGATAGGCTAGGCCTAGGCCATTCTTAGAGTAACACCCAACAAATTTTCAACCATGGCAACACATCCATGTCTAGTGTGTCCCCATTTATTCATTATCACATTAATATAGATCCTTAAATGGGACAAATACATTGAATGAGAATATCATTTCATCTATTCACCCAGTAACTCTTAACTTTCAAGAGTGTTGACGATGATTCTGTAGCAAACATTTTACTTGTCTAAATACAATCCAAAGTAATCAAGCCAACATCTCTGTTAAAGGTTTAGAGTTCCATTCATTCTTCTTAAGAAGGAATGTTGAGAATAACACAAGACAAGAATACGATGAAAGACTAATTAAAATATGTTCTTTTACAGTATTGTATGGCATTAATTAATTCTTAGACAGCATAACAAATATATCTTCTGAAGACAACAGAAGAAAGTACATAATCTAGGATTTTTCATTATGGATGGGTGGTTTCCGATGAGGTTGTGCATAATCCATTACTTCTACGTCCCCTTTAATGTCATTTTCGTTGGACTCTACAGCTTCTTCGGTGTCACTAGTTGCTGATGATATTAGCAAGGATCGTTCTTGCTTCTTTAATCCCTACACAGTTATAATTAAGCATATAAAAATTAGCTATTTATATCCCATTATGAAATTAATTTTAACTTCTTTTCATGAGAGTAATTCAGTATTCTAAAATATTATAGACAAATTGATTTAATTTCTTCGTGCCAATTTTCAACCCATCATCACCTAACATAAATCCTCATGCATTATCCCATAATGGCTAAGTAGGCAATATATATATGCTATAAATAATACATACATGAACAAATTCCTAAGCTTGACGTTTAGCAATTTATAAGCAAATTAATTGAACTTTCTATTGTTTTTTAAAACTTGGAGCCATGAGTCTTATTCATTACCTCACCAGAAACATAACTGCCTTATAACCGCCATAACTCACCATTCTTATTTTTATTTATTTAAACTATTGAGTATTTTATATACCTGCTGTATCTCAGTCGTGTGTAGCAAATTCTTTTGCCAAGATAAGATAAGCTCATCACCTGCAGATATAGGTATTTATCATCATCCACGGACCACAGCATAGAATAAAGCTTAAAAGATAAAAAACATTAGAAAATATAATAAAATATTATTTAATCCTCGATATATTTACATATATATATCTTGATATAATTAAGGTAAATCAGTAACTAAAATTTCTTTTTTAGATCAAATCCATGATTTTACTCATAAACTACACTAATAACATTATCTTTTCCCCAGTTTATTTGCATATATATATATATATGCGTTGAAAAAAATGCAATAACAAACGATTACGCATACAAAATAATCATTATTTAGCTTCGTATATTTATGACAATAAATAAATCTTGTAATTTAACTAATTAACAACTTGCACAATAGTTTTTAGGTAGTTCCTTGCATTAAAGGTGGTGCTGTATCTCAAATATCTAATCACAAATTTTGGGATTAAAAAGATAAATGTCTTAATTAATGCTAATTAATTGCACTCTAGTTGTATTGCATTAATCTAACTCTGCACATTTGGGTCACGGAAAAACCTAAAATTGCTTCTTTTTCCCTGAGGAAAGGCTGCAAATTGTCCCGATTCATAATATTGTTTGCACCAACAGAACTCTCGTCCATATATCCAACTTCTTCTCGTCTTAGTGTTTTTGATGGAATTGAAATCTGATGGACATTCACTTTTTCTACATCCTGTAATTTAGTTAATATATATAAATATATATAACTAGATATAATTAGTACAAAGAAATGTTTCTTAATTATATAGAAAATGAACAATACCTTGGTGGAGAAGTCGTGTTTCTTGGTTTCCTTGAGAATGCGAGCGTTGCATGCATGCATAGAAAGAAGTATGAGAAGAAAAACAAGAAAAGGAGACATAATGAGAGATTAATTGATCCTGAAATTAAAATTGAAGCGAAGGGGAAATAGAGCGAAAGAAAAGTAAATAGTAAGGATAGAGAATATATGTGTTTGGTGGAGGAAAATGTGAGTATATGTAGTGAAGGAAGAAGCAAACAGCATTTAATGCAGGTTTTGTATGAGACTGAAATACGTCCTTTTAATTAAGAGAACATGCATTTGTTTGTGTTTTGAATCTTCAAAAGAGGAACTCAATATATTTGAGGGACCTCCTTTGTCTCTTCTTCTTTCTTTTTAATCAATTATGGCCCAACAATTGGAGATATCAACTTCTTACACCCACATATACCATACATTTATGCATGATGATGGATGTTGATGATAGTCATACAGTTTCAGTCACTTGAAAAGAGAGAAATTTATTAGATTTCCAGTAAAGAAGATTCCAATAATTAATTAGCGTATGAAGGGAAGAAGTGAAAAAGTTAATGCATATTAAAAGGCCTAGATATGCTATTACTATTTAGCTAGTCGATGATTAATTGAATAACGGCTAACAGTTATAATAAGCTTTTATTAGCAAGTTTTGAAAAATTCAAGCTCTGTTCAAAGTTAAAAGTCCAAATTATGTAATTTGACTGTTAGATATTTAGGTGAAAGATAATTATTATTAATCCGTTTTACTTTTTTTAATAATTTCCAAATATCTCATTATCGTTGTTGCGTGAATGCCTCTCTTTATGATGTGGATCAAACAAAAATAGTTGGTTTGCTAGGCTTTCTAAGACAAAAATTAAGAAGAAGAGAAGTCCAATTGGCATTGTGTTATTAAGCCTAAAAATTTCCTTACTATGACAAATTCACGAGTAAAATAGTATATTGAGGAATAAGAAATATTAAAGGTCCTACACCCATGTGTTTCTACATAGGAACTGCATTCCTTGTCCTTTGAATTTATAATACTGCTCATCTTGTGACCTATTTCTTGATCCTCGCCTACCTCTTTCGCACATGGCGATCCATATATCTAGTGAAACTTAGACATTTTACCGTTTACTAAAGAAGATGTTGCCATAGTCTCAAGAGATTTGAATGGATTGCACGTCTCTTTTCTCTCAATAAGGAGTTTTAGATTTGATCCACGAGTATAAAGCATTTTTTAATACTACTATACATAAAATTCAAAATAATGAAACTAGTGAATTTTAGATATTAAATGGTTATATTATAAAAAAATGAAAATATTATTATTATTATTTTTATGTCACATATACTTCCAAAATTAGTTATTATCGGCAAAAAAACCAACGTTATCTTTATATTGTAATTAGAATACAACTATATCAATTGCATTCATTTTTCATTGTGTCTCGTACTTGGACCTTGATCATATGATAATGAGATAAAAGGATCAAATTTATCTCTTAATTATATAAAATAAAACAAATTTGTCTTTAAATATTTTTTTTTCAAAATATATTATTACTAAAATGTTTCATATTTTTGCTGTTATTTATCAAGACAAGAGCAAATATGGGCAATTTTTTAACAACAAATAAAGACGAATATAAACTAGTTTGATAATTTTAAGAGTAAATGTGAGTAAATTTGGTAATGACATAAGTAAATGTAAATCAATATAGTGAAGTAGTAAAGTCAAAACAAGGAAAGGATCAAGACAAAACACAAGATTCAAAACGGCTAATTCCTTAATAATCCTTAACAGTTAGTTTTGACTACTATTTTCTATATTTGTGATATTAGGATTATGGTTACCGTAATGTAACCAGCTCCTTAGTTTCTTTATTTAGTTTTTCCTTTTCTAATTAAACTCGTGTGTAATGTATTTATAGAAGAATATTCTCCTCCATTTGATTTTTTAAGGAATGAGATTTTAATTTATTAGAATCCTCTTTATATAATACCTATACATGGCATTTTTAAACCAGAACATAACTTAAACATAAATTTTTATTATTTTATGTAATTTAGAGGCAAATTTGGTTTCCTAGGATAATTGCCGACCAACATAGCAATTGTTCTTATTGAAATTTATATGACAACTTTTGGATCTCTTGCTCCCAAAATGAATGGATTTCCAAAGAAATAAGTTAGACGTGTCTTATATCTGAAAAGAGATCATGTGGTTACAAATTAATTAAAGTTGTCAACACTAATTTGTTGTTATTGGCGTTGATGAAGAAATATGTTCCGTGTTGAAGCAAGTCATGAGTTTAATATTTTGTTTAAGATATACATCGAAACCTTATAATTGCACTATGATTTCAGCAATACAAGTCCTCATTATTTGCATGCGACCTTATCTCATTAAACCATGCGCATTTATCCTTTGTATTACATGTCATGATATGCTCTAATCAAACATATCATCATCTCCATCAAAGATACTTTCATATATACACTCCCTAGTACATGTCATTATCTCTTAATATAATTAGAAAAACAATATTATACACTCATAATTTTTTTTTTAAAAAAAAAAGAATAAGGAAATGCGAGGACTGAGATGGTGAAATTAGACATATCTATAGAATGTGATGACTTGCCCATTAGATGTCGTATGTAATTCTACATATTGTCTACTATTCTTATATATATATATATATATAAACATGTATATCAAAATCAAGTCTTCCAATTAATGATGCAAACCACACTGTTTCTAACATATCACTCTATGTAATTTTTAATTTAATGGAATTGTAGTTGCACAAAAACCACATATATATGTAATGTTTTTAGTCAATGGTTTTAATTTTATTTTATTTTTAAATGAGTATTTATTTACGTATTAAGATAATATATATAATGTGATTCCAAGTTTGATAATTGAAATTATGCGTATTCACTGAAAGAAGAAATTGTTGAAGGGGAAATTAATTAATTAGTTATTAATGTAACATAATAATAATATAATAAAGGAGTGGAAGGTGGGGACAAAGGATTGAAGTTGAAGACAAAGGTGCATGGCTAAACCATCACTTTGCACCTCTTCTTCGGGGCACAATAGTGGTCCACCTACCCCACCACCATCAACATTCACCATGCATGCCACGTGGCTTCTTAACCATGTGCTCTCGATATTACTTTTGCCACATAAGCAATGTGGGTCCGGGTACCTTCTTGCCCTTTACCCTAATTAACCAAGGTGTTCATGTGGTCTCTTGGTCTCTAAGTTGCATTGTTTCTGTTGAGCGTCAATTTCGGCTTTTCACCATCAAAAGTCATAAACTTTGTTCCAATCCTATTAACAACTTATTTGACTAAATAAATTTAAGAGATCTATTTGATGGTTTTATCTTTCTAATTTTGACTAAATTGATAATACATGTAAATGGCGGAATTCTATTCCCCTCTACATATGTTTGGAGGTGAGGCTTTCTACCATAACAATGTCAGAATTAATCCAAAGATAGCGTTTTATAATAATTCTTACATTTGCGCAAAATTCTTAAATACAGCATATGGTCCTGTTTGAGGAAATATTATTATTAACAGGAAGAAACATAATGGCCTCAGTAGAAGCACTCTGTCTAATGACCAAAAAAAAGCAACAACTTGCCTAACCTTTTATAAACGTTTTCATTCATAGGTCACAGCGATATAAATTATTATAAATCAAACTATCACAAACTATCACGTAAGAAAAAAAGTAGCGATTTAACCTATTTATTTCTTTTGAATTGCTTGATCACATTTCTTTTCAAACAAGATTAACCTTTTAAGTTTTGAACGGTAACAATTCTTGTCAAGGAGTTGAAAATTTCACCCATTGTTCTAACTTGACCTGGCATGAGAACCTAGTTTGGACAGGAATAAATCTAAAAAAGCCAAAACCCAGCCAAAACTTGGCCAATGCCTAGGTCTTCTAACTAGACATATTTCGGAAGCCCTCCTGCGAGAAAAACCAGTGGAAATCGAGTCTGATCATACAAAAGCTCAATAGCCACCAACTCATGATAATGGAAGAAAAATCACCAGCTGGGTATGGCTCCGATCTTAAATTGACAACACTTACGTAAATTGCAATCAAATATACTTAATTCATAATTAACTTGAATCTCCAGCAACAGATTCTTAAAAGGGAGTACCAAACTTTTGACATAGAGAGTCATATCTGAACTTATTTACAACATATGTAACTGTACATAGCCAGACCTTTAGAATTAGGCAGAGTAAAGAAACTATGAGCAACAGGAAATGAAGACATCCCTCATGGAATCAAATGTGATGAAACCAGAAACGAAACAATTGTGAGCTCCCTACAGCGATATCTGAGATCCAAATGTGTTCTCTCCGCTGTATGTAACATAGAGAAATCCATCTTCGTCCTTCTTCTCTTCATATATGGCTGACATAATCGCACCTACAAACATCAGACAACAAGAATAGATATCAAAAGTCCAACAGAGCATCTACACATTAAATCCAACAGCTTCTGCAGGAATTTACCCGTAGGTGGAAGGACATTGTCCACAAATATAAAAATTGCCTTTTCTGCACTTAGTTTAATCCTCTTGCGGATAACATATACAAACTGTCCCACTGTCAGGTCAGCAGGGACAAGGTACCTGTAATTTAGACGTGTATATTATAGGGTCAGAAAAAGGCTAAATTCCAATCCCACACCAATCTCTCTCCTTCTTAAGGATGCCCATTTGACATGAGAGGTTTATATAAATGTCATAATGACCAGTACCATAGATTCTTTTAGTGTGTGTTTTAAGAAGATCAACAAAACCTTGACTTATTTGAATTAAAAGATAAGCTCACTTAAGCTATCTGACAATTGCATGCAACAAAAAGTGATGTAAAAGAATCCAAAAACAATTATAAAGGAGAAATCATGCTTACTTTTTCTTATCTATGTTTGGTATATCACTTCTTTCAGCCTTCTCCACAATTACCTTAAAAGCAAACACAACTAGATTTAGAGACAAATCAAGCTTCAAAAACCCAAAAAAGAATCAACAATTTGAGCTGTGTTTGATTTATTCACAAGACGCAGCAAATACAAAGTAAAGATGAGATTATAACATCTAACATGTTTCTCAAACAAGCAGCACAAGCAACTGCACTTATGCATCCTCTATCTAAAACATCTCATTTCAATTGAGATATCAAGGACACCATGTCTAATGATACTAGAGTCAGAGAAACAACACCAAAAGTATAAACATCTCTGATTATTAGACATCATCAACGGAAACAAACATTTTGAGAATGGAAGTGCATCCAATGCAAAGTATACCAGAGATTACATCATTTAATATATTTCTCAAACAAGCAGCACATGCAACTACACTTCTTCATTTTAGTTATCAAGGACACCGTCTATGATAGTAGAGTAAGAGAACCAGCAGCAAAATTATAAACATCTCTGATTGTTAGGGATCATCAACTCAAACAAACATTTTGAGAATGGAAGTGCATCCAATTTGTTCTGTTCCTTCACACATTACACTAAGTACAAAAAAACTAAAAACAATGAATTTTTGTCTTTTTCTTAAACGATCCAATTGACTATAACAATTAAGATTTTTATTATTACACAGTTGAGCTCTCAGTGAAAATCATACAACTTACTCCAAAAATATGTACTTTACTCATGTACCTTATGGTGCAACACACTACTCCAAATGCCTTTTAGCAATGACTTAAAACAATTAGCATATTACTTCAGATTCCAACCTTTAAATTTTATGGCACCTTATTACACCTGTTTCAATATATTATGCACTTGCTTTCCCAAATTTTAAGTTTCATGTCCTGAGCAAGTGACGAATGAAGTGTATATTCCCACAAAAAAAAAAAAAGGGGAAGCCCTTATAATCAAAACAAACATACAATCACAGAATCACTCTCATGAAAGATCAATCAGACAAAGCCTTACAGGTCACATTTATAAGAAGCTGCAGGACAAGGTGCCCATTAAACTCAATTATTGAACAAACAATAATCCTTGAACATGGTTTAAAAACTCCTAAACTCAACTTTTAATCAGATAAGACCTTGCAAACTTTTATACATAATGTAAAACATCAGATACTAAAGTGAGCAACCACTTCAATTCTGATGATAAAATTTAAACGACTGCAGAAGAAATTAACATCATTAAATTCTCACTGGAATTCTATCTGGGTATTTCTCCCTGATCCTAGCAGCCTCAGCTCGTCTCTTCTCTGAAAGATGAGAGATAGTCAGACTATCATGAACTTGATCTTTCCATCAATTTTAATGAGAATAGACTCCAGAAAGAAATAATAAGCACTTACCAAGATCATGCTCTTGCTTGAAGTAACTCTTTGCCATTGCTCCTATAAATAACCAAAACAAGATTACAACTAAACCCACTTAGCCATTTCTCACACTTAAAAACATTGACTATCCATGAAGACAAGCAGAAAAGAAAAGCAACAAACTCTCGTTTATTCCTAAATTACATTCCATCAGAATATTAGCTCCAATTGTCAAACTGAAAAATCGCAGAACAATCATCTTTTCTAAGCAATTTGATCCACACAACTACCAGACAAAATTAATTTAAATCACCAAAAGTAGAATATTTCAAGAATCAATAATCCAAAACAACACTAACACAATCCCTTACCTAAAAGTTCAAATTAACATTCAAAACCGTCTAAAAAGAGAACCTTTAATAATCTATTCAACCCAAAACGTAAACAATTATAGTGGGTAAGAACGCAATTACGCAAGCATGAAAAGAAAGGGGAAAACTGAAAATCAAAATCTGAAAAAAAAAGGAATATTGCTAGAACCTGCTGATGAATACAAAAAATAACTGAAAATTTCGGCTAAAACTAGGATTGATTGCCACAAGCCCAAAACTAAATTAACAATTACAAGGAACAATAATAATAATTTTCAAAAACAGATTGAATAAAGTTAAGCAGCAAACTTACGGGTGAAAAAGAAGAAAGCTTTCTGATCAAAACTCTTGCAAAGCTCGTGGGTCGTACACAGATAAAATAAATGCTGGCTTTGCTTTTTTGCAAATATTTATATCAATCTCTAACCCGCATTTTGCAAATAATTGAGGATAATTATATTTTATTTATTTTAGAAACTTCAGTGTGTGTTTGCTTATACGTACTTCCTGACTTGTTATCCACGTACACAGCGGGCCCCACTACTTCACCAGAATTAAATGCTTCGATTGACTAAATGAGAAATGGGTCCCAATTTTATTGTAAACGTGGCGGAGTACTTTTGGTTAGGATGGATGCATTTGGTATAGATGGATACACACAATTTAAACGTAATACGATAGCGCGAATATGCCCGGATCCCCTGGTTCTTTCTTGGAGACTGGACTGGACCCGACCGGCTTACTTTTTACGCATTTACTATTTTGTCCTCACTTCGAAGCTAAACTAGATCGGACCCGTTTAAGCCCGGCCCAATTCAATTGACATCCCAGTGTTTTGGGCTCTCAGGTTGTGTTCGGACTTTACACTACATTTTCAAGCCAAACCCACTTACGAACTGATCTGGCATTGATTTTGATCAGATAAGGTTTATACATAAAAATATAAAATTTCTTTTTCAGACAAGATCTACCAAAAAATTTATAAACGGAACCAATCAAAATTTGTCACATGGAAAAAAAAAAAATAATTGCTTTGCATAATAATAATTGCTTTGCATATATGACAAAAGCCTCATCAGCTTGGCTGCTTTTTCTCATGGTCTGGTCCAGATAAGTTCTCATAAAAACTCCATTGGATATAAGCAAATCCAATCAAAAACTCCATGCCAATTTCTTCCATCGATAAAAGATGGTTAAGAAGAATAACAAGCATAGGCCTTGGGCCTGGAGTATAATAAGATCTGTTTAAGGTAAAAGAAATGGCCAGGTAATAACGATACAATGATTTTCTACAAAACCCAAAATCCAATTACTGCTCCAATGAAGACTCCAATTTTTTAATGAAATTGGACCAAAATGAGCAAGAAAACAGAATTAAAGCCAAAGAAATAGAAAAATAGAAAACAAAATTGTAGTAGAGAGAGAGAGAGAGAGGAGATGCACTTTATTGCCTTTTTTATGATGCACGCATCCATGACAGAACAGTAAGGGGTACAGAGACTTCTTCTATGTCACAAGGGTGGAAGAACAGCAAAACAATCATCAACTGCAATCACACCAGGGAGAAGAACAAGGACGGAAAGAGATTGTAGAAAAAAAAACAGAAATAAATAAGAGAAGGTGAAGAATAATGAGAGACATGGAGCTGTAATGGAGTTGGAGAAACAAGCAAAAATAGAATCAAGAGTAGTCTATACAAGTGTTTTCTTGAAATGGGCTGCCTTTACATTTGAGTATAATAAAAGAAGAGAGATTCATGGCTTGTAAGGAGAAATGGCATGTTTAAAATCTCAAATAAAAGAAGAAAAAGAAAGTGCCTTTCTTTTCCAAATCTGAGCAACTAGAGTTTCACCCGTTCCTTCACTTCACTTGCACAAATTTTAGGAGTTTCTTTTCGAATCCATGGAATAACATAAGAAAGGATGAACTGGAAACCAATTCCAAGCGCAATAGAGCTTGTGTCCACTGGAGAAAGATGCAAGCTTGGCATGGAAGACTGGGAAAACATATTATCAGAACCGAACCAAGAACAGTCCTTGTTAACGTGGATCACTGGAGATGTGGATGAAGCATTTGGGCTAAGGCAATTGTTGCAAAGTGGAAAGGATTTTGATGGCAATAGCGTTGGTGGTTCAAGGATTGTTGATGATCATGAACCCGTTTTTGAGGCCGTGACAGGAATTGCAAGTGGAGTTTCAAGCATTGCTACTAATTTGGCTACTTCCTTTCCATCTGTGTTTGCTTCAATAAATAGCAGCAACAATGGAAATAGAAAAATTGAGTCAGTTGGTTTAGTTAGTCCTCAATCTTCTTCTTCTTCTTCTGGGGGGATAAATCATGAAACTGTTGGATTAGGGAGCAACAACAATAGTTTACAAAATCCAATCTTTGGTTCTCCACCTAGTAGTATGTCTCTTCCTGCTGCTTTTCCTCAAGGTATGGTGTTTAATCATCATCAAATTGTAGCCCCCGAGGAAAAACCGCAGATTTTAAATCCACAGGTGATGACGAACCAGCAACAATCTCATAGTGGGCGCAATCAAAATCCAAACTTTTTCATGCCATTGCGATTTCCTCAGCAAGAAAATGATCTCCTTCAGTCCCAACCCAAGCGCCAAAACTCTGGCGGCACGGACCCAGTGCCTCAGACAATCCCCAAGCTTCCAATTTTTGATCCTGGGGAAGAGATATTGTTCAGACAACAACACCATCATGTGGGTTTTCCTCAAGGAGTGCAATTTCTTCATCCACAGCTTCGACAAAAGCCATTAATGGTAAAGAAAGGAGGAGGAGGAAGCCAGCAGCAGCAGCAACATGTGTTGCTGGACCAGCTCTACAAGGTAGCTGAGCTAGTAGAAACTGGGAATTTCTCACACGCGCAAGGGATATTGGCGCGGCTCAATCAACAACTCTCCCCAATTGGAAAGCCTCTCCACAGAGCAGCTTTCTACTTCAAGGAGGCTCTGCAATTGCTCCTTCTCACAAATAGCAACCCAGTCTCTGCCCTGCAGCCTAAGAGCCCAACCCCATTTGATGTCATCTTCAAAATGGGTGCTTATAAAGTTTTCTCTAAAGTGTCTCCACTTATCCAATTTGTTAACTTCACTTGCAATCAAGCCCTCCTTGAAGCCGTTGGCGATGCTGATAGAATCCATATAATTGACTTTGATATTGGTTTTGGTGCTCAATGGGCTTCTTTTATGCAGGAACTTCCACGAAATAGAGTTGTCCCCTCATTGAAAATCACCGCCTTTGCTTCTCCTTCAACTCATCATCCAGTTGAGCTTCTCCTTATGCGCAAAAACTTAACTCAATTTGCTAATGAGATTGGTATAAGCTTTGAACTTGATGTTGTTAACTTTGATTCGTTGGATCAAAACTGTTATTCTCTTCCCATTTATCGATCAAGTGAAGATGAGGCTATCGGAGTGAACTTTCCTGTTTGGTCCTCTTCGAATAAACCATCTGCATTGCCCTCTCTGCTACGCTTTGTTAAGATGCTTTCACCAAAGATTGTTGTGTCTTTGGATATGGGGTGTGATCGAATTGATCTTCCATTACCACAACACATCCTTCATGCTCTACAATCCTATATACATTTACTGGAGTCACTGGATGCTGTTAATATGGCTTCTGATGCAGTTAACAAGATTGAGAAGTTCCTACTCGAGCCAAGGATTGAGAATACTGTGTTGGGGAGACTCCGTGCGCCTGATAAAATGCCTAATTGGAAGACAATCTTTGCCTCTGCTGGGTTTTCTCCTGTAAGATTTAGCAACTTTACTGAAACTCAAGCAGAATGTGTGATAAAGAGGACTCCAGCAAGGGGATTTCATGTGGAGAAGCGCCAAGCCTTGCTGGTGCTTTGTTGGCAACGTAGAGAGCTTATCTCTGCTTATGCGTGGAAGTGCTGAGGAGTGGCAACTTGACGAGCAGAGGAGTTTGGTTTGTCAATCAACTCACAGTTTATTAGATGTTCAACTTAATCTAGTACTGTTCCTGTTCAATAAGTTTTTAAAATTGTTGTTAATAATTGATGCCTTCTTCTGGGAATTACCATGATTTGTCTAGCTTGTGAGTCTCCTTTTGCTTGTTAACATCTAACTGGAAACTCTAGTAAGGAATTATTTGTTTTGAGAAATGAATATTGGTGGTGTAGCATTTTGATGTTGTTTCTGGTGGTCTTTATAAGAGATACCAGTTTAGTATTTGCATGTATAAGAAACAAACATGGTTTCAAGAGATAAGAGTGATTGCTTGATAAAAAGCTAACTTTTGTCTGTCGTTGTCTTCTAGTTTAACCTTCAATGGGTTGCTAAGTTGGAAATTTAATATCAGTGAGCTTCTGCAATTAATTAAGGTTCTTGTGGTCATATTCATCTGCTGCCTTTTTCATAATTCAGTGAAGCTCCTCCGTATAATTCGGTTGGCAGATAAAGCCAGGAAGGTTTGTTTTTCTTTTTTTTGTTTTGGTAGGTGACTTGATGTGAATTCAAGATCGAACACTGATATGATTGTACTAAGATTAGTTTTAGTCTTTAGAACTTTGAATCTCTTAGGAATGCATATTTATTGATTCTTGCTGTTTGATTGTCACACTTAAAAGAAAAGAGAATTGTGAGAGTTGGAACTTGAACTTGAACCCCTTTGCATTCCATCACTAGACCATAAGAGTTCAAAATTTCTTATGAAACGAATATTTTTACTTTGTATTAATTCTAGCATTAACGTGGCATATGAACTGGATCTCTAATCCTCATAAGTATTACAAGTTTACTTATTTTGTCTCAAACGTCCGAAGATTGAATAAAACTTCTCATACTCAATTATGGTTAAAAGGGATTGATATTTGATAACCGAAGTTTGCGGAAAAACAGAAGACAATATCTACAAATGACACCTGTTACTAGCATTATCATTATCATGTATGTTTCTAATTATCATCCACCTACAGTAACATGCTTTTGTTGAATTTTGTCATTCTTTGTCTGAATTTTTCGCTTCTTTCTTTATGCATGCATAGCACCAAACACGTAACGCGTCATTCTCAATTGTCTCTCTAATAAAATGTTACTCTTTATTATATTTTTAGTTTAGCAACTTTATATATTATTATGAACAGAACAAATTCTTGTCTAATAGTACAATGAATTTGCTATTTTAAAGATTAGTTATTGACTTATCGGACATCTACTAATCAACTCACATGGGTCGTGTTTGATTGAACCTCTCTACTTGCATAGGGAAAAAATGGAGGCCTTTGTTTTGATATCTCTGTATATATTTAATTATTTATTGAAGGTAGCCCATTGAAACTAAAGTGAATATTATATTATTGTTGAAAATATCCCTCAACTTCAATTTCTTATTTATATAATTTCTCAATTTTAAAATATACCTTATATATTGCTGTCTTGACTACATGCTTCATAGTCCACGTGTTCTGCACTTGAATACCACGAAATCATTTTAATCTTTTAGATCGATGAACCTTCCCTAGAGAATGTCTGGAAGAGATAAATTTGATACACCAGATAAAGTAGTTGAAGGCTCATACTTTTATCTCAGGTTCCAACAAAACAATCTGCTTCCCCTCCGACGTCAACTATAATCATACATCACTTTTCATTTTCTAATGTGGAGATGGAGAAAGTGCTTTTTCAGTTTAATAAAAAATTGGAGAAAGTATTTCTGTGCTTTTGTCACCAAGAAGATTCCAAGGATTGAGGATTTGGCAACAGATGCACTCTCACGAGTCACAGTGTCATGCTACACAATATCTTATGATCATGGGCAATTGAAAGTGGGTCACCTCTAAGTAATCATGTCTCGCTTTTAACCATGTAAACCTTCCTTCATTGATTTTCAGACACTATAGCTGTTATTAGAACAGTGGGGATCTAAAACCTCCCTCCGTTCCATTTTAATTGGTTAACATCTAATGTTTTGGCTCCTCTGTTTCTTATGCAAATCCTCAAGTACCTTGACATTTATTCAAATGGAATTCAAGGAGAATTACCAGGAACTGGGTTTGCCAATTTAACAAATATTACCATTTATCCTCTTCAGTTTCTACCTTTAAGGTATATGGAGCTTGATTTGAGTTACAATTTAACTGAGGGGAAATTGGGTTCCAACTCGTTCCATCTTACTAACTTGAAAGATTTGAGGCTGGATGATCACCTCATCAATGGAGAGATTCCTTCAGAGATTGGAAACCTCACCAAGTTGCAAAGCTTGGATCTTAGCAATGACAAACTTTCAGAGGACGGAAGAGTTGGTATCACTTGATTTGGAAGATAACTTTCTCAGTGCCTGAATCCCAACATGGTTATTTGATTTCAGAAATTTCGAAGAATTGAGACTTGAGGGAAACCAGCTTAAATTGAGAAACACCACCATATTACCAGACAACATCAGGCTAAGCAATTTATCTTTAAGGTCTTGCTACATTTTTGGGAAACTCTCAGTTCTGCTTTCTAACCAAACTTATCTTGCCCGTGACTTGGACTTGAGCTACAATAACCTCATGGGCACCCTCCCTGAATGGTTGAACAAAAGACAACCTCATTTGATTTCTTTGATTTTAGCAGACAACAAACGTTCAGGCTCTATTTCCCCTCTCTTGTTCAAATCAATTTCGTTGCAAAATGTTGACCTATCCAGGAATCATTTCTCAGGGTACTTGCCAGACACCATTCGTGATGAAGAACTTCCATACTCCTCACACTCTTGTTGTCGGAAAACAATTTTTCTGGACCAATTCCTAAATCAATCTCAAATGCATCACTCATAACACTTGACTTGTCCAAAAACAGATTTTCAGGCAGTGATTTCCTGAATTCTGAGTTCCTCTATGTCCTCGACCTTTCGTTCAACAACTTCTTTGGTAGGATTCCGGTAAATTTCAACAATATCAAAGTCCTTGTTCTTAGCCATAATAAGTTTTCAGGTATTTTGCCTCCAAACCTAGCAATTTTGAGTGTCACATTCGTTGATCTCCATATTTATAATCTTTTAAGGGTGGGAGATTATGAAATTTTTATCTAATCTGACAGAGCAGTCAAATTTTTTTGACCATTTGATCTACATTTAAAGTGTACTTGTAACTTAATTTTTAAAATATTGTATTGTTATTAGTGGTGTTTATGGACCGGGTAACCGGTACACGAGAAAAAAAAATTAATCCATTAAATTCAGTTTTTTAAAAACACTAATCATTAATCAATTCATTACTATCGGTTTCGGATTTTCAGATCGGTTAACCAATATTTTTCTATTAACTACTATAATTATAAAATAAATTCATAAAAAATTAAAATATTCAAGTTACTTAAAAATTAAAATTAGAAAATAAATATAATTCAATATAGTAATTAAATATAATGTTCAAATTACAATTATAAACTAAAAATGTTCAAAATATTTGAAAATTAAAATTACAAACCGAAAATATAATGATCCAACTAGTTAAACAAAAAAAATTCACACATATTAGATTATACATACATATATATATATATATATATATATATATATATATAAAGTTTCATTTTATTTTTTTTTTAACTTTATATATATATAAAAAAAATTATATAAAACCTATCGGTTAACCGACAATTGAAACCGAAACCGAAAATACATGCGAAAAATTGTATAAAACCGATCGGTTAACCGAAACTGAAATATATATAATTATATAAAATCGGTAGGTTAACCAAAAACGACGATTTTTTAGAACCCGAAATCGAAATTTATAAAAATTATTAACTATTAACCATAAAAATCGGTTCGGTTAACCTATTTTTCTGATCGATTTCGGCTCGTTTTATCGGTTAACCAAGTCCATCGGTTTTTTGAATACCCCTAATTGTTATTGGGTTGTTAAATGAATTTCTACGTAACAATGAGTTTTCTCATTTTATGTAACAACCAATTTGATGTATTTAATAAGTAATTAGTAAGGATGTAAAAATTGGACGGACCAGATCGATTAACTATGATCATGCCTTATTTCGGACTGATATATTATTTATTAAAAACATTGATTGATAATTGTTTTAAAATCAGACTTAGAAGTTTTACCAACTAAGCCATCCCACTAAATTGTTTTATCTTCTTTCTATCAAATATAAATATATAACTTTCTGTAATTGATTTCAATTATTTATTTATTTTAATGTATAAAATACATTTCTTACTAAAACCTAACATATATTCATATATTGCATAAAATGAATAAACTAATACAATATTCTATTTACTGACTATATAATTAATTAATGTTTCTAAATTGATATTTAATGATCAATATGATTTTTAAACGTATTTTTACCTTTTCCATATAATATATATAAAAAAAAGCGAAAACTTAATTGATTATTATATTATTATGTTACGAACATTATCTTGATGAACATTAGCATTTTGAACATTTTATTATGTATATTATTATTTAAAACATGTTTAAGGCCACAGATCTATTCCAATTATTAGCTTTTAACACTTGACCTTCTTTCTTTTTCGAGTTTATATTCGATTTGATCAGATTTGACAATCTTGTAATTATCAGTATTATTGTAATTAGTCTATACATTTTGCAAATTTCTTTTGTTTGATATTTTATTTAAAACTGAAAACTTTAACATCTTTCCAGTTGAGTAATTATATAAAAGAAATAAACTAAATAACCAAAAGTATATGAAGTTTTGCATTCGAGTGTTAATTCGGTGCGTTTGTGTACGTGTACGTATCGTCGGATCAAATCAAATCAGACATATTTGTCTAATTTAACGGTATGTATAGGAATGATCATGAGGCGGGAATTCCTTGTTCCCGGTGGGAATGGAAATATTTGTATGTAATTTTTCCATGTTGATATTAGTCAGTGTAGAAATTGTTCAAGTGATATTATTAATATTTAAATTGTATGTAATTTTACAAATATTTGTATTTTAATTGTATGAGATATTTATATTTAAATTGTATAAGATGTCTTTAATTTTAAGTAATTAATTATTAAATTTTGCAAAATAAATTTTATGAAATATTTTTGATTCAGATCAGAAATCTCCATCGGCGTCGGAAATCCTTATTGGAGTTAAGTATTTTTATTGGCAATGAAAATTTCCGCCGAGTACAGGGATCCCCAAGGAGGCAGGGATGGGGAGGAATTTTCCCCGCGTCCCCAACGAGGGGAGGGGCGGGGCAATAAGTGGGGAGCCACTCCCCGCCCCTGCCCAGCCTTGCCCTATGATCACCCATAGGTATGCACGTGTACGCACACTGCATATAGACACATCGAATTACACCCCTTTGCATTTGGACGATAAAAAAAATTATATCAAATGAATTATAAAAATATATAGAATATACTATAGAATATATAAAAGTCTGAGTATTAATTTTGGGATGATCATGCGGTGGAAATTTACCGTCTCTGGTGGGGACTCGACCCGAACGAGGTGAAAAATTCCCAAATTTTTTTCGGTTAGGGACGGAATAGAGAGAAAAAAATCTCCGCCCTTGAATTCGGAAAGAATTTATAACCTGATGTGCTTTTAGTTCTTCGGCAAATGCATCAATTAAGTCAAACTGATGCAACAGAGTTCTCAGTGGCATAATAAGGAAACTAAAGAATTTAGACCCATAAAATTCCTAGAATCAAATTCCCCAAACGAAAATACCAAAAAGATAAACAGATGACATCAATCATGTATTTTAGTAGCTTATCATTGTATTTTAATATGCATAAACGGACCTTGATATAAAAAGCTTAATAAGAAAACCACAATCTGTAAATGCATCCCAAACAACAAACAAGAATGCAGAAACTAGAAATTGTATATATATATATATATCAGATTTCTTTTCTTTCTATGAAAGCGACTGTTAGACAAAGAAACAAATACCTTAGAGCCACAACCTAATCATAGTCACTGCTTCTCTTAACCCAATGGTCTAAACTGCTTCTCTTCATCCACCGCTGATCCTCTACTAATTACCCACTCGTAAAAAACCACTGCGATGAATTCCTCCGATGACTGATTCTCTTCATCCACAGTTGATCATCAGCTAATTACCCACTCGTAAACAACTCCGATGAATTCCACCGACTGTTAATTACCCACTGGTCAAAACAACTCCGATGATTTCCACCGGCGACTGCTTCTCTTCAGTGTTTCAATTTGTATAATGCAATCGATTATTTTAATCAATTCAATCCTAATATTTTACCATTTCAGTTTGGCTTACAGAGGATCTTAGCTGTTTACCCATTGCAGATCCAACGGCGCGCACTACCGCGCATCGGAGTAGGGACACAGGGAATCATCACCTATCTAGTCAAAAAAATATATAGGGTAAATTTACCAACAAGCACTCAAATTTTTCTACAAATTTTATTTTGACACCTAAACTCTTATGATAATCGAATAAACACCTAAACATGAAAATTGTAATATATTTAAACACAAAATTTAAGATATTTTGGGAAATATATTGCGTGTAAGCCAATTTAAACCGACACATGACAGTCATATAGAAAATGACCTACACGTGTTAGTAAAAAACCCTTAAATCTAAAAAAAAAAAAAAAAACTAATATTCTACTTCATTTCCAGTCTTTAGTCTCTTCCTCACCTCTATCCATTCTGCTTGATCTCACCTCACCACCGTCAGTCTCACCATCGTCAAAATCACCATTGTTGCTGATCAAAAGACGTTATCGGACTCAGCCCATGTTTGTTTCTTCAGTTCTACCTCAACAGAGGCCGAGTGGTAATGGAAGCAGATCTGGATCCGGTAAAATGGAGATTGGGTCACCTTTGAGGCACCATTTTGATTCTTACTTGGTTAAAGCCGGTTCTTTCACCTCTTCTCCTACCTCGATTTTAACTTCTCCGCCCATGTCTCCTCCGTCAGACTTGCCGCTGATTTCTCCGAGCAGCCCTCAAGTTATTTGCAGGTCACTCAACTCTATAAGCGAGATTGCAGCATATATGCGTGGTTTTCAACTCGGAAAGATGAAAATCGGTCGAAGTTCCTGGGGCATGCAGAGTGAATTAGGATTCGGATCATCCCGTGGATCATCACTAAGACCCACCCAGATTCTTCAGCCTACCTTTTAATTCTTCTTCTCTCTGACTCTGAATATGAATGTTGAATTTGAAAATTTTGTTAATTACATGTTAAAACTCCTCTATAAATAGTAGAAGAAGAGAGAGAAATATGAAGTATCTCTATTCTATGGCAATGGCGAAAACTAAAGAAAAAGGGAAAAAATGAATTTTTGTGTACAGACATTGCATTGCTATTTGTTTGGTGGTTTGTTGTTTGTTATTTGGTCTAATTGAATAGGCAATGAATATTCTGTTATTTACATGACCTTGTGTATTTACATATTATGATTTGAGCTTCTTGTTTTATCTAGCATGTAGTGGTGCACCTTTGGGGAAGAAGGTTGCTGATAAATTCAAGGAAAAATCTCCCAATTTGGCCATTCCAAGGTAAAAACATAAACTCAAAGCAACTTTAATCTGCAATATAAATATCCTTAACAGTATTGGAATAGGGACCGAGATAGGAGGTAGGACAACAACAATAATATCATCAAGAGGAGCATTTGTCCTAGCTCTGCTTCAAAATGAAATGTGAAGTTATTTTATTTGTACAAGTTATGTAAGAGAAAATAAAGCAACTGCTGAAACATTGGATTCGGAGGGTTGGTTAAAGACTAGGGACATTTGTCATTTTGATTCTAATGGCTTTCTCTACATTGTTGATAGGTTAAAGGAATTGATCAAATACAAGGCATATCAGGTTATCAATGTCTTCTTTACTAGCCATTGACATAACTAAAATGATTTATATGATGTTATTTATGAGAAGTTGTAGGTTTCTCTAGCTGAATTGAAACAGTTACTCCATTATAGAGAGATGGAGATTTGGGGGCGACGAGAGAGATTTAAGAGAGGGAGAGTTTTATAATTATATTCATGATTTGTCACTGGTGACAAACGGTAACAAATTGGTTCACGCTCTAATTTAAATCTAAACTCACAATTGCTTCTACATCAGCATTTTATGTTTATAAATATTATATTTTGAAAGTTTAAGTATTTATTTGGTTATTATAATACTTAAGGTGTCCAAATGAATTATTTGAATAAATTGGAGTATCTAGCAATAGATTTACCTATATATAGAGAGAGAGAGAGAGAGAGAGAGAGAGAGAGAGGGAGGGAGGGGCGAAAAAAATTAAATGCTGTGCCATATTCTAAACTTTTTGAATGCTGTCCTTACGATCGTCAACGTGATTTTATGAGTGAGATCTGTATTAGAAGAAAGAAAACATTCGAATTATCAACTAAAAAGATACATGAGTAACATGAGAGCATCGAGAGCGGCGGAGGCAAAACTCCGACGAGGAGAGAGCCGCGAAAAAAATTAAATGCTGTGCCATATTCTAAACTTTTTGAATGCTGTCCTTACGATCGTCAACGTGATTTTATGAGTGAGATCTGTATTAGAAGAAAGAAAACATTCGAATTATCAACTAAAAAGATACATGAGTAACATGAGAGCATCGAGAGCGGCGGAGGCAAAACTCCGACGAGGAGAGAGCCGCATAGAGGTATAGGGTAACTTGACTTGCTACGACGTCGTTGGATCTAGTTTTCTTTTTTTATTTCGAGTCAGTCCTGGGACCCACTCAACCAGATTGGTGAGTTGATAATTGAGCAATGGTAAGATACCTGTGTTCATTGGCCCACTCAGTTCTGCAGCTTGGGCAGGGGGTAAGCGAAATCGTGAGCAACACGAACCGCCATTAATATATTCGCATGATCTAAAACCCTTTCCTTCTTAGATCTAAACCCTCGAATTTGATGCTTCTCTTTTGGGGCGACGGGAAGGATGGGGATAATCAGAAGCGGGTTCTCATTCATCGTGGGGACGGTGTTGCTCAAAACTACGACGTTCCCAACATAAGGAAGCTGACTAACACTGGCCTCTTAGGAAGCCCAAGAAGCGAGGCAAGGATGATTGATTTTGGGCATTGCAATCATGAACTACTTCTCTTTAGATTTTAGGTTCTTGCATTACTGATTTCAAGGTTATGGGGTTATTACATACAAACTCGAGTTTTGTAAGTGGCTTACTTGTATTAACGTTCAGGGTTTTGATATTGAGGAATTCAATGTTAATTTACACTGGAAACGAAGATTTATAAATTTTATGCTTCTATTGTGTTGTGGAATTTACTCAATTTATGTACATAATCCATTTTTTTATTTATTGGGATGGTTGGTTTAATCTCTTGACCTGATGTGTTGCCGGTTGACAGATCTTAATGGGGGAAAGACAGACTCAAACTGGAAACTTTGAATTGCCAATATGTATGAAGAGAAACAAAATGCTGATGTGCGAGTCCTCCGTTGATTGAGAAGGAACAATTGTACATCTAAAAATGCTTATATGTTCATCAAAGTATTAGATAGTTGTGTACAAATTGAAATTCATTTTTGGCAAATGATGATCAATTAAGATGTATCCTGTTCAATTATAAGCTGGGATAGATATGATAACTCCATAATTCTGTTAATTCGTATTGTTCTCTGAACTCCAAAGGTAATTATAATAACATTCAGAAGTCACGGAAGGTTTCGTAGCTCATGTTTCTTTTAGTGGTGAGTATGAATGAACCCTTGTATAATAGTTTACTTGGTAAGCCATGTAGAAGCGGAATACTCAAGTTTCCTCAGAGGATTCCTTAGCTTCCTTACACACAAAAGCTAAATGTGGAGTCCCTTTGCGCTGACTTATGGTTCTGGTACTCTCTTGGTTAATGCTTGGTTTATTTAGTAAACATTTGAAGAAAAAGAGTTATATGGTGTCTTGATCAAAATAGATGTTTATCTGCTTGTATTGTTTTATTTTTCAGCATGTTCAACATGCTGGAGTTTTAATGGCTTTATATTGATTATGAGACTTTGCCTCTAATTGATTGAACTCATGCTCTGGAATGCTCTTGCTGGATCTATGAATTTTAAATGTACAAGTTTTACTTATTGATTCTACAGTCAGCTACAACTGAATAAGGGTTCTCATGTGTAAAGGTTCTACTTCTGGATTGCATATTTACATTACATATTGACGCTAGTTACACGTATTGAATTGACTTCAAATATCATATCCAAAACAAAATCTGGTAAGCTGAAACTATTTGCCAACTTAGGGTTGATATCTTTTACTCAATGATGAGGTGCAAGTCACCTGAAATGGGAGGAACCTGATCATTGTCTATTGAAGGTGAGAGCAAATTCAAATTGTTCTTCAGCTTGTACAATGCACGCCACTCATCAATGCATGCCCGTTGAACTGGACCAATATTTGGTAGTGGTTTCTGGTATAGAAGTTTCATAATATTTTCTGTTTCACCAAGAAGGCAAGCTGCATGCCGCACACTTTCTTCCCGTATTTCAATTGAGCAGCTATAACACTTAAGGGATATGGTCCGTGGTAAATTCGTGAGACAAGCACCCAGTATATCTGAGATCAGAAGGCTCACTACTTCAAATAATAATATTGTATCGCTCTGGCTCTTACTTCCATAATTCTGCAGAACAGTTTGGCTTATTCTATACATGGAATCAGCAGCCAAGATCTTGACTGGCCTCTTCGCTGGGCACTCTTTTAGATATTGATTCATGTTTGCTACCTTAAATTCCGAATACCTGTTTTTTGCAGCATCAGCAAGTCCTTCAAGTATTTCCTTCGCACTTTGAGCTTGAAAAGACAGTTTATTAAGGTCCACGTCTAGCCACTTATGACAGAGATCAACTCCTTGCCAGATGGTGTATGCTGCCTTCCTGTTGTTGGCCATTTCCCCCTCTTGATCGAGGTTGTCTTCTATGTGTTTGACATAAATGAGGCCTTCATGTACACTTTGCATTAACTGCTTACGTAAGTTGCTGCTTATGTTTGGAATTGCAATGGCAATGGCTGTCAGAGTCACAACTGGAAGAGACCAACAATTTGGAGGCTTTTCAGAATCTAGAGAAGGAACCAGGTCACTGTCAAATTCTCTTACTCCCTGAAGTCCTATAGATGATTTTTCCAACAATTGTATAAGATATTTGGGCTGTTTCTTCTTTCCCTTATGTATCCATTCCTCGATAGCATCACGATTTTTCTTCATCATCAGCTCAACCAGTTCACACTCTCCTTCAAGATGCAAAACAAAACGGCTAAGATCCATTTTTGAGCTGGGCTGTGACTCTGATCCTGAGTCAGTTGAAATGCTGTCGGGTTTGAACTTCACCAACTTCTTGCAGGAATTGCAGAATGACAAAGTTTGGCCCACGAGATACACAGAAATCAATCCAATAACGTTGCTTGCCATCACAATTCCAATTTGTATTGCAATGCACAAGTTCAAGATTCGAGTTTTTGCATCATGGGCAAGTTTTCGGCAGTGCCGGTTCCGGATTCGTATTGTAAATGGACACTCTTTCAGCTCCACCAGAAACTGGATCCAGTAATTTTCCACTTTGAATACTTTGTGTTTCCTCTTCTTATCTCTTGATGGGGACCTGAAATTTACAGCAGTGAACCATCTGATGGCCGGGGCGATGGTACCAACCCCTATCGCAATGGTCTGTGTAACAAGAATTAAGACGGTTGACCACTTATAATCAGAGGCTCCATTGCAAAATTCAAAAGACCAGGGCATGAAGTAAGATCTTAGCATGGCTTCTGCTAAAGTCAGGGCACCAATGAGGCACAAAGCACCCGCAGCAGTACAGGTAACTGAACGCCCCATAACAAATTGGGGGCTGCTAGTGTGAGCCATCATCCAGAATTTCATTAGCTTGTGTCTTAGCCTCTTCTCTACAGCTTTCTCATTTTCCTCTATGCATTCTTTCCGACCCATTTCATATTTTTTCTTGTACTTAAACTCTAAATATTTCTTAGTAGTCGGCACAGTTATAGCCGAAAAGCTCAAGATTAAAAGCAAAACAAGTATGAGAAACATGATTACTGCATGCTCAATCCAGTAAAGATAGATGACACCAGTGCCCAACTGGGTGCAAATATTAACAATAACAGTAATGACAAGTATTCCCAGAGCTATAATATTCATCATTATTTCTTTATTTTCCATAGTTCCAAGAGAAGGCATAGAATTACCCATCACTGTACAGATCAAGGCACCACTGCTAAGCTTAGCAAGCTGATCAACACGCCGAGGCATAGGGGTATTGAGATCCACAGACAGCTTGATTGCCACAGCTATTATGGTCAATGAAGTGGCATTGATGCAGAACCACTTGTTAGGGAACCAGAACTTGCCACAGCGAAAGCCATGGATGAGATCTTTAGCCATGACAATTGCACAGGCTAGAGATGCCACTGCTATATAGATGCCAATCCATGGAAGTGGCTCACTGAATTTTGCTTCGTTCAGGAACCCCTCAGCGGTGCAGCCAAGTTTAAGCATCTTGGTCCTTTCTGCTTTCTTCTTGATTGATTGAACTGTCTCAAGGTGTTTGATGAAGTGCAGAACCAAAAATGAAGATAAGAATTACAATAATTTGATTGGAATGATATGGTTTGACAATGTCATCTTCCAGAGCCAGATAAAAGTCAAGTTGAGCAATTTAGACTATACTGACGTGTAGAAATTATGAATCATGTATGATTGTATGCATATGTGGTGTGGTGGCGGTTTCATTTTTCCACTTGCCAAACTCACAGCCACTGATAAGTGAAGATTTTGATTTATTATTATATAAATTAATTATAATGGAGCAGTTAAATTTCAATTGGCCAGAATTATTTTGGCTGAATACGTGTTTGATGGTATCATTACATGTCATTACTACGGCCTCTTTTTATTTTTATTTTTGTTTTTACCCAATACTAATAGCATGGTATTGAACCTTCTGGAGAAAGTGAATTTTTTTTTACTTGCATGCTGTGATTTCTGGTTATTTAGGAAAAAATATATGTATTTTTGTCAAGTTTAGGTTTGCAAAAGTAAATTATTTTTTTTTTTATCAAGTATAAGGTGGAAAATATATATTAGGTCATAAAAAAACTATAATTGATAAAAAAAAATTAGAAAGAAAAATTGGGGAATTGGTGAACCTTTTCATAATCTGGTTTTCATTTTTTTTTAATATTTTTTATTTAATACTTTCTATTTTTTGTGTTAATTTTTTGTTATTTTTGCCATTGAATTAAATACATGAATCAATCTTATTTTACGTGTTTTGTTTGATGTGCTTAGAAATTTAATTTTATAATTGATAAGTTCTAGAACGTCAGAATTAAGAACGAGAAGGTTAAGGGGCAAAATAAGCTAGAGCCTATCCACGGTAAGCAGTGGCTAATATGTAAGACAGATGAAAACTAATCTCTGACCTGCAGAAGATAAGCACTCTTATGCTTAAGTTTGAGAGAGAGAAAATAATGAGAGAATGGAGCATCTCTAGGTTTCTCATACCTGGATCTTTACTTCCGGAGTATTTATAGAGGATTTGAAAGACCACTTGAGTGGTCTACTCTGATGTCAGAATAGGTAGGCGACGATGTGACAAAGAATAGACAAGAGAATAAGGCGGTGATTTGTGTCAGTGGATTGTTCCTGTTCAACAAGTTTTTAAAATTGTTGTTAATAAGTGATGCCTTCTTCTGGGAAATACTATGAATTGTCTAGCTTGTGAGTCTTCTTTTGCTTGTTAACATCTAACTGGAAACTCTAGTAAGGAATTATTTGTTTTAAGAAATGAATATTGGTGGTGTAGCATTTTGATGTTGTTTCTGGTGGCCTTTATAAGAGAATACCAGTTTAGTATTTGCATGTATAAGAAACAAACATGGTTTCAAGAGATAAGAGTGATTGCTTGATAAAAAGCTAACTATTGTCTATCGTTGTCTTCTAGTTTAACCTTCAATGGGTTGCTAAGTTGGAAATTTAATACCAGTCAGCTTCTGCAATTAATTAAGGTTCTTGTGGTCATATTCATCTGCTGCCTTTTTCATAATTCAGTGAAGCTCCTCCGTATAATTTGGTTGGCAGATAAAGCCAGGAAGGTTTGTTTTTCTTTTTTTGTTTTGGTAGGTGACTTGATGTGAATTCAAGATCGAACACTGATATGATTGTACTAAGATTAGTTTTATTCTTTAGAACTTTGAATCTCTTAGGAATGCATATTTATTGATTCTTGCTGTTTGATTGTTACACTTAAAAAAAAAAGAGTACTGTGAGAGTTAGGAACTTGAACTTGAACCTTTCATTCCATCACTAGGCCATGAGAGTTCAAAATTTCTTGTCTGGATTTTTTTATATTTATGAACCGAATATTTTTACTTTGTATTAATTCTATCATCAACGTGGCATATGAACTGGATCTCTAATCCTCATGAGTATTACAAGTTTACTTATTTTGTCTCAAACGTCCGAAGATTGATTTGAACTTCTCATACTCAAACCACAAGTATTTCATCTCCGTTCTTCTTGATATACAAAGTAAATTCACTTGAGCATTTTTCAAAACCCAAGTTTAGCAAGTATGCATCAATTCTGCTATACCAAGATCTTGGCGCCTGTTTTAAGCCATACAGGGCCTTCTTCAAGCGATACACCTTCTCTTCTTTTCCTTTAACAACAAAACTTTTTGGCTGTTCTACAAATATTTCTTCCTCTAAGTACCCATTCAAAAATGCTGACTTGACAACCATTTGATGGACAAGCCAACTTTTTTGAGCGGCAAGAGCCAACGACATCCGCACGGTATCCATCCTAGCAACTGGAGCAAAAGTTTTTGAAAAATCTACCCCAAACATTTGAGCATAATCTTTGACAACCAACCTTGCCTTATACTTGTTTACAGAACCATCAGGATTGAGTTTGGTTCTATAAACCCATTTCACTCCTATAGCATTCTTGTGATTTGGTCGGTCCACCAATTCTCATGTTTGATTCTTTTCAATCATGTTCAGCTCCTCCTTCATTGCAACTATCCATTTTTTATCAGCAACAGCTTCTTCATAACCCACTGGCTCCATTACAACAACATTACACCTTTGATAGATGTCAGAAAGCGACCGAATTCCTCTAATGGGTTCATCATCTACTGTTAGGACTGTCAAACATCACCTTAACTCCGCATTAGTATGATATTGTCCGCTTTGGGCCAAACCCGCACGGATATATTTTTGGGCTCCTCCCAAAATGCCTCATACTAATAGAGTTAGGTAAACTCTTTATATTTAAGGTGCTCCTCCCTTATATTTCCGATGTGGGATTTGGATTGATATCTCAACAATCCTCCCCTCAATCCAAGGACCACACAACTTATATCCTCCCCTCGAGCGATAATCCATTTGATTCGTCAAATCATCTTGTACCGCCGTTATCAACCAACGGGACACGCCGCCTGACCACCACAATATCAGGAAGACTTTCGACACAAGACACCAAACACGAATCTCCAATCTCGAGGTTATACCGGGAGCCTCCCACACAATGCAGTCCATTATTCCGGATCGTCTCCAAACCAGGCTCTGATACCACTTGTTAGGACTGCCAAACATCACCTTAACTCCGCATTAGTATGATATTGTCCGCTTTGGGCCAAACCCGCACGGATTTGTTTTTGGGCTCCTCCCAAAAGGTTTTATACTAATGGAGTTAGGTAAACTCTTTGTATTTAAGGTGCTCCTCCCTTATATTTTCGATGTGGTATTTGGATTGATATCTCAACATCTACGTCATCATTTTCCTCATGAAACTCAATCTTTTTGTCAGCATCCCAGCTCCAGCTATCTGACTCATGGACATCTCTGGTGATTATGACTTTGTTTCTTTCTGGCAAATAGATTCTATAGGCCTTTGAGGCTGAGCTATAGCCAACACAAACTCCAGGCTCTACTTTTTTGTCCAATTTGTCTCTCTTAACCTAATGAATGTAAGAGAAACACAAGCAACCAAAAATTTTTAGATTGACAAATTCTGGTTTGTAGCCATACCAAGCTTCAAATGGAGTTCTTTTACGCAAAGCCTTTGTTGGGAGTTGGTTCAGTAGATAAACCGCTGTGTTTACTGCCTCAGCCCAAAATTTCTTTGGTAGCCCTTTATCATGAAGTAAGCACCTTGCCATCTCCATAATTGTTCTATTTTTTCTCTCCACCGCACCGTTTTGTTGCGGAGTGTAAGGTGCGGTAAACTAATGTTCAATGCCTGCATCTTGACAAATTTTGTTAAATTTTTCAGAAGTATATTCAACTCTGTTATCAGATTTGATCACCTGCATCTTGCAACCACTTTGAGTTTCCACAAAAGCTTTAAACTTCCAAAAAATGTCAGCAACTTCAGATTTGAGCTTCATAAAATAAATCCAGCAAAGTCTTGCGTGATCATCAATGAAAGCAATATAGTACTTACTGTCATTCAATGATGGTGTTCTGATGGGCCCTCCAACATCAGTGTGTACTAGTTGTAATTTCGAACAGCCCTCCAAGCCTTATTTTGTGGGAAAGGAAGTCTTATTTATTTTCCGTATTGACAACTTCTACAGGAAGGTAGCTCCTTCTCCAATTGAGGTAGTCCCTTTGCAAGATTGTTTTTCTTCATAAAAAATACAGCAGCATGGTGAAAATGCCCTAACCTTTTATGCTAAAGCATTGCATTGCAATCTTCTTTGTGTACAGCAGCCTGCTCTTCTTGCATTAAATCTAAGGCAAAGCACTTGTTCTTCATTTGAACTTTGAACAAGTCTTGGCCTTCTGCATCTTTGATTATGCAACATTTATCTTCAAACAACACCTTATATCCTTTTTCCACAACTGAGGAACACTCAAAAGGTTTTGATCAATTTTAGGCACATATAAAACATCAGAAATGAATTTCAAACCTGTGTGACCTTCAATTGCTGTTGTTCCTTTGCCTTCCACAACGATATATACCCCATTTCCAATTCTGACTCTAGAGATAGCAGTTTGGTGAATCTCTTTGAAGAGTTCACGATCGTAGGTCATGTGGTTTGTGCAACCGCTGTCTATGAGCCAGCTTTCGGTTGAGCTGCTAGTGGTGAAGCATGATGCCACAAACATTTGCTCGCCATTTTGTGGATTTTGAGCAGCATTAGATTCTCCTTATTGCTATGGAGACTTACATACTTTTTCCATATGTCCTAACTGTCTACACTTGTTGCATTTTACGTCCGGCCTCCACCAACACCTTTTTTGTGGGTGATTGGTTTTTTTACAGTAAGGACAAGATGGAAAAACTTGAGTGTTACCTTTTTTATTTTCATCTGTCGAACCTCCAGGCTGTTTGTTCTTATACTGCATTTTTTTCTTGGTTTTGCCACCATTGTAACCCTGCGATATGGCTTGAAGAGCACCCTCTGTTGTTCCTCCTTGTCTCATATGTCTCCTTTGTTCCTGTGCCTGTAGAGCATTCAACAATTCTGCAGGGGTGATGCTTGATGGGTCCTTCATGTTTTCCAAAGATGCGATAGTAGTCTTAAATTTTTCAGGAAGCGTGACAAGAATTTTATGCACAATTTTAGAATCAGAGAAGTCTATGCCAAGGAGTCTTACGTTATTGACGATGCCGAGCAATCTATTAGAGTACTCCTTGATCGTCTCTGATTCTTTCATCTTTTCTAACTCAAATTCTCTGCACAAATTCAACGCCTTCATACCTCTAACTGTCTTGTCTCCTTCATACTCTTGCTTCAAGAAATCCCATATCTCTTTGGCTGTTTTCATTGTCATTACTCTATTAAAAATAGAGGTTGCGACTGTTGCAAACAAACTAGCTCTGGCTTTAGATTTTTGCTGCTTCTTTTCCTTCTGATTTTTGATTTGTGCCATTATTGGGTTGTTTGGTAAGTCTGGAATTCCGTATTCCTCCTCTAGAGCTTCCCACACATCAATAGCGTCAAGGTAGGCTTCCATTCTAACAGCCCATCCTTGATAATTTGTTCCATCAAATATCGGTGGAGCAGCCACAGTAAATGGAATTTCTGTATCCATTTTTCTGGTTATGATTTTTTTGTTTCTGTGGTTGAATGGAAAGTGTTTATAGGTTTTGTGTTTTTCTTTTTTTTTTTTTTGGTTATTTGATTTCACAGATCCCTTTAAGATATAGCTCTGATACCAATTTGTTGGATTTAAGAACAAATACTATATTTAGGAACTTGCAGAAATCATATATTATTGAATGGGAAAGGCACCTGCTTATATATCAGGATTTTGAATTTTAAATGCAGAAAAATCTGCTACATAACAAAATAATCTAAACTGATATTTGACTACTTATTTGCTTAAGAATGGGACTAACATGAACTGATTCCTAAAAACTGGGACCTAAACAGCTTCAAAAAGTCACAACATTTAACATGCTTCATAGTCCACATGTTCTCCACTTGAATACCACGAAATCATTTTAATCTTTTAGATCGATGAACCTTCCCTAGAGAATGTTTGGAAGAGATAAATTTGATACATCAGATAAAGTAGTTAAAGGCTCATACTTTTATCTCAGGTTCCAACAAAATAATCCGCTTCCCCTCCGACGTGAACTATAATCATACATCACTTTTCATTTTCTAATGTGGAGATGGAGAAAGTGCTATTTCAGTTTAATAAAAAATTGGAGAAAGTGCTTCTGTGCTTTTGTCACCAAGAAGACTCTAAGGATTGAGGATTTGGCAACAGATGCACTCTCATGAGTCATAGTGTCATTGTAGACACCGGGTCCCGAGGCGGTCCAAGATCAGGATTACCCGATGATGAAATAGAAGACCGATTTTCGGCAAGAAATGTGAGAATCGATCGTTCCCTTGTCAAAGGTGTGTTTTTTCGGAAAATAATTAAAAAATTTATATTTTTGGGGAAATTAAAATTAAGATGGAGTAAAAAAAATATATATATTAATTTTGTTTCAAAATTTAAAATTTAAAAAAAAAAAAAAAGTCGCGAAGGCCGCCTGCGGCAGCGCGGGGCTGCCTGCGCGGCAGGCTGCCCCAGCGCGCAGGGGCGCCTGCGCCCAAGGCAGGCGCCTCGCGCGCAGGCCCCCTGCGCGCGAGGCGGGGGGCGCCGCGCGCCCCCCCTGCGCGCGAGGCAGGGGCCTCGCGCGCACCCCCCTACGCGCGAGGCAGGGGGCGCCGCGCGCCCCCCCTGCGCACGAGGCAGCTGCCTGCCGCGCGCGGTGCGGGGGCACCACGCGCGCAGCAGGCTGCTGCCGCGCGCGCCCTTGCCCTCTCCGCGCGACCTGGTCTTCGCCTGTCCGTTTTTTCCGCTGTTTTCAGTCTGATTTTTTTCTTGTTTCACCATTTTATGACATTTTTGATTAACTAAAAATGAAAGTCTCTTTTGTCCCTTGCCATTTTTGGCCAAGACAACCTTAAATGAGGAATTGGCCCTCATTTTTGGGAGGAGGACGAGAGATATTTGAAAAAAAAATCTCTTTGGCTTTCTTTGGTCTTGGATACTCTCCAGGAAGCTATTCTTTTTCTTAAAAATTCTTCAAAAATCTTCAAGCTTTAGTCTCACATTTTAGTATTTTTTTCTACTAAAAACCTTTGATCTTGGGTTGATTTGAGCAAGAAAAAATCAATTTTCTTGGCTTTCTCATCCCACAAAAAAAAAACATTTTTCTCAAATTAATTCGTTTAGAACACAGATTTTCATATCTTCCCAAAATACTTATCACTAAAATTGACAAGAGGAGCGGATCGGGACGCCACATTTCCGATCTAAAAATTCTGAGGGTAAACATTCTTGGACTTATTCTCTTTTATTTTTCTTGTACATTATCTATTGTTGTTAAAATTATTTTTGTTACTATTATCATGTCTATTATTTTTATTATTCATGTTTAGCATTTCATATGTTGATACCATGATTAATATGTTATTTGTTTTCTTTGATTTCCATGCTCTCTCATTTACTACCATTATCATTATTGTGAGTTTGCTGCCATGTTATTTATAATAATAATAATTATTATTACTATGTCGTTGCCTCATTTGCATTAGTATATATATTGTTATTATTTGCATTATCACCATCCTATTATCACTATTATTACTATTATAGTGGTTGTTATTAACTTATTTCCCCTTTTTTTTGCATTTATTATTATTATTATTATTATTATTATTATTTCGTTGTCATCATTTGTCCTAGAATAGGTCATCATTATTATTTTTGCAATCATTTGTTTTATTATTATTATTATTATCATTCAATACCCTATTATTATTATTGTTATTACTTATCATCATTATTATCATATTTGTTCATATTATACTCACTATTATTTATTATCATTGTCCATTATTATTATTATTATTATTATTATTATTATTATTACCATTATTATCATTATCATATGGTTTTATTGTGATTATTATGTATACTATTTATCTTATTTATTGTTGCATTGTTATTTACTGTTGATAATTTGATTTATTTTGCTGCATTGCTATCATTGTTATTATTATACTTATTATTTGTTTGATTAATTCACTTTGAATATTTACTAACATTTTGATGTTAATTTTTGTATGAGTTTTACTTGAATCGAGTTGTTTGGGTGTCGCCGCGACTCCCCGGATGGGTCGCGACACGTAGGCGGGTACCCCGGTTCGGTGAGATCTTTCTTAACCCTTTCTTTATGTCGTGTTATTTGTAAATATATATTTTTATTCGTGCACGCATGCGATAAAAAATCACAAAAATATTTTTATAATTAAATTGGAATTTTCATTAATAAAATCGGGACCAATGTCCCTTATTTTAGCCCGACAATAAAAATGTCACAATTAAAACGAAGAGTCAACTTTTCTACAAAAATGGGATCACTCATCCCGATTTTTTTAATTCAAGCAATCAAAAATGACTTTTCGAACCCGCTTCAAATTAATACGAAGGAACCAATGTTCCTAAATTTCGAACAAGTGCGAAGGAACCAACGCTCCTTAAATAATGCCCCGATTTATGTATGCTCTTTTATTTTAATCTTGGGTGAGTGTTTTAAATTCCAGTTCATTTCTTTTTTTGGGCCCTTGTAATTAATTTTGGGGCAATTTTATTTATCTTTTGGGGATTGTATTCCGTCCCACTTACATCTTTGATCTCCTTTTATTGGGGTTGTATTCTGCCCCTATTTTTATTGTAATTGCGTGCTTGCGTGTTTACCGTTTTCATTTATTGCTTTCTTTATTTACTTTACTTATCGCTTCCGTTTACTTTCTTTACGTGCTTGAAATGCGCTTTTATTTTAATGCATCGCTCGTATGAGATGAGAGATCTAATTTTAAGAATTTAAAAACCCATTTATAATTATCCAAAGCATAAATAAAAGGGAAGTTCCGGACACCATATCTCTGGTTTAGACCAATAGAGGTGAGAAACATTTTCCCAATTTCTTGCAAATTGGGTGGCGACTCCAAATACCTCAAAGGTGCCTTTAGGCGTCAATAGGCTAGGTTATTCTCCCCAATGTTCTATTGGGAGAGATACACCGATGATGTCTCATGGCGCCCATGATCAAAAGACGCGAACCTTCATGCCTCGAATCCTAAAGCGGATTCAAAGAGAGGGCCCTTGCTGGGTTTGCCGGGTTCGGCGCGCGTCACAGTCATGCTACACGATATCTTATGATCATGGGCAATTGAAAGTGGGTCACCTCTAAGTAATCATGTCTCGCTTTTAACCATGTAAACCTTCCTTCATTGATTTTTAGACACTATAGCTGTTATTAAAACAGTGGGGATCTAAAATCGCCCTCCGTTCCATTTTAATTGGTTAACATCTAATGTTTTGGCTCCTCTGTTTCTTATGCAAATCCTCAAGTACCATTTATTCAAATGGAATTCAAGGAGAATTACCAGGAACTGGGTTTTCCAATTTAACAAATATTGTTCTGCTCTGCATGTCAGATAATGAGTTTAACGGTACCATTGATCCTCTTCAGTTTCTACCTTTAAGGTATATGGAGCTTGATTTGAGTTACAATTTAAGTGAGGGGAAATTGGGTACCAACTTGTTCCATCTTACTAACTTGAAAGATTTGAGGCTGGATGATAACCTCATCCATGGAGAGATTCCTTCAGAGATTGGAAACCTCACCAAGTTGCAAAGCTTGGATCTTAGCAATAACAAACTTTCAGGGTCAATTCCATCCTCATTCTACCATTTGAGAGAGGTAAAAGAGGTGCATTCGGAGCTCAATCTTTTGTCCATGGAGATTCCAGCTGAGATAGGCAATCTCACCAAAATCAATTCTTTAAAATTGAATAATAACAATTCATCAGGAGAGATTTCTGCATCTTTTTAGAGGATGGAAGAGTTGGTATCACTTGATTTGGAAGATAACTTTCTCAGTGGCTGAATTCCAACATGGTTATTTGATTTCAGAAATTTAGAAGAGTTGGGACTTGAGGGAAACCAGCTTATATGGAGAAACACCACCATATTACCAGACAACATCAGGCTAAGCAATTTATCTTTAAGGTCTTGCTACATTTCTGAGAAACTCTCAATTCTGCTTTCTAACCAAACTTATCTTGCCTGTGACCTGGACTTGAGCGACAATAACCTCATAGGCACCCTCCCTGAATGGTTGAACAAAAGACAACCTCATTTGATTTCTTTGATTTTAGAAGACCACAAACGTTCAGGCTCTATTTCCCCTCTCTTGTTCAAATTAATTTCGTTGCAAAATGTTGACCTATCCAGGAATCATTTCTCAGGATACTTGCCAGACACCATTCGTGATGAAGAACTTCCATACTCCTCACACTCTTGTTGTCGGAAAATAATTTTTCTGGACCAATTCCTAAATCAATCTCAAATGCATCACTCATAACACTTGACTTGTCCAAAAACATATTTTCAGGCAGTGATTTCCCAAATTCTGAGTTCCTCTATGTCCTCGACCTTTCATTCAACAACTTCTTTGGTAGGATTCCTGTAAATTTCAACAATATCAAAGTCCTTGTTCTTAGCCATAATAAGTTTTCAGGTATTTTGCCTCCAAACCTAGCAATTTTAAGTGTTACATTCGCTGTGGGAGATTGAAGAAACTTAGCAATTTCAACAAGCTCTGTAACTTGAGCTCAAAAGCAAGAAAAAGACGAAAGAAAGAAATGAGAAGAACAATGAATACTTCACATAAAAAGTACCAGATACATCCATCTATTTATATACAAAAAAAAAGAAAAATAAAAGGATAAAAAATAAAACTAATCCTGCCAGCTCAGCAACTAATAAATAATATATTTCTTCATCCCCTCCTCAAGGTGGAGACTGATAAAAATCCTTCAGTCCCAACTTGAATAACAGATTGTGAAATTGAGGAGCTAAGAGACTTTTGGTAAATAAATCGGCGGGCTGCATGGAAGTACGAATATGAGAAGGCACGAGGAACCCCTCTTTATACTTATTTCGGACCAAATGACAATCTATTTCTAGATCTTTGGTCCGTTCATGGAAGACGGAATTAGCAGCGATGTTAATCGCAAATTTATTATCACACCAAATCTGAATCGAAAGCTCAACCTGGCAGTGCAAATCTTGAAGAACATAACAAATCCATTGCAACTCACAGGTTATGGTAGCTAAGCTACGGTATTCAGCTTCAGCAGAAGATCGAGAAACTGTGGTTTGTTTCTTGGTCTTCCAAGAAATCAGTGAATCATTAAGAAAAATACAATAACCTATTACTGATCGTCCGGTATCTTTACAAGTAGCCCAATCAGCATCATAGTAGCCTTCGACTTTCATTAACACATTAGCAGGAATAGACCGAAAAGGAAAAAATAATCCTTTTGCTGGAGTAAGTACTTAAGAATATGAAGAGCAGCATGCCAGTGAGATTCACAGGGAGATTGAACAAATTGACTAAGTTGTTGTGTAGCATATGTAATATCTGGTCTCCTGAAACCAAGATACAACAATCTACCAATGAGCCTTCTATAATGGGCAGGATCATCCATCTTTTTTCCAGCATCTGAAATTAATCAGTAGCCTTTGACCATAGGTGTAGGTACGAGTTTGGCACCTATTAAACCAGCTTCATGAATTAAATCAAGTGTATACTTCCATTGATTAATATGCATGCCCTTCTGAGATCTAGAAATTTCCAAACCTAGGAGGTATCTTGCTGGACCTAAATCTTTTATGGTAAAAGCATCATGCAAAAAACACTTGACTTCTGTAAGCGCTAGCTCCGAATTACTAGTGAGTAGGATATCATCCACATAAACCAATAAAGCTACAAAAATAGAATTAACATCCTTAACAAAGAGACAATGGTCATGAGCACTTTAAAGAAAACCAAACTATTGTAGCTTATCAGTAAGTTCAATATTCCACTATCGGGACGCTTGTTTCAAACCATACAAGGGCCGTTTTAACTTGCAAACCTGTCCATCAGTAGCTTTGGTGTGACCTTCTGGTGGTTGCATGTAGACATCCTCATAAAGATACCCATGTAAGAATGCATTATTAACATCAAGTTGATGTAAAAACCAGCCCTTGGAAGCAGCAAGAGCTAGAAGAATCCTTACAGTCACAGTTTTAGCCACTGGAGAGAAGCTATCAACATAATCCACACCTTCAACTTGATTATATCCTTTAGCGACTAATCTAGCTTTATAGCGATCAATAGAGCCATCAGCATGTAACTTGACTTTGTATACCCATCTACTGCTAATGGGCTTCACTCCTTTAGGTAAATCAATAATCTCTCATGTATGATTATCCTCTAAAGCTTGAATCTCCTTCTGCATAGCCTGCATCCAAGCAACATTTGTCTTTGCTTGATTATAGGACACTGGTCCTTGAATGTTAGAAACATTAGCTAAAAAACACATGTATGCAGTATTGAAACACTTAAGTTTGATGAAAGGGAAAGCATGTGGTATGTGAGGAGATGTATGGGTAGAGTTAAGGACATAATCTGTCATCCAAATAGATTGTTTTTTGTGTCTATGGGTCCGGTGGGAAAGAACAACCTCTCCTTGATCAGTAATGGGAGGACTCCCTACTTCATGATAACATTATGGTTCTTGAGGAGCAATGGCAGTAACCATAGTATTAGTAGTGTCTAGGGGTGTGTATCACCCGACCCGACCCGAAAAAACCAAAGAACTCGAACCGAAAATGCAAATCGGGTAGGGTTATTTGGGTTGTGCGGGTCGGGTCGAGTGTGAGAAATGGAGAGTGTTCGGGGTCGAGTCAGGTCGGGTTAAAACCTTAGTAAACCCGACCGGACCTAAATGGAGACCTATATAAGCCAAAAAAAAACCCAAATTCAGTTCTTCTCTTCCTATTTTCCGATATCATTTCTCTTAAAATCCCTAAAATCCCAAATCCGTTTTGCCCTAGCGCCGCCGCCGCCTATCGCCATCGCATCTCTCCACCACCGGTCGCCGTCACGTCTCTCCATCACCTAGTGCCACCAGAGGTAAACATCGTCTCTCATCTTCTTGCCATTTTTCGTATTTCACTTGCTGTGGAGCTTGCTTAACTCTGTAAAACATATGAAATATTCTTAATTCTGTAGAAATTCTTAACTCTGTGAATTTTTCTTTTTTCCTTGAAATGAAAATCCAAGGAATATATATATATATATTATTAACCGTTGGCTTTTGTTGATGTATTATTCTCTACTGACTTTAAGCTTTTCCTCAAGCTTTTCCTCAATTTACTGTTATTTGCATATACATATATATCTGTAAGTTAGTCTTTGTTTGTTTGTTAAGAATAAAATTGGAATTATCTTTAATTGGACCTCTAGTGGCTTAAGATTTGAGTGCTTTTCTCCTTGCGTTTTGCTGCTCTGTTAACTGGGGAGAGATGTTTTGCTATTCTCCATGCCAGCTGGGTTTTTGTGGCTCTCTGCAGATTTTATACAAGATAATATGCGGAATCGTGCCTTCATGCTTGTCTTAAGGGCCTCTTTTGTCCTTATTTTATTTTATTTTGCCTTTTAAGTCCTCCAGTGGTGCTTATCCTTGTCTTTTGCTCATGGGGCTCTTGCATTTTTTTCTGATTTTTTACTGGTTGGTTGGTCTTATTGTTTTGGCTGATTGCTGGGCAGCCTTGGATTGGTGTATGATATGGTGTTTTTTAATTAATGGATTGGTTTGGCTTATAAAAAAATAAATAAATAAAATTGGAATGCTATAATAATTCTTATTTCAACCATTAATTCCTTTTTCGTTTGTTTTCATATTTGTTGGATGAATTATAATTAAACAAGTCAAAATTGGAATGTTATACTTATTAATCATTCTTCTTTTTATTTCTCTTGCTAGTTATTCCATTAAATGCGTTAACCTCTTCACAATTGGCTTTTCTTGGTGCAAATAAGCAGTACTAATTCATATACAATTTAAATTTTATTTTATTTATTATTTGTTTTTAATTTTATATTTTATTATTTTTTATAACATATAATTAGGTGATTCGTGAATTAATTGAAGACCGAAGAATAGTTACTTCCATGGATTTTGATATTTATTGTTATTAATTAGTATGTAATATAAGCTTTAAAAATTTTATAATTTTTAGTTTATTGTAATTTTTATATGTTTTATGATGGTGAAATGTTATATTAGTTTAATAGGATTTTAAATTTTATGTTATTTAATGTAATTTATATGTTAATTAACTTTAATTATATTTTATTTTATTATATATATATATATATATATATATATATATATAAATTTCGGGTTTTCGGGTCGGGGCCCGATAAATCTCGGGTTGGTCGGTTCGGGCCCCTACTCCTAAAAAGGGTCGGGTCAGGGGGGATTTGGTGGCTTCCTCGGGTTTCGGGTTCAGGTCAGGTTGACCCGAACCCGACCGTTGCACAGCCCTAGTAGTGTCATTGATCGCAACTGGTGGATTTAAAGAAGGTTTGTGAGGTATTTCATCTTCAAATATGGGTAAAGGTAAAGGTGTATGGCTGGGTGGTGTAGCATGATTTCTGTATGGCATGATGGATTCATGAAAAATCACATCCCTCGAAGTCATAATGGTTTTGCTAGGAATATGATACAGTTTATAAGCCTTTTGGTTCATGGCATATCCAATGAAAATATAATTGTGGGCTCTAGTATCAAATTTCTGTTTATGAGAGAATACATTGGTTGCAAAACACAAAAACCCAAAGGTTCTTAGATGGTTATAGTCAGGAGGTTTATTAAAAAGCATTTCATGGGGAGTTTTCCAAGATAAGACTGATGAAGGTAACCGGTCTATTAAGTATGTGGCTGTTAACATAGCCTCTCCCCAAAAGGTTTGGTAGACCAGATTGAAAAAGCAGAGCTCGAGCCTGTTACAGTAGATGCCTATGTTTCCTCTCAACTACTCCATTTTGCTGAGGAGTATAAACACAACTTCTTTGGTGTATAATCCCATTTTCAGCAAATAATTTTTGGCACTCTACACTTAAAAACTCAGAACCATTATCACTTCTAATCTTTTTAATACTGCTGTTAAATTGAATTTGGGTAAGATGGATGAAGTTTCGAAGAAGAAGTTTGGTTTTAGATTTATGGTTCATAAGATAGGTCCATGTGCATCTAGTAAAATCATCTACCAAAGTGAGCATGTATTTTGCACCAGTAAGGGCAATTGTACTATATGGTCCCCATATATCTGCATGAACAAGTTCAAAGGGTAGACAAGAAGTAGTTGAGCAAATTGGAAAAGTGAGTCTGGTTTATTTAGCAATAGGACATATTTCACAAAAAAACAATTTCATTAAAAAGGATAGGTACATGATTCATTACATTTTGGGAAGGATGACCCAATCTTTTATGCCACAAAGAGTAATCACTATATTTGCCTTTTGTATTAACATAGGCATTATTACAAATGGATAAGGGCACAGAGCCTTTATTATAAACTGCTTCAATGACCTTAGGATCAAATGAATCATTGTCTAAGACATATAAACTTCCAATCACTTTTCCAATAGCAATCACTTTATCATTCAGCAGGTCCTGCAACTTGCAATGAGTAGGATAAAATAAGCAAGCAACATTTGCAAACTTAGATGGCCTATTAACTGATAACAAATTGTATTTGAATGTTGGAGTGTACAACACATTTTGGATATTGAGTTGCTCATGTAGTTTAATTTCGCCAAGGATAGTTACATTTTTTATTGACGAATCAGGCAAAGAGACCTTGCAAGGTGGATTTAAGGTTTTAATATGGCTAAAATGTTTCAAGTCTGCACACATATGTGATGAAGCACCTGAATCTATAATCCAAGTACCAGCATTCATACAATCAATTAAAGTACAAGCATGTTAAAGGAGCATACCTGCAAAATCTGCAAAATCTGTAAAATCTGAGAAATGAGTGGCTGTATTTGCATGATGTTCTGCTTCAGATAGATTTTTATTTTTCATCAGCTTCATTAATTCTTGTTTTATAATCTCAGATAATGATTGTGCTTCAAAATTTTTCAGTACTGCTTCTTCCTGCTCATCCATAGGTGAATCAACCATATTTGCATAACTTAATTGATTACCTTTCTTCTGTTTCTGTTTCAACTCTTTAAACCACTCAGGATATCCATTTTTCTTAAAACACGTTTCCAGCAGGTGTCCACTAGCATGGCAGTAGGTACAAAACCTATATGCCTTATCAGATTTCTTAAAAAACTCCTTCTTCTTCCCAACGTTCTTTGATCCTTCTGTATTCTTGGTTTGAGAAAAGTTTTTGGCAAACATAGCATTACCTTCAATATTCTCGCCATATCCAGCACGTATTAACCTCTGTTTTTCTACTCTGCTAACCATAGCATATACTCTGTTCATATTAGGTATTAGATCCATAACAAGGATTTGGTTTTTAATATGATCATATGTATCATTTAATCCCATCAGAAACTACATTATTCTATTAGAAGCATTAATATCCTCCATTGCCTTCATAGCACCACACTTACAACCACAAGTACACTGAGGTACAGGTTCAAAACAATTAAGTTCTTCCCATAATTTTTTAACTCTGTTAAAATAGATCACAAGAGAGTCATTACCTTGATCAATCGAGGCTAGTTCTCTTTTGATTTGATACTTCTGTGGTCCATTACATTCCCCATACATTTCGCGTAATTCATCCCAAAGATCTTTAGATGTTGTAATGTACATGAAGGAATCAACTATCTCCTTCGCAATTGAGTTTAAAATCCAAGCAATTACCATTGAATCAGCTCTACTCCATTCTTCGTAATCAGCAGAATTTTCCTCTGGCTTCTTAAAATCTCCAGTTATAAAACCTATTTTGTTCTTTGCCTTGCGTGAAATCATAACAGATCTACTCCAAAGCAAGTAATTATTTCCAGTTAAATGATTCGAAACCAATTGCATTCCAGGATTATCTGAAGGATGCAATTGGAATGAATCTAATTTTATTTTTATTCTCAACCATTGCAAGATCTAATCCAGAAGAAATATAGAAATCAAAATCAAAAAATATGAGCTAGATTACCAAGATCTATGCTCTGATACCATGAAGAAATTTAGCAATTTCAACAAGCTCTGTAACTTGAGCTCAAAAGCAAGAAAGAAACGAAAGAAAGAAATGAGAAGAAAAATGAATACTTCACATAAAAAGTACCAGATTACATCCATCTATTTATATATAAAAAAAAAAAGAAAAATAAAAGGATAAAAAATAAAACTAATCCTGCCAGCTCAACAACTAATAAATAATATATTTCTTCAGAGATGATGAAATTTTTATCTAATTTGATATAACAGTCAAACTTTTAACCATTTGAATTATATTTAAAGTGCACTGGTAATTTAATTTTTAAAATATTTTGTTGTTATTGGGTTGTTAAATGAATTTCTAGGTAACAATGAGTTTTCTCATTTTATGTGACAACCAATTTGATGTATTTAATAAAGTAATTATCAAGGATGTAAAAATTGGACCGACCAGATTAACTATAATCATGCCTTATTTCGGACTGATATATTCTTTATTAAAAACATTGATTGATAATTGTTTTAAAATCAGACTTAGAAGTTTTACCAACTAATCAAATATAAATATATAACTTTCTTTAATTGATTTCAATTATTTATTTATTTTTACATGTATAAAATACATTTCTTACTAAAACCTAACATATATTCATTTATTGCATAAAATGAATAAACTAATACAATATTCTATTTACTGACGATATAATTGATTAATGTTTCTAAATTGATATTTAATGATCAATATGATTTTTAAATGTACTTTACCTTTTCCATATAATATATATAAAAAAAAACGAAAATTTAATTGATTATTATATTATTATGTTGTGAACATTATCTTGATGAACATTAGCACTTTGAACATTTTATTATGTATATTATTATTTAAAACATGTTTAAATAGTTTATATTAATTATTTTTTGGCCACAGTTCTATTCCAATTATTAGCTTTTAACACTTGACCTTCTTTCTTTTTCGATTTTACATTCGATTTGATCAGATTTGACAATCTTGTAATTATCAATATTATTGTAATTAGTCTATACATTTTTCAATTTGTTTTGTTTAATATTTTATTTAAAACTGAAAACTTTAACATCTTTCCAGTTGAGTAATTATAAAAAATAAATAAATAAATAAACTAAATAACCAAAAGTATATGGAGTGTTAATTCGGTGCGTTTGTATAGTGTAAGTATCGTTGGATCAAATCAAATGTGATATGCTCATTTAATTTTACGGTATTCGCACACACACTGCACATCGACACATCGAATTACGCCCTTTGCATTTTTACGATAAAAAAAATTATATCAAATGAATTATAAAAATATATATATAATATAATATAGGATATATAAAAAGTCGAGTATCTTATCAAAAAAAAAGTCGAGTATTAATCCCATGCGCCCATGCAATTCATGCGCTAAATGGGCACGGCCAGATTTACTCATTATCATCCCAATCCTTTAATTGAATAGTCAGATCTAATGGGAACTTCAAACGGTATAGGGGAGGAATATAAAACTATATTTGTGATTTTGTGTTAACTGTTTTTTAGATTATGGTTTTGGATTCCCTGTTTTTTCCGGTGTCCTTGCCGTTGCTGCCATGGTGATTTCCGTCCATATCTTCTGTTTTTTCATGTGGTTTAATGTTTGATTATTCATTCATGCGAAATAACACAATTTAGCTCAATTTTTATAGGTTCACTCATGACCCAAATCAGCGGTTAGGAGCAAATGCCCACTGAGCAAACGGATCAACAGAGATTATTTCACTTAATTACTAAACTTTGCTTTTGAAAAAATCAACACCTTTCATTGTACCATGAATCAATGGGTTGATTTCACTCACGGTTACTGAATTTATCACTTATCGCGCAAAAGTAACCGACTTTTTTTTTCTTACTTAAATGTCACTGAAATTTTAACATTTTTTCAAAAAAAATCATTTTAACCGGAATCCGGCGAGGACCCTCGCCGGATTGATGACATGACATACCATATCAGAAACTACATGTCGTTTAACAATATCTATAACAAATGTTACATCTAAATCAATTTCACTCACAGTCATTAAACTTATAATTTCTCGCGCAAAAATAACCAATTTTCTTTTTTTTCAACTTAAATATTACTGAAATTCTAATACTTTTACAAAAAAGTCATATATTTACTATTTGTTGGCACGTGTAATATGCCATGTCATCAATCCGGTAAAGGTTCTCGCTGGATTCCGGTCAATATGATTTTTTTGCAAAAATGTTAAAAGTTCAGTGACATTTAAGTAAGAAAAAAAAAGTCGGTTACTTTTGTGCGACAAGTGATAAGTTGAGTGACCATGAGTGAAATTAACCCATGAATCAATTAATACCGAGAAAGCAAAATTAACTGAAATTTTTGGTTTTTATGCCTTGAATTGGTTGCCTTATAGGTCAAGAAACATCCGTCTTTTAGAGGAGTAGATTGAGACGACCTTTATTAAGCACTTAATTTTACACATTTACATTTGAATTTTTTTCAATTTTTAGATGTTTATTTTAGTTCTAACGGAGCATTTTTATTTGTTTTGTGATTTTAATAAGAAACATTTTGGACTTAATTAGAGCGTATTTGGAGTGCCTTTAGTTGTTTGGAACACAATGAGTGCAAATCAAACCTTAACCTTTAGCAAAGTTAAGCAGAGATTAACAGTGTAAAGCTAATTATTTTGTTTCGCGTTCAAATTTGAACTAGCCACCAGAGATATTCTAGACGACTTTTGAAAAATATTTAGTCTATTATTTAGGAATTAGATAACAGTTGTTTAGGCTATTATGTAAAAATTAGATGACATTTATTTAGAAGTCTTTGAATTGTATTTAATTTCTAATTTAATTTTTCTTTTTTTTTTTTTTTGAGGAATCTAATTTAATTTTTCTTAATTATCTAAATTAAGAATATCTCATTTAATTTAGGATTTTCTCTTCATAGGACTAGCCATGAGTGGCTAAACTTCTTAATTATGGTTAAAAGTTAATTCGAGCGTATGATTCTCCTGTTTATTGTGAGATCATTTTATGCTTAATTTCTCTTTAAGTTTATGTGGTGTTCATATTATTTATTGTAATTCAGAAAAATCATATTTTCATTGTTATTTATTATTTGTGCAATAAGAGCTCGTTGTTTATTTAATTAAATAATTTATAACTAATTAAGAATATCAAATATGTAATTATCTAATAGAATCAATAACTGGTGGTAACTAGTATAATAACACTGAAAATGATTATTATATTAAGTAAATGTATGATTTGGTTTGAATCAGTTTCGCTTGTAAATTGGTTATTTTAGGTTGGATTTTTCTAAATCATAATGCTTTTAGTAGATTGAATTTTTTCACTTGTAACGGGTTATTTGCTAATTAGGGGTTAGTTACAATCTTACTTTATTAGCATAATACTAAGCAAAAATTGATCGAGAGCGCTTGTCCGATGGCTATAATCGATCCATTGCATGGTTATTGAGTGCCTTTATCTATGATCAGTAAGAACTAAATTTTATAACGCGAATTCCTTTAATTAGATTTTCCCTTTGATAGTTTGATTAATTATTTCTTATTAATTTTTTGCATTTTTATTTTATTATTTTTATTTAAATTTCAGTATTCAAATATAAAATCCCATCTTTTATTTTTAGTTTGTTAATTTTCTGGTTATTTAAAAAATTAAAATTCGATCAATCACTGTAAATTCGATTTTAATCATCATTATTTACAAGTTAATTTTAGTTAAAAATAGAAATTTTATTTTTATTAATTTCGAAAGCCATCAGACAGCCATCCACCTTGCATTGCAAAAGGTATAAAAACATGCTGTTATGTAATTCCCAATCTTACCAATCATGTCATACTTGTTCCATTTTTTCCTTCTTTCAGCATATTGTTTTTTATGTTGTTGAATAATTAGCAAGCAAATTGTCTTCAAATCTTTTTCATGTCCGTCTTCTGAGTTAGAAAATTCTACATTGGTAAAATTGAACACGTCAAAATCAAATTTTCTTTTTTCAGGCCTGCTTCACCTTAAAGTCCATTGATCCAACATATGAGAAATGTTGCTTCCTCTAAATAAAATTCACCTCAGATCAATTGCATTATGATATATAGTTTCTGCATTTTGAAAGTGCTTCCCTGCGCCATTGCAGAAGGCTCAACTTACTTTATCATCAACTTTCATTGCAGTGAGTTGTCATCTACCATATACAAATGTAGCAATAACATGAGCTTTCCTCCTTTTTAACTGAGTACCTTAAACCATTATGGCTTTTCAACTTGAACTTCCATTTGCAAAATCTTTCACAGTTGGCTACAATTAACCTTTGCATCTATTGTTTGTGTGCATGAAGAAATTCATTTCCATCTGCCTTCTAAGCCATCAAAAATTCAAACTAGACAGGGATTGACAAGCCCTTCTTTGCTATGCTGTCCAAGACATCATTCAAAGCTTGACACAAGCCAGCAATCTGCAGAGTAACAACCAGGACAAACATATGAGATTATGAGAAATATTTTCCATGAAGGTATATTTTCCCAGCATGTGTATGCTTGTCTACGAGAGAGAGTGAGAATCGAGAATAAGACATAAGAAATATTCTTCTTGCTTGACCAAGTTCTTCAATAGATTTTGGATTACAGAGAAACTTAGACAACCTATTACTAACAAATGCAGATGCTGTGCAAGTGTAGATCACAGAACTTCAGTAGGCACAAGAATTGTATGCAATTTACGATCTTAGACAACAGCAAAGGGAAAGCTCCTACAGTCAAACAGGAATAATAAGCCGCAAATGGTACAGGCGAAAATTATATTCCAGTCATCAGATCGAAAAATGCAACATCAATTAGGACAATATGACAGCAACAACTTTAAAAGTTTTGCGCAGAATGCTATGGTAAAACTGTACAGTAATTTTCTAAAAACTAAGCAAATTATACCTTGTGTGGAGGAATCCCCAGCAAGGTGCCCAGCTCATCAAAGCTATGTGAAAGTATAGTTGAAAGCAAAAGCAAAAAATATAGCTTAGTACAAAAACCACAAGCAATGAAATTCGAAATAACCAAAAATCTAAAGCATCGAATTTCAACCTTTTATTCGCTTAAAGTTTGCTTGCACTAAGAAGATAGTGCTCAATCATAGCTCGATCAAAAATTGTCTGGCATAAGTGCTTTCTTTTTATCCAATTAAAGAAAAGGCATTCGGATACAATGATAAATGAATGAGAAATCTCAAAACAGCAGGAAAGAATTTATAACCTGATGTGCTTTTAGTTCTTCTGCAAATGCATCAATTAAGCAAACTGATGCAACAGAGTTCTTAGTGGCATAATAAGGAAACTAAAGAATTTAGACCCATAAAATTCCTAGAATCAAATTCCCCAAACGAAAATACCAAAAAGATAAACAAATGACATCAATCATGTATTTTAGTAGCTTATCATTGTATTTTAATATACATAAACGGAACCTTGATATAAAAAGCTTAATAAGAAAACCACAATCTGTCAATGCATCCCAAACAACAAACAAGAATGCAGAAACTAGAAATTGTAAAAAAAAAAAAAAATATATATATATATATATATACAAACAACAAACAAGAATGCAGAAACTAGAAATTGTAAAAAATATATATATATATATATATATTTTTTACAATTTCTAGTTTCTGCATTCTTGTTTGTTGTTTGTATATATATATATATATATATCAGATTTCTTTTCTTTCTATGAAAGCCACTGTTAGACAAAGAAACAAATACCTTAGAGGCACAACCTAATCATAGTCACTGCTTCTCTTAACCCAATGGTCTAAACTGCTTCTCTTCATCCACCGCTGATCCTCTGTTAATTACCCACTCGTCAAAAACCACTGCGATGAATTCCTCCGATGACTGATTCACTTCATCCACCGTTGATCATCAGTTAATTACCCACTCGTAAACAACTCCGATGAATTCCACCGACTGTTAATTACCCACTGGTCAAAACAACTCCGATGATTTCCACCGGCAACTGCTTCTCTTCAGTGTTTCAATTTGTATAATGCAATCGATTATTTTAATCAATTCAATCCTAATATTTTACCATTTCAGTTTGGCTTACAGAGGTTCTTAGTTGTTTACCCATTGCAGATCCAACGGCGCGCACTACCGCGCATAGGAGCAGGGACGCAGGGAATCATCACCTTTCTCGTCAAAATATATATATAAATAAATGTGGAGGCGAAAAAGAATTAAATACTGTGCCATATTCTAAACTTTTTGAATGCTGTCCTTATGATCGTCAACTAATTTTATGAGTGAGATCCGTATTAGAAAAAAGAAAACATTCGAATTATCAACTAAAAAGATACATGAGCAACATGAGAGTATCGAGAGCGGCAGAGGCAAAACTCCGACGAGGAGAGAGCCGCATAGCGGCATAGGGTAACTTGACTTGCTACGACGTCGTTTGATCTAGTTTTCTTTATGTATTTCGAGTAAGCCCTGGGACCCACTCAACCAGATTGGTGAGTTGATAATCGAGCAATGGTAAGATACCTGGGTTCATTGGCCCACTCAGTTCTGCAGCTTGGGCAGGGGGTAAGCGAAATCGTGAGCAACACGAACCGCCATTAATATATTCGCATGATCTAAAACCCTTTCCTTCTTAGATCTAAACCCTCGAATTTGATGCTTCTCTTTTGGGGCGACGGGAAGGATGGGGATAATCAGAAGCGGGTTCTCATTCATCGTGGGGACGGTGTTTGGCATCTACGTTGCTCAAAACTACGACGTTCCCAACATAAGGAAGCTGACTAACACTGGCCTCTTAATTGCCAAGCACATCGAGGAAAATTATAGGAAGCCCAAGAAACGAGGCGAGGATGATTGATTTTGGGCATTACAATTATGAACTACTACTCTTTAGATTTTAGGTTCTTGCATTACTGATTTCAAGGTTATGGAGTTATTACATACAAACTCGAGTTTTGTAAGGGGCTTACTTGTATTAACGTTTAGGGTTTTGAGATTAAGGAATTCAATGTTAATTTACACTGGAAATGAAGATTTATAAATTATATGCTTCTATTGTGTTGTGGAATTTACTCAATTTATGTACATAATCCATTTTTTAATTTATTGGGATTGTTGGTTTAATCTCTTGACCTGATGTGTTGCCGGTTGACAGACCTTAATGGGGGAAAGACAGACTCAAACTGGAAACTTTGAATTGCCAATATAAACAAAGAGAAACGAAATGCTGATGTGGTAGCCCTACGTTGATTGAGAATGAATAATTGTACATCTAAAAATGCTTATATGCTCATCAAAGTATTAGATAGTTCTCTACAAATTGAAATTCATTTTTGGCAAATGATGTTCAATTGAGATGTATCCTGTTCAATTATAAGCTGGGATAGATATGATGACTCCATAATTCTGTTAATTTGTATTGTTTTCTGAACTCCAAAGGTTCTTATAATAACATTCAGAAGTCATGGAAGGTTTCGTAGCTCATGTTTCTTTTAGTGGTGATTATGAATGAACCCTTCTTTAATAGTTTACTTGGTAAGCCATGTAAAAGCAGAATACTCAAGTTTCCTCAGAGGATTCCTTAGCTTCCTGACACACAAAAGCTAATTGTTGGGTCTCTTTGCGCTGGCTTATAGTTCTGGTACTCTTTTGGTTAATGTTTGGTTTATTTAGTAAACATTTGAAGAAAAAAGAGTTATCTGGTGTCTTGATCAAAATAGATGTTTATCTGCTTGTATTGTTTTAATTTTCAGCTATCTCATGTTCAGGGTGCTGGAGTTTTAATGGCTTTTTATGGATTATGAGACTTTGCCTCTAATTGATTTAACTCATGCTCTGGAATGCTCTTGCTGGATCTATGAATTTTAAATGTACAAGTTTTACTTATTGATTCTACAGTCAGCTACAACTGAATAAGGGTTCTCATGTGTAAAGGTTTTACTTCTGGATTGCATATTTACATTATATATTGACGCTAGTTACACGTATTGAATTGACTTCAAATATCATATCCAAAACAAAATCTGGTAAGCTGCAACTATTTGCCAACTTAGGGTTGATATCTTTTACTCAATGATGAGGTGCAAGTCACCTGAAATGGGAGGAGCCTGATCATTGTCTATTGAAGGTGAGAGCAAATTCAAATTGTTCTTCAGCTTGTACAATGCACGCCACTCATCAATGCAAGCCGGTTGATCTAGACCAAGATTTGGTAGTGCTTTCTGGTATAGAAGTTTCATAATATTTTCTGTTTCACCAAGAAGGCGAGCTGCATGCCGCACACTTTGTTCCCGTATTTCAATTGAGCTTTTATAACACTTGAGGGTTATGGTCCGTGGTAAATTGGTGAGACAAGCACCCAGTATATCTGAGATCAGAAGGCTCACTACTTCAAATAATAATATCGTATCGCTCTGGCTCTTTCTTTCATAATTCTGCAGAACAGTTTGGCTTATTCTGTACATGGAATCAGCAGCCAACAACTTGACTGGCCACTTCGCTGGGCACTCTTTTAGATATTGATTCATGTTTGCTACCTTAAATTCCGAATACCTGTTTTTTGCAGCATCAGCAAGTCCTTCAAGTATTTCCTTTGCACTTTCAGCTTGAAAAGACAGTTTATTAAGGTCCAGGTCTAGCCACTTATGACAGAGATCAACTCCTTGCCAGATGGTGTATGCTGCCTTCCTGTTGTTGGCCATTTCCTCCTCTTGATCGAGGTTGTCTTCTATGTGTTTGACATAAATGAGGCCTTCATGTACACTTTGCATTAACTGCTGACGTAAGTTGCTGCTTATGTTTGGAATTGCAATGGCAATGGCTGTCAAAGTCACAACTGGAAGAGACCAACAATTTGGAGGTTTTTCAGAATCTAGAGAAGGAACCAGGTCACTGTCAAATTCTCTTACTCCCTGAAGTCCTATAGATGATTTTTCCAACAATTGTATAAGATGTTTGGGCTGTTTCTTCTTTCCCTTATGTATCCATTCCTCGGTAGCATCACGATTTTTCTTCATCATCAGATCAACCAGTTCACACTCTCCTTCAAGATGCAAAACAAAACGGCTAAGATCCATTTTTGAGCTGGGCTGTGACTCTGGTCCTGAGTCAATTGAAATGCTGTCGGGTTTGAACTTCACCAACTTCTTGCAGGAATTGCAGAATGACAAAGTTTGGCCCACGAGATACACAGAAATCAATCCAATAACGTTGCTTACCATCACAATTCCAATTTGGATTGCAATGCACAAGTTCAAGATTCGATTTTTTGCATCATGGGCAAGTTTTCGGCAGCGCCGGTCCCGGATTCGTATGGTAAATGGACACTCTTTCAGCTCCACCAGCAACTGGATCCAGTAATTTTCCACTTTGAATACTCTCTGTTTCTTCTCCTTATCTCTTGATGGGCACCTGAAATGTACAACAGTGAACCATCTGATGGCCGGGGCGATGGTACCAACCCCAATCGCAATGGTCTGTGTAACAAGAATTAAGGCGGTTGACCACTTATAATCACAGGCTCCATTGCAAAATTCGAAAGACCAGGGCATGAAGTAAGATCTTAGCATTGCTTCTGCTAAAGTCAGGGCAGCAATGAGGCACAAAGCACCCGCAGCAGTACAGGTAACTGAACGCCCCATAACAAATTGGGGGCTGCTGGTATGAGCCATCATCCAGAATTTCATTAGCTTGTGTCTTAGCTTCTTCTCCACTGCTTTCTCATTTTCCTGCATGCTTTCTTTCCGACCCATCTCATATTTTTTCTTGTACTTGAACTCTAAACATTTCTTAGTAGTTGGCACTGTTATAGCCGAAAAGCTCAAGATTAAAAGCAAAACAAGCATGAGAAACATGATTACTGCATGCTCAAGCCAGTAAAGGTAGATCACACCAGTGCCTAACTGGATGCAAATATTAACAACAACAGTAATAACAAGTATTCCCAGAGCTATAATATTCATCATTATTTCTTTATTTTCCATAGTTCCAATAGAAGGCATAGAATTACCCATCACTGTACAGATCAAAGCACCACTGCTAAGCTTAGCAAGCTGATCAACACGCCTAGGCATAGGGGTATTGAGATCCACAGACAGCTTGATCGCCACAGCTATTATGGTCAATGAAGTGGCGTTGATGCAGAAGAACTTGTTAGGGAACCAGAACTTGCCACAGCGAAAGCCACGGATGAGATCTTTAGCCATGACAATTGCACAAGCTAGAGATGCCACTGCTATATAGATGCCAATCCATGGAAGTGGCTCACTGAATTTTGCTTCGTTCAGGAACCCATCAGCGGTGCAGCCAAGTTTAACCATCTTGGTTTTCCTTTTTGCTTTCTTCTTGATTGATTGAACTGTTTCCTTTTGATGCTCAAGGTGTTTGATAAAGTGCGGAACCACAAATGAAAATAAGAATTAATATCATTTGATTGGAAGGACATGATTTGATGATGTCATATTCCAGAACCGAAAGTCAAGTTTAGCAATTTAGACTATACTAAATGGACCATGGTGTAATGGTTTTGTGTCAGTTATTGGTGGCTCTTTTACCGTGAATAGGGGTGTGCATCGGTCGGGTTCGGGTCAACCCGAACCGAACCCGATTAACCCGAAACTCGAATTTTTGCCTAAATCATCCTCCGAACCGACCCTAACCTATATAAAGGTCCCGAACCGAACTAACCGACATTTTTCGGGCCCCGAACCGAACTACCCGAACCACCCAAAATTGAAACCTTCAAACCCAGAAAATCTAACTTTCAAACACAGAAAATCAAGCCTTCAAACAAACCCAGAAAATCCAGCCTTCGAAACTCAGAAAACGTTCAAACAAACCCAGAAAATCAAGGCTCAAACAAACCTAAAAAATCAACATTCAAACCTTCAAATCGAACTACCCACCCAAAAAATTAAAAGCAACTTTCAAACCCATAAAATTTTATTGAAGGGAATCTTGAAAATCCAACAAATATTCTTTCTCAGGAAGATCCAACCAAAAAAACAATTAAAAAGAAATCAAATTTATGCAAAAAAACACATATATGTCAACCAAAAATAAAAATCAAATGGATCAAATATAAGATAAAATCCATATTTTCAGCAAAAAAAAACAAAAATCAAATCAAAACTGTATATCCTAATCTCAACAAAGAAGAAGAAGAGGAGGAAGAGCAAGATCGACGAAGAAGGAGAGAGTGAGAAGAGAGTCAAATCGAAGAAGAAAAAGAGAGGGAAGAGGGGCAAATCGAAGAAGAAGGAGAAGAGAGAAGAGAGGAGAGGCAGATTTGATAAGAAGAAGAAGAAGAGAGAGTGAGAGGAGAAGAGGAAATTCCAGATCGAACAAAAATAGAAGAAGAAGAAGAAGAAAGAGGGTAAGGGGCTAAGGGGCAGAGCAGAACGAAGAAGAGAGAGAGTGGGTGGGGTGGGATTGAAAAAAAAAAAAAAAAAAGAGGTATATATATTTTTTCGGTCGGGTTCGGGTTTTAGTGAATTTAACCCGACCCGACCGAACCCGAAATTTACAAAATTTTAATACCCGACCCGACCCTAACTATCCGAATAACTCTACCCGAATAGATATTTCGGGTCGGGTTCGTCGGGTTATTCGGGCCGGGTCGGGTTTTGCACACCCCTAACCGTGAAAGTAGAGATATGGGGGTGTTTTTAAAGGTGTTAATCTTGTCCAGTATTTGAGATATAAACAGGTTTTACCGGGTGTGATAATCAGATTATGGTAGATATGATATTCGGTAGATATCTCCTCAACGTAAATTGTTTTAATATTCTTTGTAATATTAAAAATAATGTTAAAGAATTTGAGTATATACTGATTGGAATGTGAATTTTTTGGCGAATTATTTTTTTAAACTGGCTTAATAATTTTTATCTAAATTTCATGTTTTAGAAATTTTAACAGTTGCCATTAGTACCTGATTTTATCATAATATAATTTACAAATCCTATATGCCTTAACTTTATTTTCCTGTAAATTTTTGTTCACACTTCTTTTACCAAAAAAAAAAAAGGTGGGGTATAAGTCAAACATTGCTTAGAATCCATGAATCATGTATGCATATGTGGTGGCGGTTTTATTATCAGGAGATCCGGTTCATTTTTCCACTTGCCAATCTCGCAGCTACTGATAAGTGAATGTTTTTATTTTTATTTATTATATTAATTAATTCTAATGGAGCAGTTAAATTTCAATTGACCAGAATTATTTTGGCTGATGACGTGTTTGATGGCACCATTACAGGTCATTAAACTTTGTCAACTAAATAACCACGGCCTCTTTATTTTTATTTTTGTTTCTTCCCAACATTGAACCTTCTGGAGAAAGTGAAATTTTTGGACTGGGTCCAAACCAATGTTTTTAAAATTGAATTAGATCAGTTTAACGAGAGTTTAATTACTAATGATGAAGGGTTCATTTTGATTCAATGGAAAAAAGCTTTATACCTATTTTTTGTTCCTTAAATTGGATTTTTTTTAAAAAAAATCTCACACCTAAATTTTGCAAGCATTTTTATTATATATTTAAATTTAATAAAAATGTATCAATTATTTTCTTAAGTGACAAATTACAAAACATTTTAATGAATGATATTGTTAAATTGATCTAATATGATATATTGTGGTGTGACTGTTAAATAGTTTTTTGAATTAAAAAGAAAAAGGAAAAAAAAGTTACTTGCTTATTAATAATAATATTCATTACTGATAACCCAGCAAATATCATTTGCTCTAATGCCCATCTAGTCGGCCCATCCAACTGGCAGGGCCCAAAACCCATCAGCAAAAGGTATCAGACACGAGCTCCTAGGCAATGCACGTGCCCGATCGGCTGATGTGACCGCCAGTCCCATCAGCCGCCTGACACAAGGCAGCACCCATGCCTACCACCTGCTCCCTTTCATGTCGCCGAATACCTACTCTGACAGCCAGTAATCACACCCCAGGCACTCGAGTGCCCCTCAACTATCTCATATAAATAGTCCAGCCAACGATGGCTCCAGGTATCGATTACACACTATTATCTCTCTAAAAGCACATTCTCTCTAAGCTATTAACTTAAGCTTCGGAGTGCTCACGCCTGGTCCGACCGGGCTCTTCTTATTGCAGGGTTATCTCATCCGATCGGATCGACCTCTCTCCTACAGATAAAGATATTTTTGGATTTATCATTTGGTGCTTTCGTTGAGAGATGTCGAACTCAAGATCCAACGAGAATACAACCCCCATGGACCATGACCATGATGACGACACGCGTGCCATTTCAGGCACCTCAAGAAGGAGGGAGGCGCCCACTAGGTCCCCCATGAGGACCAACCTCCTTCCCGAATTTGACAATGCCACTACAAGGCAACCAGAGGACACCCCCATCACTGTGAGAGATATGCGCGCCATCCTCAGTGACTTTACTAAAAGCATCGTCCAGACTCTGAAAAAGGGTAAGATGCCGGATGTTTCTGAAAGAGCCCAAGAGGATTTCCTCGCCGGCGAAGACTTCAGGAGAAATAGGAATAAGGGAATCATTATTAATGAGTCCCGAGCTCAGGGAACCAGGAAAAGTGCGATTAGGACCCCAGGAAAGAGTGACAAAGGGAAGCAGATAATGTCTGCAAGTAGGGCCTCTCCATACAGCAACAGGTCCGCCACTCCGTCCATCAGGGACGACGTGTCCCACATATGCACCCCGAACCGCAGCCAAATGAGAAAGCATAGGGACGAGTCCACCGCCACGACCCTGAGCAAACAGAACCCGTTGAATAAACGGGACCAATGGTTTATGCAGAAGCTCAAGCAGTTTGGTGTCCTCGCGCCCAAAAGAGGCACCTTCGAAGGAAACACCTGCGGGAACACCGCCTCCCCTTTCTGCAGGGAAATCACCGATGCTGAGCTACCCCCCAGGTGGCGAGATGTGGTTATGGAAAGATACACGGGCAAAACCGATCCTACCACACACTTGGCAGAGTACTTGACCAAGGTACAGATCTATACTTATGACGGAAGAATAGCCTGTAGGGTTTTTCCCACCACTCTGGGAGGGGATGCATTGACGTGGTTCCACGAGCTACCCGTGGGATCCGTTACGTCATTCAGACAGTTAAGGGAGCTATTCACTATGAGGTTCATCGTGCAAACACGTGCACCCAAGACGGTGAACGACCTGTGCAACCTTTACCAAAGGACAGATGAAAGTCTTCGAGACTACATCGACAGGTTTCAGGCCACCATGTCTAAAGTGAGAAATGTCAGTGTTGAGATGGCGACCAACGCCTTATCAGGGGGCATCACTAACCGACCACTCTTTGAATCACTTACAACAAGACCCCCGTCCAGTTTTGCCGAGCTCATGGAGAGGGCGAAGCAGCACATCCAGCTGGATGATGCACTTAGGTCCAACAGAAGAGGAAGGACCAGCGTTCTGGATCGCCTACAGTACCCGGACAATCGCTCTACTCAAAGAGCCCCCACTGCCGATCGGACCGCTAAAGGCCACGACGGAGCTCAAAGTTCCAGAAATTCAGGCCAGGCCAGAGGATCGGGAAGAGACCGGAACACGCGTCCAGACGATCAGGCGGAGAGGACGTACACACCTCTCAATGCTACCCCGACTGCGGTGCTGATGTGGATCAAAGAGAGGCACCGAAAAGTCAACTGGCCCAGAGACCTCTCTGCAAAAAGCCGAGGTGTGAGGGACCCAAATAAATATTGTGATTTCCACAAAGACGTCGGTCATCTAACCGACGAGTGCACCTCGCTCAAAAAGGAAATTGAAAGGCTGATACGCCGTGGGGCCCTCAGAAGATTCATAGGCCCGGCAGGAGGAGACGAACCCTGTAAACAGCCGAATCCTCGAAGGGACGATCCTGACTCAGATGATGACGAGCGCAGGAACCCCAGAAATGCCGATCCGGGTAGGCCGTATGCAGGGGTAATCAATGTGATCACCGGAGGGTCATCATATGGAGAGGATCTCCCCAAGAAAGGGAAAGGGAAAGGCGTTTACCTCTCCCGACAGACAGAACAGCATGCCTCAGTCACCATTTCCAGCGAAGATGCACGAGACGTCCTATTTCCACATGAGGACGCTCTCGTTGTAAGAGCTCGGATAAACAATTTCAATGTAAAAAGAATCTTGGTGGACAACGGCAGTGCTGTCAACGTCCTAACTCTCCAGGCCTACCGAGCCATGGGACTTCCGATCGGAGAGCTGAAGCCGAACGCCACTCCTCTGATCGGCCTGGGCAATGCTACCATCCCCGTGTTGGGATCTGTAGAGCTCTTTGTCGAGCTCGGCCAAGAAGCAATAGCCCACGCTTGCAAGGTAATTTTCATGGTTATTGACATGACATTCGCCTACAATGTTATTTTCGGCAGGCCATTGCTTTTCCAGACAGGAGCCGTGACCTCCATCCGCTACATGGTGATGAAGATTCCAACCACAGGAGGCGTCGCCATCCTGAGAGGTGATCAGAAAGCATCCAGGGAGGCTTACATCACCATGATAAAGCAACAGCGAGAAGCGATGGTCGTAGAGCCCAGCCTTGAGCAGCAAGAGCGAGCGGAAAGGCCCAGGATGGACCCAGCGGAGGCCACAAAGGCCAGGTCGCTGAGTAAAGGCAAAAATGTTCAGGTGGGGACAAGCATGGATAAAGAAACCGAAGAGGCCATTATACATGTCTTGACCATCAATCAAGCGGCCTTTGCCTGGAAACCAGAAGATATCTCTGGGGTAGACCCCAAAATAATCACCCACAAGTTAAATGTGGACCCAAACTTTCCTCCGATCAGACAAAAGCTACGAAGGCACGCTCCCGATCGGAGGAAGTTCATTTCTGAAGAGGTGGATAAGCTACTCAAGACCGGAACCATCCGAGAGGTAGACTATCCAGAGTGGCTGGCTAACGTGGTATTGGTTAAGAAGAAGTTTGGCAAATTGCGGATGTGTGTGGACTTCACCGATCTCAATAAGGCATGTCCCAAAGACAGCTATCCCCTGCCCAGCATAGACCAGTTGGTAGACGCCACGGCATGCCACGCCATATACTCTCTACTAGACACATATGCTGGCTACCACCAAATTTTGATGTGGCTCCTGGATCAGGAGAAAACCAGCTTCATCACAGACAACGGGACGTTCTGCTACAGGATGATGCCGTTCGGACTGAAAAATGCTGGGGCCACATATCAGCGTCTGATGAACAAGATTTTCAAAGACCAGATCGGGCAGAATGTCGAAGTATATGTTGACGACATGATCGTCAAGAGCCGAAGCGCCGAGGAACATCCAGCCGATCTGGCAAGAGTTTTCGACACTCTAAATAAGTTCCAGATGAAGCTCAACCCCGAGAAGTGCGTCTTCGGGGTACCATCAGGAAAATTTTTGGGATTCCTAGTCTCTCAACGAGGGATTGAGGCAAATCCAGAAAAAATAAAGGCCATCCTCGAGATGCAACCCCCCAGGAACATAAAAGACGTCCAGAAGCTGAACGGAAGGATAACAGCCTTAGAACGATTCATTTCCTCCTCAGCTAAGCGTTGCACGCCCTTCTTCAAGAAGCTAAAGAAGAGCGAAACTTTCATCTGGGGGGAAGACTGCCAGCAAGCCTTTGAAGAATTAAAGGCATTCCTCACCAACCCACCGCTGCTTAGCCGACCGGTACCAGGTGAAAATCTGTACCTATATTTGGCCACCTCTAAGGAAGCTGTTGCAGGTGCTCTGGTCCGAGAGGAAGATGCTCAACAGCTACCCGTGTACTATGTAAGTGAAGTACTGAGAGGTGCAGATCTAAGAAAAGGGGCGGTTGAGCAGCTTATTATTGCTCTCATGATGTGTGCAAGGAAGCTAATACCATACTTCGAGGCACACACAATTGTCGTCCGATCGGGCCATCCTCTAAGGAAGATACTCCAGACGCCCGATCTCGAAGGCAAAATGGTGGGATGGGCAATTAAGCTACAATCCTGGGATGTCAGGTATGAACCCAGAAAGGCAATTAAAGCCCAAGCTCTAGCAGACTTCATAGCTGAATTTGCGGGTGAGGAACCACAAAGTCAGCCCAAGCCGCAAAACTGGGAAATGACAGTGGACGGCGCAGCAAACGACACTCGAGGAGGCGTCGGTATAGTAATAAAAGGCCCTCTGGGCATCACAATAAGGTACGCCATAAAGCTTAATTTCAAAGCTTCTAATAATGTGGCAGAGTACGAGGCGCTCCTTCAAGGGCTGAGACTGCTCCATGCCATCCGACCGGAGTCAGTAGCCATCAGGAGTGACTCTCAACTAGTTACCAGCCAGGTTTTGGGGACCTTCGAAGCACGAGAAGCCACAATGATCCAGTACCTGGCCAAAGTCAAGGCTGCTTGCGCAAAATTGGAAGAGGCTGGGTCGGAATGGGTGCTACAAAAAGTCCCGAGAGACCAAACTGCAGAAGCCGATCGGCTAGCTAAGATGTCCGCTTCCGCACAAAGCGTTATAGAGGAAAACATTGCCGTTGTCGACCAGACTTCCTCCTCCCTAGACGAACTGGAAGTGATGGAGATTGATCAAGAGAATAAAACCTGGATGAGCCCGATCAATCAGTTCCTTCAAACAGGGCATCTGCCCGAGGACAAAGATGAAGCTCGAAAGGTATCTCGAAAATCTCTCAATTACTCCATCATTAACGGTGATCTGTACAAAAAAGCTTTCAGCCACCCTTGGCTCAAGTGCGTGACGGAGGAAGAAGGAGACTATATCCTCAGAGAGCTCCACGAAGGCATATGCGGGGCGCACGAGGCGAGCAGGGCCATGGCGAGAAAAGCCCTTCAGACGGGATATTACTGGCCTAGTATGTGTAGACACCGGGTCCCGAGCTCAACATAAAAATGGCAATGGTAATTTTGGATCCTTGATAATTCCCTCCGAAAAAATAATATATGTGATAATATATAAATATGTGTATGTGTAAAATTTAATTAGTTGATGTTGTTTGTTAATTAATTAGTTAATTAGTTAATATTATGGTATTAATTAAAATGCATGTAAAATTAAAGATTAATTAGTTAATTAATTAGTTAAAATGTAAAATGTTTAATTAATTAGATAAATTATATATTAAGTAGATTAATTAATGTATGTAATGTTTAATTGATATATAATGATTAATTAAATTAGTATGTGTGTGTATTAATTTTAATTAAGTGAGATTAATTAACAAAAGAAGAAAAGGAGGGAAATTGAGGAAATGACTATTGTGCCCTTAACCCTAGTTTGAGGGTGTATAAAAAGAAAATGATAAGCAAAAGAAAGGGGGGCTCGGCAGATCAAAGAGAGAAGAGCAAGAAAAGAAAAGAAAAAAAGAAAGAGAAGAGAGAAAGAAAAAGGAAAGGAAAGGAAAAAGAAAAGAAAAGAAAGAGAGGAGAGGAGCAGACCAGGAAACCCAAACGCCGGACCGGAGAGAAAAAGAAAGAAGAAAGAAGGGGGAGGAAGAGTCGCCTCCGCCGGCCAGATCCGGCAACCGATCGCCGCACGCGCCCCGCCGTCGTGGAGAGGAGGTCTGGGCGATTCAGGCGACGCCAACCGTGCTTCCATCGGAGTCCGGCAACCGGCGCGTGAGGGAGAAGAACCCGGACCGTTGCAGCGCGTTTTCCCGGCGACGCCGACTTCCGATCGGCGCGTGGACACCGCCAGCAGGTTCCTCGGGCGCCGATCTTCCTTCCGGTGCTGCCAGTGTCTCCAACGGCCGCTCCGGCGAGTCTCCGGTGACCTAAATCCGGTAAGCCCATTATTTATTTATTTATTTTAATATATTATTAATTAATATTAATTAATATTATTATTTATTTATTATTATTATTATTATTAATATTTATTTAATTTCTGAATTATTAATATTATTATTATTATTATTATTATTATTTACTTAATTTCTGTTTGTTATTATTATTATTATTATTATATATTTATTTGATTTTTGTTATTATTGTTATTATTATTATTATTATTTAATTTCTGTTTTTATTATATTTATTTATTTAATTTCTGTTATTATTATTATTATTATTATCATTATAATATTATTATTATATTTATTCATTATTCTGATTTATTATTAATATTATTATTATTATTATTATTATTATTATTTATTATTGTTATTATTTATATTTATTTAATATTATTATGTTAATATTATTATTATTATTATTATTATTATTATCATTGATATTATTATTATTATTATTATTATTGTCTAATTTGTGTTAATTTTATGTTGATGTTGTTATTTAATTGATTTGTGATTATTTAATTTTATGTTTTATTATTATCATCATTATTGATTATTGTTAGAATTTAGTTATTTATTTACGTATTCATTCATTTATTTATTTAGAAATGTGTAATTATTATTGTATGTATTTGTGGTCTGTAATAATAAAATGATTTTCGACCGCTACTAAAAAGAACCACCACACAAATGTTTCCCGCTAAAAAGAATGTTCGCTAAATAAAATTGGACCAATGTCCTATTTTACCCAATAAAATCATCACATAAAAATCGTTTTCCATAATAAACCCATGCGGGGACCAAAGTCCTCAAAATAAATGAATAACCCGTTTTATGCATGTATAGTACATTTATAAATGGGAGTTGTATTCCGCTCCCAAATATTATTGTAAATTTATTTTACGTTTTAATGTTATTTTATTTTATGCTCTTGAATGAATAAATTGTGCTTTAACCAAACTTGCATTGTGTGGAGAGAGAGCGAACTAATAAATTCAAAACTCAATTGTAAACTTAAGCAAGGTACGAATAAATGAGAAGTCTCAAACCCTGCTCTGGTCTTTGGGCTCAAGAGGCTAGAGGTTATCCTCCAAGACACCTCTTGTGTCACGAGACTTAGACGTTAATCCTAGGCCTCATTGCCCAATATGGATAAAATGCGCAAGTCTTAGGCTCTCCGAGGCGAGAGAAACTTTCCCAATGTTCTATTGGGTGGCGACTCCATGAAACCTCTTTGTTGCCCAACATAGACGCACTTGCGATTTATCGCAAGCTGTTGACGGACCCACAATTGCCCCGATCGCCCACGTGCGGGCGGTCCGAAAGGGCGGCCGCGGGGACCCGGCGCGCGTCACAGTATGCTTAAAGACGCCCAGGAGAAAGTAAGGATATGCCCGCAATGCCAAATACATGGCAGGATTATAAGGCAGCGTGGAGCAGACCAGCAGCCGATCGGAGTGGCATGGCCGTTCGACCAGTGGGGGATGGACATCCTAGGACCTTTTCCCCAAGGCAAAAAGCAGATGAAGTTCCTTATAGTAGCGGTAGACCACTTCTCCAAATGGATTGAGGCTGAATCAGTAGCCACCATCACAGCCGAGAGGGTCAAAAGCTTTACATGGAAGAACATCATCTGCAGGTATGGCTTACCCAATGTTTTTATTGCAGATAATGGCAAGCAGTTCGACAACTCCATTTTCAGAAACTTTTGCCAAGGCTTGAACATCAAATTAAAGTTCACATCTGTCACTCATCCCCAAAGCAACGGAATGACTGAGGTCTCCAATCGGACCATCTTAGAGGGATTGAAGAAGCGACTGGGTCAAGCCAAGGGCAATTGGACTGAAGAACTGTAGAGTGTCCTGTGGACATACAGAACATCGCCGAGAACAGGCACTCATCAAATGCCATTCTCCCTCGTCTACGGCTCCGAAGCAATGATTCCTGTAGAGGTCGGCCTCCCTTCTTACCGATCGGCTCTCTACTCCGAACGGATGAACACTCAAGAGAGATGCCAAGACTTAGATCTCATAGAAGGAAAGAGGGAGGACGCCTACGCCAGGATTGCTGCCTATAAACAAAGGGTGGCCAGATACCACAATGCTAAAGTGAGGTCTAGAACCTTCAATGTGGGCAATCTGGTGCTCAGAAAGGCAGATTTAGGCTCAGGAAACGCCGGAGTGGGAAAGCTAATGCCGAATTGGGAAGGGCCCTATGAGGTCTCTAAAGTCCTAAGCCCGAGCACTTATAGGCTCCGAACTGTTGAAGGGCAAGATGTCCCCAGAAGCTGGAATGTTGAAGTACTCAAGAAGTACCATGTCTCATAATGTATCAGAACCTGGCAATTGCCCGATTAATAAAAAGGTTCCTTCTTTCATTATTATTCAATTAATGCATAATGTAGCGTTCCATGTTAGGCTTGATGCCCATCCCAAGCTACAAATGCGAATCTTTAACGATGGAGGATCTTACCTCCCCAAGTATTATCCATATTATAGAGGACCTCACCTCTCTCGCTCGGCTATGCAATTATTATGCAACTCTACGAGTATCACCTCGCTCGACTATGCAATTTTTATGCAACTTTACGAGTACTATCTAACTCGGTTGTGCAATTATTATGCAACTCTACGAGTATCACCTCGCTCGACTATGCAATTTTTATGCAACTTTACAAGTACTATCTAACTCGGTTGTGCAATTATTATGCAACTCTACGAGTATCACCTGGCTCAACTATGCAATTCTTATGCAGCTTTATGAGCATCACTTAACCTAATTACGCAAATTCTATGCGATTTGAAAAGTCCGATTGACCCGATCGGTCAGCAAGCTTAGGCATTATCCGAATTCAGGAAGTACTTACAAAATTTAATGCTAATGTTATGCTATTTCATGAGTGATACTTAGCTCGATTAAACTGCAAAACTCAATACAAATTTATGTATACAATAATTTGCAGAAATAGGCAATTTTATTAAGTACTTACAATTTCATACAAAATGCCTCCACTATACAATTTGCGAATAACTGTTACAAAGATAAAAAAACAAAGGAAGAAGTAAAACTGATCTAAATTCCTAAGCTAACTATCTATATTTACAACCTCCACTTCGCCAGGAGGGTCAACGACCCCTTCAACGCTCGGATTGGCGGTAGTTTGAGAAGGGTCGTCAGCTGACGGTACAGGTACTGCCACCCCTTCAGAGGCAGGCCCAGTTGAAGAAGGCGCCATTGGCTCGGCTTCAGGTGCAGGAGGAACCTCCGTTTCGGCTTCAGGGACGGAAGACGCCGCAGGCTCCACTTCAGAGGGAACCTCTTGAATAGTCTGCAGAAAGGAAGGGCCTTCTCCAGAAGTTCTCTCGGTGACTTCCCCCTCGGGAGCGCTTTCGTCGTCGTCATCGTTTGGAGGAACAGGCAGCGATGCCGGGTCGTCCATCCATGTCAGATCCACCCCGGGGAAGCGCCGCCCAGCTTCATGGACTAGCCGAGACAACAGCTCCACCTGGGTGTCTGCCAACTCATCGATCAGGCGCTCCTTTTGGTTGGCAAGCTCCATTTCAAGAATCTTCGTGTAGGAAGCCTCACTCTCCTCTGCCGACTTCTTCAAGGACTCCACCTCTCTTCGAAGCTGCTCGCCCTCTGCCTTCAGCTTGGCATTCTCAGCAGCCAACTCTCTGCATTCAGCATCCAGTCGGGTTGCATCTGCCTCGAACCGCCTCAGCTGCGCACCCTCCGCAGATAGACGGGCAACTTCGCCCTTCAGCTTGTCGGCCTCGCTCTGCCGAGCCTTCAGATCCTGGGCACTCTGGTGGGCCTCCTTCCTCAAAGCCACCATCTCCGACTGAGAGGCAGCGTACCGTTCCTCCAGCTTGGCTACCTCGGCTCGAAGGGCGGAGGCTTCTTTCTTGGCTGCTTCACAACGTATGTTCGCCTCCGCCTTGGCCACGGCGCTCGACTCGGCCCTCCCTCTCCACAATTCGGCCATCATGTGCAGCCGCTGTGTCCTCCTGGCAGCCTACACAGAATCAAGACTAAAAGGCTTAGACACAGAGGTGCAAATGAGCACCAAAAACAAACAGCAAATACTTACGTCTATTAATTGCTGACTAATAGCATGGCCTTCTCTTGTGAGCTAACTGGCGTCGCCGGCTTCCCGAAGATCTTCATCCCGGAGAAGACCCCGGCAGATGTAATTAGCCACTTGGCCAACCAACCATTCATCACCAAAGTTTTCTCGCAGAATGTCCTTCATAGGAACCAGCCGCCGGTCGGATGAGCGCCTTGGAGACTCGCCATGTTGAACGGCTTTGCCTCTTGCAGCAACCCGGGCATCCGACTCAGCTATCAGATCAGCAGCCCTCTTCTTGGCCGCTTCCTCGGCCTTCCTCTGGGCAGCCTCCTCCGCCCTCCTCTTGGCCGCCTCTTCTACCTCTCGGATAGCCATACCGATCGGCCTATCGTCTTCATCCGACTCATCCCGAAGAGTGTGGCGCCGACGGCGCACCAGTTGAGTAGAGGTCTCAGTTTGAGGCACGTTCTTTGGCCCAGCAGTGGTGGAGGTAGGCGCAGCAGTGGCAGCAGGGGGTGCCGACGAGATCGGAACGGCCGCGATGGCTGGAGTCGTCGTAGAGGTACCGGTCGCCTCTTTAGAAGCTCGAAGCTCGGAGGTGAGGACCATTTTCCTCCTTTTTCTTTGCTCCTGGGCCTTCCTCTCTGCCTCGCGCTTTTGGCGGATCCGATCGCCAAGTTATTTGGAGGTCCCGTTACCACCAGCCATCTCAGCTGCAACTAGAACAGCAAAGAAGATAAGTTTCTTTGCGCACAAACTCAATTCAAAAAAAAAAAAGTGCAATGAATGATTTGATGCACAATGATTGGGTTTTTTCCCGATCCTAATGCTCACGTTCTACGATTTCAGCGTCTTGGGACCCGGGTGAGCCAAACAGCGTACTCAAGAGCAATTTGGATTCGTAGGGCCCTTTATTCCTGCTGACGGCGGCCATCAATTTATTTATATCATTTTCGTAGAATTCCTGACCGGCGGCAAGGTCCTTCAGAGTCTCGACCCTAGCCGATCGGGTAAGGCGTACTCCAAATCCGCCTTTCCTCCCCACCAAGAAGTACCGTTCTCTGTACCCTTTCATGGAGGTGGGGACAAACATTAACTTCCTCTTTGGGCGGCTTGTAAAGAAGTACTCAGTTCCGTCGCTCCGGCCCGAAATATAGAAGAAGTGGGTGAAAAGCTCCAGGGTCGGTGCTACCACTTCTGTTTGGCAGAGGATTTTGAAACACGCCACCGATCTCCAGCCGTTTGGATGAAGCTGGTTAGGGGCGAGACCATACCCCCTCAACACCGCCATCTCAAAGGCGCCCAACGGGAACCTCAGACCTGCATCCAGGCTCCAGAGGTGGCAAACGAACCACTCTCCTCCATCTTGGCCGAAAGGCCCTTCAGTCACTGCCATTGAATCAGGGCACGCCAACACTGATATCTCATCAGGAAGGCCGTATTTGGAAGGAATTTCGGCCACTTCTCCGGCGGTCAGGCGAGAATGCGGTTCGGCGGCTAGTTTGTTCTCATACCACTCCAAAAAACTTATGTCTAATGCTTCAGCACTACTGGAGGCCATCTTTAACAAAAAGAATGAAGAAAAGACGCAACTCTCTTTTCTAAATGAAATGGGTGTGGGAAGAAATCGAAAGACGAAATCACAAAGAAAGCAAGAAGGGGAAAAAGTTACTTACTTGATGAAAAAGACTCGAGAGATTTGAAGAAGAAATAAAGAGTAGTTGCAGAAGACCTGGGAATCAAAGGAAGATTTTGGCAGAGCTTCGCTAGAGATTTCGAAAGTAAAGAAAGAATGCTTTACAAAGTCCCCTATTTATAGGCTGAAACCTCTCAGAAACGCCAAACGACGCACCATTCAACAGGCGCCACGTGTCGAAAGACATTATGCCTCTGCAAAGAACGAAGCGTCGCCCTCGGTACACGCGCAACAATAAATGAAAACAGCTGTCCAAGCAGGCGCGTCTCTTCAGAAAAAGCGCCTCCCAAATTTGAAAAGCGCGCCAGTGCGCGTCTTCGGATCGGGAATTTCCAGATCAGATCCCATCCGAGCGGACCAACAAAGGCAATTCTATGCCCGATCGGACCTGTTGAGGGGGGACAAGTGATAACCCAGCAAATATCATTTGCTCTAAGACCCATCTAGTCGGCCCATCCAACTGGCAGGGCCCAAAGCCCATCAGCAAAAGGTATCAGACACGAGCTCCTAGGCAATGCACGTGCCCGATCGGCTGATGTGACCGCCAGTCCCATCAGCCGCCTGACACAAGGCAGCACCCATGCCTACCACCTGCTCCCTTTCATGTCGCCGAATACCTACTCTGACAGCCAGTAATCACATCCCAGGCACTCGAGTGCCCCTCAACTATCTCATATAAATAGCCCAGCCAACGATGGCTCCAGGTATCGATTACACACTATTATCTCTCTAAAAGCACATTCTCTCTAAGCTACTAACTTAAGCTTCGGAGTGCTCACGCCTGGTCCGACCGGGCTCTTCTTATTGCAGGATTATCTCATCCGATCGGATCGACCTCTCTCCTACAGATAAAGACATTTTTGGATTTATCAATTATATTTGAGTTGTGCAAAAAGAAAGAAAAATGTGGAATTTAGTATAGAATAAACTTGAGACTATAATTCAAGAAGAATATTAAAAGAATATTAAGGAATCAAGTGTGTGATGTGAGGTCTCTTTTTTCATGTAACTTATTAAATTCATGTTAATCATATTTGAATATGCATTATAATTTAATTTAGAAGATTTATATTTTTTAGAAAATGAAATATACTTCATCATCTTGAATAAATTTATTAATTTCAATATTTGTATCTTAATTATGTTTGATGATTTTATTTTGATCTTTACAACTTATATTTGATTTTTATAACTTAGCTCTCTATATTTTAAAATTTTTATTTGATTTCCTTATTCTTATGTTAAATTTATTATTCTATTAATTTTTTTTAATGAAAAATACAGTTACACATACTAAATAATGGTAAATTTTTTATATCAAATTTCTAAATAGATACGTAAGATAAAAATTAAATGGTAAGAGTTAACATTAAAGTGGAACGGACGGATGGAAGTATTTATTTGCGGTCCGTAAACGTAAATGGTTTCTCTTATACCGACTCGGAATAATCAACCATTTCCATTTCAGCGGATCAGACGGCACGTCGTCTGGAAACGATTTGTCGTTGGTCTCATAGGGTCGTCTTTTGTTTCTAGAACTGCAGTTTCGTCTCCTAAACCGGAACAGAACAGAGAATGGGGACGAGGACGAATTTCTACAAAAATCCATCCATCTCTTACAAAAAAGACTTCGCTCTCAATTCTGTTCTACAAAATCTCAAAGGTACCATTCATTTGTTTTGTTTCCTTTGCTCTTTGGATGCTATGGAAGCTCCTCAAAAAGAAAGAAAATTATGTGATTTTTCGATTCCTATGAAGCTTCTTGATTGTTTGTTTCATGATTTGCTCCACTTGCAGCCTATAATGTCGCAACTGGAAAATCTCCTGTGATCGAGGAGCAAGAGTGCCGCGACGAAGAGAATGGCACTAAAAGCCTGAAAAGGCCAGCCGGATGCACCGCTCGACGGAAAATTTACGGCCTGATCGGCGATTGGAGTTCGATGAGCCAAGCAGACCAATGACCCACCAGGATTACATAGACAAGAGAAGGTAAACATTAATTTGACAGTTTCGAGCTTTTTTATTGGAATTATTTGATTATTGAGTGTTGTGAGTATTTGTTTTTACAAGCATGCGCTATCTTTTTCATTAACAGGAAGGAAGTGAGCTCCTCTCTACCTTATGAAGCATTAGCTAATGATGTTTTGGTAATTGAATTTTGATGCTTTACTAATTTGACATTTAATGTTTTTTTTTCTACTGTTTTTCTCACTAGTACTGGTGACTGTTTGTGGCTGCAGGAAACTTCGAGCTCGGTTTTAAATTTAGTGAATTATGGAAGTAAGAGCTTTTATGACTTCATTGAATATACTTTGTTATGCGTTTCTTATGGTTGAACTCTAGTTTGGCATACACTGATTTGCCTCTAATTGATTGAACTCATGCTCTGGAATGCTCTTGCTGGATCTATGAATTTTAAATGTACAAGTTTTGCTTATTGATTCTACAGTCATCTACAACTGAATAAGGGTTCTCATGTGTAAAGGTTCTACTTCTGGATTGCATATTTACATTACATATTGATGCTAGTTACATGTATTGAATTGACTTCAAATATCATATCCAAAACAAAATCTGGTAAGCTGCAAATATTTGTCAACTTAGGGTTGATATCTTTTACTCAATGATGAGGTGCAAGTCACCTGAAATGGGAGGAGCCTGATCATTGTCTATGGAAGGCGAGAGCATATTCAAATTGTTCTTCAGCTTGTACAATGCACGCCACTCATCAATGCATGCGGGTTGATCTGGAACAAGATTTGGTAGTGCTTTCTGGTATAGAAGTTTCATAATATTTTCTGTTTCACCAAGAAGGCAAGCTGCATGCCGCACACTTTGTTCCCGTATTTCAATTGAGCTGTTATAACACTTGAGGGATATGGTCCGTGGTAAATTGGTGAGACAAGCACCCAGTATATCTGAGATCAGAAGGCTCACTACTTCAAATAACAATATCTTATCACTCTGGCTCTTTCTTTCATGATTCTGCAGAACAGTTTGGCTTATTCTGTACATGGAATCAGCAGCCAACACCTTGACTGGCCACTTCGCTGGGTGCTCTTTTAGATATTGATTCATGTTTGCCTTAAATTCCTCATACCTGCTTTTTGCAGCATCAGCAAGTCCTTCAAGTATTTCCTTTGCACTTTCAGCTTGAAAAGACAGTTTATTAAGGTCCAGGTCTAGCCACTTATGACAGAGATCAACTCCTTGCCAGATGGTGTATGCTGCCTTCCTGTTGTTGGCCATTTCCTCCTCTTGATCGAGGTTGTCTTCTATGTGTTTGACATAAATGAGGCCTTCATGTACACTTTGCATTAACTGCTTACGTAAGTTGCTGCTTATGTTTGGAATTGCAATGGCAATGGCTGTCAGAGTCACAACTGGAAGAGACCAACAATTTGGAGGTTTTTCAGAATCTAGAGAAGGAACCAGGTCACTGTCAAATTCTCTTACTCCCTGAAGTCCTATAGATGATTTTTCCAACAATTGTATAAGATGTTTGGGCTGTTTCTTCTTTCCCTTGTGTATCCATTCCTCGGTAGCATCACGATTTTTCTTCATCATCAGCTCAACCAGTTCACACTCTCCTTCAAGATGCAAAACAAAACGGCTAAGATCCATTTTTGAGCTGGGCTGTGACTCTGATCCTGAGTCAATTGAAATGCTGTCGGGTTTGAACTTCACCAACTTCTTGCAGGAATAGCAGAATGACAAAGTTTGGCCCACGAGATACACAGAAATCAATCCAATAACGTTGCTTGCCATCACAATTCCAATTTGGATTGCAATGCACAAGTTCAAGATTCGATTTTTTGCACCATGGGCAAGTTTTCGGCAGTGCCGGTCCCGGATTCGTATGGTAAATGGACACTCTTTCAGCTCCACCAGGAACTGGATCCAGTAATTTTCCACTTTGAATACTCTCTGTTTCGTCTCCTTATCTCTTGATGGGCACCTGAAACGTACAACAGTGAACCATCTGATGGCCGGGGCGACGGTACCAACCCCTATCGCAATGGTCTGTGTAACAAGAATTAAGGCGGTTGACCACTTATAATCAGAGGCTCCATTGCAAAATTCAAAAGACCAGGGCATGAAGTAAGATCTTAGCATGGCTTCTGCTAAAGTCAGGGCAGCAATGAGGCACAAAGCACCCGCAGCAGTACAGGTAACTGAACGCCCCATAACAAATTGGGGGCTGCTGGTATGAGCCATCATCCAGAATTTCATTAGCTTGCGTCTTAGCTTCTTCTCCACTGCTTTCTCATTTTCCTGCATGCTTTCTTTCCGACCCATTTCATATTTTTTCTTGTACTTAAACTCTAGATATTTCTTAGTAGTTGGCACTGTTATAGCCGAAAAGCTCAAGATTAAAAGCAAAACAAGCATGAGAAACATGATTACTGCATGCTCAAGCCAGTAAAGGTAGATCACACCAGTGCCTAACTGGGTGCAAATATTAACAATAACAGTAATAACAAGTATTCCCAGAGCTATAATATTCATCATTATTTCTTTATTTTCCATAGTTCCAATAGAAGGCATAGAATTACCCATCACTGTACAGATCAAGGCACCACTGCTAAGCTTAGAAAGCTGATCAACACGCCGAGGCATAGGGGTATTGAGATCCACAGACAGCTTGATCGCCACAGCTATTATGGTCAATGAGGTTGCGTTGATGCAGAAGAACTTGTTAGGGAACCAGAACTTGCCACAGCGAAAGCCACGGATGAGATCTTTAGCCATGACAATTGCACAAGCTAGAGATGCCACTGCTATATAGATGCCAATCCATGGAAGTGGCTCACTGAATTTTGCTTCGTTCAGGAACCCATCAGCGGTGCAGCCAAGTTTAACCATTTTGGTTGCCCTTTTTGCTTTCTTCTTGATTGATTGAACTGTTTCCTCTTGATGCTCAAGGTGTTTGATAAAGTGCGGAACCACAAATGAAGGTAAGAATTAAAATCATTTGATTGGAAGGATATGATTTGATAATGTCATATTCCAGAGCCAGATAAAAGTCAAGTTGAGCAATTTAGACTATACTGAATTGTAGAAATTGAGTCAAACATTGCTTAGAATCCATGAATCATGTATGCTTATGTGGTGGCGGTTTTATTATCAGAAGAGCCGGTTCATTTTTCCACTTGCCAAGCTCACAGCCACTGATGAGTGAAAGATTTTGATTTATTATATTAATTAATTCTAATGGAGCAGGGCAGTTAAATTTCAATTGACCAGAATTACTTTGGCTGAATATGCGTTTGATGGCATAATTACAGGTAGGGGTGAGCAAAAAAATCGATGGACTCAGTTAACTGAAAAAAAAAATTTGAAATCGAATCGATAAACTGGTTAACCGATTGTAATGTACTGGTTAAAAATTAGTGTTTTGAAAAAATCGATATTAATGGATTGGTTAATGGTTTTTGACTCATATGACTGGTTAACCGAACCGAAATAGAATTTTTAGTTAATTTATTAATTTTTTAATAATTTATAATAATTTATCCTAATTAAAGGTGATCATATATTTTTTTTTTCATTATACTAATTATTTTAAAATTTTTAAGTTTTTTTAATTGACTATTAGTAAGTATAACAATTTATCTAATTAAAAGTGATTATGAACCGGTTAATATATTTACTTATTAAATATTAATTTTTAAATACAAATTTGCTTATATCCACCAAATATTTTTATTTTAACAACAATAATGTTATATTATAGTGAAAATATTTTAATTTTTAAGTATCTTGAACATTTTAATTTTATTTATGAATATATTTATAATTATAGTGGTTAACCGAAAAATATTGGGTAACCGATCCGAAAATTCGAAACCGATGGACTGATTAACCGATGGTAATGAACTGCTTAATGGACTGAAATTTCAAAAAATCAATGTTAAAGAGCTTATGGACCGATTAACCGATCATGCTCACCCCTAATTAAAAGGCACAAATTTTCACATCGAAAGCAGTAAAATATTAAAAGTAAATTGCAATAATACTAGGAGCGGAATACAACTCACATTTAAAAAAGTGCAAACATACATAAAATCGGGGAATTTATTAACTATGAGGACTTTGGTCCCCGCATGTGTATTTAAAGAAAACATTTTGGATGTGGTGACATATTTGAGATGAAAACTAGGACATTGGTCCCATTTATTATGAAAAATCCAAATTTAATTTAGTAGAAATATTTTTGTGATTTTTATTTGGGCGTGCATAAAAAAAATCATTTTACTTAATGAATATATACAAGGAAAATAAAAATATAAACGAAATGGGAATTAAAATGTATAAAGAAGATACCGAACCCGCATCTCCTCCCTTAAATTTAATCTTGAAGAATTGAAGGTAGAAGTGTTGAATTCCTTGTCTTTTCCTTGTGAAAAATGCTTGAAAAATAGCTTGGAAACTTGAAAAATAACCCTTGCAAGTAAGTGTGTAATATTGAATTATTCTCTCAACCAAAAAACTCAAAAATTCCGTTTTTCTCTCCAAAATCTCTCTAATTCGTCCTCCCCTTTTCTGAATTTTTTCTACACTTTTAATACTCAAAAACAACCCAAAAACCACCCAAAAATCGCTAAAAACAGTCCAAAATCGTTTGTGGGTCGAAAATGGGCGAAATGGGGGCGAAATCGCCGAAATCGGCATCACTCTGCGCGTTTCCGCGCGGAACAAGCGATGCTTAGGGCGTCGCTCGCGCAGGCGAGCGCTCATCGAGCGCTCGCTTGCCCGTGCACGCCGCCCAGCGCCCAGGCAAGTGCCCCGCGCGCTGTCGCGCCCTGACCTTCACGAAAAATACTTTTTTTTTATAATTTTATATGATATACCATCAACCTAAAACACATTTTTTATTCTCCAAAATAATTTTAAAAATATTTTTAAAATACACTTTTTTGCTCATTTTCGAGAAAAACGAACGACAAGGAAATTCACTTCCGAACTTCAATCTTTTTGCCTTTAAACTGGCATAGCTAAATTTCATCATCGAGTAATCCTGATCAAGGCTACTCAGGATCCGGTGTGTACAGTTGCCCCCAATTTTGGGGAGGCTAATGCAAGGGTGCCTAGGTGAGCCAAAATTCAGGAAAAGGAAAGAAGCGCGTACCTGAAGCGACAACCTTCCTGCTGGATGGAGTTATGAGGATAGCTGTTGCCACGTTATAGGCAGGCTATCTTTTGGTTGTAACTGGTGGCGCCGTAGGGTTCATGGTCAGGTTGAAATGTGATCCCAATATTTTGTTTTATGCTATTATAAGAAAAAAAAACTATATACAAATGATGTTTTATAATATCAGCATTTATATGATGCAGGTGAAATGCTGTAAATCCACATTCAATGTGACTAACATCAAGGATCTTTTAGCTTGCCATTACTGTTTTGATAAAGCTTTTGACAAGTTCTACGATATGTATACTGCAACTTGGTATGCATTCTACATCAGCAGAGACCACATTTCAGAGTTTTTTTTTTTTTTTTCCCTTAAGCTTTCATGTGTAACATATTAAGTGATGATTCCAGTTTTTTTTGAAAGTTGTCCCCATTTGTCATATGTTAACGAATCATAGTTTCTAAATTTTTTTGTAGTGCCGGCTGGTTTTGAGATGTCTTGCTTATAGAACTGTAGTATAAGGATTCATTCTTGTACTTGTACATTTGTGCTATTTTCAGGAAAAGAGCTGGGTTGTCAATAGTCTGGGGTTCTATCTGCTGTGAAGATCACTTTGAATGGCACGTGTAGAGATGTTATCAGCCATATTTTCTTATTCATGTGATGTATGCGTACTAGTGATTTTACATTTGGTTGTTCGTTCCTGCAGGCATAGGATTAATTGCTTGAGTGCAGATACAGAGGAGGCAGCATATATTATTATAAAGAATGCTGATAAGAACAGACATATTCAGCGTAGTGACTTCATTTTCTGATAAGATAGATACTCGAGGAAAGGATCACTTTGAAATCGAATATTGCCTCATCATGGATGCCTCTGCCATTGCGTTCACTACAAGAAAAACATGTTTTCCCGACGGAAAATAAGGAATTTCCGTCGGGAATGATATTTGCCGACGGAAAAATTTTCCGTCGGTAATTTAAGCGTAGCTAATTTTCCCGACGGAAAATAAATTTCCGTCGGTAATTACCGACGGAAAAAAAATTCCGTCGGTAATTTTACCGACGGGAATTTATTTTCCGTCGGTAAATTAACCGACGGAATTTTTTTTCCGTCGGGAAATTTTACAAATTAAAAAAAAAATTAATAATAATAATATTAATTAACATAAATAAATAATAATAATAACAAATACAAATTAACATAATAATAATAATAATAATAATATTAATTAAGGTACAAATTTTACTGATTTTAATTTAATAATAGAAATAATAACAATACTAATAATATATCTACTTAACATACCCATTAAATAATAATAATAATAATAATTAACACAACTAATTAAAAAAAATTATAATAATCATAATAATAATTAGGAAAAATATTTAATAATACTAATAACAATTCCAATTATTTTCTATTAATACTAATAATATGAAAAATTCTATTAATAAATTTAATAACAATAAAGTGTTAAGAATTTATTATTTTCTAATCATACTAATAACAATAATAAAATATTTAATTAACATAAATCAATTAAAATAATTCTAACAACAATAAATTAATAATAATTACCAATGTTCACCAAACATAAATAAATTAATAATAATAATAATAATATTTACTAATTTAACAAAAGAAAAATAAATAAAATTAATTAACCCATATCTGTGCACCTGACGCCGGAAGAGGAGGAGGAGGGGAGGCGGCCGACGCCGGTGCGCGGGTCGTCAACGCCGGTTGGGAGGAGGCGGCGCGCGGAGGGAGGGAAGGAGGAGGGAAGGGGGAGCAGGAAGAGGGGAAGGGAGGGAGGAGAGAGGAGGCCAGGGGAGCGGGAAGAGGGAAGGGAGGGAGGGGAAGGAGGGGAGGGGAGGGGAGACGCGCCGATCGGCGCCGGAGGGAGGTGGAGGGGCGGATCCATGGGAGAAGCGAAGGTGGTCGGCGGCGGCTGGGCAGAGGGCCAGAAACGGGGAGAGGAGAGGGAGGAGAGAGAAGAGAGAGAGAGAGAGAGAGAGAGAGAGAGAAAAGAGAGGGAATATGTTTTTAATTTTTATCTTTAGCGACGGAAAGCATATTCCGTCGCTAAAAAAAAAGAGGGAAACGAAATTTTTAGATTTTTAGCGACGGGAAGTAAATTCCGTCGCTAAAATTGAGAGGGAAAGGAGATTTTTTTTCTTTAGCGACGGTTTCAGAATTCCGTCGCTAAAAATAGCGACGGATTATTCAAACCGTCGCTACTTTTAGCGACGGAATTAGAATCCGTCGCTAAAAATATAATTAAGTTTTTTTTTTAATTTTTTCAGCGACGGAAAGAATTTCCGTCGCTATTTTTAGCGACGGTTCCTACGAACCGTCGCAAATATCGGTTGGCACTTTTGGTGGGAAATCTTGGCGCCATTTTTAGCGACGGATTTTTTTTTCCGTCGCTATTTACCGACGGAAATTAAATTCCGTCGCTAAATAGCGACGGAAATTAAATTCCGTCGGTAAATAGCGACGGAAATTACTCCGTCGCTAAATTTCCGTCGCTAATCCAGCTTTTTCTTGTAGTGGTTGAACAGAGCTGTGTGACAGAAGGATTTGCCTTGTAAGAAAGTCTACAAACAAAACATAGAGGTTACATTTTATGGCTCTAAGTTGAATCTCTCAGTTTTCTCCTTTTATTTGAAATCTCACTTGCAGTTTTCTTGTTTATAAGCTAAATGCAGACTGCAGCTGTCTGATTAAATTGGAAAAAAGGTTCTTAACGTTGGAAGTACTTATCATCTCCTTTGTTGACAGGTTCTGCTTGTTCTTATAGCACCATGATTGGACCCGTTTTTACCTGTTCATTGATGTATTGATATCTGTCATGCCACTGTGCTTGGACGATTTGCAATTTTATGTTGGCAAGGAACGAGAGATTTCTTCCCCAAATGATCTTCCAAATTTCCTGCAATGAAGTCAGCTTTTATTGAGGCAAATTTAGATGCAATAATATGTATTTTTATAGTTCTATTAATTATTAAATTCAATTGGTTATATATATATAGTTGGAGTGTTTTTATTATTTTTTATTGCGTGCGTGTTTTTTTAACCGGGTCAATTTTACTCACGGTCACTCAACTTATCACTTATCACGTAAAAGTAACCGATTTTTTTTCGACTTAAATGTCACTGAATTTTTAATATTTTTGCAAAAATGACATGTAAATCGGAATCCGGCGAAAATTCTTACCGGATTAATGACATGGCATATGACATGTGGCGATAAATAGTCGGGGCATGACTTTTTTATAAAAATATTAGAAGTTCAGTGACATTTAAATCGAAAAAAAAAATTGGTTATTTTTGTGCGATAAGTGATGAGTGACCATGAATGAAATTGATTCAAATGTAGCATTTGTTAGAAATACTGTTAAACGATATGTTTTTGACATGACATATCATATCATCAATCCGGTAAAAGTTATCGTCGAATTTCGGTTTACATGATTTTTTTTGCAAAAATATTAGAAATTTAGTGACATTTAAGTCGAAAAAAAAATGATTATTTTTGCGTAATAAATGATAAGTTAAGTGATTGTAAGTGAAATTATCATTTTTTAATAAGTGAAATTTAATTCCTTACAATTTGATGAAATGCAAGTTGAGATAAATTGAGTTCAAAACTCAATCCAAATCTTATTTTTTGCGTTAAGCAATTGTTAAACTTATGATTTTCTGCATTACGACGCAATGACCTGATCACAAGGCAACTGTATTCAATTTTCCTACATAACATAATTTTAAATTTTTAATAAGGGAATGCATTATTTATTATTTTTAAATATATAGTCTTCTAACAAAGCCAACTGAAACTGAACATGCCAGGATGTGTGCGTGCAAACAATATACATATGTATGTATCTGATTGGATGAAAAACAAATATTTGTTGTCATCTGATTATACGAAAAATGTAAGTAAAAATTATTTTACGCCGGATGGTATCTACATACGACGGTGCGTATAGCGAGCATTGCAGTAATGCTTTCCGAACATAGTACAGTAAACGACACCGTAATTTGCCCTGCATAGAATGAATCTCTAATCTCTCCTTTCTCTATGTAACAAATCAATTTTTTGCAATGGTTCAACGTTGACAGCTTCAATATTACACGCAGAATCTAATTTTAATGTTTCTTGTTATTCTTATTCATAATTTATGTTCTTTTTCTGCATTCTTTTGAATTTTGATTCGTTATGTCACTATGGATCAAATTATAGCTTTTGATATCTGTTAAAATTTATCATTAATAATATGTACTGTTTTTTCTGGGAATTATTAATGAAATTGATATGTATTTCCCACTTTCACTTGCTATGGAAATTTGAATTATTCTTAATTCTTTCAATATTGCAAAAAGTTGGAACCGAATTTATCTGAAAGCTTACATAATACATCCATCCAAGTAATTGTTGATCAGTTTAATACACCTTGTATCATTCTTGCTTTTCAATCAGTCCATTGCAGTTAGTTTTTTTTTTTCTTTTACTATGATTTAGTCTCATATTAAAACTACGGACTAGAATCTTTTGGAGCTAAATTGTTGGATATACATGTCAATGTTGCAGGCGAATTGTGAACTTCAGCAGTTATGGGAGGTCATGGAGGTCTTAACATTCTTCCTCAAAAGAGGTGGAACGTGTACAACTATGAGAAGAGAGAGAGAGAGTTAGAAAAGATGAAGAAGCTGCAGCAAGAGAGGAGCAACTGAAGCGTGAACAGGCTAGAAAGCGTGATGCTGAGTTTCGCCTTGAGCAGCTTCGAGCTGCCTGTGGTTTGGCTCCGCTTACTAAGCCAGAAAAGCCAGCACCAGAGAGCAATGAACCAGAATCAGACTCAGAACCAAAGTCAAACCACATTAATCTCTTGAAGGGATTTAGATTTTTGACCCAATTAAGGTAGTCAAGGATGAAGGGAGTTCTGACAGAGAAGGATCTTAAAAGAAGAAGATGAAGAAAGAGGAACTGAGGGTTGTGATTGCAGAAGATGAGAAGTATAGGTTGGGTTATGGGGTTGCTGGAAAAGGAGTTGAGTTGGCTTAAAAATTATATGATTGGATAGACTTTTCTGCTTACTTTCTAGCTGCATATGCTCTGAAAGTGTCTACTAACAGCTTATAAAATTGGTGCAAACCAATATGACACTAAATCCATTGCCTACTTCCTTATTATTCTTTGATTAGCTACATTCAGGAAATTGACTATTTTTGTCGTCGGCGTTGCAAGTAGGTTGTGGACGGACTAGATAAAGACAAAAGTAAAACAAGAAAAGCCATTTGCCTGCAGATTCTGTTATGGTTTGTGAATTTGCAATGTGAATTCAGATAAGCCAGTGAATCTGAAATCCATTAGATTCCTTTGTTGCCCATATTCAGCTCAAATTGGAAACATAATCCTGGTTTAAGAAACTTGCTATGTAGAAATCGCTAAATGCACGATAGCAGCTGCTTTTTTTTTTTTTTATCAAATTTATTTGAAGAATTCTTTGCTAACTTGTAATTGGAAATGGTGGCCAAGTCTATTGGGCAGGAATTTGCTCAAGTCAACTTAAACATTCTGCCTTTGTGGTAGAAGAGACGGTAAGGAAATGTGGTCGACTTGATCTGTTTTTGTGCATGTCATTCGGTCTATGACAATGTGTTTTCAGTGAAAGAATCCCAAGATTTCGGCAGGAGCTCCTGAAAATATCTTGAAATAGAATTCCAGAGTAACTTTTAGCGTATAGCTCTTGGTTTCAATAATACATTGGCAGTGCTGCAAAATCTTCTTTCCTGTACAAGTGAGTTGCTGAGTCATAATTTCTCGTAGAGCTGGAAGAGATTTCATTTGATTGCTAATTTTGTTTAGAGCATATACATGGATGGATGGCTCCAATTGAATTGTAGAATTTGAATTCCAAAAGTGAAGAAATGTTAATTTCAATTATTATAAATAGAGAAATGGAATTTGAGATTTTTTACATGTTTAATCGAGTGTTGATTATTAGATGCATATTTAATTAAGTGACGATCATCCGGCAAACTTTATAACATAGATGTCATTCTAATTTTGATCATTCTAACTTTATAACATAGACTTTTTACAAGTCTAATGTTGCTAGCTGACTAATAAAAGAAGGTCAATTTTAATTTTGATCATGCTAAGAAGTTACAAGTTTCGTGTAAGCGAATGAATTTGCTGATATATTGTGACTTTGACTTTTGCACCCTGCAACTATTACGATGAATATAATTATATACTTCGCTTGTGTCGAGAACTCAATGGTGCAGTCTTGGATGCCCTATAGCAGGTGAACCAGTGACCTAGTCGGTCGGCCTCATCTGTACTCAATTCTGATTGTGACCCAGCACCAATTTCTCTAACCAATAAGATGTTTTAAAAATCTGATAAATTGAACCGATTCAATTAAGAATTGGCCGATTTGATTTGGTGGGCTGGAAAGATCAGCACTCTTAGAACAGTCATTTCCTTGTATCAATGTACAGATTCTTGATATTAAAAATTTAAAATCATTGAACCAATACTTTTGATTGAATCAATTAAATCACTAACCTGAGTTCTGTTTCTTCTCTTAAATTATTAATTAGACCATGCCTAAACTTTTGTTCCCATCCAATCTTTCACAGGATAACGGCTAAACCGGAACACGAAGCACACTATAGCCAAAGCCAGGGTGGGAAAACTTCTAGCTAGTGGTGTCAACTTGCAAATCTTGCCAACAAGCCAAATATTTGGAAGTCTTAATTAAGTTACAATAACTAGCAGTTAACTTGTAAAAGAATATTTAAGATAATATAATTCAACAAAAAGATGCTGACAGCCATTAAGTTGAATATAAGTTTTTTTATTCGATTTTTTTAAATATCTTGCCTCATTAATTAGTGACATAATCAAGCTGGTGATGCTTAAACTTGTAATATCTCATTATGAACAAAAGAGAGCAGGCCAAAGAAGGAGCTGAGTTGCCATGGTGAAATTAACTACCAAATCTCTCATGCATTTTGAAGATTTAACGTTGCCTTCAGTAAGTTTATGATCTTGAGCTCTTTGTTTTAGACATTTTCTTTCACCACTTATTCATATTAAGGGAAATTTTCTGAAAGTATTAGACAAGTTTTTAATAAATGAGGGTCGGAATTGAAGTAGTTAATCTCTTCAATTTGAAAATGTCTGTGGTTTGTAGTTTCAGGTTATAGTAATGTCTGGGAACATGAGATGTGCTCATTGTCGACAAAAAGTTTCTCATCTTATTTCCAAGATGACTGGTACGAGTCCAATCCTATACTATGTTCAAATCCTAATTTATTTGATCTACTAATGTATTCATTAAATTAGAGATGACTTCTCTTACATATCATTACTGCTTGATCAAATAATCAATATATTATCTTTATCTAGACAAGAAATTTCCACACATATATGTATAAATAGAGCCACAAGGTTTTAGTTTTTTGTTTATTTCGCTCTGTTGAAGTAAATTTTGCAGGATTTAGAGATTACACAGTGGATTTGCAGAAGAGAAAAATAATAGTCAAAGGGGATTTTAGAAGTGAAAAGAAGGAAGAAGATGATTATTTGAAGAAGAATACGAAAAGGGGAAGGCGTTATCCCTTAAAATTTGTAATTGAATCATTCATGTCATGTTGCTTCACCAAATATATGCCTTATCATTGATTCTATTCATCCATGAAGCTCTTCAAAAAAAAGGAATTTTTATCCTTTCGTTTTGCTCAACCTTTTTAGATAAGAAACTGTTAACTGCAAGAACATAAGTGAAGAACATGACACAAGTTTGACTTTAAAACCTCAATCTAAATCTATAAACTTATATGGACCTAAACTATCTAATCCCTCACATGATTAGCTTCTAAATTACAGTCATTTCTTGATGAAACCGAACTTGTAAATAACTTTGTGCATTACAGTAGTAATAATATGTCATTAGGAGAAAAACGAACTAAAAAATTTCTAAACCTATGACTTGAATTCTGAAAAAGAAAACGTCCGCTTTGCATTTCAATTTACATAACCACACTCTTAATTATCTTGAAAACAAAAACTAGAAACAAGAGTGAAAAACAGAAATCTATTTTTTAACTAATTATTACATTTGTCATTAAAGATTCAGTCAACCTTAACCTCACGAACATCTCTCTTTTCTTCTTCAAAAACCTTAGGCACCACCACCTTCAAGACACCATTTTTCATTTCAGCTTTAATCTCTTCTAGCTTATACAGATTCGAAGGCAAATCCAATCTGCTTGAGTATCTCCTTCCACTCTCTTCATCTTCATCTTCATCTTCATCTTCTTTCCCTCCTTCTCCTTTAATCATGAGTGTATTTTGCTCCACGGACACCTTCACGTCTTCTTTGCTCAGCCCAGGCATATCCATTCTTATGCACACCGCCTTCTCGTCTTCCTTCACGTCCCACCCTCGCCTTGCTCCGCTGCCTCTTGGTGATCCTATAAACGGGAAGTCCATTAATTGGTCCATCGTGTTAAACACCTGACTCAGTGTCCTCGGTGGCGAAAATGGGTCCAATGTATCTGTTTAATCCAAAATTTAAACAACCCATGAATTAAAATTTCGAAAGTTTTAAGCTTTTCGGAGATGAATTGAAGATGGAGAAGTATATAAGAGAAATCACATAAAAACACAGAGGAATAGGAGGTAGGCATACCCAGTGGGAAGAAACTGGGAGAGGGGTCACGGCGGCGAGAGACTCCCCCATCGGAGGAGCGGCGGTCGACGTCGATGGTGCCGAGATCATTGGGGCCGAAGTTGGCGACTTGGGTTTGGGTGTTAAAGGAGCGATAAACAGAGGCTGAGCGAATAGGATTGATGAGCTTGGAGAAGAAAGGAGAAGCTGTAGCTCTCCTCCGTGCAATTGCTGATGCCATTTGTTTTTGTTATTGTTTGTTGACGCATTTTAATGTTGTTTTGCTTGACAACTAATTTTATATGGATTTGTAAGATGTTCGGAGAAGAACGCAGAAAGTTCCAGAGCGTTGTGTTTTGTTCTAGAATCTGGGATAATTATGGTTTAATTTTTTTCATTTTTTGAAGGTAAAAAAATAAAACATTTCATTTAATTCAAAATAGCAAAATGGGAGTTTTCGAAAAAAATGGATAAGAGAAAGGGATGAAGAGTGTGGAATCTAATTCCTTCCACTCAATCTAAGGGAATATTTTTGAATTTCATTCATAATATCAAAAAATTAGATTTCTTTATTTAATTTTAATAAGGGAAGAGCTCCCCTTAGATTTAAGCTAGAATCCCCCTGTGATAGAAATTTTAGAATTTGGGAGTGTATTTTAATTAATATGTAAAAAGAATTGGATTTCATTTCCCGTTCTGTCTCTTGGGAGATCAAAACTATGTCATCGTATTCATACTATGCGAACCCAACAGAATTTCTTGTCTGCACTAAGATAAAACATATTTGAGATCCAATAATAGTTTATTAAATGAGTATAAACAGCTTCCTTGCTTCTTAGTTAGAGAGATGAAACACTGTACTCCAACACAAGCAATAAACGTTATTTTTATTTCTTAGATGGAAACGAAGAATCGCCTTTGTGCATCTGACTCTGTAATATTGTTATATTGTTATAATTTGAAATGCGTAAAATTGCTATAACTTGCTCAGTCTTGGGAAACTCAAGAATTAATCATTTCTATTTTTCAGTTTTAACTTGGGTGCTTATGTTTAGATGGATACCAAATCAACAGTTAACCTACCATGAGCCTTAACCCACTATGCCAAATAATTTCCTATCTTCTCCTATCAACAAAAATATGCATGAACACACCTTGCTCTAGTTGGATACCAAATCAACAATTAGACCAATTTGTCATCAGAAAGTAAACTTACCACCATCATCTCCTTTCCATTCCAGTAGAGCACACACCAAAGCAGTGAAAATAAACCAGCTTATGAGGAAAAATACGACAAACACAACTTCGATCTTGACAAATTTCATAATTGTTGCCAAGCCGATGAGCTTAAGACTACAAAATTACCAGGTTTAAATATTCGGTTTACTTGCTATAAGAACCTATTCTGATGGGGAGAAAAATTATGTCAAACTAGTTTCCAGCACAGTGGAAACGTGTAGATTATTAAGTGTTCAGTATCATCAATATCGGAATCTCCCAAAGAAGCACAGAGAAAAGAAAAATATCATCTTAAGTTACAAAAAGAATGCAGGTCAATAAAGCAGGAATCATTGGATAATCTTCTTTGACTACAAACACGTTATCTGACCTAAACAAGTTTTGCTAATTCCATTAAAGCTAACTAACAACGCAATCATTCTTTGCTGGCTAGTCTATTTCCCTTTGTCAGCATCCTTTGATTGGTGACAGAAAGGAAACAGGAAGAAAATTCTGGCCAAGGATCAAAAGAGAACAGTTGCTTACGACTTCTTCATGAGATACCCCAAAATTATGCCAAGCAAGCCAACAAAGATGACAAACATAAATGAGACACCAGCTTGGCTTTTGTTACCTTCACGCCTTAAGAGTTCCTGCAGGTTGTAATTTCACGATGTAAGCTATTCCCATCAATCAAAAGATCAAAAACAGTTTTTTCGTTGCCTTCACGCCTTGTATACCAAAGTATACAGATTGATCGACTCTCACTAAATTCAGACAAAACTTGAAGCTCCAAAATCAGGATAGAAGAGGTCAATGGGGTAACTTCAGCTTTAAACTCTTTACAAACCAAGTGATGATAACATCAACAAGAACGAAATTAAATAACATGAGGCCAGAACTTCAGTTGTAGCAAAAGTAAGCAAAACAATGAAGAAAATACTAGAAGCAGCTAACTGGCCCCAAATGCAAAATATCAAGAGGCTACACATAATATCATGAAATCCATGTTTAGAGTCCTTTGTTTTTCGTTTCATTTTTAGTTCAATATTGCAAAGTAAAAAGCAACATTTTCCTGCAATTTTATATTATAATAATTTGATTTTGACCTAATAGAGCAAACAAGAACAAAGTCACTAAAAGAACAACATTTTCCTGCTATATCCACCATATTGACATCTGAAGTACCACAAAGAATTGATCAAGTTCAGCCATGACACAGCCACCAATATAACACAACTGGGGCCAAATACCTCAATTCTTATTAGCCTTTCACCTTCCAATAGACTGGCTCTGATTAGTTTGTTACCTACTCATTCTTAAAGGCCGGTCCCATATTTAATGTGTTTTTCCCAATTGTTCAAAAATTTCCAAAGTGAACAACAAAAAATACATAACCACATGGAAATGAAAAGAAAAGGTCCATGAGTGAATAAAGCTATACAGACAGGGAGAACAAATCATTCTACATGAAAGTGAGGTCAAAACACGTAAAGAATGCATATTAGAAAAATCCAATAAAAGGTGTCCCCATAACACCATGCACAAATGACTCACCAATTCCTGACGAAGCTTGTTACTTTGTTGAATTGCGTTATTTTTTTCCTCGGTCAGCTTAGAGATGAGAGATTTTGCCTGTAATTATACAAAGCATAAACAGTACTAAATTATATGTACAAAAAAAAATTAAAAAAAAATCCAACTACCACACAGCAAGGAAAATTAAACCACAGCCCGTGTTTTGGTGTCAGAGAGATAAGAACAATTAAAGATAAGTGGAAAAAAAAACATAATCATAAGTATGCACTATACATGAAAAGCTTTACAATCTAGGACATTCAGTATTGGATTTCAAAGGGAGATTCCAACAGATTCTAGATTACAAAAGGGGAGAAACATGGATAATCTACACAGAATCTCAATCCATGCTACATGAGGACAACAAAATCACGCTACAGCACATCAGACCTGAGGCTGTTTTCCCATCATTTTTGTGGCCAATAAAACTTCAAATTCATTTGTTCATTATCATATAAGTTCACATCTCTATACCACAACATCATAATCCAGACCGGCAATGTCATTATCAGTTGCTTTAAATCTTCTTCCTTTCACATGGAAAATCAACACAGAATCTCAATCCAACACGATGGAACAATGACCTACAACCCATTCCTATTCTTAAGGAAGCCGATATCCGCTCTGATTCTAAGACCATTCAAGTGAATTCAATCAGCAATTCCACATGCATCTGCTGGCTTTGTTAGAAGCTAAAATCATACCTATCTTTCTATTTACTGATCTTAACTTTAACAACCTCTGACCATGATGAACTTATTAAAACATGTAAATATCACGTTATGTGTCAGAAACAATTAATTTCCATTTCAATATACTCATAACAGCAATACCAAATGATCTCAATTCATCCTATCTAGTTTATCACTTAAAGACAGTTACCCAATGCTCAGTCTGGTTGACAAACTATACACAGCTAGTACTCATCATTGAAATGAAAAAAAAATGGTATAACTGAGCTGGAGATATGCAAAGAAAACCTCCAAACTATGTGAAAAAATATAATAATAACACATTGTACAGGGAAAGGGATCAGTCGTAGCAAGAAAATTGGCCATGTAAAAAATATAAAAGAATTTCACCTCTAATGCCTTTTCTTCAGGCCGTTCAGCAAAAGCTCTTGCAGCCTGCAATCACCAATAAAAGACATCCCATTGATATTTTTAGGCTAACAAAGTATCATACTAGAAAACAAGAGTAAGATTAATGGCGACCCCAAATACTCACATTAGAAAACTCGCCATTTGCATTCCCATTGTCTGACACAGAACCCCTTGGGGAAGATCCTTCCTCAGAACCTTCTGGAACAGGAGAAGGGGGCTGAGGTGGAGAAACATAAACCACTCTCAATTTGCACTCTTCAACATGATGTCCTGCCTCCTTATTGAACTAGACAACACAAAATCCATCCGTTATAAACTCCAAAAAAGCTCACATCCTGAAAACTCACATGTAAAATAAAGCCATCAAGTGCAATTACCATTTCTGCATTAATATCCTTGGCAGTTGCACCATCAACTGTTTTCACACTCTGAAGCAAAAACTTATCCTTGCATTGCATGTCAGGGGGAGCCTCCTTTTGTGCTTGCATTGTAACTTAATGAAATCCAAAATTTACAAATCCATAACTAGCGATTACATCATAAACCATAAACTACAAAGTACAAAGTAAAAACTAGAAAATCCATAAAATGAGCACCTATAACATCACATGTAGAACGAGGCAACACGATCCCGGCATTTGGACGGACGCAATACTTCTTAGGATTCGTCGTCTTGACCTAAACATAATGCAATAAATAAATAAATATTCCAATGGTCCCTTGCCAGCAAAATCCGAAACCTGCATCCTAATTTTAATGATAATAGCATCTACATTTTCAATTTCAGATTCGCGTCTCCATTTTTGTGCCATTTTTTGTAGTCATGCTAATCAATAGATTTTAGATTTTGTATGCAAAACTCATCTGGGTTTTCTCTATATCCAGAATTGAAAACACCAAATAAAAACAAACTAATTAAACTTTTATCTGGCATTTTCCCCGGAAACAAACAAAAAAAATACATCTCACTGTGACAGTATGATCCACAGAAACGATAAATACCTTGAAAGCCACATAATTGTCGGTTTTATTGGACAATTGAAGAGAACAAGAGATCTGCTTCTTCAATTCAACTAATCCAAAAAAAAAAAAGAAAAGAAATTAAAAACAAGGGTTAGAAACGAAAGAAAATGGTAGAAAAGAAAACAGATCCAAATAAACTTACATGGAAATTTGAGCTCTAGAGGTTCGATGCTGAGAAGCTCTCCCGTGCTCATTTCGAAACAAATTGAGGGGATCTTTTTGGAAATTCAAAAACTGTAAACTGAAAAAACAAAAGTAGTTATTCGAAAGGGGAATTAAGGGAAGATCCGGAAATACATGAGAATTTGTGGAATATGTTGATTGGAAAGTGAATTTCAAAAATTAGGCAAGCGGAGAGATCGAGAGTGCGATAGAGCAAAGAGAGAGAGAGAGAGAGAGAGAGGAAGAGCAAGTTTGTTTGGGAAATTGAAAATTTATGATGACGGACGAGGCTGCATTTTCTTTTTCTTTTTTTATTTAAATATATATTTTTACTATATGGATTATTATTATTATTGGATTATTGCCTTTTGCTTTTTAATTTTGTTGTTTTTTTGGTAAATGTGGGTATGGAATCCTTACCCTTAATCGATGCACTCTTTTAAAATTTTCATTAAAAGCTGCTTCATTTTTACTTCAATGTCATAGATTAATCAAAAGTCAAAATTATTTTTACTTCAATCTCATTGATGGATCAAACCTATCTATAAATAATTAAAAATTAAAATATCACCTTATTCCCAATTATGTAAATTGATTTCACATACTTAACATATTATCAACTAACACTAAAGTAAAAAAATAAATTAAAATAAATTGTAACGATAAAATACTTAAATTGAAATTTTTTCACCAAATGTAACTTTCTTTAAAAATATAAAAAATATACACTAAAACTCCATCCTAATATTAAGATTTCTCAATTTATTTATGAGAAATTTGTGGGATAACTAGAAATTTTATTTGAATCAAGCTTCATTTATGCTAGAAAATTAATTATTTTTCTTTTAATTGCTTGTTGAGATACAAGAGTTTCAAGAATTTTTATAGGGAAAAAGTACCGACTTGCCCTCCAACTTGTTTGAAAAAAATTGATATGCCTCTATTGTTTTTTTAGAGCAAATTCAACTTACAAAATTCGGACAAATTTGTCCATCCGTTTAGCTCCAGTTAACTGGGTGTTAACAACACTGACATGTCATTGGCATGTGGCAAAATATGTCACGTCAACGCCACGTGTATTTTTACCCAAAATGGACAAAAGTACTAAAATTTCAGTGCCACCTGAAATTTTCTTCAGGGTACTAAAATACCCCTGAAATTTTCTTCAGGGTACTAAAATACCCATATAGTTAATTTTAGAACAAAAATGCCCCTAATGTTAATAAAAAAAATACTAAAATACTCCTGAATATTTATATTTTTTATATTTAATTTTATTATATTTTTTCTTGCAAACATAAATATTTGTTAACTAGTAATAATATCCAAATTATCATTTTTCTTTTGGGTCGAAATCAAACTCGGCCCAAGACCCAACAAGGAGCGTGGGTTGAGAGTTTTAGAAGCCTAATGTCTCTAAGGCCTGGCGCGTGAACGCACGGGCGCATGCGATGAGGCCAACAAGCTATTCGATTGGATTGATATGGCACTTTCCCCAATAGTCCACTAATATACGCTACTCCATTTCTCCTGCCTTATCCCCGTCACATTGCCGCTTGCCTGCCTACCTACTCTGACACCGGATGTAAAATTACCTAGTATTTATATGGACGGAAAGTCCATTTGAGTGTTCTACTCCGGCGTCAAAATAGGTAGGCAGGGGGCGATGCGACGGGGATAAGGCAGGAGGAATGACAGTAACATGTGTTAGTGAACTGTTGGGGGAAGTGCCCTATCAGTCCGATCGGACAGCACATTGGCCTCATCTCTTTAGTTCCTACGTGCGCCCGTGTGTTCACGCGCCAGGCCTTAGAGGCATTGGGCTTCTAAGACTCTAAGCCCATGCTCCTTGTTGGGTCTTGGGCCAAACTTGAATTCAGCCCAAAAGAAAAATGAAAATTTGGGTATTATCACTAGTCAATAAATATTTATGTTTGCAAAAAAAAATATAATAAAATTAAATATAAAAAATATAAATATTCAGTGGTATTTTAGTATTTTTTTTATTAACATTAGGGATATTTTTGTTCCAACATTAACTATAGGGGTATTTTAGTACCCTGAAAACAAATTCAGTAGCATTTTAGTACCTTTGTCCATTTTAGATAAAAATACACGTGGCGCTGACGTGGCATATTTTGCCACATGTCAATGCTACGTCGGCACCACTAACACCCAGTTAACTGGAGATAAACGAAAGGGCAAATTTGTCCAAGTTTTATAAGTTGAAGGGCATTTTTGCTCTAAAAAAACGACAGGGGCATATCAACTCTTTTCAAATAAGTTGGAGGGTAAATCAGTATCTTTCCCCATTTTTATATAAATTTTTGCCAAAAAAAGACTTTTTATAATTTCTTACATTATAAAATAAATGGGTTGTGGGGGCATGGGTTTCATAAGCCTTCATGAGTTCAACCTTGCTCATCTAGCAAAGTAGGGGTGGCGAATGCTATAGAATCCTAAGTCTCTTGCTACCTTAGTTTTTAAAGCCGGGTATTTTCAGTCCTCTGATTTTATTCAAGTTGAATTGGAACATAATCGGTCCTATGTATGAAAAAGTTTACTTGCAGGCTATGAGATTCTTCAACTAGGCTCATCACAAAAAAATAGGAGATGGGAGTTCAACAAAGATTTGGGACAGCCCTTGGTTACCTGACTCGGGAAATCCAAATGTTTCGAGTGATGAAACTAGTAACTTTTCTATATCTCATGTAAGTGATTTATTTGATTCTTCTAGTAATTGGAATGTGGTTTTGTTGGAAGAATTATTTAATGATAGGGACAAATCGTTAATCCTCTCCATTACAAGAAGAAGAAGAAGAAATATGGGTGACTGCTGGATGTGGCGTATTGACAATAGGTGGTTGTTTACAGTTCATAAAGCTTAACATGAAGTTATGAAAGCGAAGTTAGTTGAGCAGCAAATGGCATCTTCAATCAGGCAAGACATATTGTGGAGTTTGAAGATACCGCAGAAGATCAAAAATTGTATTTGGTGAATCTTGTCTTCTTGCCTACCAACAATTAACAATCTACTTCAAAGAAGAGCCCAAATTACTCAGGGATGTCCTATATGTCAGAACGAAAGGGAGGATGAGACTCATGTATTTATTCAATGTGGTTTTGCTCAATAAGTTTGGCACAATTTTTTGAAGATAGGCATATGTTGGGGGTAGTATGTTTTAATCGTTGGTTTGCTTTGTTGTTGGAAGCTGTTCAAGGAGATACTATTGCCGAGTTATGTTTTATCATTTGGAGCTTGTGGAATGATCGGAATAAGACTTTATGAGAGAAGAAATGGGAAGGTGGTGTTACATTCGGCTCGGATAGCTCTTTCTCAATGGCAAACAGCTCGGTCTCAGAAAGTGGGTAGCTCTAGTGCCCCAAATCAACTAGTTTCGAAGTGGATAAGGCCAAGGGAAGGAGACCTGACCTGCAATGTGGATGCAGGGTGCTTCAAAAATAAGAGTTATACTTCTTATAGTTTTATTATTCGTAACCATTTGGGTGAGTGTATTGCAGCTCAGCATGCAGCGTTTGAATGATGTTTTATGGTTTCCAAGGTTTGTGATCAAGGAGTGTAATGTCGTTTCTTATTTTGCTGATGTCATAGATGAATGTAAGGTTTTTCTAAAAGCGTTAGATGGTTATTCTATTACTTATATTAAATGAACAACGAATTTAGCTATTCATACGTTAACTAAAGCAGTTAATCTTATATTTGTTTGTGGAGAGTGGAATTATCTACCTCCGTTTTTATTCGATATATTACTTAGTGATTTAAGTTCTTAATATAAAAGGTTGATTTCAAAAAAATAGTAGTAATTCACTAAATATCAATTCAATACTCAAGTTTTATATGTTTTGCAAAAATTCACCTAATATTTTGGTGGAGTCGATAAATTAGCTCCTCGTTCAAGATCCAAGTTAGATGTGCGCATTTGACCTCAATAAAAGCAGCACTAATTGAATGAATTTAGACCAAATGTCATGATAGCTTTTTGTTAGTTTGGTCCCATTTTACAAAGGAATAAATTAAAAAAAAAGAGAAAGTTAGAGAATTCTCCCTAACAAAGTTGAATTGCAAACCAATTCATTCAAGCTGATCCGGTTTTACAACATTGGTTATAGAAATTGAAGTAATGGAGACATTACAGCTGAAAATGAAACTTCAACCAACTGTCTTCTCTAGTACTGATCTTAATGAGCTTCCCTCTCCGTTAAGAAATGTGATTAACTTTTAATTTAATCACTTAATGCAATACTTTTTAGAAAAATATTTTTTTTCCTTAGATAAAAGTGGGCAGAAAGTTAAAGTTTTTCATGCTTCAGCAGATAAGCATGTCCTCTATCTTTCTAATTTTTTATTGGTCGGTTGGTGATTCTTGAATCAACTATCAACTAATAATAATTAAAGGTAAAACAAAAATATTGCACTCAATATTATTTTAGGCTTGGCTTAGGTCAGACCATACATGTAATAATACAAATAAATAAATAATTAAATAATGTGAGCAAGAAAGTTGTGCTTTTTTCCACTCCACCAACTTCATTTCCTGGTGGACCCTATAATGATCTTGGACTTGAAGAGATTCTAATCCAATAAATTCTTTCTCTGTATGCCCATAATTTTCATTTAGTGTGTGTATATATGTATTTCTATAATTTCATAATTGTGAAGTGATCATCATATGATAATACAGTTCGTTGCCAAACTAGCATCACATAATTGCCCTTGCTCAAAAGCCATTCTTTGTCCAATAATTGCCCCCCAAATTAAAGAATCACATCAAATTCATTATAATCATGTTAGAGGAGGAATACTTATTAGTACTATCTTCATAATTGCTTCAATGTAATTTCATAATCTCGTTCTCTTCTTTCAATTAGGAATTTCGAGGGAAAAGATAAATGAATGTTCAAACTTCAAATCTTTCAATGCATTGAAGAAAATTTCAAGGCTGTAATATCCCTAAAAAGACTTCAATTGAAAGTTTCAGACATGCTTTATAGAGTTATTTCTTTAAAATTATTTTTGTACATGCTAGGTTATTACTAATTTGAAATTAAATTTCAGCATGCTGAGTGAGATCAAATTTTCAAAGCTTCTATGAGCTGTGCAAGTTCTTTCAATACCTGTAAGAGGAAAATCACGGTTAAGCTAATTAACAAAAGCTGGTTTGGATTTTTATTGCTAGCATTTAACGTTTTAGACTTACAATCTTGGTTTCCTCAAGAGCAGTTTCCAATGATTTAATTTTCTGGCAAGAAAAAGACCATAAAGTATCAGAATTTCTGCAGAGAAATTGAATTTGTAAAAAATTAACAAGTGATGTGAACATTACTCACAAGGTTGGTTTGTTCAAGTGCAGCTTCAAGTGCCTGAATCTTTTGAGCCTGATGCTTATTCTTAACAAATTTGGTTTCCCCGCCTTCTAGATCTTCTTGTCCTTTGGAAAGTAAAGTAGGTCCGTTACTTTGGCCACTATCCTGCAATGAGGTATGACAGTTGAATGAAGAACTAATGACTAAATTTTTGCAATTATGACATTAATTTCTGGAAGATATTCAGGTTAGAGCCGATGACCCTGCTTTCATATATACATGGACCAAACCAATCAGTTTTCTACTTATTGGCTCTGTCCATGAATAGATACATCGAACCAGTCTAGGCAAACTCATTGGTTTAGGACTTTATGCTTTTGAACTTTCCAAAGCAAAATAATTTGCTCAATTACAATGCAAGCGCCTATCATGAACTAACAAGTAGTGATAGTTTGGAAAATGTTAAAAAATTTGAGCTGCAAAACTTATCGAATGCAATTGAATAGTACCGATGCATCCTCTGCAGCCACACCATTGCTTTCCCCATTGTTAGACAATTCGTCTGCTGCAGAAACTGCCTGAAAGGAAGGACAAGGCTTAAACAACTTCAGGTGCATAAAAAGTGAAAGTTCAAAAAGTAACATTAATTCATAAGAAGTTAACCTGAATGATTTCCACAATTTCTGGATTGTTCCAGGGTCCTTTATCACTAAATAGGCAACCTCCATAGTCAGAACATGTGCAGTTCCCTCCAAGAAAACTTGGCAAATTACTGCAAAATCAAATAGCAAAGACTATTTGTACTAACATAAGGTGAGGTTTAAAAATACAATGTCACATAAATATGCATAGGCATGCCCACCTTGCATCTATAACTTCAAGCAGGTTATTTTGGTAGTTGTAACCCAGCACCTGAAATTGCAAAATAATTTCAATTTAAACTAGTTAGAGCTGATCATGTGTTAGAATATTATTCAGTGGCCAAATTCTTACATGAATCTTCGCTAATGTTCGTGCATCAAGAAATACCCTTAGTGCTTTCCACAGCATTCTGAACCCAGATCCAGCATTGACAATAAAGAGCTGATTTAGAGTCTGAAATTTTTTTATAGTCATTTGGCATTCATCCACATACAAAATAAATGCGTAAATTTCATCTTGATGGATTAAAGTTGACATCAGAGGTATTATTTTTCTTGTAAAATGTCATTTTTCCATTTAAATGTACTCAACTTAAAGAAAACAGCATCCTAAGTACCTCTGGATAGTAGTTGCTATCAATCTTCTGAATTTCCATAAAAAGACATCTAGCAGGCTTTGAGAAATTGGACATTCCCTAAGCAAAGTCAAGATGCAAACTATTTCAGGACCTACCACAAAAAGGCTAAGTATTATCATTTAAGCAAAGATGTTATTCTTGAAGAGAAGACCAATAAATCTGATCTGCTAAACAATTTGGAAAATGTAGACATAAAAATGCGATGCTTACCACCCCCTTCACATCTACAATACTTGTTGTGGATGCAATATGCTTACTAGCAGCAATCGAGCATGCAGGAAACCTCAAACGCAACGATTTCTCTTGTTCAGATACATGATACCTGACAAGTCTTTCAATGGTTGTTGCTTGGAACAGTGCATTAAGGTCTACCATCCCAATCCTTTCAATATATATTGGCCTCCCATATCTATCAACCCCATGGTATCCATGAGGATACCATTTCTTCACCTCTGAATGTTCCTCAAACTTAAATTCCTACACCGATTTTTCAGATTTTATCAGCAAATGCAAGTATGCAACAGCTAAGCATCAAATATACAAGAAAATGGATCCCACCTTTTGTATTGCATCAACCCCATAATCCTCACGCCACGTGAGAAAATTAATAAACATGTCCTTGGCTTTTGAAAGATCAAAGTCCCTCATTCGGAGAAATCTGATGACGTTACACAATTAATCAGCTTGTGGAACATAAATTAAACTACCAAAACATCATTAAACTTACTAAATTACCTTACAAGTGTATGATAATCATTGTGCTTCCCTAGCAAAACACCTTCAAGAAACAGCAATTCCCGAAAAGATTCAACAAGTTGTTCATCTTTTGGGTCATGTGCTCCTTCAAGGACTATCTGGAGGCTCTGGGTCCTTCCTAGTTTCTTCATAGAATCGCGAAACTTGAAAGGATAAGTTAACTTTGACTTAAAGCCTGAAGCATAGGATGAAGAAGGCTTGTTTTGCTCAGCTGAAGGAAGAAGCCAATGGGATTCAATGGGTGGAAGGATGGATTTAGTCCTTTCAGCCACAAATTGATGAGATTTCTTTGAGATTGAAGATTCTTCACCTTCTCCTCCACCCCTTGATATAACAATCTCCCTAAAAGTCTCCTTGGATTTAGACATATGCAGGTTTCAAGAATCCAATCCTCCAAACGTATTCGATAACATATTGGATTATATAGCTAATGAATCACAAAAACCAGGCCAAATTTTAACGAAGTCCTAATATCACTATTGATAATCAAAATTTCAACGTATCAACCAAAACCCAATTGAATTTAGGTTATGGAGAGGAAGAAAATGGGGATAGAATAGAACTTCAAAATCAAACAATATAAGGAAATTAGATAATTATAAATCAAATTGAAGACAACCCATTTGAGCAAAAGTCATATTTTCCTAAATTTTTTTTTTTTAAAAAAAAAAAAAGAAACATAAAAACAGAAAGTGGCTGTACCGGAGAATATAAGGATGGAAATTTGCAAGGAATAAGAAGGCATCGAATGTAATGCTTTGTCTTCCAAAAATGGGTTCTCTCACAGCTAAGCTTTTTTCCTTTGGAATGTATTGACTTTCAAGGAAACTCCTATGTTAAGCAAGAGCAGCATTCATGGAATTGCATCAAATAACAGAAGAGGATAAAAAATTTGGCGCCAAAATCCAAGCTGCGTTTTACTATATGTAAGTTTGAATTCTGCAGCAAGATATCAAAAAGGCCGAAGCTACAATTTTTTTTTTTTTTTTTTTTTTGCGTGAAATAAATAATTTTCTGCTTGTGAGAGGGAGAGGGAGATTATGTTCCATAAAATCCAGCCCAGAAAATTCATATTGGGAAGAGTTCATAATCTGGGCCCAGAAAATCCAAAGACCGTTGAAAACTGACTGAAGCCCAGAACCAAATTTTGACTTTGTTATTCCCTGCTTAAAAATTAATTAAATGAAATGATCGTATCTCTTCTCTATTTTCCATTAATTAGAAATTTTATATTCGAATTTTGAATATGAAAATTTTGGATATAGAATGAAAAAAGAATGTATATATGTAAGATTTGTGATCCCTTATTCCTATCATCTTTGTTCACATGTTGGTAGACAATAGTGTGTAAAGAATTAATTTACATTGTAAAAATCCAAGAAAATCTTATTGGTAAGATAGGGTGAATGAACATTGAGTTGTGGTTTTGGGTGAGAGGATGAATGAAGTTTTAGATTTGAGAATATTAAGAAAACAGCTGTATATTATTAATATTTATTTACTCATTTAACATGGACAAGGTTTAAGGGAGTGTAATTGAAGCAATTAACCGAATCACTTTAATTACAATTTTTCAAATGAAACTTAAAAATATACTACTACCCACTACCCATTGGATTGGTAGAGGAAGAAAATCCTGTGAGTGGATGTGTTTCTACTCAGGCATATCAAAACAAATAATATGTGAAAGAGGACAATCCTAGTTTGGTGATTCATATTTCTCCCTTTCAACCACAGTCCATCCATGATTTGATGACATATAAGGTTTGGAGTTTGGAATTTTCTACACCTTTTCTTTCTTTCTTTCTCAGGCTTCATTGATTTACCACTCTAAAAATATTTAATCATCATAATTAATAAATAAAAAAAATAACGCAAAGAACAGCAACAAGTGAAGCAACTAAAACTTTTAATAGAGTTTAGATTCCTGCTTCTGATGACACAAAGAAAGAAAGAAGTGAAGAGATATGTGGTGGAGCCCACATGTCAAAAGTGGGACCCAGCTCAGGCAAAACTTGGGGGGAAGAATCTAGAAAGAAGCTCCCACGTAAGGTGATAGGAAGCCAGCTGTGTCCAGTCCAGACCACACAACCACGCCCACCTCTATTCAGAACCTATCTCACGTCATCTTCTCCGTACATAGAAAGAGTTTTTGGCGGCGTTTTGCCACGTGTAAGTAATAGACCTCACATAACTTTGCTGACTAAGCTCGTTTTACCACGTGTCGATTAGTTCTAGCCCAAACCAATGATTGAGACCACCCCCCCCCCTCCCCTCCTACAGTAAAGAGTAAACACTCGTTCATGCTTATTGTCCAGCAACTTCAACTTTTTGAATTTTGAATAGTGAAAAAACATATCATAGCCATATGTCAACTATAGCGATTTTTGCATTGGCTCTTTCTAATTCAAAATTTTAATATTGAGTTTTTTTTTTTTTAATTTTAATAACTTTTCAAATCACTGACATTAAATTTAATTTAATTTAATCGATCACTAATGATCAATTTAATGGATATGATAAGCATCCAATGTTAAATGTGTAGTCACAAAATATTTTACAAGTGATCCACATTCATGTTAAAAAATAAATAAATTTTTAAATCTTTAAACTATTACAATTTTCTATATGGGATCCGATATTTATGCATCAAGCATATCAAATTTAAGTTTGAGTTTGACAGTTTGGACCGACATAAATTATTTAAAAAATAAAAGGATATAATGTTGCATTTTTTTCTAATCACAAGAACTTAATAGATAAATTTTTAGTAGTTAAGGGAGATGGAAATGTGTTTTTTCACAAATAAACATATGGACCTTATTTTTACTGCATGTCTATTTGACAGTGCGCGTTATGTCTGTCAAAAATAAAATATTGAATTTTTAAAATAATTAAAAATTGAATTGTCCATGAAATTGAATAGATTATACAACCAAACCGAAATATAATTTCATTTTAGAGAAGTGCTAAAATACCTTCTATTTAATTATTTTCATTTAAAGTGAATTAAAATATATGATCATAACTATAATGGACACATGTCATGCAAATGTTAAAGGATTCGATTCTTTATTCTCTCAAATATTACTCTGCAATTTTTAATTTTTGTAGTTATTTTGAGACCAAATACAAAGTGCAGCGATCAACCAATATCAAGATAAATTTTAAAATATAATGATTGATTGATATCATAAAAAAAAAATATTAAGAAAATCACTCCATTATATTTTTAATTTTAGCTAATATGTAAAACACGTATCTTTATTATAAAAATTTAAATGCTATATTAATACGATTAAGTATTATGCATTCAATTTTATAAAATATAATGCAAATTAAAATTAAGAACTACGAATATTTACGGAGTTATTGCTAAAATTTAAGTGTTTAAATGAATAGAAAAATTAGACATAGTGATACAAGCTTAAGTACATAAGACATTGGAATAATGAACAAAGGAGCAAAAAACAGGAAGAAATAACAAAGAATGGAAGCAATAAAAGAAGAGAAAGAGAGGTTAGGAATGAGGAGATGGGACCAAACGGAGAAAAGAGATGACTATGAGTAATGTCTTTTATTGCCAGTTTCTTTACAGCTGGATTTCATCGGTATGCTACAGTGTCATATCAACTTGGTCTTGCCATTTCGGGATTCTACGCTTATTATAATTTTTCATGCCATTTCCGAACTTTTTTTTTTTTTATGAAAAAAGAGAGAGCAAGATTTCAAACTCTTCACATTCCATTAATTGAAACCAACATTTACTATTGGAATGCCATAAGTAAACTTTTCCAACCCAGAAACATATTCACTCAAATTTCATCTTCCATTGCTTAATATTTATTATGATTATTTGGCTATAAAACAATACTGATTAAAAATATTGCAAAGTATTATTCAAATAATAATTAGCACAGAAAAAATTATTAACTACCATAAATATCTAAATCAAACAGCCTCTGAATATTTTAGTTTGTAATAAATGAAATAAATAATGTTAGATATTTTAGAAGTTGAGATAGAAAAAAAGCAAGAAAAATCACAGGGTACGCGAAGAGTGACAGAGACAGAGTCGCAGACTGTTTTATCCATTTCTTGCATGAGGGTGCACGCTTCATTTATTCTCCACTTAATTATTTCCATTTTCATTATTTGAGTTGAATAGTTTCATAAACTTTAATTTAGTTGTAATGTTCTAGCAATTAAATCTTGAGCTTTGGAGTTCAGATGAGGAAGGAGACGGCCATTGGGATGAGATAAGATCATAAGAAGAAGAAGAAGAAGAAGATGGCCCACGATTTGCAGAAAATCTGAGAGTGTATCTTGGAGTTTTAATTAAAGGGCATTTATTTACTTAGATAATGAGACAACCAAACATCATTGCTTTTCGGACCAAAATAAAAATCTCACGTAGTAATATCTTCTATTAAGTACCTTATTTCAGAACATTTATACATTGTCTCCCCAACTTAATTACTTTTTAGGGTACTATGTTTCATTGTTCAACCCAACCATTCATTAACAATCTCTAACATCCTCTTTTCCATTCTACGCATAATATTTTCTTTTCTAATTTTATCTACTGTAATTTTACTAGCTTATTTCATTTATAATATACCTATTTTCTTTGGGAGAAAAAGAAATAAGAGGATATAATCGCAACTCTCACGAACCAATTTAGAAAAAGAAAGACTTATTTATAAGAAACATCAAATTTACACATGCCCTCACTTCTCTTTTAGCATTGTCCACCTTAATTTACGTCCTAAATTATAAACATTTCATGTACAATTATTACTAAAGAAACGAAGTTGAAATAATCTTATCCTCCAACGCAGTCACGCTCATTGGTTTAAGCTTTCCCACAAAGATGCGCACTTCCTCCTTGCAAACCCAACCCTTCTCTTTTCCAGATCATAAACCACCTCGAACCCCTGTTGCTGGTAGTTCCCCAAGGTTGCCCCGGGCCCACCACTCAGCTCACCCTCATCTCCACCGTTCATCAGCATCAAGCATCCAACCCTTCTCTTCCTCCTCACCCCATCTCCACCGTCCAAAAAGTCATAAAAATAGTTCTTCCTAGGCAGCACCACACTAGATTCGTTCCCCACAAAATGCAAGACCAAACTAGGTACATTCACTACACTGTCATAATAGTAACACGGAGCAAGCCCTGTTTTGTCCTCAATTCCTCTGGCTCGCTCATAGACTCGCCCGACGCGGTTGTCAAACTCAGCCACCACTGAGTTGTACAAACTCGCCGGTAACATAGTAAAAGTGGTTCCCGAGTCCACCACCAACCCACCACTACCCTCTCTATCAACCCTTTTCAAAAACTCCGGCGCCGGAATATTCTTTTTGCCTACAGAAATCCCCTCCAGCCCGACACTGTAAAAATAAGGATGTTTTGGGTTATCTAACAAATTAGTATAAACAAATTGAGGACGATCATCATTATTAACCCTCTTCTTGTCATCAGAACGGCCAAGAATGAGTGGGCTCGGGAGGCGGACCCGTTCCGAGTCGAACGAGTGAGAGACTAAACAGTAAGAGAACTGGTTACCGAGCTGGGGAGAGAACGAAGCCAGCTGAGCTGGCAAAGAGAGAACGCCACGGCCGAACCCAGCAACCCCAACTGGCTCGGCGAGGGCCGTGTGGGCGCAACCGAAGGTGAAATTATGGAGAACTAAAGACGGGGTTGCTAGTGGTAAAGTTATAGAATCACGGTGAAGCTGAGCAATAAGGCTTCCGTCACCATATGCGTAATAAAATTTGGGGCAAGAAAATGATTTACAGTCGGAAGTTTCGATTGATTCTAATGGGCAGTTTGCAATGGCGCAGAGGTCAGAAACAGGGAGGTTTGAATGGGCAGCTGAACATGCAGATGATTTGCACGGCACCGTTTTGGGTGTGGAGGCAACTTTTGGCGTCGGATATGAAATGGTGCCGTTTTCAGCTTTGCCTTCGCAGAGAATGCACTCGAAAGGCTGGCAAGGGAACCAGACAAGGTCGCTGCCTGTGTCAAGATAAAGAGAAACATGTTGTGGAGGGTGAGAGTTGAGAGTGAAAGACAGTGTGTAATCACTTCCCGAAGAGAGCGGCAGAGAGACTTGGCGGTGGTGGCGTTGGAAACGGGTGGCGGAGCGGATGGAGGTGGATTTGAGAAGATGGTGGGGGGAGGTGAATTGGGTATTGGAAAGGGAGTGAGATAGAGGGAGAAAATGAATTTCGGAGTAAGAAACAGAGATGTGTAAAAAACAGAGCATGAAACAGAGCAGGAAACGAGAGGTAGTAGCCATGAATTAATTATATTGTTGCTTAAGAGAGCATAGAAGGAAAGAAAGTTGTGATTTGTGTTTAGATAACGAAATGGGTATGAAAGAGTTTATAAGAGCGACTGAAACATAGTAGGAGGAGACGAACTTTCTGGTAGATTGGGTGTGTTCTTGCTTGCTGGCATGGGAGGAGGCTTATATGAGGAAAAGGATACTGATACAAATGTGTGTGGGTGTGTATTATTAATTAAAAGCTTACTGATATTATGTATAATTAAGTTTAGTTTAATGGTATTATGGATATTTATTTAATTAATATGGATAAGCATTGAAGATAAAAATAATGAAAACGTGAAGATATCTGTGGAAGTCTGCTGTTTCAAAGCAAAGCTTAGAAGTGACTACTCCCCCACTTGAAGGAAGGACCTATGCTATGCTTATCAAAGCTAATACTATTAGCATTACCTTTTTTTTTTAAGACAGGAATTACGGGGACATTAATAATTAATTTTTGCACACTACGATTAAGTTTAGAGTACGAGACATGGTCAAAAAAAAAATATGGTCAATGGGCATATTTTTTCATAAATAAAAAGAAGCCAATCTAAAATTTAAAGTTTTTATTAAAATTAAATATTAAATAATATCTAATTGAATACTTTTTATTTTTTAGTCGTCGTATCGATAAACAGTAGCAATCCCACAATAAAAATCATCAAAGCCCTATGGCCAACATCCAAATTGAAACCACATTTAAGTTTTGTACTGCGTTACTAATTCTTGTCCATCATCTTGGGTCCTTTTTTCTTTTTTTCTACTTTGGCTTAGTTGACTTGTAATGGCTTCAGACAATTATGAATTAATTACTCTAGCATTAAAGTAATACTATAATTCCAGCCACTCCCAAGAATACATTATTCAACTTTCATATTCTTGTATCAGCCAAAATCAATTTTTTTAAAAAAAATCATATTTTGTACGAAATTAATCAATTGAAGCTGAACCACTCACATAAAAAATATTTTTTAAGGTAAATAACTGCTTATAAGCTATTCTCAAAATTAGAGCTTTAGTCATTAAGATAAAATTAAACTCCATCACCTAAGCAGATCACTGGTTTAATTACTCCTATTTTAGTTAAAAATCTTTTCATTGACCCAATTAATCTTGACAATTAGACAGCCTTAATTTTGTTATTAGCCATAATTCACCGCCTAAAAATTAGCAATACAGGAAAAATTGCAGGAGTGAAGTTCACATACAGAACTATTTTTCTACTTTTGATCATGAGCTGCCTACATTCACCCAAAGTTGTGAGCAGTAAAGCTATCTGGAAGCTAAGATAGAGTTGTAAAAGTGCACTAATAATTCAAATTCTACAGACATCAAGTTTTCTCGTACCAAAGGGACATGGATCCTAGAATGAGAATTCTTGTTTGAACCTCTTTAACTGGGTCCCTTGAGATAAATCTTACAGGATTATTGTCCCCTAGAATGGTCCATTGTATCCTCCCACCTAATGTTGTCCCCTTCATTGTGTATATATTCATGAACAAGTTGATGAAAATGAGTAAATTCCTATATTTAAGTTTCGGTCACCGTCTTTCTGCCATATTATACTTTTCACTTTCTAGTCGTTGAATAAACTAAAAAAGTGTGTAATCTGATGACTATAAAATGTGGAGCACCATATAGTGGAGAGGACCATATTTAGATATGGTTATTTTGTTGTATACTTGGGATAAAACACGACAGTGAGGGAAAATTCCAACCATGTCAATCTTCAATATACCTCCATGTATGTTGGAGTTCCTACATTACATGTGAGTATGCAACAGCACTTCATAATCTTTACTAAACCAAAATCATATTCAAATTGGACGGGATTTCACAATCAATTACAAGACTTAAGCTCAAGCAAAACAGAGTTTGCTTCACCACGAACTTAAATGCAAAAATGACACGTGGACATGGAACTCTTTCCTTAAAACAACTAAGGCATGTATAGATAGAACTCACACTTAATGTGAGGCAAAACAAGGTTCCTCTTTCCAACAATATATTACGCTGCAATTTCTCTTACTATAAAATCTACAATGTAGTTGCTCATGGGTTAATCTGAAATAACATTAATATATAAGGTAGATTATTATTGGTGTTGTGCTCTTAGTAGAAAATAAGAACAAACAAATGATTATGGCAAATCATGAATGAGATGGCAATGGTCACGTGCCAAGACTGCAAGGTTTTGAGTTCAAATTTCAATTAGATAATATATAAACAAACCCATCAATTGAAGTAATAAAAAAAACCTAGCTTTTAATCTGTAGCGTGAAGGAAATGACTACACATTTCAGTTGGGGCACAATATTTGAATGTTGCAAACGTAGTTATCAAAATTGCCATTTAAACAACATTTCCTAAAAAAATTTCACTCGTTTGATCTAAGATACGCAATGGACATTGACTCTTAGGCCCCTCAAAAAGAGATCTATAAAAGGAGCTCATGGATTCCCATTTAAGGATAAGCTAGAAAATGCAATAGACAAAACTCATTAACTTGGAAAGACATCTAACTTGATTCAAATAATAAAAATCTAGTATGCATCATGGTGAATTAAGAGGAAAGGTAGGCTGGCAGGGTCCTGTATTCAATGCCGAAGTGGGACTTCTTTGTGGACCCAAACCATCGAACTTATTAGGTCTTGCTATTTTTGCTATCACTTTATATTTTATGAATCGGATTGGATTCTTGTGAGCCCAGAGTGGCTACCAGTGCTCAGGACTGCCGACCCAACCAATCAATGAATCGAAACAAGACAAAGCCATGTATTCCTACCGCCTTAAGAATTTCAAAATTTAGATACACGAGAAGACGACTCTTAAAATATAGCAACTTCTAAGCACCCACTAAGCATGTCCTCTTTCTTAATTAGAGAATTTTGAATTCAGTATTGAATATGTAAAATTTTTAAATATTTTTAAAAAAACATTTTGCTCCCTTTGCAATTCTATCCGGTATGAATTCAAATTAATCGGATCAAATAAATTTTAAATATTGAATGGATTATATATATATATATATATATATATATATATATATATATATATATATATATATATTAGTTAGACAAGTTTTATGCAGCCTCTAAAAACAAAATAAGGAGGTCCATGTCAAATTTAGAATTGAACACACCATCTAACTTCTAGTGATCGGTTGATACCATATTACTATAATGCATTCCATCTCCAACATAATGCACATATTATTTGATATGACTTTCCCACCAAACATTAAAGAAGACAACTTTGCACAGAGGGGATGGCTATTTGAATGTTTCAACAATGAAATACACCGAGAGAAAAAGTTCACTTTAACCATACTCGGAGAAATATGCAAATTGTTAATTTTTGTAGATTAAACAAAAATAAATCTTTTGTGCATATGAGACATTCAAGTATGAAAAATCCCTAAAATAACTTTTCAAGCAGCAAGGCTATCTCATGCTTGAAATGCAACAAAATTTTGAAAATTGAAGTACGCATCAATGTCTTGCTGTATTGGTGATAAGACATCACGGGCAGGTTGTTAAGAAACATTGCTATTCAACGAAACTATAGATAATCATCAAATTTTCATAAGAGTAGCCATTATAATTCCTTAAGAACACAAACTATAACAGCTGTATTTGGGAGCTCACAGCCAATTACGAACCATGCTTGAAAAAGACGTCTAACACATCAACCATAATTTCAAGGTTTCATGCAATTCATGGCTGCCATACTTTAGGAAGAAGAGAAAAAGTCAATTGAGAGCCAGCTACACACGGTTACCAAACAATACCAATAACATATGCAATATAATATACATTTCCCTACACAATTAATTGTCTCCCTCTATTCCCCATTTAGTTTATCGTATTGATAATGATTTTTATGCTCATAATTTGTCTCTACAATTGTTAATCCTCATGTGTCCAAAAAAGTCTTCCTGGTGGCAAACAGAACAATAAACAAAGCTTTAACAGAATTTATTGGGGACTTTGTTAGTACCTAATGTGAGCTATACTAATCATAAATTAGTAGGTAAAGCCATATTCTGTCTGGTAGAATAAACTATAGGGGTACGGTTTTGCTAGCAAAAGATAATGCATATTTAATCTTTTTCTATTCGATGGCCATAATTCATATATTAAAAACAGGGATTTTTGTTGAAAATCGTTACCTACCTTAGCCAATAATTATGTGGTCCAAATTTAAATAATCAAATCTACGAAATACTTTCAAAGTTGATAGCTCATCATCACCATCATCACTGGTACCATTTCTTTCATAAACTAAAACTTTTCCACCAACTTGCCTAGTTACTTCCATAAAACTGAACTGACTACACCAAACGAGCTATTTACCAGTCCTCTAAAATTTATACTTCTAGCTTTTCCCAGGTTTATGCTTCCAAAATAAGATGAAAACATTATTAGGCATTCTGAGCAGGAAATTTCTTGCGTAGACCCAATGTATGAGAAGATTTATATACCAATCCAATGATGAATTGCCACATAAGCAAAAGTGTTTATAATAAAATTCATGATTGGTTGATAACCACCTTTTTAAACCATTTTTGCTCAAGCGGCAATACACCATTGGATTGGTGTATAAGCCTCCTCATGCATTGGGTCCAGGTAAGATTTTTCCGAGTACAGCTCAGAATTATATGTTGAAAGGTATTGAAACAGATAAGAAAAAGAAACGAAAGCACCTCGAAAGCCACAATACACAAGTCATCAATATGTGCATGCACGTGTGCACATTCAAGTCTCCTCCTTTTGATTTGCTACCCTGCTCTAGATAGATTCAACAGTCAAATAGAGGACCACTTCGTCTATACTGTAACTTTCAATACCAGGCCAAATGATGATACCTAACTCTATAACAAACTATGAACTGGAAAATCATAAAAGAGAAGAAAGCAAGCTGTCTCCTCATTGCACCCAAAGCGTGTGAGAAGGTTTTGTGATGTTGATTCGGAAGGCTTAAACTTTGTCATATAAACTAATTCGTGGCAGATGATACAAATTAATCCCGCTAATTAAAGTTATCATCCCTAACTTTTTATTCTTTTAACCTCAATAAGCTCAAAGACATCAAATACTTATTATTATTACCGCAGGAGACAGAAGGCAGTTCAATATCACAAATGAGTTCTGACGGAGAGCTTGATCTCTATTCGGTCATACCATTATTCCAAAAATAATGCAAGTTCACCTGCGGCCCTTTCCTAAACAAGTTGCCACTGCACCACTAATACGCACCAATATTATTATTGAAGAATAAAATTCATATTAGCTTCAGTTAGGTCCATGTGTATTTCCTTTTTCTTTTTGGGTCTTAAACTTTAAGATTATATTCAGTCTAAATTGCTAGTGGTGGATATAGTTATCAGCTATTGCGAACTTGGAAGGTGATCCATTAAATGGATCCTAGACATTTCGCTCACTTTGCAATAACATGGGTCACTCCAATATACCATTAGTCCAAGTGTTGCTGACCAGCAATTAAAAATTAGACAATGCAGGTGTGTGGGAGTTGGACTTTGGCATAAGAACAAAATAATCGCCAAAACTGACCAAGTTGAGGATGAAAACAACTCACAATTAAATTAGATGAAAGTAAATAATACTTTTAAGAAAATGCTAACAAAACACCATGGTCTCAAGTTTTGTGGAAAATGATGCCATGAGACTGCTAGAGAATTCCCGTGTAAAATCTGAAGGTGCTCCGACCTATCAAAACAATAAATGCCACCTGACCTATTTGGCAAGTTCTTCAGATAATAGCTTCAGAACAAGTAACAAGAACTACCAAATAAGTGAAACTACACTCACCATCCAGCTAAATGAATATTATTCTATGATTTTTGTAAAGAAACGCATAACATAACTATAACAGCAAATGTCATTTGCCACATCAAAGCCATAGCCAAAAGAATAAAGTTTTCAGCAGAAAGAACACTTTTATTTTATTAGAATCCTTCTAAACCACATGCAAGGAGCTCTTGGGAGAATCAGAACCTCAAGTCAACAAAAAATAATACACGACTCTTATTCCGACAAAGTCCTATGCCACAAAAAAAAGACTACTGTCACCCCCATAAGTGCTGGGACACAAGGAAGACCCACCAATGGTGGACAACAATGGCATGCAAACAAATTAGTGATGGCCCTTGATCATGCAATAACTCTTGACTATACCAACCCCAAACAAAGAGAGTCCAGTCCTTCATGATGCTCAATGGAATTTCAACATTTTAACTGTTAATAAGACTATTTATGCCTTTCATAACAATTAACTTAGCAATCATAATGTGGATGGCATACAGAATTTAGATAGCATCGAGTATTATTACCTGAAGCAGGAGAACCCTTGAAGAGTGTAGGTTATGATATTATCATGTTAGAATTGGATGTAAACCCTGCATATATCATTTACATGCAGCTGAGAAAATCATTTACAGCAGATGTAAATTTACTTAGAATTAGCTAAGCATGAGCTCACTGAAGAATGTGTTAACAATTATTTGGGATAGCAAAGATTAACTTTGCATTACAACAATCAAAAGAATAAAAACAACAATGTCAATTACATTAATTTGAACTAGCACAACAAATAGGACGCAATCACACCTAAGAAGTCATTGATCATGTGGGCTTTATCTTCTCCAACAACTTCTCAGCTTCAATAAACCCAAACGGTCCTAAAGGCATGTATTTTACATGTTTCCATCTGTTGAAGCTCTTTATCAATTATAATCTTCTCAAATTTAATGGACAATTTGATGTTTGAACATAAAGAGACTAATTGAGTACATTGTACTCACTGATACCAGATAGCTTACCTGGGTTTGAAAGGTAATGCCAAACAATGAAGATGTAGATGGTTAACACTGTTCAATGGAGGCTGATGAAAACCAAACCTGTCAAAAGGGTAGGGTACAACTTTCCAATCAAGCTTTCTCCTTAAAATCAAACTTTCGTGCAAAAAGCAGTGAAGAAATGAGGAAATTTGCAGCTTAGATTGCTCCTGGAATATTTGTCTGAATCATGCTGCCTATAATTATTGATTCAAACTCCCACCAAAAAGATTATTATTTACTCAATCCAAATTTATTTCTGTTTTCTAGCATCTGAGGTATAAAGAATCTACAAGTAAATTGCAAATCATCTAGCATTGTAAGCTTAATCCGTTTCAAGACACTTGGTTTACCAGCCAATGATGCATTCAGACAGGCCGCGCTTGACCGCAATCAACCATTTACTTAGTTGAAGAAATATTTACGATACCAGAAATAAGCATCCAAAATTAACAACAATCAGTTATTTTGCTTCTTGTGAGTTTCAAATAAAGAATCCTCAAAACCAAAACCATTCGCATGCATAAGATTATATTAATTGAGAATAAGTAATTTCTGTTTACTGCTATTCAAAAGTCCTCATTAACTCAACTTGATAGAACAGAAGACATCACATTGTTACTGAAATATCACCATTTATTGCACTATTTTCAAGGGTTGAGTGCTTAATTATTAGTGAAAGCAGTTGGCCCAAACAAATTTTACAAAGCAATCTGACATTTAGTGGCAAAGCCGTTGGGAATGAAATTCCATCGGCAAGAGTGGAGTGCTCCCTGTCCAAATCCGGCCCATGAATTGAATTACTGTAATTTATTGATTGAAGAGCATCAATACCTGTAATTTATTGATTGAGGAGCACCTCGGTGTAGCAATGTTTGCCCCACACTTAACATGTGACTTACTAGATGAAACAGCAAAACGAAACATCAGCAAATGTTTATAACAACATACACCTTAGTTCAAATGTCAAGATCATAATAGCTGATGAGATTCATATTTATTTACCCATAGCGTAATCCTCTTCTTGTTTTTTGAGATCCCTGACAGTTGAAATGTGCTCCACAGGAATCACCAAGTAATGCCTGTCAGATTATTAGCCAATCCCAAGTAAATTTTGACGGAATCGTTAGAATTGACAATAACTGTATTGATGATAAGAAAAACAGACAATTCAGGATTCTAAATTATGTCACTTGCACTCAAAGCATAAATTTCAGGTACATATAATTTCCCGACATATGTAAATACTTTGTACTGTGTTTATTGCATTTGTAGTAGCATATCCTATTGCCTCTCTATTTTAGTATCGAATACTGTGCGTTCTGGTTAAAATGAAAAAGTGAGACCAACATACTGCGAAAATCATTCGCAGAAATAAGACAGAATTTACAGAGACAAACTTGAACGCAGAAACATTGCATAGGTCCTCAGTTCAGCTAAATTATGATTTTTATATGCTGTTAGTTTCCAACTTTTGATCAAATGCTAATTCAAATTCGTCATAATAAATCCAATCTAAAACTCAATTAAATTAACTTATTAGGAGAACGTAGTGATCAGACAAACCTGAAAGCAGCAGGTTTGATATCTTGAAATGCGACAACTTTGTCATCCTGCAGGATCCAAATAACTCAATTAGGAGGCTACTGAGTTGGATTTTACCCGTTTGGTTGCTGAGAAAATAAAGTAAGCAATCAAAGGCGGCGACTAGCGATGAATTTTCCGAGCAACCAAACAGAATTTAGAATTGAGAAAAGAACAAGAAAACGTACAGAGTAAAGGAGAGTGGTGGAAGTGGAACCGTGGGCAATTTGACAGAAGATGCAGGAGGAGTTAGCTCCCGCCATTTTTATCTGCCCTAATTGGAATTTGGAGGATCCCCGAATCTTTCGCTCTCTAATTTTTCTCTAAAAATTTAAAACAACCTCTTATATTACTTTTACCGCGATTTCCTTTTAGACTAAAAAGGGTAAATCAGTGACGTACTTTTTGATTCGGCAACCACTCCGCTCTTATGATTTGTCCGGTCTCCAAAACCCTAACTATTCCTTCTGTACTGCTTCGCATAGCTACCACTCTCTTTCATTCGCCATTTATTCTCCTCAACTCAGCTCCAAACCGAGCCATGAGCTCCGAGTCAACTCAGAGCGTCTTCCAGCTCAAGCTGAACCCGCTCACTGGTAACTCCGAATGGGTCATCATCAAAGAAGGCGGCGGCGACGACGAAGAAGGAGGTTTCGGAAACTCGCAGAAGAATCTCCTCGCTACAACGTCGTATTTGGACATGCTCAATGACTCCACTAGAAACAGAGCATTTCGCGAAGCCATAGATAAGACTATAAAGAAGCCTTGCCATGTCCTTGACATTGGGTATTTGTTCTTTTTACTTTAAAAATTTTAAAGCTTTGGTGCTCAATCTTAATAAACTTGTTTCTTATAAACGCAAAATGATATTATGGTGCAGTGCTGGAACTGGCTTGTTGTCTATGATGGCTGCACGTGCAATGGGCCCTGATGATTCGGCTTTTCCTAGTTGTAGTGGGATGGTAACAGCTTGTGAGTCGTATCTTCCAATGGTGAAATTGATGCGAAAAGTTCTGCATCTTAATGGTATGGGAAGGAACATAAATGTGATCAACAAGCGCTCTGATGAACTCAGAGTGGGTGTTGATATTCCTTCACGTGCACAAGTGCTGGTAAGTTTTTGTGATGAATTTTATTTTGACCACTTTTAATCGTCTAATAAGAGAGTAGAGATGCTAGTTACAGAAAAAGATCCTCTTTTTTTCAATGTATAATAGATGGGTATTGTAATTGTATTATTACTATAATTAGAATAAAGTAAACTATTACTTTCTTTTCGAGGTTTACCAATGTCAATTACATGTTTTGATGAAACTGAAGAGTCATCAGCACAACTAACATAATAGGTTCTATTCTACGATGCAATGAAGAGTTACGAGTTCAAGCATGTTCAGATATTTATAATTTTCATGTTATCCTTAAGATTTAAGAAGTCTTCTGCATGCAGGTAAGTGAGATATTAGACTCAGAGTTATTGGGTGAAGGGCTAATACCGACTCTGCAACATGCGCACGATGAGCTTCTGGTGGAAAATCCGCTAACTGTACCACATAGAGCAACAACTTATGGGCAGGTTTTAGGCTAAACTACATAATGTATATATATATATTCATCATTTTGTGTTTTGTACGTGCCTGAGCGTGTTTTTATCACTTCTCTTGAGTTTTTGCTTATGATTGTAACAACATTCCCGTGTGATAATTTGAAACCTCAACCAGAATTATAGCAGTACAAAATGAATTTGTTTACCTTTGTCTTTGGAGAGTTCTAAACAATCGACTGATTCCAAATGTGCATGTGTGCCAAATAAATAAAAATAAATATATACATATTCATGTATCTGAAAATGCAATTCATATTGTTGTTAGTATATATAGAGTGAGTGAATGTGGAAGGAAACTGCTGTCATCACTAGTGTATTACCTCTAATAGAGTAGCTTTTGCTAGTATCAGCAGCTCAATTGTATGCTTGATAGTGTATGGGAAACTAAACGTAAGTTGGAACTTTATTGGAAACTTGAGGTCTAGTAAACTGGAAGTATCCATTTTAATTTCTCCTAAGAATGATAAAATTAGTTATTAATGCGAAGGAATGACTTGAAGTCAAACCAAACTGGTCTGCATTTTGCCAAAACAGTTAATTTTTTATATATATATATATATATTCGGTTTTCAACCTTGAGGGGGCTTAGACAAATCAGTGCACTTCCAGTTCAAGATAAGCTTAAAAAATCTAGAAATACATACTCCAACTATTTTAAATTTATCTGATTAGTGGAGTTGCCTACCTGTATTTATTTTCTTGTCATGCCTTGAAGTCCCTATCTGTTTATTTAGCTTTTCTTTCATTAATTCCCAACAGTACTGTTCAGTTGACTGTACTCATGGTTGAGAGAGTATTCTTCTAATCACCGGGAAGCTCATTGTATTCCATTATTTTCATTTTGCAAAATTTGGACTCTTCCTCAATTAGCTGGTTGAAAGTACATTCCTGTGGAAGCTGCATGACTTATACAATAATGAAGCAAAAGCATCAGATGGCATTCGCCTGGTTCCAAGCAGCTTGGATACTATCTTACGAGCCCAAATGCAGCAACATCCCATGCACTGTGATGCAATTTCAAAAGAATTAAAACTGGTAAGAACAATAATCACTTTTCTACATCTAGGAGAATACAAAAGGTTTAATTTCCACTTAAAATAGGATTCATCCAGCTGTCAGAACCCTTCAAAATTTTTGAATTTGACTTCTGGAAACGGCCAGACAACCATGGGGAAACAGAGCTGCTCATTAAGGCCACCAGTGATGGCAGAGTTAATGCAGTAATATCATGGTAAATATATTTGAGGTTTCCACGTTCTTTTCTAATTTTCTAGGGATGGCAGTAACATAATCTTGTTTCTTGATGTGCAGGTGGATTCTTCAGCTTGATCGTGAAGGGACAATCTTTTATTCCACTGCTCCAAGATGGGTTGATTTGCCGAAAAACATAAGTAAATTTTCCATTGAGATTTCAACTCTTGTTGTTTTTATTATTAATATTGTCTTCAAAATTTTCTGTGTTATACCCATGCAATATTTATGTTCAGACAAAAATGGTAATGCATTATATTCGAGACTAATGAAAGCATCATGCTTAACTAGGCACAAGTACTTGGTGTGATCATTGGAAACAGTGTGTATGGTTCCTTCCTGGGAAAGGTGTAAGAGTTGGCAAAGGTCAGCATGTTCTTTTGAGTGCTGTTCACACTGATACTAGTATCTCCTATAATCTTTCAAGGCAAGATACTGAGTTAAGGCAGAATAGATTTGATGCTGGTGATTTTCACCTGACACTGCCTCCTGAAAGAATTGCAATCTATGGAGACAGTAAATGGAGGTCTTCCATATTAACAGCTCTAAGAAATGCTGTAAGATCTCTCTTTGTGGTTTTCTATTCTGCATCTTTACTTTCTCTGAACACGAGCTTGCATCCTTCAGTTTCAGGCAAGAGTTCAACCGCTATGTGTCATTGCAGATGATAGTGTCTTTGTAACACTTGTTGCTGCTCAAATTTCAAAAGAAGCACATATAATATCATTGTTTCCTGGGTTGAGGGAAGGGGGTGCCCAGTATCTGCAGAGAGTAGCAGATGGAAATGGTTTCAATGCAGATCACGTAAATTTTTTCCTGAACAAGAAATGCTTGAATCTTCATGATACTAATCAAAAGAAGGTAGATCAGCGTGTGTATTGGAAGGCATGTTCCAAAAGTTTGTAGTTGTGGATATTATGAAAATTGTTCTTTGATTTCTTGCATTTTTGGCTATATTTTGCTTAATATCAGTGCAATATATTATTTCCATTGGTATTTGAGAAGAAAATTTAGATTGTGTACTATATTCATAGGTTGATCTATTGATTGGAGAACCATACTACTACGGAAATGATGGAATGCTTCCATGGCAAAACCTGCGGTTTTGGTAGGTATTAATATGCATCTTCTCCTAGCTGCTTGTCATCTTCCAGTACAGATTATTCACTTAGGTATGTCAACTGAAGTATGTTTTCTCATTGTGGACGAAAATTTTAGGAAGATACGGACCATGCTGGACTCAGTCCTATCTGATGATGTCTTACTTATGCCTTGTAAAGCAATACTCAAGGCTTGCGCTCTGTCTTTACCAGTAAGGGAAAAGAAATGCTTGTTATGTTTAGTTTTTACCATCACACAGCGCATTTGCAGTTTTTCTGTGCGTGTATGTATAGCTTTTGACTTGTACCAGAATTCTTCTACTTCCTTTCAGGACCTATGGAACAGCCGTTGCTGCTTACGTAAGATTGAAGGCTTTGATCATTCAGTCGTAAATACCACCTTAGGGGCATGTGGTGAATTACCCCCACCACATGAGAGCCCACTTCTGCCATTCTTTATTTGGCAATGTGGGGAGATTAAGGTTAATTCATAACATTAATTTACTGTTTGTTGAAAGGTGGTATCAAAGAATGATGTTTACATTCCGTTATTGATGGAACTACATTGGAATCAATAGGAACTCAGCGAGAGATTCACAATCATGGAGTTTGAATTCTCAAGACTAATAAGTTCACATTACGGTAAAGTCCAGGTATGGATTGTGGGTTGGATCTTTATTATAGCAATCAAATACATGAGAAACACATCCTGGTTGTGATATAGATGAAAATGGATTCACAGCTATATTTGACCAAACATGTTGCAATTCTGAACTGGCGTTGTGGTAGTTCACCTTTGCCACATTTCTTCTGTTGTAAAATGCGTTTAGTTATCCTTACTCTTGGGATTAAATGGCTTTTGATAGGCATTTATGATGTTGTCATCCATGTTATGTCAATCTATTCGTTTCTGTTTCTGATAATGGTCTTATTGCATTAAACTTCAATTAATTGAATCTAGTGAAGAAAATGGAGGGATTCCTATGGTTATACTCTGCTCTTGGCATTCATTTTCTCAATAGAGCACTTTTCTTTCAGGTCGAATTTACTGAGCATGGGATATGCCATGGTTTTGTGCTGTGGATTGACTGGGTAATGGATGCAAATAATAACGTGGTGTTATCAACTGGACCAGGTATAGTTCTTTTTTCTTTTGCACTACTTGATTCAATAGAAACTTGGCATACCTGACATGGCTGCTTTAACTCACTTGTATTATGCAACTCTCAGTGTTTTATAATTGTGCTTTGTTGTTTGAACACATATGGACAATGATTTCAGATCAGAGACACTGGAAGCAAGGAGTGAAACTTCTGACACAGCCAGTGGTAGTAGCAAACGGTGGAACAACCGAAGGCGAGTGCTGTTCCACAGTAATTGAAGCATCATTTGATCCTGCAAATGGCGAACTCACCATCAAACATGCTTTTACATAAGTATGGTTAGTTCTGAAGATGCTCACATACACATGGCACTGTAACCTGAGATTTTCAATTATTTTTCTGTGCCAGCACATGTACATTTGAGGTTCAATAGTAACTCTTTCAATCTGTAGAAGGTAGCTGTTAATTGGGTTGTATATCTGGAAGACCAGGGTTGAAGCTGTCTTCAAACAATATTCTAGATCCTGTTTCTACAGTTGGATGTCATCAAGACAGCAATATGCTCCATTGCTGGTATCCAGCTTCCCATGACATTAAGTGTTAGTTTTTCATGCTTCTTTCGTCTCCTAGAAACAAATGGCAGTTTTTCAAGTTCCTCTGCAGAGATCATATTGGTTGCTCTTTCGGAAGTCAGGCAGGTTCATCACCATTGTTATCTTTGGTCTCTTCAGTTCAAAAAAGAAAAGAAAATTCTATAGGTAGTTGAGATTAGCCAGCAGCCGGCCGTTGTTTTTATCATGGTTGCATGCGCGATAGCAATTATATAAAATGCTAAATGAAACTAATTCTTAATTATGATCTGAGAAGGCCAAATATATATATATATATATATTATGAGCTATGGAAAGATTTTGCAGGAAAGTTTGCTTGTCAAATGAGCATTTAAATTTATCTGAAATGTGATCTATTGGACGAGAAAAGATGTGATCCAATAAAGATATTGAGAATTTAATGGTTTATTGGAAATTTTGAACCCCACAAGAATGTTGCCGATTGAGGATTAAATCCAACTTAAACCTCTCCAAATTAAGCTCTGAACTAATCGGTAGGTTTATAATTTATTTATTCCAACTGTAGTAACATAATTGGAGCTTTGGACACACTTTTCTACTTAGACGGATCTGCTAGGGCCCGATGGAATGTTACACTTTTCGCACTAACTCAAATTAGTCAAGCCGGACATTGATAGTAGATGGATTATACTGAAATAAGCATAGGTGTTTTTAAAAAATTAGAGATAAAAATTATTCAGCCTAAACAAAAGGCAACAGAATGGCAACATTTTGCCAATCTGTGCCAGCAGTGAATCATGTCAAGGCAACGGTGCTAACAGGAACATGAAACAATAATTTATTGAAAAATTTTATTCCGAAAATGTACACTAGGAAAAATAATGTTGTAAATCAATGCCCTCATTGGACAAGTGATCCCAATGTATTTTACTATAATGGAAAAAAGCTGTTGTCTATGCTTTGGTTACCTCAACGGGCATGTCAAAATTGGAAAATTTTTCCATTAGTAACTCCTAAAAACTATATTCTATGGGCTTCTTGGGGTATTGTAAGCTCTGCGTAATCATCAACTGTAACCTGTTTCAAATTCACCAGTACCAAGAGTTATATCTTGAGAAAAATTTATAACCAAAAGTTAAAAACGGAAAGAAGAAGAGGATGAAAGGAAACCTCAAAAACTTGGCCACCAAAGGTGTATTCCACATATAACTGCTTAGGTTCTCCAGGACATGGATCGCAGAAGCCCATAATGCCAGACTTCTTTACACCCTCGTGAAGCTGCACCAACATGTCGACAACCGACACTTAAATATGTGCCTATGTTTACGGAATCTATATAGATGGTCAAAGTGAATGATTAATTTGAAATGAAACGTTCCATCTAGCAACAAAAGCAGATGCGTATATGTGTGTGCACATGCATGTAGAGAGATGACTGCATTATTGCCCCCCATTCATCCCTCAAGACAAATCATGATGAAGCATCTAAAGTAATAGTTATAGGATTTACTTAATTCTGCCTAGCTTCACCTTCTAGCAACCCACAGCTCTCGGCTCTTACATTTATGGGTTGTAAATCATGATTTCTATTGTCTATCAAATAACCATGTCCTGTCCGTATATATAGGTGCGTGCATCTAGTATAGTTCAATACTACAGTTCACATATCAAAATTATAGGTTTCCATTTCACATTTTTGGCACAAATTTTAGGCGTCTTTTTTTATTTTTTATATTTTTTATCACTCCACTCTCAAACTTTTGAAGGATTTGAGAAAATCCACCCATGGTTGTCCCCCTTCAAACTTGTCAGTTAACACGCTGGAATCCTTAAAAAGTCATAATTACTTGGAAAGATGGCATGCTTGTTAATTGCTTCTAATTCATTAGCGTAAGGTTACATTTTCAGGCTCATTGAAAATCCATCAACTTAATGCAACCAGATCTAAGAGAACTATATCACTCACAGAAACTGAAACCATATGCACGCATTATTATTTTTTACTACTCACCATAATTATACTGGCATTTAGATTTTTTCTTTAAAAAAAAAAAATCACCACTTTAGTGAAGTAAATTTCATCAGCATAATATCTTGCCATAAACAGAGCACTAAACCAAGTAGAAATAAAGAAAAGGATCCGCATAGCTGATTCAAAACAAAATTGGACAAAGTTCAGTTGTTCTTTTTTCCTCTTTCCAATTCAGAAAAGATAGATGAATTCATATATGAGACCAACATGCTCGAGGAAGGTGAAAAGAAGATTACGTTAATTAAAAGAAGCTATGTGAATTAAAAGAAGCATACCTTCAACTGTCCAGAATCATTAACCAGGAAATTAAGAGGTATTGTAACATCAATGAGTTCTGAAGCTAATTCATTATTTGCTTCTCTTGATTCTTTTCTCTTCTTCAAAGCTTTCTGACTTCCATATACTGCTTTGGTAATAACCAGTCCATTTATTTCTAGTTGCCTATTCCTTTTCCTGTTGGCAACAATTTGTAATAACTGCTGAGCTTTTTCTGCCCCTGCCCTTGCCTCTTGAACCTAAATAAAGATTAAATTTCAGTACTGAGCAAGGAAAGTTAAAGACGACATTTGCACTTCCTAATTTCAATTTAAAATACACAATTGGATACTTTGAAATGCCTGGATTTGCAGAAGTGAATATTTTATTGAAACTCTGTCCCAGATTGTAGACCATATTGATCAGAGCTTTTCTCATAAGTAAGGTTATACTAGAAAACCATGTTATCAGAATTACATGATCAGATTCTTAACTAAAATAAAGCACCAAGTTCTTCATTATGCATGACCATTTAAGATTACAAAGAGAAGACAAATGATAGGAAGAGCAGGTAGTGAGAAAAGTTCAATCCATAATTTTTCTCCTCTCCCTTTTAAGCAGACTTCACCACATTAGATTAGATAATGATAACACAAGAGGAGAAAATTAAAGATAAACGAAACTTCAATAATTTTGCAATAATAGGACATTATTACATTTCTTTTGGATATTCAGGGAAAACATTTGTTATGGATGTAAAAATAGATCGCTACACAAGGAAAACAAGTATCTGATGTTGGCACATTAGAGTTATTGGCACCAAAAGTAGGTCTTGCAAACAAAGGATAAACCAGAATTTCTAGAAATCATGGTAATGTGGTAAGCATTACCTGGGCAGAAGTTTTTTCTTTATTCTCCAGAGCCTTCTGCTTTTCCCTCTTAAGATAATAAGGTTTGATGACAAGTTTCTGCATGCGTACACAAATGATATATGATTAACAACAACACAGAAAAAAAAAAAAAAAAAAAAAAAAACTTATGCTAAACAGTGCAATCATGATAATATAAATACCGAATTCTAAGTTTGCTCTATGTGACCATACATACTGGAGTCTAAGCTTGCTCTATGCCATTAATAAGAACTCTAGCATAAATTGGCTAAAGCAAAAGCCATAGTAAGAATGAGCCCATTACAACCAGACTTCCAAATTGCTGATCATTAACGATGCTAATTTGCCAAAGATAGCTTGACATAATAAAAGCAAAATTGGCACTTCTCCGTTACTACTTTCCATCTATATTTCATTAATATGACACTAAATATATGTTAAATTTTAACTGGTACAAGCCAAAATGCTTCAAAAATATGATCACCCCTTCACAGAAAGTGCCTAGTCTCTCTATTAGCCATGGCTCACCATACAAAATAGGGAAGCCAAAATCTGATGATGTTTATACCATGTGTGCATTAGATAGTTGAAGCATATATTCAATCTGCCTATACCAAATAACAAAAAGGAAAGGAACATGAAAAAAGATTCCTCATTCAAGAAATGGATTTAACTTGTGTTACAAAATGTCCAAAATAACAATAGTTGTCTCCAATGGGGCACTGCAATGATCTGAACTCAGACTTATGACTCCGGAAGCCTACACTAATATCAAAAATTCTATGAGGGGCTGGATACGGGACAAGGAGTATACCATCATATAGGTTTTGTCAAACAACAAGAATTTACACACACACACACACAAATAAATAAATAAAACAAAAAAGAGCATATTGGTTGATATCCTTGTAACTCCAGATCATTTTCAAATGCAATTGATATTAAATTGTAATTGGATAACTAAATTGACAAGTGAACAATATAAGTAATGCCTCTGCAATAACCTTGAGTAAAAAGTAAAGTGACGTAGGAACTAAGAATGCTCCAGCGGCAAATGCCAGATCCAAATTTCTAGAAAGAAGTACCTGCAGAAAACAGTTCTTCAGCAATAGGGAAAAAGGCATAAAGTAAAGTGGCAAAGAAGCAGCCACCAGGATTCAAATTCCTCAATGAGGAACAAATTTGGAATGGAAAATAGCCATGTGCCAAGTTTTATCACATCGCCTACTTTAAGCTGAGTTTCCAACAACAAAAGTTTCATGGTTTGACATTGACAATATACAAAATACATCACCTTGCAGTGAAAAGGGCAGCTGCAAAGGGATGGGAGAGAAGCTAACAGTTCGATTAGATTCTCATCACTCCAGTCCAAATGCCCAGGTGAAAAAAAATATTATGTGCATACATGTGAATGAATATATTGATATTATTTCCACTCCCTCACCACATCCAAATAATTTAAACTCAGAAGTAAAAACTCTGAAAAATCGCAGAACATGCAATAAACCTTCAAGCATATTTATTAAAAATATTTCCATAAAACTAAAAAGCTAATCGGTATTCACCACAAAACCCACCTCAAAAAATGGACTATTAAGAACTTGGCATAAATCAAATATTCTTTTAATAGCAAATTTATCATTAAGTTTTCATCGAAGAATCATTTTTCAAAGAAAAAAAATACACTGGTGTACTGTAGCCCTCTGCTACAAGGAGGAGCAGAGCCATCCATCCAATTAGAAGCAATCAGCCGACACCAGATGCTTTAATTTTTTGCATTTCTCTGTGTTTCATCAACAAAACAGAACCATGCTGTACAACTTCTTCCTAACAAGAAATTCCTATCTAGGAATTCAATTACACCAAGAATAATCATGGATAAAAATGTCAAGCAAATATTAGATGCCAAATAAATTAAATAAAGGGATAGAATTTTCTCACAGGAATAATTAGCTTTTGTCCACCACGATGCAATTCAAATTTCCAAAAGATACCCTGTCAAAGGAAAAGTAAAAGTGAATATTCACATAAATAGAAAAGAAGTGACAAAATGGAATAGAAACTTTAAATGAACCTTCTGGGATTGTACTTAAAATTGGTTGTTCACTTTTTAATTCTACACAGGTTCAGTATAGAAAGGAGGTGTATAGTACTTTATAGATGCTAAGGAACATTTTTGTTTATTCTGTCAGTTCTTGCCTACAATGCTAACAGTAGGCTAAGTTGGCATTTCTATTCATTTGTTAATAAATGGAAGCTAGAAGAGATCTCTTGGAATCAGATCCATGTTTTCAAAAGTATCATGAACTTATTGGAAGCCCTCCTACAATTTCAAGCAATTGATTTCTGAATAGAGAGGATGTTAACTACAGAAATTTAAATCTATTTTGCCAAATTCAGATCTGAACTCTCTAATGCAGATAATATATTGAAACTGTGCTATCTCAGTGCCTTTACTCCGAAAGTTAAAATTTGCAAATAAATTATTGAGAAGACATCCATGCCAGGCTCATATTATATACTGAGATACAAGTATATATGTCCAACCAACAATTTAAAGCAGAATAGCATTTTTTTTTCTTTTTTTTTCCGACAAGAACATTATCAAGGATAAAAAAACAGATACTGCCACTTGGAGTATTAGATATCCTCTGAGACTAAGCAGCACAGACACAAAAATTATCAGGTAAACATATTATAGTACTATTCCAGAATTTCAAAATAACATCATGGCATGACATCTAATTTCATTTCTTTGATACCTGAATTCCTATTGCATAAAGCATTCTGACAGTGCTGAACTCGGATACTTTTCGTCCACCACCAACTTCAATCTCCAGAGCATTACTGCAAAAGCAGTACATAAAATTAAAAGAGAGAACTCACATCCTTGATCAGCTGAAACAGAGCAGGTAATATAGAACTGAATTTTTCCATTATTGCCTGAAGTATGTTAGTCCAAAATTCCAAAACTTTTGACTTAGTAACGTCCATGAGATCCATTTTAAACAGTGAAGCAATTTGAGTTAAAGTGATCCCATCAAACTTACAGCAAACAGACATTTATATCTGAAGAATATCTACACCTACGACCAAATGCTAGGAGCAAAGCATCCTAGCATTTGTGGCAGTTCTGTATATTAAGATTTCACGTCTCATAACAAACAAGAGAGAAAATTTTCCTTCCAAATTCATGCATTTACTCCACTCAAGAACCTCTATCAACTTAACACTGATATAAGTTATAGTGCGAATTATTGATTTTTTTAACATTTTGAAATATTCAATTCATAATGTACATCTTCACAGACACAACCACTCACTCAAATATTACCAATCAATACAAATGATAACATGGAAAAATCTCAAACAAGTCAATATGCCAAATATCAGTTATCAGCATAGAACTCCCCATAAGTTTTGAGCATATACCTCCCAAATCTTCCTGAAATACGACCATGAGACTTTGATGAAAAGCGTCGCATGTAATGAGTAGATACTCCGAAAGAACTTGTGCCAATCTGCAGTAGTCAAAAGAAAAATAAAAGATAAGGCATTTCTTAAACACAGGTTCTGACCATTAGCAAAAATGAGTCATCTAAGAAAAACAATTTTGAAGAAAATAATGCAAATGCAGCAGAGGGGTAAGAAATATCTGTCAAAACAAGGGCTAGTCCCTACTGGGAGAAGTTCTGATGTTATTCTACATTTCTTCTCTCCTAAGGTTACTAAACATACATAGCATAAAGTTGCTCAACTACCAAAAATAGATGTACCTTCAATTCTCCAGAAGCAGACATCTTTTCATCCTTCTTTCGCCATCCAACAGCTATAGATGATTCTGGACCTAACAAAAGTTGTATCTGGTAAAAAGGTATAGGGAAAGAGACTTAGATGTTATTAGCAAGTAAACTTAAACATTTTATATACTATTCAAGCCTATAAAATATGTTCACCAGAAAGAAAATTTATAATTCATCCGTGGCTTTTGCAGAACTTTTCCAAAGACCATTTGATATGTCTTTGACACTACATATGATACTATATAATTAAAATTACTATCTGCATCAAGCGCTCTAACTAATTATCTCCATAAATTTACACATGCAACATCAAATGCACCAATTTCGCATGCTCAAACCCACCTACAACAAAGTAAAAAAAAAAAAGCAAAAGCAAAAGAAGAGGGAAAAGCAGCATACATTTCCATTTTCTGTTTCAGATAGTTGGCGAGTCCAGGTATTGGAAAGATTGATTGATCCATCCATTAAAGACTTTGTTATGGTAATTGTTGCCGTTGAGTGTAAAGATAATTGTCTTGAAAAAAAAAAAGAGAGAGCAAGAGAGAGAAGAAATGACTACACAAAGTTATAGAAAATGTGCAAGATAATCATAAAGATTTTGGAAACCAAAAGCCCTACCGTGTAGTTTGTACTCCAATGAGTGCACGTAAACCAGCTGAAGCCATAAATTGTATGGATGAAACTGAAGAAAGCTGATAGCTAAGCACAGCATTAGCAGCTGCACCACCAGAATTTTCCTGGACTTCCAAATTTCCACCCATAGCAATGGTATTGCGTTTTGACAATTGGGAATGAACTTCACTAGACATAGCCATTCTGAAATACAGAAGATGAGTTGCCTAAAGAAGGGGAAAAATATACAGCAGTGAAAATGCAAGCAATCAGATTCTTTTGAGAAATCAAGGACTAAAATGATTTTGACAGAAAGGCTATCTCTTCTTTCTGCAGAATCATAACTTATGCGGACAATTTAACACCCATATACTGGTATGATGCAATTGTAATAAAATATATATATTCATAAAATGGAGAATAAATCACTTGCATTTGAGTGTATGTTTGCAGTGTCTTTGAGAGAGAAAGAAAGAGATAAGATCCTCAATTTTTCTACGGCATGCCTACATATGGTCAAGTTCTGTGCACATGTTGACTGTATTTGATAAATTACAAAAGATATCAATCAAACAAAAAGGCAGCAGCATTCTAATCGAACAAAATTTAAACTTAAAAGGGGGGGAGGGGTTTTCTATACCCTCTCATTATGCCATCACCATCCAGAAACTGTGGCAAAGATAAGTGTGCCAATATTGTACCGGAAGGTCGAAAATGGGCAGCCATCTTTTCTTGTTCTTTCCTCTTTTTTAACCTTTCAAGTTCTTCCTTTAACTCTTCTGGTTTATTCAGCTTCGGGCCAAGTTCTAATCCCGAGGTTAACCCCTCCATTCCATAAATATCATATATTAGCCTTTTCTCCTCATTTGACAATATTTCATATGCTTCACATATCCGTTGAAAGTTCTGTGTAGCTATTTCCTTCATCTGGGCACAAAATAATCCATATAAAGAGCTTAACTTTAGACTAAAATCATACGTTAAAAACTAAAGCAAGCCATACATGCAATTTCTGAAAGTAATTAAATTCTACAGCATGATAGTGCCAAATTCAAAACTGCATATATAAAGATTAGGAAACGACAGAAAACAGAGAAAAATCCTGAATAAAACTAAACTGAAAAAATCGAATTAAAATAAACACTCTGCTTAATCACTCGAATCCAAGTGTAAATTGCAAAATTTGGTCATACTTGAAGGTCCTGGTACTTGTCAGGGTGATAAACTTGCGCCCAGTGGCGATAAGCTTTTCTAATTTCTTCATCGGTGGCCTCCGGTGAGACTTGCAGCACCGCGTACAGCTCTCTCTTCAGTGGTCCGGCGTCTTCTTTACTCATCTCCGGCACCCAATCCTAGATAATTAGATAGAATAGCTACTCTGGTACTGATGATTTAGGGTGAGAAAGCTAGTTGCTAGAGAGTGAAGAAGCTACGTAACGATGATTTGAAGTAGAGAGGGGTTTTGGGGGTTTTTGGTGTCAACAAATTGTAAAGCTTTTTTCTTTTCTTTTTTTTTTAAATTCATGCGCCGATTTTTGAGGGCAGCTTGATTCTCCCTTATGTTACTGTTACATCATCTACGATTCTGCTGTCTGAGGAAATATTTGGGCCTTATTTTGGGTTGGGCCTAAGGCCCATTACCGAACTTCTAGCCATTGATGAATCGGCCCAGTAGGCTTTGTTATTTATAATTATGTAATGTAATTTATATTTAATAATTGGTACACACAGACACAGACAACGCCAAAAGAATAATAATAATAATAATAATAATACACAGGGAGACAAAAATCCTAAATATCTACTAATATCTAAGAAATTTCTGTGAAGTTTCCAAATAGGCCCCACTATCATTCTATTCCTCAGGCTATCCATTTTATTTTATTTTATTTTATTTTTTCTAAAATTGAATTTATTAGATTATGCCGTGCTAAGCATTTAAGCTATTTATGGCCTTTTTTTTCTCACGAGATGACCAATAATATCCTTTTCATAATAAAACTTTTTTTTTTTTTATATCCTTTTCATAATAAAATTTTATTCTTTCTAACATAATTGCATTTAAATCTCCAGATGCTTTCACCTCAAATATAAAATAAATAATAAATGCAATTAAAATAATACAAATAGCGTTTTTTTTTTTATAATTTCTATAAATTTCCTATTATTACCCATAATGAATACATAAATATAGCTAAATATCCCGTAATCAACTAGTAACGAAGGGGTATATTTGTCCAGAAAAATGATTTGTCTTCTTCTGCTTTTTCTTTTAAAAGTCAAAAAAAAAACAGGAAATGAGAAAAGAAAAGGCCGATGAAGCTGCTACATAAACTTTCATCATCAGCTGTCCGATCGAAGTTGAAACTTGAAACCTTCTTCTCCTTCTTCTTCCTCTTAAAATCCTGATCAGTACAGCCATGTCCGTTTCTTTAACTACCAAACAATAAACCCAAAAACCAAAGAAACTTCTCTTCACTTTCCTTCAACAACCACACACATATATTATTACTTAATGGGGTTACCGTTGATAGCAGTAGTGAAGCTCAAACTATTAACGCTCTCAGCCTCTCACACTCAAATCTCCCCATTACTCGCCAGCTTTATCTGCCCCTTTTTACTTAAACTCGCCTTCGGTGTCCGGCTGGTTCGCCGAGCTTATCCCGATGTGATTTACACATCCAGGCTTTTCATTTTTCAACTCAATCGAATCGCATTCGATGATGAACATCGTGTAGGCCTGAGCAATAGATGGAGTCGAGCAGTGAGGTTGGTTTTCCAGACAAGAAGGTCGCCGGAGAATAATAATTCCGATGAGGATAGCTTCCGTGCTCTCACCATGTTTTCCCTTTAATTATTGTTAATTAAATTAGGTTTCATAGTTTGTAACTGTACGTAGATCTAATTAGAAAATCGCAATTTTTGAAAGTCGAACATCAATCAATGAAGTTATGTGCTCTTTGTTTTCATATGGTAGATGTTGCTGAGTGAAATTAATAATTTATGATGACGTGAAAAGAAAATATTTTTTAGGGTTTCAAATCTGAAGTAAGAATGATTTATTTCCCTAATAAGGTATTATAAATATTTAATCACCTAACATAAATAAATATATTTATCTCATATATAATAATTTAATCAAACATTTGAACAAAACAAACTTTAGAATAAATAAATTTCAAAAACTAACTTATAATTATTTGATCAGTTGATCCATTATAAAAAATAATAATAATTCTTATTATTAAACTGTATGAAAAAAAAGCGTAAAAATTATAAAATTAAATATTTATGGAAAATTTGAGAACTGACACGATGCTCCATCGAGTAGGGTGAAGCTACCTGGGAATCCAATTTCGATACTTTATTTTCAGCATACTTCACAATTCCACCACAAAACTTTATAGACGACGACGTATTATATTCATTTCAACTTTTTTTCTTTTTGCTTCGTTGCTGTTAACTTTACTTTATCTTACAGATAATTATCAGATTATGAAAGGCCTATGGCCCTCTTCACTTTTTTTTTTTTTTTCCTAAAGTAGTAAATGGAGAATAGAAAGGTTATATTATTTTTTCTATGGGAAAAAAAAAGTAAATGCTCAAATTTGAAATTTCATATATATTATTATTATCATTATTTTGAAAATACACTAAGTAGAAATATGATTTTTTGAAAAAAAAAATCATAAGAATCATGAACGTAGTTCAACCCTCATCATTTATATGTGGACGCACCACAGGCACAGGGTTGTGTGTGGATGTACTCCTGACACCCAATAAAGCAATTGATTGTCTGGGCCGAGCTGCAAAGCTGGCCAATCAAAACTCTTTGTTTTGGGCTGAATCTGTGAAGCAAAAAACTTTTTTCTATTATGCTCTTTTTTGGTAATAAATGGTATAAACTAAACTAGAATATTACTTTGTTACGTGACAATCTATTACTATTTATTTCGGTTCATGACATATGAAAATTCACGTGAAAAGGTATTGACATTTGATAATCTAGCTACGAGCTCGGTATATCCGAACTAAAATATAGTTACATAATTAATTAATTAAATCGTTACATACGATAAATAATTAATACCCTTGTTATTAGCTTTTACCAAATAACTACATAAAAAGATTTAAATCTTTCAAGAAAATATGATATTTAACATGTTCTCTCTAAATTTTGACTTAATTGACGAAGTTTCGTCTTATTTTTTCAATCTTAGATGATTAAGAGATTTTAAAGATTCGAATTAGCCAGAAAAATCGAACTATTATCAGTATTTGACATCTAAACTATATTATCGGGATCTCTTGAGTTTGGATATAACCAAGCTCATGTCTAATTATCTTCGGTATTTAAGAGTTGATTGTAATTGACAGATGATATTACGTTATTAGACTAGCAGTAATTAGACGATTTGGTTCTTTTAATATAATATGAACAAACACTATATAAAGATTTTCACGAGCATGATGTACGCTTTTTGAGCTCACATAAACTCAATTTATTGTTTTTATATTTCTTTCTACGAGCACTACTAATTTGATCCCGGGGTATCTCTTAACAAAAATATATTTGTATTTTTTTCATAATATTATTTTATTTATTAGATTGATAACAAAATTATGTTGCAGGTATACAGAATAATCATAGCTGAAGGAGTGCCTGTAACTTCTACCATAATCATACCACTATTAAAATCTCCGATAGCTCTGAACTAGACGGGCCATTGTTGCAAAATCTGGGCCATGGGCCACATGGCACAAAAATGATAGATGACGGCCCATCTGTTTGAGCACAGTCAGTGATACAAAAAGATAAGCTAATGCAATGTTTTAAATCGTGAAGGAGTGATTGGTTAGCACATTTGTTAAGCTCAATTTGCCATATAGCTAACCAATTATTGACAAACTCGAGGAAATCGAAACGAAAAATAAACGTGTACTGATGTGGCCCACGAATCCAACTTTTACTAAGCTGAACGAAAACCATGTGAAACCTTTTCCTGAAGGAGAAACGGTAATAGGGTAGGAGGATTTCAAAAACATTGGATGACGGATGAGGCAGTGCGGCCAGTTTTTAAGCAAGACTTCAAGCTGATTGGGTAAAAGTCTCTTAGAACCTCCAATTTGGACAACTGGTCACTTCTAATACTCCCTCCGTTTTTTAACATGTGTCACTTTTGTTATTTTTACTGAAATTAAGAAATATTAATTATGCTTGAATTTAAAAAAAAAATGAGTAATTCAATGCAAAAACTTAAGATCTAATTGGTCTAGCTTTTATTAAAAAATAAAGTTAAATTAGAAAGAAAAAATTAAATTGTATTGAAAATTTAAAAGTATCAGATAAATTGAATTTGAATTTTACTCAAAAGTGACCTATGATAAGAAACGGAGAGAGTATATTATTATCATTAATAGATCCAACGTGTTTCGGACATTACAGTTTTAGTTTACAAATTGCTGACTCTGTCCTAATACACATACTTTGACCATTCTTTTTCGTTTCTTTTTGTAATACAATAGAAATCTCGAGGACCCATTCTTTGCTAAGAGTCAAAAACTCAAGAATGGAGAATTTTCTTATACAATTAGAAAAAGAGAAAAACTAGTGGGGGATAATTGAACAAAAATGTCTAGGGCAGAACAATTTTATAAATACTTACAATTATTAACCGATTTTGAAAATCTTTCTCGGAATGAAAAGAAAAAAGTTGTTTTCTGTTAAATCCAAGTGGTGAAGTTTCCTCTTCCGTGATGTTTTGTACAATTACTATTACTAACAGAAGGTTTCCATCCGTATATGTTGTGTCGTAATAGTAATAATAGCCCAAAAATATAACAAGAAAAAATAAAGCTTTTAATTTAATTATAAGAATAGAATAATTAGTTTGAATTTTTTTTTTAAAAAAAAACTACTCAACAAAGTCATCATCATATTAATAAGATTTTATATGTGTGTTAATTTTATATATATTCGAAGTATTGATCTCATATTTGATTTTGTATTCATCCATATTTTATTTGTATTTTGTATTTAGTTCGTTTTTATTAATTAAAATTGAAGAAATTTAAATTTTTATTATAAGAATTTGTCATTTATAATTTGAAAGTTGTTGTATCGAAAGGTATCTTTTATGTGTTTCTAATTTTTTTTTTTGTTAAAAGCAATATTATTCGCACCATGTTACCATTAAAAAAAATTGATATAAATTTAGAATTAATTTCTTACATTTTTATATACTTCAACTAGTTACCTAGTTTATTCATATAAAAAACTAGAAGAATATGTGTGTATATGTATGAATATATATATATATATATATGGATACGTTCCCCGTATAAGAGTAATGTTCAAAAATTGTATTAAGTAGTGAAAAGTCCAATATCTTAATTATTTTTCAATATTTTAATTAATATAGCACCTCCCTCCTTAATTACCTAAATCGAAATTTGTTCGAACTGGGGTTTGTATAAACTGTATATATATATATATATATATACAGCTCTTGTTTTTAATATAATATCACATGATTATGTAAGGTCGGTTCTTTGATAAGTAAACGAATAATTCTTAACATTATCATGTCACAATCACACATATAAATGGCCAATCTCTCTATTTTTTAATATAATTAGAGCTAATCTAGGTTGGTTATATATAAATATATATAAAAAGGAGTACTTAAGATTATAAGTAAGTGTAAAGGTATACACTTGGAAGAGTATTAAGTAGAATATATAATGATAGTTTGGCATTCTCTTATAGGGCTTGTTATTTATTTAGGTGGATTGAAAGTCAAGTGAGATTAGCTTATTGTGTTTTCAATTCAAGGAAAGCCATTTATTTCTTATAGTCGCTACTGGACAAGCTGTCTTTCTCAGTCACAACTATGCAAGAGAATAATAATAATAATAATAATAATAATAATAATAATAATAATAATAATAATAATAATAATAAAAAATTAATAGGAGGTATATTTAGTTGTTAAAAAAAAATAATAAGTTGGAATGGCACGTATTATTATTAGCATATGTTTAAACAGTCTAATCGTATATACGCAATTTTTTTGCACGATTCATAGACGCGTGCTCAAAAATTAAATTAGGGGTTTAATAAAGCAAAAGGTTTTATTGAAGAATTAAATAGAATGGAAAAATTTAGGAATTAAAAAAATAGATTCTACCACATTTAAAATTATGATTAATGATAAATAATAAAATTTGTAGGATAGGAGACACTTAAAATGTTAAGAATCTGGTGGAAGAAAGTTAGTCTTTAAAGAACTTTTCTAAAAGTTTAAGATTCTGTACATAAAAGCTTATTGTTGCGAAGCTAAAAAGCAAAATAGCAATATCCGACTAATATCATTTATATTATTTTATAGAAATGGAACTGAATTATATAGTTATGATTGCCCCAACTGTATAATTTTAGTTGGAAGTTATATTCCTTTTTTATTTACTTACTATTTGATTGCCATTCCTTTAATCCTATTCCTATTGCAATTAAAAATAGATAAATAGATAAAAGAAATTTTCACATAACAAAAGCCATCGATACTATATTTTATTTAAAAAGATAACGTACTATTATGCTTTACGAATCTAAAAGTTAATATCAGCTAGTATTGATGTGAGACCACTATGTCTATTGGAATATGTCTATATATTTTTAATTAATTTGAATTATTAAATTTAGTTATTACTATTATCATTTTGAGTATTTTAATTACCCATTTTAAAAATACACACTTCGGTTACAATCAAAAATCAAATCAAACTAAAATCAAATTGGTTAATCAATTTTGTTTATTTCTATTTTTATATTTTTTGGTTTTTAATTATTTCAATTTAATAAATGAAAATCGAAAAAAGTAAAATAAATCGATGTTGTTTTACTTAGTAAAATAATTTAAATTATTAATCAGTTAGTAAAATAAGAAATGTTTAAGCTTAATTTAATTTCAATTTATGATTTTTATTAATTCGGTTGCGTGTTTGTGTTTGTGTTTGTGAAGTGAATGGAGTGAATCAGTTAATTATGAATGGGTTGATATCTGAATAAAATTTCAAGGAATTCGAAATGGATACAAACCGAGTCTGGTTGGAATGGAATGATAATTGGATGAAAATTTGAAGTGGAATGGACAATTTCAAGTCAAAAACATTACACAATCCACAGAGGCGAATAGGGCAGAGCGCACCAAGTGGAGCTTTGACAATAGATATTCATTTTGGTCTGACCACCAATTCTGGTGGCCCATACCTACCCACCTATTATCTGCGTAATTACAATTTACAAACTATATTTTTCTCTAATAATAATATAATATCACCTCCCATTTCAAGTTTACAATTTTTAATGAATGTTCTCCTTTTTCTTTTTTTTTTCTTTTTTTAATAATTTCATATTAAATAATGCTAAAACTATTTTCATATTTAAATGTAGCTATAATTTTGCTCTTATTTTCCGAGAGATAATTAGGTATACTTATCACCGGCATAATAATATGCTGCAAATCCTTACTTTTTACATAAAAAATATATTTATTTTTTTTTTATTTTGATGATTCAGATTAGACAAAATTCGTTTTAAATCCCAAACTTTCAAGTTCTTTTACATTAAATCATCCAATTAAAACATATATAAACCTAGATTATTTTTTTATTGACAAGCAAACATGTTACGTTTTATTAATATATATGCTTTAAGTAGAAATTTGAAATTAATTTAAAAAATTATAATATTTACATAGTATTTGAATTTAGTATAATTTTTTATTTTTTCGGTATGTTTTAAAATGATTTTTTATTGTATAAATATTAAAATTCTGTATTAAATTGAATTGTTCTGAAATGACCAAAACACTCGACCGAATTAGACTAATTTATCAATACAATTTAATATAGAAAATTTTAATTATTAATATGATTTCGATCCTTCAATTTTTTAAGAACCTAAGTTCAACACGATTTAGAAAATTTTCCAATCTCTAAATTGGACCGGAATGTATTGACCGCTAACTAATAAGCAAACATATCAAATGAATGCTACTACTCCATTTTTCTACCGACATTTTACAAAAATGTTAAAGAAGGCGATAAATGGTCCCAAAAGGCACAAAGAGCTTATTTTGGCAATAATATCCTATTTGATTTAAAAAAATTAATTATAAATATATATATATTTTTTATAAGGGATGGAGGAGATGAAGAGTCTTGAAATAAACATGTTCATTTAATTTTTTTATAGAAATAAAAACATGATGAACAATTGCTTTTCCTTTAATAGTGACTCAATATTTATTTATTTTATATCCGTTTTGAGTCCTTTGATAGCTAATCAAAATTCTCCAATAAAGGCGCAATAAATATGAGTTGGTAACTATTAATTTGATTATATGATTTAGAAAGAAATCCTAGATTTATTTATTTATTTTTATGAATGAAAATTCTTATTATGTTATCTCTTGCAATAAAATGGGGTTATAGTGAGGTATCACATCTCACTGTATTTAACCATCCAATTCAATGAAAAGCCAAGAATTATAAGAAAAAAAAAATGAATTTTCTCTTCAAATTAAATTAAACAAGAAAATTAGTAAAAAAAATAAAACCAAGAAAAAAAATTAAAAACTTGGAAAATTGTCATCTTCGGACAAGCCTTTGTCCTCGACCAACGGCTGAGATCTTCATGTCGTCAAACTTCTCTCTCCCTCTCTCTATATATAAGCATACACTTATAATATATGATAATATAATTTATTAAATATGATTATTTTTAAATTGACGAGGATATATTTTTGTGTATATATAAAAGCACAGATAAACTCGTTTGCCAGTGCTTTCCTTCTCTGTTTCCTTCTCTGCTCTACAATAGCTCACCCTTCTCTCTCCTTCCTTCCATTATATATATATATATATATATATCCATTGCCATATCCAGACATTGTTACAAGCTAAACCAAAACCAGAAACACTTGTTAATTCATATTCTATTTATTATTTGCGTCTGTTAAATAGATCATTTAAAGCAAACCCATTTCACAAATACACAGAGATTCTCTCATTTTTGGGTTTCAGACGTTTAAAATCCCAGAAAAAGAGCAGCAATGGTTTTCACAGAGAGGAACATAAACCCTTGGTTGGTGAGGATTTTGCTACTTTTATTTGTTTTAGGTTTGCATAATACGACGGCGTATGGAGAGTTCAGAACGTCGCAGAGAAACGCATATGCTACGATGATGTACATGGGGACGCCAAGGGACTATGAGTTCTACGTAGCTATACGTGTCATGATCAGATCACTTGCTAGGCTCCAAGTGGACGCTGATCTCGTCGTCATTGCCTCCATGGAAGTCCCTCTTCGTTGGGTCCGTACTCTGTAAGTCCAGAAATATCCTATCCTACCCTTCCTTTTTTCTTTTTTGGTTGCTAATGTGCGCCTAGGACCCCGGCGTAGTTTAGTGGAGACTTTCGGTTTTGCGCGTGGCGTGAAGTTAGTTTAGAATCAGAAAGTCTCCATGGCATAGAATACTGACCGCCCGGTTTTGTCCTCTGCAAAACTATACCTTAATTACATGACAAAGACTAGACATGGTCCTTATCTCAAGAAGATTAATAGATTATGCTACTTTAAGTTGTTTTTTTTTTTATGTTAATGATTTTATTTTTGTTAATATTGCTTTGGCCACATACAATTTGGCATTGTTTATAAGAGATTTTTTTTAACAAGGGGAATTGGGAAAGTGAAGGCTTAAACTTGATATCTCCTACTAGAATATCTTGTAAGACTGATTGTAAGAGATTAATAGTTTATTTGCTTCTTAATGGGCCCTTTTATTTTGATTTTGGACTTTAATTTGCCATGTTTAGATGTAAGTGGAAAACTTATTTGGAAACCCAATTATATCCTATGGTATATCCAATGAGGTTTAAGTGTATCCTCGTCAGCAGAAAAAGACATACTTTTGGGACATTTGAGATTTCTATATGTTGAAGGGTCTCAAATTCAAACTCCCGCTTTTTCTTTCTTTCTTTCTTTCTCTATAAAAATGCCGCCCATATCCTAAATACTAGTACTTTATAGTTGTGCTTCATATCTTAATTAAAGGAGGCTATTTCTGTAATTTGCAACTGTTCAATGGCATTTAATAAAATAGCAGCAAATTGCCTAACAAAACCTAACATCTACGTGGTGGAGGAGTAATCATCCAGCACCTACAGTTGCTACATAACTTAGAATTAAAAACATATTTTCAGTAGTTGACTTATTTTTGCTGAGGCCAATTGGCTTATTTTATGTCTTTGCCTGTTGATATCTGTCAAGTGTTTTGTACAAGTCAATTTTTTAAGTACCTTTCATAGTCATTACCTTGTGCTAATATATGCAGACTTCCTTACATAATTCTAATACTTCCAATATTAATTTTGTTAGAAAAAAAAGAGTCTTTCTATAGTAAACTCCAGTTGGCAATATAACAAAGATTTGATGATTTATTTATTTATTTTTTTTTCATATGAACTAGGCTGGTTAGATGGAAGAAATGACTGATGAATCTTATTTTTGGGATACAGGGAACAAGAAGATGGATCAAAGGTAATAAGAATGGAAAATGTGAATAATCCATACAAGAATCAAGCCAATTTTGATAGGAGGTTTAAGTTAACATTGAACAAACTCTATGCATGGAACCTTGTTCACTATGACAGAGTTGTTATGCTTGATGCTGATAATCTCTTCCTTCGAAAGCCCGATGAATTATTCCAATGTGGCCAATTCTGTGCAGTTTTCATCAACCCCTGCATCTTCCATACTGGCCTCTTTGTTTTACAGGTAATTTCCATCTCTAATTCATGTTCCTTTCTCTTTCCAATGTAACTTTGTCCAGTTGAAGTTTAGTATTCTTATAAGGTTCTTGTTGCAGCCGTCAAAAGTCGTGTTTAAGGACATGCTTCATCAGTTGGAAATTGGACAAGATAACCCAGATGGTGCAGACCAGGGCTTTATCGGTGGCTACTTCCCAGACCTGCTTGACAAGCCAATGTTTGACCCTCCTGCAAATGGCACTAAACTTGAAGGATTTTATAGACTTCCTTTAGGCTACCAAATGGATGCCTCTTATTATTGTGAGTAAACTTATTTTTACTAATTGTTTTGAATTTTAGTTCTTTGTTAGATCATGAAAATCTAACTTTGTTTTCCATATTTGCTTGCTCCAGATCTCAAGCTCCGATGGAACGTGCCGTGCGGGCCTAATAGCGTGATTACATTCCCAGGTGCACCATGGTTGAAACCATGGTACTGGTGGTCATATCCTGTTCTACCACTAGGCATTCAGTGGCATGAACAACGTCGTCAAACTCTCGGGTAACTAAACCTCCCAAGCTCATTCTCATGCATTTCTATAACAACTATAAAGTTGTAGCAATATTATTGACTTGAATTCCTTCTGCAGATATGCAGCAGAGATGCCAATGGTATTTATTCTGTGCACAATTTACTTAGGAATAATCGCACTCACGCGTCTAGCTAGGCCAGGTATCTCCAAGCTCTGCTACAGAAGAACTGAGAAGAACATTTCCTTAATACAAGCAGGTCTAAAACTAGTAGCAATATGGTCAATTTTGGCAGCTTATGTAGTCCCTTTCGTTATCATTCCTTGTACAGTTCATCCACTGGTAGGTTGGGCACTGTACTTGCTTGGTGCGTTCGCTCTCTGCTCCATAGCAATCAATGCTTTTATGCTGCCAATGTTACATGTTTTGACTCCTTGGATTGGCATATTTGGTGTGCTATTGATAATGGCATGCCCTTGGTATCCAGATGGGGTAGTAAGAGCCTTGTTGGTTTTCGCATATGCATTCTGCTGTGCACCTTTTGTTTGGGGATCATTAGTTAAGGTCATGGCTTGCCTTCAAGTTTCAGTTGAAAGAGAAGTTTTCTTCCCTAGATTGGGCGAGTCTTCACCGCCTTCTGGATTCAACAAGCTCTACTAATCTTCATGGTGAATTTTGACAGATTTTGAAGGGTACAAGGAAGTTTGATTTTGCATAAAACTTCCTTATGTATCATTTGATTGTACCATTTAAGCAAAGAGAGGATCCTCAGCTCCTCTAGAGGGAAAAAAGCCAATTTATTTGGCATTTTAGATTATTTGTGATTTGAGTTTGTAGCAAAGTCCAGGGGCCATGTTCTTAGTGTAGCATGCTGCCTCTTGGCTTGAATTAATTGATGGCTGGTATTGGAGCTGAATTGACTGTAAACTGCAAAAATTATATTTTGTAAATATGTTTCATAGTCTTTAATAAAATATTATTTTTGTTATAATAGCTGAATTGACTATAAAAAAATCATTTTCCTTTTGTTATAATTATTTTATAATTAAAACTAATAAAATTTTTATTATTATTTTTTTAAAATTTTCATCATTTTCCCCACCTCAAATTCGATAACTTGAAGAACAATTTGATCATTATAAAATGAAAATGATCTTGCTAAATTAGTGAGTGCTAGCTTTTAATGAAATTTGTTTCTACATCAATAGATTTAGAGCCTTAGTTATATTTTATATATATATATAAAGAACGAGAGAGAATCAATGAAAAAACAAATAATAAAGTGATGTATATTTTTTATATATTAGCAGGAACCAAGGAAAAAATGTCCATTTTAAAAAATACTTCATAAGGTATTAGTGTAAGCCAACGTGAATGTACAATTAATGAGGTTAAGCATATGCACAGTGAGTTATAGGGTTAATTTTACTTATAATCACTAAACTTATACTCAAATAAAACTAATATAATGAAAAAAATTTTGTTCTCATAAAAATCACTAAATTTATAATATATTTACAGAAAAATCATTTTAACCATTTTTTGGCAAAACAATTGCTGAAAATTACAGCTGTCGTATACACTTAGCACTCTCATGATGCATAAGTGGCTTAACACGTGCCGTATTTTATGAAAAAAATAACATGTAAGTATGCCATATGACAAACTGAGCTATCGAAATGTCATTGTGGCATGCCACATGGCATGTTCACATATTATTTTTTATATGTGGTATGCCACGTATCAAGTTATGTGTGTATGGAAGTATTGAATGTACGCGCCGACTAAACTTTCCGGCGAAACAATCGTCAAAAAATAATTAAAGTGATTTTTTCTGTAAACACGTTCTAAATTCGATAATTTTTACGAGAATAATTTTTTTTTTATTATATTAGTGTTATTAGATTATAAGTTCAGTGACTATAGATAAAATTAATCCTGAGTTACAGGAAAATTCACGGCTTAGAAGGATTAAATGTTCTTTTTGCTCTCAAATTTTAAAGCCATTTTAGTTTTAATTTTTCTTTTTCTCAGTAAGCATTATTTATAAAGTCACTGACTGAGGCAAAAATAATATATATATTTTTAAATATGAAATATCTGTATTGAAAATGAAACTAACCGCAGCCAAGACTATCCCATAATGGCAGTCAATAATTGCTGGTTTGAGTGATAAAAAATTTAAATTTTTTAAACAAATTTTCAGTTCTTATATCATGCATGGAGGATACGTTATAAATATCGCTCCTATTATAAAATGTAACGGTATCCTACTCTAAATTAATCGTTTTTGTAAATTTTAAAAAAATCGAACCAAATATCGAATTGTAACCTAACAAGGATATATTTTATGGAACGAAGAAATTTCAATTTTATGTGACATAAGATACACTTTGAAATTAAATAGAAAAATGTCTCTGTCTTACAAAATTTAGAAACAAAAAAGATTTTGTAACTCTGAATAGTGAATAGCTCCAAATAATGGGAAAGCTGAATGAACAAGATATATAATCCTAAACATCCGATGCCCCAACGCTTCTTAACAGACAAGAGTTGGCAGACCTGCAAGCTCTGCAACTAAGCTCGCTTTCTCACCAAATTATTTTATTTTATTTTATTTTTAGTCCAATAAAATGAGAAATTAAAAAACAAAGAATCCTTTTGGTCTTTGGTGGGGTCCAAACCTAAAATGAGGCAATCAGTGTATGAGTTTGAGCAATGCCCTAATTGGGGAAGATGATTCTGTCCCAACGTTCAAAAACAACTGGGGCCTACTTTTGCTAGGACCAGAAAAATAGTTTGGAAATTTAGATAAGCAGATGAGGATAGAGAGCTACAATACAAAATACTATTTACCCATCACTGGACCATAATTTAATTTGGTCATGCTTCCCTCCACTTCTTCCTCAACAAACTTTACCGTTTTATTAGGTTTTCTATGCTAATTAAGTGGGTCTCCTCATCTTAGGATAACTTTTAATTATATCTATGATTACTTGACAGATTTATAAATTATATTAATGCTTCATATTCATAATTAACTTAGGTTTAACTACATCTAAAGTTATGGGTTTGGCAGTATTTCCTGTTTCCTCATGTTTATATTTCTATCAACTATTGCCAAATTTCAGTCTTATATATGCGTACATTTTTATTAATAATTGACTGTTGACCTATTTATTCACATGAATGCACTATATCCTATGATCTGCCATGAAAATAAATAAATTTTAAAGTTGATCAAACAACAATTAGTGAAAATAAAGCTTAGTAAATCACAATGGTCACATGAAATTGACGAAAATTAATAATAATTAAATTTACTAGAAGTATTATAGAGCCATTTGGTTGATATATATACTGTTATTATATCGCTATAGGAAACTAGATATATTCTTTTATTATTTTTATTGCATGCCATCATTCGTTTAGGAACATATTGCGAAGTGTATTTTCATGTAATTTAAACATATCACAGAACGTTTAGCACTAATTAGAAACCTTAACATTTTAATTAAATTATCGAAACAGAAACTATATATTATATATATAAATGACAAAAGCATAAAGTTCACATAAATATCAAAACCCAGCAGAGCATCTAAGAAAGATAAATAAAAGCCAAAAAAATACTGCCCCCACATTTTTATATTATAATAATCCAGCCAAAAATACCATAAAGCCTACAGCCGTAATTACCCTATATGTCCCCTAAAAGCAATCGAAGGAAAAAAAAAATGACCGTTACAATAATCTCCTGAAATTAAAAAAATAAAAAAAAAGAATTAAAAATAAAATATTATTTTATTATAATTAAGCGTTTTCACATCAAAAAATGAGATTATAAATGCATCTTCTCTTTGTCCTTCTCTTTCATGTTTTGAAGCTCTAACTCTGAAGAAAAATCAGTCGAAGAGACTGCTTTAATATTTTTATAACATGAATTCTTTCAATTGTTTGTGTTTGGTTTTGAGTTTGTTTTTGATAATGCATGCACCAATTTTAGTTTCTTGCTCTATTTACAGGTACAGTCTGAGGTCAGTGAATGCAACCGGCAGCTCTAACACCACCACCAAGCACCACCACAAGTGGGTTGGACCCGTCGGCCACCGTGTGATCACCGTCGACGTTGGTGGGTCCGGCGAGTTCCGGTCAGTCCAGGCTGCTGTTGATTCTATCCCTCAGAACAATACAGAAAATGTGCTCATACTAATTGGCGCTGGATATTACATGTAATTTCTCTGCATTAATACAATTTTGCACTGTTTTTGTTTTATTGAAAATTACTAAACCGGATTAAAGCTAATGATACAAAAATTAACGTTTAGAATCTTGATTTACTGAAACTTCTTGTCTGAATATTATCTAGATATGTGGAACTTTCTGAAGTAACCAAAACTGTGGATTTAGTGTCACGGGTGAGCAGTGAGTTTTTGTTTTCATGAAAAAGGATAAAATCTGGGGAGGAAGCCCATTCACATTGTTGGGAAGAGCGTTATATTTTGTTTCTATCAGGTTATTGGATGCAAGTTCAAATTAGTGTATCAGAAAAATTCAAATATCAAATGATTTATTAAAAAACATATTTTTTAGGAAAAAAAAATACTTAAAATATAAGTTCGGTAGGTTCAAAACATTAGATTTGATAATTGCAGCGTTGTTACAAAAAATATCAACCATAATATATATATATATATATATATATATATATTAAACTTTGGACGTGATATTCTCTCAGAATTATAACGAAAATATTTGATATGTGATGATTTTATTTTAGAGAGAAGGTGGTGGTGCCGGCGACAAAACCATACATAACGTTTGAAGGAGCGGGGAAAGACATGACATTCATAGAGTGGCATGATAGAGCAAGTGATCCAGGTCCCAACGGCCAGCAGCTTCGCACTTACAGGACTGCTTCTGTTACAGTTTTTGCCAACTATTTCTCAGCTAGAAACATCAGTTTTAAGGTAATTAAACCTAGGTATTATTAAGTAAGCTATTGGAGTACATAATTAATTAATATAGTAAAAATCAATGGATGTGTAGAACACAGCACCAGCACCAATGCCAGGATTGCAAGGGTGGCAAGCAGTAGCATTTAGGATATCAGGAGATAAGGCGTATTTTTCAGGGTGTGGATTCTATGGAGCTCAAGATACTCTGTGCGATGATGCTGGTAGACATTACTTCAAAGACTGCTATATTGAAGGTTCTATTGATTTCATTTTTGGAAATGGCCGTTCCATGTACAAAGTAAGCTACTCTTTTCCTTATCCTTCTTCCATCTTTTTAAGCTTTAATTCTTAATTTACATATATATATATATATATATATATATATAATACCATAGCAAAGAGATGGTGCATGTAAACAAATAAATAGCACATACATATAATAAATAATAGTAGATTTAAGAGATGATAGGGACATATAATTTGAAATGGGAATTGACAAGCTGGTCCATTTAACAAGCGTAAAGGATGTTACTTTACTACTGTAACCAAAAATACAAATAAAATAAAATAAGAAAAGAAAAGCATGTAAGCTTTTTTCTGTTCCACGCCAATTTTGGGTGTCAGTGGAAATGGTAAGTTGCCTAAAGCAATGATATAGTAAGGAGGAACATGAAAGGCAGTGCTAAGCCTTGACTTTAGAACCTCTTTATACTGGCTTTTGCCTCTAAAATTAACCATTAATCCATCATTAAACTAAACCATGATTATTTTATTCTACCAATAATCAACTCTATTATATGTGTTTCCCATTAAAGAATGGATTTGAAATCTTTTTCCCTTTAATTTCTTGGTTTAGCTAGGGATGGTACATAGATTCCCATTGTAGTACAATCATGCCTAATTACTCATTATGTTTTAATAAAGTGCCAAATTTGTTGACGTACGTATAAGGCTGATTCTTCCCATTTAGCTGATTTATATATCATTTTAGCATTATTTGGAAGGGAGTTTAATTTTTACATGCAATATATTCATCAATCAAACTACGGCAAACTATAATTTTTCAGATATTTAGTTTAGGAAAAAAATAATAAAAAATTGTGATTGAGTTTTTATTTTTATTTTTTTTAATGTGACAATTATTTTATTTGTCTAAAAATAATATAAAGTGGTTAAAGAAGATAATTGGATTGGTGCAGAACTGCGAATTGCACTCAATAGCAACGAGATTTGGATCAATAGCAGCCCAAGACAGAAAGTCACCGGATGAGAAAACAGGGTTTGCATTTTTAGGGTGTAGGGTCACAGGCAGTGGCCAATTATATGTAGGGAGAGCCATGGGCCAGTACTCAAGGATTGTTTACTCCTATACCTATTTTGATGACCTTGTTGCTCAAGGTGGCTGGGATGATTGGGACCACATCAGCAACAAAAACAAGTTAGTACTTCTTTTACTTTCAAATTATACCCGTTTATAAATAGTGTGATTTAATCAGGATCTAATTTGAAGTGTATGATGATACAATAAATTGAATCTTCTGTGTTAAATGAGGTGAATGATGATACAGTAAGTTGATGAGTTGTTTTAATTTTGAATTGAAGGACTGCATTTTTTGGAGTGTACAAATGCTGGGGACCTGGAGCTGAGAAAGTGAGAGGTGTGTCATGGGCAAGAGAGCTTGATTATGAATCTGCCCACAAGTTTTTAGCCAAAAGTTTTGTCAATGGCAGGCACTGGATTGCACCATCTGATGCTTAGGCTCCTCCCCACCTCATTTTCTTTATTCTATTTATTTATTTATTTATTTTCATAAATCTTATTTTATTTATTTATTCAATTGTAATATAATCATTTCTTCTCTTATCCCATAATGTTGTATGTATGAGCAACTCATCACTTTATCTGTATAATTTGATCTGGCTGATACTCTTTATCATTTAACAATGTCATAGAATTAAGATGATTGTTTTTTCAATGCTACTTTGAGGTCTACAGTATAGATTTTATATTAACATCATTTTTAACCTATCGAGCCTTAATTTTTTTTACCTTGAAATTTAAAATAAATAACACATGACATTATGTGATTGATTTCCATACTAAATAATAACATTTTCTTTCTATTTTGATTTTTTTTTAAAAAAAATTCAATCACATTTTCAAACCACTTTAAAAAATTTGATGGCAAAAAAGCGAGCTTTCGACCCTTTTATCACTGACCTTTATGTACAAGATAATGACAATAATTGATAGGATAGCATAATAATAAGAGATGGGTTTTTTTATACAGGTAAAAAAAAAAAACTTGCTTAACATAAATTTAAATTGCTGATCAATACATAAATTATAAAATGCAAGCCATGATTAATTTAAACAGAAATCCATCAGATTTTTTTCCCATATACATTTTTGGAAGATTGATTCACAGGTGATTTAGATCATTTCTCACAAGTTTAAGTTGAAAAATACACATTCAACATGACCTCAGGCTCTAAATTGAGAATTTTCCTCTATTATTATCTTTACTATTAACCATAATTTAAGAGCATTGCCTTCTTACAAGTTTTAAGTTCAAAGAGAACCTAAACCATACACAGTTTGAACATGGAAGAAGGACCTGAAACTTCAGCAATTCCTTGTATTATTAGGGATGGGAAAATAAAATAGCATACGAAAGTGCACTATTTTATCTTTCACAAATACATCTCAGAAAACCTATGGAACAAAGAGAAATAGCAAAGTAGTAAAATTAAAAGGAATGCATTGCATCACATTATGCAACAATTTGTCTGGGATTCAAGCATCTCTGGAGATCTGCAAGAAAAGAAGTATCAATCAGCCATTTGATAACAATTGCCACTCAGAATTATTTAACAAAGAAGTTGCAGGGAAAATTTGTTGCCATCATAATACAATAAATTTGCCACAAGAATATCAAATCCAAAAGTTTTCTGAACATTGTCCTACATACTTGCTAATCACATCTCTCTCTCTCTCTTTCTAAACTAGATTGTATAAATATCTACAATCTGGTAGATTATCAAATGGAAGTTTCAAGTTGTTACTGAGAACAAATTAATGACTTATCCAGACAGAATTTGCTTGGACAGACATTTAACCATCGAAGTATATGTTTATATGTGTTTATGCGCAAATCGAGATGACAACACATGCCCAAGTAGCATATGGAAAGCACTTACATTTGGCCAAGATTAGCAAAATCAATATCAGGAGCAAGCTCTTGCACAATGTCGTTTGGTGGTTGCCCACATTCTTGCATTTTCTGCATAAGATCAACAATCTTGGTGAAGTTATTTGGTTCCTTATCATAAACTTCATTAAGATTCTTTATCAGTTCATATTGGTGAGAGTAGCGTTCATATTCTTCTTTGGTCAAAGTGGTCTTATGTTCCTCTATCCACTTTGGATATCTCTCTCCAATTTCCTTCATTGGTTCATGAAGAATCTCCTTGGACAGAAGTTGCTGCATCATTGTCTCCACAATAGATTCCATGTCCTATTTGAAGAGGAAATAAGACGACAATGCAAAAATTAAATAAATGAAAAGCTAAAAAAGAGTTGCAAACTTAACACAATGAATAAGCACAAGAGGAAGCACTCAGATTAAAATATTAACAGTGGATATTGCTGTAAACATTTTATAATCAAACATGCCATTGAAGACAGGACCTTCAATATATCTTCGTGCCAGTACTCATGATAGCCAACAAGGCATTACTGCAACCAAGTTACAACCAAATTCATAGGCATTATGCAAGATGACATTTATGTCTTTATTCTCAGCATTTTAAGAGGTACAAGTTGCTGACCAACACACTGGATTCAAGCCTATAATTTTATAGATCCACAACTTGTTTTACATATCCTACAATAATACTAGTTTAACTTTACCATGAAAAACCTCTTTGCTTACATTTGTACGCCTCAATTTAATTCTATATATTATAAACCATCCCAATTTAAAAATTATCCAACTCAAACACATCACAGATGCATTTCTTTAATTGTTGAGTAGTATGGTATGTGTGTGAAAAGCTGGAATGAGAAATTTGAATTGAAAAGAAAAAATAAAAAACCTATAATAAACTGAAATAGAAATTTGATACAATAAGCAAACCCAAACATTAAGATCAACCACTTGGACTATTACCTAGTTTTCATGATGGGATTGTGGAATGGGAGATTTTGGAAACAATCCTACACTTAGCATTTTAAGCAACACTGAACTACTTTTAACTCAAACCAGCACCCCTGTGGCTTAAAGCCCAAAACTGTTATCACTAAACCCTTGATTATCAAAACTAGCATAGTGAAAACTAGAGCTGTATTTACATTTCTAGCCCTGAACTAAGTAATTTGGGATAACAAGATCCATCAAAGGAACAAAGAAATTCACACTTCCAACCGCAACAGGCAAAAAACTCACAATAACAACAATGGCAGTCAATATCATGACAAAGTACGAAACATGAATCCCTTAGGTAGTCAATATAATTTAGTTCAACTAAGTTTATGCTCCATCAACGTAAATCTCTTTCAATAATCACAGAAAAGGTAAAAGCTTGAAAACAAATTTACCTGAGAGCCAGCCAGCTCCTCAAACTGCTTAACCCAATCCTCCATAAGAGCATCCTTATTCAAATCATCAGGTTTAGGACCAGTGACCGACTCCAATCCCTTGACAGCTTCCTTAGTCTGTTCCCTAAGCTTATCAAGTGCCTCCGCGACATGGGACTCATTTGATACTTTTTGTTTTCCTTTCTTCTTGCTTTTCAAGTCAGGCAATCCCATACCTAAACCTTGAACCCCAGTTGGCAGAGAAGCAGATGAATTTTGCTGCTTGCGGTCTTTAAGACTATCGCCTCCCCCGCTCCTATAATCAAGCAATGGTTAAAATTAATACTCAATAGCAATCCAAAAACACAAAAACAGATTAAGAGATAAAGCCCCAGCATTTTAAATTTTAGAAAAGTCAGAAAATTTTCAATTTGTGGCAAAGAGAAATTCAGGGGAATATCATATCTTCCCTGCACTTTTTAGTGTAAACCACAAAATAATTCAATCTTGTCAAAAGAGCAGCAAGAGGTACTAATTCTATACATAAAGGAGACACCTTTGAGATGAAGGAGCAAGGTTGATGTCCTGGAAATCATCAAGAACACCTGAAAATAAGATATTGAAAGTTACAATATTCCGGAGAATTCCAGAAAGAAGAAAACAAAGAGAGGATTAGATAGAGAAAGAAAAGGGCTCACTATCAAGGAGTTCTTCCAAATCATCATGTTGGTGGTCAGCCATTATAGAACGTATCTCGCTTCCACAAACTCCGTATCTCGAATTTGAAGAAAAAGGCAGGTTAAATTGAATACCCTTTTGCTTGGATTGAGGTCTTGGAATATGGGGTTTGAGTAAAGCGGAAAAAGGAGGCAAAAAGCTGCGATCTTTTGTAAAGCGATTAGGCGGTATAACCCATGGGAATTGGAAAAGGATCCAATTAGCTGTTACTTGGCGACGAGACGCTTTAGAGTCTTGATTTCTGGGACCAAGAACAAATAACTGGGAGATAATTATGGTCTTTATTTTTTAAAATTTAAATCCTAACTATTTTTTTTTTCTTCTTATATTTGCTTTTTAATTGATTTTTTTTTATATAAAAAAATAAAAATTCAAACTCGAAAATTTTTTATAACTTATTCTTTCTTTTTAGATTTTTTATTTATTTTTAAATTAGAATACTGCCAATAGAAATTAAAGAGTAACTTATTCTACAAATGTATTTACCATTTTTATGTAAAATTTTTGTTGCGAGCACTTTTTTATTTAATTATAAAATTTTTAAAAAATTAAATTTAAAATTATTTTGCACTTCTCATTGAATGTTGGCCGTCAAAATATCTGCAGATGGTTTGTACAAGTATTTTATTAATAAGCTAGCAAGTAGATGATTTGGTAGATTGGGCATAGCAATACTCAGTTATTTAGGCATTGATTTTTTTATAAGTTATCCCACTAATAATATTATAAAGATGCTAAATCAAACAATTTCTATATCTTTGGGGTTTATATTGGAATTCTGTAAGAAATTATCATAATAAAGTTACGTTTTATCATAATTTGTTGCAAAACATAATGACATTATAATGATTGTTTTTTCTAAAATTTAATTATCGCTATTAATTTGGATGTTGTTTGTAGCAAATTAATTTAAACGCATAAATGCACTTTCAACCTTTTTCTTATTTATTTTTTTATATGTTTACATTTGCACTTATATACCCACATGTTCGTACATTGACTAATAGACAGTCGAGGACATTGAATCATACATTTTCTTTTCATCCACGTGACTTCGAGAATCAATAATATATATTCAAGGATATTAAATCTTACTTTTTCTTTTATCTGAATGGTTACTTTCTAATTTATTTTATTTTATTTTATTTAATAAAAAGGCAATATAATCAATTCTAATATTTTTATAATATTTAAATGTATTAATTATTTTTTTAACTAGTGTGCTAAGAGTCAAAACTGACCTTGAAAGAATAATGGAGGTAGTAGTAAAATTTACACCAGAATACTTCAATTAACAAACTTTTTGAAAATGGTTAGTTAAAAACTTATTGATTACTTATGCTCCAAGGAGAATTCCAAAGAGGTAAAATAATTCCAAATTTCCAATATACTGAAAGGTCTCGTGTTCGAACTTTGTCTGCCTTTCACCTTATATTAAAAAAGAAATGCTCTCTTCCAAGATACATGGAACAAGGGAGCGCGTGCCAACTTAAGCTAATTTCATGAAATATAACTGCTTTATGCTCCCTTTGTTTCTGGATATCGTCTGAACTTGAAACAAATCAAATATTTTATGTTATTCCAAATTCCAATCACTTCCCCCAAGATGATGGCAAGAGCACCTACGAAGAAGAAAAATACGAGTTGATTCTGTAGAACAATCTGCCACTGCAATGCCGTCTAGAAATGTTTTAGTCAATGGATTGGAGAACATAATCATAATATATTCTCCAACCAGTAAAACCAAAAACAATAACCAAATTCATCTAAATAGTCAACCAAGAGAACTAGAAATGATTTCCCTGCATGTCTTTCTTTTAAACCATAACAAGTTCATGGCTTCATGCATGCCAACATCTACAAGAGGTTTCAAAAATGAGGAAATGGCAGAAAATCTGTAGCCAGAGGTGATGCTTATGAGAGGAAAATTTCCACTTGTTTGCCTTCAGATTCTCATACTGTAGTTACAGGATTTGCCTCCTGAATTACAGTGGCTTCTGACTGTTGAGCCGTGGAACTTTGTGGGACTTGAGGATCCAAACCTGCTGCAGATTCGTGCGGTTGGGAAGAAAAAGAACTCCCTTGGGGTGGCAATGAGCCCAAAGAAGCAGAAACAGGTTGATGTCCTTGTGAGAGGAAATGAGTTTGTGCAATAGGATTGGGAGGGTAAAGCACCTGAAGCCCTTGTGGTCCATACATAGCCTGATGACCTTCAAATCGTTTAAGCTTAGCAATGTGTTTTTTACCAGAAAGATGGCGGTCAAGAACCTCCCTTGTATCACACTTGACATTGCACAAATCACAAATTAAAGGAATTACCACTTTAGGTTTCGGAGGTTCAATTGGATGCTTATGAGTTTCAAAAGTCTTCATACGTTTTGCTGGACGACCACCCTTCATTTTGCGTTTCTTTACAAGTCTCCTATTATCAAACATATTCATCCTCGGCTTCTCTTCTTGTTTATCTGTCATCTCCGCTGCAACTTCAGGCAACTTCCCAGTACTATTTTGCAGATTGTTCTGTGTCATAGGTTCTTCACTGGTAGTCCCAGAGGGGAAATTTTCTGCCGCTTTCTGTTTTTCAACATCCAGCACAGCCTGAGGCTTCTGAGATTCCTCTGACTTTGAATCAGTTATAGGTTCTTGATTGTTTGGTATTTCTTCTGCTGGTTTGATAGTATTTTTCAATTCTTCCATCCTGAGCAAATTTTTCTTATGCCGCTTTCCATTCTTGTGCTGCTCAAGAATTTGCAAACTATTGCAATCTACCCTACAAAGTTCACACCACGCAATCTGTACCTGTCCACTATTAGGTGCTACCTTTTCTGGTGTTGGAGCAGATTGAGCTGCATTTTCAGTTGCATCTGCCGAGTGTTCAGTGGCAGCAGAAGGTTCGGGATGTGAAGATGTTGATGTCATGCCTCGTGCTTGGAAGTGCCTAGATCGAGCCTTACCTCGACCACGCCCTCTTCCACGGAAAGGAGGGGCAGAACCATGGTGGTGGCTGCCATTTCCCCGGCCACCAAACTGTAATGGTCCCCCACCCCTTCTACTGCCAGCCCTGTGTGGATGTCGACCATCCTGCAAAATGTACTTAAAAGTGATTTTCTAGCATGTTAACAGAATTTGAGCAGCCAATGTTGTTCTCCATAAGGCCATGTATAAACACATTTTCTGAGCATAACTTTAAATAGCATTACAATGATAAAATAATCCAGCATAACAAATTTGAGTATTCCCACTGCTTCATCATTAAATGAACTTAGCGATTTGTAGCTCATTCCAGCATGAGTCAGATAGGAATAAGGCACTTGTTTTTCCTTGAACCTTGTTCAGCAGACAAGGAAAAAACACTAAAATGCTAAGTAATGAAGATATTGAGGCAAAGTACACATAATGTCCCAGAAAATATTTCCCATTGGACTCCAATTCTGACCATATTTCTACTCCACAAGTAGCTGCACAGCCTGCACTCCAACCTGACTATGCTAATCTCTTTACAATATTAAAGACTTCTAAACCCTCAACATATGATCAAATCTTTTTAACAGTCGTAGTCATGCAACAAGTTCCTTGTCAAGATCCTAAAACGCTTAAACAGGGAAAAATTGGAAAATTATCTGCCAAAACCACTAGAAGCGATCTTACACATTAGAAAAAGACAGAAAATTTATTTCTCCACAAGCTAGCAAACAGACGTGCACATTTCAAACATCAACTGACAGAAGCAAATGATAAAATCTTAATGGAAGAACAACCAAAATGGCCCTTAAACTTTTTGGCGGTGGCCAATTTGCTCTGACATTAATTTTTGGGCTAAATTAGCATGCAGCTTTCAATTATGGCCATTTTGAGCCACTTCATCCACATTTTTCTTATCCTTATTGATCACAAAATCCTTGTTAATTATGAATCTTATTGTAATCATTCAGCAAAGGTTGCAAAACAAAAAGAAAAAATATATATATGAAACAAAGTTTTTTTTTTGGATGAAATGGGGCACAATGACCATAAATCTAAAGTAGCATGCTGACTTCCCCTAAGAGTTGCTTTTAGAGCAATGATCATCACAAAAAAGTTTGGGAGCCAAATTGCACCTTATTCCATATCTCAACCTTACACATTTACCATCAACATCCTACAACATTCGAACCTGTCAGAACCTCTGTTGCTCGGCCTCCCCCACTATACCTAAGGACCATGTCATGCAGTTGAAAAAGGACATTGGTACTTGGGTATAACTTCCAAATTAACGGAGTAAAATTCGAGAAGATCAAATGTACACGTGTCGGACAGCAGCATGTATCCGAGACTTGCACACAAGACTGAGCAACATAGGTAGGAATAGCAAACTTCTGACAAGGTCCAAGCTGTTTTCAACCAGATTTACACAATCTGGCAGGAGTTAACTTCTAATGTTTTTCTAACTATTGGTTACTTACCACGTGCAAGGGAACTGAATTAAAAGATCCATACCAATTCTTCCTGGCAAGCAATCCAAGACCAATGAAAATGGCTCCTGATTCAACATCTCCTAGTTGCAAATGCATAATTCATCAACTTGCTTGGCCTAATGGAAGTAATAGTTTACCAACATTAATAGAATTTAATGACAAGTAGACAAGGATAATAAAATACACTGTGACTAAGGTCATGAGATAGCCACACCTCACCAGAATTAAGTCAGGGTTATAACTGCCAGGACAGGATTACCAAAGTTGCTCATCCTAAGATTTACTGTTTGAAAGTTGAAGCTTGGCTAGACTCGCTAGTACAAGGCTCTAATTCATGTTATTGTTGTAGCTTCTAGTGAAAAAAGTAGTATTTTGAATATGCTGGTAAAAAAGCAACTAAAAAAAATCATGGTAAAATTACCAGCTTTTGATAAAAAGACTTAAAAAAGTTCATAGCAATTTATAATTGCTTTTTGTAACAGCATCTACAGAGTTGCTTTTCCAGAAGTAGTTTCAACCTCAATGCCAGCAAAACATCAAATCTGAGAGCAGAGCCATGACATATTAAGAACAGATTATCCAGCTTTTGAATGAATGAAGACAAGATGGTACTAATCAAACTTACAAGCACAGGCAAAAACATAATAGATTCCTGGTTCAGCTGCCAAACCTAATTCCAGCTTTAATACAAACATGAGCCACACTTGCTCCAATTAGATATATAGCCAATTTATGGTTGAAGAAAGTGCTACTGAAAATAATAATGCTTGGTACGTAGGCTATTCGGATTACAAGAATCTAGTTTATATTGTCTTTTAAATAAGGATGTCCATTGAACTGAATACGTGCCAATCAACTTCCTAGGAAAAAAAGGCTATTTTTAAGTGGATTCCCTGTGAAATGCTCAAGATTTACTAATAAGCTGATCAGAACAATAGAACATTCTCAAACAATAGTCAGATAAGGATCTAAGATTTACAAACTCAACAAGTAGCAAGCTTAGTAAGCAACCTGGCTTCAGGGAGTTCATCAAACTTTAAACATGCAAGAGCAATGTACCTATATTTCCTTCTCATCTACTGCTACTAATAAAAACAGACAATATGTTCATAAAGGACCTTACATCTTCAAGGAAAACTCATGCTAAAACATTGATACTAAACTAGATTCAAAGTTTTAAGAGAGGTTCATTCAACCAGGACAAAGGAATTTGGACTCAATGGTGAGACGAAACAATAACTTCTGCAACCAAAGGCAAGTAGTTCGAATTCAAGTTCTAACATTCTTTTACTTCTGTGAATTAAAGTGAGGCCATAAAAGAAAAATTGATCCATAATTCTGCCGGCAATGCAGCCAGATATATCTCAATAAATGATGACAACAAAGATCAAACATAGATATACCCTGCCATTGGCCCCCCATAAGACATCAGAACAAAGGCTTGAAACCTTGAACAATATATTAGAGCAGTTAAAAAAAATTCCCAAGTTGAATAAAAATCTAGAGTGAACTGCCAATGATTTGTGAGATTTCATTGGTTCAACTCTCTCTTGGCACAATACCTGTGTCCTCAATTTATAATATCCGGTCCTTCCCCCAAAGGAAAGGAAGAAAAAAAAAAAACTCAGAATTTCTAGATCCTTCTCCAGTGAACGAGGATTGATGTTCCATGCCTCAATCATGAAATACTCTATCAAACTTAAATAAGAAAAATAGAGTAACATATTGTACGCCCACTCATGTTAGTTTTCAATTCAGCAAGCCACTTGGGATCCATGAAGTATATGAATTACTTTAATTCAACAATCTATTACATCGCAACTAACTCTGTTTAACTACTCCAATTTAACACAATAATTGTCCATTCCATTTCACATGGCTACAAATATTATAAACCTCTTTCAGCTAAGTTGTGAACAATAGCTAGAGGGAGCCCACAAACAAAAACAGGTTTAAAGAGTAATCCCTTTTGATGCAACCTCACTGGAAAACAAAACATAAAAAAAATAAAAATAAATACCAGATTCAGAATGCTAATGTTTCAACATAATCCTGTAAACCATGCATCAGAAAGGATATATTTCTGCATGCTTTTGTAACACTGGCATATGGGATAGGCTGATCCAATTAATGGGCATACCATCACAAGCAAGCAAAAACCACAATCCACTAACATCCAATACAATTTTATGCTCAAATTCACTACATAAAGCAAATGCCTGACAGAGTATAGCTACCTTGCTTAGTAAAAGCATAACTTTGAATCACTCACATGTTATCACATGACCAAACACAGCAATTCTTATGCAGTAAAAATATCTATTGTCATTCACAAGATCTTCAGCAATAGCAATCCAAAGAGCCATCATGATCAACTTAAAATAATATTCTTGATAGCAATCCAAAGATGGAGGGCTATGAAATATTAACATTCTTGATAGCAAGCTGGCAACTGTAAAATGACAAAGCTAGAGATCTACTTAAACAGTTTTTGTGACATGTCAAATAGAACAAACACAAAATGGGAAGCCAACCGGCATCCAGCCATCAAAATGTCAAGCTATTACATTAATAAGTGCCCCTGCAAATAAATGGCCACCAGAATTATATATGTTATATGTCTTTCAGTATTACTCATTCACAGTACCCATATAAAGTGATTGCACATGCAAAATGGAGAGAGCAAATTCCATTAATGATTCAAGAATCAACTCCTCAGTTTCACATGCAAATAGGAAGAGTGGCATGCATAATCACAAATTGAACTACCTCCCCTCTCTTGTTTACTCATTCCATTCCCCAACTTATTTTGTGCAAAAACTTGACCCAGTTAGAATCTCTCCTCTGCATCAGAAAGGATCAGGAGACGAAACGCACACCCAAAATTCGACTTGTATACATTGCACAGACATCAAAATGAAATTTGGAACTTCAAAATGGCAAAATCTAAAAGCACAAGCTTCCAGATTTCGGAAACATTATCAAATGCAAGTCGCAACCATGAATCAGAATATATCAATTTTTTTTTTTAGACAGCTATAAAAAGAACTGGAAGCGAAATCTGCTGTGACTCTGGAATATAAACATCGACAAAACGCTCCTCCACTCCGACATAAATTGAACAAAATCAAAAGCATCGTACCGGAGGACGCATTGGAACCGGCCCAAAGCCCGGAATATCCACCGGAAAGCCAGCCATTGCCCTCTCCGCAGCGCCCATCGTTCCTGCGAACTGCGTCAGCTGCTGAAGCGCAGCGATCGCCGCCGCAGCTGCCGGATTCATCCCAGGCGGCACCAACGCATTTCCCGAGCTCTGAACCGAAGGAAAGGCGCTCTGTTGATGGAATTGGGGCTGCTGCAGTACCGCCGGGGCCGCAGTGCCGCCAGAATCCGCAATCGGCTTCCCATCTTGCGGCGCTGAAACAGCATGCACAGGCTCATGTTGTTGATATACAGGTTGCGGGTAGGCAGCGGAATAATCAGGTTGATAATAGGCATAATTTTGGGATTGTTGGTCATATTGCCATTGATTTTGATATGGGTACTGCTGATAATAGGCGTAATAAGATTGATCATAAGGTTGGCCTTGGGTTTGATAGTAATAATCTTGAATTAGGGGGTATTGCACAGAGGGTTGTGACTGTTGTTGAACCTGTGGATTCGCTTGATTGAGATTTTGCTCTTGCTCTTGCCCTTGCACTTGCACTTGCTGCTGCTGCTCTTGTTGTTTCTGTTCAGATGCGGGAACAGATGATGAAGCATCCATTGTGTGGGCGCCGGCGGCGTGAAAAAATGAGATTTTTTTCTTCTGGGTAATTGATAAAATGTGCGAATGATGATTTGGTTGATTATGGAAGAAGCGAAGGGAAAGGAAATAACTTTGCGTTGTTCAATGTGATTGTGAGGGAAATAAATCAAATCAAAACAAAGAACCAGGAAAATATTTGGTAGTGATGCTTCCATTCCATGGCGTGTTTTGACACGTGGTAGACTACGATCGGGTTTGCGGGCTTTAAATATTCCTGCCCGCCCCGATCGGTTGGTTCACTTTCGATGTTAGGGCAATTTACATAGCTGGAGTAGGCTTTGGGTCCAAAAGTGTCACCATAAGCTTGGGCCTGCCGGCCCGGGCTTTACGGTGTTTTTTCATTTGGACTTGAAAATAGAAGTGTGCAGCGGCCAGTTCGGTTCAATAACTGAATCGAATCAAAATAATTGAAAATTAATTTATTAGGATTTAAACAAATCGAACAAACCAAAATCATATAATAACCGAATTCAAATTGAATCGATATTTTCGATCGATTTAGCTCGATTAATCAATAAAACCGAAATTTCAAAATTATAATTAAAAAAATTGTCTAAAAATTATACAAAATTACAAATTATAAAAATAAAATAAAAACATTCAAATTAAAAAATATACATATATTTAATTTGAATTCAATCTCCTTAAATTGAATTAAAAAAATACAAAAAAAAAATATTTTTGTAAAAATTTAAAAAAATAACATATATTAATAATTATTCGATAGGTTTTTTTTTTCCTTTCAAAATAACCAAAATTGGTATATTTTTTAAACCAAAACCGAATCAAACTAAAAAATCGATCAGTTTGAACTGAAAATTGTTCACCCCTACTTGAAAATGTATGTTTCTTTCTCATAAAATATTGAAGTTTTGACCTTTTTTTTTTTTAATGCTATTTCGTTTGGTTATGTTTTCCGGATAGGCTATTGTTAAAAATTAACACTAATTTCAGTTAACAACTATTTTAATTAACACTAATTAATTTCCAGTTTGGTTAGCTACTAAATTTTTCTAACTTACAGTCATAAAAAAAAAATAATAGATAAAATTGAATTTCATTTCAAATTTTTAAAATAATTCAAAATAAAAATTATAAATTAAACATAATATTAGTTAAAATTCAAGTACCATTTACACCACTTTTCACATTTTATTTAATTATTTCAACAAATCAATAGTTAATTTTATAAAACAGATTTAATATTTTTTGAAAATTAGCATGATTAATAATAAATCAAAAAAAGTCTTGCACAAAATTAACTAAGTACACATAATTCAGAGGTGGCAAATTGAGCCGGTTGGGCGAATTTGGGTTAGGTCATAAATGGAAGACCCATAAATTGGTCAAAAAGTATAGGTTATAAATTCGCCAATATCCAAATGAATTGGACGGATTTGGATCAATCCATAAATTTATTATATATTGACTCATTTTCAATGAAAAATTATTATCGTTATAATAACGTGATACTAAAAAAGATGCTATAAAAAATATTGGCGCAAATGGGTCGGATGGCCTAAACGGGGTCAAATGGTGGCCCAAACAGTCTAATGTTGGCTCAATGCTACATCTCAATTTTGATGATAATCAAACCTTGAATAAACTTTGTATAAATTCTATTCTTAAATTTTCATTTCAGCTCATTCTCCTCTATATATGGCAAGATCCAAGTCATTTGTTCAAGACATTCGCATAAAGTAATAGGAGATACTGAAGTTCATTGAAAGTTAGGGTATTATTTTCTGTAAGATCTTTTGAGGAGCTTTGCATACATATTCATAATTTATAAAAGCTTTTCTTGCATAAAATTTTATTTAAAATACCATGTTTTAACGTAAACAGAATATAAGTTCTGTTGATAACAGAAGCAAAAGTTTTTACCAACAGAATAGAACAGAAAATATTTCTTTGATCTGTCGCAGCAGAATGACAAGACAGAACAACAATTTCTGTTCTCGCTAAAAGACAAAAATAACGGCTAGTTTTTCAAAACAATCAGTCTGTCTTCTCTCTAACGGCCATATTTTGATCTGTAACGGCTATAATACATTTTTGGCTATAAATTGAAGTTGTTTTCAGTTTTAAAGAGGTTAGAGAAGTTGGAAAACATTTATATCTCTTGAGATTCAAGCTTTCATCTTTATCAATCTAATTTCCACATCTTGCACTTCATTTATTATAAACCTCCTCAACTAGATTATAGCATTTCTGTTGTAACTCTTGTGTGAGGTAATTTCTGTAAAAGATAGTAAAAAAAGGGTTGGCTAGAACCTTAGAATTTCTAGTAAGTGTTTACATCTTTTACTTGAGAAAAAGATTGTGGGTAGAAATATACTAGGTTGTATATTGGCTTAATTCTTGCCTTTAAAAGAATTGTTAGTGGAGAGTCAAGCTCAAGACAGTGTCTTGGGGAGTGGATGTAGGCTGTTAGGCCGAACCACTATAAATCCTTCGTGTTAATCTATTTCCTCTCCCCTCTTCTTTATTCTGTTTTAAAAAGAATCTTAACTATTTTGTTTTCTGTTCAAAGAAAATCTTTAAGTTTTAATCTGTCATTAAGAAGTGATTTTCTGCATAACTCAAATCTGATTTACAAGAAAAGTTATCGTGTATTTTGTTAATCATCACTTTCTGTATTCATTAAAATTACAGTCACGTGTTCTGCTTGTACCTGAATATTTTATCAGAACTCCTCTATTCTGTTGAGACAGAAATTAAGCGAAAATTGTTAGACACCCAATTCACCCCCCCCCCCTTTTGTGTGTCTTTGGGACCAACAATTGGTATCAGAGCAGATCTCATTCTCCTAAGATTTAACAATCTTGAGTGATCCGTAAGATGGCATCGAGTTCTGAAAATCCTCCTGTTGCTACTCCATTCAAGGAAGGTCATTCTGTTCATAGACCACCCATGTTCTGTGGAGATAACTATCCATTCTGGAAGGTAGTAATGCGGCACTTTATCCAATCTCAAGATATGGATTGCTGGGAAATAATAGAAGAAGGATATCAAGCTCCAACAAAAATAGTTGAACAAACTGGAGGAACAAGCATTACTGTTCAGAAAACCAGAAAGGAACTCACAGAAGAAGAAAAAAGAAGAGTTCAATTAAACTCTAAAGCAATGAGTATTCTATTATGTTCTTTACATACTAATGAATTTAATAGAGTTTCTGGTTGTGATACAGCAAAAGAAATTTGGGATAAGCTTGAGGCCACATATGATGGAACCCATGAAGTAAAAGGATCTAGACTACATGTGCTAATGGTAGATTACGAAGCCTTCAAAATGAAGCCAGAAGAGACTGTGGCTGAGGTAATTAACAGGTATGTTAAGTTAACAAATGAAATTAAAGCTCTTGGCCACAAAATTATTAAAGAAAATAAAATTGCTAAACTTGTTAGGGGTCTAACTCCTAGATGGGAAGCAAAAGCTTCTATTCTGTTAGATAAAGATCCTAGTACTCTTAATTTTGACACTGTTTGTGGTTCACTAATCTCTCATGAGCTTTATATTAAGTCACAAGATGCTGAAAAGGAAAAAGAAAGAAAATTGAAAGCTCTTGCTCTCAAGGCTGAGTATGGAAGTGAATACTCCACAGGTGATGACGAGATTGCACTCATTACAAAGAAGTTCAAAAAGCTGTATCGAAAAGGTAAGAAATACAACAGAAGACAGCAGCAGAAGTACTCTCACCCCAGAGCAGAAGGAAATTCCAGATCTGCTGGAGAAGTAGTTTGCTATGAATGTAAGAAGCTAGGACATATAAAATCTAAATGTCCAAACCTAAAGAGAAAGGAGAAGAAGTATAAGAAAAAGGCAATGAAGGCCACATGGAGTAATAGTGAAGATTCAAGCAACAGCGTGGAAGAGTCAGATGCAGACTCAGATGAAGCTGGTCTGATGGCGATTTCTGATGATGAGGTACAAAGCATCTCTACTAAGACAGAACAGGAAAATCATACTGTTGTTGAACAGAACAAGAGTCAAATAGAAATTGAAGATGATATAAATGAGGTAACATGTTCTGACTCTGACTCTAGTTCAGATGCTAATGGGGATGAATATGAAAATATGTTGTTATGTTTTGAAAAAGTTCATCATAAATATCGCATGCTTAAGACTAATCATATTACATTAAGAAAACAGCATGATGAATTAAGACAAGAATTGGAGCATGTAAAACAGAAAGAAGTTGACTTGAAAAATGAATTTTCGGACTTAGAAAAGAAATACACGGTCTTACAAGAAAAATGTAAAGGAAAGAAGGTTTGTTCATGTGGTGATAAAAATTTGCATGCTAGTACATCCAAGTTTAATTATAAAAAGAGGCATGTTCATAAAAAGGAATATAAAAATATTTACACGAATAATTCTGTTAGCAATTCTGTCACCTGTTTTTATTGCAGCAGAAAAGGCCATGTGTCTAAATTCTGCTATTACAAGAAAAATGCTAGTTCTGGAAAACAGATATGGGTTATTAAAAATAATGTGCATGCTGTAGCTAACCCTCAAGGACCCAAAAAGGATTGGGTACCTAAATCTGTATAATTTTCTTGCAGATCTGCCTAAAGAGCTCCAGATCAGAAAAATGGTACTTGGATAGCGGATGCTCTAGGCACATGACAGGAAACAAATCAAAGTTCACTAAATTAACCATGAAAGATGGTGGGAAAGTTAGTTTTGGAGATAACAGAAAAGGGAAAATTATTGGAATGGGAACTATCGGTTCGAATCTAAAGATAGAAGATGTGTCTCTTGTTGTTGGATTAAAGTTCAATCTGCTAAGCATCAGTCAAATCTGTGATAAAAACAGAAGAGTGATATTTGAAAAAGATCATTGCAGAGTAGAAGTAGTCGAGACAGATCAGACAGTTCTAACTGGACACAGATCAGGAAATATCTATCAAGTAAATTTAGAAGAGCTTCAGGAAAATAATCTAACATGTTTAATAACGCAAGAACATTTGAGTGTATTATGGCATAAGAAGCTTGGTCATGCTAGTATTCACACCATGGAGAAACTAGCTAAGAAAAATCTAGTTAGAGGATTGCCAAAGATGAATTTTGAAAAAGATTACGTTTGCAAGGCTTGTCAACTTGGAAAACAGACCAGATCTTCTCACAAACTCAAAGGAGAAATTTCATCCAAGAAAGCATTGGAGCTTTTGCACTTAGATCTGTTTGGACCAATAAGTCCTTCTAGTATTGGTGGAAAAGCATATGTATTTGTTATTGTGGATGATTACACAAGACATACTTGGACGATGTTTCTTGCACACAAAAGTGAAGCGTTTAAATCTTTTGAAAAATTGAGCAAGAAATTACAAAATGAAAAAGGGTATATGATTACAAGCATAAGAAGTGATCATGGAGGAGAATTTGAAAACGCAAGCTTTGAGGAATATTGCAACAGTTCTGGAATTCATCATAGTTTTTCAGCTGCCAGAACACCTCAACAGAACGGTGTAGTAGAAAGAAAAAACAGAACACTCCAGGAAATGGCCAGAACAATGATCAACGAAAATAGTCTTCCAAAGTACTTCTGGGCAGAAGCGGTAAGCACTGCATGTTATATTCTGAACAGAACGCTTGTCAGATCAGTTCTAAACAAGACTCCATATGAACTCTGGAAGAACAGAAAGCCAAACATCAGTTATTTTCAACCATTTGGCTGTAAGTGTTTTATTTTTAACGATAAGAGTAATTTAGGTAAATTTGATGCAAAATCAGATGAAGGTATTTTTCTTGGTTATTCATTAAATAGCAAAGCATATAGGGTTTTTAATAGAAGAACATTAGTAGTAGAAGAGTCTATAAATGTAAAATTTGATTATGCTGACATCTACACTCGAGAAAGGAGTTTTTCTGATGATGATACAGATGTAGAAGTGTTCGAAATGAACAAGAAGACCGAAGAAAAAGATAATACAGAAAAGTCTCCTAGACAGGAAGCAGATCAAGATGACAGATCTGGTAATGTATCTGGTCAGATAGAAGAAGATCAGCCAACAGAAAGGCAATCAGATCAACAAGAAGAAAACCAGACAGAACAGTCAGTGGATAGATCAGAAGATCAGCAAGTTATGCAACAATCAGCAGAATTACCTAAAGACTGGAAGTTTCACAGATATCATCCAAAAGATAATTTGCTGACAGAACCATCAGAAAGAATGATGACCAGAAGAGCAATGCGAGAATATTGTGGTAATGTAGCTTTCGTTTCTCAACTAGAACCCAAAAATTTTATGGATGCTCAAAATGATGTAAACTGAATTATTGCTATGCAAGAAGAATTAAATCAGTTTGAGAGAAATAAAGTTTGGTATCTGGTTCCTAAACCATCAAATCATTCAATTATTGGTACCAAATGGGTGTTTAGAAATAAGCTTGATGAACAAGGAAACGTTGTAAGAAACAAAGCAAGATTAGTTGCTCAAGGCTACAACCAAGAAGAAGGTATTGACTTCGATGAAACTTTTGCACCTGTAGCCAGATTAGAAGCCATTAGAATCTTATGTGCATATGCATGTTTTAAAAATTTCAAACTTTATCAAATGGATGTCAAAAGTGCTTTTTTAAATGGATTTCTAAATGAAGAAGTCTATGTAGCTCAACCTCCTGGTTTTGAAAATTCAGATCATCCAGAATATGTTTACAAACTCAAAAAGGCTTTATATGGTTTGAAACAAGCTCCTAGAGCTTGGTATGAAAGACTGAGTTGTTTTCTTCTTGCTCACGGTTTTAATAGAGAAAAAGTTGATAATACACTTTTTACTAAACATAGTTCATCTCATATTCTATTAGTACAAATTTATGTTGATGATATTATTTTTGGGTCTACTAATGTTTCTATGTGCAAAGAATTTGAATTTATTATGAAGCAGAAATTTGAAATGAGTTTAATGGGAGAACTCACATTCTTTCTGGGATTGCAAATCAAACAATGCAAAACTGGAATTTTCATAAGTCAGGTAAAGTATACAAGGGAGCTTATTAAGAAGTTCAAAATGACAGAATCAAAATCTGTCAGTACACCTATGAGTCCCTCAATCAAGCTAGAAAAGGATGAAAAAGGCAAAAGTGTTGATGAAAAGGTTTACAGAGGCATGATCGGATCATTGCTCTACTTGACTGCAAGCAAACCTGATATTCATTTCAGTGTGTATCTGTGTGCTAGATTCCAATCTGCTCCAAAAGAGTCACATCTGTCTGCAGTAAAGAGAATATTACGTTACTTGGTTGGAATTCCAGAATTGGGATTATGGTATCTCAAGAATGGTTCTTTAGATCTTATTGGATATTCTGATGCAGACTATGCTGGATGCAGAATTGACAGAAAGAGCACCTCTGGTGCTTGTCATTTTCTTGGAAATTCTTTAATTACTTGGTCTAGTAGAAAACAAAATTCAGTGGCTCTATCTACAGCAGAAGCAGAATACATTGCAGCTGGAGGAAGTGTTGCACAAGTTCTATGGATCAGGCAACAACTAAAGGATTATGGAATTGAGTTTAATCAAGTTCCAATTTTCTGTGACAACACCAGTGCAATCAATCTTACAAAAAATCCTATTCTGCACTCTAGAACCAAACACATAGAAATCAGACACCACTTTATCAGAGATCATGTTCAACGTGGTGATATTGTGCTAGAGTTTGTTCCTACAGAACAACAGTTGGCCGATATCTTCACTAAACCTCTAAAGGAAGATCAATTTTGTCAAATTAGAAGAAAGTTGGGCATGGGTTCTACAGCAGAATAAGTTACCTGGCAATAAAAATATCTTAGTCTTTGAAAAAGGGGAAAGGTGCGTGTTTTTGTTTCAATATCTTAATACTAATTTAATACATGTGTGCTTTAAATTTATTTAATATCTGTATGTATTTTAACTTTAAAATATTCCTTGTCATTATGCTTAAGTCTTAAAAATTATATTATATTTATAAAAAGACAAAATAGTCCTTTTTTGTTCTTTCCGTGTTTATTTGTCATAACTGTCAGAGTCAAAGTTTTTTTAATTTGTTTCTTCCCGCTTAAAACTTTGTTTCTGTGTTATACTCAGTATATTGATGTAAGATTTTCAGAGAAAAAGAGTGGGAACAATTATCTTTGCTTTTGAAAAAATAATGTTTATCTCCTTGGGAAGGATAACTGGCATTAAATGGTGTGTCTTTTCATATCCTGACTCTCCATCACAGAGATTTGCTTTTATCTTTCCTAAAACTCTCTACCCAGTTTCTTTGTTTCTCTTTCGGGTTATATTTCTCTTCTTCCTTATAGTCCCTGTAAATCTCGTTGTAAACCCTAAATTCCTCTCTCAATCATGGCGCGATTCAAGACCAAAGCCAATCGCAAGCCTCCCAAAGCCGAAACCTCCAAAATTCCTAAACCAGATGAATCGTCTACCAAAACCGCAACACCCGAGAAACCCAAAATCGTCGCTTCACCGGCAAAAAATTCCAAAGCCATCATTATTCCTCCGAAAACCATCGACTGGGAAGCAACAGTGGAGTTCGCTTCGGATTTGGCAAAATGGATGGAAGATCAAGGCTGGAAACGGTTCATCACCTTCACTAGCCCGTTTTTTTATCCGAATTTGGTGAAAAATTTCTATGGGTCTATGAAGAACATCACAGCTAACAGTTTTCAAGTTATTTTTGGGGAGAAAACCTTCGATGTCTCTCCTCAGCTCATCTCTCAGGTATTTTCTCTTCCACTGGTTGGCACTAAAACTGATAGGAAGATTGGTACCACTGTTATTCAAAACTTTAATCGGGAAAAATTTTTGAAAGCCACCACTGGGCTTGAAAATCCTGGAACCAATCCTCCTTCCACATGTATGGCACCAAAGTTTAGAGCTCTCCACAAATATATTTGTGATTTTTTGTTACCTAGATCAGGTAGTGCTACATTTTTAGCCACTGTCGATGATTGCATTCTATGGCATTTCTTGAAGAAAAAACCCCTGAATCTGCCTGTCTTATTGTTCAAAAATATGTGTGATAATAAGTCCAAATCTAGATTACCATATGCATTGCTGTTGAATGAGTTGTTTGTATTTTGGAAAGTGGATTTGTCTGCTGAAAATGTGGAATTATTGAAAAAAGGGCACTTGATATCTCGAAAATTCTTTGAGGATTCCATTGCTAGGACCAAAGTTTTAGGCAAACGAAAAGTTGAGCCTCCTGTGCAACCCCCTGTTCAGCCAGTTGCCAAAAGAACCCGTAGCACCCCACATGCACCACCTCCTCAAGAATCCTCCTCTCAGGCTCTTACTGAAAAACTTAAGGTCTTTCCTCCAGATATTGCCTCCTATTTAGCCAAAAACCTGTCTCTAATCATTCAAGAAGCCAAGGTAAGTGAATCTGGTGATGAGAAAATTGTTTCTCACTATGCTGATGACAAGGAAGAGACACAGGTTATACTGGATAGTTCTGAAAAAGAGGAGGAGACTGCGAAATCAGAAGAAGAGGAAGTTGTCAAATCTGAGGAAGAGGGCGTTAAATCTAGCGAATCAGAACAGAGTGCATCTTCTAGCTCGTCTGAGGATTCGTCTGCAGAGAAAAAACCAAAATCCAGTGCTATTGCATCTGCCCAATCAAGTAGTGCTTCTGAAGACTCCAGTGCAACAGATGAGAGTGCTGATTCTAGTACTGATGACACCTCTGCTACTGATAGTGACTCTGCGAAAGCTCCTGCACCAGCACCCCCACCTGCAGCTCCACCCAAAGCACCAGAAACAGCAGCTCCTGAGGTACCTATTTCTGTTGTTCCTTCATCATCTTTTGATCTTGAATTGGTTGAACTGCATGAAAAATTGGCTGCCTGTCTAGCTGCAACTGCCTCCGTCCAACAGCAGATAGCTGCACTTCTCCGTCGCAAATTGACATCTCCATAGTTCTTCTGCTCAGTTCTTTTATATGTTTCTTTAAGTTGGACTAATTTTTTTTGGATATTCTTGGTTTATCTTATGTTCTACTTATGATCTTTGCTTCTCTCTTTTTGTTGATGCCAAAAAGGGGGAGAATGGTAAATGTGGATTATGCTATATGCTATAGCTTGGATATTAGCTTTTTATTAACATTGGATATTCTGGAAGTATGTTGGAAGCTTAAAGGTTATCTGTTACAGGTTGCATATTGTTTAAAATTGTGTTAAATTTATGTCATACACTTTCTGTCTTATAAGATTTGATTGGAATTATACTTGTATATATCTCCCTGGCATAGAGTAAGGGGGAGCATATTTATACTAACCAAGATAGACTTTTTAGTCAAAGTTTATCAGGGTTTTGTCATCATCAAAAAGGGGGAGATTGTTGGCTCAAGGCTACATCTCAATTTTGATGATAATCAAACCTTGAATAAACTTTGTATAAATTCTATTCTTAAATTTTCATTTCAGCTCATTCTCCTCTATATATGGCAAGATCCAAGTCATTTGTTCAAGACATTCGCATAAAGTAATAGGAGATACTGAAGTTCATTGAAAGTTAGGGTATTATTTTCTGTAAGATCTTTTGAGGAGCTTTGCATACATATTCATAATTTATAAAAGCTTTTCTTGCATAAAATTTTATTTAAAATACCATGTTTTAATGTAAACAGAATATAAGTTCTGTTGATAACAGAAGCAAAAGTTTTTACCAACAGAATAGAACAGAAAATATTTCTTTGATCTGTCGCAGCAGAATGACAAGACAGAACAATAATTTCTGTTCTCGCTAAAAGACAAAAATAACGGCTAGTTTTTCAAAACAATCAGTCTGTCTTCTCTCTAACGGCCATATTTTGATCTGTAACGGCTATAATACATTTTTGGCTATAAATTGAAGTTGTTTTCAGTTTTAAAGAGGTTAGAGAAGTTGGAAAACATTTATATCTCTTGAGATTCAAGCTTTCATCTTTATCAATCTAATTTCCACATCTTGCACTTCATTTATTATAAACCTCCTCAACTAGATTATAGCATTTCTGTTGTAACTCTTGTGTGAGGTAATTTCTGTAAAAGATAGTAAGAAAAGGGTTGGCTAGAACCTTAGAATTTCTAGTAAGTGTTTACATCTTTTACTTGGGAAAAAGATTGTGGGTAGAAATATACTAGGTTGTATATTGGCTTAATTCTTGCCTTTAAAAGAATTGTTAGTGGAGAGTCAAGCTCAAGACAGTGTCTTGGAGAGTGGATGTAGGCTGTTAGGCCGAACCACTATAAATCCTTCGTGTTAATCTATTTCCTCTCCCCTCTTCTTTATTCTGTTTTAAAAAGAATCTTAACTATTCTGTTTTCTGTTCAAAGAAAATCTTTAAGTTTTAATCTGTCATTAAGAAGTGATTTTCTGCATAACTCAAATCTGATTTACAAGAAAAGTTATCGTGTATTTTGTTAATCATCACTTTCTGTATTCATTAAAATTACAGTCACGTGTTCTGTTTGTACCTGAATATTTTATCAGAACTCCTCTATTCTGTTGAGACAGAAATTAAGCAAAAATTATTAGACACCCAATTCACCCCCCCTTTTGTGTGTCTTTGGGACCAACATCTAACAACCCATTTAATAGCGGACCAACCCGTTTGATGTGGACCAATCCATTTAATCAATTTTTTATCCAAAAATAATTTTCAAAATGATAGCGAGATATTAAAAAACTAATCTAACAAAATTACTGGATACACAAATAGTATCTATTAAAAACAAGTCCTTAAATGGGTTGGATGATCCAAATAAGTTGAATATAGGCCCAAACGAGCCAATATGCTGGTCAACCAATTTGATCCGTTTTTAACGAAAAATAATTTTTGATAGAATAAGTAGATACTAAAAGGACTATTATAAAAAATGTTTATCCAAATAAGTCAGGTGACCCAAATAGGTCGGATGGAGGCCCAAACGGACCAAAATGTGGATAAATCTATTTATTTTATTTTTAACAAAAAATAATTCTTAATATATATATATATATATATATATATATATATATATATATATATATATATATATATAAGTTCTTTGATTACTTTATATAAGGAGAATGGCATACAATTTAAATATAAATATTATTTTATATAAATATTAATCCATATATGATAAATGACATATAATTTAAATATAATTTTAAATATTACTTTATATAAATTTTAAAAAATTAAAAAGCTATAATGTAAAAATTAAAATAAAATATAAATATAAATCTAACTGTCAGTACTTGAAAGTTAAAAATGTCAAAAATAAAAATTAAAATAAAGTGCATCCTACTTATTAACGAAAAACCAATTTTGCAGTTAACCCTTTTTTTTTTTTTTGAGTAATCAGGGCGGAATTTGTCATGAATTCTTACACTGGGTCCAGTATCGTAGAAAATACCTTAATATAGGGCCATATTCAACAATCTAAATTCTCAAGGGGATTCAACAGAATAAGATAATAATTGCAAGCTCTGAACTTTCTCCCTCCCATAATCGAAGCCACGCTCAGTGGACATAAAGCTTCCACCATCAACCCATTCAATCCAAACCAAACCCGAATAATCAATTAACCCAATGGCCGTTGCCGCCTTAGCTATGGCCACTCCTCTCCGGTTCAGCTCTTATTCAACCCTCCGTTTTATCTCCTTCTACCCCAAATCAATAACTAGAACCCTCCCTGCAATCCGCAAAACCCTGCTAAAACCCCATTCTCTACCACCAAAAGTCCTCCGACTACTCCCGCTTTCCGACGGGCCCCGCAGGAGGTTGTTTTGCACTGTAACTTCTGCAGCTCTGCACTCCGGTGAGAGGATTATACAGGAACCAGCGGATGGCCGGAAGGGTGAATTAGGAAATAAAGTTGGGTCCTTTAAGAAGAAGTTGAAAATTATTGATATCAAGGGTGGGCCGGATGAAGGTCTGGATAGGGTCGGGCAGACCCTTGTTGTGATGGGATGGGTCCGGACACTTCGGGCACAGAGTAGCATTACGTTCCTGGAGGTAATTTGAAGTTGAGCTTGAATTTACAGCTGAAAAAGTTCAAAACTTTATTCCGCATTTTGGTGTTTGTTATTGTTAGAAAATTAAAAAAAAAAGCCTTTTTTTTTCTTTTTCTGCTGGTTTATTATTTTTAACTCTGTTTAATATTATTTTTCAGTCGTGTAATAGTTTCTTGAGCTGAACGGTAATCATATGTGTATGTATTCAGGTTAATGACGGTTCATGCCTGTCAAACATGCAATGTGTGATGGATACGGAAGCTGAAGGCTACGATAAGGTATCATCAAAGGCAATCGATTTGTTTTTCTTTTGAATTTTCATATTTGGAACTGAATATTATTGTACCTGACATCTTTCAGCCTCCAAGTTATTTTCTCGAATAACTTAGATTTTGTTTCCTTACTTTTGGGAGTAATGAACATGTGATTCTGCTAGTTAGAGCATGGTTATTTTGAATTACTACTTGAAAAAAATACTGGCTTAGACTGCTCTGCTGTTTATCTCCTTTGCAAGACCAATATATATGTATAAAGCTCTAAGCTTGCCATCTTTTGCTAAAATATGTTCTTTGCCATGCATCACCTTCTTTCTTTCTTTCTTTCTTTTCTTTTTTTTTTTTTGGCTGTCTATACTGCTTTCATCTTCTTTTTAATTAGCCTGGAGCTTTTTGATAGGTGGAATCTGGATTGGTGACAACTGGTGCATCAATATGGGTTCAAGGGACAGTGGTGAAGAGCCAAGGGTCAAAACAAAATGTGGAGCTGAAGGTCAACAAAATCATAGCAGTATGCTCTATTTCTTCAAATTCTTATAACTCTGAATTTCTTGTGTTTAACTCTGGTTTTATTCTTTCTGTAATATCAATTTATTTATCTTCTTTTTGGACTCATTCTAGTTCATTTTTTGTGATATGAAAAGTTATGAAAAATTGAAAATCGAATAAAAGTAGGAACCCTAGGCATTTTTGTATCTCTAGCCCAACTTTGGCACTGTAGCAGCATATGATTTCTGCACCTTGGCCAAGGGTCATTCACTGATATGTGACTTTGTTTGCACCATATAGTGGAGTGGACCAAGAAAGAGAAAATCCATTGATGTGGAGGATGCCAAAAGATTGCATTTTAACCTTTGAATGGCAATGTCCGCATCAGTAATTACATTGTACTTGTTAGTTTTCACTTAATTTACTGTTCTTATTGTAGGTTGGGAAGAGTGATCCTTCCTATCCCATTCAAAAGAAAAGGGTCAGCAGAGAATTTTTGAGAACCAAAGCTCATCTTCGTCCCAGAACAAACACATTTGGTGCGGTATGGTTCTGCAGCTTGTTCCTATACTGATTTGTTGGTTCTTTATCTTTTTAAATGATGGAATGGATCTAGGTTGCAAGGGTAAGGAATGCTTTGGCCTATGCCACTCACAAGTTTTTTCAAGAAAATGGTTTTGTTTGGGTGTCAAGTCCAATCATTACAGCCTCAGATTGTGAAGGGGCCGGTGAACAGTTCTGTGTTACTACTTTGGTAAGTACCCTTCAAATATACATAATTTTTCTGCTAAACTCATTTTGCCATTTTTGATTTTGTCTCAGATCTTTTTTTAAAAAAATTAATTTATCTTTCCTCACCTTTCTCTTTGCAACTTCTAATTTCTTGTGAAAAGTACATAAATGCCATGTGTTTTTGCTGCTATTCTTATTGATTGTGTGGTTTGTCTATTAATTACATGGTGTGTTATAATATGCAGCAAATTGCTGCATGCTTGTCTGTTTTATTCATCCTTCGATTTTTTTTAAGGAAAACTTTTCTTTTAGTTTGAATCTTTTCTCTTGCCTTTTCTATCTGCTTCTTGCTTTTCTAATAAGCGGTCAATTTGAAGGAATTTATTGTTTTGCAAATACATTATATTTTAGGGTCATGCAATTCTATGCATAATTTCTTTTTGAATAATTCTGAAGTGTTTTAGAATACTGCTGTTTGGACTTGATATATGTTTTGAGAAAATATTGACACAGATTCCAAGCTCTCAAGAAGCAGCTGATTCTCTTGCAGATGGCATTCCAAAGACAGAGAATGGGTTAATTGATTGGTCGCAAGTGAGTTGATGGATGATTTTTTGTTAAGCTTGTTCTGCCCGGGTTATTAGAACCCTTTTTGATTGGTTGAGTCATACTTTGTATTTTGATTTGATTCAGTGAAGTTGCAAAAGTTTTCTTGTGGTAGTTGGTCTTGAAAAGAAGTGTTCTATTCTGAGTGTGACAAACCTATACATATATTATGAGCTTGAATTTTGAATATATGACATGTTTATTGCTAGATAAGTTCTTACCACTTCCATCCCAATATGAGTGACTTGATTCCATGTTTTTCTCTTATTTTTGAGCTTGTTTTCTTCTTATTAACTCTTGGACTCGGTAGTCTAGTGCACAAATTATTATATATTTGCTGATAGCTTCTTAGAAATTATACAAGTGAGAATAAGAGTTTCTTTGTGCCAAGTGGAGAGACTATGGAGGAATTCATCTAGAAACTCTGAAATATGAGTGTCTGGGTGCTAAGGAGCTTATGTAATATGTTGCAGAAATTATAATCAAATATGCAATGATTATCTTTATGATTTTATCTTTTTTTTTTTTTAATGTTTATCTTGTTAATTTCTGCTTTTATTTCTAAATTGGATCTAGTGCATCCATGAATTTGGTTATTATCGAAAGATTTGGTTCTTTTTTGCTTTATTAATGTTATTTTCACTGCTTTTATTCATTGCTCAGGATTTTTTTGGCAAACCAGCATTCTTAACAGTCTCTGGCCAGCTCAATGCTGAAACATATGCTACTGCCCTTTCAGATGTACAATATTACTCTTTGCATTTGTCTGCGTTCAATATCACCTTGTGAATCCAAGCTACTTGGGACCCTTTTTTTTATGATAAAATGTTTAAATTTTGGGTCAGGTGTATACTTTTGGTCCCACTTTTCGTGCAGAAAATTCTAATACTTCTAGACATTTAGCTGAATTTTGGGTGAGGATTTATTGTCAGAAGTTTTGTTTTTAGTTCTTTTTACGGCCTTGTTCTTACATGTTATTTGAGTATGTTATTGCCTTTTCTATTTTATGCTAGATGATTGAACCGGAACTTGCATTTGCTGATCTGAATGATGACATGGCCTGTGCCACTGCCTATCTCCAGTATGTAGTATGTTACCTTTCACATCATCTTCTTTGTTACTTCAAAACTTTGGAGTGAAGGCAAGCTTGCCACACTTGAAGACACTTGGATTGATGTCTGACGTACATTCTTCATTACTGAAGGTGAGGTATATCCTTGAAAACTGCAAAGAAGACATGGACTTCTTCAACACTTGGATTGAGAAGGGAATCATTGATCGATTGAGTGTATGAGATCTCAAGTGTAACTCATTCTTCTTTGACCTTCTTTGCATGTTTCATGTTTTGTCGAATTTTATAAAGACATTGTTCTTAATATGAGGTCTGACATACAGCATAACGCATGCCTTGACATTTTCAGGATCTGTCTGTTTTATGTACAGGATGTTGCTGAGAAAGACTTTGTGCAGTTGTCTTATACTGATGCAGTTGAACTTCTTCTGAGAGCAAAGAAGAAGTTTGAGTTCCCGGTACTGCATATTTGTCTTTGTATGCTCTTCTTAATTATAGGTTGCAAATGGGGTTCAAAGTTTTTCACTTTTAGCAGTTAGCACTTTATGCTACCTTCTGAATTGCTGATCGTTCAACCTAGTCAGATTAGGTCTTTTCTCCTTATTCCCTCTCTGTTTTTTCAGCCAAGTTCCAGTTCCTTTTTATCAGCAGATGTTTGTCATGTTCTGCCTCCAAATCTATCCTGTTTATGCCTTCAATTAATTTATAATTCAGTGACTTCAAGAATAGTCAGCTTGATCTCTGCATTTTTTTTTTCAATTTCTTAAAGATTATTATTCTGTATTTCTCTCAGAAAGTTTCTTCATTACATCCTCATTTGTCTGCAACTGTTTTCCATGCACTTGTGTGAGCCGTATTTTTGTTGGCTATCCTTGTTGTTTTTTAAGAAATTATTATAGGACAGGACAGCAAGGATGTCTTTGGTTTTAGAATCAGGGGCCGTAATTTATTTTCCAAAAGGGTCCCATGGGTAATGGATGCCATTTGTTTCCAAGTTGTTACCAACTTCATTTCTTAAATCCAGTATGTATTTGTAATGCTGAATACATTGTTGATGTCAGATGCTGTCCACAAGCATCAACAAGCTAGTTTCATCTCCCTTGGGCAGATCCTAAAATGCGGGTTTGCTCTTCCTTTGTATTTCATGTGCAGTTGGTAGTGACAAGTGCTGTATACTTCATCTGATTGTTTGTCTGATTTCATCCAGTGTTGATGTGAAATTTTCCATTTAATAATGTTTTTACATGTTTCTAGGTGAAATGGGGATGCGATTTACAAAGTGAGCATGAGCGTTATATAACTGAACAGGCATTTCATGGATGCCCTGTCATAATAAGAGATTATCCGAAGGTATCTTCTTCTTTTCAATCTCTCATTTCTTTTGCATTTACAGTAGTTGGAAGGAAAAACATGTCTCAGAATCTATTAGTTTTCCTCTAAATTTCTCAAGTGTAAATTATCAGGAGATCAAGGCATTTTACATGAGACAAAATGACGATGGAAAGACTGTTGCTGCCATGGATATGCTGGTTCCTCGGGTAACAATTATTTTTAAAATTTTCATTGTTGATCAGTTCAATTTAGTCAGAAGAATTATAGATTGCAGCTGACCTACCAAGCCTCAAATACCAGAAACAGTTAGCAAGCATCATGGTTCTTGGATGTTACTCATTTCAATATTTGTTACGGTCCTTAGAGATGGATCTATTTGTAAATTGAAGATTTTACTTACCTAAACCTAATCCATATTTTTAGGCATGGATGGAATCAATACAAACATGTAAAAACAATAAGAATTTTGAAGTTTTTATTATAGCATAATTTGTGGAATTCTAAAATCAAATTACAAGAATGTCTTCTTTGTGTCTGATCCTAATGGCCACCTGATCATTTAAGCGTTAGTCTGGAGTCAATTTTGTCATAATTTGGATACAAAACATAATCTTAACAAATACGGCTCAATGTTCTTGTTCTTTTTCGTCAGATTGGGGAGCTTATTGGTGGAAGTCAAAGAGAAGAACGACTTGAATTACTGGAAAATCGTTTAGATGAGTTAAAGCTAAACAAAGAGAGTTACTGGTGGTACCTTGATCTGCGTCGCTACGGTTCAGGTAGAAATTATACATATTCAGGCTAATGATACTCGTAAGTTGGTGAGATTGGCATCTGTTAAAGTCAATTAGAATTGTAAGTAATAATGCAACAGTGAGAGTAGTGGGGAATTTATAAAATAATGATTTAGCTGCAACAACACTCTAAATATCAAATAGTTTGGCATCTAATATATGTTATTGTGTAACTGTTTCAGTTCCACATGCTGGGTTTGGACTAGGATTTGAAAGGCTGGTGCAATTTGCAACTGGAATAGAAAATATAAGAGATGCAATTCCTTACCCCAGGACACCAGGATCTGCTGAATTTTGATACCAATACTGATTTGATATATTATCTTATATAGCTATTCCATTAAATCTATTAGCTTAACTTTCTCTGTCAGTTTTGTATTTGTAATTTTAGGGCATTTAAAGTGTGCCTAAGCGTTGTCAATAATTTATGTGAAAATCTATCAGATAATTAATATTTTTTTCCATTATTATTATTAAATCGGATGTTAAGTAAAGGGCAAAGCAGAAGCAACATGATTCTCCATTAGCGAAAGTTAAATAATTATAATATAATTTAGCCGCAGTTTTAGCCATAAGTTTTAATGTCAAATAATTATATAATCTACCAAATCTCCCTCTCCCTGTGGTTTCTTCACATTACACGACCAATCTCTAACTTGATCATCATGTTGTCTATCCCGACCAATGCAAGATTAATTTTTCCTGTATTTCTAACGCTTCCAATCTTCAAATTCGCCGTCTGTCTGGTCAAATTATCCTATCCGATTCAGCATCTAGCTTTCACCATCGCCCAACTCTTGAGGTACAAAATATTTCCATCAAAGGACAGGTTGTTCTTTGACATAGATGTCCATAAAATGAGCACAAATTCTTCTCATCATCTATTTCAAAGAACACATGTCCTTTGATGGAAATACCTTGTCGATAAACATCTCCAAAAACTTGATTATCCAATGCTAGAAACTATTGAAAAAAAAAAAAGATTATCTATGGAGAACCCGAAGTGATTATCTAAAAGGCAAATAGAAAGGAAGAGATTGATAATTGATGGCTTTATTACTCAACCTCTAAACCTTAATCTATTTATAAACTAAATTGTTAATTAAAATATTCAAATACGTATACTACACTTTCCTTTGTATAGTTCTTCACTATAAATTAGCCACAATTATAGCCATAAATTTTCCTATATACATATATATAATAATCCATAAAATCTTCCTATATCATATCCAATTTTCCAATATCTAATTACCTTTTTTATTTTCTAAAATTTTTTATAAATTCAATTTTAGCAAATGTTGCATATAAAATGCAAATTGTTTTCTGTATTAATTGATTGATATTTGATAATACAATGTCCATTTTATATGTTTGTCAAAAAGGAAAACTTTTGGATAGAGAATCTACATCGATTTTCAGTAATAATAAGAGTCAAATAATATCCATCATACTTGGTTTTTTAAGGAATAAGAAGAATCAATTGTGAGAGACTTAAAATACCATGAATCATGGTGGAATATCAAATTCGGTAATAATTACTTAATTTATTAAGAATAATATTCTAAACCCAATAGTCTAGTTTATTTTCAGAGAGTGCAAGTAAAGCTTCGGTAGATATGAGCCAGTTTTTTTTTTTTTTTTTTTAATAAAAATGTTGTTATTTACGAAATCCAACAAATATAAAAACGATTGCTTATAAGCTTATTTAGCATAGTTTCTAGTCCCTATTGTAGGCATTTGCATGGCCAATAATAAGCTAACTGACAAAGGAAAAGGTTGGTGTTAGCAAAATAAAACCTGAGTATGACATCTTGTTGATGTATTGTTACTCTCTCTAAAATAAACCACCGAAAACATAATCTATGGTGCATGGTATGCACCTTCGTACGATGAACTAATGGCAGAGTGTTACTACGGTGCACGCGTATGCACCATCTCAATGACCTAATCACCAAGTATTACTACAGTGCTTGTATATGCATCATATCTGACATGCACACACATGTTATGCTTTCATCAACGTTATGTACGAGCATGCACACCATTTCACATCCGATTTCTAAGTTACGATTAGATATCATACATATCCCTTATTAAAAAATCAACAAATAGATCTAAAATAAGGCCCGCGTGATAGTACTGAATTTTGGAAGCCCAAACTAACATTAGGTAATCGATGAATGCACATTCAATCGACATAGTAATTAGGACATCAATGATGTCTTTGCTCAACCTGACCTCAGATCTCAAGCCTATCCATGCCAAAATCCAGATTCCAGCTTCGTGCAATAGCTTGACTAAATAAAAAATTTACAGGTTACAATTGCGCAAAATGTTTATTACTTTTTTTTTCCCAAATGAGTACACTATTTTGTCCCTCGAGAAGACCTTTTGAGGGGCTTTTGCTTCTATATCATGCCCAAGAGACATTTCCTGTTTTCAACAAATGAACAAATGAACTATACAACAGAGGCCATGCAGTGCAGGCATTCTATGTTTTCAAGTTAAAATAACAAAAACCAGCTCCTCAAGCATCAGATGGTGGCAAATCTCGCAACAGTCAAACAAAACGTAGGCTTGAGATTAGCTTAAGAATATATGCCAACCACATTTCAACTTACATCTTTAAGAGGAGAGGGAACTGTGAAAACTTTGTGAAAAAACACATTTTGCTTTACTTTTCTGAATCCCGATGCTGGTGCAAACATTGTGGCTTCTTTTGAGATGTGCACTGTAAGGCTCATCCCAAGTATGGTCCTGATTGCGAGGAACAAAACTTGGTATTTACATTCTTGTTATTCTCCTAAAGTTCCACCTCTTGCAGGTCATCTCCGATATTGCTACTGTTCACTGGCATAGGTGCCATGGATGGATTGCCAGGCATAAAAGATGGAGGCCTGCTCATTGCCTCTCCTCCAAGGGGTGAGGCTTCCAATGTTTTAGGAGGGGTAAATGAATCATTGAAGCTTCCACTCCATGAGGCTGTTCGTCTCGAGTGAGATGGAACAGCAGCACTGCCATTTATCCTCGTATCACTTCTTGTGATGTTATCCATGCTTGGGAACCTTTGCATATTCATTTTTGAAATAGATGCTGGAGATTGGAAGGAGGTATCAACAGATGTTGAAGGATTTCCAGCTATTCCGGTACTTTCTTGTACATTTTCTGCAGGGGTTTCAATTGAATTTTCACTTGATGATGGAAGTGTGGGAACAAAAAACTTTGCATTTGCAGAAACTGCAGGTTTGACAGTCGGAACAGATGGTGACTGGAATAACTTTCCCGAGCTTCCACCACCTTGGTTGAAGGTGTCAACATACCTGGAACATGCCATCATTGTGCAAATTAGTTTACACCACTCATTTGATCGCACAAAAAATAGTGGCAAATGGAAAGCAGAATAATCAGCAACCTCAAAAAATAACATGTATTGGATATATCTTTTTACAAACTCAGCTTTCACATCATCAAGATAATTTGAAAAATTGGAGAACCTATTGTAGAAATCAAATGAGTGGTGTGACCCAACCCAACTCAACAGGGCCAGTTCACACTCTATGCTGGCTACCTCACCATGCTAGATGAAACAAAGCCAGTATCCTCACAATTCTCGAAAAATCAACAAAGGTCTGATACTAATGAAATATTGAACCAGCAATTTGGCCAGGTCAAAACCATCATTTCTTCTGGAGAAAAAAATCATGCCACCCCCATCAGGGCATGCTTAGACGGTTACTGCTAGTTAAGTTTTTAACAGTTTGCAGAAGAAATGGAAAACTTAAACCTAATGACTGCTGAGCAAGTTATAGAACTCTCAGTATTTCTGAAGCATATTCTAAGACGGATAAATAGCTGGTTGACCAACAAACCTTGTCAATTTCCTTACATCATTTTTTCTTTTTATTTCTTTTCTTTTCTTCAGTAATTTTCTTATAAAAATATTCCATTTTTCTTTCACACAACTCAGTAGCAGCCGAAGCAGAAGGCTAGAAAATTACCTTGCTCGTACACCCATCCGGCCACGAGCAGAGAACTGATTTGAACTCGTTGGAATTGGTGGAATCCCTGAAGAATGCTCCATAGGAGTTACACTCTTAAATGTTGGGCTTCCATCAGACGAAGCTCCATCGCTCTTTAGTGCAGATTTCAAATTGTAGTCAGACATTCCATTCTGGAAGGCTGAAGTTGTTGGAGGGGGTGGCAAGGCTGGTTCCTCAGCTGGTGGCTCAGCACCCTCTTCTACCCACCTCTTCAGCTTCTCATCGTAATAGAATTTGTTCTTTTCACCCAATTTAGCCTTTAGCAATGCAAGCAATAATCATTAACAGGCTAACCAAGATATATCAATAATCATCCATTAAAAGACCAACAATAATCAATGCCAACCTGTTTATCTGCACGGGGCCTTAAGACTAACCCTACAGTCTTTTGCAAAAGCTGTGAACCAAAACCAAAACGACCAAAGCGAGAGGCTGTGCCTGAACCTGATGTTTTGCCTTGTGCACCAGGTGATGTTTCCTTTGATGATTCAACCTGATTCCACCACCCGTTAACAAGACCTCTAAAATTTCTAAATAAGATGATAAACATTAACATCAGGCAGTTAGTCGTACCCATTCTCCAACTAGGAGTTAATTACCCACCTGTCTTGGTGTTCTGCCAATATCTGGCTCAGAAACACTTCTACTATGCATCTTCATTCTATTGCCATCTCCTGCCCATTCACTTATTGGCTCCATTGAAGCCGAAGGCATTAATGATGACATGGCCATAGTTGATTGACTAGCTGATACCCTAGGCACCATTGGTTGGTGGTGATGCTCATTACCTTGTGAGTGTCCTGGTGATCCTAATGGAACAGGTGGTGGTAGACCCCCAACAACACGATGTGCAGTACTATCAAAAAAGTTGAGCAATTTACCAACTAACTTTGCTGGAGCCAAATTTGTGTATCCACCCTGAAGAGGAAATAAATGAAAACTCGGGTCAGCAAATGACAGGATGAGAAAAGAGTGAATTACAGTAAAAAGAAGCACCTGTTGGTGGGTTCTAATCCTTTCCTCAAGGGACAATAGTAATTGTTTCCATGTTTCTACTTCTGGTGATCGACCAGTTTTAAGGGATTTTGATATTGCCTGACAATACCTGATTGAACCAACAATGTTCAGAAAACTGAAGAAAAAATTACATAAACCAAAAATGTCCACCCACTTACTTCAATGAATCTGAAACTTTGCCAACTTCAGCCAGCATGTACGCATACATCAATTTATAGGGCTGAAATGGCAGCAGGATGAACTGGGAGTTTCCAAGCACCTTTGAATATTCATACAACTCAGTTCTCTGTGCAAACATCCATCAACAAAAGGTTGGTAAGATTTCATAGAAAGCACCGTTTTCATAGAAAGGGCTCATTTCACTCCAGTCATTCTAAATGTAGTTAATATCAGTTGAATTTTGATTTCTCATTCTAAAAATTATGTACAGTTTCAACATTGATCAATGCTTTATACAACAGAAAAAACATGCACCCGATTAAATATGTATTAATTGATGCAATCTCTCAGTCCAAACCCATGAATTTGCACAAGTGCATTACAGGAATCCATCATTGCTGAAAATAACATAAATACCACACATGCAAACACAAATTTGTGCGGATCGATGTGTTTCCAGTGAAGAAAATGAAAAATTAATAGACCACCTGAATAGCTTCTGGACTAGCATAGGTTCGAGGATGTTTCCAGTGATCTGCTCCAATGAGACACAGTCTTGCACTGTCTGAATATGATTCAAAATTTGCTTCTGCCACTAAATAGCATATGTGTGCAGCAGTAATCTGAATATTTAATTTAAAGCAAGATTTAGTGAAAAGATTTGGACAGAAGCTGGCAAATAAATAACATGAGACAACAAATTACCTCACTTCTATCCTTCCATAAGCAATCTCCAAGGTGTATGATCACAAGCTCATCATCTTTTGTCCTATTTGCAGTTATTACAGCTAAATTCTCTTCCCAATCATCAAGCATGCCATTTGCCCCAAACTGCAGTACATCACAAAATATTCATAATTAATTCTGTAGAGTCAAAATAATCCATGTATCTTTTCTTTCCTCAGGAAGAGGCTTTTACATCGAAAATAATTGTCAGATTAAAAAGTAACAGTGACATGAAAACTGAATGAAGGAGGTTCAAGGCTTCTTAAACTCCTAGCAGAAAGCTGAGAAGGGGAGACTTTATTAATTATGTAATTTGAAAGATAGTTGCACATAAACTAGGAAAGAAGGCGCTACAGGTCAGAAAAATTACAATACATATCTAAAACATAATCTTTTGACTTTACCAAAATATGGACGTTTTTCTTTACTAATGCAAATTCACCAATCATTTCATGTTAAAATAATTTACTCTCTGATGCAAGAATTCAAAGCATTGGAAAATAAGAAATGCTTAACCTAGCGATATAGGGTAGTAAAAAGATGCAGGCATAGTACCTGGTTAGGCAGATGAGGCATAGCACCAGGAAGGCCACTAACAGTTGAGGTCTCGGTAGAAAATACATCAGCTGGTTGCCCTGCAATTAGTAGGCACAATGTCCGCAAAGGTGATCCTGCCACCATCTGGCGAAGAGCCATTTGCTTGACAGTATCAACATAGAACTGCATTTATCCCCCAGCACAACCGCACAACAAATGCAAACATATACAGATTGCATAAAATATCAAAAAGTTTTCTTTTAGCATGAAATCACTTAAATAAATCAAACACAATAAAGTGCAATCGGTAAAAACCTGTTCACCAAGCTGTGATGCAAGCACAAGTGCAGGTCCCCACAACTGGCCTTCTTGGGCACATTGCAAAGCCTCTTTTTTTCTACCAGAAACCAGAAGCTTTTGTACCTCAGATGCAGTTGCCTAAAACACAAAATAAAAACATTTAGAAATGGTAAAACCTTATAGACCAAACACTCAAGACTGCAGAATGAACTGATACCCGAATTTGTCCTTCTGGTGGTAAACCCTGCAAGCATTGGCTCAAAGCAGCATAATTGTTGAATTGTGTGCTATTCCTCTTTGCAGCTGCAAAAAGGTTTGCAACTGCTGTTTCTGGAGCATCATTCTCCTATTAAACATAACATACAAGAAATAAGTTACTTCCACATTTGGCTTTGCATATTATCGCAGATGAAAAATGAAATGCCAGTTAGATGACATATTATAGAGGAAGCAAAGCATTTAAGACTCAAGAGATCTTTTTTTAACAAAAAAATAAAAATAAAAATAAAATCTTATGAGCTACAACCAGAGAAGGTTACAAAATGAATTCCACAAATAACTGAAGCGGTCAGAAATTGATATTCTCTCTGCTTGGTAAAAACTCAGGTTACTTATTTTTATGCAAGAATCTCCTCCTTTCTACTTTAGACCAGATACCCCTTACAATATGCTCTTTAACTGTTCTCCTGCAAACCTTTTTCTGCTGATTCACGCAACCAATAGTGCATATTTAAATTCACATAAAGGTCATTTCACCCTCTTTGCACTTGAAAAAAGTCTGCTACAGTGCAGCTTTCTTAATTCTTCTGGAAGGAACATCATACAGAAGGGGCAGCAAAAGGTGAATCGAACAATGACCAAGTGGGCTAAGGTCAAGGTTCATAACAGTAAATGAAGGAATGAAAAGAGGAGGTGAGCAAAAGATTTGACCTACACTTCATTGAAGTGAAGCATAATAGTATTTATGCCAAACAACTCAATGTTAAGAAAATATGATGCATGCTTATGAACCAGAAAAAAGCTTGTTTACCCAGTATACTTGCAAGGTCACATTAAAAGAACTTTAAGACAAGATACAATGGAAAGATAGCAATGTGTGAAGTCTTATTATCTATTTCATATAGCCTCACTTATGTAGAATTACTTTGCAAGATAGAAAGGTTTGTTGAGTAAATAGATTCAATAGAATTTAAGTTTCTAAAGCATAATCGAAAGAAAATGCAACTTACCTTCAAAGGAACATCAGAGCCAAAAGGAGACCGAAGTTTTCCATAATGTTGGCAAGCTATTTTAAGCAAAGATAGAAGCAACTTGAGTACTTCACCTTTTCTATAGTCCATTTCAGGCGCTTCAGAATTAGAAATCCTCTCATCAATCCACTTATTTAACTCTTTACTTCCAACACTCCCTCCCACTAATGGACCTGGAAAGGATTGTTGGCAAAGAGCATGAAAATAATTACAAGTACTCCCTCCAATATTTGGAGTATTGTTGGTGATGACCTCCATCATATTCAGAACAGACACTGAGCCAGCTAGAGGTTCCTTTACACAAAAATTTAAAAGAAAAAAGAAAAGGCACCACAATCAGCTCTTTAGATTGTTCAGAAGAATCAGTTAGAAAGAGTTTGTTTTACTTTTTTCTTATTTCTTAAGATAATCAACACATATGTCACTTTTTTGTTTTAGGCTTTTAGACCAAAGGGATCGGTAACGGAAATAGAATGCCGAAGAGATTTTTTTCACGGGGCTCACCTGGCTTCTGAATGATGAGTTCCCAAGAGAACTTGAACAATTATCTTTCATCACTATGAGCTTCCCACCAAATCCAAAAGCGACTAAGGCATGTGGAGGACGCCCAGCAGATGATCTCCCAGCACTGGGAGCATAAGAAAACTGCTGGGTATTCTGAAATGATTGCTGGGCAACATTTACTGGTTTCTGACTGCCATAGTAATCATTTAAAGTGTGCATTTGTTCATTCTGCTTCACACTTCCCTGAATAAACTGCTGGCTGAAGTTCTCACTAGCCATAAAACTTCGTGACCCAACAAACCCATTAGCCTCCACATGACCCTGACTCAATTTATCATATGATTGGACTTTTTCCAGAGAATTAAAAGATTTCTGCTGATTCCCATGATTAGTCATGGACACATTTGAATCATAAGAATTCTGAGATTGCTGGTTCACATCAAAATTTGAAATAGTATCGCTCTTAGCAACAGTGTCAGGTTGCCACATATTCAAATCTTGCTGATTATAGTTAACATAAGACTCACCCCAGTTGCCATGCTGGCCCTGGCTATCATAGACTTGCGGCCCATACTTATCACCTTGCTCATATCCACCATAAACACTATTATTTTGTTGTGAATATGTATCACTAAAAGCAAATTCATTCTGTTTCTGATTCTCACTATTTTGAACAGTTGCTGATTGAAAAGATGATGTATAGCTTTCCAGGGAGCGCCAGTCTTGCAAAATTGTGTCATAATACCAACCAGGATATTGAGGATCAAAAATCATATGTTCTGGGTAACCATTATCAGTCCCCTGAGTCACCTGATTCCAAGTAGATACACTCTCAGACGTACTAGTCTCAGCCACAGTTCCCACCACAGATTGTGAAGTCTGCTGCAAATAATTCAGCTCTGTTTTTCCATCAGAAACTGCTGCCCATTCATTCCCTGCATCAGCAATAAAACTCTCTTGCATAGATGCTGATGTACCAAAGTCATCCACTTGGTACCACTGTCCAGTATTGGTATCATACTTCCACCCAGGATACATACTCTCCCAATACTGACTGCTATTCAAATCCTGCCCATTTGCAGTCCCTTCAACAGATTCCTCAAAGCCTTGTGCACCACCTTGATATTCCCCATGACTAACTGAACTATGCAATCCATCACCAACCATGTTTTCTACATTAGCACTTTCATCAACGTTTCCGGGAAAAGCCTCTGTACTATCTCCCAATTCATTAAAAAAATCTGAATATGAACCAAATCCATGATTCCCATTGGGTACAGAATCAGCAAAAAATGAATTCCACCCCACTTGCTTAACCCCTGATTTCGTAGATCCACCAGTTTTACTTACTACAGAATCTGACACAACTTGTGGCGCAACTGCATCACTATTTGACTGGATGATACTATTGGATCCCAATGAGTATGATGACTCCAATGTCGACTGGATGACACTACTGGATCCCAATGAGTATGATGACTCCAATGTACTAGTTTCCTCCGCATGAATACCGGACAATCCTGCACTGGCATTCACAGGAACATCCTCGGCTTTCTCCTGGACTCCACCATCAGGGCTTGCATCCTCAATACTCAGATTGGCAAATGCTTTGGCCTCGTCAGAATCGCTTTCCTCCGTAAACTTGGGGACAGAACCGGAATTTGTAGGCCCGAAATCATCGTCGACTAACTTATCAAAGAAATCCTCATCCGTCTGATCCTCCATCACGTGAAATGGAGGATTGGAAGCCATCTAAAACAATACCTCTAAACCTACTGATCTACAAAATTATTACCTATAAACACTCGAATTATCCCCAAGATACAGCTCTCCTCCTCCAAAACCTCAAAATTGGAGCTGTAATTAAACAAAGACCTCGAGATCCAAAAATAAAAACCTAAATCAAAGACAAGTAAAGGCGAATACAGCGAGATCTAGGGTTTATGAGATCTGTGTGGAGTTGCAGAAGCATAACCGAAGACGAAAACATAGAAAAAAAAATTAACCAAAATTTGGGTTGATTCTACTGCATTTGATTTCGAGAACAGAATACATAGTTATGAATAATAATAAAAAGGGAATCAAAATAACTTACAGATCCAGGTAAAGATTTGCAGAAATAAAATCGAGAAAGATGAAACGAGGGAACGAGGGAGAAAATAAGAAAGCACCCGATTTCGCACCACCCACCAAACCAGGGAAACTTTGTTTTATTTATTCTTGTTTTTATTTAGGAATAAGAATAAATTGCACCCCTCAGCTTTGACTTAATAACGCACACTAACTATCCTATTTTTCTTACTTTTCCCATTTGATTTTCACAAATTAAATCTTACACTGTAGCTAATTATAACTCCTCTACTTAAAAAAATATTACGGTCTAAAATAACTATTGAAATATAGTCTACTTTTATTTTTATTCTATAATTATTTTTTAAATTATTTATAATATCCTCGATTAATTATTTAAAAAAATAATTAATTGCATGGCACTATTTTTCAATAAAAATAATATTTAGTGTTTGTATATTCAATGGAATTAAAGATTTAATGAAGTTTGCATTTTTAAAATAAATACTATTAGTGCTTAACATTAGATAAATAATATAAAAATTATGTTTTTCTTTGGTCAAGTGAAAAGAAAAAAATTATGTCATAAAATTATAAAAATTAATATTTTTTAATTTGTATGTAAATGCAAAGTGGGCTATTATAGAACGGATGACAGAGTGGGCTATTATAGAACGGATGAAATATTTTTAAAAAAAAAATATTTATTATTAGTAAAATTTTAATTTTAATACCAAAGAAAATTAAATTCAAATCTCAATGAGTGATGTAATTACTTCAATTATATTAAAAAAAATTAAATCCAAAATTTTATACTTTTAAGTAAATAATGGCCAATAAATTTCTAGTGGTAATTTATAAAATTCGATATCTTTTACCACTAAAAATTTATTGGCCATTATTCAATTAAAAGTATACAAAATTTTCGATTTAATTTTTTTTAATGAAATTTGAAATTGTAATTAGATATTATATATTTTTTATAAACATTCAAAAAAAATTGAGATTTTGCAATTTTGAGAGAAGAAGCATTATTAGAACAAATATAATTACTTGAATTTGAATATGTTGGTGTATGATATAAAATTGTATGAGTAAATAAATATTTGGACTTATAATTCATTCAATGGTTGATCATTGTATTGCCTTAAAAGACGTGATACTACATTATAGCAATAATTTGGTCTATGATTCCATATCTTAGCTAGCAACATATTAGAAGCATTAGCTGTTTGAATAGAGCTATTGATTTAGTAGTTCATTCATAAATAGTTGGCACTTGCTAATATTTAGTGTTTGAATTTTTTTTTATACATATAGTTGGCACTTGCTAACATTCTATTCCATAACAGTGGGAGTGGAAAGGTCCCTTTATCTCAGGACAGTCCCACTTCGCTTGTTAGCTTCATTATACATTATCTACAGTCATTGAAGAAAGGGGAGTAAACTGTTGATGCTACAGGGAGTCAAAGCGGGGTGGCCTAGACACAATCAAGCCTCTTACCACTGGACCGCTCTTCAATCCCTCATTTTAGCACCATGGGAGATGCTTTTACAGTTTTTTCCGTTGATATAACTATCACTTGAGAATTTAGTAATTATAATAAAATAACATTTCAATAAAAAATAAATTTTAATTTGTATATCTCTATTGCTTTATCATTTAAGAAAAAACAAAATGATTTTTTATAATATTCTAGCTAATCACCATAAAGCAATTTTCTTTGCGTCTTATTTTCGAGATTCAAAAAAAAATGTAACTAGATAGTGTTAACTGTTATAGGCATAAGCGACCAAACAACCGCAAACTAATTTTGAAGTTTGACAATTATTTTATTTATATATATATATATATATATATTTATATATAAATGCATTAAATTTGAACATCAGCACCAATCAGTGGTGGATTAATTGACAACATACGCTGAGTGCTTGTGGTTGGTATCGAATTTGACTTTCACAAATAATACCCTAATTGGAAGAGGCCATGAGTTTAAGTGTGGCTCAGTCTCGAATTCGAATTAATCAGATTTTACGGAAATTCAAATACTATATAGCTAATAAAAAAAAAAAAAACTTGAACATCAAGCTGCATACAAAAATGAGAGAAGAGTATTCTCCTAAACTCGAGGATCCGTCATAAATTCAGCAATTTGAGCTAACTCATGACTCGTGAGCTACATGATTCGTGGATCCTGAGAAAAAAAAAAACAAAGGAAACATTAAGTAAATTTGACAATTATTATGTTTATATATAAATGTCCTTATCATATATAATACCTTAATTAGCTTCTTTTTTAGGTGGGAATTGATGACATTATTATAAGTGCATATATATATATATATATATATATATATATATATATGTTCTGTCCTCCCTTAAATATTAATGGGACAAAATATATCAGAAAATGTGTACTAAGGAAATAAAATATAAAATTTGAAGTAATTTGAACATTTTTAATTTCCTATGAGTGAAGGAGGAAGCTTAACTCTAAAGTAAAAAAGCCAATTCTATTTATGGAACAAAATAAAAATCATACTTAATTATAAATTTTAATGGGTAGCTTGAATTCTGAAAAGATGAAATCTACATTTTGTTTTTCCTGAATTGGATCTTATTATGTGAATTGAATATTCATAACTATAAAATTCAAAAATTAAGTTAAAGTTTGCTCCAGAACAAATTGATTGATATCATATCATATGACTGTGTTCCATTATTTTTTGACACGTCATAGTTCAAATCCAACAGGAATTGGTGTCCCTCTTTTATTGGTTGCTATATACTATAGTATCTAGTAAACGTAATCTGCTTTATAGTCAATAAAATTAGAGACACGTTATGAATGCAAAGAGAAAAATAACTATTATTTCCTACCTACCAAACACTAACCAAGCCCATGCGATCTGGAAAATAAAAGCTCTTTATATATTTATACTAGTTCATGTTTACATATTAAATAGACTCTTCAAATTTATATCAATGTTCAATTAAGTTTCTCATAATTCAACCCCTTAAAACTGAAAATTAGGCCAAATAAACTTTTGAAAAATTAAAATTTAGTTATATAAGCTCTAATTCGGATAAAACATTTTCCTATTCCCTCTACAAATGAGAGGATTATGTGTTGATACTTATAAATCCAACATTATTTTCATCGTCGGTTCCATATTAAAAAAATATAGTAATGTCTCATATTTCTTTATGCGACCATAAAATAAAAAAAAAAATTAATAATATTTATTGATAAATCCTAAAAAATCGAGGATGTAATAAGGCCAGATAAGAGTTCTGAACGAGCTGATCGGATCAGCAAGGCTATGTAACTGCAATAAGACAAGTCCGTTCGAATCGGACGTAAACATTCTGAATTTTAAGTTAGTAATGTTTAGAAAGAGAAGGTAAAGAGAGAATTTTAAGAATTTAATGCCTAATTCTATAGCGTCTTAAACTATTTATAATGAATGTGAGAAGTCACTTGAATACCAGGAATGGGTCTGCTCAAATGTTAAAATATGTGAGCGGTAATGTGACAATGAATAAATAGGATACGTGGATACTGCAGTATGTCGATAAATTTTGATAGAAGATGTATCTCGTCAATTCAATTGGACAACTTCCATGATAATAATTGTTTGGCTGACCGCCTGTCATGTGTCACATCTTAAACTCTGGCTTGTCTTGAGCCTTAGTTAGGAGTGGATCAAATCCGGTTGATAATAGTATTTTCATTTATTATTACAAATAAAATTTACTTTCTATGAATAGCTTTGTTGTCTGAACAAAAGAACAATTAAAATGTAATATAGACCAAAAATGGTTAAATAGTAGAGTAATAAGTCGGTGTATCAATGCAAAGGATTCGAATTGTTATGCATTGTTTTTTATTAATGATTAAAAACGTAGCAACACATGTAAAGGTACTACCAACACCTTAATATTACTATAACATTAAATTTTAGGTCACAAGACTCGCAACATACATAAACTAGAGAGAGACAAAACTCAGTAGTCACATATTAAAACTTTGTCATCATAAAATCAAACCGACATCTATACTATCAATAGTCGGCGAATAGATTGAATTGAGCCGGATTATAAATAACTTAAAAATTTATAAGTTATAAATGCGTTAAGTTTTATAATATTATTTTTAATTTTTTTTTAATAAAAATAAAAAATTATGCATGAATAAACTATAAAAATCATTTCTATAGTTATATCATATAAAAAGTTATAAAATTATAAAAAATATATAAATAAATCATATGCGAGTTAGGTTAGGTCATTATCCGAACAAAGCAGATCAAATTTGAGTAAAAAAAATATAAATTATATGGATTGAATTTGCGGAACAAATTAAATATTAACGGGTATATATATATATATGTCTAATCTATCACTTATCATATTTTTAATTTTGCGTAAAAAGAAATATGGACGAGCAGTATGAAATAGATTAATTATTTTTTCTTGAAATATTTACACCAATAAATAAGAAATACACTTTATTGGGAACATTTACTATAAGATTCAAGTATGTTTACATTATTAAAAGGAACATCTAAATCTAAATTCGTGAAAATTTGAAAGGGTTAAGCGCTAAATAGGCTCTTTAATTTGCTTAAATAGTAAATTAATTTTTCGTCTTTTGAATCTTGATAGGGGCAATTTCATTTTTAAATAATTAAAATTAAGTCAAGCAGACCAATTAATAAGTAAAATTGAGTAAGTAGGTGGTAATTGAGATAAAATACATTATTTATTTTCTCTACATAAATATGTTCATGTCACGATTTTTTTTTTTTACTTAGTGATTTCAATATAACAAAATTCTAATAGTTGAGTATTTCAATAATTGATCGAATAGTTATATTATGGCCATTTTAATTTTTAAAAATAAATATTGTCCAATTAAAATATGAGAAATTTTCTTAATTATCGAGATAAACATGAGACAATAGAGGTGGTAAATTTGGCCCAATCCAAAATACCGTCCAAAAATTTGATCAAAATCCAATTCAATCCATAAGCATGCTCATCTGGATCAACTCAAAATAACCTATTAAATTTTGATTCAGATAGGTATGTTTTATGTGGTCTAAGGGGCATCAGTTGCACCAAATGGATTAATAAACCAAATTTATATCAATTGCAATTTTTTATATACCATATATGTCTAGCACGATCCCAACTCAAAACCGACCTAACCCGAACTCGGCCTTGCCCATCCCAAAGGCCCGAATTTTTTTTGCAGGCTTTTGCAAAAATAAAGAAATTCAAATTTATGTTAGGCCCAACCCGAACCCGACCCATTCCGTTCCGTCCCAAACTCAGTCGAGCATGGCTCGGCCCGTAATAGGCCTTGATTTTATTTACATAGGCTTGTGCAGAGAATATCTTCAAAATTTGTTTAGACTCGGTCCAAATTCGACCCATCCCGACCCGAATCTAGTCCAATGCAAAGTAGATATGGATTTTATTTATGTAGAATTGTGCAAAAATCTTCAAATTTTGTTGAAGACCAGCCCGAATCCAACCTATATCGGTCTAAAATTAATCCATCATGGTCCACTATACCAAATTCAACCGGCCTAACTCGAAATCGGCTTATATTTTATTTATGCAGTATTGTACAGAAAAATCTTCAAATTCTAGTTAGATCCGGCTCAAATTTGGTTCGGTCCAAACTCGATCGAGCCTGGTCCGGCCCGAAGTAGGCATATATTTTATTTATACTTCTTGTGTAAAAAATAAAAATAAAATTTCATGGCCCGAATCCTATCCATCCTGGCTTGGTTCGAACTCAATTCATCACGGTTCGATTTGAACTTGGCCTATCTTAATCTGAATCTGGCCCAGCACGAAATAGGTATGGATTCATTTATGCAAGATTGTGCAGAAAAATTTTCAAATTTCATTTAAGCCCGACTCGAATCCAACCATCCCAATCCATCCCAAACCCGACCCATCCTAATTCGGCCTAAGCTCGGCTCGTACCAAATCCAACTTAGCTTAGTCTGAAATATGTATGTATTTTATTTTTGCAGTCTAGCGCAGAAAAAATTTCAAACTCTGGTTAAGTTTGACCCGAATCCGACTCATCTTTGTTCGGCCCATCTCATTTAGTACGTTATAATTGTATTAAAAGTGAATTTTCATTTAAAAAAAAAAGTTAAATGAGTTAACCCATAATTTTGTCTATTACTACTATGTGATCCATTTGGGTTACCATGCGCCCGTCTGGACCACCATACAATCCATCTGGATCAACATATAATCTATTTATGCTAATATGTAGCAAATTCTTGGATTAATCCAAATCTGTTCAATCCATTTAAATATTAGTCCATTTATAATCTATAATTAATGGCCATTTTTTATCCATCTATTTTTTCTCAAATCCATCCAACGGACTCATTTTCCACACATGTGAGATAGGTATATTTAACTTATTGGCCTAATATGGAAAATACAAGAAAAGATAAATTTATGGAAAAGAGAAAAAGAAGAATTGGAGATGGATTGGGGAGTCTTGTCAGCGTTGAAGGCAAATTAATTGCATGTTTGGGCCTTTGGGCTTTTGCGTTGGAGGAGTTCAATTACATAGGGATCCACCAAATCCGAAAATTTCGGTTTTCATATATCCCCACCAACCACATAAATGATGTGACAAAAAAAAAAAAAAAGTGAACATGCTTTAATATTATATGTTATCATATGCTATTAGCGTATGCATGAATCGATTAACTGGTACATTATTTTTAAAGAAAATCAGTTCATTAATATTAATTTTATCAAAATACTAGTTATTAATCAGTCCGTTAAAATCGGTTAATCAGTCAATCGATTTCGATTTTTTGGATCGGTTAACCAATATTTTTCAGTTAATCACTATAATTATAAGATACATTTATAAATAAAATTAAAATGTTCAAAATACTTAAAAATTAAAATTTTTCTACTATAATATAATATTATTGTTATTAAAATAAAAAAATTTTAAAGGACATGAGCAACTTTTTTTAAAAAAAATAAAACTTAATAAGTAAATAAATCAATCGGTAAATGATCACCCTAATTATATTTACGGTTACATTTACTAATTACCAACTAAAAAAAACTTAAAAATTTTAAAATAATTAGAATAATGAAAAAATGTAACGAAAATACTTAAAAATGCAAAATTATTAAAATAAATCCATTTAATGCTAATAACTTTTTTTTCTTTATTTTTTTTAACTTAAAACACATTATTTTCACATGTATTAAAAATTTAAATTTTTTAAAATTTTTGAAAATTTTAGTTAGTATATTAATATTATATAATTGTTCGAATATATTTTGATTTTCATTAATGAAAAAATGATAAATCAAGAAATAATAACAAATATTAAATATGGACATACTGAATAATTACTAAATTAACTAAAATATTTTTTTAAATTAAAATTAATTTGAAATTTATTTTAAAGTAATGAAAATTAAAGTAATATAAATAATTAAATATGAAAATATTGAAATAAATAAATTGTAATAAATAAATATATAACTTATAGGAGTGCTTATGTATCGGTTATCGGTTCGGTTAATCGGTCCATAAGCAAAAAAAATTCAATCCATTAATATCGGTTTTTTAAAAATATTAACCGTTAACCATTAAAATCGGTTTCGATTAACATATTTTTCGGTTCGATTTCGATTTTTCAGTTAATCAAATTTAAAGGTTTTTTTCTCACCCCTACGTGCAATTGCTCACTGTAAAATGAAAAGCAAAATAGTGAGGAAAATAACATTTTAAAATAGAAAATTATTGTGAAAAATACAAAAAAAAAAACTTATAATAAAGGGTTATAATTAGCATCAGCCTGATCTCATTGTCTTTTTGCATTCAATTTCTTATTTCTCTTATTTGTATGTGATTGTGTAGAGGTGTCAAAATTAACCCAAACCCAACAAGTCACCCAATAAAAATTGACCCAAACCCAACCCAATTAAAAAATTGACCCATTTAAACCCACCCAAAATCTACCCACATAAAATATAATCCATTTGGGTCATTCTTCCTAAATCCAATGGGTGTTTTTTTTTATTTCTTTAATATTAAAAACTTTTGCCTTAATGAACAAAATCTTTTGCTTAAACTGTCCCGCTGTATTATTATTGTGTAATGTGTATGCGTATTTTGTTGGTTAGATTTGTAATGTCCGAGTTATCGAGTTAGTCGTGAATAGTATTTTTCAATGGAAAATAGTGCACTGTGGACAAAAATTACACTCAGAAGTAAAAAATATTTTATTTGACCATCGGAAAATACTAGTTACAAGAAGTCCGATGGTAGAATGTGTAGAAAAAATAAATTCAAATAGATCTCCAAAAGTCAAAAATTTAAAAAAAAAAGCCTGTCTCATTTTAAAGGTTACCTGGTTTGACCAAGATTGTGTGTATAAATTTACTGTTTTCATAACTACCTCCGATCTAATGAGATTTCTTTAATTTTTTTTTATATTTTGATAGGTCTTATTGATTAAATAAATTGCATTTCAATTTTGTCAATTTTATTTAAATTAGATCTAATGTAAATAATTTAAAAAGTACGTAAATTTAATTTCAATTTTTTAAAGTAGACGAACTCAATGTAAACTTCAGAGTGTATTTTTCCTATATTTAATAGTGTACAAATTTCCTAGAGGTTAATGAATAATAGCCGAAATGAACATGATTTTTTTTCAAAAAGAATTAATATGAAATTTCATTGACAGTTTGAGAAGGGATTATGATACAATTTTTTTTTTTAAATAAATGATTTGGTATAAAAATTTTATTTATCCAAAAAAAAAAAAGATAAAATGCTCTATCACTATATTTATAGGCTCCCATTATCTATACTATATATAAAAATACAAAATGGATGAAAATCTTTTCTGACTAAATTGACCTTTTGTTATTTTATTATTAGACTTAAGTAATCTTTATTTTCATCAAATCAAACAATTATAAAACTGTAATAAAATAAATAGAGTTTAAATTATACACAAACAATACATTTTTTTTTTCTTTTTCTCCACATAATATTTTACAACATTTACGTATTAAGATAAAAACAGTATGTGTTTTATTAATTTTTTTTTAACTACTCTAATTGTTATTTTTTAATTCTACTTCTAATATTATTTTTTTCAAATATTTATATAATTTTATGAATATGTAAAAAACAGTTAAAATCAATCAAATTTGATGTAGATAAATAATGGGCATATGTTGTTGTTATTATTATTATTATTATTATTATTATTATTATTATTATTATTATGTGGCAAATGAGTTGGATTGAGTCCCGATAATAATAATAATAATAATAATAATAATAATAATAATAATAATAATAATAATAAACTGGTTGAGTAATCAATGTATCAAAATTTTGCTGATCATAAATAAATTGAGTCCCATTATTTTTTTTTTCTTTTACTAAGACATAACAATTTTCTTACACCTTTTATTTTAGATAGAAAATAAGTTTCATTTAAACTGGATCAATGAAATTTCATGGATTAACCTAATGAAAAACTGTCGCATAAAATAAGTAATTAAAAATTGAGTAGGTTGATAATTATCATACATATATAGGTGCCATTTCATAATTAACTGGGTACATGAAAAATTTATGAACCGGAGGATCAGGCCTTGAATCACAATTACAACTAAGAAACAAAAACAATTTTATATATTTTGGTTTAGTTTTAAAATAAAAAATCAATTATATTGATTCAGTTTTCAATAATAGGTAATATGCTGTCATCATAGATATAATAAATTAGTTTTGGATAAAAAAAAATTAGGAATTACATTAGAAATATAATTAGTTTTGTACATGAAATCTCAAATACTTGGGTTAATTTTACCCATGATTACTGAACTTATACTCAAATAACACTAATATAATGAAAAAAATTTTGTTCTCATAAAAATCACTGAATTTAGAAGATATTTATAGAAAAATCACTCCAACCGTTTTTTGGCGAAAAAATCACTGAAAACTACAGCTGGCGTATACACTCAGCACCTCAATGCATAAATGGCTTAACACGTGACATATCTTGTGAAAAAAATGATATGTAAGTATGTCGAAATGTTCATGTGGCATGCCACATGACATGCTCACATGTCATTTTTTTCGTGTGGTATGCCACGTGTTAAGCCATGTGTGCATGAGAGTGCTGAGTGTACGCACTGGCTGCAATTTTTGGCAAAAAAATCGTCAAAAAATAATTAAAGTGATTTTTCTGTAAATATGTTATAAGTTCGATGATTTTTATGAGAACAAAATTTTTTTCATTATATTAGTATTATTTGAATTTAAGTTCAGTGATTATGGGTGAAATTAATCTCAAATACTTTGATGTAGATAAATCTATGGTATATATTTTTATGTAAACGAAATATTTTTGATTTAATTTTAATCTAATTATTATAACTATAAATTAATTATGTTAAATTTGCGAATAAAAATTTATTAAAAATAATCTATGACTCGTGAAGACTTGACTAATTTTGCAGTAGTTAAAACAAAAAGACGTTTAACATTGGTCTTACAGTTGAGTGTTTTGTACAAGTTTTTGGTAAATTTTTATATTTTATTTAATTTTTGATAAATTTAAAACATTTATAAAAGTCTTCTACTTTAGTCGTATTTGAACAGGAGTCTTAGTTTAGTACTGTAACTCCACAAGCCGACCCCATTATTTGTAGTAGTTAGAAACTCAGAACATTAATATTCCACAAAAAGACAAGAACAACATTAAGTAAACTGTAAAGAATATATATTCTTATATTCTTCAAATTAAAACACATATCACATAATTCTAAAATTTTAATTTTTTCCAATTCCTTGGAATATTGTGGGAATAAAATGAAGGGATTGATTTCACTGATAGTTATCGAACTTATACCAAAATTATATAAAAGTAACTAAATAATTTTTTCTTTCAAAAAAGTCATTGAAGTTAAAAACATTATACACAAAAGTTATTATTAACGGATTTCGGTCACCGGAATCTGTTCACAATGATTTTTGTGTATAATGATTTTAAGTTTAATAACTTTTTTGAAAGAAAAAAATTATGTAGTTACTTTTGTGTAATTTTGGTATAAGTTTAATGACCATCAATGAAATGGTTTTAAGTTCGCGTTTGCACATGCGCAGTCAGCTAGATTTTCCGGTGACCGGAATCCGTTCATAATGACTTTTGTGTATAATAATTTTAAGTTCAATGACTTTTTTGAAAGAAAAAATTATTTAGTTAATTTTGCGTAATTTTGGTATAAATTTGATGACCACCAGTGAAATTAACCCTAAAATAAAGAAAGCACCGCAAAAAGTATGATTTTTATATGCAGGAAATATAATCTCCAACAACAATTTTTCTTTTCCTTTTTTTTTTTAAATATATATATACACAAGAGATCTGATTGGGTTCGATATATTAGAGAATATTACTAAATTAAATTTTTTAATATAATTATTAGTATTATTCAGTTGAGATTGGATGGATCCAAAATTTCAATGAACCATTTTTTCTTCGTCTATTTATTGGCATAGAAAACTATTTTCCGGTGGAAAGCCTAATGGGTCACTTCATTTATATATGCTTGTCTTCTTGCCATTGCACTGTTTAATAAAATTAGACTGTACATTCAGCAGCAATCAAATCAATTCGCTTAAAGTAATATCCAATTTTTAATTTTTTTATCCTTAAAATAATATCCAATGATACTATAATAGGTTTAATTTTATCCCATTTAATTTCTTCGATTTTTCAAATTTACTTTAAATTTTATGAGTTTTGAGCTATGCCCTTTAATTGGGTGAAATATGGGGCCAAAAGTTTTCGAATTAAAGGGATAAAAAACACTATAATATAATAAGGAGAAGGTTTGCTATTTATATAGTCCTCATATAGTAATTAATTAAAACTCTTAATATATCTTAATTTTCTTTTTAATGATATTATAATTTATACCAATAACGCAAGTTTGATCCCAAAATTCAGTTTCTACTGAATAAAAATAAATTGTAGTAAACTTAAAATAATTATAGAAATTATAAACAATCATAATAATTAAGCTGTTTACTCTGTATTATATATATATATATATATATATGGGGTTGGCGTAGCAATCATAATACTATACATTATCCCAGACGTCAATGAAAATAATTTATTTATTTCATCAAGTTAAAAGAATTTTTCTTTGACTGAGTTTAAAATTTGTACCAAAGTTTGGTCATTGAACGCAGACATTACATTAGATATATTTAATTCAAATAAAAAAAAATTATATAAAAAGGTGATAATGGGTCCAAGAGAAGAAGATTCTTTTTCTCTTATAGTTTTCCAGTTGTGCAGGAAATTTGACTATCCCGTTCTAGATTTTTCATCCATAATATATATATATATATATATATATATTACAATATTTGGGAAGCAAGGAACATCTTTTTTTCAAAATTAAAGATGCATAAGGAGTCGCTTTTCTCTTTTTATGATGCAAAAGTAGATTAATTATTGAAAATAATATTTGACGTTTCAGGCAATAATTAATATTACAATTCAAGTTAATGAAAATATATATATATTTTTTGAAATATTGATACGTAAATTCAACTTATACCTCTTTCATCAGAATAGTTAACAAATATCTATTAAAAAATAAATTCAAATTTATATGCTAATTTTATAATATATTATATATTATGGAGAGAGTGATTGATTTGTATTGGAGGAAGAAGATGGTTTTGGGTGCAGCATATGAAACCTTAGAAGAGGGGGGTCCACTTGGAAAGCATTTATCCGAGAAAGGGATATAGAGAGGTTGACCAAAAAGGTCTGCCACTTCATCACTTGCTCAGGTCTTTTTTCACAAAGCATGCCACAACTCACGCTGACCAAATCCTCTCCTTTAATTTTACTATTTTACCCTTCTATCCATTTTTTTTAATACAATACTTATCTTATAACTTGGCGACACGATTGTGCATCGAATATACTAAATATGGCATTGAAAAAATGAACTCATAATAACAGTTCGTATTATACATTTTACGGATCAAATGAATACTCAGTTAATTAATGCAATAATAATTATTTTGTCTAATTTACTAAAGAAAATCATAGGTTAAGAAGAAACTTAAAAAGTTGACAAATTAATATATTATCTTCAACCATAACAAAATGAGAAAATAATGAAGATTTAGAGTGAGTTGGTTTGATTCCCATAGGCATTCCGAAAGTGACGATCCCTTTTGCCTTTCCTTTTCCTCTTCCTATATATCTTCACCCATACTGCAAGCTACGATCATTCATGATTTTGTCATTTACCAACCATTTTTTTCATCCACGGCTTTTGGGACGAAAATAAGGGCATATTGTTATTAGTTTAGAATCCCCAAAAGTACCATGTAATATGTTTTTAATCATTTAAGGAGATAGATTACTACGACGCACAGTGTTAATATTCATCGTTCGACAAAAAAAATAATTCATATTTTCGAACAATTAGTACATTAGTCGAATAGAAACAACTAAGAGCTGCTTCTATTTTATTCTCAATGAATTCAGCAATAGTGTAATTAATCTTGTTTCAAAAATAGTTATCTTTTTAAAAGAAGATAAAAGATCTACTTAATATATTGTTTATATATTCTTTTTGCAAATAGTTCGGTTCAATGAACTAAACTAAGCCAGAAATCTCATAAAATAAGCTTGACTTGAAAGATGAACAATCATAATCCTTGGACATAAGCATGAGAAAAGGATGATGAGAAGATATATGAATCAAAATTGTTAAAAACGACATAAATGATGGGGTCAACAAGCTCAAAAGTAAAAAGGTTCTAAGAATGGAGGAATGGACAAGAACCAAGTTTGATAAAGATGACAAGCATAAAGAAAATGGAGATTAATTGCCCATATGTTATTTATAATTTACTGTATTACTATTAACATTAAAAATGAATTACAAGTAGAAGTTACCTCAAGAATTGTGCAATGATTTTCGGCTTTTACAACCGAAAACACATCACACATATTAGGGAAATATTAAATGATGGTTTAATCTAATTAAGATACATAGCAAAAAGAATTGCCAAAGCAGACAAACATTTTTCTTTACTTCATATTTGGTCAAATCAAGTATGCAAAGCCACAATAATGCCACCCAAGCAAGACATCAAAAAGATCACAAGCAAATAATGCTGCCCTTAAACTGTGTTTTGATCAACTAAGAAAAAGCAACATAGAATTTAATAATCTTTTTAAGAGAAATAAATTTATTATATGATTTCTTAGCGGTGCAATTCGATTATGAACTCTTAGATTAAAAATAAAATAATATTAAATTTTGATGTGCGCAATTATGGTCATCAAAATTCTATTAAAAAACATATGAGAAAACAATTTTATTAATGTTTTAAAGGAGTATTTTCTATTGAAGGAAAAAAACAAAGAAAAAAAAGGGACATTACTTAGTTATTTGTGTCTAGGATGGGGCAGATAAAGCTTTCAATCTGCAATTGAACCAGAATTCTTCTGAAACAAGGAATCACATGCATAAGAGGAAGGAACTTAGGAAGTAGGAACACCAAAAATAAATATTTTTCTTGACTAAAATATCCTTGTAGTGAATAGTACCATTCTTCTTGAAATTAAAAAAAAAAAACATTAAATAATTTTGGCCAAATAAAATTTTATTATAATAAAAATTAAAATCTGACTGATTCTTCGATAAGAATGTAGCATGGCATCAGCACCCACCTTTGCCCGGATATTTCGTTCATTTCAAGGCAGATTAAATTTTACCCATCTTTTATATTTGAGAAAATGAAGGGATTTTGGATCTTTTTCTCAGTTTCTCTTTAGTCACCTTCAAAGTTTATTATGTCACAAAGTCCTAGCATCCCAAGAAAAGTAAAAGTATCTACTAATCTTTGGAGGTTATTTTAGTCTTATCGCATTACTATTTCTTGTTCTCCTCCAGATCATTGAGTTAATGCTTTTGAGTTCTTAAAATATCAAAATCTCCACCCCATTTTCTTTTCCTTCACTAAACCAATTCTGCATCTTTGAATATTTGAAAAAGGGTGCATTGTTTTTGTATAAATTTGTCTAAATTAATCAATCCAAAAGATTTCGAATACTAATTGTTTAAAAAAAATAATCAAAATCTCCTGTGAGCATTGAGTTAATGCATAAGATTACAAGTTTCCACTGTGATTAGAGGCTTAAATTACAAATCCAAATAGAAAAACAATAAATGTCAACAGAATCTGCCAATGACAAATTCTGTATAAATTATAAATAATTCCAATATAATAATAAAATAATTGTATGATGATAATGAGCAAAAGGGTAATAGCAGGCAGCAGTGGACAGGTTAACAACAACAGCTGGAAACTAGAATAGGACATATTAACAGAATTATAACGTTTTTGGTGCTTAGCAAACAGAGATAGAGCCAGAGCAAAACCAAATTCTAATTTAGCTCCACAATTCATGAGCATAAAAACCCAATGAATTTTGCTTTTAGCTTTCTTATAACCCAATTCGGTTTAGTGAAATTGGATCAGAATCAAAAGCAACACTTAAATTTGCTGTTACGACGACACGTGAACAAGTGAAGAATCACATAAACCAAACAGAAACAAGAAAAGTAAGTTGGGGAAAATTAAACGCCAACAAACTATGAATTTTCTGCATTAAATGAGTTGGTAAGTTAAATAAACAATTGAATTTGAGATTACTACAGCAAAGAAAACACCAATTGCGGAGAATTCAAAGAGATGAACAGTAAAAGTCAGCATAAATTCTAAAAAAAAAAAAAATCAACAATAAAAGCATTTGATCTACGAAATAATTGATAAAGAAGTAATATAATTTGTAACTACAAATTAATTTACTCAATCCAGTAGCATAAAACGAGTGATTATAATGCAACTTAGATCTCAAAATTGGATTAGGAATCAGATACCACACTAAATTCATCATCCTCCATTGGAGCAGGCAAGTTAAGATCTATCAATTTGTTTTCGATTTTAGACGAATTTTCATCATTAGCAGCATCAATCTCCACATTGGCCGGAGTAGTAGCAGAAGCAGTTGTTAAAGATGCACCCATCAGATGCGATCGTTTATGGCCACCAAGTGCTTGTCCTGAGCCAAACACCTTGAAACAATACGGACATTCAAAAATTCTTTCATTTCCATTCTCATTCCTCAGTTCTGTTCCATTTAAACTGCAAATCTTCTCATGCGTCACTAATGCCTGTGAAGATCGAAACAGTTTCGTGCATTTGTCGCATCTGAACTTTCCGCCGCGAGTTTTGCTTATTTTGATCTCTTCTTCTCCGCCTTTTAACTGTCTGTGTTGTTGTTCTTCGTCGTTTCTCATCCATACATCTCTCGATAGCATCATAAGACACATAGCAATATCTTCTTCAGGCGACGTATTGGATACAGAGCTTACCGGTTCTGCTTCCGCTGGCGGCGATGGCGATGGTACTTCGTCGGAGCTTGGATTCTTCGATTTCAGTTTCTTGAAGTCGAAATTCTGCTTATAATTGTATCCAAAATCCGATTTCCGAGTTCGCTTAGATCGTCGACGAGTTGGATTTCGTGATTCGGTCTCGCTTTCTCTATCTTGAACAACAGAACCAGCATCAACAGTAAAAGAGAACTCAGGATCTGCGAACTTGAAACTCTTCTTTGGATTCTCTCTCAATACGTAAGCCAAAGCGGCTTTCTCCTTGTCATCAACTTCTCTGTTCTTGGTTTCCAGCTCCTGTTCTTCACCGGAGGAGGAATACGACGACGATGCAGACTCCGTCCGGTCACCGAGTCGGTGATGAGTGGTAATCGCGGTGTTAAGCTTTGGAGGAAGAGGTAAGGTGGCCAAGTGGGCCTTCATGTGGCCACCCAAAGCTCTGCCATTAGCGAAAGTCCTCGTACAGAGCTTGCATTTATGCCTCTCCATTGAAGTTGCAGAGAGAGGAAGGTAAGATGAGATGGTTTGTTTCTCTCAGTAAAAAGCTAAGCTACAAGAAGAAGAAGATGAAGAAGAAGAAGAAGAAGCATATAGAGAGATTGAAGAAGTTAAAAGGAGTAGGTGACAAGCATTCCTCCACCAAAAGACACACACAACCCAAAAATTATGATTTTTAGATATATAAAATATATAAAAACAGTTGTGAATTTAAAGAAATTAAATACACTTATAATATATAGATAATGGTTTTTAAAAAATAATTAATAAAACTAAAAATGCGTGATCATGAAAGCAGAAAGAGAGACAAGTAACATGTAAACCTTGCTCAATTGGGTAAATTATATTTTCTTTTTACCACTTTTTGGACTCCATAAATTGCCAGATATTATTATTATTATGCTTATTATTTATTTGTTTCTTTTTAATTTTTAATTTTGCTGTATTAGTTAGGAGATAGGGTGATAAGTTTTTTTAATTTGAATACGTGAAGCGGATTCTGTTTGGTCCCATGATTAACTTTTCATGCCGATTTCCGTGACTAGATTTATGAAACATTAATTTTATATTTAGCAATATTCATTTCTTCCTTTTTTTAATATTTTTGGGAACAAAAAATTATTTGAATTAAAATAATTCCAAAAAAAAAAAACTTTAAAACAATATCAACTACGTGTCTAATTTACCTCATTTTAGAGTTTTTGTTTGAAGATAATCCATGTCTAAACTAGATTCGTAATCTCATTCATAATACATGTGATACAATGTCCACATTATTAAAAATTAAATAAAATAAAATTTTTAACCCCGGGTGCGGATGATTTGACAGTGTATTCTTTTGATTTAAGTGAGATTATGAATTCGATCATTTGTATACGCAGCCATTTAAAATTTAATGTCGGAGTTTTGCTTCTCATAAAAGACCTTCTCGGCTCGAACGAGAATTAGTTTGGATGGTGTATAGGTTTAAAGATGTATCCCATAATTGGTAAAAAACTGTATGAGTTGGGGTCCATTTAAAATACCGCGTGGTAAGAAAAAAATAAAATAAATTTTTTCGTGCGTTTTTTTTTTTAATTGATCATTTTTTTCATATATTATTATTGATAAACTCCATTCAAAAATAAATTCACAAATACTGAATAAAGAAATTAAAAAAATAATTTATAAAAAGACATTATTCAAAATGCAAATGGATTACTCGAAATAATTTTTTCATCCGATTAAAATGAGTAGACTTCAAACTTTTAATTTCTTAAAATATGATCATAAGTACCTTATAATAAATATATCATGTACAAGTAAAGGTGTGTATTTTTCATTATAAAAGAATTAATTACTGTCCAAGTAATGTTTGAAATGGCTATGATTGCAAAATATATACTTCTCCTCAATATATATATATATATTTACCTTGCAAAAAAAAATTAACAAATTTACCCTATAATAATCCATTTAATTTTAGATTGACTGATTAATCCATGTAAACCATTCATAAATATGCCTAAACAATTAAGTCTAAACTTATTATTTGCTAAAAGAATTCACAATTATTTAATGTTTAATATGTCAAACGATGGAACATTCACTTAATTTATTATTATTATTATTATTATTATTATTATTATTTGCTGTTAATTTAATTTATATTAACATTGTAGATATAGTATTGCTTTTTAAGCAAATATAAAATGTAGTGTAGAATTTCTTTTTTCAAATCGTGTTTTAATTTATTTCCAAATTTAATTAACAAGAATAAAACTTAATAAAAGGATCCTCCTTCCAAAATTTTACTTGAATTTTGAACATCAGTTTTTTCCCTTTCAAAAACTAATTTCATTTTTTTTAACTAACTAACACATTTTCTAACAAAATAATTTATCTCGAAGAACCTTCATAATTATAAATGATTTAATCCCTTAATGTGGATCTAAGACATGGACTGCCATGCATATGCCACCCTATGCAAGATTTGAAATTTAGGTGGCATGAATTTTCAGTAGAATTTTAATTGTTTATAGATCAAAATGATTTCATTATCTGATAATTAAAATAAATTAAGGTTTGTAATTAACTATGAATTTTGGCATTATTTTATTTGTTTTGAGTAGATTAATAAAAAAAAATTAAAAATCAAACCAATCATATTTTATCATATCCGAAAAAATAACTATTTTATATGGGCAAGTAGGCAACAAAGTATAATTGTTTTTTTTTTTATTTATTTTTTTTTCAATTTTTTTAATGGATATTGGGAAGTATAAAGCATGTCCTTAATGGCGTGACTAAAGTTGCAAAAATTTAATACATGGATTACTTGTACAGGTCGACAAAACTGGTTAGTTTGTTGTAGCTAAAAATGCCAGTTGGCCATTGGTGGTTAAACCACGTGCCACGTGAAATGTTAAATCTTTTTTTAAAAAATATATATTTGTTTTTAGTGTAAGAAAATTAATTTATTTTCAATATATATGTTTTTACCTATAGAGAAATAAAAATTGTGGCTTTTATTTATTTGTTTTTTTAATTCAAGTGCGCATCTCAAATTTTTAGAAGCGTGAATTACATTTTTTTTATTTTACTTTTATATTTACAATAAAATTTATTTATATAATTAATAAAATAAAAAATATAATTTAAAAGAATTGATAAAAGAATATTTTATTAAATTATAATAAGCTTTTTATAGACATGATGATAATTATTTTTATTTTGTCAACTGAAAAAGAAATGATGGTAATTAAAGGAGTGTATAATTTAGAGATTTGATAAATTTTTCATATCAATTCATCCAAAAGTGTTTGGTAATATTATTCAATCAGCTATTGATAGTTTAATTTTAATTTCAATCAATTGTTATTCTAAAAGTTATATCTTGAAAATTTTTCTACTCAGTTGATGATTGCTTAAATTCTATTTTTTTATGTAAACTAAAACATCTACTTATTAATTTAAAATTTTCTCAATTTTTTAAATGGATTTTTTTTTTTATAAATATATATCATAACTCACATAGGCGTAAAATATACCATAATTGTTAATTTCACAATATAGATAAAATCCACTCGCTATTAGTTATCGGTAGGAAATTCCTACCGTTTCAATTATAAATTAGCATAAGTCGTTCAATCCTAATTATTTTCTTGATCAAATATGAAAATTTTTTAAAAACGATACCTAAAGGAAAGAGAAATAGAGAGTAAGATTTTATTTATATTTTCTTTTTAATTGGTCCCAAAATATTATCTACTTTCCTTTTTAATTTATAAATTATATATTATACTTTTACTTAATTTCATATTATTAATTGCAATTTAAATTTTTCATACTATGTTAGTAATCCTTTTTTTAATGCACTATGTTATTTATAGTTTCAATAATATTTAATCTCACATTTTATATTTAGAATGTGTATAGTAGAAAAGTTATAGGAAAGTTTTCATCTTTTGATTATAATAATTGCAATTTTTAAATTTTTGTGAAACTAAAAATGGATAAAAAGTATGGGATGGTGGGAGTATATAAATAGAATTGTAAGTACTCCCTCCGTTCCTCACGTATCGTGGTTTTCAGGCATTTATCCATCTTTACTTTTAAAGCTTTTTATATGTAGCGAACATATTTTATTTTATTTTTTCTTCTAAAATGAAAATTCAAAAACAATAGTAATAACGAATGCATTATTAAATTCAGAATGAGATAGACCGCTACCTGATTCCCTTAGTATGAAAAATAATCTTACATAAATCAATTTTAATTATATTTTTTTATTTGTCTAATTACGCTTTGACGGGATAATTTTCTAATTAAGCAGTCCATTAAACGCACAGAATATACTAAAAAATCCACCGGGAAACACTAAGAAACAAACAGTAGCCAGTTTAAAAATATTTTAAATTGCAATACACGTTTTGTATGCATTTTGTAATATTTTATAAATAATTGTATAAAGTTTGATGAAATATATTGAAGTTATGCATCAAAGACAACTTGACCATATCTCCACGCTGGCCAATGCCTTGAATTCCAGCCATTAGCAATCTAGCCTTAACTAGCTTTGAAATGCTGTAAAAGTTTAACTTCGATGGAAACTAGGTGAATGGATCGAATCATTACTCTAATTTAATTTTAAGATGCAAAAAAGATTTGTATCCTAAAAACTTCAGACAAACATGATGTTGGTTTTAGATACAAAAGATTGAGATCTTCACGCATAGATTGCCGTTTATTAACCACATCGAGTCATCCATTCCACCCACCCCAATAAATTTTGCATATATGAAAAATCTGCTTGATCAAACATATTGGATTTAAGTTATAGGTTAACAATACCTATATTAGTCATAATAATAAATTTTAAATATCGAATAATTTTTATAAAATATTTTCAACTTGTATACAGTGGTGGAGTTAGGATCACATACTTAGCGAGTGCAACAAAAGTATGCAGACATTTTGCATAAATTATTACTGAATTTTACATGTAATTAAAAAAATTTAAATTGGGACAAAATTCTTAAAAGTGCATGATATAAAAAAATTTGAGCAGGAGCAAATCTATATGTGGCTCCGCCACAACTTGTATAACCATATATATAATAAAGGATAAGTAGGCTTAATTAATGACCATGTGTTCGCGCGTCCTGATAACACGCTTTGTCATAACTTCAACACATTTTGTGGTGAACCGTAACCCTTCAGCCATTTTGCTCATATACATTTCCCTCCTTTGGTCATAAAACTTAACCAACCGGCCAAAAACATGTTCAACTATCAGTGTGATAGGCATCATGCGAATGCCTTTAAGAGCACTATTTATACTCTCCGCAATGTTTGTCGTCGCATGCCCATACTTATATCCCTCATCCTCAGAAAATGTCCACCGTTCAAGTGGAACCTGCATCTCCCAGTTGAACGATTCCTCATCAAGTTCTTTTATTTTGTCCATATACTTAGTGAACTTTCGCTCCTGAAATTGCGTGCCTAACCCATAATAGTAAATGAACAATATTATGTAATACAAAACTCATAAAAAAAACATATTAAATTAAATTTATTTAAATATAATAGTAAGTAATTATTTGCTTACCAGCCTTATAAAGTGTATCTTTTATTGTTTTATTCCGGTGATGAGTGTTGTAATTGCTAATAAAGTGGCGCAAGCATACCCTGTGAAATGATAGCGGTTCCTTCCATCCACCTCTTTCATCGCGAAATACTACCATTATACCTGCATGTTTGTTAGAAATAATTGTAATACCGAGACGTTGAGTCACATGTTTTCTAATTAAGCACATGAACCAAGCCCAACTAAACTTATTTTCAGATTCCACAACGGCAAGTGCAATTGAAAACAACATGCTATTTCCATCGATAGAGCCGGCAATAAGAAGCGTATGTTGGAATTTACCCGTTAAGAACGTACCATCAATCAACAAAATCGATTTACAATGAGCAAACCCATCAATTGTCGGTTTAAAACTCCAAAATATCCTTTCAAATTGCTTCACATGTGGGTTCTGTGTATCTTGCACCTTGAACTCGTATACAGTTTTAGGATTGTAAGTTTGCAGCGCATACAAAAATCCTGGGAATCCCTCAAACAAGTCAATATAATTTTCAAAAATTGCCTCAATTGCAACCACCTTCCTGTACCATGTTTTTTTGTATGATACCTCAAACTTAAATTGTTGCTTAATAGCCGCAATAATCACATCAACAGGCAGAGTAGAATTTTTACTAACCATTCCCATTATACAATTTTGAATTACCTTTGACCCTAATTGTCTGTGATTCTTTGTAAAATTAGCAGAAAGGTAGGTGTGTGGATCACTGTACCTTATTATTTTCCAAAAATGATTATTTCCTTTTGTTGCTACTATGAGCCGCCACATGCATCCTTCTTCAAACTTTGCATATCGCACAACACCCAGTATTTCGGTTTGGATTCAACAACTCTAAAGTCAACATTTCGCATTATTGAAAACTTTTTTGACACAAAATTTAACTTCTTCCTTGCTGTTGAAAACTAAACATACTGATAACTCCAATATATAATCTCATGTCTGAAAGTGAACACCTTCTGATTGGTAAACTTGTGCTGCATCAAAGTCGATATTTGTATAATGTTCGGAAGGAAAGTTGAAGATTGCGTCGTTTGTTCCTTCACAAGGATGTAATGAGGCTAAAGGACTAACATCTTGTGTATTATAAGACGCATCGCCAAACTCAGATTCATTACTTTCTGAACTCATATTTGCAGGCTCACCATCAACATCGTCATTAAGTGATAGATAATCATTGTCCAGCACCTCATTTTCACTGTCATCCATGGCTCCCAAATTAAAAGAAGATTCATTTGCCTGATCCATACCTACTGGAATAGAACATGGAAAATCATTTGGAATTTGACTTGCATTGTTTTCGGCTATGAAATCGCCCAATAAATCACCATCTCGTCGATAAACAGACTGACTTGGTTCATCTGTATCTGCTACTGGCATCTGACTTACAGATCGATGTCTATTCCCATGTGGCATTATAAAAATAGAATGTCATTGACTGTGATCTGGAATATGAGATACAGAACGGCATCCACGACTGCTTTCTATATTATGAGTTGGTAATGCACTCGATGCCACTTCAATATTGTTGTCATCTAAATGCCTACCAGACCTGTTGCTAAAAAGGGATTTACTTATAAAATTACCAACCCTCCGACTAAATAACCGCCTAGGTTGGCTCACATTAGCTACAGGCATCTGGTTAACTTATATTCATAAAATATCGTGTCCTGATCTTTTGCTTGTATCATTTTCAACCAACTCACCATCTTGTCGTTGCACAGCTTGCCGAGGCTGACTAGGAGCAACATCTCCTATACTGTGGACTGATCGTCGTTGTCTGCTTCTATCCACACTTTGTACTGCATTTGTACATTGTTCCCCACATAAATTAGTTGAGAAAACATTTCAATATCATGTGGACTTATAGATTGTATGGGCTGATTGGGACCAACATCATTTATATCGTTTCGTTCAGTTTCATCGATATTTTTCGTGCCAAATCTTTCATTTCTACCTCCATTGCCCTGCGCATACGTCGGTATATTATCTCCTGCATCCCCCTCAGTCACTACAATAATTAATTCAACTAAAGTTAAATCATCAAATTTCCTTAAATTTTCATATATCATCTCTACATCCTCGTCATCTACCAAATCAACCGAAATCCAGTATAATGATCCGCGACTGTACATTGGACTTTTATATATAATTCTTGAAACAATGTCATTGAGACCTAATCCTAATTTAACGTGAATTCTATGGACTAATTCACGAAGAGTTGGCTTATTTTTTAATCTCAGTCTCCTTATTCTGGCATTTGGACCGGATATATCGTATTGAAAGCCTCCCACTCCATAACTTATTTCTCCTCCGGTGTGTAAATAAAAATCGATATGTGATGCCATCTTAGATTTTCCTGTAAGTAAATATATGTGATTAGTAATTTTTTTTATTATTTCTTATCAATTATATGTTTTATCCATTAACTAGCAAAATACTTATGTCTAAATAATATTTTATCTAATTACGTATTATCAACCAACATAATAAAATAAAATCAACAACACCGATAATAATAATAATAACAATAATAGTAATAGTAATAGTAGCCATAGTAATTACAATAATAATAATATAAATAAATGTTAATGTCTACATTATATTTTATGTAATTACGTATAACAAATTAATAAAGGAGAGTAAAATTAATAATAATAATAATAATATTAACTTATATATTAATATATTAATATAATTAAATTCATTAAACACCTTAATTGAAGGAGGTAAATTTTTGCAGCTTTAGAGTAAACTAAGACTAAAATAATTGAAACTCTCGTTTATGTAACTTTTTGAGAAACATTGAACGAAAGGAAACAAATTTATTTTTAATTAAGACAAGAACAATTGAAGCTCTTTGTGCAATTTTTTGAGAAACGAGAGGGAACGAATTTATAGCCTCTCTTGTTTTTTAATTTCAACGCGTTCAATGATAGTGTGAAGGAAGTGGGATGACACAACGTTGATACAGTATGGCCTACCTGCGGTATTTACATCAGAAACTGCAACTGACAGTTGCGGTTTCTGACGTACATACCGCAGGTGGGCCCTACGGAATCAATGTTAATTGCCTTCCTAGTCAGGTGGGCCTCACGGACCCCAAAACAAGAAATATTCACCAAAACACACCAAACCCGAAAATATTTTTTTCAAAAATACCAAATACATCTTTGTCCCATATACATATATATAGAAGACACGTGGTTTATAATTAAGTTTTTTTAATATATATAATTATAGTTAAGTTATATAATTGTAAAATAAGATCATATTGGATGGCTTTTGTTAATCAATATAAAATAAAATAAGATGTGATGTTTGGAGGCGGCTTATATTGTAAGAGTGCAACGAAAAGAATATATGTAGATCGCATGGCTTTTGTTTAATAATATTATATTAGGTTTGAATTATGTTGCTTAGTTTCAACAGATTATTAAGTGACTATTGACTAACGTATTTATTTTGATATCTTTATTATATAATTAGTATTGACAAAAATCATTTTACCAGGAAAAATAAATTAGACATTGTATTATAAAATTAAATAGAATAAAAAAAATATATCAAGATATAATATTGTTAATCGTATTTATATTAAAATAAAAGTCCGTTATTATAATATTTACAATCGATGTTAAATAAAATATTAAAAAATGTATAAATATAATTAGTTTTGTAAAATAAAATGTCAAATATTTGTATTTATACTTTATTTTAAGTGTGTCCCACATTTTCAAATATATGTAATATTTTGCATTTACATTTTTAATCTAATTATTTTATTTTGCTTATATACTTCAATTTTCTTAAAATTGTGAATAAAAATATATAATTATATAAAAAATAATTACTTAATTATAGCATCTTGGTAAAATTTTAATTTAGGATTTGGACATCTTGGATTTTGGATCGTTAAGTCATTATAGTATTTTGCACCGACGATACGACACCAAATAATATCTTTGGAGATCGCAAAATGCACACTTCATGTTAGGTGGATGCTTAGGACCATTGGATTGGATGCAATTATTTTTATTTCGTTTTCGGAGAAAAGAAAAATTATGTGAGTGTAAATAGTCAACCAATTAAGATGTATAATTACTATAAGGCTTTTTCACTACCAGAAATCTCAAAACTCAATGGTCCCATGACAAAGTCTCTTCAACTTCCAATCAAAAAGAAACTAATTATCTGTTATACATATTTAGGTATAGAAATTCCAAATTAATTTGAGTAATAAGTAGTAATTAAGTTGCTGTTGAGAGCTGCGATTCCATATACTGTTTAGTGTGATGATTTTAACCTAAAATGGTCCCTTCTATAGCTAGTAGTGCAAAGTCCACTAAATGCATTTCCTTCTACCAAAAATTAGACCTAATTATTATATAGTAAATTATATATGCAACCAGACTTAGTGGAAAATTGAATATAGTCTTCATTCTTCTGTTCCCAAATTGTAAAGATCCAACCATTAATTAGGTCTTTTAGGTCACAAGAATTGACTTCACCATCCTGCTCAAGTTAGGGTTGCTTATGGGCCATACGTACTACTAGTGCTCTTTATTTATTTCTGCCAATTTTGGCCTTTTTAACAAATCATTATTAATTTATTTATTTTGAAATAAAAATTATCCTTTCCTCAATGACTTAACAAATTTTCATTGTTTGCAATATCTTTTGTTTCCTCCACATTCAATTCTTTTATCTTATACAGTAACATTAATCCAACTATGTCAATTAGAATGTAATTTGTAGGGATAAATGTTATTTTTACCTTCAACTATTTGAAATAGGACGGTTTTAATTTTTTTTTTTTATTGATCTCGCTTTTGTCATATATAACATTCAATCATATATACATATAGTATAACGCGTCCTTCATTTTAAGGATAAATTATGTACATTTAAATTAGTTTAGAAATAAAAATTATCTATTTTAAAATTATTTTAAATGTTTTTTGAGAAATAAAAATTGATAAATAATAAATTCAGGATTGAGTTTTTTTTTTTTTTCTATTATTATTTCTCTTCACAGTCAAATGAATCATTATGAAATTTAGTTAGGAGATGAATTCGGTTTAATTTCATGTACATTAAACAAAAAGTGGTTGAAAAAATAGTGCAAAAATTATCATAATTTATAATTAGCTAGGTGGCGTTTTATTATTGGCTTGATTTGTGATTATTCATGCACTGAATTTGAGTAAGAAATTTCCATATGATGAAGTTTAAGAAAAAGCTTCACTTTCAATTAATAATTCGATTTTCCTTACAGAATTTTAATTGAAAGTAAATTAAATCCAAATTTTCATTATCAATTCGAATTATATAATCAAACTTGCCTTCATGAAGTCGTAACCAAATGTAGCATCATATTTATTATATACTATGGCGAATATATGCTTAACCTTCATTCAAGTACTGATTTATTATGTTTTAATCACTTGAGTATGATTTGTCCAACGTCAATTTAAATTGATTAAATTACAAATAACAGATTTTTTAAAAAATGTAAATAATTATAATTAATGAAGTTTATTTTTTGAAGCTAGCTATATGATTAATAAATTAAGTTCTATTTATAAATTAATAATTAAAGAATAAGAACTTATGCAAATTAAAAATATATGTATGTCATATACAGTATATGCATGTGAAACCTATGCAACAACTTCCGTATTTATACATGTGACCCTGGTCAAAGGATTTGAATCTAAACTACTCACTTACACCTAATATATGATAACTCTACCCAAAAAGTAGAGAATCTAAAATAAGAGGGACACCTTTATAAATCCTATATTTTATGAGAGTTGTGGATTTTTATTTTATTTTTTTTTTTGCATAAGGTAGAAATGCATTAAACTAATAATATATCGTGCGAAAAAATATTTTTTGTGCACTGAATATGGAAAAGAAATTTTCTATTAATATATAATTTTAAGGGGTGGTTTACACATTTTAAAGAGTTAGTAATTTCATTTAAAATAGATTATTTTATTAGTTTATATAAATTTGTTTTAGATAAATATTTGTGGGAGAAATGAAGAGGTGGAATCCATGAATTAGGATGTATTGCATTACATGTCGCCACTAGAGACATAGTGATGATGAAGTTGGTTTAGAGTGTTATAAACTTATAATTAATTTTCATTCTTTTAACAATGAAAAAGTAGTAACTTCAAATAAACAGCCAAATAAATACTATTGAAAAGGGAAGACTTAGGAGACAAATCAGGTGCATAGAGAATATCGAAGTCATTTGAGAGAGAAGGCAATAAGTCACTCTAAGCTGTGGCTGTGGGCTAAGGCCGAAAGCACATTCCCAAAATACAATTTGCTTAAAGAATAAATTTCCAATCTTGTGAGCGCATTGACCGATACGCACGTTAGATTAAAATCTAATATTACTTTATTTGTCATCTATGGATAGTGCACATTTAGTGTGAAGAAAATGACTTTACTCTTATTACGCCCAGATTGAATGCATGAGTTAATTTTAGAGCATGAAATTTACAGGTCTAGATATCTATAACTGATTCAATATTTCAGGATTATTGGCTCTGATATTATGTCAAAAAAATACATTTGAACTTAATTCAATTTTAAGAGTTAATTTATACTATCAGAATTGTTTCAGTTTCCACAAAATTTTTATAACGAGTCGATATAAGATAGTCTACACTTAGTGTGTGCACAGTGAATCATTCTCACAAAGTGTCAATGAGATAGAAACTAAAAGAAATGGATTTCATGGAGCAGACAAAAGCAACAAAAACAAACAAGCAAAGAATCTTTGGAATAATTTTGATTTTTTTATTTTAAATTAAAAAAGTTATTTGATCACGTGTTTCACTTCCTATGTATACCCCAATTAATCCTGCATTGAATTAATAGCTTACGAGCTGTAGTTAGCAAATTAATCCAAATCCCTTTAAAAAGAACCAAGTAAAAGGGGAAAAAAAGAAAGTTACCCTATGGTGGTCTTCATATTCCAACCATGGACGCCATTTCTATCCAATTTTTTATGGGTATGGGTCACGAAAGGCCCATAGTAATTGAGTTTAGATTTATCATCCACTAAAGTTGATTAATGAAAGTAATTATTGTTTGTGTGCCAGAGAGGTTGTTTCTCTACCGTCTTGCTGCCTAATGACGAAATTAAACAGATAACAAAATCCATAACAATTAATTAATACGAAAATTACAAAATCCATAACAATTAATTAATTACAGTGTTAACTTAACAGAGGCTTCTTCGGATCGTACTCACTTTCCTCTTCTATGCACCCTTCTTTCCCCTTTGCCCATAGCACAAAGTATAAACCAGCAAACATTAACACCATTCCAGCCAAACTGCAATATATATTAAATTCAAACTTTTATTATACTTTGAAATAAACCCATATCACCACACTTAGGGGCTGTTTAGTTCTACAAAATATTTTTCATTTTTCATTTTCTTTTTCCAGTTTTCATTTTCATTTCTTACTTTTCTGTTTTTTTATTTTTTAAAATAAAAAATTAAAAAATTAAAATCATGTTTGTTTCTCTCATTTTATCAGTATTTTCATTTTTCATGTTCTTTACAATTTTTTTTAATATTCTATATATTCTATCAATATAATTATAATAATTATTGTTTATATTAATAATGTTTTAGCTATTGATAAATAAATATTTAAATTAATCAACGCTTAAAATGCTAACAAGTATATATAAAAATTTTAGATAAGGTATAAGTGAACAATTCACAAATAAAAACTACAACAAAACTATTGTAGGTGATAATCAAATAGAAAAAAAAAATATAATAATTATAATAAAAATAAAAAATTAATATATAATTAAATAAGAAATCAATGAGAAAGATAATCATAAAAAAAATAAATAATAAAACTGACCTCGTAGTTAGTTGTTGCATCAGGAAATGAAATGTTATATTAGATTTGTATTACATTTCTTTTTTATAAATTAGAAGAAAAAATAGTGTAGTGAGATTTGAACACTTCTTTAATAACGGAAAAATGAGAAAACATATTTTTTGTATTTTCTATTCAATAGTTTAATTTTGAAAAATTCAGAAAATAGTTTTCTAATTTTCTAAATTGAAAAATTACAACTAAACAGTAATTTTTATTTTTTAATTTTCTTAGAGTAATTTTTTAGAAAACTGAATTTATTTTCTAGAACTAAACAGCCTCTTATGTTCTGATAAATTTATTTATTTATTTAAATTAGGAAAATGCCCCTTTTTTGTGTCTGAATTTTTCGATTCAGCCCCTCATTTAAATATCTGTTCAGTTGAGCCCATGAACATCTAATTTTATTCTATTAACTCATTATAGATTGACAACATAGAAAAGCTAAAGTAATTCTTTTTAGGAGCTAAAGTAATTCTTTTTAGGAACTTTCTTTCATATTTAAGTGCAATTAAGTTTCCGAAAGTATGGATTTTAAAAAAAAAAAAATTCCTTAGCAAACTTATCAAAATTGAGTTGGATCATGAATAGATCAAACTCCATAATATTATTTTTTAAATTTTTTCATTAAAAATAAAAAAATTATACATATATAATTTATAACAACAATTATTTTTATATTCACATTATATAAAAAAAATTATAAAATTGTTAATGATATAAACGAATCACATAACGGGCTGAATTAGGCTGGATTACTTTATAGGTCAAATGGGTCCGGTGATAGCTGAATAATTGATGGATCGAATCGAATTTAGTTAAATTTTTATTGATAAATTGAATCGAATTTATGGATCAAGTCAAATTAATTTCTTGTAGCAAAATTTATAAAAGTGCATAGAAATTTTTTGAAAGAAAAAAATAAAATAAAAAATTAAAAGAAGCGTGAGTAGAGTTGAGGGTGATAAATTACCTTCCAATTCTGATATTGTCCCCTAAGGTAATTACAGAGAGAATAACAGAGATAACAGTGGCAATGGGGCTGAACATGGAGACTAGAACTGGACCTCTTTTCCTCATCGCCCATCCATTAAAGCTTACAGTTGCTCCACCCACTGCACCTGCCTGTGTTTTCCCAATGGATTATTGAATAAATATTTAATTAATGTTAGTTAGTAATTGATTAATTAATGAATGAATTACCAGTGCTGAATAGCCAATTAGTTGTCCAAGACTCATGAGAGGCCAGGTAATTTTGAAGCTGGAATCACGAAACCTCTGAACTATTGCAGTTATAATTGCACCAATCAATGATGTTATTGCACATAAAGATGTTGGTGCTGGAAAATCACCCAGAGTTGATGCCTGTAAAAAGCTGATAAAATTAGCCAATCAAAACAAAAGAATACTTTGAGAATTTAAACTCGAAATATCACAGTTATACAGACAACAAAATGGAAGAGATTAGATTGAAATAAAATTACCTGCAAAACGACATTGGCAGAAAGAACGAAAACAGCAACCATGAGATATAAGCATCCAATCATCTTATCCTTGTCAAAAATGACATCCATTTCAGCAGACTTAGAACTGTGCATTAGGCTCATTATGAGTGCACCTACTACACAGAGCAATGCCCCTAATATCTTCACTTTGCTGTATATGCAACTTAGCTTTACTTTCTCTAACCTGCATTTCATTTTTTGTTTTTAATTAATTAATTCTATATGTTGAATATGGAAATTCCTTCTTCGAATAAAGAAAAAGAAATTGAATAATTACCTGACTGTCCATGCAATTAGGAAAATAAGTCCTGGAGCAAGATTTGGCATTGCTGTTGCTAGTGCTGGTGAGGTTAGCTTTATCCCTTTTAACATAAACGACTGGAATAAAGTCACCCTGCCAAAAATTATAACACCAAACAAAAGAAAAATATTAATTTTTTCTTAATTTATTTCGAGATAATGCCAAGTATCTAATTCAGAAAATTTCCGAAATTCACATGGTTTTCAATTTCATGAGGTGACCTATATATATATATATATATATTAAGTGACATCTTTAGAATTTAAATTATTCAGATAAATAAATAATTGCGGTATATGTCAAGGAAAATCGCAGGAACTTTCTCAAGAAACTTGAGAGACATATACAGCCTCCCTCATTTCATAAAGATAATCAATTTCTTTATTTATACATATTTAAAAATATACAGAAAATTACGATTTTTTTTTTATATAAAAGCACAGAAGATGGAATACGAAAAATATAAAGAGAAACCTCCTTACGTACCCCAAAAAAGAGATCATAACAAGCTGGATTCCCAGCTTCATAGAGAGTTCCTTAGGCCATTTGCTTCTGCATAATATCATTAAGAATCAATAATTTCATACATATATATATATATATAATATAAAGAGAGATGGAAAATTAGAAAAAAGAAAACGAACCTTTCAAAATAAATGGCAGGAGGAGAGGTGATGAAGAAGGTAGCAAGAGAAGAGAAAATAAGAAGAGTATATTGAGAAAAACCAATAGACATTAAATAACTTAACAAAACTGAATTTCCTGCATACACAAATTGCACTGCTATACATCCTCCTATTATCACCAAATCTTCTATCATCTCCTTCTTCATCCCTCTCTCTAATTCTCTATTTACAATAATTTCCCAATCTTTTTTGCTTTCTCCTTCAAAAGGGTACGCAAAAAAGATAGAAATATCTCTTCTTCAACTCTGGATTTATTTATTACCAAATAACTCTGTCACTGATTAAAAACACCCACCAAATGTTGCCGTTTCCTTTATTTTACGGTTCCTTGTAGGTTTGTGTATGTAGAAAGTTAAATCATCGTCCACAGCTAATGTTCATAAATTATAAAGGCATCTCTACCAGTCTTATCTCCTGGTTCTTCGGGAGAAAGAGACAACATTTGTTTTGTCCTTTTTTAAGCTCTTTGGTTTATTTATTGAGATATGAGCCGTACTAACCTCTTCCTCCCTATATTTTCTCAATCAATATTTCTATACTCTTTTTCATATAATTACAAATAATATGTAATTATGTACTTTGTGATTATATTATAAATAAAAATGATACCCCATAAATATCTTCTTAAATCCATTACATTTTATAAATCACTTTTGTTATTTTTATTAGAATTAAAAAATATTAATTAGACTTAAATTTAGAATAAAATTGAATAATTCAATATAAAAAATTAAATCTAATTGGTCAATTTTTATTAAAAAAATAAATAAAAAAAATTAAATTTCATTAGAAGTGTAAAAATATCAAATGTATAAAATTTGAATTTTACTTAAAAATAACACATAAAATAAAACGGGATGACCAATAAATGTGTAGTGGCATTTGGTGAACAATTTTTAATTAAATGTGTAGTAAAGGCACGTGACATACATTACATTCAAACCTAAAATGAAATTTTGAAGGTTAGTTGGTTGGGGAGAGTTTGGTAAGGAGGAGGATTCCATCTACTACTACACAAAAATCACCCAAATCCAATACTTGCATTTCAATTTCAGCATTACGTGTTAAATCAGCTTCCGCTCTCACGCTTCCTTCTCCAATCTCCTATATATAAAAAATAAAAGGTAGGTATTTATGAATAATCTATCAAATTAAGTTCTTCCAAAACAAAATCAATGATTTTTATATTTTCATGTCATAAATTATTTTATAATTCATATTCAACACTTTCTCATTACATAATTTCAAGAAAACAGTTTACCCAACATTTTTTCTTTACAGATAGGGAGAATTTTAATTCATTATAATAAATTTTTGATAAATGCATAAATACAATATTCAATCCAACGTTTTATTTTTGAAAAATGAAAGCAAAGCGCACACTCGGACTCACTATCTGCCACATTTCTTCGCGAAGATATCTGCTGAAGGGACTCAGACAAGCCCTGCAAAAGCAATATCATACTTATCACCTACTACGCAACAATATTGGCGCCGATATTTCACTAAAGAACAACTCTGCGGATAAAATCAATCAAAATGTTGAATCTTGGTCCACTCTCATTTCAATTCTTGCTCATGGCGGACCCAGTAGAGAACTGGCACTTTACAAAGCCTCTAAAATGCTCGACTCTGTTAATCATCTTGATGGGTACTCTCTGGTTCACTTGCTTCGAGCTTCTACAGATCTGGGCTTCGATTCTTATTGCCTACAGCTTCATAGCTACATTTTGAAATCTGGGTTTGGCGCCAATGTCTTTGTCTCCACTGGTTTGGTAAGATATTATAAAGTAACAGAGTCGATAAACGAGGCCTACGAAGCGTTTGTTGAAATTCCTCAACCAAATGTGGTTTCTTGTTGGAACACCTTGATTTCTGCCTACTTGCGTGCTGGGCAGTTTAGGAGCGTTTTGAATTTGTTTCTTCAACTAGAGAGGTCTGGTACTTGTCCGGATTCTTACTCCTTCACTGCCGCTTTATCTGCTTGTGGTCATATTAATATGTTGCAGCTTGGCAAGTCAATTCATTGCAAGATTTTGATATATGGGTTGGAATGTGGAATTGTTGTTGGGAATTGCTTGATTGATATGTATGGGAAATGTGGTTCTGTTGAGGAGGCAATATGGGTCTTTAGTGAAATGATTGATAAGGATATAATCTCTTGGAACTCAGTCATTGCAGCTTGTACTAGAAATGGGATACTTGAATTGGCGCACAGTTTTTTCTATCAGATGCCTCAACCTGATACCATCTCGTATAATGAAATGATTCATGGCATTGCTCAGTTTGGCAATATAGAGGATGCTGATGCTATTTTGTTGAGTATGCCAAACCCAAATTCATCTTCTTGGAATTCGATCATAACAGCTTGTGTGAATAAAAATCTTGTACAGAAGGCATTGGCCTATTTTGCTAAAATGCATTCGGATGATATTGACATGGACGAATATACTTATTCGGTTCTTTTGAGTGGTATTGCTAGTCTTGCTAACTTTAAATGGGGAATGCTGATCCATTGTTGTGCAGTAAAAGGGGCTTTGGATATATCTGTTGTTGTAGGGAGTGCTCTCATTGACATGTACTTCAAATGCGGGCAAGTGAACAATGCCGAATCAGTATTCCAATCATTGGCTACAAGGAATTTAATAACCTGGAACGCAATGATCTCAGGCTATGCTCACAACGGCAACGCATGTAATGTGATCAGGCTTTTTGAGGAGATGAAAAAGGAGGATGATTTGAAGCCTGACTGGATTACCTTTCTTAATGTTATTGTTGCGTGGTCCGAGTTAGAGGTGCCATTACAGAAGGCAGTTCAATGCTTCGAATCCATGGTCAATGATTATGGGATCAAACCAACTGTTGAGCACTGTTGTTCAATGATTCGGCTTATGGGAAACAGAGGGGAGGCATTGCAGGCAACAAGGATGATATATGAACTAGCATTTGGGTCATTTGGGGTAGTTTGGAGGGCTTTGCTAGGTGCTTGCGGAACTTGTAGGAATTTGATGGTCGCAAGCATTGCAGCAGCAAAGGTTATTGAATTAGAGGGGGATGATGACTATGTTTATGTGATGATGTCTAACATATTTGCATCCTATGGCAGATGGAAAGATGTGAGCAACGTGAGAAAGATCATGCATGACAGGGGAGTGAGAAAAGAAGTTGGCTGTAGTTGGATTGAGGTGGATAGAGAGCCGGTCCATAGCCATCCATATTGAAATATAACAACGATGTAGATTAGAAATGAAATTGGCAACTGAGATTCACAGAGACCATAATACTATTGCATTCACTGGTTTCCAATTGACTGATTATTTAGTACATTCTCATCATCTTCCCCGAGTATCTCTTTCAACTTCTTTTTTTCTTTTAATTTCTAATCCTACCAACCACAATACATGGTTAAAAAAGCTATAAGGCATAACAAAGCTTTGGAAGTGTGTGTTAGAGAATAATATATTAAAACTTTTGCACAATTAAGCATTCATTGATTGCATATAAGAACTATAGCTTTTATTGTACCCCTCGAGAACAAAATACAGCTTTACTTGTAACATCTCAGAAGATTGTGCTCTGTTATGAAGAATCAAAATCAGTATCAGTGCTTTAAAGGTTCAGCAGCATTTATAAATTGAAAAAATTCTTCACAAAAGGAAAAGCTGCTAGGTCATCCCCTCCCATCATGCGAAGATAAACTTCCGGTCACAACCAAATTCTCCTAACAAATCACCTTGGAACTGACAAGCCAAGCTCTGTAGAGATCAAGGATGCAAATAAAAGGATCAGAGAATGGACAGGTTGGAAATGTATTCCATGAATGCAGAACAGATATGGCCATGAGCATTCAGTATAAATTACCAGCAGTCTCTCTCTCTCTCTCTCTCTCTCTCTATTCTCAATCAATGCGGTAAGCCTGTGTACACTTGTTAATAATTAATATCCGTATGGCAATTTCACCAATAATCACAACACTAGGTTCTGAAAGGTTAAAATCGTCTTAAAGGCAAGAACAAAAGTTATGCAACAAGGATCATCTCAAGTAAAATTCAGATTGTTTGTAGCTACAGACTGTACAGTTGATGGCAGGACCCACCTCCAAAAACAGCATACACGTTTCACGTGCCATCAATTCCATCTGGGAAAAGGAGATAAGGTTACCATACTACTCTCAATTACTAATAAATATTTAATTCATGTGTAAAGTTCATATACAAAATATCTGTGATTTAAGGAAAAGAACTACATGATTGCTCCTACTCTTCCTCCTATTCAATTCGTTCTTATTCATGTCACAATTCATGATTCCACCATGCGGCACAAATTGTCAAATATTGAGAAGTCTACTAAATTGGAAAAAAAAAATGGTTCGCAAGACATCGCTGCTGAAATACTTCTCATTGATGTCTTTTATGATAGGGGCTTCCTTGTATCAAACAATTTATTTTGGAAATCATTCTATTTTTACCATCATTGACAACTCAATTGCTCAAAAACAGTATAGTGTCAGTAAAATCATCGAATTTAGACACATTCACAAGAATTGAGGAACAAAACAATAATATTACAGCGGTTTAATATCTTGATCCATGCAAAGGAAAGAATTCTTCATGTGTTAATATTTAAGGATCACCTCAAAACTCTCAAAACAAATTTCAGTTCTGCAATCAAATGGATAGGCACATAAGCTAATAGAGACCATAAAAGAGATGCCCCCATTCTGATAAAACCAAACAGTTTTAAAACATTAAGAAAGCACTTATAGTTTCATACTTGATAAAGATGCAGTGGGCCATAATTGACAGGTCCCCAGTTTATTTCAAGTGAAATTATGTGCCTGCAGGAACCAAATATTCTAGTCAGATGGTGTTAAACGTGATTAAAACTCAACTCCTAAGAGCGCCCCAAATTGTTTTAACTGCTGAATGAGGGAACCATTAAGATATCAGAGATAAAACTCAGCAAAGAACCAACCCAGTTGATCTAATTTCTAAGACCGTGATTTAAAAGTTGAATTGTATATCCAACCTCGCAATAGCATTACCTTAAAAACTATGGAAACAAGAATACATCTAATTGGAGCTTTCAAATTTTCAGCCGAAGTTCCAACTTCATAATTTCTACAATGACTATATTCTCATATAGTATCCTTAACACTCACATTAAGGATTAAGCTCCATGAACTCGTATTCCTACCTAACAAAAATATTCAAGTGACCCAAAAGACAAAAAAAGATACGATTCAATGTCGATAGAATCAGGAAAAGTAAGCACCTTTGAACTGGTAAACAAGCAACCTCAATCTCTGAAACTATCAATTAAGCATTTGGACAAAAATTCAATCAGTCACAGACAAAATCAGGCAGTTTAGGAGAAGCTAAAAAAAAAAAAAAAAAAAAAAAAAAGGCTACTCACAGTCTAAAACAATTTTAGAGTAACAAAAGCTATTAGAGGCCGGGAGAGGTGCAGCAGAGTGTACCCTGAGAGAGCGCTCGACAACTCCTCGATGTAGTGCTCAAGCATGACGTCATCCTCGCCACCGCCACGGCGCTATGCAGCGGCAGCAGCGACTGCGCGCATCCAAGCTCAGAGGGAGCCCTAAAGAACAAGAAACCATTCTTATATAATTGAATTATAATGCAAGCAAATATGTCCATAAATACGCATCTATACTTATGTGTATATACCTGGAAGATAATGAGAAGCGACGAGGAAGAGAAGAGGAGGGACTTGAAGGGAAACGAGAAGAAGAAGATGAAGTAGTGGGAGATTTAGGAGCGTTGGATCGTAGAGTGTATTTAATGGAGGATAGGGATGACCTGGACAAGAACCTTCTGCAAGAAGAAGCCATGATTGGAGCTGAGGAGAGCAAGAAAGGAGATCTGGGGATCGAGCAGAAATTGATTTTACGGCGTGAGGGTTTATGGGTTTAGGGAAAGAGAGTAACATCGGGTCGAATTTCGGGCCTCACTTGTGGGCTTTTTTGTGTTTGGGTTTTTTCATCCATAAACACTCTGATTCATTCATTCTCTAGTGGACAATGACATAGCAGTTGGTTTTATCAATCGATTTAGATTAATGGTTTATGGTAATTAATTTTCTTGGGTCTAATTGTATAATGCTATTATTTTTTGACTATTCTTCTCTATTCGTTATTAAAAACACACATTTCCAATTTTTTAAATCAAAATAATTATCTGCTATAAATTTTAAATATAATTTTACAATTAATTATTCAATAAAATATTTATTTTTGGGATGAAATGAGATAAAATAACATCCAAATAAAAATTATGTACTCATTAAACTTAATAATTGTTTGGTCCGAATTAATTATTTAAAAGATTTCGATATTATACTTTGTTTTTTTTAATGAAAATACAATATTATTATATATATATGATTATCCACCACTAATTATATTTAATTCAAATTATGATTATTATTAAATGCATCAAAATAAATTGTAAACATGATGTACCTAAGAATTATTGAACACCACTAATTAAATTATGTTGCTTATACAATTTTCTTTCTGGGGTCAATGCTTATACAACTTAAGAGACACGAGTCAATGGTATGGTCTTAACCTTAAATATTGGACTAGATTATAATGGTCCACCACATATTCTACTATACTCAACGAAGCTTCCAAATGATGGGGTTAGAATTTTGTAATTTAATTGAAAATTTACTTATAACTTGATCATTTCTAACAATATATACAAAGGTTGAAGGTATATATATGATATACTTAATTACAATAGACATACCCCTATACTTGTAAGCTTATGACTTTATAGTCCATCTATTTCAAACAAGATCGGCCTATTATAAGACTCTCCTTTGTTATCATTTAAACAACCAATAATTATTATTTTTTATACCAAAATTGTTATAATGGTGCACAAGAAGTTTCTATAATTACGTAAAAGCCTTAACAAGGGAATGTTATCTTGGATATTAAGTAATACTTTGGGTTCTTTCCTGTTTCAGTTTAGGCATATATCCTTTGGGAAGATGATGCCTATGGAGTTTGGGTGAAGTGGTAGCATCTGATATTCAGACATAACGGAATGAAATATATATATTTATTTTTTCTTTGTTGTAACACTTTTCTTGGGAATTCATTATATGTATAGAAAATGAATGCATCTTTCCCATGGATTAAAAATGAAAGAATATTTCCTATTTCTTCCTTTAATGAGTATAAAGCTTGTACAATTTGTTACAGTATATATCCAAAAAAAAAAAATCTAATAATTTGTAAAAAGAAAAAGAAAAAAAGGGTTGTCATCATGAACACAAAAACACCAAAGCAGCCACTAATAAAGAAATGGTCCACTTTGATGCTCTGCTTTTTGTGCAAATTCCTATATTAGAAGAATTTTCAGACTCCAACAAAGAACTAAATTTGAAATTAGGATTTGAACCATATAAAGCTTGTACACCTTCCACGTCATCAATCTTTAGGTCAACTTTCTTTGTCCTAGGACTCAAACTTGGATACATCACTGCTTCTTTAACCGAGGAATGAGCTAACCCAAGTACATGTCCTATCTCATGGGTTGCCACCGATTCCAAATCAACGGCTACTCTTGACTTAGTATTTCCAAAATCAACGGCCCACGTTTCTGTTTCATCTAGATGAAGTCTCCCATTTTCTGGGGAAAAAGCATGTGCTAGTACTCCTAACACCCCATCAAACGGCTCTCCGTCGCCGTGATCGTGCTTGAACCACCCGATTTTCACGTTCGCAGATTCATAATCTTCCGCTTCCCTAAAACTCACCGGAATCACCGACGCCCACCGCGAAAATGCTCGCTTGAAAACACTCTTTATTTCGTTCAAATTTATGTAATCGATCATGTTTTCTGGCGAGAATGCGTAAGTTAGAGTCATCGGAGACTCCTTTCCCCACCTTGGCTTACCGTAAAAGTACGCGAAATGTCGGGTCACGTGTATCAGGTCAGTTTTGTTATGTAGTGTGTCGCTCACTCCGCATCTCGGAGACATGATTGTGGAGATGGTATCGGAGTCTAGCTTTCCGGTTACCGGCAAACCAAGATTGGTTTGATAAGCTCGGACGGCGGATTCGAACTCGGAATCAAAAATATCAGTGAAATTAAATTGTTTGCCGGGAATCGGGAGGTACCCGAACCGGCTGAAGTATTTCTTGAGCTCCGACATGCCGCTGACTTGACTGCCTTGGCCGGCGTCTAGGAAGCGAGTGAAATTATGCCACGTGGAGTTGTGGGTATCGGTGCTTATGACAGTTATAGAGTCCGGTATGAGTCTGGCGGGAGAAGAAGGGCGGGAAAGGTAGAGGAAGGAGATCGAGAGTAAACTGAAATAACTGAAAAACGGACACAAAGCCATGTTTTTGTTTTTTTTTTTTTTTTTAAAAAAAAAAAGTGGCAGTTATGTCGTGAACTGAGTTTACGGAGAATTTAATTATTTGGGGTTTTATAGTGGAAACAAAAAGAAATCGAAAACTGAGATTAGATATAGGATCAAAGGCCCAAGAAAATCTGGTGAAAGTTAGGAAGATTCTTCCTTTGCGTGCCTTTTCTCAATACAGATTCTGACTTTGATGGGTGTTTAACTGTTCTGGTGGGTAAACCACTGTCTAATCTTTATTATTTATTTAATTAATTTCAAACTCTGAACATATTTTTTAGAATTTATTTTGACACACTTAAAAATTAAAGATTAGGGTTAGGATAAGATGATAATAATAATAATAATAATAATATTCAAGTTGTTCGAGTTTAGATGAGGAGGATGCTATGTTTGTTGGCCAAATTTAATTACGATGATGTTAATTATATTTGCTCCTTTTAATCATTTTCTAGGTAAGGTAATTTCGTTGATTAATATATATGTTGAAGTAGCTAGAAAATATGTTTGATGATCTCAATTTATTCAAGTTTAGTGCTTTATATAAAACCACAAAACGGAGTCCTTGCTTCAATCTTTGTTCTGTTGACTGCTTTTATCATTTTAATCGCTAATGGATTAAGCACCTAGCTAGGCTGGTATAAAATGATTTTATTATTTTGACGTTACTTTTTAGAAAACCAACTGATCTTATATTCAGTTATTTACCATATAATTTGAGGTTAGCTCTATGTGATGGTTTGAGATATTATAGGATGTTTCTTAATTAATTACCTACATCCATGTTTTCAACTGTGCCGATGACGACCAATTGCATAGCTTATTTTGGATTTATAATTATTATAAATATTTTACTGAAAGGGAGAGAAACGGTGGCATGTTTTAGGGAGCATAAATATGATATAATAAGGAGTTAATTAAGGCCTAGCTAGGTCAAGGTCGATTTTGATTTCGCTTTCAAAAGAGCAATAGAGTTTATCAACAAATGACACAACCACAATATTAGTCCAATTATGAATAAATAGAAATATACTTAAATCATTTTCAATATAATTATCAGTGGAGTAGATGGGTCCATTTCTGGAGGAAACAAAACCCATCAATAGGAATGATCATGGGGCAGGAATTCCCCGTCCCCAGCGGGGACCCGACCTAAACGAGGCGGAGAATCCCCGAATTTTTCCCCCGCGGGAGTGGAAACGGGGAGAAAAAAATTCCCGCCCTTGAATTCGGGGCGGGGACAGGGAACGGGATCCCCGCCCAGCAGGAATCCCCGCCCCGAAAAAAAATTAATATTTTATAATTATATATATATATATATAATTTTTTTAGATTGATATTTGTAGCTGTGTAAATTGTTCAAGTAATATTATTAATATCTGAATTGCATGAAATATTTACAAATATTTGTATTTTAATGGTATGAAATGTTTATAAATATTTGTATTATATTTGTATTTAAATTATATGAGATATTTTTAATTTTAAGTTATCAATTATTAAATTTTACAAGATAAATACTGTAAAATATTTTTTATTTGGGTCGGAAATATCTATCGAGGTCGAAAATTTTCATTAAAATTGGGTAGTTTTATTGGGGACGGTGATCCCAGCGGGGGCGGGGACGGGGAGCATTTTTCCCCCGCATCCCCAGCGGGAACGGTGACGGGGAATCCCCGCCCCTGCAGTGGGGCAGTAGGTGGGGAGCCACTCCCCGCCCCCTCCCCGTGATCATCCCTATCCATCAATGAAAGTTAATTATCTATGCCAAAATATATTCAATTATTTGCATCCTTTATCAAGGCATCCTCCTTTCTAATTTATATGTATATGTTTTGCCTTTCAATTTTTATAGCTATAATTAAGGTATCCCTTTGACGGATAAAGCAATAAATGGAGTCTAATAAAAGTATATATATAGCTTGAGGTCAGGATTTATATGCTTTCTAAGATTGTTGATTGAATGCCAACTTTTTAATTATTGATCGAGTGGTAACTTTTTATTTTGGAAAGTTCAAAAATTCAAGTTCGACTTTCCTCACTCTCGTATGACTGCATTACATTCTCTTTTTCATCTTATTGTGTAACATACCCATAAAACAAAAGAATTAAAACCATAATCTTTTTAATTATATTAGAGGTGATTAAAGACTAATTATTCAATTCATTTACTTTATCGAACCGATTTGATTCTGCTAAACCTGAAATATATATATATATATATATGTATATTTGAATGTACGTAGGTTACTTCAGCAAGCATTAGAAATCAGGAAAGAAATATTATTTTCATGGTTGAACTAAAACTTGTTAGTTCAGCTGCTTAAGAATTAAGGAAGATGAACTACTTTACCTGAAAATAAACATTAGGCAGTTCCGCAGTTATATGCAAAGCCCATGCATGTGTGCTTGTTCTAATTGGTTCTTAATTCGAAATTTATCCATTCCTTTGAGAAATTGTGTAAGGGGCCAAAAGGTTGGCCTATTATTGATAATTGGGTTTCTCAAATTATTTAAATTTGATTGATAATATTGGGCTAAAACCCTCTTTCAGAAATATGGCTGGGCTGGGCTTGAACTTCGTACCCCAATTAATTTCTAGAGCCTTTTTTCCTGCCTCCTTCCCTTTGGTCTCTAGATGCAATAGATGTTTTACATTATTATTATTATTATTAGTATGGAGATGCTTTGAATTAATTATGTGATCTGAATATCTTTTCTATTACATATGAGATTTTTTCTTTAACGGTCCATATTTATAATTAAAAGCGTAAAAAATGTGAAATTGGATTCCAAACTTCAACCATGCCATACAGCATAGAAAACAACACTGCTATGAGAGTAACACTGCTATTCTATCTATTTATTCTCAAACCTTACATGTTCATTGCCTAGCTTGCAATAAGGCAAAACAATTTCCACTACAGAATTGAGAAATGGAATGTACATTAGGTGTCATCTACTTCTCTATAAGCATATTATATTTTAAATTATTAATTTATTGTCCTTCTGCAAGGCCCATTCCTGGATTATATTCACTGAAACTGCATTAAATGCGTCTGCTACGGCATTAAATTAATCTTACTTCAGCTTTGAATATCAAAGTGCTACTAATTTAGAACTACAGCATTCCACTTACTTTTATTTTTATTTTAAAGGAAAATGAAACAGATAATGGTAGATATTTCAATCAATTATTACTTGCGAAGTACACCACAGAGATGAGTACTCAATTATTGACTAATTCATAATACCAAACCTTTCTCACCCGAATTTTATTTATTATTATTAATTATTGAACACATTCCTATATATGGTTAATTTAATTACTCTACACACGGGATGAGCTAAGTTTGGAATCAGCAATCTGGGCGAGCTACGCAATATTGTTTTGTTTATCTTCCATTGATTAAACTAAAGGCCCAATGCAGATGTTCGGCTACTTAATTTTATTTTATAATTTATTTAAATGTTTAAATTTTAAAAATAATTTATTGAGCATGTATTTATAAATTTTATAAATAATAAATTTAAATTTAAATTATTTTGTGTGATATTCAATCACGTTAGTTTGATATCATATAATATCAAAATTAATAAGAAAATTAATCGGATTTATTTTTAATTTTCATCATAATATTCAAATATCATATTAATACAGTTGAGTTGAGTATTACCCGCTTTAATTTTTTTAAATTGGTATAAATTTATATTTATTATATAAGTATTCTCCATTAATAGATAGATTGTTGGGTTAAATCATGTTGCATGAAACGCACGCATTATTTTGATGTTCAAGTCCTATTTTGAACTAGAGAATAAAATTATCATGTTCCACTTTAAAGACATCAAAAATATTATAACAGTACATGCAATATGTTGAAGTCAATTTTTGTAGGAAAGAAAGAAATCAACAATTGTAGGAAGCCAAAAGAAAAGAAAAAAAAAAGGGGGAAAACTTTGAATCCCACACCGTTAAATGAAGGGATTGAAGGAGTTTTCTTTAGTTATAAATATAACGTTTGTTAGGTTATCCTATCATCTCATTCTTGAAATCTTTTAGTATAAATAGAGAATGTTTCTCATATTTTCTTTTGTAAAATATAGAGAGATTGTAACTCCTATTTTTATAGTAAAATTTTGCTATTATTGCCCGCGATTTTTACCCTGATTTGTTTGAAAATTTTTCACGTAAATCTGTGTGTTTTTTATTATTTCTATTTTAGCTGCGTTTTTGCTCTAATCTGGTCCTTATTTTTACAATATAATATTAATTATTGAATAAGAAAACCTAGTTAGTATGTTTTCTGTGATTAAGAGGTAATTAATGGAACTTTAATTATCGACTTACAAAAGAGTAGTTTTAAAATTAATTTCAATGACAATGCCACTATACATATAATTCCAACCATCCTTTTCAAAATTTTTTAATTAATGAATTATTAAAACTTATTAATTTGAAATTGCAAAAGTGTTTGAAAAAAAAAAAGGTAATTTTACCTATAATATTTCAATAAGTATAATGTTATTTTTTATGTTTTAAAATTGGGAGAAATTTGTCCCATATATACTATGATGTACCGTGTGTTTATTTGTTCAAATACCATATGTTAAATTTTTTAATTTTAAAATGCGAAAAATAATATTACACTAATTAAAAAATTAAAACTAAAATTACATTTTTTTTTCAAACATTAAAAACAAAATTACAGTTTAAGAGATTTGAAACTCACATAGACAAAGTTCAGTCAACCTTTCTGAAGGAAAAATAATATGGCATATGCATATATAGAGGTAACATAAATCGGAATTACGTGTTACCTACATTTTGTAGCGCAGATATTTTGGCGGAAACGTTAACAAGTATCCCTTTTAGGGTCACTGGTCGGGTTGATATCCACGAGCGAGATAACGACATCAACAACTAGATTACGGTATAAAAGACTCTTAAAGTAAAAACGAGCGAGAGAAGAATCCAGCAGAGTTTTTTTTATAGGAAAAATTCTCTCCTCTCTTTCATTAGAATACCAAGCCTATTTATAGAGAGTTCTAAGCTCTTAATTAGGAAGGTAATCAATAGAGCAGTTACAAAATTAATGATGGCGGTTACACCATTATTAATAAGTAAGTTACACCCTTTCAAATTCTTTTTAATTAAGGGAAGAATCATTTTAATTAAAAAATCTGAAATGAAACTCTTTTTATATTTGTGTAATTCTCATATAGATATAGATTCGGGTTTATATCGAGAGTTATGAGCGTATTCAAACTCCAACACTTTCTGTAACACAATTATACAAACTATTTTTTTTCCACAGGCAACCTCGTTTTAATTTTAATCCTATATATATATATATATATATATATATTATACTATAGTACTATTCAGTTAACTTAAATCATTTTTATTTATGGTCGAAGTTAAAGTATTGTCATTACTTTTATTAACTTAAATATTATTTTTTTATTAATGAAAATTGCTGTATTGATTGAGCGAACAATGCATTGATATTTTGTTAAAAAAGAAACAATGCATTGATATTTCAATGATGGGGTACATATAAGAAAAATGAATTGCTAAAATTATTATTTTTTCTTTTAGCATAAGATACGTGCAGAGATTTTATGTCTACATTTACTATTGTATAAAATATAAATTTATTTGAAAAAAAAAAGAAAGGAGAATTTTGAAGACAATTTAAATACCATGAAATTATATTCACAATTAATGATAATTGTAAAATAATTTAAAAAAATAATAGTTGTAAAATAAATTTATTATACATCTCACTCCCGTAATATATGCACGAGGGCAACTTGAAATAAAATAAATAAAAATCATGGTAATTAGTGTTTGAATAATACTAATTTAATTGACAATCCATTTCTTGTGCATGTGTTGAATTAATGTCTCGTAATTGATATATTGTAGCAATCAAAATGGGTGGGTCCACCAAACCAAATTAATTTTGTAAAAGCATAGATTGAACAAAGACATGTATGATTTGCTTCTTTTAATAAAGGCCATATCAACTTCAAGAATGTTATTATACCTAAAAAAGGCATGATAAGAAATTTGGTGACGTGCACATTATATATATATAATTTCATTTTCTAACAACGCATTGGCTTGACGATAATATAATTTGTTACGCCGGATTATTTGGTTATGTCTTTGTTGATTAAATCACAGTCATTTATGTAACATTAATTAATTTGATATATATATATTATAGAAGATGACATTTATTTAGTGGACCACCCTCGTCAAATTATCATTCTTTTGACTCATTTTCATCATTTAGTTCAATGAAAGCTAACATTATTTTATTTAATTGTATTTTTATAACAATTATAAAAATCCACATTTTTAAAATATATATTTGAATTTTGTCGCTGCCAACTTAGTAGTTGATTTTAGCAAATTGAGCTAAATTAGCAAATGTTCCTTAATTCTAAGTCAGTGTGTAGTTAAAACGTCTCTTTTTAAAATATAATTTGTATTTTCAAGTTTTTAATTTATTTTGTATTTCTTTTTTAAAATCATGCCTTTTAAATTAACCTTTTTTCTTCTAAATTTTACTTTTGTCACTTATTTTTAATAAAAATAATTATTTTTTTGATAATTACATCTATAGGGTGGATAGAAACAAATATGATCAATTGAAAAGAATGATAGATTCTTTAAAATATTTAAATTGTAAGTTATTTTCAAAGTTAATTTTCATTACACTCAATTTGAAAATATTAAAATTAATTTAAGAATGAAAGGTTATAGTTCTAATTAATTTTAACCAAGGACTAATTTATTTTTAATGTCACAATTAAGAATAATTACCTCTCTCTAATTCCACTTTCAAATTAAGCAATCAATTTAGCATAATGTAAATAGCAAAATTGGCAGTGGAAATAGCATTCCAATCAACAAAGTATGAAAAATAGTACATTCGCCATTACCACAGTATAAATTAAATTAAGAGGAAAAGCTTTGAGCTTTCACACGCACACAAAGTAACCATCCCTGTTTCTAAACTTAACAGATTCTGCAACAGTGATCCAACGCAAATCCTTCATTTTTAGGGTTTTGAGCATTCACTCTTTTGCATCTTCTTCTCTTTATCCTCTGTTTCTCTGGATTTCACTCTTTCTGAAACCTACATTTCCCTTATTCTCGGGTATGGCGTCTGGTGGTTGTGGGGTGGCATTTTGAGATGGATAAAGAATGAAACAAAGGGCAAGTTTGGAAATCAATGGGAGTGGCCAAAGGTTGGAGCTTTAGCTTGATATCGCCGAACCTGGCGCTTTTTCAGCAACAGAACGGTCACCATAGCCCCAAAAGAGGCGGAGGCAAGCACCACCATCACCGTCATAATGAGTGGTGGGGGCGGTGGAGATCCTGTGCGACGCAGCAACACAGGAAGATCTCGTGGTCTCTAGTTTGCGGGTTAATGCTGTTCGCTTTGGGCTTGATTTCGCTTTTCACTGGACATGTAGCCTCTGATCTTGAGTGGTACTCTCAGAAATTGGTTAAGAATAGCTTGGGTAGACTGGTAAAGTTTTGAAATTTCCTGTTATTTTTGTTTTATAATCCCTTTTTCAGTTGAAATCTCACTACTTTTAGTGAATTAAAGTATTTATTAGGTGTAAACCTGACATTTTCAGGATGAGAGTAAGCGTGAACCGGTTGATATTTGGGAATCGAAGAGTTCGCAGTTCTTCATTGGATGCAGTGAAAGAGGGCGTAATTTTGCTCGTAAGTTAATTTGTAATGTAGCTTTATATCGTTTATTAGCAACTGATTATGAAATGTTGGATGCTGTTTTCCATTTTGTTGGTTGTAGCTTCATTTTTTACTGAAAATAACTGCTAGAGGAATGTGGTCCCTGGTTCTTTGAGAAACAGTAACTGCTTTTGGAACTCTGTTCTTTTGACCTTGCTCCTTATGATAATCATGTCTTCTGTTGCTTTATTGCTGAAACTATCATATGGATCACGATTCTCATGTTCATTTGCTTTGTCTGGGAATAACCTTGTTTAGGATTCTCTTTCAGTATTTTTGTTCTAGATGGTGCAATGTTGCATTTTTTTATATAATCATTTCAACCTTCCTTTTCATAGGACATAAGGAAATGCCATTGTTGGAATCGAAGTATAGAGACATAAGAGAAGCAAAAATTCGTACATGCATTTCTTGCCAACCTCTAGTGCATTATTCTTTTTTATTCTTCTGGGTTATTGTGGTAATGTTTTGTATCCAGTTAGTTGCCTGGCATCTATCGAAGGTTGCAACCTTCTGGTTGATAGCAGTGAGGAGATGCCTCTAGGTTATGTGAATTCTGTTTCATATCAGGTTCCCAAAATTGAGTGGAATGTTAAGATTATTGACCTTTATTTATGTACTTACCCGGCTTATGTTTGTAGGTTTGGGTGCATTTAGATTCACCCAAAGCAAATGTTCAAACTAGTAACTGACTGTATATGGTAAGAAAATGACAAGAGGGGGTTATGGATCGTGGAGACAAGCTCTTGCTTTCACAATTTACGCTTGGTTGTGTAACTGAGCTTGCGTCCTTTTTCTTTTGGTGAAGCTACTTAATTGCAGCTTCGGTAATGCCATTTTTCTCATTGTTCAAACCTATACTTAACAATAGAAATTATGAAGATATTTTTCCTTGTTTAGTGTAGTAAATTTGGAAGAACTCTTTAATAAGTTTGCTGTTGTTGTTTTTCTTGCCTTCTCTACAAGAATTAGATTATCATCTTTTTAATTTTTTTTTGCTGCAGAATTGTTGCTGTTTAGCATTTTTAATCTTACCCCTTGCCTGATGGTCAACAAAATTGTTCATTTCATTTTTGTGATTATCACATTCTCTTTCTAGATATGTTATCTTCTTTCTACAGATATATGTGCCCATAAAACATACAGGTTGTTGTTCAGGAAACAAATAAATATGCTTGGTTTATATCAAAATGGGTTTTAACACTGGTAATTTTTATGTTTAGCTGCCACCCGTCATCGATCATCAAATGGCTATTTGCTTATTGCAACAAGTGGAGGGCTTAACCAACAAAGAACAGGAGTAAGTGAAAGTTCTATTGTTAAATTGCAGCTTTTCCAGATTTCTGGTTGAAGAAGTTGTGATTGAATCAGTTTCTTCATTTTCAGTTTTATATCTGTGACCTGTACTTGCTTTGTGTATTTTGGACCAATATGCTTGGTGCTGTTTAGTTTGATTAAAGCATTTTTTTTTCTATGCTTTTATGAGATTCTTAGGTCTAGTCTCTGTTAAGTTCTTATGAATGGACCAAAATATGAACACATTCGTTATCCTGAAAATGGCATCTTGTTTCACCCAGATTATTGATGCTGTAGTTGTAGCACGGATTCTTAATGCTACATTAGTCGTGCCAGAGCTGGATCATCATTCGTTTTGGAAAGATGATAGGTAGGTGGGGATTATTGTGATCCATTAGCTGTAATATTTAATATCTTCTCTATCTTTCATTGCTGTATTCTTTGAACTTCTCATTTCTTATGAAAGCACTGTAATACCTCCTGTGCAGTGACTTTGTCAACATTTTTGATGTTGATCGGTTCATTTCCTACCTTGCAAAAGATGTAACTATTGTCAAAAGAGTTCCTGATAAAGTCATGCGATCAATGGAAAAACCTCCATATACTATGCGTGTTCCGAGAAAATCCCCTCCTGAGTATTACCTAGATCAAGTTCTACCTATACTGTTGAGGAGACGTGTAAGGCAATTTGGTTATTTAGCAACTATTATTTTATAATTTTATAATTTTATAATTTTTTTCTATTTATTGTTATTCTTAATAATCCTCCCCTCCTTTCCCTCTTTTCTATAAGTACTTTAAACTTTCCTTTACCTCTTTTCTATAAGTCCTTTAAACTTCTGGAAGACCAAGTAATATTCTTGATCTGTTTCCATTTTGTAGTCTTTTAACTCCAGATTTTGCAGGTTGTTCAATTGACTAAGTTTGACTATAGACTTGCAAATAACCTTGATGATGAAGGGCTACAAAAGTTGCGATGTCGAGTTAATTATCATGCTTTAAGATTTGCAAAACCCATAGAAGATATTGGTCAAAGACTTGTTACAAAAATGAGAACAATGGCAAAACGTTTTATTGCAGTTCACTTGAGGTTTCTCTCTTCCACTTCAAATTATAATGCAGATATGTAATGTTATAGCTATTTAATTTAGTTGTCTATTTTCTGTGGTTTTTTTCTATGCTATGTTCTTACTGAATTCAACTTACCTAAGTGTTTGCATTCTTTGTTAGCACATTTCTCTTTATAGGTTATTGTAATATTTTGATTGCCTGATGAAAAGTAAAGTTTTTGATGTCTCCATTCTAATTTGTTGTTTGTCTCTCCAAAATATGGGACTGTAGCAGCAAACAAGGGGAATGCATTCTATTTCTTCACATAAAATGCCCAAGGGATGCATCCTAAATATTATGCTGTATTTTTTTGTTTGCCACATCATGTCTAGATCTTTCTCTCTTTCATATGCATTTTGTTTTGCATGGTCAAATATGCATATGCATATTTTGGCTTATGGACATTTGTAGGCACAAATGCTGGGCTGAATCTCGCTGGCATGTCTGGATTTCCTCATTTGCTGTCTTAACTGTTGTAAATTACAGGTTTGAACCTGATATGCTTGCATTTTCTGGATGTTACTATGGTGGGGGTGAAAAAGAGAGATCTGAGCTTGGTAAAATAAGAAAGAGATGGGAAACATTACCGGTGAGATTGGTATCCTTGCTTACTGATTTTAATTTGAGAACTCTTTACACTTCTCTTGACTGAGAAGTTATTTTTTTTAGTTTTTCTTAATAAAACAATTATCTGTTTTGGTCATGGCAAGTTACTTTTCTCTTTCAATCACCAAGAGACTAGATTTATGTTTATTGAATGTTGACTATAGTTGTGCCGTGCTCCATAACTACAATTCGACATAACATTACATTTGTGCTTGCTCATTCTATCTTAGGATTTAAGTGCGGATGAAGAGCGAGCTAGGGGAAAATGTCCACTTACTCCTCATGAAGTGGGATTGATGCTGCGTGCCCTAGGGTTTGCTAATGACTCCTACATCTATGTTGCATCTGGAGAAATATATGGTGGGGAAGAGACTCTGCAGCCACTCAGAGAATTGTTTCCGAATTTCTACACGAAGGAAATGCTTGCTAATGAAGAACTTAAACCTTTTCTTCCATACTCTTCTCGCCTGGCAGCCATTGACTACATGATCTGTGATGAAAGTGATGTCTTCATCACTAATAATAACGGAAACATGGCCAAGATTCTCGCAGGTCGGAGGTGAGATATTTGACCCATTATGCTCTTTCTATTGGCTTGTGTATACTTTTAAGTCATAATTTGCAAATATGATAAGATGCATGTAGACTCAGTACACGTCCATTTGGCTGGTCAATTGTGTAGAAAGAATCAATTTGATTATTTTGTGAACATGAAATTTTGGACTGTGCTGGATGTCTTGACACAAAATTAAGAGTTCACTAAATAAATTATATTATGTTATAGGCCTAAATGACTTGGCAATAATTCAAATACATTGGCATTTAAATACTGAAAATTTGTGAATTTATATTTTATCATCTTCAATATCATATATGAAAAGATTAAATATTATTAGAGTGGGGTATCACTGGAGGTTACTGTTGTTCTGATAGGGACACCTATTAACATTTGTTGTTGTTATATCATGGATCATAGGAGGTATGCAGGGCATAAGAGGACCATCAGACCAAATGCAAAGAGGCTCAGTGCATTGTTTATGGCAAGGGCTAAGATGGACTGGGACACATTTGCTCGAAAAGTGAAAGCATGCCAGAGGGGATTCATGGGAGAGCCGGATGAGATGAGACCTGGGCGAGGTGAATTCCACGAATATCCATCTTCTTGCATATGTAAGAAACCATTTAGTAATGATGAGAACAGCAGCTCCCATGTTAGGCCAAGATCCCAAGAACTCCCCGGCAAAAGATCAAACTAAATTTGTTCAATAGGATCATAGTAAGAAAAAAAGCCTTCAACTGTTGAAGAGAAGTCAGTGTCTTCCGCGACCATCCAGGACAATTGTATTTTCAGTCCAAGGGAGCAGAAGAGCTAGGCCCCGGGAGGTGGCGGAGAAAATTAATTTATTATATTTGAGACAGGTTTGGCTTGGTCATCTCGTCTCTTCAGCTTAGTCGAACTTTTGATGCTGGCATGAAATTTTACTCAGTGGCATCATTGTTGAAGCCTGCTACAAGTGCTAACTTGGCTTCTGTTCGATGTCTTCCAGTTTTGGATCCATGTACAGAAGGAATCTCTAATGTCTTGCAATTGTTCATAAGTAGATTTGCTAGTGTCACGATTTGGTCATGCCAAATGTTTATATATACTCAAGTTGCAGTGCCAAATTGTCTACAATTTCTTTCTTGATGATTATTTTGAGATCTGCTGATGTGAATTGGCGCTTTATCATTAGTATTAGCAAAAAGTATTGTGTTGCATTGAGTACCTAATATTTATTTATATATACATTAGATTTAATTTTACTAAATTTGAATAAAATGATAGAGTTATTTTATTATACATCAAGTCTCTAAACACGGATCCAACGCAATTTAGCAACACTTATTTTTCAATAATAAAAAAATAAACAATCTCAGTTTTTCCACATTGGTATTGCTATACTAAGATATCTAGTATCTGCTACTATGTTTTCTAGTTTTTCTTTTAATTATTATTATTATTGTGCATACGTACGTCCACACAAGTATCTAAAGTCCACTAAAGTACCTAAAGTAAAATCCCATATATATATATATATATATCTGATTTTGGTACGGACAATATGCCTTCGTCTTGTCATATGACAAATGATGGGGCAAAAGTGAGACCATTTTCATTTGGGCTTGCAACTAAATTTCTCCGGCGTAAAATAAGCAAATGATCCGAAGATGTCGCAAACAGGTTATAACTGATTCATGCAAATGACAATCCTAGTAAACCACTAACAAATATGATTTAAACGGTGCAGAGTCAGTTTATTATCATTTGTAAAATCTTCCCGCTATTTCAACATATGCATATGGTCCGAAAATACGATAACGGAGTGCTTATTAATTAAAGAAAATGAGCATCCGCAAACCACCTTAAAAGGAAAATAAAAAGATGTACATCCGATTTATGGTCAGCTGCAATAGCTTCCTGCTATTTCAACCCAAACTACATGGAGAAATTCCATATACAACCTAGGGAACTAAATCATAATTGTGAATACACTAAAATTGATATGAACATCTATCAACTACATCTCATACTTAAATCCAAGGAAGCAAGAATTTCCATTCCTAGCTATCTCCTCTGCTATAAATATACACAAAAACTACTCAAGTTTCCAGCGACCGTAAGCTTTCTTTTGATCAGATTGAATATTTCCACAATCTTTCAACCATGGTTATTCCCTGCTACAGTAAAGCAGTCAAGTCTTGAAACAGCAGCAACATGAGAATACAGAGGAAGGAATGGGCAAAAGGAGAAGTGGCTCATTATTTAGGGAGATGAAACTTACCTCTAGATGCAGTCCTACTTTTATGACTTTTGTCATGGGACACAGAAGGAATTTTTGAGACCATCAATGAGCTTTGTAGCCCTTCTAATAGCTGTGGGCAACAAAAGCACAATAATCAAATCAGTTCACTAAATGTGATGCCAATATAATTAGATCATTGGCATCAAAAGATAATGTTAAATCACTGTCCGAATTTGAACACTTACTCTTGATGTTGGCTGAATTCTGCGATTAGACCTTCGTGGCTCAACATTGTCAGTTGATTTTGCAGAATCACCATTGAAAGTCTTGTCCTCCTCGATTTTACCCAACTTTGAAGCAGCAGGCGCAAGTCTTCCTTTGCTTACCCGCTCAAGTTTAGCAGTCGATGCAGGCAATCTCTTCGAAGAAACAGTATCTGATGGAAGAGGAAGTGCAGAAAATAGGACTGGACCCTCTGTTGTTCCTTCAGAAGTAGTAGAAAATGATTGAGAGCCCATCACATTCTGCTTTTCTAAAGTGTTTTCAGAATGTATTACAGAGTCCTTAGTAGTAGCACTACTGTCAGGAACAGAGGCTGCAGTATTTGATAGGTTGTCCTTCTGAGGAATTGTTCTAGTTGAAACATTTTGTGGTTTTCCAGATTTAAGAACCCAAGGCTTGGATATGGCTGCTCGTTTCTCAGTTGTTTCTGTTTTAGAACTTTTCCATCCCCGAGATCCTTGTCCTTGTGGCATCAAATATTTTGTGAACTTGAGTGAATCATTTGCTTCACTCATTTGACCGCTTCGATCTGCAACATAATGCTTGCTAACTTCCATAAATTTCCTTTTTTTCCCAGGCTTTGGTACGCCAAAAATCACTCTAGACCCTTCTTTCTGCAGACCAGTCCGTTTCATTCTCAGTGCATCAGTCCTATTCTCTTCTCTGTTAGTCTTACCAATATTGAACAGTTTTTCATCAGTAGATAAGGCCAACAATGTTGGATCATCTGATTTATCAGATTCCATTGGATCAACACCTTTTGAAGCCTTATCCTTCCCTTTTGCCTCCACTACAGGGCTTCGCACTCTTGCTCTCTTCTCTTGTGGAGTATCACCCTGACAATGAGATTTGCAAATCAGCAAAAAGAGAGTTTAAAGTCATATCAGGGAAAATTAAACAAATAAAATCAAGCAAATATGCACCCCATGGGAAGACATATTCTTCTCCCCTGAACTGGACCATTCGACCCATTCCCCATCTTTCCATATCAGAGATGGATGAAGCTGCCATGCCGAAATTATTGATGTTTCTCCTCGAGCTGCAAGAAGAGCAGCAGAAAGATTTATCAATGAACAAAAAACAATCAGCTAAAACAGCAAGTTTCTGTTTTACATTACAATAGACAGACAATCATGCATACCTGGAAAATTAACAGTCAACATAGAGTCATCTTTCTTGCTCTTTTCAGTTATAACTCCTTCCCACCAGCTAACAAAACAAAAGAAAACACCCATGTTATCTAGCACTCAAACATGGAAATGTATGAACATGCTTGATTTAGTTTGAAAACATAAGCTGGAACCCGAATATGACAGGCAAAGAAAATAAGATGAAAAGTCAAAGAGCTGAAACCAATATTGGAATTAAGTCGCTTATCAGCAAACATCCAATTACAACTTACATTATCAACCAAAAAATTATGAGGAAAAAATTCATTAGGTTCGATAATCACCTAAAAGACAACTAGAAAATGCAGACTTGCGAAAAGATAATGATCTTTAGTCACTAATAGAATTTGGGAAGTCCTTAAACACTTGCCTATCATCCACCATTTGCCAATTGACCAAAAATGTCTATTTAAACAGCGAACAGGGTGCCATCCATGCAATTATGAGGCCGCCATCTTACAGTTGACAGGCAGTGGCCTAATTGCATAATAGGAAAGCGTGATGAATGCATCAGTAAATCTGCCTTTCTACAGCAACTAGGCACTTGCTTATTTATTTATAGTGAAACCAAAGAGAATTGAGACAAATAATTGTTCAAGAAGACAAATGTATAATTTCTTATTGAACTTTTATTATGACTTTGTGCACACGAAGCAAATTAAAGGTCAAGAAATTTAAGCAAATTAAAGTTCCAACCTTTGCTTACCCAATTCTCTTTGTAAGTAGATGCTAAAAGCCAGTATAACCATAAGTAATAAGCAAAAGAACATGGGCATGTAATGTAACATGAGCCCAAAACCACACTAAATTTAGTAACCAGTATTACTAAATGAATGGTGTGGTTCCCTTTTTCTTTTCTCTTTTTCCCCTTCAAAATATTTGTCATGGAAAATAAAGCAATATTACAAACTTGTTGCTACTACACATATCCAGATTAGAAAACTAAATATGTGCTGGATGTTCTTCACATGCACAACCGAAAGTGAAATAATAGCTAAGCGTATTTATCCATGCATCTAACAATCTATAAATGCATACCTATCTTGTATCCATGCGTCGACTCTATCACCAACAGACCACATATGGTCCCCCATAGCAGCTCTCCTTCTCTTCCTTGTCCTTTCAAATGGCATGACATTAGTAGTAGGACGGGCAATCCGTATTTTGGGTGCCTCATCTCCCCTACCTTCAAGGGGCACCCACTCCTTTAGCTTCTCTGAACATGATAGGAAAAAAGTCAACTAAATATGACGACTGAGAGAAATATATATATATATATATATATATATATATATATACATACATATACATATATATGCTAATGCCTACAGAACTATATTATATTCTTTTCATCTTACAAAACCACTAGACAACAGAGGTATCATGAGGGAAATTAAAATTGAGAAGATGCCAGGGTGAACACAATCAGAAGAACTAGGATAGATCCCTGGCAATAACATACCCTATGTTCAGCCAAGTTCAAGGCTCATTGCATATCTGAGGGTTATGCAAGCTTGCCTGAATGCCTAGAGCAAGACTACCATATCATAATTACCCTATCCTCAATTATTAAACATTTCATTAAGCTGCATATCAATCTTCCGGCATCCAAGAGACCATACCAATATATCATGGTTAGTTGCAACACTAAAATGAAATCCTTTGCCCTTCTTCTCTTTTCTTTCATTTTAATTGACAAATGAATAACTGCATGACCATCAAAATAAGGACTTCAAACTTGGATTTCAAGAAGAAATAATCATGATGAGAATTATTTTTCCCTAACACTACTAGATTACCACACACAAAAGCCCCATACCGTATTCCTCAAGACATCATAAATGCAGAATACCTCACAAGGGTTTGCCACTTTCTCTGCATTAATGAGTCCCAACTCCAAACCATCCTATCATTCAAAAACCATAAACCTATGGAAGCTTTTTCAGTGGAGAAACAGCTTACCTTCACCCAATGTGAGTTCAATGTACTCCACATAAGCCTTCCCATCCTTTAAACTCATCACCTTGGCTGGGAACCAGGCTGCTTTAAATCCATTCCCTTCCTTGAAAACCTTTAGTAAAAGCAACAAGAAAATAAAGGACAGAAATATTAATATAAGGACCAAAAGAACGTAGATAGGACATTTAATCCAAATTAGGACTCAGGAAAATGATATATTTACTGAAATGGTGTAAAACTAAATTGTAAAAAGTTAGAAATATCAAACCTCAACAAGAGAATCCTCTTTCATGTTATTCTCTTTTGAAGTTTCTGCCTTTTCACACTCATTCTGGACATCAGAAGATCTGGATCCATTCTCAGACTCTGGAACCACCACAATAGTTTTGGCCAAATCAGAAGCTTTGCGGCCCTTTTGCACTTTAATATCCTTCATTGTGCTTGCACCGGAACCAGACAAGACATCTGTCAATCTATCGTGGTCTTCACCGGACATCTCTCTAGGGGCAGAGGACTTTACACGGCTAGCAATTTGATTTTCTTTTTTATCTGATGGAACCTCTTTTAACTGTCTCACCAAAGTATTTGGACCTTCTGCACAACTATCTATATTCATATTTTCTCTACCAATATCAATTGATCTTGAAATCAACTCAGGTGCTACAGGTACTTTCCAATAACCCTCTGGACCAGCTGCTACTAGCTCACTTAATGGAACAGGATCACCCATAGCAACTATTTTCCCAGCTTGAGACACCGCTTCTGCAGCCAATTCAGCAGCTTTTACAATGGCATCCATATTTTCAGCTCGTTTTGCTGCAGCTGAAGCAGCTTCAACCCCCTTTCTGGCAGCCTCCCTTGCAGCAACAAGGATTGAACTTGAACTATTCGTTCCATCATCACCCTTCAAGATTGATGCAGGAGTAGCCTTACCCAAATTTTTCATGCCATCAGGAAGAGAAATAACATTGATTTGACTAGGATTGGGTGGAGCACCACAAGCTACTGCTTCTTCAGCCATTAATTTAGCTTGCAGTGCTGCATTCGAGGCAACCTTGGCAGCACCAGCAGCGGCCTTTGCAACAGCAGCCGCAGCTGCTACTGCAACAGCTGCAGAAGCTAATTTGCTTTCAACATCTGATAACAACCCAGAATTTTTCTGCCTATCCAGCTGATCCCAAACTTGTTGGCAATGACTAACAGCAGAAGCAGCAGAAGCAGCAGCGTCCTCTGCCTGCATCTTAGCATCCTTAACCTTCCCAAGGGTCTCCTCTGACAAAAGAACCCCCTTTTCTGAATTTTCTTTTCTGAGATCAATAGATGTAGCATTTGCATAAGTAGTGAGTTTTTCAGCAGGGGCTTTAGAAACAAAGCCAACAGAAGGCATCAAGGCAATAGAAGTAGACAAAGAATTTGCAACAGCAGAAGCAATAACTGGTTCTGTTTGAGGCAGGGAAGGCAAAACAACCTGCCCAGTATTCTCAGAAACTGAGTTCTTTTTTCTTTTTCTGGGCTTCGGATCAGTAGAAGGTTGAGCACCTGATGCTGTTACCTTCGCATCAAGCACAGAAGAACTTCCAGCAAAAATACTAGCAGAAGATGCATTCTGAGCAGCAGGAGCACCAGGTTTAGGAGCAGATGAAGGGTGCACAGACGATTCTTTTACAGGTGTCAATTGGACAGCTTCTGTTGCAGGCAACTGCACTGAAAAGCGACCACTTGTGTCAAGTGCAGCAGTCTGTGGAGAAGCCACCCAAGGGCCACCATAAGAGGCCTGAGATAGCCAAGAGGGGTTATGCCCGATAAAATTCCTGATACCTGAAGTTTGGTGAGGATGCAAAGGAGACACTGCACGCTGATAATCCACAGCTGGACCCCTTGGCATGCCACTTGCTTGCAAAGTATCACCAGAAGGAGTAGGCATGCTCCAAAGTGGTGAGGAATAGGGCACAATGGGGCTCACAATTGCAGGAGAGCCTTTGCTGTTGCCTCGACCAATAGGTGAGGAGACCACTTTACTTTGAAGTGCACTTTGCTTAATAGATTGCTCAGGAGCTCTAGCACCTGACATCTCAATTCTCAAATGCTTAGAGACAACTGAACTCGAACAAAATTGAACAGTTTAAAAATGAGGGTTACCTGAACGAGATTGCAAAGGGGTCTCAGGGGCAACGAGATGAGATTTTGGACCATGAAGCCTTTCTATACATGAGCGCCAAGCATTTTCCCAAATGCTCCTACCACCATCTACAGTGGCAGAAAGTAATAATACAATTCTATCTTTTGTCAAGGGCCAAGAAAGAGTAAGAAGAGGGGAAAAACATATTACCTGATCCTCCAAATGCAGATATCATATACGCTTCATCTGGTGCTGTTCCTTGACTGCAGCAATTATTCCAAAACACAAGTAAATGCAAAGATCATAATCATGTACAACTCCATTAAAAATAATTAAAAGATGACTGACAAATTGAAAAACTACCCATCTTGACCAATAAAAACACATAGACCAACTAAGGTCAATTTTTTTTTCCTCTTTCTACTTTCCATGTTTGGTGGCATGGCAGGTCCAAACATACCACCAGAATGACAAAAGCACCTTTATCAATATGGCCAAGTCCACCCTCATCTATCCCCTAATGTGTCAAAAACAACAATATGCAAAAGCAGCAAGGAATGGAACCCACATCAATGCTCCATAAACAAAGATCTGCGCACGCAATTGCACTTGCTGCAAATCCGTGAAAGGTTGATGAAATACTGCAGCTGGTGAAACTGAAGAATTCAAATCTGGCAGCCCAGCAGTTGATGTTGCAAGAACAAATGGTTTTATGATGTTAGAATCTGAATTACCAAAGCGTTGCATCTCATTGGATTGAACAAGTTGAGGAACACCAGATGGGTTCAGCGAAACATTGGTCACTTTGTCCCCTCTTTCTGATTTCACGGAAGATGTTCCTCTAGCAGAGTTTCCCTTTTTAGCAGTTTCTTTTGCTGCTGCTTTACCTGATGATCGTCTTGTTTTACGCTCAGAATTACCTTTAGAACCACTGCGCACAGTAGCTGCATCAGAAACTTTGGGACTTCCACGAGAAAGATCTTGAGCAGCCTTGGTATCTGATTGACCTAATCCAGGGCTTGGCCTAGATCCATCCACAATCTAAAAAGGGGTAAACACAAATTAATGAAATAACATGTTATAAGTGTTTATTTCACAGTATATCACCATATGAACAGGACATATATTAGGAAAAGAAAAGTAGCCTATGTGCAATAAGAATTTACCGGCAATACTTTGTTTGCTTCAATATTTAAAAGGGGCTGACTTTTTTTGGGATCCTTTCGAGAAAAACCAGCCATTGGAGTGACCTCAAATGTGAAATTGCTGTCATCTTTAGAGGCATCACCTTTACTTGGATGCTTTTTAGCTGACTGCACTTTGTTGGCATCATCATCAGCTACCTCAGAAACTGAACCACTCTGGTCTGATGATTTTTTAATTCCTTCCTTATTATATTTGTCATGATCAACCTCGGTATTTCTAAATTGAGTAGGGGAGCCACTAGCTGGCCTGTCAAGTTCAGCAGCCCCTTCCTGTTCTACTGCACAAAGCATAGCTTAGAATTCAGAAAGTGCAAGACAAAACAAATCCTCCAGGGTTCTCACATAGATCAAAACAGACAACTTAGAATGACAACAGCAATAAGAGTATATGTTAACAAATCCTATTGACGACCTACCATTAGTGCTTGGAACAGCAATCTGCTCAACTCTTGTATCCCCAGATTCCGCGACAACTTTCTCCTGAATCTTTTGACCAGAATCCTTTAAAGACTCCTCCATGGCTGAAAGCACAGATCCAGGCATCTCATTACTTACAGGACTTGAATAATAGGGGAAAAGTATGAACAGGATATCAGTTTTGAACAGGTAAACTGACTCGGTACTTCACATGAAGTTAAAAAAATAACCATAATTTTTCGAAGAAAAAAATAAAAACAAGAACTGAAAACCTCTAGACATTCAAAACACATATAGATCAACTATACAAACGCCCACCCATAAAGAGCGAAAGAGCGAGAAATAGAAGGCATATACAAAAACAAACGGCAAGTCCAGATAGAAAGCTAGACAGCTAGCATCTGCATACCATTCCTCATATGTTAGAGAACACTTGTAACACGAGCTATGAAAAACGGAAAACCATGATTTTCATGAGCCCCATGTATATGTTGTACAAGTTATAGTCACTCACCTGAAACACTTATGTCTTCCTTTCCATAGTTTCCTTTTTCTTTTACTCGCATTTCTGCATTATCTCCGCCATTCATAGTTGAATCACAAATGGCAAGACAGACATCTTTATCCTTTGTGCACTCCTGGCTAACCTTTTCAATTGTTGCTGAATTGGGTTCAACTTGACTCTCTGTAGGACAACCATCAACTCCTGAATTATCAGCTGGCTTGCACAGCTTCTGTTCAGCAGCAGCAGAAACAAGTTCTTTAGATCCAGAAACAGAATGTACTCCAATTGTCACTTCAGGAGAAGCTTTGACATCAGTTATACTGGCTTCTCCAGGAATCTCAACAGCAGTGTCTTTTTCTGCATCTGAGCAAGTAAAGACTGCAGATAAAGGTGAAACTTCCACCTTCTGATCAAAAATGGCATTTTTGTTAACACCATTCCTAGAAGGCAGTTGAACACCATTTGCTGCATTAGAGGGTAACAATTAGCACTTTCGCTGAAGGCTGGGTGCTTGAAGTTTAAACAAAGAAATAGCTTAAAAATATTTTTGATTCTGTAAGCTTAATAATTAAGTCACTGAAGTAAGAAACTCATTACTTACCTGATTCTTCTCCGGCAGTTGAATCTGATTGAGATTTTGAAAGCTTTGCTGTATCCACATCACTGCCAACAGAAGGCAATTCTCTAGTCTCTTTTTTCTCAATAGAAACATCTTTACTAACATCACTCCTTCCAGGGACCTGTTTTTCACACATTTGCATGTTTTCACTCATCGTGGATGATGCAACATGGCCCGCAGCATTTGTCTTAATAACAAATTCAGCTGAAGAACATGACTCAGGCAAATTAGTATTAACAGCCCCAGAGCTGCTGCATCTTCCATCCACTTGATCATCAACTTCACACCTTTTAACAGTAGAATCGCCCTCAATAACCACCGGAGATGCCTCGTGTACACCTACAGTATGCTGATCATGCATCTCCGTGCTAGAATCATCCTTCCGTATTACACATGGATCCTCCACACTGTGCAAGCTAGTTTCAATTGCACTTGTTTCTTCAACAGACTCCACTGAGGAGACACAAGAAGGATTATCCAACTGACGAACAACACCTTCAATGATCTCTGCATTCAAAACCTGAGCATGCCTTTGAGACCCATGGCTTGATACACCCCCTTTCTCACGATGCCCACCCTTATTTGTTCCTGAAGGTTCCAATTCTTTATCAGCAATCTCATTTACATGATTTGGGGCATCCTTATTGCTCAATCCATCATTACCTTGAATCATATTTTGCACGGTAGCAAAACTTTCTTGTATCCTGTCATCTAAAGATTCATTTACAACACTATCAACTTCCCCTTGATTAACATCATCACGTTTACCATCAATGAACGGAGTTCCTTCTGCAGTGGGTAATCTGACCTCTACACTAATAGCAGTTAAGTCACCTAAACTTTGATCAGCAAATTTATCACCTTTATTAGACTTTGAACTATCCTCAACTTGAGTCTGCTGCCCACCACTACCATCATCTAACCTAGGAAATTTTTCCGGAAACTGACTTGGCAGTAACGTAGGATGCAAATTTGTAACATCTTCCACTCTAGCTTCTATATTACTATCCTGTTTCAAGTTGGACTCCATTTGCTTTATTATGCAACCCAGTTCGTCACAGGCATCTGACTCCTTAGTATTAGTTTGTGCAGGAATAAGTTCTTCCTGGCCAACAGATTTTAATAACATTTCAACAGATTCTGAGGAAGTAGCCTCAGACCAGACATTGTTGCGCCTTGGAATTGAGCAAGATTCTGCTGCACTAGAACTGAACTGTATCCCACTGCTACCCCGGGAGAAATCTTCAATCCACTGGCTATCGTTACTTTCAATGCCAAGGAAAACCTCAGTTTCAACTAAACTATCGAACCTTAAAGATCCATGAAGACTGTCATCAAAATCAAACTTAGGAAGCGCATATGGCCGTAGAACAGGTGGAAACTTGTTGCTTCCTTCTCCAGCTAATTGAAGATTGTGGCTATGAAAATCATTGTCATCATAATCCATGGGTGTATCCCTACAACATAAAATGGTGAGAGAGAAAAGAGAGAAAGAAAGAGATATTTAGCAAGGTGCAAATAAGACATGATCAACTATACAAGTTAAAAAAATTATCCTGCCCAAGAGCAGTATCAAACACCAAAAACACAAAAGTTGCAACTCAAGAATATAACCTATTAAATGTATTATCTCACAGTAGTAAATATAAATAAAATAAATAGTTTCTTTCCAGAACCATCTCATTGGAAAATGTAAAACACGTGTATTATTAGCTCTCAATCCATGTCATTCGCCAAGGCTCCTATGAAATGCCACTCTTGCAGTTAGGTGAGCAATTACACTAGTGTGCGCAATGACTACTTTTAACCTAAGGAATGTCATGGTTATCCACTAAAGTTCAAAACGGAAATTATTACAAAATGGGAGCACCACAAGAGCAACCAAAAACTCCCAGGAATATGGAAGGGACAAGAGGACAAAATACAACAACAGAAGTACCGTGTGAAGAGTTTACACGGTATATAATGAGTACTCAATGGCTCTATTCCCCATCCATAAAATCAGATTGGCCTCCTTGATACATTTTCATTCAAGAATTATGTCTTAACATGAGAAAAGAAAGAAAAAGGCTTATCTCTAGAAGGGGTGTTCCTCTGCCAAATAGAGAGTTTGGATTTGCATGAGAAAATCAATTGATACAATAAAGTTCAACTTTTAGAAAGAACATCTTTTCAGCAAAAGCTTGCCTTAGAGAAAGCACAGCTTGCCACTTTGCAAACAATTTGACAAATGAGATTTAACCATAAGGATAGCCAGGGGTTTCAATTGGCACAGGCTGATGCCTCAAAACAGCAGCAGTAGTGAGGATATTTTGCTACCATGTAGGAAACGGACTGGCTAAATCAAGGATAGACACTAATGACAATCAATCCACAAAGAACTTATAAACTTGGAGTAATATTCAGAATACATCAATAATCTAAGAGCAAGTTATATCGTGGTCAATGCTTAGATGATTGAAATGCATACCCAAAGCTCATTTAAAATCCAAACATGGGACAAGCCGCAGTATCTTAAGAATCATGCTAGTATGTAGTAGAATCAACATATTTGCTGCGCACCAGGGCAAGTCTGACACAACAATCAATTCTATACAGCTTGCTTTTCCAGTCAACAAAAGTAGAGCAATTGAAAAAACAAAAGAAAAAGAACGTTCACATGTATTTCCCCAGAAACTATTGATTATTAATGCAGCACAACTATGTGCATGATATAAATCATACATTGTTAACACGCATATATTTCACGTGAACAGAGCTGGTTCAACTTTTCTAAGAAGTCTATGAAAAGCAAATTTCTTCTCAGGATAGGTAATTGAAAAAAAAAAAAAAAAGGTAATTTTTCCCTATGAAGTTACGAGCCATCCTATTCCTCTAGCAACGCCACCAGATCGCACAAGAACCCTAATTCAACTCTTTTAGGCGTCCAATAGCTTGGTCTTACTGCCAGTTACCTTCAAAAAGTTGAAGCTTTTTCTAACTTAAACTCTCCACGTCCAAGCAAAAACCATATACCAGCGCACATTTTTCACACACTTTTCATCAATACAAAAACAAAAAGCCTAACCTTATTTGCTTTTATTAGGAAGGGAAAAAAAAAAGTTGGAAATGAACAGTACCAGAACAAGTAAGTCTAGAGACGCTACCTCCCTCCATCCGGTGAAGAAATCCAGGCCGGTTGCTCCTCAACTCTTCCCTAATCTTAGGCTCATCTACTGCCAAACAAACAACCACCATAAAAAGGAAACCATAAATTAGCCCTTCCTCTCGTAAATTTGCTCAGTGTTTATCAAAAAGAGAAAAACCTAATCAAGTAACACTACAAAATAAAACGTTTCTGGCAAGTGAAGAGTGCCTGCTCACCGGAATCTCTAATTTACCGGTGGATCGAACTAGGGTTCCGGTTAATCGAAAGACAAATGAGATAGAGAAAGAAAAAGATTTATTTTTCCCTCTTTGTCAGTGTTTTTCTTGTTTCGTGCTCTCACTCACGCTAGGTAAATGAAAAATGAGTTCTTTCGATGTGAGAAGGATAAACAGAAATGATAAGCCAACTTCGAAAAAAAAAAGAAATTGAAAATCATAAAAAGTGGGGTATGTATTTCTAGTTAGTCATGATCAGACGGATGGAAACGGATTGCAATATGACACGTGGAAATATAACATTCGTCCGATTTAGTGTTGAAAACAAAGCTAGGGTCGTACCAAAATCTGTGACAGTAGGGCTAGATGCCGTTATTTTTTTAAGATAAGGTTAATCGGACGGTTGTAAACTGATATTGTTGGAGAATAGTGACAGGCGATGTGAGACTTAGGTTGACCGTGGATTTTGGAAAATCCAAAGAGAAATCTTGTGGTGGATACGTGGCAAGAGAAAGTTAGTTTGAGGTTGGGTCAGAGCAAGGTGTGGCTCTTAAGTAGGAGCAAAACAAGAGATGTGTTTTTGATATCAATTTTGGACCGTTCGATTAGATGACTTTAACTAAAAGCTGTTTTTTGGATATGAAAATAAACTCAAGGCAAATTCATACGGCTAATTTGGAAAAATAAACATAATTTTAAATACTTATTTAAAAAATTAGAGAATTTTTAGGTTGCCATTTAAGGATTGCTTATCTAAATTCCTGAGCCTGCTTGCCAAATTCGCATTCGTTGTAAGTGGCAACAATTAATCGAGAGTGTGTTCGATAAAATTTTAAGTTTTTAGTTTTTTATTTTTAAAATTCAAAAATTATTTTTAGTTTTTGTTATTTATTTTTTAGAAAACTATTTTATATATTTAAAAATTTTATCATATTTTTTAAATTATTCATGTATATTTTTTAATTATTCATGTACATTATAATAATGATTTTGATTGTGGCAATAGTAGCAGCGACGGTGTGGTACTAGTGGAGACGGTAGCGGTGTGGGGAGGCGGCGACAGCAGTAGTGTGGTTGTGGTTGTTATAGTGGTGAGGTGGTGAAGGTAGCAGCAGAGTGATAGTGACGATGTGGTTTTGGTGTCGGCAGTGGTGACGGTGTGGTTGTGGTGGCTGCGGCGGCGGCAGTGTGGTGGTGGCAGCGCAGAGGCGTGGTGGTGGAGACAGCGGTGTGGTTGTGGTAGTGGCGACTGTGTGGTTGTGGTAGTGGCAGCGGCGGCGGCGGTATTGTGGTGGAAACGGTGGCGGCAGTGGCAACAGTGTGGTTGTGGTGGTGGTAGTGGTAGTGTGGTGGAGGCGACGGCGACGAAATTGTGGTGACAGTCAAGGTAGCGGTGGTGACGATAATAAGAATAAAATAGCAAAATTCTAAAAACACATTTTGAAAAATTTTATTTTTTATTTTAGCTATGAAAATTACTTTTTTAAAATTTTTATAAAAATCGAAACGAAAATAAGTTTGCCGAACGTATTTTGGTTTTATTTAAAAAAATATAAAAAAATTAAAAATAAAATTCTCTCCAAACGCATTATGAAATTTGAAAGTTTTAGATCTAAATTTTTATTTTTTACGACAAAAATTGAAAATTTGTTGTTATATTGTAAATAAAATTTGTTGTAATCTAACAATTAGGAATGAGGAAAAAAAAACAATATATGCAGTTAATCGAAAAATCGGTTCATATCCAAACTGATTAACTAATTATAACTGATTGGTTAATAGTTAGTATTTTAAAAAAATCTAATTGACAAATTTTTTGTTTTACTCATTAACCGATTAATTGATTTATGATTACTCTAGTAAAAATCGAGTGGAATTCAAATCTTATGAATGGTAAATTCTTACTCTTAAAACTTACTTAAATTTGGTCTCAACTTTTCATTGCTATATTTCTTCTCAAATGTAATAAGTTTATAATTAAATAATATAATAAGCTTTTAATTTGACAATTAAAATGGACATTAACATGCGCCAAGTTAAGATACTATATTATTATTATTATATTATTAGAAAACTCAAAATTCATTCTTCAAAGTCTTGCATGAAAATTATTAGAGGGACTAATAAACTGTGAAAATAATTTTAACCTTACAATTAAGTGATGATAAATTTGTAATAATATATATATATATATATATATATATATATATATATATATATATATATATATATATATATATATATATAGGAATAAATGTAAATTCTTGTTTAATAATTATTTTCAACAAGTTGGCAACTTTTCTCTAGCAAAAGAATTGGTTGATATTATTATATATTGGTGATAAGGGAATTATAATGTTCCAAAAGCAGTGAATTTGAGATTGCAGGTAGAGCACGTGGGGAAAAAAAAATGCCCAATAGATAATTTACATATTATATATTGAAATAGTCCATCAATAGTTTCACCCAAAAGAAAGAAAGAGATAAATAAATAATTTTTAGTGAAATTTGAGACCAATAATCCAAATAATGAAATGTATCTATTGAAAAGGTCTTATCGATAAAAGAAAAGACACCAAAGCATTGTTATTTTTGCAATCAGAGACTGCTGCTGAAATCCAATTATTTAAAAAAAAATTGAATATATATCATAATTAAATTACTTAATTATTAAAAAATATCTAAGTTTTTAAGTTTTAAAATTGTTCTCTGAAATTATTGGACTTCACAATTGAATTTATGCCTTCAATTTTAAATCTTCTCAAGTTACATCCAAGTTCTAAATTGAAATTCTAAGTTTTGGCTTTTATATTTGTCGGATTCATGCTTGATGTGAAATCATTTGGTGTTACTGCTGTGCATATCTACATACTATCCGTAGAATAGAATGAAAGTATCTTATTCGTTTACCCGAATCAATTTTAAATACTAAACTATAGTTTTCATGTAACTTTGAATGTGAAAGGTAAAGTGTATCATTTGACCCCTCACTCTATCAACTTCATGCTATTGAATTCTCATTATTAATATTAAGAATTAATAATTTGTTTGGGTGGATGTATCTGGATTGCGGGTAGAGTAAGTGAAATATAATATATTCCCTTTGTTTGGACAAAAATAATGGACGGAAAAAAGAGCGAGCAAGAGTAAATAGAGTATAAAATAAAGTAACTTTTATTTTTTTTTTCCAAAACAGAGATAAAATAGAGTAAGCGAGAGTATATAAAATAAAATTTTAATTTTTGTTCTTTAATTAAAAGAGTAAATTAAATTTTCTTTGTATTTTAGTGACAATACCAAATATAAGAGAGTAAATTAAATTTTCTTTGGAGATTGTTTTATGTTAGAGGCAGGACCTGGTAATCAGGCCTGCCTATCGCCATGATTGCTTTAGCATAGAACTGTTGTAGTTTAGGCCGACCACAAGCAGTTCTGGAGTTGATTGAAACGGTCTCTTCTCTTCGTCCATCTATTGTTTTTCTTATGGAGTCTCGCATTAGTCAATTGCAAGTTCAAAATATCTATCGTCGTATCAATTTTAAAGGAAATTTTTATGTTCATGGAGTTGGCTCGGGTGGAGGTTTAGCTTTGATGTGGAGGCCTGAATTGTCTGTTTCTCTTCGGTCCTACTCCATTTCTCATATTGATGTTTTGATCACTCTGGATTCTCATTAAGAACTGAGATTTACTGGTTTCTATGGAAATCCACAAAGGCATCAAAGATACCTGTCTTGGCAGCTGTTGAGGCAACTATCTACGGGTAATGCATGGCCTTGGGTGGTGATGGGTGATTTCAATGATTTATTATGTAGTTCTGAAAAGAGTGGTGGGAACCCTCATCCCATTTCTAAAATTAATGCTTTTAGAGATACTGTTCAATTCTGTGGCCTTTCTGATATGGGCTATAGTGGTTATCGTTTTACTTGGGAGCGGTCTAGAGGGTCGCAAAACTGGATTAGAGAAAGGTTGGACAGGGGTTTGGCTTCAGATTCTTTGTTTTCTATGTTCCCTGAGTCTCGGATTGATCATGTAGGAATGATTAACTCGGATCATATGGCCTTGCTGTTAAAAACTAATTCTACCCCTTCAAACCATATTTCTCGATTCCATTTTGAGAATTCGTGGCGTCAAGAACAGAGCTGTAGAGATTTGATCTCCCAAAGCTGGTTAGATGCGTCTTCCCTTACGGTGCCTCAGCGACTTAGGTCGGTGTCCTCTGTTCTAGGATCTTGGGGCAGTCAATACCGAAGGACTTTTTTGGATGAGATTGTAGTGTGCAAAGGGGAACTTAATATGCTGAGACCGAAGACTGATGCATTGTCCATTGCAAAGTTTAAGCAAGATAAAGAAAAGTTAGCAGGGTTGTATTTTCAGAAGAATCAATATTGACAGCAACGGGAAAAAGTGCAGTGGTTAAAGGAAGGGGGCATGAACACTAAATTTTTTCATTCTTATGCTTCTATGAGGAAAAAGAAGAATATGATTCGTCAGCTATCTACTCCAGAGGGGGTTCTGATGGACTGGAACTCAGGGCTTCAAGATCATATCACACAATTTTTCTCTTCTGTATTCCAATCTTCTAGATGCAGTAATTTGAATTTTCTTGATCATATAAAGCCGTGTGTTACAGAAGCTCAAAACGAGGAGCTTATTCGTCCTTTTGATGCTTATGAAGTTAAAGATGCCCTTTTCTCTATGCACCCAGACAAGTCCCCAGGTCCGGATGGCTTCAACCCAGGTTTTTTCCAATCTCAATGGGATCTCATTGGTTCCGATATATCAAACTTTATTCTCGATGTTCTACATTCTGGGAATTGTTGGGTTTTAAGCAGAATAATGCAAATTAAACGCAGCGAAAAAATAAAACCTGAAAAACAGGATCCATGTATTTCGATTGATTCAAATGGAAGTGATAAGATTTACTAACCTTTTCTGTGTGGGAAGCTGAATTAAACACCTTTAAATCGAACTGAAGACGTTGCCTTTAACACAAACGTCCTCTACTGGTATCCACACGCACGATCAAAATGAACCAAAGTTGCAGGAGTGCTAGCTCCCTTTAGATACGAATGGATTTTTATGATTTTCTTCTTTCTCAAAGAAGAAAAATGGTAGCTATATTTTCTCACATCAGAAAATTAGCTAGAATAAATCTTTCTTATTCTCAATAATAAGTTATGCTAGCTAGGGTATCCAATGTTGGTATCCTATGTTGGTATCCAATGTTTTTAACCACCTTAAAACTCTCATTCCTTTTGAAAAACGGAAATTGAGTTTTGATAAGAGTTAATAACAAGAGATAATAGCCCAATAGCCCAATAAAATCCATATTGTTCATTTTGGTCTTGGTGTGTGACCCAATAGGTTTATATTATGTTGGCAGTGGGCCTTATCCCATAATAAGCCCACAAGTCATAATTGGTCTCTAGCAAGACATTATGACTACCCAAATAATATAAATATCGTTAGTCCGATTTTAACCTGTCAATAGAATATGTTATTATCCTTTTGTCACACGATATCTTGTTCGAACATAAGTCATGGTCCATGTCAAACTTAAATTGTTCAAACATATAATTTCTCGATCACTAAGTAGACTGATAAAATCAAATGACATTGATCACACTATCAATCCATTTGAGCACGGCCATGCATTTTATAGTCCTACTCATCGAGGGGCCCAATAGATATCTCTCTCATAAGAGGGACAAATTCCATCTTGATTATTCACTTTCCTCCGCATAATTCTCATTATGTCCGATCATAAACTTTATAATAATCCGATTAAAGATAACGTTTGATTATGTCAAAACATAATGATCCTTATGTAGGAAACTATGATAACCTCAGGTCAAAGGATTCAATAACATATCTATTATAAGATCACTTATGACACTATCCCATGAATTGATCTTATAGCGGGTCTATCCAATACTTTGTTCTCTAGCAAGTACCTATAGATTTGATTTATATCAACATATATAATCATCCCATGATTATCAATGCAAATATATACTAGTCTTAATTTATCTTTATGCCCTTTATTGATAAATGACTAGGGACAACATGAATAACATTGTTATTCATAAATATTACAATAATGTAACATGCCAATAATATCAATGTGAAGAAAACCATTATATAAATGAAAATGTATTGATTACATCAAGGTCCAAATGTTTGGCCTAGGGCATAACCACTAACAGTAATATGCCATCTACTCTTAATGAGACCATCATTGTCCTTATCCCGAAAGTTAGTAAGCAAAAGTTATTTCAGATTATAGACCTATTGCGCTGTGCAACGTGGTGTATAAAATTCTGTCCAAGATGATTGCTAACAGGCTTAAGGCTATATTAAATGAGGTGATATTAGATACTCAGAGCGCTTTCATTCCTGGTAGATCTATTACGGATAATGTCCTTCTGGCTTTTGAAGTTGGACACTACTTGAAGAGGCAAGTGAATGGGCCTAGAGGGTCTATTGCATTGAAGTTGGACATGGCAAAAGCTTATGACATAATGGAGTGGGCCTATCTACAGGGTGTAATGGTTAGAATGGGCTTTCATCCTAGATGGGTAGAAATTGTTATGATGTGTATTTCCAAGGTTTCGTATCAAGTCTATTCTAGTGGGCATGTAATGGGTCCTATTATCCCAGAAAGAGGATTAAGGCAAGGAGATCCCCTCTCGCCTTACTTGTTTATCCTAGGAGCTCAAGGTCTTTCAGCTGCGTTAATGGATTTAGAGAAAAGATGCCTAACCCATGGGTGTAAAATAGCTAGGCAGGCTCCTTCTGTTAATCACTTGTTTTTTGCTGATGGCTCTTTCGTTTTCTTTAGAGCTGATCTGTGCGAAGCTGCTATCATCAAGAGTTGTCTAGCCTCGTATGAAGGTACTTCAGGGCAATCCGTGAATTTTAATAAGTCTTCTGTGGCCTTTAGTCGGAATGTTGACCCTATAATGAGGAGATTATTTTGTAACTTGTTGGGGGTTTCGACTTGTGCTCAAACTAGTTCCTATCTCGGTATGCCAATGTGGGTAAGTTATAACAAAACCCAGGTTTTTAACTTTATTAAGGACAGAATTTGGAAGCGACTCAACAATTGGAGAAACAAGCTTCTATCTTGGGGAGGTAGACAGATCCTTATCAAGGGAGTTTTACAGTCAATTCCAGCGTACATCATGAGTTTGTTTCTTTTGCCTAATGGTTTTTGTGACTCTTTGCATCGTTTGTTCAATCGATTCTGGTGGCAAGCTAGTGGGGAGAAAACAGGGGGACTTAATTGGATGAGGTGGGAGCACCTCTGTTCTCCTAAGAATATGGGAGGCATGGGTTTCAGGAATATTCGGGAGTTTAACATCGCTCTATTGGGGAAGCAAATTTGGAGACTCCAATCTAGACCAGATTCGCTGATGAGTAGAGTTTTAAAAGCCAGGTATTTTGCTAATTGCAGTCTTGAGCAAGCTCAACTTGGAAGGAGACCCAGTTACACTTGGAGGAGCATCTTAGCTGCAAGAGATGTGGTCTGTAACAATTACAAATGGCGAGTGGGTAGTGGAGAGCGTATAAATATTTATAACGACGCATGGCTGGTGGATCCCCTTCACCCCAAAATTTCTTCTCCGCCAGTGCAGAACCTGGTTAATGCTAAAGTATCTGCCTTGTTTAATGAAGATGCCACTTGGAATATCCCTCTCATTCAAGCAAGTTTCAATGTGGATGATGTTGCCAGAATATTTCAAGTTCCCTTATCTCGTACTTCTTGCTGAGATACAGTTTATTGGCCTCTTGAACCAGCAGGATTTTACTCTGTCAAAAGTGCCAATAAAATAGTTCATGGCCAAGCTCGTTCTCTGGTGGTGTTTAACTTCCCTTGGAGATTGTTATGGAATTTAGCTGTCCCTATGAAGCCGCGGATACTTATTTGGAGATGCTTAGTTGATGTGCTGCCTACAAGAGGGAATCTTTTTAAGAGACATGCTGTAGAGATGTACGGATGTCCTTTTTGTTCATCTCTAGTTGAGGAATCAGTTTCTCATGCTTTATTGTCTTGTCCGTGTGCTCAGTCAATCTGGAGGGCAAGTTCCCTGGGGCTCTGTTTTGATGTTAATGGCTCTCTAGAAAGTATTATTGGGTCTTGGTTTTCTTCTTTACATAGAGATGAAGTTCATCAGGCTGTGTTTCTAGTTTGGGCAATTTGGTATAGAAGAAATAGATTTGCCTGAGAGCATCATAATATGAGCATTAAAGCGGTAGTAAGATTGGCCATGACTGCTTTAAATCAATGGGAGGTGGTTCGAAATAAGGATTTTGTTCTTAATCCTTCGTCTGCAGGTGCTTTGTTTAACTTATGGTCCCCTCCCCCATCGGGTGTGATCAAATGCAACACGGATGCAACTATTTTTTGGACAGATAATAGAGTTGGGTGTGGATGGATTTGTAGAGATAATCATGGGAGTTTTGTGAGTGCTTTTCATGGGGCTTTAAGGTGCCCTCTCGATCCTCTTATGGCAGAAGCAATGACTGTTAAGGAAGCTCTTAAGTGGCTGAAATACGAAGGTTTCTCCAAAGTTCAAGTGGAAACAGATTGTCTTGTGCTCCATCGGGCTTCGACGTGCCCTTCTTTGATTACTTCACCTTTTGGTTATATTATTCAAGATTGTTTAGATTTAAGTCTTTTATTTGTAAGTTTTTCCTTTTCTTTGGTTCGAAGATCTGGTAACGATCTTTCTCATATTTTAGCTAGGACCTCTGTTGCTTCTCAGAGAGTCAGTTTTTATACTCCTCCCCCTGTATCCAACAGTTGCTTTAATGAAATGATCCTTTTTCCTCAAAAAAAAAAGAGAGTAAAAAGAATAAATTTCATTTATCCCTTCATTAAAATAAATCTTATTTCCTTCTCATTTATTCTCATCCAAACAGAGGCTAAGGCATTATTTTCAGTAGTTGCAAGATCAAGGGAACAAAATTGTCTAAATTTAAGGAGAATAATTAATTATGGTCAAATAGATCACATGTGAAAACAAAACCATTGGCCAAAATATTTAAGAGAGTGAAAGTCAGTTAGGATTTAGAAATTTGCAATGACATCCATGAATCTTAGAGAAGCTTCCATAATAGAATAAGCAAAAACGATATGAAATGTCTTCGAGAAAACGTTTCACATAGCATTGGAATGCTGTTTTTAGCCTTTGTAACCTTGCTCTTGTGATCAGACCTCAGAAATGCTAAGTTCATCCTTGATGCGCGCTTGATTGTCTCCATTGCCATGGTTGCTGTTCATAACCCAAGCAGTAAAATTTTCAGATTTTCACTAAAGCTTATGTCTACTTGAACCGGGTTGGGAAGTATACAAATATGTCAAAGACAGGACTGTCTTACAATTTGAGTTCTAGACGGATGCCACTTTTTACAATTTGAGTGAAGATGCTAAATGTTAATATAGGCAAAGTTCAAATGAACAAACAATGTAGATCAGAAGCATTTGCAGTCATAATTAATGTCCCCGTTTCAAGCAACGCATTTAGAAAGAAACTCACACCCGGCTCAGCTGGGCTTCTCAGTTAGGTCCTTTGAGAATGCATACTGAAACTTTGAATTGTAAGGTAACCACTCTATAATATGATATGCCTTTTTGTTTGATCTATGATCGATGCATTTAAGAATTGAATCATGGAGTTTCTTATCAACATTTTCCGTGACCCACTTGAGAATATCTTCCGAGCTGATAGAGGATTCCTTTGCAAATCTTTCGATCAACTTGGGTAGTAAAACTTTTCTCGACTTCTTTACAACTACATTTGCTTGAAGAAAGTCCCTTTTAGCAGCCTCCAATTCCTCTTTAATACTTGATGCTGTATATACTTTTAGCTACAATATAAAAAAAAGGCAAGCTCTTAGTGATTTTGTGCAATGCACTGGTTTGAAATATCAGAATGTTTTGGAAGCTGCGTTGAGTGATTAGCATTATTGTAGAGAGTGGAGTTTCTAGTGCTAGAATATGTTTTATGACCTGTACTGGGGACCTGAAGTAATTTAAACATTGCAATTGCAAGTGAAAACAGAAAATACAGAAGAAAAAGAACACTGATTGGGAACTCTGACATAACCCTTATGAAGCCATTTTTTTTTTCTTAAAGATGAACTAGATGCTGCAATACTTCAAACATTGTTTAATTTAAGAACAAAATTTTATTGCTAGTTTGCATGCAACTAATGTTGATCTCAAACTTGCATTTTGATTTGCAGAAATGGAACAAAGATATTACCACAGGGTCGGAAATGGCTCCAGTACAGAGTGCAAAGCAGACTAGGGGTTGGGCATCTGAAAGACCAAACTTGGAACTGATGATTTGCCTTTCATCAACAGATTTTTTCCGCAAGGCAGTGGAAATGAAAGTCTCAAGCCACTGTTATTTTACAAAATCGGATAAAATAACCATGTTTAGTCATGGAGTTTGATTTATTGAAATCACAGGCAGATTATAAGCATAACATTTTCAGATAAGTATATTAATCCTAGTAATCAGATACATGGCTCATTACCAATAAATTTTTGCTTTTTAGGATTCACTAAACAAGCAAAGGCAATGAAAGGTTAGTTGTTTGCTTATAGGAAAGCAAAAACTCTGCCTTTTGGCAATAATAAATAACATTACATAAAAGATTCACTATTTGGCACTTAAGGCTATAGGACTTTTGGCTGAATAGTTTCAATAAATCATTGGCATTCTCATGCAATAAGGTATACTAGCCTCTACGCTTCTTTCAAATGACTGGAAAAGTTAGTAGCACACTCAAGATCCTTTCAAAAACAATCTGAATGCAATCTCCAAATACACGCTTGCTAAGAATTGACATTTGGTAATCGGTATGTTACATTGTCCCAACACAAAATGAGAGCTTGCAGAATTAGCCACTCTGAGTAATTGATATTTTATGGATGCTTGTAATTGAGTTGAAACATTTTGAAACGTGATAAGAGTAGAATACCTTTCCAACTCGGTGTGTATGGAAGCCAAATATTGACTGCTCTATGGCATTTGCACTAATGATGTGGCCACCAATGTTATATGCAGCCTGCACTACACAAAAATGCCCATCAATTCCTCATTATGAACAGGAGATTATCCTACTACGTAAGTTATGGAGAGGAAAAAGGAAGTGCAGTACCTTATGAAACAACGCTAACCTTCTTAGAGAGCTGTGAGGTACTCCATATGCTAGATATGCCTGCCCAAGACAAAATAAACTTTTATCCCGGTTGACAAAATTACCAATACAAAAGCACACTTATATTTGTGGGTTTTTACATGCATAACAAGGGCATTGTACACATTGATCCAGAATGAAGCTCGGGCATTGTTTTTCATCTGATTGAGAGTCACCCTTTCAAGTTGCTCCACTAGAACCCTGAAATTAAAAGATTGATTGCATGTTATGTGCACAGCAAACACCAAACGAGACAAAGATGATATTTAAACAATAAAAAGGAAGTTCACTGCATGCTTATGGCAAGACAACAGATATATATGTGTCTGCCAGTGGCTGCATATCAATTATGAAGTATAAGGGTGAAGGACGATCCATATGTTGACAAAAAAAATGTACATTAATAAAGGTCGAGACTTTATTTATGAGATAAGTTGAAAAAAAAAATACCAATTACATTGGATGGAGCATGATTTCATAGTTATGTTACTCAAAAAACAATTTCAGCACTGCAGTGGATATCCATCAATTGCTCTATAAATTAAAGCATGAGTTTCTGAGCATACATGTGCCAGGTAAACGCATGCATACAGACAGAGGCTGCAGTACCAAAAAGTAAATCCATCAAACTAAAAGATTACATGTTGGTTGAGATGCCTTTTCTTTACATTAGATATATTGTCAGCCTAAATATAACTCAGATTGCAAAATTAATGCCCAAAAAGAGTTCCCAAGGAAAATCCACAATTTATGTAGAGACAGGATGAACCTCCCTACTTTTCCTCCAAGTGCTTATTCTTTCTTTTCTTCAATTTTATCTCCATTTTTTTTCTTTGTCCTTCTTGTTTTAAAATTAAATTTATGTATAGTAGTGATGGCATAAGATGCAAAGTTTACCTATAGTTATTGATGGCATAAGATGCACGGGAGAACTGATTTTTATCAGTTAACACCCAAGATTTTTGAACTATGGATTTGCAAGACCAATCTCGATCCTCACCATGTCGGGGTAGTACAACATTAGTGGATGACCTTGACAATATAGGTGATCTTTTTTTCCCATGAGTCACAGATGCTGAGCTACGGAGCCAGCAATAAACCGCAGCCATACACCTGACCATATCCTCGGACAATTTGATCGGGCACTGGTAGAGATGATCTTTCAGAGTTCGCAACGAAGTTTTCTCCATCGCTGAAATCTTTTCATGAGCCTGAGAAATTACATAGATAAAAGGGGTTGAATGATCAACCGGCATGCTGAAGTTAAACCTCAAGCTACTGCATAAAAAAGGATCACTAAAAGAAGGTTGTTACCATTTTGAAATCCAAGTATATGTACTTACTATGGAAACCAAAAGGGGGAAAGGAAAAAGTTGAAAAACTTTAAATGACCTTTGAAGAGAGTCACAGTTTTGGTTTCGTAATAAGAGAAACCAACCAAAATGCAATTTTATTATAGACCATGCAAGAACGGAACCTTTTGGAAGCTTATTCTAAACTGCAGCCTGTTTCACAGTTCCATCTTGCTCAGCTGTTTATGAAAGAAAAATCATAGAAACTACTTGCATAAAAACATTTGCAGAAAGAAACCCAAGAATAGGCAAATATCCTACCTTAATCTGGTCAATAGAAGTGTCATCTAAATGGATGTCACTTTTTCCTATGAATAATGGAGCATCCCTAGCCTTGGAGGATCTTTTACTAGAATCGCTGATAGAAACTAGGGCTTGCAAATGTCTTAAAGGGAACTTTTTTGAGGAGCAGAAAGCACTTGATATAATACTTGGATGTTTCCTGGATGTATGCTTTGGATGGGCAGGAGAAGCCACGCTTGAACTTTGCTGAGAAGGAGCCCGACTTGCACAATGTTCAAAAATATTCCTGTATAAAGAGAGCACATGCTGCTCCCGATTAGCAACCTCTTCTTCAAGTAGCTCAATCTCAGCAATCAACTCCTTTGTCTGGCATCAAGCAGTGATTTGCAGGTTAGTCTAACCACTTCATGAGATATGCATAACAACATTTTGTTAGTATGTCAAGCCAACTTTGACATTGCGTCAATGCATTTTACAATTGTAGGATCGCTTCCTGATTAAGAATTTAACCTCTCAAAAGATAAAGTTACCTGAGTAGAAAAATGCCTATGTCCAGGAGACAAAGTGCTAGAAACTCGGCCCATTGCTCTCTCAAGCATCATGCGCATGGACTTCTCCTGCTGCAACTTTAATTGCAGCAGCTCAATCTGCAAGTCAGTATTGTAGATAAAATCAGACGAAACCTGTATATTAAAACAAGGAAAGCAGTTCGGGTACTTACATCTTTTTCCAAGGAGGCTCGATGGTTTGATGAAGTATTATTGTTTGTACAAGTAAGATCGTCATGGACAGGACTTTGTGTCCTATAAGCCCTTGTTGGAAGAGATGGCATCTGTTGCATTTAGGAGAGAAAATTGGAAATGAGTTATCTCATTTCTAACCTTGCCAAGGGTTTCAAGTAAAAAAGCATGACATGAAACCAAATACAAATTTGACATGGGCGAAAACTTGTTGCCTCACGTATGTTCCATTCTGGTCCTTCTTAGCAGAACGCAAAATTCTATCTCTTGAAGCCTCCAAGTTCTTTTCAGATGCACTAAAAAGGAAAAAGAAAAGTCTGAGGATTAAGAAAAGACAGATGAATCTAATGTTTGCAATATTTGGACCAACTTGCAAGGGAGAATCATAAATTCTCATTAACCGAGACTCGAACTGTTGAATTGGTTGCAGATATAATTTTTCTACCAAATAAACACCGTTGACTAGCATATTACCATCAAATCATATCTCCATAACTCTTACATCAAAATAAAGAATTTTTGAAACTTGCATTTGAGAAGAATAAGAACAAGAGTAAGATCTAATTAGGGGATAGTTAGCATCTATCTTGAAGCTGTTCCAACTGTAAATTTTCATCACCTGGAAACAATGACTTGATTATCTTTTAAAGAGACCTAAAACTGATATATATATATATATATATATATATATATATATATATATATATATATATATATATATATACACACACACATACACGTATGCAGATAAATTGAGAGAGGAAGCCAACCACCCAATTCAAAAGGCAGAAAAAGAAAATGAATTAGTGCAACAAATCAACATAATAATACCACATATACATGTAAAAGAAATTGGTGAAAATGCAGGTAACAGAAAAGGGCAAAACTAGAACTTCAAAACTCCAAAATGACTTACATATTAGTCAATGCTTTCCCAATTTAAATCAACAAATCATTGACAAAAATAAGTAATTATAAGACCAAAAAGCAACAACAAGAATTCCAAATTCCATACATGAAATATACCTCCTAGAACGTCTGTGTTGGGCATGAGTTTGTGAAGGTGGAAAAGAAATCCCATTCTCTCTCTTCTTATGACAATCATCAATCTCATCTACATTGAAACCATCCATTTCACTTTTCCTCATAAACACAGCAGACACAGTAGCAGAGTACCTAACTCTCACATTCTTTAACCATAGACTGATATTAAAGACATCACACAATTCACAAAATAAGTATCAAAACCAGCTTTAAATACCAGTGTAAAGAAACCCAAAAGAAATTAAGAACCAGTGCTAAATAAAGTGAGAGAAGTCTTAAATGGGTATGTTATAAATAATTGAGTTGAGAGATAGATTTTGGAAGCATATTTGAAAAAGGAACGGTTGGTTAGAGAAATAGAAAGTCAGGACTTGGGAGTTTTCCGCAATGAAACGGGACCATGCTGCTTGAGAATTAAATTGCACAGCTTTTTGGTTGTTGGTGCATTCAATGCGAGAATTTATTTCCTCTGATAAATCTTTCTCACTCTATCTACAGGGAAAGTGAGTAGATTTTTGAAATGAAACTTTGTCCATTCTCTACCTGAACTGAAAGTACCCGCCAGAATTGAGGATTCTAATGCACGGCACAATGGATTTAATCCGGTGCAGCATACTTTTGATCCAGCGGCTAAATCTGCGCGCACGTGGACGCACCATATCCGAACTCGCTAAATAGACTGCTAGTTCGAAAAAAAAAAGTAATTACTAAGAAAAAAAATTACTGTATAAATTTCAAGTAGTTGTAAGTTTCAGATCGATTATTATTTATTAATTTTTTGAGTTGGAGATGATTTTAATTTTATAAATAAATTGAACTGATAATCAACAGGCATGCAAGTTTGCATATATACATGCTTAATCTAATGGTCAAATTTTGTTCCGAATTGTTAAATTTTAAGCATTAAATTCAAGTTTAAATACTGTATTAAGACGGTTAAATTCAGTGTGTATTTTAATCAAAACCCGCATTTGGTAATATGGCAAACAAATGTGGAATCTAGAAAAGGATGCTGAAAATTAATCATAAACTTACATTGATTTATCCCCTTCTGTATTTTTTTTTTTTTTTTCAAATATCATCCCCACAATTGTCTATGGTATGCAAAACATATGTTTATCGGGTTGCTCTTCTATCACCTTTATGGTCTTGACCTGAATGGAATCGGTTGGGGTTTTGTTTTTCTAAGAGTCAGTTTGGTAAAACTTATGAAAACAGTTTTTTCAATTGAAAAAAATTGTATTCCAAAAAGCTATATATCGAAAAATAGGTAACTGTTTGGTAAATAAAATTCAAAATAATTTATAAAATTTCAAACAGTTGTCAACTGTTTGGTAAATGATATGATTAAAAATGACTTTTTAGAATAAAAAAATAAAAAATGATAATTTTGAGTGATAGGATAAGAGAAAAAACAAAAAAAAAGATTATATTAAATATAATTGTTATTATAAAATAAAATAAGAGATATTTTTGTTTAAAAAAAATATTAAATCTGCTGATTTTAAAAGCTGAAAATCAGCTTTTCTGAAAATTTTCAATTTCTACCTTTTTGTAATATAAGATTTTTTCACTTTTTAGAAAATTAATTTTTTTAAAATCAGTATTTACCAAATACTTATTTTTGTCCCATAATCAGCTTTTTATCCTTTGAAAAGTTATGTCAAATGGGGCCTAAGCTTGATTACTTTGGGCCTTTTCGGGCTACTAATGAAGCCCATTTAACACTTGTACCAATCTATGATTATATAATGAATGATTAAAGTTTTCTTTTTAATTTCTATACATTATTTGTTAAGAGATGCTATAATTTTCGTAATACAATATATATAACAGTAATAAAACATGCTTAGCTAGCCGAAATTAATAGAGCATATTATTAGATTTTCCTAGATATTCTTTTTTAATAGTAATTTCGCAAAATAGTTATGCTTTCCAAAGAAATCAGTAAATGTTCATAATTATAGTAATGCTAACTTCATAATAGTTAAGCAATTTTTTTTTAGCAATAGTGAAACCTAACTCACCAACATCCATCTAATTCTAATATATTATCAAAGCATAAAAGATTAAGAGCGTGTTCGGTATTACTTTTAAAAGGGTAAAAAGCTGATTATAAGATAAAGATATATATTTGATAAATGTTAATTTTAAAAAAATTAATTTTTTGAAGAGTAAAAAAACTTTTTATTAAAAAAATTATAAATAAAAACTTATCAAAAAATCTGAATTTTAACTTTCTGGAAAGCATGTTTATTTTAGCTTTTAAATAAAAATACTATTTATTTTATTTATTAATTACAAATAAAACTAGCTATAAAAACTAATTAAAAATAGAAAAAAAAAAGTCAGCCCTTGTCTCTCTCTCTCATTTGGTTTTGGCGGCTCCTCTCCAAATAAGATAAACTCCATAACTATTCATCTTTCATTTTATTTGTAATATTTTTATTGAATTTATCTGAATTTATTCTTGTTGCTGATAATTTATTGCTGGATTTATTCGTTTTAACATTGCTTTTCAACTTTTCCTCTCTCTTGTTTAAGTAACCCCTTGTTTGGATGGGAGTAAATCCAATTTACCTTAATGAGAGGAAAAGAGAAGAAATGGGAGTAATAGAAATTAAATTTCTCTCATTTTCAATTCCATCGTTTGGTTACTCATAAATTTTCTTTCATTTTCTTCCTTGCATTTCACTATTCATCATCTTCTTCATCTCCTTCACTGTTGGCGTCTTCTTTCTCGCTTCACCATTCTTTTTCTTCTTTCTCCTTTTGTTTTCTATGAGAATTGCTCCCTATTAATTTTTACTTCATCTTCTCCATCACTATCTTTTTTTTGTCCAGAAATTTCTTCGTTCTTTATCTCCGATTGCCTTTTTACCCTTCATCTTCGTTCTTCACCTTCGTTTTTTTAGTTATTCATTCAACTCATTTCCTATTTTCTCTGCTTTCTCTCCAAATCGGGAGGAAATAATTTAGGAGATTGAGAGAAAATTAGGAAATTCAATTTTCCTCCATTTACTCTCAATTACTCTCCTATTTTTCAAGCCAAACGGTGGAAGTAGGTTGAATTTCACTTACTTTCCTCTCAATAACCCTCACTTCCAATGATCCAAACAAAGCCTAAACGTTGTTGGAAAAATAACGCTTCTAATAAATACGAAATAAATCGGAAGAAATTAAAATAAGAATCACAATATAATAAATTATAATGAAAAACTTTAAATCGGAAAAAAAAAACACTTGTTGTCTGAAAACAATCAAGAAAATTTCACTAAATGTTTGAACAATTTTTACATTCACTCACTCTAATATTTTCTCACACACCCAATAAATTACAAACACAAGAGAATTTTTCCACAAATTCTCTAAGTTTCAAAAGTTACAAACAATTTTTCATTGAATTTTGGAATCCAATTATTATTTGAAGAACAAGCTCCTGCCTTATATAGGCAGGAGACTTCGTGTGGCCAGTTAAATATTTGCTGGCCAAAAATCCAGCTAATAGCCAGCAAATTTTGATTTTCCTCCTTAGCTAATGGCCAGCAAATTTTGACTTTTTTTTTCTTCTTTTTTTAAAAAAAAATTAATACAACAATTTTCACCTAGATTTAAAAAAAAAAAAAGAAATAACTATCATCGCTTATATTGACGAAATAATTATCTACAACTGATAATCAAAAATGCATACTCCACCATACAAAATATTTCACTTAAAATTAAGAAATTTTAAGTCATTAATCATTTGGCAATATATCGAACAAAATTGTTGAAATTATGGTGCAACTATCATACTTGATTTTTCCGAGAGTTCCTCAACCATCGACATAAATCTATCTCACACCTTACATCTTGATCAAGCCAATGCTCGTATAGAAAACCCGCTAATGGTAACACATCCTCTATCATGGCAATTTGTGGAGACTAGCGGCATGCCATGAGAATGTCTATACTTTTTTAGAGAGCATCCCCAAAATCTATCTCACCCGAAGTAGACACACTGTTAGCTTCACCAACGGAATTAAATTTTGAGTTGTCAGCTCCACGTTTATCATCCAACGCCTTGTGTAACCTAAATTGAATCAACAAATCCTTAACTTGAGTTTGCCACAAGCCAAAATTAATTCTTCTGTCAAATTTTTTCACCTCAAACCTTATGCCTGACATCTTGGAACACGCGAACAGTACCCAGTTACAGTATCATGCAAATTTTGAATGCAAAATTTATACTTTGAACTAGGGGTGTACACAGTTCGATCATTTACAAATTTTCGTATTGTATTGAAATTTCAGTTTTTATAAATTTCGGTATAATTCGATTCTTATTAATTTCGGTACGTTTCTTATAATTTTCGGTACAGTTCAGTTCATTTTTTCGGTTCTTTCGATACAAAATAAAACAAGATAATATAATACGGTACGTCGGATAATTTAATATTTTTAAAAATTTATAATATAAATATACACAATAATAAATATAAATATAATTAAAATATTTCAACAAGTAAATACAATTTTGCATTCAATTTATTTTGTTTAAATTTAATGTTATTTTGTTGATTTAATGTAGGTTTTTCTTATATTTTTGCATTTATTTTGAATTATTATGTTCATGTGTTAATTATGTATTTTTATGTTAGATTTGGGTGACTTAGATAAATTTGTAAGTTAAAATTGCTTAAGGGGACAAAAGCTGACCAAAACTGGGACCAAAGTTACAACCAAAACAAGGTCCAATTTTGGTTAAGAGCAATTCTTAAGGAAAATTAACGGGAGAGGCAATGGCTTACCAAAGATAGGACAAAAGTTAAAACCAAAGCAAGCATCAACTTTGGTGGAGAGAAAGTAACTGACCAAAGCTGAGAGGAAACTGTTTCTTTAGTGTGTTTTAATGTTTTGTCACTCCTCTCATTTGTGTTTTTGTTAATTTTTTAAGCAATTTAACTGCAAAATTTTCTTGAATATTTCAAGTATAGAGTCCCATGTTAAATTCTATTAATCATAACCTAAAAATTTATAGGAGTTTCTGATTTTTGTTAAATTTTGCAACCTCAATTCTAGTGTTACTTCTTTTTACTATTGCGTGTAATCGTTTGAACATGTAATTTAGAAATTCCTTTATTTTTAGAAAATTTTGTTTGATTTTGAGACTTTAAAGAAGTTAACTTTGTACTAAAATTTTAATAAGGTTTTACTTTCATTCAAATCCATGTCTAATGTATGAATTTTGAGATACTCTTTTGAAATCATCAATTACTAGGGAAATACATTTTATGTACTCCTTTGAGATTACTGGTTACTGAGAAAATACATTTATTTGTACCTCTTTGAGACCATCAGTTACTGGAGAGATACATACAAGTACCTCTTTGAGATTGATTGGTTACTGGGGAATTATCTGAAATACTTAAATCTGTTTCACTCAAGTTTGCTTATCAAAGGTTCAAATATATAACAAAAAAGTGAATGAAAGTTGTGAAAAAAGAATGATAAGTATTCCTTGTTTAATTTGAGTAAGGAGTTAATCTTCAATCTTAGTTTCTTTAACTAGCATTATTTTCTTTAAATTTTAGATATTTGTGAATTTATGTTCATTTGGTTGCATGATCAAATTAGTAGGAATTGAAAATGCTTATTGAGGTTTGCATCTTAGTGTTAGAACATTGAAACTCTTATTTATTTTGGTTATGATTTTTGTGAGTTTGTATGATCTATTATATTTGAATTTGTTGAGAAATTTTCTTTCTTTTTGCTTGAGGACAAGCAAAAGCTCAAGTGTGGAGGAGTTGTTAGTATGTGATTTTATAGTATTTTTATGATGTTTTTGTTTAAGTTTAATGGTATTGTTAATTTAATGTATGTTTTTCTTATGTTTTTGCATTTATTTTGAATTATTATGTTCATGTGTTAATTTTGTGTTAGATTTTGGTGACTTAAATAAATTTGTAAGTTGAAATTGCTTAAGGAGACAGAAGCTAACCAAAGCTGGGACTAAAGTTATAACCAAAAAAAGGTCCAGCTTTGGTTAAGAGCAATTCTTGAGGAAAATTAACGGGAGAGGCAATGGCTTACCAAAGATGGGACAAAATCTAGAACCAAAGCAAGCATCAGCTTTGGTGGAGTGAAAGTAACTGGCCAAAGCAAGACCTAGCTTTGGTCCGTGATCTAATGTGTTTTTAACTCTTTTTTTGACATATTTCTTTTTCTAAATGAACTCTTAAGAGGAACGGCTACACTTATAAAAGAAAACACATCTCTTAACCTAATTTGAGAGGAGAAAAACACATCGAAAAACATAACAACTGAAGATTACGGCAACAGAAGAAGAAGATCAAAGAAAGAGGAACAACAAGACGCAGACAAAGGAAGCACGATTTGCTGTAGCCAACTTCAAATCCTGTTCTTCTTCTTCTTCTCTGTTCTATCTTTTATTGTGTTCTTATTTTCTCTGTTTTATTTTCTTTTGCTGTTATGATGAATTTGATAAATTTTGGTTTTGTTTTGAATTTTAATATCATTATGAACTAAATTCCATAGTTAGGGTTATGGTGGATCTTAACTTTGAGATTATGTAATTTATTTTGGGTTTTATGCATAAGATTGATTTTAGGGTTTGAGATTATGTTTTTATTGAGATTAATGCTTGTTGAAATTGATCAAATAGAAATGAAGCTAATCAGTTAATTTACTTGACCAATTGAATTAATTGGTGGATCAAATGAAACATAACCTGCATTAAAAATATTAATGATCAAACTTATTTTTGTCCTTATGGTTTTTGATTTTTAATCAAGGTTTTTCCATTTAACTTAGTGCTTTCTAATTTTAGTTTTTTTACTTGATCAATTGAAAGAATTAAATTGAGATTAGGATTAAAATATCATGATTATTGAATTTTGATTAATTTAGGAAAAAATCACCATCTCATGTGAATTATCATTCTTTTGCATAAAAATCTAAAAAATTGCATAGTTAAAAAGTTAAGTAAAACCCAAGTCCTAATATTCCTCATAATTGTTAATTCTCTTTTAAAATTAGTGTTAGATTATTTAGTCATTTGTTAGCATAATTTAACTTAGTTTCATATTCAAACATTGTCTGTCTAAATAATATAAGTATTCGAGAATTTTAGTAATTATTAGGTTGTTCCCTGAAGACGATATTCTGGACTCATTATCTTTTACTACTTGCACGATAGAGTACACTTGCTCTTAAATTTAGTTTCGTTTGCCCGTGTCATTCATGAAAAGAAAACAATATCTTATAGCAATTGTCACTCTAGATAAAATTTTAAATTAAGGACAAACTGCTTCAATAATTTTCCTCTAGCGACTAGCAGTGGCTAACGGAAGAGGCAACAGTGGACTAGTTGCCAAGAAGAAAAATGCAGCCAAGCTGTTATCCCTCTAAACAGAGTTTGACGAAAAATAAGAAAGAAAAATAGAAGAAAGAGCCGATGAATGGCAGCTGTAGTCGGAGGGGGCGGAGATGATAGTGGCGGCGACGGGAAGGAAGAAACACAAGTATAGGCTAGAACCAACGAGAAAGATAGGGAAAATTGTGGACCTGGACATGATTTCGAGACAAAGAATGAAGAGGCAGACACGATTTAGTTTTTTTTTTCTTATATATATATATATATACATAATGAAATATAAAATCGGTCGGATTCCCTTCAAATATTTTAATAATAATTGTATATAATTATATTATTAAAATACATCTTCAATAACTCACATAAATATTGTGCTAAATACATATAAGTATTAGTTGAGTAATGCTAAAAATAAAAAAAAATTAAAATTTTATTATAAAAAATTATGTATAATTTCATTTTTAATTTACATATTCATAGAGGTATTGTGATAAAAATATATGAGTATTAGTTGAGTGACACTAAAAGCAAATGAAATTAATTAATAAAGTGATTATATAATAAATTATTTAGTTATATATAATTACATTATTAAAATAAATCATCAATTATTCAAATAGATATTGTGTCAAAAATAGATAAATACTAATTGAATGACTCTAAATATAAATGAAATTAATTGATAAGTTAGTTATATATACAGTTTCGGCTAATTATATGGTTAAAATCCATCCACATATATTATTTTTGCTCAATTATTATACTCAATTTCACTGAATTTGGCTTAACAGTTAAAAGACTATTAATTAATATTATAGTCAGTAGTTATAAGGGTGAATGTAAAAGTAACACTAAAAGTAAATAAAATTAATTGGTAAAGTGATTATGTATATAAATATTTGTACAAAAAGAAAAATTAAATAGTAGTTGAGTGACATTAAAATTAAATTAAATTAAACTTGAATTAGTAAAATTTAATTATATATAATTAAATTATTAATTTACAACTCAATTACTCATATAACTATTGTGTCAAAATAAATAAGTACTAGTTGAGTGATACTAAAAACAAATAAAATTAATTGATAAGGTGATTATATATTTATATAATTACATGAATTGAATTGGTAAATTTCATTATATATAATAATTATATATCATTATATTATTAATTTATATGCTCAATAACTCATATAGGTATTGTGCAAAAAATATATGAGTACTAATTGAGTGATACTAAGAATAAATGAAGTTAATTGTTAAGGTGATTATATACTTATATAGTTATATTAATTCGTAAAATTTAATTATGTATAATTAAATTATTAACTTACAATTCAATTACCTATATAGGTATTGTATTAAAATAAATAAATACTAGTTGAGTGATATTAAAAATAAATAAAAATAATTTATTAAGCTAATTATATACTCATATAATTACATTATTTAGTAAAATTTTATTGATATAATAATTATATTTGTGTGTGTATATAAATATTTGTACAAAATAAAAAATTATTTGGTAGTTGAGTGACACTAAACGTAAATTAAATTAAACACAACTTATTTTAATTGCACATTCATATAGATATGATAATTAAATTTATCTTATTAATAATCAAAATATTTATTTTAATTTATTAACTATTTATTATATTAATTTCGTGCATTAAAATATTTAATACAAATAATTATGAAGTTAAATTTATATATTAACTATACAATAGAAATTATAAATAATATTTATATACGAATTGCTAGTATTATATATAATAATTAATAAATATCGGTTATTTCAGTCCAATTTGGTTAAAAACAGTTCGGTACGGTTTTCGATTCGGTTCCAGTAGAATTCGGTTCGGTTCTAGTCAAAAAATCAACAGTACAATTCGGTTCAGTTCTAGTAAAAAAAGTCAACAGTATAATTCGGTTTTAGATTTTTTTTTTTCGGTACTTCGGTTCGGTACAAGAAGATTCAGAACCGTGTACACCCCTACTTTGAACAGTACTACTATTAACCAAATTATGAGTCGTATGGAAAAATTTCTTATATTTTTCTCTTCTCAACAATATAAGTATTTCTCCAAAATTCCCTACTTTCCCGGACAGTAGTACTGATGCAGTGTGAAAAAATAGCCGAATCAAGACTCTGATATCATTTGTCCGAAAACAACTAAAAAAATTTAACTAAGTGTTTAAACAATTTTTATATTCACTCGCTTTATTTTTTTCTTACACACCCAATAAATTACAAACTCAAGATAATTTTTTCACAAATTATATAAGTTTCAAATATTACAAACAAGTTTTTATTGGACTTTTGGATCCAAGGCAGGACTCCGTGTGGCCAGTTAAAGATTTGTTGGCCACCAATAAATATTTGCTGGCCAAAAACTCAGCTAATAGCCAACAAATTTTGACTTTCCTCCTTAGCTAATGGCCAGCAAATTTTGACTTTCTTTTTTTTTCTTCATTTTTTTTAAATCTAATACAACAAATGTGATTATTAATCTTTCTTTTTATTTGTTATTGATAAAGTCGGAATTGTTTTTATCTGGAGAGGAAGAAAACGACCGATCGGGTGAGAGCGACCTGAAAAGAAGAATGCCTGGTCGGACCGGGCGTAAGCACTCCGAAACTTAAGTCAGCAACTTTAGAGAGAGAAAGCTTGTAGAGAGAGAGTGCTTAAGGTTCAATACCTGAGGCCATCGCTGGCTGGGCTATTTATAAGAGATGTTGGGAGGCACTTGAGTGCCTAGGAGGGGCTCTCTTGCCGTCAGAATAGGTATCCGGCGGAGTGACAGCGAGCAGGAGGTTGAGGTGAGCACTACCTTGTGTCAGGCGGCTGATGGGACGGGATGTCACGTCGTCCGATCGGTCCTCCTTTGGGCTTGTGCCTGTTTGCTTCGTCTTGTGGACCTTGGGCCTTGTCAATATTTGGGCCGACTCCATAGGCCTAAAGGCAGATGATATTTGCTGTGTTATCAGTTATATTTTATTGAATTTCTCTTGAATTTGTTCTTTTTACTTTTTAAATTATAAAATGCTATTTTCATAAGTTTTACCAAATTAACTTTAATTTCTGAATCACCGAATAAAAGATTTGAGAGGATGTGACCCAAAAATGAAAAGATATGCCTAAATCAAAACGTGAAACATATGGTTTGAAAAGAATTTGTCAAAGGTAGATAAAATGGTGCATCACAGCATGTGATGATTGAATGAATCATTGCACTCAATGAAAAATTTTGGAAAAAATCTCACATATGATAATTAAGGATATTAATAAAAATTTGCAATTGTGCTGATTTTTACTTTAAATGGTTTATCATTTCGAAATAATATTAAATTCACAATTGTTAGGTCCAACCATGTAAAGTAGGGTTGAGCATAATTCGATTATAATTGAATCAAGCGACCAAAATAAACAATACAGTTTGGTTATTAATTTTACAATAAAAATTCAATTATTTTGGTTCAGGCAAATTTTCAAGTGTAAAAATCGTAAAATAACCGAACCAACCAATTTTTTTTTAAATGACTAATGTTTATTATAAATTCAAATTGTCTAAAGTTTATGTTTATCTTAATGTTCCTGTTTTTTTTCCTCAAAATATAGTATTATTAATTTAAATTTTTTTTTGCTATATAATTTTAATGCTATATATTTGAACTAAATGACTCGTTTGTATTTATTTTTTCAATGAAATATCATTTTTATTATAAAATTCAAATTATATACAATTATGCTATTAATATTATAATTTTTTGAGTTTTGAATTATGTTAATTTTGTTTGTTTATAAAATTTATTTAAAATTGTAATGGATTTAGGTCTTATAAGTAAGTCTGATTTGAATATTTCAAACCGAATGGTTGTATGCTATTCAATTCGATTTTGATTCTCTATTTTAAAGATAATTTAGGATGTGTTAGGGGTGATTGTGGCTTTTGAATTTCTGTTTTTTTTTTCAAGAAGACAAAAAAAAAAAAAAAAAACTAAACTTGTTTGGTTGGTGTAAAAAGTTTCCGCTTTTATTAAATTAAATGGAAGTTATTTTATGAAATTCATAAAAATTCAAAATTGAGTTTTCATTTATACCTTTTTGAAATACTTTAATATTTTATTTCCTTTTTTTATTGAGCATGGCCTATTTAATTTTTTTAAAATATTTTTTAATTTTTTCATGGCATTTACGCTAGTAATTATTTTATTTTATTTTTTATAATGGATACTCATAAATAATTGATATTTACTAATAACAAAAAAACTAATTATTAACATAATAAATAGAAACTAAAAAATTATTTTTTGAATAAAAATTGATATTTCAATTAGTTTTGTGGAATTATGGGCTTGACATTTTAATATTTTTTTTAGTTATTCCAACAATATATATATATAAAATCAAATTCTAATTTCATACCTATTCATATTTTATGTTCACTTATAAAAGCCTTTTTTCTCAAACATGTTATTTTTTTATATTATATTGTATATACAAACTTATTTTATTAATTTTATACAAAATCTATCAAATTTATATATAATAACTTATTATAGCAAGCTCATGCCGGAAAAAATTGAATATTTATATTTGAATATTATTTTCAGTGATTTATAATATTAAAATTGATCTTTTTGAATATAATAAAATTTTATAATATACTATAATTATAACAGACTTTTAAAATATAAAATAATTTTAAAAAAATAGATAACTACGCATTGAAAACGGATTGTAGTTTTTAAAAAATTAAAAGTTAAAAATACATAACTATTCCGAACACACATTTAATTTTTATTTGTTTTAGTTTGGTTTTTTAATCGAACCGTGTAACGTACATCCTGATGTAAAGCTCATTCAATTATAATAAATAATCAGTCTTTCAAGGAGTCCCCTACATACATGTTAGTGGACAACATAATTTTATTTAAAAGCCTCCAGAATTAAGGTATATATAATATATGGATAAAGTTTGTTTTTTCTTTTTAATACATGTATAAACTTTTATTGCTCCAGCAGGGCCACCGAATTTTATTTTAAATGTTATCCTCAAACCATAAACGCATTGATGAAGGATGATCCATAAATACTCGCTGACTCATTTTCCAATTTTATAATACATAAAATTAGAGGTGACAAATTAGGCGGGTTGGGTGGATTTGGATTGGGTTATAAATGGAGGGACCGTAAATGGATGGGTCATAAATGGGCAAAAAAATATGAGTCAAATGTTCAAATGGATTTGACGGGTTGAATCGATCAATTAACTAAAAATTTTGATATGGTTTTGAAATTTTACTATTTTTTTTCATGTGATCTCGAGACTTCTATTCAGCTGTAATAATAATAAAAATTTGATAAAAATATTATAAGAATATGCAAATGGGTTAGGTAACCTAATTGGGCCGAGATGTAGGTCAATGTATTTGATTTTTATTTTTAATGAAAAATAGTACATAAAATACCTTTTCTTGTTTTTCTTTTAGTTAAATAAATAAATATCAAAATATGAATAGTTGGAGAAGCAAAAACAAAATATTGTTTTGAGTTATTTCTTTTGGTCCAATTTGCCTTTTAGAATTATTGTCATTATACTTGGATTAACTAAAAAAGACCCTCCCATCTATGACCATATTTTCATTTTATCTCCCACATTAAAAAAACTGCCCAAATCGATCTCAATATTTTATGATTTTTTAAATTCAACTATTCGTTAAGTTTTCTATCCAAAATCTAATGAAATTTAGTAACAAATTTTGAGCAATGGAGTCCGAAATCCATTGCTAAAAAATTTTAAAAATTAATTTTTTATTAAAAAAATTAAAATATTGAAATGATTTTATCAAATTAATATTTTATATTCTACAAATTAGAAAATATTCTTTTCCGAATTAAAAAATAAAAAAAAGGAACAAAAAATCTAATTATCTATAAAACCTATATTCTTAAAATATTTTTATTGATATAAAATTTTAAATATCATATCTTCGCACAATATTATTTGATTTTAATACCAATACAAAAATAAAAAAAATATAACACTAATTATAATATCTATAACTAAAAATATATAGATTTATTTAGAATATTAGTTATATATTAACTATATGGTCTAAATCTAAGAGTCATAAAAAATGTTATTTTTAATATTTTTATTTTTTAATTTGATTTTTTTATTTTAAAAATATTTTTGGCGACAAATTATGAAATCTGTCGCTATACTTTGTATTTAGCAACAGATATTCGTCCGTTGATAAAAAATCACTAAATGTTATTCCATTTGATTTTAAACAGAAAATTTAACGCATTATTGGATTTAAAAAGTTTTAAAAAATTGAAAATTGATCTGGTAGGTATTTTAATTTGAGGGCTAAAATGAAACTAAAATCATAGGTGTGAGAATTTTTATAATTAACCCAAATATTTATAATGTTTGATAGTTTGGTTGAGCTAATTTATAAATAGAATTTTATCATCTAAAACGTAATAATTAGATTTTTATTGTTTAAGAAACTTGCTAAGTTAGAACTGGAAAAAAAAATTGAAAATCTATTAAATCGATTTAAAAAATTGAGTGCTTAAATTTAAATTGATTAAAAATCTATCCAACCGATTAAAAATTTAAAATTAAAGATGTCTTTACATAAATGCTTAAATTTAAAGGGGAATATCGAGCACGAATTTCCATCTGCCAATTTCTTTATAAGAAATTAAACTTAAAAATAATTTAGTAATTACAATTTTTTTTTTTTTTTACATTGAAATTTTAAAATGATTATATAATTGTTTTAAAAGGCATGTAATCATGATGGAAAATATAAAAATTAAAAAAAAAATTGTATGGTATTGCCAGCTTGTACATCAATATAATGAAGAATAATTCATGATAAGAAACTTTGATTTATTTGCCAACATTCAATTAAAAATACTTAAATTATTTATTGGTATTTCTTTTTATGAAATTTAATTATAATTAAATTATATGCTGCACTTCTATTAAAAAAAAAAAAACACTTTGATTTTGATAAAAACTAAATATTAATCTTTGGCGCCAACGAAATCATCAATGAAAATTCCTTCAAATTGAAATACTCTTAAAAAAAAGGAACATTTAAGAGCATATAATAAATTAAATTAAAAACATGGAAAATGACATAAGGACTGAATGATTAATCCATTCTCTTGCAGCATATAATTAAATATAATAATATGTGGCCTATGTTTCATTAATTAGTAATTAAACAAATTGTCTTATGCTCATAATGAGATAATAAAAATAAGAGGCGGTTGGGTCGGCTCCCAATTGTACTGTGCCAAAGTCCCGTATGGGTCCCTTGGTCGGTGCCGGCAGCAATGCTCTTTTTTTTTTACAAAACCTAAATTCCTTTTGAAATAAGATAGGACTGGCAGAGGACTTATATATATATATATATATATATATATATATAAATGTATGTTAAAGCCATAATTGTAACTTGTAAGTCAGAGAAGTATAGTTTTAGGTAATTGAGGTGTATAAATTAAGCAGCAAAACATGTTGAAAATAGCATTCGGCAGCTTGGGAGACTCATTCAGTGTGGGTTCTCTTAAGTCTTACTTAGCAGAATTCATTGCCACTCTTCTTTTTGTTTTTGCTGGTGTTGGCTCTGCTATTGCTTATAGTAAGTTTCACTTTCTCTAAATTCTTTACTTATAACTCTTCACATTTAGAATTGTTTAATTTGCTGGTGTTGTATTTTGTTTTATAGGTAAGCTTACAACAGATGCAGCTCTAGACCCACCAGGGCTGGTTGCTGTGGCGGTGGCCCATGCTTTTGCTTTGTTTGTTGGGGTAGCAATTGCAGCCAACATCTCAGGTGGTCACTTAAATCCAGCCGTCACCTTTGGATTGGCTGTTGGTGGCAACATCACTATCCTAACTGGCTTTTTCTATTGGATTGCCCAATGCCTTGGCTCCATTGTAGCCTGCCTCCTCCTCCAATTCGTCACTAACGGCATGGTATATCAAAAATTATTATCTAAATAGAGTTTATGAACAGATTTATGTACTAATTAAGTTATAAACACGTAACACTCTAGTGATTTAAGTGATTTTTCATTGCATATAAATGATAATTTACATTTAAATTGATTTATAAATATGATCTATATCGATTATCTTGAACAACTAAGCATAAATATATAATTTCTGAAGATATTATATTTTGCAGAGTATTCCAACACATGGAGTAGCTTCAGGGATGAATGCTTTTGAAGGAGTAGTGATGGAGATTGTGATAACCTTTGCACTTGTGTACACGGTCTACGCCGCAGCAGCTGATCCTAAAAAGGGCTCTTTGGGAATTATTGCACCCATTGCAATTGGGTTCATAGTTGGTGCAAACATATTAGCTGCTGGCCCATTTAGCGGTGGCTCCATGAACCCGGCCCGATCATTCGGCCCGGCTGTGGTTAGCGGTGACTTTTCGGGTAATTGGATCTATTGGGTTGGCCCACTAATTGGTGGAGGATTGGCTGGGCTAGTATATGGTGGAATTTTTATTGGGTCGTATACCCCAGCCCCATCCTCTGATGAATACGCTTAGTTGGGGCTTTACTAGCTTTATGGTTTTGTGTCTTTGTTTTCTTGCTTTTGGGCTTTGATCTTGGGCTTGGGCTTGGACTTGACGAGCTTGTTTTTGGAAATAAGTAAAGTGTAAATAATAAGTTTGAATTTCAATTCTTGAAATCTTCTTGTTCATTGTTCTGATTTTAATTTTTAAATTATTGAATTTAACCTAAATGATAACCATGCAAATATTATTTGCAAAGAGATCCAATCAGTCGGTCCAAGACCCAATAACAGAGAGTAGCAGACGTGAGCTCTAAGGCAGCGCACACGCCCGATCGGCTGATGTGACCGTCAGTCCCATCAGCAAGACAGTGTCCATACTCATCACCTGCTGCTTGTCATTTCGCCGCACACCTACTCTAACTGCCAATTATCACATTTCAGGCACTCAAATTCATCTCAATTGTCTCTTATAAATAGCCCAACCAACAGTGACACCAGATATTAAATCTCTGAAATTTTACTTCTAAGCACTTTCTCTCTAAAAAAGCTACTAACTTAAGTTTCGGATTGCTTACGTCTGGTCCGACCGGGTATTTCTTGTAGAATTCGCTCACCCGATCGGGTCTTCCGCTACAAGCCAACCAGCTCTCATTTTTTTTCCTCGATAAAGTCATCCCGCGCTTTATCACTAAAGAAGATATCAATTAATTTATACTTGATATGGATATCATATCATTATATTTCATTAACTAAAGATCGATTCTGACAATTCCGTAAGCTCTACATTTGAATTCAATTCGATACACTCGCAATAAACATTAGCTCCAATTTAGCATATATATATCTATTTAATTAAACATTTTAAGAAGCAAATTTCAAAAAATAATTATTGATAAATCCAAATATGTCTTTATCTGTAGGAGAGAGGACGATCCGATCGGATGAGAGAAACCTGCAATAAGAGGAGCCCGGTCGGACCAGGCGTGAGCACTCCGAAGCTTAAGTTAGTAGCTTAGAGAGAAGATGTGCTTTTAAGAGATAATGTTGTGTATTTAATACCTGGTGCCATCGTTGGCTGGACTATTTATATGAGATGGTTGAGGGGCACTTGAGTGCCTGGGGAGTGATTACCGGCTGTCAGAGTAGGTATCCGGCGACATGACATGGAGCAGGTGATAGGCATGGGTGCTGCCTTGTGTCAGGCGGCTGAGATCATACCCCCTCAACACCGCCATCTCGAAGGCGCCCAAGGGGATCCTAAGGCCCGCATCCAGGCTACGAAGATGGCAAATGAACCATTCCCCATTGTCTTGACCAAAGGGTCCCTCCGTCACCGCCATTGATTCTGGGCAGGCTAACACCGCTATGTCTCCAGAAAGGCCATACTTGGAAGGAATTTCAGCTACCTCCCCGGCAGTTAGTCGAGAATGCAAATCGACGGCTGGTTTATTCTCATACCACTCCAAAAAACTTGTGTCCAATGCTGAGGCACTACTTGAGGCCATCTTCAACAAAAGTATGAAAGGAAGGCGCAACTCTCTTTTCTAAATGAAATGGGTGTGAGAAGGAAAAGGAAAATCGCAAAGAAAGCAAAAAGAAAAGTTACTTACTTGATGAAAAAGACTTGAAGGATTTCGAAGAAGAGGTAAAGAGTAGTTGCAGAAATCTGGGAATCAAAGGAAGATTTTGGCAGAGCTTCGCTAGGGATTTCAAAAGTAAACAAGGAATGATTCACAAAGTCCTCTATTTATAGACGGAAGTTTCTCAAAAATGCCAAACGACGCGCCATTCAGAAAGCGCCACGTGTCAAAGGACATTATGTCTCTGCGAAGAACGAAGCGTCGCCCTCGGTACACTCACAACATTAAAGGAAAACAGCTGTCTCAGCAGGCGCGTCGCTTCAGAAAAAGCGCCTCCTAAATTCAAAATCGCGCATCAGTACGCGTCCTCGGATCGGGAATTTCCAGAGCCGACCCCATCCGAACGGACCATGCAAAGGCAAATCCATGCCCGATCGGACCTGTTGAGGGGGGACAAGTGATAACACAGCAAATATCATTTGCCTTAAGGCCCATTCAGTCGGCCCACTTAACTAGCAGGGCCCAAAGCCCATCAGCAAAAGGTATCAGACACGAGCTCCTAGGCGATGCACATGCCCGATCGGCTGATGTGAATGGGCCGTGCACATGCCCTGCCAGTTAAGTGGGCCGACTGAATGGGCCTTAAGGCAAATGATATTTGCTGTGTTATCACTTGTCCCCCCTCAACAGGTCCGATCGGGCATGGATTTGCCTTTGCATGGTCCGTTCGGATGGGGTCGGCTCTGGAAATTCCCGATCCGAGGACGCGTACTGATGCGCGATTTTGAATTTAGGAGGCGCTTTTTCTGAAGCGACGCGCCTGCTGAGACAGCTGTTTTCCTTTAATGTTGTGAGTGTACCGAGGGCGACGCTTCGTTCTTTGCAGAGACATAATGTCCTTTGACACGTGGCGCTTTCTGAATGGTTCGTCGTTTGGCATTTTTGAGAAACTTCCGTCTATAAATAGAGGACTTTGTGAATCATTCCTTGTTTACTTTTGAAATCCCTAGCGAAGCTCTGCCAAAATCTTTCTTTGATTCCCAGATTTCTGCAACTACTCTTTACCTCTTCTTCGAAATCCTTCAAGTCTTTTTCATCAAGTAAGTAACTTTTCTTTTTGCTTTCTTTGCGATTTTCCTTTTCCTTCTCACACCCATTTCATTTAGAAAAGAGAGTTGCGCCTTCCTTTCATACTTTTGTTGAAGATGGCCTCAAGTAGTGCCTCAGCATTGGACACAAGTTTTTTGGAGTGGTATGAGAATAAACCAGCCGTCGATTTGCATTCTCGACTAACTGCCGGGGAGGTAGCTGAAATTCCTTCCAAGTATGGCCTTTCTGGAGACATAGCGGTGTTAGCCTGCCCAGAATCAATGGCGGTGACGGAGGGACCCTTTGGTCAAGACAATGGGGAATGGTTCATTTGCCATCTTCGTAGCCTGGATGCGGGCCTTAGGATCCCCTTGGGCGCCTTCGAGATGGCGGTGTTGAGGGGGTATGATCTCGCCCCTAACCAACTACATCCGAACGGTTGGAGATCGGTGGCGTGCTTCAGAATTCTTTGCATAACCGAATCGGTAGCGCCAACTCTGGAGCTGTTCACTCACTTCTTCTACATCTCGTGTCGGAGCGACGGAACGGAATATTTCTTTACAAGTCGCCCAAAGAGGAAATTGATGATCGTCCCCACCTCTATGAAAGGGTACAAAGAACTGTATTTCCTGATGGGGAGGAAAGGTGGATTTGGGGTGCGCCTCACCCGATCGGTCAGGGTCAAGGCTCTGAATGACCTAGCCGTCGGTCAGCCTTCGTACGAGCAGGACATTAAAACGTTAATGACCGCCGTCTCCAGAAATGGGAAACCCTTCGAGTCCAGCTTGCTCTTGACTACCCTGTTCGGGTCTTCCAGTTCTGAAGGCGCTGAGGATGTAGAACGTGAGCATTAGGGCCGTGAAGAAAACATTGCCATTATGCATCATAATGCATTGCATTTTATTTATGCTTTGTGAAGGTAATTTGTGTACGAAAAAACTTATCTGGCTTATTATTTTTTGTTGTGCAGCTGAGATGGCTGGTGGGAGTGAGGCCTCCAGGCAACTTGGCGATCGGATCCGCCAAAAACGTGAGGCAGAGAAGAAGGCCCAGGAGCAGAGGAAAAGGAGGAAGTTGGTCCCGTCTTCCGAGCTTCAAGCTTCCAAGGGGGCGGTCGGTGCTTCTACGACTACTCCGGCCATCGCTGCTGTACCAATCTCGTCGGCGCCCCCAGCTGCTATTACTGCGCCTGCTTCCACTGCTGCCGTTCCAACGACTGTTCTTCGAGGAGAGGCCCCTGCTCGGCCGTTACGCCGCCGTCGCCACACACTCCGGGACGAGTCGGACGAAGATGATCAGCCGATCGGTCCAACTATCCGAGAGGCGGAAGAGGCTGCCAAGAAGAAGGCAGAGGAGGCGGCCAAAAAGAGGGCCGCTGAGCTAATCGCCGAATCGGATGCACGGCTTGCGGCCAGAGGCAAAGCTGTGCAGCACGGCGAGTCTCCAAGGCGCTCGTCCGATCGGAGGATCGTCCCTATGAAGGAAGTCCTGAGAGAGAACTTCGGCGACGACTGGTCGGTGGGCCAGGTAGCAAATTACATTTGCCATGGTCTTCTCCGGGAGGACGATCATCGGGACGCTGGCGACGCCAGTCAGCTCACCAGGGAAGCCCAAGCTATCGGCCAGCAGCTGATAGATGTAAGTATTTTACTGACTGTTTTCTGGTGCTTGTTTACACCTTTGTGCCTGAGTCTTTTGGTTTTGATTCTGCGTAGGCTGCCAGGAGGACACAGCGGCTGCACATGATGGCCCATGTGTGGAAGGGGAGGGCCGAGTCAGGCGCCGTGGCCAAGGCGGAGGCGAATACACGTTGTGAAGCAGCTAAGAAAGAAGCCTCCGACCTTCGAGCTGAGGTGGCCAAGCTGGAGGAGCGATACGCTGCTTCTCAGTCGGAGACTGTAGCCTTGAGGAAGGAGGCTCATCAGAGTGCTCAGGATCTGAAGGCTCGGCAGAGCGAGGCCGACAGGCTGAAGGGCGAAGTTGCCCGTCTATCTGCGGAGGGTGCGCAGTTGCGGCGGTTCGAGGCGGATGCAACCCGGCTGGATGCCGAGTGCAAAGAGTTGGCCGCCGAGAATGCCAGACTGAAGGCAGAGGGCGGGCAGCTTCGAGAGGAGGTGGAGTCCTTGAAGAAGTCGGCAGGAGAGAGTGAGGCTTCCTACACGAAGATTCTTGAAATGGAACTTGCCAACCAGAAGGAGCGCCTGATCGATGAGTTGGCAGACACTCAGGTGGAGTTGTTGTCTCGGCTAGTCCACGAAGCTGGGCGGCGCTTCCCCGGGGTTGATTTGTCGTGGATGGACGATCCGGCATCACTGCCTGCTCCTCCAAATGATGATGATGATGAAGGCGCTCCCGAGGGGGAAGTCACTGAGAGAGCTTCTGTAGAAGGCCCTTCATTTCTGGAGACTATTCCAGAGGTTCCCTCCGAAGTGGAGCCTGTGGCGCCTTCAGATTCTGGAGCTGGAGAGGAAGTTCCTTCTGTGCCCGAAGTCGAGCTAGTGGCGCCCTCTTCTGTTGAGCCTGTCTCTGAAGGGGGGGCAGTATCTGTGCCGCCAGCTGCCGACCCTTCTCAAGCCACCGCCAATCCGATTGCTGAAGAGGTCATTGACCCTCCTGGCGAAGTGGAGGTTGTAAATATAGATAGTTAGTCTAGAAATTTAGATCAGCTTTACTTTTCTTCCTGTTTTCTTTCTTTGTAAGAATTCTTTACAAACTGTAAAGTGAATACATTTCGTATTAAAGAAATTGCATATTTTTGCAAATCAACGTATACATAAGATTGTACTAAAAAAATATTGCAATATGATCGAGCTAATTAGAACTCGTAATTAAAATTTGCATTAAATTTCATAAGTACTTCCTGAATTCGAATAGCGTCGAAGCTAAGTGACCGATCGGGTCAGTCTTGGCTTTTTTAGATCATTTTGCTGAGTGATACTCATAAAGCTGCATAAGGGTTGCATAGTTGAGCTATATGATACTCATAGAATCGCATAGTTATTGCGAAATCGAGTTGAGTGATACTCGTAGAACTGCATGAGAATTGCATAGACGAAAATACTCGTAATATTGCATAACAATTGCATAACCGAGCGAGAGAGGTTAGATCCTCTATAATAGGGATAATACTCGGGGAGGTAAGATCCTCCATTACGTTAGATTCGCTTTTGTAGCTTGAGACGGGCATCAAGCCTAATCGTAGAACGCTAAATTATGCATTAATTGAACGAATATGAAAGAATGAACCTTTTTATTAATCAGGCAATTGCCAGGTTCTGATACATTATAAGACATGGTACTTCTTGAGTACTTCAACATTCCAGCTTCTGGGGACCTCTCGCCCTTCAATAGTTCGGAGCCTATAAGTGCTCGGGCTTAGGACTTTAGATACCTCATAGGGCCCTTCCCAATTTGGCATTAGTTTCCCCACTCCGGCGTTTCCCGAGCCCAGTTCTGCCTTTCTGAGTACCAGATCGCCAACATTGAAGGTTCTAGACCTTACTTTAGCATTGTGGTATCTGGCTACTCTTTGTTTATAGGCAGCGATCCTGGCGTAGGCGTCTTCCCTCTTTTCTTCGATGAGATCTAAGTCTTGGAATCTCTCTTGAGTGTTCATCCGCTCGGAGTAGAGAGCCGATCGGTAAGAGGGGAGGCCGACCTCCACAGGAATCATTGCTTCGGAGCCGTAAACAAGAGAAAATGGCGTCTGATGAGTGCCTGTCCTGGGGGACGTTCTATATGTCCACAGGACACTCTGCAGTTCTTCAGTCCAGTTGCCTTTGGCTTGACCCAGTCGCTTCTTCAATCCCTCCAAGATGGTCCGATTGGAGACCTCAGTCATTCCGTTGCTTTGGGGATGAGCGACAGATGTGAACTTCATTTTGATGTTCAAGCCTTGGCAAAAGTTCCTGAAGATGGAGCTGTCGAACTGCTTGCCGTTAACTGCAATAAAAACATTAGGTAAGCCATACCTGCAGATGATGTTCTTCCATGTAAAGCTCTTGACTCTCTCGGCTGTGATGGTGGCTACCGGCTCGGCCTCAATCCACTTGGAGAAGTGGTCTACTGCCACTATGAGGAACTTCATCTGCTTTTTGCCTTGGGGAAAAGGTCCCAAGATGTCCATCCCCCATTGGTCGAATGGCCATGCAATTCCGATCGGCTGTTGGTCTGCTCCATGCTGCCTTATGATCCTGCCATGAATTTGGCATTGCGGGCATATCCTTACTTTCTCCTGGGCATCCTTGAGCATGCTAGGCCAGTAATATCCCGTCTGAAGGGCCTTTCTCGCCATGGCCCTGCTTGCCTCATGCGCACCGCATATGCCCTCGTGGAGCTCTCTGAGGATGTAGTCCCCCTCTTCCTCCGACACGCACTTTAGCCAAGGGTGACTGAAAGCTTTTTTGTACAATTCACCGTTAATGATGGAGTAATTGAGAGATTTTCGAGATACCTTTCGAGCTTCGTCCTTGTCCTCGGGCAGTCGTCCTGTCTGGAGGAACTGCGTAATTGGGCTCATCCAGGTTTCATTCTCTTGGTCGATCTCCATCATCTCCGGTTCGTCTAGGGAGGAGGAAATCTGGTCTACAACGGCAATATTTTCTTCTATGACACTTTGTGCGGAAGCAGACATCTTAGCTAGCCGATCGGCCTCTGCAGTTTGGTCTCTCGGGACTTTATGTAGCACCCATTCCGATCCAGCCTCTTCCAGTTTTGCGAAAGCAGTCTTGACTTTGGCCAGGTACTGGATCATCGTGGCCTCACGTGCTTCGAAAGTCCCCAGAACTTGACTGGTGACCAGCTGGGAGTCGCTCCTTATGGCTACTGACTCCGGTCGGATTGCATGGAGCAGTCTCAGCCCTTGAAGGAGCGCCTCGTACTCTGCCACATTATTAGAAGCTTTAAAATTAAGCTTTATGGCGTACCTTATTGTGATGCCCAAAGGGCCTTTTATTACTATGCCGACGCCTCCTCGAGTGTCGTTTGCCGCGCCGTCCACTGTCATTTCCCAGTTTTGTGGCTCCCGACAGGCAGAGCAGCCTGCCTCAGTCACCATTTCCAGTGAAGACGCACGAGACGTCCTGTTTCCACATGAGGACGCTCTCATTGTAAGAGCTCGGATAAACAATTTCAATGTAAAAAGAATCTTGGTGGACAATGGCAGTGCTGTCAACGTCCTAACTCTCCAGGCCTACCGAGCCATGGGACTTCCGATCGGAGAGCTGAAACCGAACGCCACTCCTCTGATCGGCCTGGGCAATGCTACTATCCCCGTGGCGGGCTCTGTAGAGCTTTTTGTCGAGCTCGGCCAAGAAGCAATAGCTCATGCTTGTAAGGTAATTTTCATGGTTGTCGACATGACATTTGCCTACAATGCCATTTTTGGCAGACCACTGCTTTTCCAGACCGGAGCTGTGACCTCCATCCGATACATGGTGATGAAGATTCCGACCACAGGAGGCGTCGCCATCTTGAGAGGTGACCAGAAAGCACCCAGGGAGGCTTATATCACCATGATAAAGCAGCAGCGAGAAGCGATGGTCGTAGAGCCGGGCCTGGAACAGCAAGAGCAAGCGGAAAGGCCCAGGATGGACCCAGCAGAGGCCACAAAGGCCAGATCGCTAGATAAAGGCAAAAATGTTCAGGTGGGGACAAGCATGGATAAGGAAACCGAAGAGGCCATTATGCATGTCTTGACCATCAATCAAGCGACCTTTGCCTGGAGGCCAGAAGATATCTCTGGGGTAGACCCCAAAATAATCACCCACAAGTTGAATGTGGACCCGAGCTTCCCTCCGATCCGCCAAAAGCTACGAAGGCACGCACCCGATCGGAGGAAGTTCATTTCTGAAGAGGTGGATAAGCTACTCAAGACCGGAACCATCCGATACATTATAAGACATGGTACTTCTTGAGTACTTCAACATTCCAGCTTCTGGGGACCTCTCGCCCTTCAATAGTTCGGAGCCTATAAGTGCTCGGGCTTAGGACTTTAGATACCTCATAGGGCCCTTCCCAATTTGGCATTAGTTTCCCCACTCCGGCGTTTCCCGAGCCCAGTTCTGCCTTTCTGAGTACCAGATCGCCAACATTGAAGGTTCTAGACCTTACTTTAGCATTGTGGTATCTGGCTACTCTTTGTTTATAGGCAGCGATCCTGGCGTAGGCGTCTTCCCTCTTTTCTTCGATGAGATCTAAGTCTTGGAATCTCTCTTGAGTGTTCATCCGCTCGGAGTAGAGAGCCGATCGGTAAGAGGGGAGGCCGACCTCCACAGGAATCATTGCTTCGGAGCCGTAAACAAGAGAAAATGGCGTCTGATGAGTGCCTGTCCTGGGGGACGTTCTATATGTCCACAGGACACTCTGCAGTTCTTCAGTCCAGTTGCCTTTGGCTTGACCCAGTCGCTTCTTCAATCCCTCCAAGATGGTCCGATTGGAGACCTCAGTCATTCCGTTGCTTTGGGGATGAGCGACAGATGTGAACTTCATTTTGATGTTCAAGCCTTGGCAAAAGTTCCTGAAGATGGAGCTGTCGAACTGCTTGCCGTTATCTGCAATAAAAACATTGGGTAAGCCATACCTGCAGATGATGTTCTTCCATGTAAAGCTCTTGACTCTCTCGGCTGTGATGGTGGCTACCGGCTCGGCCTCAATCCACTTGGAGAAGTGGTCTACTGCCACTATGAGGAACTTCATCTGCTTTTTGCCTTGGGGAAAAGGTCCCAAGATGTCCATCCCCCATTGGTCGAATGGCCATGCAATTCCGATCGGCTGTTGGTCTGCTCCATGCTGCCTTATGATCCTGCCATGAATTTGGCATTGCGGGCATATCCTTACTTTCTCCTGGGCATCCTTGAGCATGCTAGGCCAGTAATATCCCGTCTGAAGGGCCTTTCTCGCCATGGCCCTGCTTGCCTCATGCGCACCGCATATGCCCTCGTGGAGCTCTCTGAGGATGTAGTCCCCCTCTTCCTCCGACACGCACTTTAGCCAAGGGTGACTGAAAGCTTTTTTGTACAATTCACCGTTAATGATGGAGTAATTGAGAGATTTTCGAGATACCTTTCGAGCTTCGTCCTTGTCCTCGGGCAGTCGTCCTGTCTGGAGGAACTGCGTAATTGGGCTCATCCAGGTTTCATTCTCTTGGTCGATCTCCATCATCTCCGGTTCGTCTAGGGAGGAGGAAATCTGGTCTACAACGGCAATATTTTCTTCTATGACACTTTGTGCGGAAGCAGACATCTTAGCTAGCCGATCGGCCTCTGCAGTTTGGTCTCTCGGGACTTTATGTAGCACCCATTCCGATCCAGCCTCTTCCAGTTTTGCGAAAGCAGTCTTGACTTTGGCCAGGTACTGGATCATCGTGGCCTCACGTGCTTCGAAAGTCCCCAGAACTTGACTGGTGACCAGCTGGGAGTCGCTCCTTATGGCTACTGACTCCGGTCGGATTGCATGGAGCAGTCTCAGCCCTTGAAGGAGCGCCTCGTACTCTGCCACATTATTAGAAGCTTTAAAATTAAGCTTTATGGCGTACCTTATTGTGATGCCCAAAGGGCCTTTTATTACTATGCCGACGCCTCCTCGAGTGTCGTTTGCCGCGCCGTCCACTGTCATTTCCCAGTTTTGTGGCTTGGGCTGACTCGGTGGTTCCTCACCCGCAAATTCGGCGATGAAATCTGCCAAAGCTTGGGCTTTTATAGCCTTTCTGGGCTCGTATCTGACATCCCAGGACTGTAGCTTAATCGCCCATCCCACCATTTTGCCTTCCAGATCGGGCGTCTGGAGTATCTTTCTTAGAGGGTGACCCGATCGGACGATGATTGTGTGTGCCTCGAAGTAAGGTCTCAACTTCCTTGCACACATCATGAGGGCAATAATTAGCTGCTCAACCGGTCCCTTTCTCAGATCGGCACCTCTGAGTACTTCACTTACGTAGTACACGGGCAGCTGTTGGGTATCTTCTTCTCGGACCAAAGCACCTGCAACAGCTTCCTTAGAGGTGGCTAAATACAGGTATAAATTTTCACCTGGTACCGGTCGGCTGAGCAGCGGCGGGTTGGTGAGGAATGCCTTCAGCTCTTCGAAGGCCTGCTGGCAGTCTTCCCCCCAGACAAAAGTTTCGCTCTTCCTTAACTTCTTGAAAAAAGGCGTGCAGCGCTTGGCTGAAGAGGAAATGAATCGTCCCAAGGCTGTTATTCTTCCATTCAGCTTCTGGACGTCTTTTATGCTCCTGGGGGGTTGCATCTCGAGGATGGCCTTTATTTTTTCTGGATTTGCCTCAATCCCTCGTTGAGAGACTAGGAATCCTAAGAATTTTCCTGATGGTACCCCGAAGACGCACTTCTCGGGGTTGAGCTTCATCTGGAATTTATTTAGGGTGTCAAAAACTTTTGCCAAATCGGCTGGATGTTCCTCGGCGCTTCGGCTCTTGACGATCATGTCGTCAACATATACTTCGACATTCTGCCCGATCTGGTCTTTAAAAATCTTGTTCATCAGGCGCTGATATGTGGCTCCGGCATTTTTCAGTCCGAACGGCATCATCCTGTAGCAGAACGTCCCGTCGTCTGTGATAAAGCTGGTTTTTTCCTGATCCAAGAGCCACATCAGGATTTGGTGGTAGCCAGCATATGCGTCTAGCAGAGAATAAATGGCATGGCATGCCGTGGCGTCTACCAACTGGTCTATGCTGGGCAAGGGGTAGCTGTCTTTGGGACATGCCTTGTTGAGATCGGTGAAGTCCACACACATCCTCAGCTTGCCAGACTTCTTTTTGACTAACACCACGTTAGCCAGCCACTCTGGATATTCTACCTCTCGGATGGTTCCGGTCTTGAGTAGCTTATCCACCTCTTCAGAAATGAACTTCCTCCGATCGGGTGCGTGCCTTCGTAGCTTTTGGCGGATCGGAGGGAAGCTCGGGTCCACATTCAACTTGTGGGTGATTATTTTGGGGTCTACCCCAGAGATATCTTCTGGCCTCCAGGCAAAGGTCGCTTGATTGATGGTCAAGACATGCATAATGGCCTCTTCGGTTTCCTTATCCATGCTTGTCCCCACCTGAACATTTTTGCCTTTATCTAGCGATCTGGCCTTTGTGGCCTCTGCTGGGTCCATCCTGGGCCTTTCCGCTTGCTCTTGCTGTTCCAGGCCCGGCTCTACGACCATCGCTTCTCGCTGCTGCTTTATCATGGTGATATAAGCCTCCCTGGATGCTTTCTGGTCACCTCTCAAGATGGCGACGCCTCCTGTGGTCGGAATCTTCATCACCATGTATCGGATGGAGGTCACAGCTCCGGTCTGGAAAAGCAGTGGTCTGCCAAAAATGGCATTGTAGGCAAATGTCATGTCGACAACCATGAAAATTACCTTACAAGCATGAGCTATTGCTTCTTGGCCGAGCTCGACAAAAAGCTCTACAGAGCCCGCCACGGGGATAGTAGCATTGCCCAGGCCGATCAGAGGAGTGGCGTTCGGTTTCAGCTCTCCGATCGGAAGTCCCATGGCTCGGTAGGCCTGGAGAGTTAGGACGTTGACAGCACTGCCATTGTCCACCAAGATTCTTTTTACATTGAAATTGTTTATCCGAGCTCTTACAACAAGAGCGTCCTCATGTGGAAACAGGACGTCTCGTGCGTCTTCGCTGGAAATGGTGACTGAGGCAGGCTGCTCTGCCTGTCGGGAGAGGTAAACGCCTTTTCCTCTCCCTTTCTTGGGGAGATTCTCTCCGTATGATGACCCTCCGGTGATCACATTTATTACCCCCGCATAAGGCCTACCCGGATCAGCATTTCTGGGGTTCCTGCGCTCATCGTCGTCTGAGTCAGGATCGTCCCTTCTAGGCTTCGGCTGTCTGCAGGGTTCATCCCCTCTGGCCGGGCCTACGAATCTCCTGAGGGCCCCACGGCGTATCAGCCTTTCAATTTCTTTTTTTAGCGAAGTGCACTCGTCGGTTAAATGACCGACGTCTCTGTGGAATTCGCAGTATTTGCTCGGGTCCCTCGCATCCCGACTTCTTCCGGAGAGGTCTCTGGGCCAGTTGACTCTGCGGTGCTTCTCTTTAATCCACATTAGCACCGCAGTCGGGGTAGCATTGAGAGGAGTGTATGTCCTCTCTGCCTGGTCGTCTGGACGCGGATTCCGGTCTCTTCCTGATCCTCTGGCTTGGCCTGAATTTCTGGAACTTTGAGCTCCATCTTGGCCTTTGGCTGTCCGATCGGAAGCGGAGGCTCTTTGAGTAGAGCGATTGTCCGGATATTGTAGGCGGTCCAGGACGCTGGTCCTTCCTCTGCTTTTGGACCTGAGAGCATCATCCAACTGGATGTGTTGCCTAGCCCTCTCCATTAACTCAGCGAAGCTGGATGGGGGTCTTGTTGTGAGCGACTCGAAAAGTGGTCGGTCAGTGGTGCCGCCCTGTAAGGCGGTAGTCGCCATCTCCACGCTGACGTTTCTTACTTCAGACATGGTGGCCTGAAACCTGTCGATGTAGTCTCGAAGACTTTCATCGGTTCTTTGGTAAAGATTGCACAGGTCGTTCACCGTTTTAGGCGCGCGTGTTTGCACAATGAACCTCATGGTGAACAGCTCTTTTAACTGTCTGAACGACGTAACGGATCCCATGGGCAGCTCATGGAACCACGTCAATGCATCCCCTCCCAGAGTGGTGGGAAAAACCCTACAGGCTATTCTTTCGTCATAAGTATAGACCTGTACCTTGGTCAAGTACTCTGCCAAGTGCGTGGCGGGATCTGTTTTGCCTGTGTACCTTTCCATGACCACATCTCGCCACCTGGGGGGGAGCTCAGCATCGGTGATCTCTCTGCAGAAGGGAGAGGCAGTGTTCCCACAAGTATTTCCTTCGAACGTGCCTCTTTTGGGCGCGAGGACACCAAACTGCTTCAGCTTCTGCATAAACCACTGGTCCTGCTTGTTCGGCTGATTCTGTTTGCTTAGGGTCGTGGCGGTAGATTCCCCGCCCTTGTGCCTTCTCGTTTGGCCGCGACTTGGAGTGCACATGTAGGACACATCATCCCTCGTAGACACAGTAGCAGACCTATTGCTGTAGGGAGAGGCCCTACTTGCAGACACTATCTGCTTCCCCTTGTCGCTCTTGCCTGGGGTTCTGGTTGCATTTTTCCTGACTCCCTGAACTCGGGATTCATTGATAATGACTCCCTTGTTCCTATTTCTTCTGAAGTCTTCGCCGGCGAGGAAATCCTCTTGGGCTCTTTCAGAAACATCGGGCATCTTACCCTTTTTCAGAGTCTGGACGATGCTTTTAGTAAAATCACTGAGGATGGCACGCATGTCCCTCACCGTGAGAGGGGTGTCCTCTGGTTGCCTTGTAGTGGCATTGTCGAATTCGGGAAGGAGGTTTGTCCTCATGGGGGGCCTAGTGGGCGCCTCCCTCCTTCTCGAGGTGCCTGAAATGGCACGGGTGTTGTCGTCATGGTCGAGGTCCATGGGGGCCGTATTCTCATTGGATCTTGAGTTCGCCATCTCTCAATGAAAGCACCAAATGATAAATCCAAATATGTCTTTATCTGTAGGAGAGAGGACGATCCGATCGGATGAGAGAAACCTGCAATAAGAGGAGCCCGGTCGGACCAGGCGTGAGCACTCCGAAACTTAAGTTAGTAGCTTAGAGAGAAGATGTGCTTTTAAGAGATAATGTTGTGTATTTAATACCTGGTGCCATCGTTGGCTGGACTATTTATATGAGATGGTTGAGGGGCACTTGAGTGCCTGGGGAGTGATTACCGGCTGTCAGAGTAGGTATCCGGCGACATGACATGGAGCAGGTGATAGGCATGGGTGCTGCCTTGTGTCAGGCGGCTGATAGGACTGGCGGTCACATCAGCCGATCGGGCATGTGCATCGCCTAGGAGCTCGTGTCTGATACCTTTTGCTGATGGGCTTTGGGCCCTGCCAGTTAAGTGGGCCGACTGAATGGGCCTTAAGGCAAATGATATTTGCTGTGTTATCAATTATTGACCATATTTTATTCAATTTCAGCTTCACTAATTTAAAGATTTTTTAACTGATATACGAGTATTAAGAAAGAGCAACTTGGCATGTTAATTACCGATTATTCTAACATGGAATTGGAAATTGTTCTATCAAGATTCTCCGAATGTGCATTTCCAAATTAAAATAGTATTTGAACTTTGAAATTGCTTCAATTTCATCCTTAATTTCACATTTCACATTTCTATTTATTTTTTTATTTTTTTTAAACTTATTCCAGGATTGAAATTGTAAATAAATGCTTTGGCCATGACACAGTCGAGCAAATTGTAAAATATAACAACTCTTTTTCTTCTGTTATTATTTATATGCTGAGATATCATTAAGTGATTTATTTTTTGCTTAATTTTGAATTAACAAAAAATAATTGAAATTATTTATGAGGAAAATGAAATATCAAAATCAAAGAGAGGCTCGGCTCCACCATTGAGCTCGAAGATCTCCTTCAGATCTGTAAGCTTTAATTGTCCATCGCATATTTATATCACAAGAAATGGTGGATGCATATTTTGCACCTCTCCAGACAAACGACCCTCAACTTGAGTTACCTTCTTTTCTCCAAGAAGCCTAGATTAGATAAATACTAGATTATTAAATTGTTATTTTAATTGTGCAACTTATTTTGAGATTATACTTATTAGTGTATGATTTGATTACCCAACTACAAATAATTTGATTTGGGGATAAACAAATTAGAAAAATTTAGGTAATTAAATCCAGAGCATTTTTTTAATTGTTTTCAATAAGAAAATGAATTTGACAATCACTCAATTCAAAAATTAATTTATGAGATGAGAATTTTTAAACTTTTATAAGAAGTGCTATATTATATATTTATAATTAGTCGACGTAAGATATTCAATACATTTATTATTATGGCCAAGTCCAAATATAAGCACCAAAAACCTGTAGTGTTATATTTGCAGGACTAAAAATCTATGAGTAGTTTAACGTCAATAACTAGTGCCTCTGATATTATATTAAAAAAAATAGGTTTAAATTTAACTCAACTCAAAAAACTAACTTATGAGATGAGATTTATTTAAATTTTTATAAAAAGTATTATATATTTATAAATGACCGAGATGAGATACTTCTGTCAAATTTATTGGTGAGAAATCGTCAAAATTGAAAATTTTCTTTAACAATAATGATAATAAGAGAACTGTTAAATAACCTTTCCTCCATACTCTCTCTATTACATTCTCAATTATTTTGATGGTTGATGCCAAAACAGGAAAAGCTGCACACGTGTCATAAATTGAATGGAGAAGGTAAAATTTTGAGTGCAAGAGTAAATGTACAAAAATTGAGGTAAAAAAAAATGTATAAACGAGGTAAAGAATCAATTTTATCCCTATGTGTTTTAGCTTCAAAAATTTTAAAATTTATCCCATTTACCTTCATAATTCATGTCTTACGGACATAATATTAATAAGTAGTAATTATCTCGCCATCCTATTAACTAATTATCTTTCATCATGTTTGTCAAAGTACTAGTTTTCAAGTAGTATCATATATTTTTCATGAAATAAAAAATAATTTCTTTTTGGTTCTACAAGGCTAGCTAGTTAGTCTTTCATGCAAATTAGGCACAAATCATGGAAAATATATGATTTATTTTTTAAAGACTAAAATTTGCCCATAAAATATTAAAATTGATACATTTATTCTGTAAATATGTTTTAGCTAAATTAAATCCTTAAAGTATTGAAAGTCGTATATTTCCTCTCTTTAAATATATATATATATTTTTTTTGGTTAAAGTTGCTTTTATTATTATATAATTTGCTAAAATTTATAATTAAAAATAATATATTACGCGGAAGTAAATGACCTTTTCGAGAGACTTGCTGCTTCAAGCTACTTAATTTATTATTGCGATTAGTTATTTTGTTTGTTAGCTAGTTCATTTACTGCTATTTTGTTTTTTCTGGGTTGTTATACTCTATCAGTTACTTATTAACTGTTATTTTTATGATTTTCATTAAAATTAAAAAATATTAATTAGATTTAAATTTAGGATAAAATTAAGTGTTTCAATATATAAATTTAAATTTAATTGGTCAATTTGTATTGAAAAGAAAAATTAAATTTTATTGAAAATCTAAAAATGACAGATAAATAAAATTTGAATTTTTTTCAAAAGTGACAGATATTAAGAAATGCAAAGAGTATAAAACTGCACCTGCACGTTTTCTATTTAGTAAAGTGTTTTTATTTTACCAATTTCACAAGTTCTTCATTCTCAAAAAATGATTAAAATTTTTTATGGATAAAACTTGTTAAAATAATATTTTTTTTACATAAGTAAATAGAGACTGTTTGGTAAGAAATTTTATTTATTGATAATTATTAATTTGCTGTCAAATATTTTTTATTTATTGATTAGTCTCCCCTATGTAAATTTAGGGTGCGTTCGGTATAGTTTCTTGTTTGATATTTTTTGTTTTGAAAAACTAAAAACCTATTTCCGCTTTTTGTGTGATTTTTTTAAAAACCTGTTTTTATCTGTTTTAACCCCATATATATATATATATATATATATAATACTTTGTAACCATTAACTAGGAGTGAGCAAAAAAATCGATTGACTTGGTTAACCGAAAAAAAAATCCAAAACCGAACCGATGGACTGGTTAACCGATTGTAATGGACTGGTTAATGATTAGTGTTTTGAAAAAACAGATATTAATGGACTGGTTAATGATTTTGACTCGTGTGATTGGTTAACCGAACCAAAATCGAATTTTTAGTTAATTTATTAATTTTTTAATAATTTATAACAATTTATCCTAATTAAAGGTGATCATGTACTTTTTTTTCATTATACTAATTATTTTAAAGTTTTTAAGTTTTTTTTAATTGGATATTAGTAAGTATAACAATTTATCTAATTAAAAGTGATTATAGACCGGTTAATATATTTACTTATTAAATATTAATTTTTAAAAACAAATTTGCTTATATCCACCAAATATTTTTATTTTAACAACAATAATATTATATTATAGTGAAAAAAATTTAATTTTTAAGTATTTTGAACATTTTAATTTTATTTATGAATATATTTATAATTATAGTGGTTAACCGATCCGAAAATCTGAAACCAATGGACTGGTTAACCGATAGTAATGGACTGAAATTTCAAAAAACCGATATTAATGGACTGGTTAATGGACTATGGCTTATGGACCGGTTAACCGACCATGCTCACTCCTACCATGAACCATCAACATATTAAAAAACAATGAATCAATTTCATTAAAAATTTAAATTGTAATTTCAAAATTCAATTTCATATTACAAACAAAAAAATTGTATTCTTATTAAAACATTATATTCAATCATTAAGCATCCATTTTTTTTCCTTTTCAGAAATAATAAAACTATATATATATTTTTTAAGAAGAAATAATAAAACTGTAAAGAATTGATCTTAATGTGCATATAATGATTTTTGTATAATATCGCCTCGTAAAAGTGTATGATGTAAAAAAAAGTAAAGATAATAAAGAAAAATATATATAAAATAACAGGTGTAATGAAAATCAAAACAAAAGAAATCACATTTTGAAATTTTTCTGATTCTTAGAAAAACAGTTTCCTTTCATTTAGTAAAAACGGAAACAATGAAATTATACCGAACAAGTTTATGATTTTTTTTTTTAAAAAAAATGAAAACATAAAAAACAAAATATCTCCAACACACCCTTAATTTCTTATGGTTTATTTATTCCATTTCTTCTTATAAACACTTCTTTTTTTTTTAAAAAAAAAAAAAAGATTCTTGCGTTGACAAGCAAATAATACACTAAAACTTACTCCGGAGAAAGTTGTCAATGGCGATAGAAATTTATGGTAGCTTAAGAATTAACTATTATGGGTCAAATTGGACAATTTAGTTGCAAAAATAAAAGAAGGTACTATATAATTGACTCCAAATTTTAATTTTCAGGCAAATTTGTCATGGCAATAAAATGATACAAGTTTGATGCAGAGGCGTAGTCAGAAAATTAGTAGGATGGGGTTAAAAAAATAAAATAAATTATGTAAATATTTTAGTGAGATAAATTTCAAAAAATAAATAAAATTATAAGAGTATTTTTTAATTTTTTAGTGGAGTCAATTTTATAAAAAAAATTAAAATAAATTTTTTAAGTAGGGTCAATTAGGGACAGATTTGATGGACATTTTTTTTTGTCAAGATGTACATAGAAACTTATATATAAGATGATTGCATATATTAAATTATTAACAAGATTTATTTAATGTATTAAATGTGAACTATTGAATAAAAAATAGAAAAAAATCATTTTAACGTCTGCTAATAGATTTTGCTTTTAATATTTTCACCTCTTTCTAATGATTTTGAAATTGGATTCCCCCGTTCATGGTTGTAGCTTTCAGCTTTTCAATGCCTATATATAGTATACACGTGGAGGCCAAAAATGTTTACTCATTATCTCTTATGTTTTATTCCAAAGTTTATTAGACAGGGAATTAGGGATAGATACCAAAAGCATCAATCAGTGCTTCTTTATATACAGTAACATTATGGATGGTGTTAGGAAAAAAAATGTGAAATATAAAATTGGAGAATCACATTTATTAGAGATATATCTCCTTGACCTTAATTTGTAGAAAAAGAAAAATAAGTTACCTATATATAAAATTAGACTAATATCTTTGCTAAGCCCAGGGCGCTGGTAAGTTGGCAAGCGCCGGTAAGTTGGCAAGATGCAATGTCGTAAATTCGATTATTCGTATACGCAGCCATTTAAAATTTGGGAGACAGAGTTTTGCTTGGCTTGAACGAGAATTGATCTGAATGTGACATGGGCTTAAATGTGCCTCCCATAATTAATAAACAGCTGTATGAATTGAAATTCATTCAGGATATCGTGTGATAAGAAAAAAAAATAGACTAATCTATAATAGCAAAAATGAGGGAAATATTCATAATTCCAATAAAAGGAAGCATAACAAGAATAAATAAATTCTTAGTTATAATAACAAGAAATGTTCATATTTACAATTAGGCTTAACATAGGTAGGATGGGGATTATAATGCCTATTTACTATTTCCTTTTTAAGAAAAAGTGGCATGAGTAGATATTTGTGTGGAATTATCAACAACAACAAGAAATGGGCAGTAATTAATTTTTCTTTACAGTTTACATAATCTCTCATATAAGATTATTTTTGGAATTATAATAAAAATTTTATAAACTATTTATAGTTATATACATTTAAATTGAATTAATAAATAAAAATCATATTAATTGTGCTCAAACAAAAAATTTGTACAACGATATACAATTAATATGTATAGTATAAATTTTTGGTCACTAGATAAATTCGATGAACATGTAAGTCAAACTATCAAAAAGAAAAACAAAAGAAGTGAAATTGTAATGATGGTGTGAGTTGAGTATAATAAATCCCATAAAATTTAAACAAGTGAGCATTATTAACGGACATAGAAACCAAGTACAGACTGGCTCAGTCAAATCATGCTATCTAGATATCAATGGAATTCTTTATTCATACATGTAATGGAAAATACTATATATTATAATTTTTTCTATCAACAAAAAAAAATATTAAAAGAAAATATATATAATTTTGCTTGCAGCGGTCGAAGATAAGGAGAGTTTTAATAGATGTTGATTTCACTAACGATCACTCAACTTATATATTACTTATCGCGCAAAAATAACCTATTTTTTTTTCTTACTTAAATGTCACTGAACTTTTAATATTTTTGCAAAAAAATCATATTGACCGGAATCCGATAAGGACTATCGCCGGATTGATGACATGGCATGCCGAGTCAGAAACTACACGTCGTTTAACAATATTTCCAACAAATGGTATATCTAAATCAATTTCACTCACGGTCACTAAACTTATCATTTATTGCGTAAAAGTAACTAATTTTCTTTTTTTTCAACTTAAATGTTACTGAATTTCTAAAATTTTTACAAAAAAATCATATATTTACTATTTGTTGCCACGTGTCATATGTTATGTCATCAATCCGACAAGAGTTCTTGCTGGATTCCGGTCAACATGACTTTTTAAAAAAAATATTAGAAGTTTAATGACATTTAAAATAGAAAAAAAAAATCGATTATTTTTGTGCGATAAGTGATAAGTTGAGTGATTATTAGTGAAATTGACCCGTTTTAATAGATATGGCTTATCTGAATTTGAAATTGAAGCAAAGTGAGAATGTTTGGCTGGAAGTGGCCCTTCAAATAAGCTATATGCCAACAAATAATAGCAACCAAAACATGAAGCTTTCGAATATGGGACAGCATATCCATGACATTTAAGTCATGAACTTTGGTTAGAGTGTCGGTGTGTCAATGCCACACCATAGATTTTAGCCCTATCATATCACAAATCACAATTGTACTTCATCCATAATTATAATTAATTGACCATTACTACAACACCTTTTCTATTTTGACAAAACATCTCTCATCATAAATTTGGATTAATTATGAAAATTATTTGCAAAAAGAGACTAATTTGTAGTATAAATTAGTGTGAGTTTCTTTGTTTTTATTTTGCTTTCTTATAATCTTATTGAAAATTACAAAGAGATAATACATAAATTTCCTTTCAAATATGTCACTGTTTAACATATTATCTTTCTAAAATAAGTAATCTCCGAACTTGTTAACAGCATTTACAAGTAATAATACTCCTATACTGTTAAAATTATATGAATAAATTTATTAAAAATTTCAAATTATCTCATGTAACTATTTATAAGTTATATATGCGTTGTTTTTACGCACTTTCATGATTTGGCATGTGTCCCTATTGGAAGAATCTAATATCTTTAATAAGTTTACCTACGACAATAAGACACGCATTTAATTTGTAGAGTAATTTATTAAATGGTGATAGTTTGTAGGAAATATGCTTATTACGCCCAAACTAAAATATTGTAATAATATATAGGTTGTAAATCGTAAGTAGCATCATCCCACCTTAGGAATTTAATTTCCTCAAGTTTGAAACACTAAATATATAATTATTGGAACAGATATTATTAGGTACATACTGTGTTAATTTGCTATCAAACACAAAATGAATGGGTCCGATAATTGATCCATAAGATAAAATATTTTGACAATTAAGTGCATGTCATAATTAAAAAGATAAATTTCACGACATTGTTTTTTGGTGAAGCAAGCTCATAAGAATATATATGAAATATATGGTATAGCGTATTAACATAAATGACTTGTCATTCAACTATATATTAAGAAATCGCAGATATTATTTATTTTTTCTGTTTAATCCAATTTGATATAATTATAAGATTGCCAGCTCATTAGTGAAGAAATTATTAATTCTGTACAATCCATTTATAGGAATTTTATAAAGCTTTTGAATCTTCATGGAGGCAACTGTGGTTTTGTCTGTGATAGAGTTATGATACGCCCATGACTCTAATATAGGATTGAGTTCCTATCCAGATTAAATTGAGTTATTTAATCTAAATTAAATTACCAAATCCTATCTCAGAAAGGATTCTGAGTTAGACTAGTGATAAGACTCTAGCCTATAGGACCTCTATAAATAGAGGTGAGGTCCTCATAATTTGGTAACGAGAAAACTTATACGCCGCAAGGCTGCTCGTTCCCACTCATTACTTTTTTGTGTTAATCTTTCAGGGACTTCTAGATTGTGATCTAGCTGCTATTATCCCGAGTGGGTAAAAGCCAGACCGGTGACCAATAAAGGAAGATCCTTGTACCGCTTCCGCAACGTGATTACCGCGCTACAACAAGTATGTATTTAATTCCTTTATTTATTTACTTGTTTATTTTCCATCATTGGTATCAGAGCCATCGTTTTATTGCGTCCTGGCATGCGGCTTTAAAAATCAATCTAAAATTTTATGAGTAAAATTTATGGATTTAGGAAGCATGAAACGCAACAAAAATTTGTTTTTTGTGTGAAAAAAAATATATATGCGTGTATATTTTGGCTCAATTCCGTGTATGTGTACACCGAAACCCGAGGGATAAAATTGAATATTCGAAACGCTAGTCTAGAAATTGGAATTTTTATTTTTGACCATTCCACTGTGTTCACAGACCCCGAAAACCCCAGGCCGGCCGAAATCCGGAGTCCAAAAGAGGCCGGGAAGGTGGCGCGTGGCTTGCACGCGCCACCATACGTTGGGCGCGTGCGCGTGGGCGGTGGCCCACACGCACGCAAACACGTGTCGATGACGTGGCGCGTCATCGACACGTGGCCCAATAGGTAAGAGCCACGTGGCAGACTGAGGTCATGCCACGTGGCTCCTACGTGTCCACCGGGTGCCACGTGGCACCAGGTGGACCAATAAGGGGTCGACACGTGGCAGAGCTGGGGCTTGCCACGTGTCATGATGACGTGTCAGGGGGACCCACGTGTACCAATAAGAGTCTGCCACGTGTCAAGCCACGTCACTGCCACGTGGCATGACACGTGGCTGCCACGTGTCCACATGTTGCCACGTGGGCAACACGTGGACCAGTAATGGTTGGACACGTGTCACACAGTGGTGTTGACACGTGTCCGGTTAGCTGAAGGCGCGCGTGTGGCGCGTGGGGGCGCGTGAGCGCGTCCCCCTCCCTCTCGTCGGCGCGTGTCGGCGCGTGGGAGCTTCTCCGGCCTCCAAATCAGCTCCAATTTTTTGCGAAAATATTTTTCAAAATATTTCTGATTTAATGGTCTATTTTTCAAAATTTTTTGATGACCATAAAATATTTTTGTTTATTTTTGAAAATAAATATTATAAAATAATTATGGAAAATGAGTTTTCTATTTTTTAAAATTTTTGAAAAATTTTTTTTAGATGTTTTATTGTCCTTATTTGTTGATTGAAATGTGTTTCAATCATATGTGTTTATACATGAGTGTATTAACCATTTGAATTTCTGTAATGTGTTTCAGAAATGATGATAAGGACACCTATGATTCCAAAAACCCCGCATGGGATTGCTTTGAGGAATGCAAGAGTGCGTTCATTAAGCAAGATGAGAATGCGGAGGACCTATCGAGCTGATGATATTGATGCTATTGTGCATCATATATTGACTATGCATGAACAAATGCAGGAGTGCATTTGGATTGGAGGTTTAAGCTTAGGAAGGGATGACAGAGATAAAATCAAAGCGTTGGTTAAATCTTTTAAATATCATCCAGTCCTCAGAGAGCTTTTGGAAACCACTTGGTACATAGGAGATAGAGTTTATAAGAAATCTATCATCCATTTTTTTGGCTAGAGTTGCCAAAAGAGGAGTGTTGAGGAGCAACATTCCATCTGTGATGAAATTAAGGAGTGGACGTAAAGTACATCGTCCATGGCTTCATCAGCGAACTTGTGAGTTCCCTTATGAGTTGATGAAGTTGGTTAAAGAATCAGTCCCAGTGTCAGTGAAGGTCTTGAGGAGATCTAGTTTTCTAGATTAGTTGACATGAGTGTCAATTATAGTTAGCGTTTGATTTTATAGGATTTATGTTTCCTATTATTATTATTTGACATGTGTGTGTCTTATTTGAGAATGATTGGATTTAATTTATTGGTTGAATGAATGAGTTTATTCTTTATGGCTTTTAATTATTTTTTAATAAATGTGTTTATTTTAAAAATGTTAATTGCCATGCAATATTTTATAAGTAAAATGTTTGCATGTTTATTAAGTAGAGACTTAATAAAATAAAACCAATAAGATATCCCTCATAAGTTTAAGAACTTAATAATCCAATAATTCTAATTTACTATGCATGAAATCTTAACCTATAAAGTTGGACATTAGAACTTAGAAGGTAATTGGTACTCTAAGTATACTTTTCGAATTTAAGTCTAATAGAAAATTTTATTAGGTTATTATTTCAGGTGTATAGTAAATAGCATGTATTGCCTAATCTCCCACTAATAACGTGCAACTTTGTTCCATTTGAATCATAGGATACAAATGGCATCTGCTTCCAAATCTATTATCGCTGAATTAAACAAAGACTTGAAATTAAATGGCGACAATTATGAAATCTGAAGCATGAAGATCCAGTATGTGCTAGAGGAGCAAGAGGCTCTTGAAACCTTGAGTTCGGTTATGGCTGAACCCGAGGATGGCAACACGGCCCAGCATAGGCGGGACCGAGATGTTTATCTGGCTTGGAAGAAAAAGAATTCCACTGCTCGTATCATTCTCCTAAGTGCTATGGAGGATGATATAACTAAGCAATTTCGAAAGTATCAGAACGCAATGGATCTGTGGATCGCTTTGCGGGAGAAGTTTGGAGGAGTGACCCTAACTAAGCTTCGATCTTTGACGATCAAGTTTGATACTTATCAGAAGAAGGCTGATCATACAATGCGAAAATATCTCAGGGAGATGGAAAATATGATGAGCGAGCTTAGTGAATATGGTCATAAGTTGACCGACGAGCAGCAGGTGCAAGCTGTCATCCGTTCCTTACCGAAGAGTTGGGAGCATATGAAAATGCAACTGACTCATATGGATAGTGTGAAAACATTCGAGGATGTCGCACGTCACTTGGAGCTTGAAGAGGACAGATTGGCATCGATTAAGGTCAATGCTGAAGTGCATGTGGCACAGTCCCGTTCTGGTGGAATGAGTTCCAACCAGAACAAAAGAAAGAGCTTTAAGGGTCGGGATAAGGAACCTGCCAAGAGAAACAAAAGGCAGAAAAAGGAGCAGAATACTAAAAGGTCCAAAGGCAAGAAAAAGGTAAACATTTCAAAAGTGAAATGTTTTAACTGCCAGCAGAAAGGACACTATGCAAGAGATTGCACTGTGCCCAATCAGGTACACTATTCTAACTCAAGAGTGAGTGAAATTTGTGTATCTAGTTCTGTATTTCTAACTGAATTTCATCCTTTGTGGGTGGTTGATTCAGGAGCAACGGACCATGTAGCAAAGGATCGAGATGCCTTTGTAGAGTTCCGACGAATACCATATGGAGCAAAATATGTGTATGTAGGAAACGACGCAAGAGTGCCGGTTCGAGGGATTGGCGCGTGTAGATTAGTCTTACGCAAAGGCCGAACCTTACTCCTACATGATGTACTTTATGCTCCAGATATTCGTAGGAATTTAGTTTCTGTTCTTGTGTTATTAAAACTTGGTTTTGATTTACATTTTAAAGATGACAGTGTGAGCTTATATTTGAATGATGTCTATTATGGTTCTGGCTTTATTTCGAACAATTTCATTGTTTTGGATATCGATCCTAACTTTATGAATAATAATAGTTTTTCTTTAATATCTTCAACTTCACATAATAATGAGAATCATGTGAAATTATGGCATGCTAGATTAAACCATATTGGGCAAAATCGAATGAGTCGGTTAGCCAAAGCTGGTTTACTAGGTGATTTGAATGAGATCGAATTATCTACATGCGAGCATTGTCTAAAAGGAAAACTAGTGAGAAAACCGTTCGGAAAAGGAACTAGAGCTGATTTTCCATTGCAATTAATTCATTCTGACGTTTGTGGTCCAATGAATGTGAGGGCAAGGCATGGGGCCTACTATTTCATCACGTTTATAGATGACTATACAAGGTATGGTCATGTCTACTTGATTTCTCACAAGTCAGAAGCATTGAGTTGCTTCAAAACTTTTATGAACTTAGTTGAGAATCAATTAGATAAAAAGATCAAAGCTTTAAGAACTGACCGAGGTCGGGAATATCTTTCAGATGAATTTAAAGCTTTATGTGATGCAAAAGGGATTGAACATCAGTTGTCCATTCCTAGAACTCCACAACAAAACGGTGTTGCGGAAAGGAGAAATAGGACTCTCCTTGATATGGTTAGATCTATGATGGCAGAAGCAAATTTACCCATCTCCTATTGGGGAGATGCCTTACTTACTGCCACATATGTTCTAAACCGAGTGCCCTCAAAATCAGTCGCATCCACACCTTACGAGTTGTGGACTGGTCGACAGCCTGACCTAAGCCATCTACGACCTTGGGGTTGTACTGCTTACGTCCATGATACCTCAAGCAAATTTGGTAAATTAGGACCAAGAGGTAAAAAGAGTATCTTTGTGAGATATTCTGAAGTATCAAAAGGATACGTATTCATGGGTGAGCAAGAGAATGGTTCTGTGACTGAATTTGAATCACGAGACGTCATATTCCTGGAAAATGAGTTTCCGAAGTTGGGCGAAGTGAATCAAGATTTCACTTTCTATGAAACTCAGGAAGATGAACCGTCAGGATCACTCCATCCGAGTGGGAGGGAATTAGAGGAAGAAGGTCAAGATCTTCCTCCTCTAAATGATCCGGATGTTCGAGACCCTGATTTGAGTGGGAGCATTCCTGACTCCAGTGGGAATATGGAACATGGTCCCAGTGGGAGTATTCCGAATTACGATGAATATATGAGACATGTTTATCAAGATTCGGAACTACGTAAGTCAAAAAGGATAAGTGTTCCTCGCCGACGATTTGAGATCGAAGGCATGAACGAAGCCCTTTTAATTACCCCACAAGATGATGAAGAGCCTAAAAACATAAAAGAGGCCTTCTCATGCCTAGCTAAAGAAAAATGGATCAATGCAATGGAAGAAGAGCTAGCATCGATGAGGTCAAACCATGTTTGGGAACTGGTTGATCTACCTAAAGGACGCAAACCGATTGGGAACAAATGGATTCTCAAGGTAAAGCGAAAAGCTGATGGAAGTATCGAAAGATACAAAGCTCGGCTAGTCGCTAAGGGGTTTACACAGCAGGAAGGGATTGACTATGAGGAGACTTTCTCCCCTGTTGTGAGATTTACGTCTATAAGGTTAATTCTTGCCTTAGTGGCAAGTTTAGACCTTGAGCTACATCAAATGGATGTAAAGACTGCTTTTCTCAATGGAGAACTGAATGAAGAAATCTATATGGAACAGCCTGTAGGTTTCATCGAAAAAGGCAGCGAACATAAGGTTTGCCAATTGAAAAGATCAATCTATGGCCTTAAACAGTCTTCACGACAATGGTACTTGAGATTTCATGATACAATCATGTCGAATGGGTTCAACATGATTGATGAAGACCATTGCGTGTATAATAAAAGCTCTAAAAATAACTTTGTCATTTTAACATTGTATGTAGACGACATACTAATAGCTGGAAATGACAAAGCGTACGTAAATCAAATCAAAGATTGGTTATCGTCCAACTTTGAAATGAAGGATATGGGTAATGCAGATTATATTCTTGGAGTTAAGATTTCAAGAGATCGCTCAAGAAGGTTGTTGTCCCTTTCTCAAGAGACATATATCAACAAAGTCCTTGAACGATTTAATATGCAGAACTGCAAACCCATAGCCTGCCCCATTGCCAAGAATCAATTTCTTAGCAAAGAGATGTGTCCTAAAACGCCAGATGAAGTGGAGCGTATGAGAGACGTTCCTTATGCCAGTGCCGTGGGTAGTCTCATGTATGCTATGTTGTGTACGAGACCTGACATTTGCTATGCAGTGGGCATGGCAAGTAGATATCAATCTAACCCGGGCGAAGCACATTGGAAAGCAGTTAAGAGGATACTTAGATACCTCAAAGGTACAGCAGATTATTCTCTCTGTTATGAAGGCAAGGATCTGCAATTGAGAGGATACACTGATGCTGATTGGGCTGGAGATGTGGACGAGAGGAAATCCACTTCAGGTTTCATATTCTTGCTTGGCAAGGGTGCCATCTCATGGAGTAGCAAGAAACAAACCTGTGTAGCCTTATCAACGATGGAAGCTGAATTCGTAGCTTCCGCAGCTGCAGTACAAGAGGCAGTTTGGCTAAAACGGTTGATGGACCATTTAAGAGTAACTACCTCGGAGGGACAAGTGACAGTCTTTAGCGACAGTCAATCATCGATAGCTTACACAAAAGATCCGAAATTTCATAGTAGGACTAAGCATATCGATATTAAGTATCATTATATTAGAGATATAGTTGCACGGGGAGATGTGAACTTACAGTACATATCTACGCATGATATGATTGCAGATCCGTTGACTAAACCTATAACGAAAGATGTGTTTGAGAGACACATTAGATTTCAGGGTTTGCGTAGAATTTGATATGTACTGACTTTATTTTTTGTAATCCCTTAACATTATTATTTATGAATAGTAATAAAGTTCATTGTTGGCAATACATGAGTGTGAATGTTTAATATGTGAACATTTACTGTTAATTGTTTGATTTTGAGCATGTCAGACAGAGAAGTAGCCCACTCACAAGGGTGTTTACCTTAGTTTTGTCAATGAGTTGGCAAAGACTAAGATGAGGCGAATTTTGAACAAATGAGTATGCTCGAGAGCCTGTTCAAAATGAAAGTGTCGTCTTGCAGAAATTACAAGATATGTCTTGTTAAGGCGCAAGATAAAGTCATACATAAGGTTGTATGCTTTGGATTGAGATCCAAAATGAGGATCGTATGGAATCCGATGGATAGTTATGAGTAACTACCATGTTCTGTCTCAAAAGCCAGAAGTAGTTCTTAAGTAAGCGAACTAAAGTTGGGTGCTTCGGCGCATCGCAACCTTACGCTTCTGTATGGTGTTTGATTTATCCACATTATTTTAATGTGAGACATGCGCTCCTTTAAGGGAAGGAAAGAACACCATAACACATGTTTTATACCGTGTGTGCTTTAGTGACCAAAGGGATGGGAATTGAATACAATTGATCTCAACTTTCCCTATTGTGAGACCCTGTTAATATATTACGACCCTTAGAACCCTTAACTTATCCCTGAAGTATGGTTCGATGTGGCTAGCTTGGTTAGTCTCCAAGAGGTCTGGGAAAAATTTAGGCCTGGCGGATCTAACTAGCAAAGCGAGTTGAATCATGATGGATGGCATATAGTAAGAGGGGAAGATAACCTTTTGATCACATTCATAAGAATTCGTGGTTCACCGACATGTCTATTACTGTTTCTATGAGTAGAAACATAATAGTGAACACGAATTACGTTTTATGAGATCATGAGTTAAAATGGTGATTGTGAGAAGGTGGTCTAGGGTTAGGCATACGTGAAATAAAAGGATCGCCCTTTTTTCGAGAAGCTATATATCCCTAACAGGTGTATAGCAATAGTGCTCTCGAGGTGTGCTGGTCACACAATCTATTAGTCTGTATAACTGAAGATTATAGATGGAATGTGTTCCGTCATGTGCGAGTGGGAGATGATAGAGTTATGATACGCCCATGACTCTAATATAGGATTGAGTTCCTATCCAGATTAAATTGAGTTATTTAATCTAAATTAAATTACCAAATCCTATCTCAGAAAGGATTCTGAGTTAGACTAGGGATAAGACTCTAGCCTATAGGACCTCTATAAATAGAGGTGAGGTCCTCATAATTTGGTAACGAGAAAACTTATACGCCGCAAGACTGCTCGTTCCCACTCACTACTTTTTTGTGTTAATCTTTCAGGGACTTCTAGATTGTGATCTAGCTGCTATTATCCCGAGTGGGTAAAAGCCAGACCGGTGACCAATAAAGGAAGATCCTTGTACCGCTTCCGCAACGTGATTACCGCGCTACAACAAGTATGTATTTAATTCCTTTATTTATTTACTTGTTTATTTTCCATCAGTCTGTTTATCTGAAATTCTTTCACATAACTTGCACAATAATTTTGAAATTTTCACGAAACAAATAGCTAAATGTGCATATTGAACTGTAATTATCTAAATTTAATTTATATCCTTAGATTAAACCATTAAATAAAAAACACATACATTAAATAAAATGCAACTTAAATTTGAATGTTTTTACCTTACATAAATTAAATTAAATAAATCGAATTATAAATATATAGTAATATTTTTAAATATTTAAAATATATCGTTTTGTTCTTTTTACGTACGTAAAGTCATATTACCTGACGCTGTTAATAGTAATACTGATTGATTATTACAAAAAAAAGTGTCTTTTTCCGAGAAGAATTAATAGTAGACTCCTCAAACTACGTGATTTGACTAATGATAAAATAGAGGAATAAACGTGGATACAATCAATCAAAATACATAAAACAATGACATGCAATTGAGTCACCGTCGAGAAAAGCTGTGAATAAAATTGAGAGGCTCCTAAACCGTCCCCACCGTCCAGCGAAAGTTCATGCATGGCCACTGCCTATGCCTGGCCCTTCTTCTTTTGCAGTTGCACACACTTTCAAGTTTCTATTTCTAACACCCACTCACACAATGCCACATACATCTCTTAAACCCACATAAAACCATTTTTGTAGTTTCCTACGCTAAGGAGGCTGAGCTTAATTAATTGCATGAGTATTAAGGAACAGTCCCCCGGTGATTAAGGATGATGTCTTATTTTATGTTCCTTAATCAATACTTAAATATTACTTTTCGAGTTTGGTGATTTCTGTTTTGCTTTCTTTTATGAAACCTGACCTTGTTTCCTGGGTGGTTCAAAGCACTAGATTAAGGTAACTGCTTCTGTAATCTATTGTCTCCTTAATTAGATATTGATTGCATTTGCTCTTCCTTTTTTTTTAAAAAAAAAACTTTTTTCTTTTCTTTTCTTTGTGTTTGTATATAAAAAGAGGGTTTTGTTAATGGCATGGAGCCCTTGAATTGAAAGGTTAGTGAAAGGAAGTCTCTTTATTTCTACATATTCTCTGATGGGTGTAAAAGAAAATTTTCTTCTCCTCCTTTCAAGTTTGAATATGAATTTTCGTAATAATTAAAAGTTTCTTTTGGGTATAAAGTTACAATCTTCATAGCTTCATTGACTATATTAGTCATAGCTTTTAAACTATTTTACACATTCTTGTTGCTCTTTAAAGTAAAAATTTAGCTTATATCCACTGCCTCGTATTTGTTCATAAATCCTACCTTATCTGAAGGTTTTCTTTTGATTGATACTATGGCAGAAAGCAGAGTAATTAAATTTTGATCTACACAACGAATTAGAGCAAGCAAAAGAGAGGTTTTGATGCAAATTGAAGAAATGGATAGTGGATTTTATTCTAGTTGGAAAAATGGTTCTTTGGTTGATTATTTAGAGGAGAACGAGGAATCCAAACAAGTATCATCTTTGCCTGTGATTCCTCAACCACAAACTCCGAAAGAACCTATGGAGTTCTTATCTAGATCATGGAGTCTCTCAGCTTCTGAAATTTCAAAAGCTCTTGCTCAGAAACAAAGGCAATTTTCCACTGACAAACAACCTAGCTTTTCCCCAGAAGATACAATTCCTGCGCCTCAGATTGTAAGTTCAATATTTTCTCCATCCTTTGTTAATCTGCAATTTCTTGTTAGTCATTTTGTTTAATTTGTTTGCTGATCTTGCAGCCAGGGAAGATGATGAACTCGATAAATTTGAGAAAGACAGGATCAATAGGGAAGTGGTTTCACAACAAGGAGCTAAACAGTAGCACGGTGAAGAAGAAAGACAAGGCACGGATCGAAAATGCACATATGCATTCTGCTATATCAGTAGCAGGATTAGCAGCAGCCTTAGCCGCTGTTGCTGCTGCAGGAAACTCGAGGGAGCCTGGATCGAAAATGGGCATGGCTTTGGCCTCAGCTACTGAACTTTTAGCATCACATTGCTTAGAGTTAGCAGAATCGGCTGGAGCTGATCATGATCGTGTCGCTTCTGTTGTAAGATCAGCGGTGGATATTCAGAGCCCTGGTGATCTAATGACCCTCACTGCAGCAGCTGCAACCGGTAATTGCTGAATTATTTGCTTATTTTTTGTACTTAATTACCTTTGAATCATTGATTGATAAATAATTGTTTTTGTACTTAATTAGCTTTGAGAGGAGAAGCAGCTTTGAAAGCAAGAGTACCAAAAGAAGCACGAAAGAACGCATCTATAAGTCCTTCTGATAATTACAGTGATGAAGTACAAGCACAATGCCCTCCCTGTGATGGGGAACTGCTGCAACATACAAGAAAAGGTAAGAAAGCACAAGGATTAGAATTTAGAATTACTGCTTAGTTAATTTTAGCTGCTGAAGCTAACTCGAGTCAGTTTCCTGCAATCATCAGGGGTGTTAAGATGGAAACGAATCTCTGTCTACATCAACAAGAAATCACAGGTACATATACTCGGAGATCCAAAACGATAAAACAGATTAAAGTAAACACATAATTAATCCTGTGGCTTAGCTCTAACATCACTCGATTTTCAGGTCATGATCAAGATCAAAAGCAAACATGTTGGAGGAGCTTTCTCAAAGAAGCACAAATGTAAGCATTTACCCCAATATTGAGTGAATAGTAGTTTTGTTTCTGCTTCAAATTCTAATGTTTTGATATGTTCTGCTGATATTAGGTATTGTTTATGGGGTCTGCGATGAGACTACAGCATGGCCGTATAGAAAAGAAAGGGAAAGTTCTGAAGTATATTTTGGCCTTAAAACTGCACAGGGTCTCCTTGAGTTTAAGTGCAAGAGCAAAATTCATAAGCAAAGATGGGTAGATGGGATTCAAAATCTTCTCCGTCAAGTCTGCACAATTGATGTAACTGAACGATCCCTGGAATTTCTAAGCATAAGCAATAGCATATAGTATATCATTCAATTTTGTATATGTACTCGTAAAGAGCAGAACATAACTGAAAGTTTACTGATGGCCAAACGATATACATGTGAGAGTTTACCTACATACATATAATGATATATCTTAAGCAAAGTTGCTTCCTTGAGCCAAATTTAGACTACTGAAAAATACGAATTGATATTTTAATAGAAAAACTTCAGTTGCCACTTATATATGTATCAACATTTACACACAATGGCGCCAATTAGTTGAAAAAAAAAATGAATAACAGGACGTAAGTGTAATGTGTTATTATTCAAGAGCTCTGGCTCCTGTTAAACTCAGAATACAACAGTCTTGTTTTTCTCAAAAGGAAGCACTCGCAATTCACAGTATGACTTTATAGCTTTTGCAAGGCATTGCTTCTCAAGGTTCTCTGACTTTTGCACAAAACTCCATAAATTATCTCTGTGGGATACACTCTCAACCTGAAAAAGATGTATGCAAGCACAATAGCAAGTTAACCAGTTGAAAGATGTGCTGCTGATCTCGGACATCCTGCAAACCACATAGATGAACAAAGATGCATCTTTTTCATAAACTAAATGCCAAGAAACATGTATGATAAACATACATCCGAATCAAAATATGGGACATAAATGGTAGTCATTGAAATTACAAACAGCCGTTCTGAACATCAACATGTTAAGCAGAATCAGACAAATGGGCGAAGGGCAGATAAGCTGACATAAAACTTCCTTTCAATTTTAGTAGCCCAAATTATATGCAAAAAAAAGAAAATGTTATGCCCAAGTCATCAGCTTCAAGAGATATTAGCTTACATTTTAATTTCTTTGGCAAATTATCTACAAAGCCTCAAATAGAAAAGGATAATCTTCTAAAAACAGCTAATTTCAAATTAGGGTTAATTCAACATTATCTATTCATCTGAAATGTGCAGCTGTAATCTGATTGGATGGTAATTATTTTTAACCAGTTACTAGCATTTTATAAATACAATAATGCAAAGTATTACTGAGTTATGCCACTTTCAAATCAAGACCAAATAAGAGAACAACACTAATGTCCTAATGAAAGAACATATAGCACATATATGAAGAAAAAGGAAGGAAACTGAAACCAAGTAAAATTAGATCTCATGTTAAGAAGGTCATACATCCATATATTATGTAAAAGCTGCTTAGGTTCCTAAGTTTCTAAATATGAAGTAGATGACAGGTGGACTAATACTTGTTTGAGATTCACAGTCATAGGAGTAAGTATTGCAAAAAGCACTGCAGTATACAAGAACGTTCACCAGAGTACAAGTACCTGAATTCTCTCAAAATTAAGATCAAAACTGTACAAAGATATAAGGTTACCATCTGTTCAATAATAGGCCCTGAATCAAGTTCTTCAGTCACAAAGTGACTTGTGGCACCAATCAATTTCACGCCCGCATCAAAAGCCTGGCAACACGGTCTAGCAAATTAAACATGCATCGGGGTCAGGGAGGAAAGAGTAAATGGTGGAAAGAGGATAATTCCAGAGTAAAATGAAGAAGGTATAAAATAACCTGCTTTGATGGATGCCCCCCCTTAAATGATGGCAAGAGGCCATGATGAATGTTAATTATATCTTTCCCATAACCCCGCAAAAAGTCACCCGATAATACCTGCCACAAGTAATAAATTTTTTGAGTTTCAAACATCCCACCAGTTGAAGTAATGATGTCGTCAAATCAGCATAAATATTCTCTTCCCTTTATAATTAATATATTGAAATTATCAATTAATTTGCAGTGTCCAAGTAACAAGCAAAGCTCGTTTCTTGATAATAAAAATTTTGATATTAACATCAATTAACTTGCATGACTCTAAATAGCAAGTAAAGCCTATTTCTTCTATCAACTTGACGCCAACAATAATTAAATAAGCCCACAATTATTCTATTTTGACAATGACAAGATGCAAATAGAATAAGTTTACCTGCATATACCTGGCAAGTACTAGAAAATCAGTATCCTTGACCAAATCCAATATCTCCTTTTCTCTCTTGTTCTCTTCGGTTGTGCGCAGATAATGATAAGGAATACAGTTTCTTTCAAGAAAGCGAATCACATGTGTGTTTGGGCCTCTTTCATGGTTACTGTTACAAATCATATGAAGGACATAAGATCAGAATCCAAGAAACCAAATAAATAGTATAAGAGGGAGACATCCCAAAAATTCCACCTTATTACACGAGTTATCTCAATTGGAAATTTCCCATCCTGCCATCTATGCAACAAATCAATTAGACAATGATCCTGCAATAACAAGAAAACGGTAACTCTAGCTCAATATACGGAACACAAGCACTGTTACTGAAAAAAAAAATATATAAAAGCACAAGAGTTAGAAAAAGATTAACTAGAACTCTACCTGCTTTGAAGCAAAAATTGCAATCTTGAATTTGGGATCAAAGTCAGGCACACGGACAACAGAAGCCATAGCATTGAACATTTTGGAGAGCTTGAGAAAGTCTTGATCCATTTGAGCCCGTGGCCATTTAGCTCGGTCAAAAACAAACTCACTGCCATATCCACAAATTAGATACGCCTAACCTTGTTCAGTACATATATCAAACACATTCCGCCGGATATCAATACTGGAATTAAAACATATGGAATTATATGAAATAGAATATTCCCAACATGAAAAATGAATTAAAAAAATATTAAGTAACAAACAAAAACGAAAGAATTACCTCCTAGAATAGAAGACATTCTTGTTTTCAGGAACAAAAACATCAGCTCCAAGAATGTTTCCACCGCTGGAAGCAATGCATTCCGATAGCTTGGCAACAATACCAACGGAATCCTATCAACCAAAGAAACCATTTTTCTTTCAAAAAATTTCATTTTTCTCAAAAGGGTATTAAAATTTCAGAGCAAAAAAGGAGACTATGGCGATTTACAGGGCATTGGAAAACGTGGACGCCATGGGTGAGACATGAAGGAGAAGAGGAACCAATGGAGGACCTGCTTGCAAATCGAAAAAATTGAGGGAGGATGCATTTTCTCATCGGGCTCATCCCTTTACCAGTGTTGGTGAACTGCTGAGGCACAGGCACCCACCAATTCTTGGGGCCTTACCTTTTGGATGGTTGTTGAAGCTGACATCACAGTCCAAATCAGAACTGTTCGCTATTCTTCAATCTTCGCGACCATGTTTTCCCCTTACGGTGTCGTTTGATTGTTGTAAATATGGAAACGATAACGTTTGAAGTGCAGATTAAAATACGGTCAGTGCTAGATCTTGTGATTTTTCTGGATGAAAGTGGGAGTGGACGTGTGATAACCGCTGTTTGAGAAGCAAAAATCGCCAACTAAACCATTAGATGGATTTTAATATTATTTATAAATTAAAATTAATAATAAAGTGAAATATTGATGCGATTTTTATAATATCACTGATATTGTTTTCATTGAAATATTATAATAGTATATTAGTCCTGTCAAATATAGCCCAGCCCAAAAACTCCGTCCAATAAAATAGATTCAAAATTCCGTCCAATTAAAAAGATGCCCATTTAAACCCGCCCAAATCGCACCGATTTAAAACTGAACCCGTTTGAGGCATTTGGCAAAGCACAACAGGCCTCAACTACAGTATTTGACAAAAATAATTTTTTTCTTTCTCTTTTATTTTTCTGAGTTCTTTTTCTTTTTCACTATTCCCACTGGTGAATAGTACACTCGGAGTAAAAATTACTCCCGGAAATGAAAAATATTTTATTTGACCATCGGAAAATACTAATTACGGTAAGTCCAGTGGTAAAATTTGGAGTGAAAATGAGTTTAAATAGATCTCCAAAAGTCAAAAATAAGAAAAAGTCATGGCCGTATTAAGGGACGCTGGTTTGACTAAGGTTTGACCGGCCCTTTAAAAATAGTAAGTGACTTCCAAAAATTATTTTAAGGGTATAGACAAGTTTATAATAATATTTAGAAACTTTTGACAGTAAAAAATTAAATTTACGGTAACAGTGAAAATTATCGAATCGGACCGGTTAGAGTGAACCAATCCCGGAAACGGACTTTGATTGAGATGAAATTTTTTGTGGAGGCTTAATTTATTATTTTGAGAATTATGGAATTGATTTTGAGCTCGTATATAAGCAAACACATCATCAAATGGGTGTCGACCCACATCTCGGCCTATTTGGGTGTCTACCCGACCCGTTTGACTCATCTAATCCATTTGAGCCAATATTTTTTATAGTAGTCGTTTTAATATCCCGTTATTATATTTAGAATTATTTTTCGTTAAAAAATTGGTCAAATAGGTCGACCCACATCTCGGCCCATTTGGGCCTCAATCGGGCCCGTTTGGACCATACGACCTATTTGACCTAATATTTTTTAATAGTAGTCATTTTAACATTCTGTTAATTTATTTAAAATTATTTTTCTTAAAAAACGTGTCAAATGGATCGACTCACATCTCGGCCCAAATGGGCCCATTTGAGCCTCCATCGGACCCATTTGGGCCATCATTTGACTCATTTATGCCAATATTAGTAATTTTTTTTACATCCCGTTATTATAACGATAATTATTTTCATTAAAAAATTGGTCAAATTTTTAGCTCATGAGTCGATCCAACCCGTCCAACCTATTTGGGCATTTGACCCATTTATGACCCATACTTCATTTAGGTCAATATTTTTATGGTAGTTATTTTAGTATCCGTTATTGTATCGAGAATTATTTTTCGTTAAAAAAAATGTGCCAAATGGGCCGACCCACATATCGGCCCAGTTGGGCCTCCATTCGACTCATTTGGGCCCCCGACCCATTTGGACCATCACCTGATCCATTTAGGTCAATATTAGTAGGTTTTTTTATATTCCGTTATTATATCGATAATTATTTTTATTAAAAAAAATTGATCAAATTTTTAGTCCATGGGTCGATCCAACCCGCCCAACCCATTTGAGTATTTGACCCATACTTTTTGTCCCATTTGTGACCCGCCCATTTATGACCCGCCCCAAACCCGCCCAATTTGCCACCTCTAAGTATATGTTAATTTTAATATATTTGAGATTTCGAATTCAAGTCTTCATTTCTCTTTTTCTCTATTTTAAAAAAATATAACTATTATTTTGATATCAGTACAATTATAAAGTTATCTATTTTGATCTTTCCTAATATATATTCTGCAGCATAAAGTTTATATTTTCTTGTAGTTGATTGATTATAAATCATATATTTATAATCAAATGGCAATAAAATTTAATGCTCATATATAGGGGTGAGCAAAAAAACCGATGGACTCGGTTAACCGAAAAAAAAATTCGAAACCGAACCGATGGACTGCTTAACCGATTGTAATGGACTGATCAATGGTTAGTGTTTTGAAAAAATCGATATTAATGGACTGGTTAATGGTTTTTGATTCATGTGACTGGTTAACCGAACCGAAACTGAATTTTTAGTTAATTTATTAATTTTTTAATGATTTATAACAATTTATCCTAATTAAAGGTGATCATATATTTTTTTTCATTATACTAATTATTTTAACGTTTTTAAGTTTTTTTAATTGGCTATTAATAAGTATAACAATTTATCTAATTAAAAGTAATTATAAACCGCTTAATATATATACTTATTAAATATTAATTTTTAAAAACACATTTGCTTATATCCACCAAATATTTTTATTTTAACAACAATAATGTTATATTATAGTGAAAAAATTTTAATCTTTAAATATCTTGAACATTTTAATTTTATTTATGAATATATTTATAATTATAGTGGTTAACCGAAAAATATTGGGTAACCGATCCAAAAATCCGAAACCTATGGACTGGTTAACCGATTGTAATGGACTGAAATTTCAAAAAATTGATATTAATGGACTGAACCTTATGGACCGATTAACCGACCATGCTCACCCCTGCTCATATATAATATGTTTATAATTTTTATTATGATGTATGCTGTTGACAAATTAATCTCTAATTATATTATTTGACTTCAAAATAATTAAACATTAAAATTTAAAAGTGACTTGAAATTTGAGATTCAAGATTTTTTTAAAGGAAATATAATGACACTCATTCGTAATAATGGAACCGATAAATAATAAATAAATCAGCAAAATTTGTTCCAAAATAAAATTTTGAGATTTTGTAATTTTAACAGAACCTGAAGAATAAAAAGATAAGAGATTAAATTTACAGAAATGATATATATTTTTGCTTTAAATTTGCTTTTAAAATATTAAAAATGATACATATTTACCTTTTAAATATATCTTTAAGTTAAAATTATCCATGATTGGTTCAAATTTACAATTAAAAATAGAAAAAGTCGATGTAAATAAACAAAAATACACATAATAGGTTGATTGAATCACATAAACTTATTATATATGTACTGTAAATTGACAATAATTTTTTAACTTTCAAAAAAACATTAAAATTTCAAACAATAAGCTTATCAAAATAATAAGATTTTAGATAAAAAAAATAGAAAATGTCTAATAGTAAGAAATATTAAAGCTTTTTTAAAATAAAATAGAATATCAATATAAAATATATATGTAGCAAATTTATGTAACTTTAATTAGTTTATTCTGTTTATGTGTATTTTTATTTGTTTATCTAAAATTCTATTATTTTTAGTGTCAATTTTGAACTAATTACATAGTACGAAAATAATTTTAGCCTAAAAATAAATATATAAATATTATTTTTAATATTTAAAGGTAAATTTGATTTAAAAATTTATAACATTTACCACGTGGCAATTACAAGTTGCCAAAAAAAACAAACCGCATCGATGTCACAGCAGACAAACAAGAGCCCAGATCGTTAGTAGACTATAGAAAACTCGCAATCTCCATCGAAGAGCAGCCAAGAGATCTTCCTCTCATTGCTCTACGATTACTTCAACTATTCACTCTTTCCCTTCGATCGCTGCAAGCTGATCCATCCGAACAGGAAAATTAAAAGTGAAAAAGATATGCCTGTAAGTTTTTTCTCCTCTTTCTCTCTCGTCATTTAGCTTTGGATCCAGTTCTTACACTTCCAATTACCAACAAAATATGAAATAACGTTGGGGTTTGTGATCCGTTGGGAATGCAGTACAGGAAAATCATAGAGGTGGAGCCGCCGAGTCCGTTAAGGTACATAATCGGAGCAGCTATAATGATGATCGGAGTGGTGTTACCCGTCGGTTACATGATGTTTCGTAACAAGCGTGTCCCTTCGTCTTCCTCTTACTCCAAGCAGACGTAGGTGTGCCTTTATTTTATTTTATTTTTCTCTGCATATTTTATTGTGAAATTTATGATGCTTAATTTTGTAAATAGAAATTTGTTGACCATTTGGGATTGTTAAGATCAAGTAATTGTTTTGGGTAAGTTCATGTGCTGAGTTTTGGTCAATTAGCAAATGGGTATTTTCAATTTGAGATTTGGCCTAGAGTTTGTGACTGGATCAGAATTCAATTTTATGTCTAGTTAATTACTAGTCAATTAGAAAAAGTTAATGGCTTTAGGATGTTCTTGTTTTACTGGATTCTTAGATAAGTTTAGGATCATCATCTGGTCTCAACTTTCTGCATTTGGTATGGTCTCAAGAGCTAACTTAAACCCAGATATTTTTTCCCAAACAAGAAAGAAGCAAAATTTTTTTTTTCCCAAACAAGAAAGAAGCAAAAGTAATATCTTTGCCACTTCTAGCTAGTAGTACAGATTTTGAAGATAACCCCCAGAAGTAGATAGCTCCATCATTGGAATAACATAATGGATTTCTTTTTTTTAGTTTCCACAAGATGTGCGGAAGGAAAGAGAACTATGATGTTGTGTACTAATTTTATAGAATGTTAAAGAAAAATACATTGATTTTTTGTTTCCTTGGCCTGATGGAGTGTGGGTTTTATTGTGATTATTGTTGATATAGTTGCTATTGTTCTATCAAATAATCCCACAATAGCTAATATTCTTGGTTCTTTACATTCTCAGGAGCAAAGTACTGATATAGACAGATTGGGATAAGAGTCTCTTAGATTATAATTCGTTGTCAGCTGAATATGAAGAAAATGCGAAAACAAGGCGGATAGACTGATGTCAAATACAAATGTAAATTCATTGAAACCCCATTTTTGTTATCTTTTGGTGTTGGGAATTCTTATATGAGTTTATAAAATGTGTTGTTTGATCTAAAATTGCATTGTGATCTGTACTTGAGATTTCCAGTTGAAGTTTATAACATGAGTCGGTGGTTTGATTCAATAGTTGGCTGTAATTTTAATTAGAAAGAGGCTTCATATTGAGGAACTGTCAAACATGCATTTACTTATATTACTACTTGTGCAATGTAGTTGAGAGAATGCACTGCATAATTGCGATCTTTCCCATGGAGATAGTTTCACAGAGTGGATACTAAGCCATTAAAGATTCGATATTCATATTTTCTTGATATTACGAGAAGCACTGATGACTGTTGGAGAAGTTGAAATTACTACTTTCTTTTAAAAGCTGTGTTGGGGAGTCAAAGTTTTAATGAATTGCTTCACAGAAGCTTAATTGGGTGATTCAACGTCTATTCTTTTTGTTCCTATGCTCCATGCAATTTGACGCCATTTTTTTTTGGTATAAGAAGCCTGGCTGTAAACCTCGACCACATTCCAAATATGAGCCACAGAACGGGAACTTACCCGTACAAGTGACCAACTACAGAAAGAAGGTTCAGGAGGCAAGTAGAGAACAGACTCTATTGAACCATTGAAAGAACCGTGACAAGTTCAATAAAACAAGCTCTATACCAACAAATTTCTGACCATTAAACATCTAACAAAAAAAAAACTGCTTTGCTAACGGTTTGATTGCACCCTCAAAAAGGGGTCAAGAAACAATACAAGACAGTTTGCTAATGACAAGTGTTTAACTGATGCATCGGCAGAAAAATACTTGAACAATACACTTGCTCGAAGTGTATATATGACCACAGTTTTCAATACATCGTAATATACTCAGTGACTCCTTGTCCCTAAAAATTATGCCACCTGCCTAATGCTTCTCCAACGCGTATTTTGTCGCCCCGTCTGATATTGAACCTGAACTCTGAAGCTGGGTCACTGTTTTTGAGTGGCTTTAAAGTGGGAGCTTGGAAGACGAGCACCACAGTTGATCCCATATTGAAAACAGCCATCTGAAAGGATCAAAACGTGAAAATATTTAACCCAAGCCAAATCCAACCCGTAAAGTGCAGGAAGCCCTGGGATTGAAATCAGATTGCAACTTGGATAACAGAATTTGGAGAGGAAAAAGGCTAGTCCTAAAAAAGCAAAGAAGATAACCCAGCTGGCAGTTGTAAACTTGATCTTTTTGAACTAAAATCTGACCCATGTCTTATACTGAATGGCTATCAACTAGGTGAAAAAAGTTAAGAGCGAACATTGGGAGTAAAAGGACTATAAGAAAGTTGTGCTTCCGATTCCTGTGTAGCTGAACTCTTTGAAGAAATACACACTATAAAGCTATGACAGGAGTTCTGATTCTATTTTGTCTGGAGACAGCAATTATCAGTATCAATTTCAGAAAATACAATCTGCACTAACCTCATCCCCTTTCTTGAGGTTTTTACCAACACCTTCAGGTTCATATACCCGTTCGTCCGGCCGTTTAAGATTCACTAACTTTTCTCTTGGCAAGTTCGTCCGAAGTTCTGGTTCAATAAACAGCTGCCGCATGCCAATTTAGAGTAAAGTTGATAAAAGAAAGTCAATAAAAGAGGTATTTCAATGTGGGGACATTAAGTTACAATAAAAAAAAAAAAATACTTGACTTCCAGAAACAACAGTTCTGCATGAGGATTATGTGGGTTCGCCTCTATTCAAACTCTGTGTTCAGTGCCAAACTTTTCTTTTTTTCTTTTTCCAATTTGCCTCACAAAATTTTAAGCGTCATAATCCTCACCATATTTCCAGGTATGCTCAACTAACTTCAGTTAAATTTCTATTATTCAATCAATAAATTAAGAGAAAATGGTATTATTTTTGTTTCTGCAAATGAACGTGCATGCGTTCTGTTATATGTAATGGTGGTTGAGTAGAAGAAAAACATTGAAATCAATATCTGCAACAAGCCACCTCACCTCAATTGACCCAATATTTGTAGCACCAATTGCCGCAATAGCCATGAATCCTTCTTGCCACAGACCTTCAAGCACAACCTGTTGCAAGAGAATTGCAAAAATGACATGAGATTTGAAAGAATATTTAAGGATAGTCTCACAAAAACTCAACAAGAAAATTTTTAATTTCATTCTCCAATGGTAGGGGAAGGGGAAACATATTGATGTTAGTGCAATATGTTAATAAATGGCGTCAAGCCTAAAAACCAAGTTTCGATAACTAGGTAGAAACTTAGCTGATGATTGGGAATAAGAATATTCATAAACGAGGTGAGAAGTAGCTCAAGGTGTGTACGACCAAATTTTAAAGTAGGAGATCAGTAAGTTTTGACCAGCAGACTGTTGAGTAAAGTTTTATCTATTATTAATCTTGAACATAAACAGAAAGTCTAAGTGTCTAAACTGAGCATGATAAAGTTGACTGTTCATAACATGAACTAGATTTTCATTTTAAAAGTTTTGTTTAAGTTAATTTGCCGTAAATAACTGTAGAGCTATATTGGATTACCACTAGAATGAGAATAACTTTTAATATAGAAGAGAAAGCAATACTAAAGCTGCTTTGTTAACAAAACTTGTTTAAGTGCAACAAATAGGTTATTTGACATTGGAATTACCCTTTCATTTTCAACATAAAGATTTCTGATTGTTCTTGTAGCACGTTCATTCACAGGAAATAGTCGCCCTATAAACAAAAAGGATAATAGTGTCAAAGATCCATTAAATTCTGCTGATAGATAATTCCAAAAAAGAGAAAGAAAAGAAAAGCACATGCACAAGTACAAGCAATCCTGCATGTGCAAACATGCATTGCCCTTTATATACTTTGCACACTGTAATTCTATGTATAAACAGGAACCAACCAAGTCTGCTATGGCATATATTCAATCAGATTAAGTATTCCATGATTCACAATAAAACACTCCTCCCACCCCATGGCATAGTAATTCTGCTCCACTTATTTCCTTCGTGTTGTTCATTCTTGCAACATCCTGCCTAATCCATAACAATAATATTCTACTCATTTTTAGACAGCTCAATCACAAAAGATTTATATTAAAATGAAATTACTATTGTTAATAAAGAACAAATGAAATACTGAACCAGGGGAAAGTAAATTGAGGCGGATGGGGAGAATGGAATTCAAGAAAGACAAGGCACGTTATCTCTCACATTTGACCAAAAAAAAAATCACTAGCTGACATTCCAATGATAGACAGACTAGCTGGCCCAAATTTTCTCCATTTTCCTCACTCTTGCTCTTTGTACTTGCATTCTATTTGCCTATTTTGATAATTTTTTTCCTTTTCTCTTACATTCATATTCTCAATTTATATAGTAAATGAAGTATGGAAAACTAATGATCCAAAAGCAACCAGTAGATTGGCAAGCATAAACAGAATAACTTTTGTATCTCTACTCAAAGAAACAAAAACAGAGCGAACCTCATAATCTAACTGGCAAATAATAATTGTCTAACCATATAAGGAAACTGAGTGACCTGAAAAGCGCCGGCGGACAAGAACATTCCAGTCAGCTGGAGAGTGTATGCGATGATAGTCTCCAGGCTTCAAGTAAATTACACAGTAGTAAAGGCCTTTCTTTGGACTACAATCAGTACTTTTAAAATGTAATTAATATATCATGGGCATGAACTAGAACCATGTACCACAAAAGTTTAGATTGGAGAAAGTAAAAACTCCCAACAGGAAAGCAAAGTTAAAACTTTGCTATAAAGCATTAAAACTTGATTGCAGAAATCCAGATTTGTCAGTCCAATCTTACAGGCATTTAAGTGCAAAGATGTTATACTTTCACCAATTTCATGAATTCATTGTATTTCTTTAAAAGAAAAAAGATAGCAGGAAAAGGGAGCATCATGTATGAAACCATAAATTTCTAGCACAGTAAAAAATAAATCATATATGATAATTAATTGCATATGATGTCACATAAAAGAAGTGAATAAGAATTCTCAGAAATTCAAAAAAAAAAAATCTCAGAACTTAACAATATCATATTTGTTATATTCAAACACGAGTTACAAGGACAATATGATACCGCAATCATTAATAAAGTCAAAATATCGGACATCTTCATTTAAAATGTATATACATGAAACCATGATTAAAACTCCACTATAGATTTAATCATTAATAGAAAAACAATGAGACCATCCTTAATACTTGATTTGAAGACTACAATATATCTGGTCTGGACAAACAATGTCACCATCTTAAAATCTAGAAGCATAGCGTGCAAAGTTCTTGGAGGTTAATGTGAAAAAAACTGCAAGGCAAAAAATCATTCAATCAACAAAGTTGAATATGCGCAGTCCAAGTAAATACATGATTACCGTGCTGAAACAGTGTCCCTAACTTTGGGAGAAGCCAATGAAATTCTCCACCATGACTTTTGACTGTTCTCTCCAAGATTGCTTTGCTGTTCATTGCTCTTGTCACAGACATCTGATTCACCTATCATAGGTGAGAAGGAACTAGCACCTAGAAGAGAAGAAAGAGAATAAGAATGCCCTTTGACTTGCTCAATCATAGCTCCTGATCCTTTCAACTCTCCAACTCTTAGAATAGTGCCGTCCACAGGGCTAACCTGTAAATATAACAAAGTATGACCATAATAGTTTAGGTCAGTTAGCAGTAGCTTAAATAAAATAATTTGGAAAAATACAATGCACATGAAGCTTGTTACCAGTTACCAGACAACGTGGATCAGGATCTATAGGTCTGCAGCCTTCTTTCAGGGCACGTACAAAAAATTCCCTTAATGATGCATATTCCTCAAGAGGTAGAGCTACTTCTTCTAAGTCTGAGATACAAACATTATTAGCTTTCCACATTTATATTGGCTATTTACCAAAAACTTTTCTGTTGCTACAATGGCTATTGAATGTCAACAAAGATATAAAAAAAAAACATAAGAAGCATACTTGAATGGAATGCTCGAGCCCAAGCTTCATATACATAAGGACGCAACCAGGCAGGAAGTTCCTGAAAACACGTTCCCACAGCAAGTTATAATTAAACGCAGCAGCATAGAGGGAATGATTTGAGATATCATTTAGATAACTACTAAATCAAGAAATATTGCTTGGACTGATATATTCTAAGCATAGAAGCATGAACCAAAAGAAAAAACATTCCAGAAAGATATAATGAGAACTAGTTATTGGCATTAGCAGGATAAAGAACATATAATCTTCAGTAAACATAAGTTACATGAACTAAAACAGTTCAATTAAAAAGTACAGAAAAAACCGTCAAATGTCAACAATGAAAAATTAAGATTAGCTGCTCAAACTTAAGCATCTCTATGATCCAAGCTATAATGGACACTTTGATCAGGAGAGCTGTACTCGTATCCTCCCCTTTGAAATTAGATAAAAGAAATGGTCTTTCAAGCAGATAGTCTTTTGTAAGGATATCAGATCATCCCATCTGGAGAAAGGGTCAAAATCAATAGGTTTAGTTTCAAATGCCCACAAAAGAATTTGTTCTGTCCACACAAACGAACAGCAATCAGCGAAATAGCAAATAAAAGAATTGAGGAAAAGTTCACATAACTGACTCTTATATGTCTTTGTATGTCTGTCGTAAAACTAAACAAGCATCAGAATTCATAAATTCAAACAAACTCTTTATGGATTTGTGCATTTCTGTATCAACACAATTTGCTGAAAAAGTTCATCATATTTCAATGAGCATACCAAACTTCTGCTATCTATAAAGAATTACACAAATTTCTTTGACTCGTAAAATTCAAGGTACAAATATTTGGATAACACTAGATAATTCATCTTAAGGAAAATGAAAAATACTCACCGTGCTTGTCAGGGAACCCCAAAATCTGGAAATGGAGCGCAAAGGTAGCATACTCAAAAATGTAGCCTATAATTAAGGATATCATAAAAATTATTTAAAATGTTAGAAAGTAAATATCAAAGCATTTGAATTGTTGAGTTGAGACAGAATATCCAACCTTAATTCCAGTGCATGGAACTTAATGTTAAGAAAATTTAACATGAACATCAAAGCAGAAAAGAAAATGTGAATGCACGGAGACTTTTTGTTTGAGAAATTAAAATAATTACTTTAAAATCAGGTCGAAACTCTAATTCGATTCCCTTTTCTCGCGCATTTTCAATCTGCCACAGAGAGAGAAACAAAAGTTATAACAAAGCAATCCTTGGTAGATGTTTTAAACGCCAATGAAGCAGACGATTAAACTGCTAAAGTCATCTCACTAAAAAATGCAAACTCGAGACCAAGTAAAGAAAACAGATAATAGAACAAGGAACACTAGTTCTTTTTAAGAATAAAAGCATTCAAGGAATCAGCTATCAACGGGATAAGCTAAGAAAAGTTATAGAAGCAATATTTTAGCAATGAGTTTGTGCATAAATCTTAAATCAATTACGTGCCTTTTTATCCTCGTAGAGCCGACGCGCATGAAGAGCACCAAGCATGAGTATTGTAGCCACAGTAGCACCTGGCAACAGAAAATTACTACCTGCAGGTCCTGAAATAAATTAGCTTCACAGGCTTTCCAAGAAACCACTATCAAGTAAATTTATTACTCATTCAGACCAGCTAAATTCCCAATTTCGTAAAAAAAAAAAAAATCACGAAATTGAACGCTGAAATCAAATTAGCCTTTCCCTCTCATTCTACTCAAATTTTCTCACAAACCAGACAGTAAAAGTAACTCAGACACTGCATATTTTGCATTAACTGACCTTGGGAGTTGCTGCTACCGCTGCCATTGAAAGAAGCACGTGCTTGAGACGCTGTTCGGACCTGTTTGAGAAATGAAGGGATGAATTGGCGTTGGTGATCGTGATGGTGGAGGTTGAATCGTAAATTGTGAGGGAATATGGGGACTTTATGGGAAAATCTGAATTTCATCTTCTCTCTATTGGATTGATTGGCAACGATATGCTCTGGTTCGTTAGGGTTTTTCTGCTGTAGTAAGGGTTTAGGTGTTGCCAGAAAGTGGATGGCGCGAGGCAAGTGGAGATAAAACGGCAATTTCCACCACCGTCTTGTTCACTGTGACTGTGAGTCTGTGACCGTCAGACTGAGGTTGGGGAGCCCTTGTCAGCTTAAGGCCACTCTCCCTACTTCGTGAACTAGTAAAGCGCTCCGTTTTCAATCCTTTCCATTTTTGTTTTTTTTTTTTACGAATAATGCTTTCCAAATATTGGTGTTTTATGACAATTATAAGTTAAAAATATTTTTTATTATTATTAAGATAAACTTTTTTGTGCATGTAAATGCTTTGTTTTTTTACAAAACCCATTTTTAAGTCTTTAAAATTTTAAAATTTCTATATTGAATTCTTTTATAAAAATAATTTTTAGTTAGATTTTTATATTTTAATATGAATTAACAAACAATTTCTAGTAAATAGAATTAATGCGAGTGTATTTCAATCATTAGTAAAAAGAGCGCCATTTTTGGAATAATTTAATATAAAAAAATTAAAAGTTTAAGAATCAAATTGAGAATAGATTTTATCAGCATAATGTGTTATTAACGGTACTTAAAACACGTACATGTTAATTCTGTTTATAAAAAATTACGTGTTACCTTATGTTAAATTATAGAAACTTAATTAATTTTTTTTTATAAATGAATCTAATATAAAGAATTTTAAAAGTTCTGAAATTTAAAAATATATTTTTCCATTTGTTTTTGTTATATTTCACTATGTATGCTAAAATTATTAATGCATATTTATTATTTCTCTTTTGATATTTGAATTTGGAGACTACCATCAGTGGGCCTTTTTTATAAATAATATGTTTTAAAAAATTAATTTAATTTTTAGAGTATTTTAAAAATTATTTAGGGAATTTAAGTTTTTTCCATTTTCGCAACAGACTGTTAAGGAAATGAAAGTTCAATTCCGCAGCAACCTGCTGCGGAATTGGACTTAAATTATTTTTTTTAAATGGGAAAGCTACAAAGCTTTCCTTACCTTAACCGCCAGCCAAGGAGAAGCTGCTGGTTACCCAGCCCCTCCCCCTTTTTTTAATAAAATATATATAAATTTAATTTTGGCTTTCACTTATTAATGTATAAAAAAATATTTTTCTAACTTAATTTGACAAATAAGATAAAAAAAAATTGTAACTCAATAATAACTTATTAAAATATAAAATTAGTAATATTTTGTGTAATTAAAATAATTTAAAATAAAAATAATGCATTTATTATATATATAATAAAAATTAAATAATATTTTTGTTTTAATAAAATAATATATATATATATATATATTGCGTGTGTTAGATTAAATCGGATTCTGAAATTATTTTTTTGATTTTAATGGTTAATTAATAAATAGATTCAAAAAATTAGTTAAAAACCAAAACCGATATAGCGGTTAATCAAAATTAATTAATTAATTAATAAATAATTTAAATTCAAAAAATAATTTCAGAATTCGATTTAATCTAACACACGCAATATATATATATATATATATATATATATATATATATATATATATATATATATATATATTATTTTATTAAAACAAAAATATTATTTAATTTTTATTATATATATAATGAATGCATTATTTTTATTTTAAATTATTTTAATTACACAAAATTTTACTAATTTTATATTTTAATAAATTATTATTGAGTTACAATTTTTTTATCTTATTTGTCAAATTAAGTTAGAAAAATATTTTTTTATACATTAATATAATAAGTGAAAGTCAAAATTAAATTTATATATATTTTATTAAAAAAAAAAGGGGGGAGGGGGTGGGTAACCGGCAGCTTCTCCTTGGCTGCCGGTTGAGGAAAGCAGCTTTCCCATTTAAAAAATAATAATAATAATAATTTAAGTCCAATTCCGCAGCAGGTTGCTGCGGAATTGAACTTCCATTTCCGCAACAGTCTGTTGCGAAAATAGAAAAAATTCAATTTTCTCTAGAGGTGGCAAATTTGGCCCAGGCCCAAAAACCCCGCCCAACCCGCCCAATAAAAAATAACCCAAACCCAACCCAATTAAACACTTACCCATTTAAACCCACCCAAATAAAACCCACAGAAAAGAAGGCCCGTTTAGCTCTGCCCCCTAATGCCCAACGGGCCTAACACTTCCCCTTCTATCTCTGGCCCTCTCTATCTCTCGTGCTCACTGTCTCTGGCCCTCTCTATCTCTCGTGCTCACTGTCTCTCGTGCTCTTCGCCTCCTCTCTGCCTCTCCACTATCCAATCATCGCCGCTGCCATCCTCGCCGCCTCTCTCTCTCGTGCTCACTGTCTCTCTCTCTCTTGTTCGCCGCCTCTCTCTCTCGCTCGCTGACATGTAAGTGATATTAACTAGTTATGGCTTTTTATGCATTTCTTTGTCTATGTATGAGAATGGATGAATTTCCCAATTGGGAACCCTAAATCAACCACATAAAATCTAAATCAGTTTGTGGTTATCAGAATCCTGATTATCTTTGAGGTCTGCTTCTTGGGCATTAAGGCAAGACTGTCTGTCTTTTTTCTGTTTCCTCTAATTAACTACTGTCGATTCCTTAAACACTGATAGGTAATTGTTTTTGATTTTATTTGTTTCTTCGTTCATTAAAGAGAAGAAAGGTTCCGGGTTTTTATTTTTTATTTTTAATTCACAAAAGATCCTAGTCTAGCTTTTGAAACGACTTAGGTGAAGTATTTCTGGAACAGGGTTCTTTTATAACTGAAAAGTTGGATCTTATTTTGTTTGTTTCATTTGAATTTTACTAGTTTAACAGCTATTAGAGCCTTATGATTAAGCTTGATCGTTAAATATCCTGGTATGTTTCTTATGAATTTTTGTTCTTATGGTTACAACTGTAACACTGATGTTGATCTATCCCTTGGAAAGTTTGGATTAACATTTACTTTGGGGATTGGAATGAGCACTTATCCTTTAGTGAAGTATATATTAGCAAGTAAACAGTATGATAGTTCGAGGAAAACAAATAGACTGCTGAAGGTTGACTAACTAAAGCTTGGACATAGAGTCGACAAAGAAAAACCTCACAATGCTCATTGGTTTTTGGGATATAGAATTTTGTTTTGTTTGGAAGTAAACTTTATGTCTGGTGCTGAGTTAGATATGAATCTCTCTGCATAGGAGATGCATTTTTGTTAAAGTTGTAAAGCTTCAGCGGGATCATATATATCATTTTCTAAGTTTTAGATTGGGAAAAGTGAAGTATTATACTGAAACTAGTATGAATAATGCATATATATTAACATGCTATACTATTTGCATTGGCCCTGAAAATGGCATTTGATGACAAACACTACGGGTTGAAGGTGATCAGAGTTCTTGGTTACAGCCTCTTTCTAGTTGGCTTTCTAAAGGAACTAAATAAGTAAAGATCAGGGCTTGATTTTGTTTTGGAAGCAAATCAGGAATTCTTAAACATGAGGGTAATGGTGGAGAACACTATTGTTCTCGAAGCAAATGAAATTTACTTTTTCTGGTTAAATTTCATTTCTGCATGGGCTCTTAGGCTGCTGCATTGCCATATGATTGATCATTTGTCATGAACTTAAAATGTCAGTATTTTGATTACACTATTGTTCTTCTATACTTTCTTCCCTATAGTTAACATGCCTGTACAAATAAAATTTTATTTGTTTTATCTATGCAGCACCATCTCTTTGTTCTTAGTAAAGGTTTTATCTTCTTTAAGATCTATCTGTGTGTTAATGGTAGGAATTGTGGTCTTCAAACTCAATTGGCTTAATTTCTATTGATGTCTATTATCTTGTATGTCTATTATGGTAGGAATTGTTGGCCGATAAGGTTTTATATTAGTCGCTTGTTATATCGATATGAATAATAAAACCACATATCGGCCCGTTTGGGCCTAAAGCGGCCCATTTGGACCACTCAATCTATTTGGCCCAAATTATTTCACATTAGTCACTTTAGTATCTTTTTATTATATCAAAAATTATTTTTTATTAAAAATGAATTAAAATGGTCAAATTACATCTTGGCCCATTTGGGTCTCAAGTAGCCCATTTGGGCCACTCAATCCGTTTGGACCAAAATCGGCTGTTTGGACCACCCGACTCATTTGCATATTATTATAATTTTTTTTACATTCAAAAAATTTGCCACCTCTAATTTTCTCAAATAGTTTTCAAAATACTCCAAAAACCAAATTAATTTTTTAAAACACATTATTTATAAAAAAAAGCCCGCCATCAGTCTATCTATCTATGGATGGCAATTTTGTTACGTTTTTCCTTTTTTTTTTTTATTTTTTTTGTGTTTTAATTTTTTAAGTTTTAATTTGTGTGTTTTAATTTTTTAAGTTTATAATAATTTTTAGATTAGTATAAATATGAATTTTTAATATTGATTAATCATTTAATTGTTCTTAATATTGATTATTTTTATCACAAATTTGGTTTTAATGTTTGCCTATATTGTATTTATATATATATATATATATATATATATATATATATATATATTTTGTAGATATGGCTTATTAGAATTAACTAAAATTGAATACAATTTGAGTTTTTGTTATAAAAATTTGCAATTTTGAAGATTGTTATTCTTCTGAACGAAAATTTTTGTACCTTTTGAATGAAATATGTGATTTGACAATTTTTTTTTATAGATAAAAAATGGACTGAATTTTCAACTGAAAGTCACATTACTCGTAACATATTACTATTATCTACTATTTTTATCGAAAAAAATTTATAAATATTTTTTAATAATTTCATTAATTTCGTGCCTTTTCATCTACTTTAAAATTTTATAATTTTATTTATATTTTTTTTGTTAAAATAATTTTATTTATACTTTATTAATATACTTTTTTTTATATTATTAACGATAGTTTATTTTTCATTAGAAAATATTTAAATATTCAAATAAGTAAGAGTTTGGTCTAGGGGTGAGCAAAAAAACGGATGAACTTGATTAACTGAAAAAAAAATTCGAAACCGAACCGATAGACTGGTTAACCGATTGTAATGGTTAATGGTTAGTATTTTGAAAAAACCGATATTAATGAACCGGTTAATGGTTTTTGACTCATGTGACTGGTTAACCGAACCGAAATCGAATTTTTAGTTAATTTATTAATTTTTTAATAATTTATAACAATTTATTCTAATTAAAGGTGATCATGTACTTTTTTTCATTATACTAATTATTTTAAAGTTTTTAAATTTTTTTAATTGGCTATTAGTAAGTATAACAATTTATCTAATTAAAAGTGATTATGAACCAGTTAATATATTTACTTATTAAATATTAATTTTTAAAAATAAATTTGCTTATATCCACCAAATATTTTTATTTTAACAACAATAATGTTATATTATATTGAAAAAATTTTAATTTTTAAGTATCTTAAACATTTTAATTTTATTTATGAATATATTTATAATTATAGTGATTAACCGAAAAATATTGGGTAATCGATCCGAAAATCCGAAACCGATGGACTGGTTAACCGATGGTAATGAACTGGTTAATGTACTGAAATTTCAAAAAACTGATATTAATGGACTGGTTAATAGACTGGGACTCATGGACCTGCTAACCGACCATGCTCACCCCTAGTTTGGTCTGACAAGATTCTTATCTTGATCTTAATTTTGAACGGAGTCATTTATAATTTTCTTAACAAATACAAATAAAATATATAAAAGGTCAAAATTTATTTCACTTAAAGATTAATTAGTAAATAGTAATTAAATACATTTTACATATAATTTTCATCTTTTTTTTCTATAATAATTTTCAGATTAGTACAGATCTGAATTTTTAATTTTATTTGTTGTTCTTTTATTTATTTTAATTTTTTGTGTTTTTGGTTATATTATTTGATTTAATAAACTCAGATTTGAATTTTTTTTTGTGTTTTTCTTTTGCTTTTTTATTATTGTGCCAGATCTGAAATCATTTGTGTTTTATTTTTGTGATTTTGGTTTCAATAAACGTATATCTGTATAGATCTGATTAGTTTTTATTTGATTTTGAATTTTTCGTATTTTTTTGTTTTTATAATTTCAGATCTGAAATTTTTTGTGTTTGAATTGTTATCAAATCTGAAATTTTGTCTAGGTCTAGTTTTTTTATTAAAATTGAATACAATTTAAATTTTTATAATGAAAGTTTGTTCTCCAAATTTGGAGGTTGGTATCTTTTTTCATGAAAGTTTTGTTGTCTTCCGTTATGCAAGTTTGATTGTCTTCGTTTATCGAAATTTTCCTTTGAATAACAGTTGGATAGAGTTTTCTGCTTTAAGCCAGATTGCACATCGCATGTTACCATTATCCACAGTTTTTATCGAAAAAGTCAGAGATATAATTCAGTAATTTCATTTATTTCACATATCTTATATACTTTTAACTTTGATAAGTTTATTTGTATTTTTCAGATATATTTCTTATTATATTAATGAAATTTTAATTTGCATTAAAAAAATACACTTTACATATAAGGAAATACTTATTTAGGCACTAATTATGCAATTTTTTAATGGATCAAATTAATAATAAAATTACATTAATAATATATTGAAAAATTTTAGATTCGAACCCCATTCTCTCTAAAAAAATTACATTTATGAATTATAAAAAAAAAGTTTAAATGATAATTTAATATTAATTTGTCCCATTAAAAAAATATTAGATATTGGAAAGCATTCCCGTACAGAAATTTCATGCAGGAAACGAATTATAAGATTTTTTTTTAGCGCTCAGTAGCTCAAAAAACAACTTCCGCTAACTGCCAATTTACCAAACCCATGAATTTAACAAGAATGAACCTGGACTATTAATTGAGCTGAGATCATTTCAGATACATATCGCTTTCAAAACACTATATATCAACAAATGGACTAAGGAGCGTCGATTTGCAAACAAGGAAGAAAAAGGAGAAAAACAAAGACAAACCAGGTCTTAGCCATGGCCAATAACGATACAGTGAAGTATGGGATCATAGGGGTAGGGATGATGGGAAGAGAACACCTTATCAATCTCTACCATCTCCGCTCCCAAAACGTCGCCGTTGTTTGTATTGCCGATCCTCATCTCCCTTCCCAACAACTCGCCCTTGAACTTGATCAGTGCTTCGATTGGCCTCTTAAGGTATATATATCTGTCTAGCTGACTGGCTTGTTTCGTTATTTGTGATGGACTGAGTTTCCAACCAGTAATTCTTTCTTGTCTCTGCAAATTTTAGAATGTGTAGACGTATAATTAATGTCAAAAGGAATCAATTGTACAGGTATTTTCAGGGCATGAGGAGCTATTAGATAGTGGACTTTGCGATGTAGTAGTTGTTTCCACTCCAAATATGACTCACTTTCAGATTCTTATGGATATTATTAACCATCCGAAGCCCCACCATGTACTTGTAGAGAAGCCACTCTGCACTACTGTTGCTGATTGCAAAAAGGTCGGTCAATCATTCCGATTTTCTATCATTTTACCTCAATTTTAGTGGGAAATTGTAAACTTTTAGGTTCTAGATGCGGCTAGAAAGAGATCGGATATTCTCGTGCAAGTTGGGTTAGAATACAGATACATGCCACCAGTTGCTAAGCTGATTGAAATTGTTAAGAGTGGATCAGTTGGACAAGTTAAAATGGTGGCAATCAGGGAACATCGATTTCCATTCTTGGTTAAGGTAAATTTTACAACTTTGTTTTTGAAGTTGTTATAGGATGGATCAAGGTTATCAGGTAATGCTTGTAATTAACAGGTTAACAATTGGAACCGGTTCAATGATAACACCGGGGGGACTCTGGTGGAGAAATGCTGTCATTTCTTTGATCTGATGAGGCTGTTTGCAGGCGCTTATCCTGTTAGGGTTATGGCTTCTGGAGCTATAGATGTCAATCACAAAGATGAAGTCTATGATGGAAAGGTAAGTTCTGGTTCTAGTTCTTAGCCATTTGATTCAGGTACTAATCCTATTTACAATTTCTGCAAGGTGCCTATCTATCCTGTTACAATTTGAATAATCGCATTAAATAGGAATATATTCATGATTTTGATAAATACTTGTGGATCACAAATTGACTGTTCTTGTGAATGTTTTGTATAGATTAAGGGAAATCTGTTACAGGTCTGTTTTTCTATTTTTGCTTTTCATTTCAGTAGAAGCTGGAACTTAAATATGTACTCAAAAGATTGATGATAAGATGGATTGAGCTCTGTAACACTTATTTTCATATGGAAAGATTAGATGGTGATGGAGATGCAGCAAATGAAGAAGCCCACAGGCCCACCATTTGGAGGGTGTATGAAAGAAGACCCAAAAAGAAGGCTGGACTGGAGGTGGAGAGTGACCTGGCACAAGTTAGTTAGGAATGTATGTGTATATATAATTAACTTTCTGTAAAGGGGGGTATGAGAAGAATTTGCCTTGGATAGGAGTAAGAGGAGGTGAGGGAAAGGAGAACAGCAGGCTGTTTGGTTGTTCTTCTTATAGTTGGCCCTTGCTAGTTTTGCATTACTATTTCTGGTTTACAGATACTCTTCTGTTATTGATTTCTTCTTTATCAATATACATTGCTATAGCATTCTCCTCTTGTTGTTTCCAATTGGTTGTGCGTTTATCAATTCTCTATCATTGGTCCGACCTGCCGGATCCGAAGGAAGGAGAAAACGAAAATGGAAACCCGTTTACAATCAGTGAACATCAGACTAGAGGAAACAGAGAACAAGGTAGGGGAATTAACCGCTTGTGTGAACGAACTAACGAAGTCAGTCACTGAAATTCAGGCTTGTTTGGCAACTTCTGAAATGCGTTATCAAGCAGACCGGAAAAAGGAGGACGAATTCCAGAGCCAAGTGCTCAACTGGATTAAACGTTCAGATAAACAGCCCGGTCAGGCTGAGGAAATCAGTTCCCAAGGGGAAATCACCATGGACAGAGGGGGAAATCAACAAGGACAAGGTTCATCGCAGCGGATGAATTACCACATCAACTCAAACCATTTCGCAGACCCGTTTGCTTCCTTGAAGAAAGTAAAAATGCCAATGTTCAACGGGACAGATCCTAGAGGTTGGACGATAAGGATTGAAACTTATTTTTGATTAAACCAAATTCCTCCTGAGATATGCATTCAGTTGGCTGAGATATGCATGGAAGGACCGACCATAAATTGGTTTTCTATGTTACTAGATGTATCACCATCGCTGACTTGGGAGCAGTTCAAAATAGATTTAATGCGAAGATATGGGGGAATCCAATCTTCTAGCCCTTTCGAGGAATTAGCAGATCTTAAACAAAATGGGAGCATAGATGAATTTATTGAAATGTTTGAAATGGTAGCAGCTACAGCCCCAGGCTTACCTGAGCCTCAATATGTGGGATATTTTATAAGTGGGTTGAAGGAAAAAATTAAAGGATGGGTGAAGGTGCACAAGCCGGCGGACAGAGTGGAGGCCATGAGGTTGGCTCGCACTATTGAGGCGTCTCTGTTGATCGGGAGATCGGGGATGAACTCGACAAGGCTTCCGCAGAATTCATTCAAGGAGACAGATTCACCTAACCGATTTCCTTTATCCACTGGATCTTGGAATGGGCCCAATAGACATGGCTTTTCTCGTGGGCAACCTACTTCACCTGTTGGCCCAAATCAAGGTAAATACCCAATTCACTTACCCAATACCCAACCCACACCCAACTCTTCTCCATCAGAAACAAACCGATGGGGAAATCGGAGAGCGGGAGTCAGGCAACTCTCCAAGACCGAATGGGAAGAGCGCCGGAGAAAGGGGCTTTGCTTCCAGTGTGGTCAGAGTTATTCTCCCCAGCACAAATGCCCAAAGGCTCAGCTGAAGGTGATGTTATTAGGGGAGGGAGAAGACATCGAAGATGAGGACGAATTTTACGAAGTTGAGAACGAAGAAGGAGAAGAACCAGCTGATGGTGAATGCAGGGTCCTGGACTTAAATCGACTTAACCACCATGTGGGTGCTACGGCTAAGCATGAGCGGGAATTACATAGTATCAAGCTTGCAGGATCAATCAACGGCATTCCTATGGTTATGTTGGTTGATAGTGGAGCCACGCACAATTTTCTTTCCTCTCAAATGGCTACTGCCTTAGGATTCCAGGTATGTCGTATTAAAACTCTGGGAATCAAGCTTGGGGATGGGAATCTAATTGGGGTGGATACGAAGTGTACAGGAATTCCTATAAAAATAGGAAACTACCAGTGCTCCATTGATACGTTGGTCACTGAACTCGGCGGGTTGGATGTGATTTTAGGCGTGGAATGGTTAAGAACTCTTGGGGACATCACTGCTAATTGGGCATTAGGGAGTTTAAAATTCGAACACCAGGGAACCAGAATTGAACTACAGGGGATGAAAACAGGGCAATGGGAATCGCAAGTGTTGCAATCTTGGCTAGAGGGACATCTCTCTCAGCTTACTGCTGATGAAGGCAAGTCCTATGAAGTACCTGTGGAAGTGTTGCAGCACCTGAATGAACAGCAAAAGCAACAAATGTCAGCCTTATTCCTTAAACACAGTTCAGTTTTTGGGGACATTGAAGGCCTGCCACCCAAGAGAGAAGTGGAACACTCGATAACTCTCCTACCTGGTCAAGGACCAGTGTGTGTGAGACCATACCGTTACCCCTACCATCACAAGACAGAAATTGAGCGCCAAGTCTCTGAGATGTTGGCCCGGGGGATTATCAGATGTAGTCAAAGCGCCTTTTCAAGTCCAGTTATTTTGGTTAAAAAGAAGGATCAATCGTGGAGGATGTGTGTCGATTACCGCGCTTTGAATAAGGTGACGGTACCAGATAAGTATCCGATTCCTGTCATTGAAGAGCTGTTTGATGAGTTAGGGGGAGCCAAATTTTTTACCAAAATGGATCTCAAATCGGGTTACCACCAAATCCTTGTTCGAGACGTGGATATTGAGAAGACAGCATTCCGAACGCATGATGGCCACTACGAATTTTTGGTGATGCCCTTCGGATTAACCAATGCTCCGGCTACCTTCCAAGCTGCCATGAACGACATTTTTCGACCCTTACTTCGGCAATGTGTGTTGGTTTTTTTTGATGATATTCTTGTATACAGCCGCACTTGGGAAGAACACTTGCAGCACGTGGCGCTTGTTTTACGTATTCTGGCAGAGAATCAGTATGTGTTGAATTCCAAGAAATGCAGCTTCTGTCAGCAGTCCGTGGAGTATCTGGGTCATGTGATCACGGGGGAAGGGGTAACGGTCGATACCAACAAGGTCCGCGCTGTCCAAGCATGGCCTACACCCACCACCGTTAAAGGAGTGCGTGGTTTTTTGGGGCTTACCGGATATTATCGAAAATTCATTGTCGATTATGGGAAAATTGCTAAGCCTTTGACAGAATTGACTAAGAAGCATGGTTTCCAGTGGAATCCAGCAGCTCAAGCTGCTTTTGAAGCTCTGAAACACAAACTTGTGACTGCTCCCCTGTTGGCTCTTCCGGATTTTTCCAAGCCTTTTGAGATAGAATGCGATGCGTCGGGATTTGGTATAGGGGCAGTGCTTATGCAAGATCACAAACCGGTGGCCTACTTTAGTAAGGCATTGTCGCCCCAAAATCTGGCTAAGTCAGCTTACGAGAAGGAGATCATGGCGATAGTTCTTGCTATATTACATTGGCGGCCATATTTGCTAGGGGAGCCATTTATAGTACACACAGACCACCAAAGCATCCGTCAATTACTTCACCAGCGAATCACCACCAGTGATCAGCAAAACTGGATTGCTAAACTGATGGGGTATAAGTTTGAAGTCAGATACAAACCTGGGAGAGAAAATCGGGCTGCTGATGCTTTGTCACGGGTTACAGGGATTGCAGGAGAGTTGTTGGCTTTTTCAGTCAGTCCCCGTTTGTTAGATGGACCTGAGTTGACTCATGGCCTAGCACAGGACCAGCAGCTCCAAAAAATACTTGCTGACTTGCAACGGGATTCCCTCTCCCATCCCGGGTTTGTGGAGCGCAATGGCAAACTATTCTTCAAAAACAGGTTAGTCATCCCTGCTGCCTCTCCTTGGATTCCTATTCTTTTGGAAGAGTTTCATTCCAGTCCTTTTGGGGGACATTCTGGATACTATCGCACCTACCGCCGGCTGGCCTCACTGTTCTACTGGCTTGGCATGACAAAAACTGTCCTACGATTTGTTCAAGCTCGTGATGTCTGTCAACGCTACAAGGCATCCACTTTGGTTCCAGGTGGTTTGCTCCAGCCACTGCCCATTCCAGATCAAGTTTGGGAAGACCTTTCTATGGACTTCATTACTGGGTTACCTAGATCAAAAGGGTTTGATACAATTTGGGTGGTAGTGGACCGTTTATCTAAGTATGCTCATTTCATCCCACTCAAACATCCTTTCACCGCGCGATCGTTGGCTGAACTATTCATCAGGGAGGTCATTCGCCTACATGGGTTGCCTAAGTCTATACTCAGTGATCGGGATCCACTGTTTATCAGCCGATTTTGGCAGGAGATATTTAGGTTGCAAGGGACTAAGCTGCATTTTAGTTCTGCCTACCACCCTCAAACCGACGGTCAAACCGAGGTTGTAAACAGGTGTGTAGAAACTTTTTTGCGTTGCTTTGCTACTGACCAACCCAAGACTTGGTCTCTCTGGTTGTCTTGGGCAGAATTTTGGTATAACTCCAACTACCACGTGTCCATTGATAAGACTCCTTTTGAGGTGGTTTATGGCCGTAAGGCACCCACTGTATTCCAATTTGTACCGGGGGAAATTCAAGTGGCAGTGGTAGGGTGCGAGTTACTGGACCGCGATGAAGCACTGCGCCAATTGAAGTCTCACTTAGCTCGTGCACAGTCCAAAATGAAACAGGTAGCAGATAAACATCGTCGGCATGTTGAATTTGCTGTGGGAGATCTGGTGTATGTGAAGCTGCGTCCTCATCGCCAATATTCCGTCACTGCCCGAATCACGCCTAAGTTGGCCCCACGGTTCTATGGTCCTTTCACTATCAGCCAACGTCTTGGTCCTGTTGCTTACAAATTGGAGTTACCTCCTGGGGCCAAAATCCATCCAGTCTTCCATGTATCTCTCTTGAAGAAAGCACTTGGTACTGCTACAGTAACTGATTCTCTACCAGCCGGCTTGGAACCGGATGAGGTAACTACCTTGCAACCTACTTGTGTTTTGGCCAAACGTACCATCAGCAAACATGGGGAGACGATTCCTCAATTGGAACAACCAAACAGCCTGCTGTTCTCCTGTCCCTCACCTCCTCTTACTCCTATCCAAGGCAAATTCTTCTCATACCCCCCCTTTACAGAAAGTTAATTATATATACACATACATTCCTAACTAACTTGTGCCAGGTCACTCTCCACCTCCAGTCCAGCCTTCTTTTTGGGTCTTCTTTCATACACCCTCCAAATGGTGGGCCTGTGGGCTTCTTCATTTGCTGCATCTCCATCAGATGGTTTAGAACTTTATTCATAGTTGGGAACTATTATTCTGTTATGTTGAATTAACTTTTTATTATGTTGAATTTAGGTACCAGACATCATTGACAATGCATATGTTATTGTGGAGTTTGATAATGGTTCTCGAGGGATGCTTGATCTTTGCATGTTTGCTGAAGGAAGCAAAAATGAGCAAGAAATATCTGTTGTTGGGGATATTGGAAAGGCAGGACAATCTATTCTAATTCATTGATTCTCCATCTGGGTTCAAATGCATCCAATATGTGATAATAGCTTCTCTCTTTCAAGTAATTAGTTCAATTTGAGTTTGTAACAGGGAGAGGCCTTTGTTCCTGAGAGTATCGTACGCTATGGAACTCGAGAAGCAGGAAGAGCTGGTGTAGAAATGCTGAAAGCTGAGGATGACAGAATAAAGTGGGTTGCTTTTCTTGTTATTTGTTTGTAATGTTGCATTTCTGTTGAGCAACATTAGCAATCAACCCAAAATGCTTGTTTAATGTGTTTAGTAATGACTTCCAGATATGAGGGGCTGCATCATGGCTCCAGCTATTTGGAACACCTTACTTTCCTGGCTGCGGTTCGAGCAAAAGGCGAGAAAGCTCCATCAGTGGATTTGCAAGATGGGATGGTATCTGTAGCCATTGGAGTAGCAGCACAGCTTTCTATAGAAAAAGGTCGATTTGTAACAATTACGGAGGTCATGGATGAACATCGCTCCAATGGTTCTGTATGAGTCTTCATTTTTGGCGACTGTTTGTTATCGTTTCAACCTTGTCGCTCATTTGTATTTCATCTCCTTTCTCCTTGAAATGTAGTGGCCAAAGGCAGGGTACTGCTAAATCAGTATATAAATAAAAGTTTCAATCTGATTTAACCAAGTAAATTATTGGCTGAGCTGTTTGGAGTTAATGTTCACCTTGGTGAGATACTATATTCTATGTCCTAATGGAAAGCCTTTTTCTTCAATCAAATTATAATGCAACATAGAAGAAGCAAATAATATGAAGCAATATTAAAATTCTATTAATTTGAAACCATCATGTTGATGGTCGAGTTATTTTTTTTAATGACATTTATAATTGTAATTAGTTATTATACTTTTCTCTTGTAATAATAACAACAACAATAATAATAATAATAATAATAATAATAATAATAATAATAATAATAATAATAATAATAATAATAATGTCATTGAAATATAATACATTCACTCCATTTAGAAGTAAGTGCCAATTTTTCTTTTTTCACAAGGATTAAAAATTTCTTTTATTACTTTATTTTGACTAATTTTTTTTTGAAACCAACTTTATTTTGACTAATTTACTCTTTTAAAAAAGGACAACTAATTTATTAGTTATATTTTGAAAATTGATTAATATTTATCATATAAAGAATGTATTTTGAGATCATGTTTCCATATATCATATTTTTTTGGAAAGTGAATAACTATTTGTGAATAAATTAAAATAGAAAAGAAGAAATTTATTTATGAATGGAGGGATAAAATATAAACAGCTCATTGGTTCCTCAAACTTACGTACTTAGTTTGGATATTTTAATAGCTTAGGTATTAATGGTTCCTCAAACCATCAATGGGACCCCTGGCACTTTATCGGCCTTTATACCCATTTTGGGCCTTGGGCCCATTATCTACCGACTGGTAGATCCTTGTGCGCCTTTTAAGCAACCTGCGCAGTGCGCACCTCCGGTCAAAGTAAAAGGAGCTCCTATAAATACATGATGTACGTTACAACTTGGCGCGCATTTGTAAGATTTTTCACACTTTTTGCAATTTGAAGCGAAATGGAAGAAGATGGAGGAGAGAGATCAAGCATAGTGATCGGCATGATTGAAAACAGAGCCAAAGAGGTAGAAGAATAGGCAAAATCCAACTGTTTTGGCTTACTTTTGAATTGAAGAGTTCGAATTAGAATTGTAAAATATGAATATCTACTTTATTTCGTTTCCTTACCTTTTCTCGTACTAATGATTATTCGTACCTTTTTAAGTTCGTGAATCGTATGTTGAATTTCCATTGAGTTGTTTACGTACAGGTTAGAAATTAAACTCATGAAATTTTTCTCATATCTGAAATTGTTAAAATATTCTTAAATAAATTCTCAGCTTGAAGTCTTGGAAATTAGTTGGTGTATGTTGATCTGGTAGTGTTTGTTCAATTTGTTTGCAAATGCAATCACAGTTCTGTTTTCTGGCTGAATAAATTAACCTTACGAGCGATTTGGAAACCTGCTTATGGTTTGTGTGAGAAAAATGTAATGATGAGATTTTGTCATGAATAGGAAGCTGATTTGTGTCTAATTTTTGGATTTTGGCGCTAAAACTACCGTTTGACACTTTTGAAAATTGATATTTTAATTATACTGTTTTTAGTATTGTAATTTCAACAAACTGAAAATGGAGATGGTTTCTATCAGCTGAGTTAATTTGTTCCAACTTGCAGGTCGGGATGGCTGCTTTTGACTTAAGGTCAGCGTCACTGCATCTGTCTCAGTATATTGAAACCAGCAGCTCCTACCAAAACACAAAAACATTGTTGGAATTCTATGATCCTATGGTGATCATCGTTCCTCCAAACAAACTGGCACCCGATGGAATGGTTGGAATTTCAGAACTAGTTGATCGGTTTTATGCTTTAATCAAGAAGGTGACGTCCTTCAAAAATTTTATATATATATATATATATCTTTAATCATCTCTATTTGCACTTGTCTGTATTTGCTCATGGGTGGTCATATGATTACTGAATTTTTTCAGGTTGTTATGGCTCGTGGATGCTTTGATGACACAAAGGTTATAAGGACAACATCTCATTCTTTGCTGTTTTATTTTATTTATTTTTTTGTTTTTCACATTACAGTGCTGACTTTTATGTTCCTTGCTGGTTATGCTTTCTTCCTAATTTATTCCAGGGTGCAGTTATGATTAAAAATTTATCAGCCAAAGAACCTTCAGCTCTTGGTCTGGATACTTACTACAAGCAATATTATCTCTGCCTGGCTGCTGCAGCAGCTACAATAAAATGGTAACCTCGGATTTTTGCTTTTGGCTATTTGATAGAGGAAAATAATTTCATTTTTCATGCAGTTTATTTAGTGTGTCGATTGTTATGTTCCCAAATGCTCCAGCCTAGAACAAATTGTTTGAGTGTAGAGGCATGGCTTAATGGGTCATTAGTTATTCAACCAGGATGCAGTATATGTCTTCTCATTATTTTGTTGAAATTCTCTGAGAGGTTACATGTGTGAAGAAATGTTTCTCACTGCAGAAGCTTACATTGAAAAATTAAACAAATGTTACCATATCATGTATGTTATGCAGGTGATTGTGTTTATCAATGCAACTGTATTTTGGCTCTTGAATGTATGCCAGTCTGGTATACATAGTCCTCCAGTTCTGGCATGACTTGAAAACAACAGCGTCATGATGGATGTTCTTGTATTTATATATTTGCAATTATTTGATCAGCTTCAAACATTGATTGAGTATAAACAGTTCCAGTCCCCTAACATTTAACTATCAAATGATTAACACATTCATTTCTGCTTTTTCCATCAATATTGTCTTTATAACATTTTAGTTTTGGCACTTCCTTGTGTAGCAACTGATGTAACATTGGAGTTTCCTCAACAAACAAGAGGAAATTCTGAAAAAAAAAAAAAGAAAAAAGAAAAGAAAACAAAAGTTTCTTTTGGTCTTTGAGTCTCCATATATCGGATGGGAATGATTGGGAAGACAATTTTATAAATTTGAGAGTTGCATATCTTTCTAAATGAGAAGAAAATAAAAACAAATTCTCTCACTCTACCTATCTGCTTCTGAGAACAACTTATAAATACATGGACATGTGATGTAGCAGTAATATAGTCCACAAACCCATGATGATTATGATTTGCTGATAAGAAATCTTAATATCCATGGTTGTTGATGCAATTTCCTTAAAAAAATAATACGAATCATAGTGTAGTTTTACTTTTAATTGTGCACATCATGTTCCTGTCCACCTTTTAAATTTCCATATATAGATCATATAATAATATTTATGTTTGCTTAAATTCTGTATTGTTTACTTAATAATTGATTCTAAAAACAACCGTGTAATCCACAGGATAGAAGCTGAAAAGGGGGTCATTGTCACAAATCATTCATTATCGGTAAGCATGCAATATTGGCTGAATAGATTATTGCTTAAATGCCACCGATATTGTTTCTTCTTTCATAGTGCTGAAATTTTATGTAACAATGTATTCTGACCATGATTCATGGAATTCTTACTATCCCAGGTTACTTTTAATGGATCATTTGATCACATGAATATTGATTCGACTAGGTAAGTTTTCTTGCTTTGTAAAGTGTGGCCCCCAATTTCCACTTTAATATAGCTCAGGTTTCAATTGTGATGTTTTGAGTTTAAAATTTGTTGATAAACTATCATTTAAAATTTTATGGCAGTGTTCAGAATTTGGAAATCATCGAGCCACTTCATTCTTCCCTTTGGGGCACTACCAACAAGAAAAGAAGTCTATTCCATATGCTTAAGACAACGAAAACCATAGGAGGGTATGTGAATAATTAAGTAACTTGGTGGATAAAGCATCTAATTGCATAATTTTAATCTTAAGCATGAAATGAAAGAACCCTTGCAAATGCTTGGAAGTTGGATGTAGGCTGACATTCTTTTCTCTATTATAAGTTTGGAAAGTGATATCGATTTGGAATTCTTCACCAGGACTAGACTTCTACGAGCCAATCTGTTGCAGCCTTTAAAAGATATTGAAACTATCAATACTCGTCTTGATTGCTTGGTTAGTGACCTTTTGCTGTCCCAGATTTCTAGAATGGAGCTAAAGCAGAATTTTATCCTTACAACAACATGCACCTTCTTTGAATATATTCATAGATTTCATTATAAGTAGCTGTAAGCATTATTTCTTGTTCACATTTATGGCATGCTTCACAGAATGGAAACCGTAGAGAAAGATCTCAACTAATTGTCTCCAAAAGTTGAATATAGCATAGATAGGGCTTTTGTTTGGACTGCTATAGGTTTGATAAATGAGAGGCCACATCTGAATGAAAAAACTATAATGATTTCTGAAGAACAGGAGATTTTTTTTTAAAAAAAGTGCTGTATATAACAGAACTACTTCTGACCATAATTTAGGATTGTCCATAAAATTGGTAGTGTTGAGATCAGAGCTTTAACCTTTGCAAGATTGGAGTACCAGACAGATGTTGCATAGTCACATCATGAATTGAAAAATTGTGAAGGTGACACGTGTTTTCACATTATAGAGTTGTTTGGTCAAGCTAATGTAATGATCTAGGTTGAATGCCTTTATATGGTTGCACAAGTTGTTCCTCCAACTGTCCCTGCAGGACGTGCAAAAGATTTATTTCCTGTTGACCTTTTGTATTTAATAAATCTCATTTTGGTTTCCTTTGTTGAGCTCAATGAAGGTTTAGCTTGCTTAAACCCTTTGTCTCATCCATAATATATTTTGATTCAGGATGAACTGATGAGCAATGAACAGCTGTTCTTTGGACTGTCCCAGGTCCTGCGGAAGTTTCCAAAAGAGACTGGTATGCAAAAAGCTAAACGAGATAACAGAGCAGAATTGATATGTGGAATTTAAGTCTGTTGGACATAATGTGTAACTGTAATCTTGCTTATGATTTTCTATCAGATAGAGTACTATGCCACTTCTGCTTTAAGCCAAGGAAAGTAACAAATGATTTCTTGGGTGCTGATAATGCTAGAAAGAGCCAGGTGTTAATATCAAGTGTTATTCTGCTGAAAACTGCTTTAGATGCCTTGCCTTTACTCTCAAAGGTGATTTTGTTATCTTTTGCTTGCACCATATGATTTTTCCAACCTCACTACATTTTGACACAGAAAGTCCTTTTAAACATTACAGGTGCTTAAAGATGCAAAAAGTTTTCTTCTGGTAAATGTTTACAAGACTTTATGTGAAAATGAGAAATACACTTCCATCAGAAACAGGTATTTCAATTGCTGTGTCTGCAGCTATATCTGACAGTTCAAATATTGTTGAAGTATTAATATCTGGCTCTGTGTCTCCTACTCATAGTTGGCCGAGCATTTTTAGCCAGAAAAAAGGCCACTTGTTTTACAAAACAAGGAGAAATATTTCCCATGTATAGATAAATATTGCAGGTTTACTGTAATTTAACCCATTCAATCTTTTGGAGCTTTAGAACAATTGCTATAGAAATTTCTCCTTTAAGTGCTGGGAAATCACATTGTGAATTATATGCTATCTTGTAACTATAAATTATTTTTCTGACAAAGCTTCTTTTTCCATCTTTTGAAAAAAAAAAAATAGAATTGGGGAAGTGATAGATGAAGATGTGCTTCATGCACGGGTTCCATTTGTTGCACGCACGCAGCAGTGTTTTGCTGTCAAGGCTGGAATTGATGGACTTCTGGATATTGCACGGAGAACATTTTGTGACACTAGTGAAGGTTTCTAACATATAGTCTTTTACTTCTTTTTTTGTCCTTTCATTTTTAAGGGAAAAAACAAAAGGCATTAATGATTTTTCCATATATTGATATTCTATATTCATTGTTGTTACCTTTTCGATATCACAGCTATACATAATCTTGCAAACAAGTACCGTGAAGAATTCAAGCTGCCAAATTTGAAACTTCCGTTTAACAGTAAGCAAGGGTTTCACTTTAGCATATCACAGAAAGACATACAGGGAAAGCTTCCAAGCAAGTTCATTCAGGTCATGAAGAACATGTCTCTCAACTTATTTATGATATTATCTCCTTACTATTTATTAATTTATGGGCTTGGGAAACATAAAACAGGTCCTGAAACATGGGAACAATGTACATTGCTCCACTTTAGAACTTGCTTCTGTGAGTATCATCTTCATTTGATGTTTATTTGAATATATGACTTGACATAAAAGTTACTAGTTATGCGTTGTAAGAAGCAACAGTAATGCTCCTCAATATTTCTCTTGATATCTCCGTATAATATGCTGCTTATCTTTGGAGCTACATGTGCACTGCATCTTCCTACTGATGGAATGAACGTAGATCAGAATCTGCTCATTGAGTGGCCTATTGATGAGTGAATCCTGCCAGATCAATTGCATTCATATTTGTCACCATCTTAGGATTGTATAGTGAACTCTTGTATAGTATCCAAATGATTACTAGTTTGAGAAACTGTTTAGCCTTAGATGAATGTATGGTTCTGCAATTTTGTTGAGATTATTTTGGGCTGCAACAGTGGTAACACAGGGAGAGACATGTGGGGAGACTAGTATGACAAGGGTATCATTCAGAAGAGACCAATTCATATGATAAGCTCAGACAGTTTTCCAGTAGTAATACAGCTTATATCTATATTCTGAAAAAGAGAAGATTAATATATATGCCGTGTGGCTGGTTGATTACCTGTACCTCCTCTAACAATTCATTTTTATATTTTCTTTATTAGAAACTAAAGCGGTAAACATGTCTTCAGCTTTAGAAGCAATGAAAGACTTTCATGGTTTTATCAAATTAAATTAAGATCACATATGCTCTTGCACGATTGTGAGGCCCCTTTTTTCATCACATACCTATCTTTCTGATTAAAGTAAATGCATTTATTACTACTAGCAAAATATATTTAATTGGCTGGGTCTTGGAGAAGCTTTCATTCATTTTTTTCCCTCTCTACTACATTTAAATGTGCAGCTGAACGTCAGAAACAAGTCTGCAGCTGAAGAGTGCTATATAAGGACACAAGTTTGCCTTGAAGGTTGTAAGAGACTCATTTATGATTATGATACATTTTGACGTTACAATCAAATGTTTGCTTATCCATTCAGTTTTTCATGGTAGCTGCTTTATACCTGTATTATTTTTACTGAAATTTATTCTTTTCAACAAAAATGACCTCATGGAGCCCCTTTAATGATAATTGAGAAATATTTATTGGACAGAAGTTTACTAGATGGATCTAATTTAGATTTTGACAATAAATTTCTGGTGCTACCTTGGCTGGTCCTCTGATCATGTATAAAGCTCTGTTTCTTCTTTGATTGTTGGTTGTAGAAGTATGCAGTTTGTAATTGTTGGATTTTAGCTCAGGGTGTATCAATTTTCCATTGCAGGAGTCTTGTTAGTTGGGACTTTATTTTTTTGTGAATTGTTGTGTCAAAAACTAGGGCAGAATTTGAAACCCATTATGCTATAGATTTGGCAAAATCATAAATTATCAAACAGGAGATCTATAATTCATTTGTCTTTGACAAAGTGAGTCTTTTAGCCAGCCAGGAAAGTTGAAGGAAGCCCCATCTCATGGTAAAAAAAGCAAATTACAGGATAAGAAAGAAATAGGAGGCATCACTTAAAACATTGCAATTCAAGAAATTATGACAATCAACTGGTTATGCTGTAAATGATCTTGTAAAATATATTTTTCTGAAAGTCATTATATATTTTCAAATTGCAAATTTCACATGTATGTAACACTATCATGGGAATCACTGTGAATGTTTTGTAGTAGAATCTGTCGAGTTAGTACTATGTAAACAAATTCCTCAATTATAAAAATCTTATGCGTCTTGGCTTCTTTGTTGGCTGGTAGAACTGGGTAACTGACGGGGACAAGTTTCTCATCACACTTACTTTCTTTCTTTCTTCACTCATTATGCATGACACGATTTGGTTTGCAGGTCTGTTAGATGCTATAAGAAAGGATGTATCTGGACTCACACTGCTTGCTGAGGTTTTATGCCTTCTGGATATGATTGTTAATTCATTTGCTCATATGATATCAACTAAGCTCGTTGACAGATATACTAGGCCAGATTTCACAAGTAATTTCCACCTTCTGTAGAATTTATCTGTTCACCAATGAGATGATTGTGCTTTTATTCTAATTTGCTACACTGATAGATGATGGCCCATTGGCAATTGATGCTGGAAGACACCCTATTCTTGAAGGCATACACAGTGACTTTGTTGTAAGTGACTCTCTGGTTGGTGTATGTAGTTGCTTATGCATGTTCTTTTTTATGTAGAAACAACATATTATTTTACTGTAGTTACGGCGATAGTGTTAGGAAAGTGATTGACCGCCCTCTTTGCAGCCCAACAATCTGTTTGTCTCAGAAGCATCAAACATGGTCATTGTCATGGGTCCAAACATGTAAGTAATGCTGCCATTAAGGTTTCCACTGGAGTGGACGTGAAGTGTTATTAAGTATTGAATTATTTTTCTACTGAACGTGTGTCTGGTGGCTTCCAAAGAACATGGATGTAACTTTGACACCTGATCCAGTCATCTTAATCCAGAACATAAAAATGAGATAAGTCCTACTTGAAGCGACTTGAGTGCTCTATACTTCAAAATTATTCCTTACTTATAATTTTGAGTGGTCTATGCATTATTGACTTTCTCTCATGAAACAGCAAAAACAATGGGTATTTCTCTTGTATATACATACTCGATAATCATGTCACTAACCTATCATAAGATTTTAATATATAAAAGGGCTTAATGCAACATATCGTAATATAAAGAGTTAACTTGTGCATAAAAAGTGGCAGGGATACTGTAATTTTAGCCATTACTTTTTGGTCCAATGGGAGGTATATTGCACCTTGGCACACAACGGGGACCCTTTTCATCTCCTATATGCTTCCCTTCCTCTTCAAAAGAAAACCCCAACACAGTTAAAACCAGATGTCTCTGAGTTGTAAATTGAAATTTCCAACAGTGGGGGCGTTCAAACAGAGGGAGTCTACTTTTTCTGTTCAACAGTAGATTCGTGTCTGAGTGTCAAGGTTGATGTTAGAGGCTGAATTATAGTGTTATTGACTCGTTACTTCACTTCTAATGTTCGCCTTTGCTTTGGTATTTAAGTCATTTCCCTTTTTTTTTTTTCTCCAGTCTAAAGTCTTTGAAACATTTCGTTTTGCATATTAGGCCATCCTTAGATAGATTAGCTCAGACTCCAATCAGAAAACACAAAAAAATGTAAGCATCCATTCTACTTGAACTTAGATATTTATTATTTTCTGCAGGAGTGGAAAGAGCACTTATCTTCAACAAGTTTGTCTTATCGTTATTCTGGCTCAGATAGGATGTTATGTTCCTGCTCGTTTCTCAACTATAAGGGTAGTTGATCGTATATTTACAAGGATGGGTTCAGTGGATAATCTCGAGTCAAACTCCAGTACGGTATAACTGCAAAACTTAATATTGAAACTACTTGGCGCTTTTATGATCATATAATGCTGCTCAGGATGAAATGAGAATCATAATATCATGCTAACTCAAACTAGTGTCATTTTCTCCCGTTAGTGTGAATTTGGGACAGTTAGGAGTTTTGAGGAGAAAATCCATCAAAATCTGCAGATGCCACATTTATAGCTGAAATTGCATATATAATTGCACTATGGCTTTGATAACAAGAGACCACATTAAGGTTTTGTTTTGCGCTACTACTACAGTTTATGACAGAGATGAAAGAGACAGCTTTCATCATGCAGAATGTATCCCGAAGGTGATGTGGCCATGTGCTCTTACTACCAAGAGACATGAAATATATATGCTAAATACATTACTTTCTCCATTGACAGAAGTCTGATTGTTATGGATGAGCTTGGGAGAGCCACTTCTTCCTCTGATGGATTTGCAATTGCCTGGAGCTGCTGCGAGCATTTGTTATCACTTAGAGCGTAATAACTTTGCACATCTAGTAGGCATTTATGACTATACATGAACACTTCTCGATCCAGTAACATGCTTATTCTAATTAAAATCAGCAAGTGGATCGTGACTTGCTAATATCTGTGTTGGACAGTACAATTAATAGCAGAGCAAAATATGCCTTCAACCCTTAATGTCACCTTTTGCTTAATTATATCATACCAAAATAATTATTAACTTATTGTGCAGTTTTTTCTGGAGTACATTTTGGCCTGTTCATATGTTTGGAGATTTACTTTTAAGAATTCGCTTACTGGTTTGGCCTTTTTCAGGTATACCATCTTTGCTACACACATGGAGAACCTATCAGAACTTGCAACAATTTATCCAAATCTTAAGCTTCTTCACTTAGATGTTGCTGTAAAAAGCAACCGTTTAGATTTCAAGGTGGTATTTCAAATCGTAGTTGGCCTCAAAATGTGGTCTTTGGCTGTTAATTTACGCTGTAACTTTGATTCTAGTTTCAACTCAAAGATGGACTGAGGCATGTACCACATTATGGCCTTCTATTGGCAGAAGTGGCAGGCTTACCAAGCTCAGTAATTGAAACAGCCAGAAGCATTACGTCAAGGATCAAGGAAAAGGTTATTTCTGATTCACAATTTCTGGTTCAGTATCTTCTGTTTTAAAAACATGGAGACTTCATATCCATACAAATATGATTGGTTCGGTAGCTTCTGCTATTAAAATTTTCAACTGATGAAAGAGTTGAAAATTCAAGGAATTATACATTAAAAAAAAATGAGCTTTTAAAGTTCTTCCAAAGATTTTCGCAACAGCAGCATCTTATAATTGGCCATTTTAATTTCATCCAGGAAATAAAGCAAATGGAGGTTAACTGCCACCAACATCATCAATTGAGGATGATCTATAACGTTGCACAACGCCTAATATGCTTAAAGTACTCCAGCCAAGATGGAGATTCAATTAGAAAAGCATTGCAGAATCTCAAAGAGAACTACATTAATGGAATTATCTAAACTTCTAAAGCTTACTACACCAATTACACCTTTAAAATATTGCTGCATGTCATACTATTATCTTATCATTTACATATTTTGCCATTAATAAAGTTCAATATAACACCATCATTTAGTTGGACCCCCATAAAAAAAAAACACCATCATTTAGAACTGAAGCATCTTAATGTATATCTTAATGTAGATTACTTGCCTGAAACCATGCAATGACATTATAATCAATTAAGCCCACATGCCTCGAAATTCAGTTGTACCAGAAGGGTTGAAGTGCCAAGAGACATTTCTCCTATATAGAGCATTGTGCCGCGTGATGAAATATAAAGCAGGTGCATATCTGGGTCAAGAAATGTAAAATTACCATATCTTATGCAACTAATATTTATGCAAAATCAAGTTGTTCAACATTTGAACTTGCAAAGCCAGAATCCAAAACTTTCAGAGTCAAATAATGCAACATCCAAAATTTCAAACTCAAAACCACAACTACTTTGTCCTCCAAATGAAAACCAATAATTGACAACTTGAAGCACATCAATGAACTCAACGGTAACGACGGAGGGAAAGAGTGTTGTTTCTCTTCCAGGTTGCCCTGCGAGATGGGCGATTCTTGTGATACAGATGTCCCTTTCCACGAAGACCCCTGTATTTCTTTCCAGCAGAGGTAAGGCCCCTAAGCTCTCTGTGCTTGTGGACAGGATTACATAGCCAGTTTATCCTGGGGTCATTCCTGATTGCGTTATGTGCCACATCTACCAAAATTACCTCAAAATACTTATAAGTAGAGTCCTGCATTGCAATGACATAAGAAAATAAGAAAAAGGAAAAGTAAAAGCATGTTGCAGGGCAACTGAAAATTTCTAAAATCAGCTACAAACCTCATTAATCCAGTATGAATTGAGAACCCTGAGACCTCCCAATTTTCTTCCTGCACGCTCCTCTGCAACGGATCTCTTGCTTCGCTGAAATTTCAATTGAGTCACACCCTGGTTGGTGGGCTTACCATACACAATACCCTTGGGAACAGGCCTCTTCCTACCACCACGCCTAACACGGATACGGTAAATCACATAACCCTGAAACATATTAATTTTTATGATCCATCATTATCAGTGCAACTATATAATGGGGGAGAGAAACGACAGGCAGCAAGCAAATAGCAATACTTAGACATGGAAAACATGCAATGTAAGACGACATGGATGAGAAGATTTGGCAAACAAGTATACGTCTCTGATTTACAAAGCAGCATTCTTTTGCATAAAAGGATTCTATAAGCAACACACCTATGTCAGCCACCAATACCATATCCTATTATATAGACACCAAAGATTCATTATAATGTTGACTGCCAAAGTATGCAAGAATACAAAGCTGAAAGGGTTATGAAGAAAATGGTCTCTCTACAGAACAAAATAGAAACCAGAAGTCAATATGACTCAAATCATTAATTAAATACACAAACAAATGTGAAAATGAAGCTCAAACAAAAGTTGCTATTAAAAATTAACTGCAGAATATTTCTCTGCATATGATCACAGAAAGTACAAATGAGTATAACTGTATCAGATCGAGACAAAAGTGAATTCAAGAAGGGCAAATCCACCTGGTCAGATGATCGATTTTATTTGATCTAGCTGGTCTCAGGAAGTGTCTTATCATCATACATAGATACCATCCTTAGGATGGATGAATATGCATCAAGACACCGCCTAACCAGCAAGAATTATACATAACAAGAGTCCAACAATCCAGTAAAACAAAAAGAAGGTTGCTTGCAAACAAATACTTAGCCTTTGCAATGTACAATAAATTACTCTACACCTTCTGACAGAAAATTCCACCAACCAAAATGAAATTAGTAGTAACTTTGAAAAACAAAAGGACCACGGGAAATCATTACTGAACGAGCATAACATTACAATGACATTTCTGATTCAGACTGCCAGAAGAATAAATAAGAGTTGAATGATAATGATTATATCAACATATAAGTTTATCATAGGATCCACATTTATAAAACTACCAGACAAATTACAAAACTTCTCAGTTACCTGCTTGGCCTTGTAGCCCAAGCGGCGTGCCTTGTCAGGGCGCGTTGGGTGAGTCACACGAACAATGGATGGATGCTGTCTGTACTCCCAGCACCTAACCCTCTGCAGAAATCTCATAACATCAGATTGCTTCTTCCTCCATAGCTCAGACACATACTTGTAAGCCCCTGTTCATCAAAGCCATAAAATTCATCAGATTTTTAAAATGCGTTCAATGGAAAAAAAAAAACTAACAAAGCAGAACTGCCAAACAGCTAGCCATTCAATACAAAGGCACTCAGCATTAAAAATAGAATTTAGGAAAAAATATTTTGCAAATCCTAGAGTTGCAAGACATATTTTTTTGATAATAAGGTCCCCTTATAAACCTAAATTGGATCCCAAAATGGAGAAATACGGCGTGAGCAATTGTGCAATGGAAGATGCATGAACCGAATGATAACTTCTAAGAGACTTTCTCCTGAAAATAAATCCGAAAGATACAACACAGAAATCAACTGATTCAAATAATAATAATAAGCTAACCAGTATCGGCAAGAAATGTAAAGCCATTAGCTTAAAACTATATACAGAGGAAGACGAGAATAAGAGAGAGAAAGAGAGGGAGTACCCATTGGATCGGAGCTGAGCCGCTCAGCTGGTGATTAGGGTTTGCTCTTACAAAAACACCACTAAAGAGCTACTCCAGAAAACCCTAGACTTCTTTATAAACTGGAAGAGTCGACATATACAAGATCTAGACCGTCCATTTTTCCACCTATCATCGAGTATGTACGGCGTCGTTTTTGGGCTAAAGTTATGGGCCGGGTCCATATTTAGTACCTTAATTCGTGGCAGAATCTCAGCGCTTGATTACTAGTGGCTCTTTACATGATCTCTCCACTGTCCTTCATACGTGGCAGAATCTAAACGGCCATTGATTTACAGTAGAGTCAATACAAACAAAAACCCACGCTCTCCATTTCTTCTCACACTAAGTTCCAATCCCGCCGAGTTAACAAAAATGGCGGCCTCATCTTACTGTTCTCTCTGTGTCTCAAATCCAAACTCCGTAGCCACCGCCTCCAACTCCAAACTCTCATTCTCTCTCTTCTCTTCTCCCTCCCTCAAATTCCCCTTCATTCACCCACTCTCAACCAATAAAGCCCTCACTTTTCACGCGCCTCCTCCGGCCATCGTCCCACGCGCCACCGCTACTCCCTCCTCCACATCCACCTCTGCCAATGTAACCGCCTTCCATGGGCTCTGCTATGTTGTCGGCGATAACATCGACACTGACCAGATCATCCCTGCCGAGTACCTCACTCTTGTGCCCTCAAATCCTGATGAATATGAAAAGCTTGGTTCCTATGCTTTAATTGGACTTCCGGCTTCTTATGAGACCAGGTTCATTGAACCTAACGAAATGAAGACGAAGTACACGATCGTCATCGCCGGAGACAATTTCGGCTGTGGCTCCTCGCGTGAACATGCGCCGGTGGCTCTCGGCGCGGCTGGCGTTGCGGCGGTGGTCGCCGAGTCATATGCTCGGATATTTTTCAGGAATTCTGTGGCTACAGGAGAGGTTTATCCACTTGAATCGGAGGTTAGGATTTGTGAGGAGTGCAAAACTGGAGATGTGGTGACGATTGAGCTTGCTGAGAGCCGTTTGATTAATCACACTACTGGAAAGGAATATAAGCTGAAGCCGATTGGGGATGCTGGGCCTGTGATTGAGGCCGGAGGAATCTTTGCTTATGCTAGGAAGACGGGGATGATCCCATCACAATCCTCCTCTTAAAATCGAGGTATTTACATTCTTGATTATCTGATGAAATGCGCATATCTCTGTTCAGTAGGTTTACGATTATAAGCTTGGATATGAAATTATATAAAAAGAATGTTAATTTTGTTTCTACTGAGCATGTTTTGTTCTGGTTTCAGATTGCAAAGATGCATACTTTGTTTGTACAATGCTATGAATTCTTACATTTACGAGTCAATTTGTTTGGACGTGTTTCTAAAGAGTTGTTATGAGCAGTCATTCTCTCGCAGAACTGCCTTTATAAATTCTGCTTCCAATCCATTTGGGGCTTCGAGGAACCAAAAAGAAAATGGACTTTCGACTTAGTTTATGTAGAATGAAGTATAAACAGACAAAAAGATGAATGAACGATACATGTTTTTTTTTTCTATAAAAAACTTGTATATGTACCCTCTTATCACCGAAATTAGTTCACTCAGTGTGCAATCTATTTAAAATATGGTTTACTGAGATGCCAGAGGCTGCCCAGACTGTTGCCATGGAGGTTTATGTTATGAGATTCTATTAAGCTGGTCCTAACATGAATAGATACTTGAGGTAAATTCGTGGTTTGATCTACATGGATTTCAAAGTTTTATTAATATAAGTTATCCATTTGTAGTTCGAGTCGGATATTAAGTATAGTTCTTGATATAGCAGGGGGTGCTATATATAAGTGGAAATGAAAATGTTCATATGATTGGCAAGTTAACTCTTTTGGATGCGGGGATTTATTCCTGTTGTTGATTCTGGGTTCTTTTGCATGCTAGTCTGTTGGGTTGTCTGTTCAATATTAATTGTCTGCTTCACTATAAGAAAATAAGGTTAAAAAAAAGATGCTGTCAAAACTTGTTGAGAATTTTTGGTTCAGGTGGAGGGAGTTTGTAGAGATTTGAGTTCCTAGTGTATAAATGAAGATAGACCAATGGTAATTCTTTCTAGAAAATGGGACCTCAAGGAAAAGTCATGTTGCTTCTGATTTTTCTTTTGCATTTCCTGCCATCCTCTTTTAGCTCCCTCTTTCTTTTCTTTCCTTCTTGATTCTTCTAGAGGATTCGTAGGTTAGGAAAACAATAATATTCTCATTGAATGTGTACTTGTAGCAACTATTGGTGCTAGAAAGATATATATGATCGTAATATTTTGGAATTTTAGGCTGTGGTTGGTAGAAGGGTTGCCTAATCACATTCAAAGAAGCATTTTCAATACTTACTTTATGCAAGATGGGGCTGGGGAACTGATATGTGATGTCTGAGCTCGTCATTCTTCTTTCAGATTGGTTATTTTTCTGATTGTATTTTGATGTTTCTGTTTGCAGGCTTTATGTAGTAGGAGGATTGATGAGCTTGTGGTAGCATGGCTTAGTTGTTTTATTTAGCTAATTTCATATGGAAGAACTTGCAAAGTCTCCTTTATCAAACGTTGTGTATTGAAGTTGATCGCATGTTGTTGTATGGACTCGTTGAGTGATGAGTTGCCATTATTTAGTGGTTTGGGGTTGTTGAAGTTACATGTATAAACAACCCTAGTGCTTAGTTTCTTGTCAAAAAAAATGCTGATTTGGTATTTTAATATTATGGAGTCTAAGATGTGATATGGCTGTCAACGAGATTCTACAACTTTCATAGAGGGTAGTCCCTCCATGGCACTGCCATAATTCATCGAGCAATAAGACAACCCAATAGATGCTCCCTCCTTGCGGTAATAGTTCATTGTTTTCGTCTCTCTTAAAATATAGCCTACTGATTTTGTCAGTCTCTCTTAAAATATAGGCTACTCACCATTTCTATTCTATAGCTAACTTATGGATCATCTATAATAGTTTTATTTAATTTTTTAATAATTAATAAATATTCATTTAATTTTTTATATTATTTTCAAATAAAATTTAAAACAATTTCCTTCCTTAATTTTTGTTTACTTTATTTTCTTCACATATGTTATTATGATTAAAGGATATATTTTTACTTTACTTTTCTATTATAAAAATTAATTAATTATTAATAATTAATTATTATTGAAACTATAAAAATCATAATTAATAATGATAACATAGTAAAAAAAATTTAAAATTGAAATTAATAAAATAAATTTAAATGGGTATAATAGATAATTTATAAATTGACTATAATGTAAAAAAAGAAAAGTGAATAACATTTTAGGATAAATTAAAAAGGATGAATGGATAAAAATTATGACAGTAATTTTATATTTTTTATTATATATTTCACTTAAAAATTAAATTGATTTGTGATAATTTGTCATTTCCGTGTTATATTAATAATGTACCAATATTTTAGTTACTATTTTAATTTTTATTACAATAAATATACATAATATAATGAAATAATTGATAAACCATAAATAAAATTATGTCCTATAGCAACAAAATATAATTATAAATCTAAGTACAAATAAAATACATTACTTCCATTCTCCTTCGAAACCCTAGCCTCTTTTTTTCTCAGTTCAAAATTTTTTTATTTTCTCCATTTAATTTGGCCTACTATTAATCCTTCTACATACGGCTGTCCTGTTGCTATTTCTTTTCTTGTATTTATAATTTGTTTTTTCAATTCTGCGTTTTTTATTTTTTAGTTTTTTATATTATAATTTTCAGATCGATATAGATTTAAATTTTTTATTATTTTTAATTTTTTTGTTATTTTGATATTTTTAATTTATTTTGCATTTTTATTTTAATAAATTAAGATTTGGTATCAAAACTAGTTTTTTTATTTGTCCAGATTAAGTTTTCCTTTCTAGATTTCGAGATTGTTATCTTCCCCAATTAAAGTTATTTTTTTTAGAAGTTGGTGTTTTTTCCAATAGAATTGTTTATTTTTTCAATGAAAGTTGTTGTACTTAATTCAAAATTTAACTATATTTTTTGCTAGAAGGCAAATTGTCCAAAACGTGTTATCGTTTCGTAGCATATTACCACCATTCAACATTCAATGTTTTTCTACAATTCAAATTTTTTTTCCAATTTTATTTACATCACAGACATACCGGAAATTTAATTTGCATTAAAAAAAATACAATACGATAAATCTAACTATTATTTTGAAGAAGCATAACTTATACCGTGTAGACAGTGTAGTTGAGAATTTGGCCTTCCATATTTATAGAGACCAGCATACAACATCACCCTTAAACTGACACCCCAGATAAAGAAACCTCAATTACCAGAAACAAGGAAAACGTATTTATTGAATGATAACATTAAATTCAAATGCATGAACATATTCAAATTATGTAAAACTGTGGCAATGAAAGAAATCAAGGCCTTGTTCAGGCACGTTTCATTTCATGTACAACAACTTATATAGTCTCTTCCACAGGGCGTGTCATCAAATGCCTCCGATTCCTATCTCAGCTTCCAGCAATGCCAATTCTATGATCCATTTTTTTTTATTAATTACCGTTATTATGACTATCTATGCTTGCGGTCCCTGTCCCTTGAGGCTCTAGAACGCTTGGCATCGGCTTCCCAATCTGCAGGAGGCGGGGGCGAGGGTTCATACCTCGATGGCTTCCTCTTGAAATGCCTTTCATCGTCGCTCGACTCATACTCCATTGCAGCACTGCTACTCTTCCTGCCACCACTCACCGATGCCTCCTTCACAGATGTCGAAGTATAGTCATCATAGAAGCCATTGGCTGTTGATGAAGACTTGTGACGAGCAGGCGTTGGGGCGGGACCACCACCTGCTGGCGCTGCTGCTTCACCTGAAGAAGAAACCTTCCGCTTCTTTGAAGCAGCTTCTTCTTCTGGAAAGCTAATGCGTGAGAACACACTTCCCTTCAGCTTCCTGTCTTTAGCTATCGTTGCTTCTGCTGCTGCTGTTGTCGAGCTGGGTTTAGCACCGGCCGAAGAAGGTTTGGCCGGAGCAGTGTCGGAGGAAACTTTTGCAGATGATTCCGAACGGTGGTGGTGGTGGCGGTGGTCGCGATCGCGATCGCGTTCGCCTCTATCTCTGTCTCTGTCGCGGTCATGATCGTAGTCATGGCAATCGTAATCCCGATCCCTATCACGATCGCTTCGATCATGGTGGTCGGATTTTCTTTTGGAAGGGCGAGGTGGCGGCGGCTCGAGCTCCCTTACCGGGGGCTCAGGCGAGGGCCTCTCAGATCGATGGCGGAGGTGAGGATGGGGACCGCCGCTGGACGACGGTGGTATCGATTTCTGCAGGAACCAACATGCACAGGAAAGCAATTAATTTTCACGAATGAAACCCAAGAGTAGAGAAATATAAATCGACAAAATAAAAAAAGAGAAATATATAAAACAGGATCGAAGGGGCCTTTCTTGACATTAAGCCCAATTATATATGTATGGGCAAGCCCAAGTTCACTCTTACCCTTGGCCCATTTAGTATTTTTAATATTGCCTCCTAGTCCTACTGCCGCGCTTTTTGTGAAAGTACTCGCCATATGTCTACAGTTACCTTTTACCATGAAGAGGAAACCAATGCTAAATAGCAGCTGCAAGTATTTACTAGCATTTTCTCCACCCTTTTAATGAATATTTGTTGATTCTCATTCAATTAAAAGTGATGCTAACAAGAATACTTTCACATAAAATTAATCAAGTTGATCCATGCCTAAAATCATTAGCAAAATATGTTTTAGTCCCAAAATTATGATAGAGAGGGGGAGGGAGAGAATCCTCATAACTCGAGAAGAAAGAGACAAAAAGGAAAATATACGTATATGCAGCATATCATTATTTTTTTACTTTATACCCAGAAGAATACAAGGTTTTCCATTTCCCTCGCACCCAAAAAGGTACCAAGACGTGAATTTGGAAAATACCTTTTTTTTCCCTTTTCCCCACTTCTGAATTAGAAAAAAATAAAATAAAAACAAAAGGCAGCTGCCTAAAGCTCATTGGGAAAGTCGATGCAAAATATTCATATTCTACCATCCCACTTAAACTTTATTGCTCAGTCAGTCCTCTCACTTTCAACTCCATACCTAATATATTTCTAACTTTAATTCACAGCTCAAAACTCTTTCAACTTAAAATTAACTCCCCACAAAGTCCCAGGCAGCAATCAATACTGGAGAGACTATCCCGGAAGCCAGTTTTAAATTGGGAAAATTTTGGGTTATGAATTGAAGTCGAGGGGCATAATAAATATGTAATTGAAAGATGAGCACAATGGGTGGTGCAAATTTTCCTTTAAAACCCATATTTATGATATCAAATCCCAATTAAATTCATATAGAACACTAAAAAAACATGAAACTTCCAACTGATAGGAACTACAAGCAGAAGCTTCCCAAACGAGGGCCTTTCTTGCAATTGCGGGGAGCGAGCGCACGCAGGCGAGCTCCACCACCTCAACTAATAAGGAAATAAAGCATTTAGGAAGTGAGATCGTGTTGGCTTTCCCGAGCAATTACTGGGAGTATCTCTGGCGCAAATCAAGAGGAAATCCCACTAACTTAACTGATACCTATTATTTCTGTCAAAGAGAGATTCAATTTAACTATTGACAAGCTAAAAATAAATAAGCAGCAGCAGTCTCTCGAGCAGAATGCTCTTCCCATACCTAATAGATGCTGAAATGTGCTTTCAGTTCCAAAAGGATACCAAAGAGGTGTTTATTGAGGAATGAGGGTGGAAGGACTTGGGAACTAGTCAGAGAGGTGTTTTTGTAATGACTCGTGAAGACACTCCAACAGGGAAACTTCCAATTAAAATTCAAAATCCCATCCCAAATCTTTTCCCCTAAGCATAATGCCAACACTTCCAAGATTATATACAATCTGCCTACAATTTCAGCATACTTTAAATGGAGAATGCATTTTTTGCCCCTAAATTCAGGAAGAAGCCAATTATAAATTCCCACTATTTCTGCCCAAAAAAGATTAAAAAAGGAAAGGTCTCGTATCTTGCAAAACTTAGCTTGACACCAAAGTAAATACCTGCTACAGAACATGGAGATAAAGGAAGAATATAATATCAAACAATAAAAAAGACATACAGATTTCATTGAAGAAATATCACCACCGCTGCTCACTTCCCTACCAAATTCCCTATCTCTGGGGAACTCCCTGAAGCAAAAAAACATTCAAATTTTCATTTATCAAAATAGAAAGGCAAGTTGTAAATTAGATAACCAACAATCAAGATAAATTTCATGGAAAAAGAATTGTGTACAGAAGTATGATTCAATTGAACCACAATATGAGGATCATGTGAAGTGTAATCCGTAAACTAACAGCAGAGTATAACAGATATTACAAAGTATAATATGGGACTAAATGTTCTATCCACAGCCATATCTGCTCCCAAATACTCCTAATACTTTTATTAATCAGAGATTTATATTTTTCCCTAGAAATGAAAGAGACTAGTGTAAATAAGTCTCTCCAGTCTTTAGCATGCCTTATAATTCAAGAAAGAAAAAAAAAAACAAATTTCAAATTCAGCAATATTTCTTAAGCTACTGAAGTTCAGGGACTACAATAGTCATAAAAGTTGCCTTTCAGGGACGCATAAGCTATAGCACTGTACAGGGACGCAAAAGGTGTATTACCTTTCAGCTCGTCTCTCATTCTCACGCCGCCTCCTCAAATCAGCTTTCCGAGCCTCAAATTCTTCTCTGCTCATTGCAGGAGGTCCAGCATTCATAGCATTCATACCCATTCCAAATTCTGCAAGATCCCTGAGAAAGAGAACATAATAATGTGATTAGGTTTCTGGATTCATATTTGAGGGAAAAGGAAAAGAAAAAGAAAACCACAAATACCAAAAACAAAACACATCACGGATACCTCTGTGGGGGCACAACAGGCATCATATAACCTTGTGCTGCAAAAGGATCTGGCGGCATAACGCCCCCAAATGGTATGTCCAGAGGGCCAAGTCCATAACCACCCATGAATGGCATGGGACCAGCAAAAGGATTCATGTAACTTTCCATACCAGGTTGCATGCCACCCCAGTAATGATTATATCCAGGAGGCCCAAGAGGCATCATATAATTCTCAGCTGTGAGATCTTGAGAAGCTTTCCACAAATCTGCAGGCAAAATGATGTCATTAAGGATTAAGAAAATCTCAACACCATTAGTGAATTAACATTTAAATGCACAAGTCTATCATAATTGAAAGTAAATTCTAAGCATAATTTAACATTACCATTCATGCATGACACTGAAATATGGAAAATTTCCAACATTAATACCGGTAAGACATTACATGAATGTAGAATTCCTACCATTTGGAGGCATGCGAACCTTCTTCTTTTTCTTTTTCTTCCCTAACAAAGCAAATATCAAAGTTAATTACAACACTGCAATGTAACATTACCCTGAAGAACAAAAATCATTTTGAAAAAAAATAGCATGATAATTTTTTGATAGGAACATAGCTGAATAAAAGGAATCTCCCTTCTCAACACTAGAATCAATGGTAAACCATTACCTGCTTCACCAGGAACCAGTTTCTGTTGCACTTCCTCTTCAGCCAGTGGAGCACTGCCTTGTGATGCTGGCTCTTTGACACTCATCGACTCAAAAGTAGCCTCTGATTTATCGGTTGCTTTAGCAGTCTTCGGTTTCTCAGGGGCTTGCTGTACAGTGACAACAGGCTTCTCATCTACTTTTTCCTTTGTAATTGGATTTACAGTTTCTTCAATAACAGAAGAGGGCTTCTGCTCTTCCTTAGATGCAGCAGACTGTGCAGGTGATGGAGCCTTGGGCTGTGGATTACGAGCAGACTCCATATCTGAGGTAGAAGAGGAAAAATGATGTGGCTTATATATAAAACATAATAAAGATTAGTATAACTCCGTGTAAGCTGAAGAACAAACCTTGAAGTTGAAAGGTGCTTCCTGCATTTTCAGCACTACTATTACCAGATTCCAAAATGCGGTTAATTGTATCCCTAAGTGTTTTATTTGGAAGAAGATCATCTGCAAGAATATTTGTTGCCCCACACACACACTTTGCTTTCGAGATGATATAATCTCTTATACCTGGGTTGAATAGAACAAATGATAGGCACGTGGATAAAAAAAAGTCAAATTGCTGAAATGAAGGAACCATGTGAAATAATGCATCTCCGCATCACAAGTTCACATCAAACTAATTAAGCAAAAAAAAAAAAAAAGAAATGCTTAAAGCATACATCAAATTGCTGAAAGAAATTTATGCTATGTTGAAAAACTTTAAATAGCACTCACCTCCGGAGCTTGCATAATATCAAACAAAACCAAAAATTGAGACAAAGTTATAGCAAACTTACACTTGTCACAAAAACTGGTAAAACAACATTTGCTTGTTAAGACAGCATCTTTCATAACCTCCTTGCATAATGGGCAGCGAAGTTCTGGTGGAAGATCACCAACAGATCGTGTAGAAGGTAAGCCTTCAATTTCTTTCTCAAAAGCAGCCCTGTTTAAATTACAAGTATATGATGGATTTTCAGCTTGATAGGTCATATAAAGACTGCATATATGAAAAAATACAGTAGCATAAAACAAAAAAGCTTACTCATTAGGCTTCAAAACAGCAACTGCGCCACTAGGCAAAGCATAAGAACCATCAGGCGTTGCCATAAGCATTGACTTCGGAATACCAGTAGGAGGTTTTACTCTTTTGATATCATAATCTGGATTGCCATTTGTAGGACAGTGCTGAATAAAATGTCCTGAATAAAGCACGTAAGCAAATTTACCACAATTTTGCACACTTCTAGGCATCAAGGGCTTTTAAAAAAAAATGAATAAATTATAGAAAAAAAAGGAAGTGAGAGAACACCATCACTTAACATATGCATACCTGGGGTCTTGCACCTGTGACATACATAGCCTTGTGGAGGTGTTTTTCGCTCCAACCCTAATTGACCGCAATGAGAAAATCATTTCTTTCAATTCGTAACAGTGAAATAACGTTTACAAGGAAGTAAAAAGTAGCCAATAAAAATACCCATAGAAGAATGAAAATATTAGAAGAGAATGCACCAACACACACTAGCAATGTAATATTCTTCTCTTCTTGTAATTGCATAAAAGAAAAACATTACAATAACAAAATGAGATTGAGTATAAGACAATCACCAAAACCGCGTCCACCCATTCTTCCAGCCATACCCCTTCCAAATCCTCTACCAGGGCCAAATCCATCAGCGCCTTGACTGCAAATCCAAGTGGAAATTTAACATCATCAATAAGAAAATAGTACCAATAAAAAAAATTTGGCAGCTAACAACAGAAGAGCATCTAACCGTTGCCAGTCCAAGGCTGGAGTCTCAATCAAAGCCTTAATTTTGCTGTCCTCATCAGCTTTATTCGTAGGAGGGGCATCAGGAATGGGATTACTAGATTGAACTGGCGGTACTTCGGGAATAGCATATAGGTCATTCCCAAACTCATCCCATTCAGTTTCTTCAGTCTGTCATGAAAAAATTACTACCCTGGTTAAAATACAACTAAAAATGCCTATGTTTTAACATAACTAGATTAAAATACAATCAACATTGATGAAATTGCCACAATAGCTCACATATTTTGTGGCAGATGAATCAGGAGTTGCAAAATTGCTCTTTTCTAGTGGGATGACCTCTACCTTATTTTCCTTCTTTGGCCTGCAAAATACAACATGACCACACTTATGGCTAGTTCTATAATTTCTATGACAAGTGTCATTAGAGGCCAAAATAATATTCAGTTCATGTGACCAGTATATTACAATCTGACAGATTAATTAGTGACAAATCTTTTTTTAAGGATAAACAACACTGCTACAATACGAAGGACGGGAACTTTCTTTTCTAATGAGAAAATGTTGATGCACAGAGACTTAATATTTCATGCTCCACTTAGAAAACTCACTCAAAACTGAAAAATAGCCAGTTAAGTGAAAAAGAAATTAAAGGTTCGAGATAATACTCTTGCTCAGTTACAATGGGCATGCGAGGCCTTCCTGGAACTCGACGAATTAACACAGATGTATTTTTTGGGATTAACATTGCTTCATCAAGGTATTCTGAAATTGCAAAACAGAGAACAACAAACCTATAAAGAACTGCAAGGTCAATAAACAACGAAACCAACTCATAATTGTGGTGGCAGTTAATCCTAGAAATGAAACGTTAGCCAAAGCAAGAAGCCCCAACAACCATAAGCAGTTTGGCTCATGGTTCCATTAAATATGGCCATACAAGCTCTATCATGCAGAGTCTCTCCCACTTAAGAGATTCTTGAAAAATTCATATTATTCAAAAATAGAAGTTAAATAAATGATCAACCCCAAGTTTTTTGAAAAATGATCAACCCCAAGTTTTTTGAACTATGAGCAATTAGTTGAGACATTCAGAGGCTATGACTATTAGACAAAGGCAAAGCCCTGAATCCAGAATGCTCTTGGCATTTTACTTGAGGCCAAAAATTGAATCATAGGACTACAACAATCTATCAATATTAACCCTCCAAATTTCAGTTGAAAGCGTTTTACTTAAAACAATCTATCAATACTTAAACCTCCAAATTTCAATCAAAATCGATCAAACCTATAAAAAACAAGACGAACCTTCATTGGTTTGGGCGTTAGTGACCACGAGGTCGAAATCAGTACCTCTGCCCAAATGCTTTGATTCAAATATTTTTTCTTTCAGAGTACCAACCGATATAAAAGGACCGTCCATTGGAATTGAATCATAATCTCTTGCACTCTTAAACTTGTAATACACAGCCATTTTTTTAACAAAATTTTATAAAAATAGAATCAAAATCAAAAGCACAGCACACAGAAACCCAAACGATGAGCAATCAAAGGCCAGAGAAAAAAAAAGGTGGCCTGATATTCAACTCAACTCAAAATAAAAATATAAGATACAAAGTTTGAACTATTTTTTTCTCTATCTTCTTCAAGCACTCAAGAGAGATCAAACCAACTAATGAAGAACTCTCCGTTGCTTCTTCTTCTTCTTCTTCCCCGCGCCTCTTTGTACAAGAGTCACAACAATATTTTCTCTTCGAAAACAGAAGCAGACGACATAAATCGAATCCGAATCCCAACAATCTCTTGAACTTCGAGGCAAATTTCAAAGATTTTCAATGATAATTCACAGATCGCAGCAACATGAGAAAAAGCCCTCAACTATAAGTCCGGAATCAATACATGAGGGGACAAAATCAGCGATCAAAAGAACAAATAATCCACCGACACAAATCTTCAAGAACCAATCCGGTAAGCCGATACAGCTACAGCAAAACCCTTGAACAGCAATTGATCGAATCCAGAATCCGTAGAGAAATCTCGAACGCAGAGACCCTTTCTTTCAGGGGAAAAAAATGAAACGCAACAACGAAATCTCCGTGGAGAAAAACGCAAATTTTGGGATATTCAAAGGAAACTTTCAAAATTTAAAAGCGTTTGAGATACAAATGCTAGCAGCAATCATCTTCAGGAAGTAGAATCCAGATTAGGGTTTGTAGAGTCGAGAGCAAGAGGGATAAACTAGGTGTTTCCTAGGAGGCCATGTAATTGGTAAGAAAATATTCTGTAAATCGAATGGCTTGAGTTTTCATAACTTATGTATATATATTTATTGTTATAAAACAATAAATAATTTTTTATATTTATTTTCGAAAAAGAAGTTTTATGTAGGCGTTGTTTGGGATAAGGCCCATGTGACTGTTGGATCTTATGGACACATATGGAGTCTCAACAGCTTATGGGCTGTTTGATTTGTTCGACTACCTTATCCGTTTTCTTCTTAATTTTATTTTATACATTTATTTTAACTAGAAAAAACGTATCTTGGGTCCCTAAAATTTAACTTTTTTTTATATTAGATTTCAATACTTTGAAAAATTGGATTTAAATTTCAATGTTTTTTTTGCATCTCTCACATTATGTCCAGTTTAGACAAAATTGAAATAATTGAAATACACAATTTGTTAATATTGTAAGAGATCAACTTAAAATGATAGTAGAATTAAAGAAAATATTAAGAAATTTTAAAAAAATTAATTAGTAATATTTTGCATGTCTAAAATGATTATATATTTCTTGATCTTTTTATATTTTGGTGGATTTCATGATCATTTTAAGTTGATTTTATGAGAGATTAACAAATTGTACATTTTAATTTCGTCAATTCCATCTAAAGTGAATTTAATGTGAGTAATATAAATAAAGAGATGATCACGGGGCGGGAATTCCCAGTCCCCGATGGGGACAAAACCCGAACGGGGCAGGAAATCCCTGAATTCTTCCTCCGTGGAGATGGAAGTGTGGAAAAAAAATTTCGTTTTTGAATTCGGGGCGGGGACGGGAAACGGGGTATCCGCCCTAAAAAAAATCAACCTTATATATATATATATATTAATTACTTTCCCCTTTCTTTGCTCTAAACCCACAAATTTCTTCCTCACAGCCACAGGAGCCGCTCCTCTCTCTCTCGCTCACCGCCAATTCTTCAGTTGCCGGCCCCATCTCACCGGCTTCCATTCTTCAGTCGCCGCCCCTATCTCGCCAACTTCCATTCTTCAGTCACCGTCCCGATCTCGTCGGCTTCTGCGCCTCAGTCGTCGCGGCCCCATCTCTCTCTTGCTCACAGTGGATGCCGCCCCCCCTGATGCTGGTTCTGCATCACTTATTTTACCAAATACTGCCCCTTTCCCCTCAAATTTGTAGGATGTTAGTAAACATCTCTCTTTTTCCCTCTCATTTTTAGCTTTAATGTTCTGTAATTTGGTTCTATTTGGGTGTATCAATTCATAAATTGAGATGATAGCCATCTTTCATTCTCTAACTTGAAGTTTTGATTATATTTTTGAAAAATCGAAGAGATGAAGAAGGCTTTAGAAGAAATCGCCAAAATTTTGCAAGTACATTCAACATTTTATTTTGTTTGCCTTGAATTGGTGATTCATGAGATTATATTTTATTGGATTTATTCGTATCAATTGTATGAGAGGCATTTGAAAGGGTTCTTTCACTTGGGTTTGTTGAAATTTAAGTCTAAGTTTGTTAAAAATACTTTCTGCGTTTATGGTCCAAATAACACTTTCAATCTACTAATTTCATCGGGGCTCGGGGATCCCCATGGGGCGGCAATGGGGGGAACTTTTCCCCTGTAATCCTGTCAGGGGTCGGGACGGGGGCGGGGCAGTAGGTGGGGAGCCATTCCCCACCCCCACCCCGCCCCCGTGATCATTCCTATATAAATAGTATCGGATTCCAATGTCAATTTTTTAAAGTCATGATTCATTTTTTCTTTTAACTACGTCAAATATATATAGATTCTATAGGTAAAAAAAGACTAAGTTATAAATAGATCGTCTTTTAAATTGGTCAAAATTTTATAAATCATAAGTGAATTGGATTAGATCAATGACATAAATAAATCAAATTATAAACATATGAAATTTTATAATATGAATTTTTTTTACATTTTAAAAATTTTTTCATGGAAAATAAAAAAAAAAATACATGCTTGTATAAATTTAGGTCATATTGCTATAAGAAGATTAGATCGAATTCATAAATCAACTAAAAATTTGCCACTATAGTAGATTCCATCCCACGTTCATTATAATCAAACAAATGTTATTGATTTTGTAGTCATTATTATTCTCTTTTAACTAATAAAATTGATGGATATGGGAAAAATTATAACAAATATAATTTACATGGAATTAACATAAAATAATGATACCTACCTTTTGTAGTGTAGAAACTCGTTGCGAAAGCGTCTACCAAGATCCCATTTGTTTTTTGTCACTGGTCCGGCTTTTACCCACTCGGGATAAGAGCAGGTAGATCACAATCTAAATGCCCCTGAAAATTAAGACAGAAAACTTGTGAGTGGGAACGAGCAGTCTTATGGCGTGTACGTTTTCACGTTACCAAATAATGAGGACCTCACCTCTATTTATAGAGATCCTAAAAATTAGAGTTTTAACTCTAATTTAACTCAGACTCTTTCTGAAATAAAATTGGTAATTTTAATCAGATTAAATAACTCAATTTAATCTGGATTGGAACTCAATCCATTATAAAGTCATGGGCGTACCCAAACTCTATCAAAAATTTTATATAAAGAAGAAATATATTAATTGGTTAATTTATATTAAAAAAATACGCTTTGTCTAACAAGAACGATTAGATTTTTTTTTTACTGAGAATGATAAGATGTTAACCATATTTAAATATTGGTAACTACTAATTAACACTATTAATCATCAATCGTTTGAGACCTAATAAAACTCACAAAGGTTATATCTACGTATTATAATCTAGGGACAAAGATATATATGGTGTTTTGAAGAAAAATATTTCTGGACTTGATGTGTTTTGGAGAATAATTATGTTTTGGGGGTTTGTGAGAAACCGCAACTGACAGTTGCAGTTTCTGGAAGTAGGACCCACGTGAGCAAGAAGGCAATTAAAAATGATACCGTAGGCCCCACCTGTATCAGTATTTTGTCTCACCATGATAGAAAGCGTTGAAATAAAAAAAAATGAGGCTATAAATTCAATCGTTCTTATTTATGCTGCAAAAAAAAAAAAATTGCAAGTGTTTTCGTTTTCGTTTTCGTTTTTGTGTTCGTTTAGTCTCCAGTTGCAGAAATTTACAGTCTTCCAATTAAGGTATTTAATAAATTTAATTATATTTATATGTTAATATATAAGTTTATGTGATTATTATTATTACAATTATTAATTTTATTTTGATTTATTAGTTTATGATACATAATTAAATAAAATATAATTTAGACATTATTATTATTATTATTATTATTATTATTATTATTATTATTATTATAACTACTACTACTATTATTATTATTATTATTATTATTACTACTACTACTACTGTTGATTTATAATACATAATGTGTTCAAATATTATTATTAAAACATTGATATTTATTTATGTAATGAATATTATTATTATTATTATTATTATTATTATTATTATTATTTTTATTTATTTTGTTGATTTATAATACATAATTAGATAAAATATTTTTTAGAAATTAACATTTATTTTTATTATTGTTATGATTATGATTAGCATTAAATTTAATTTTATTATTATTATTATTATTATTATTATTATTATTATTATTATTATTATTACTGTAGGTTTATTGTACGTAATGTGTTCAAATATTAATTACACATTAATATTTATTTATATGATTATTATTTTTAAATTTATTATTATTATTATTATTATTATTATTATCATCATCATCATCGTTGTTGTTGATTTTATTTTATTATGTTGGTTGATAATACGTAATTAGATAAAATATAATTTAGACATAAATATTTTGCTAGTTAAGGGATAAAACTTGTAATTGTTAAAAATTACTAATGACATATATTTACTTACAGGAAAATTTAACATGGCAGCACATATCGATTTTTATTTGTACACTGGAGGAGAAATAAGTTATGGAGTATGAGACTTTCAGTATGATATATCCGGTCCAAATGCCAGAATGAAGAGACTAAGATTTAAAAATAAGCCAACTTTTCGTGAATTGGTCCATAAAATTCACGTTAAATTAGGATTAGCTCTGAACGACGTTGTATCAAGAATTATATATAAGAGTCCAATGTACAATCGAGGATTATTATGCTGGATTTCAGTTAATTTGGTAGATGACGATGACGTAGAGATGATATATGAAAATTTGAGGAAATTTGATGATTTAACTTTGAGGAAATTTGATGATTTAACTTTAGTTGAATTAATTATTGTAGTTATTGAGGGGGATGCAGGAGATAATATATTGACGTATGCACAGGGCAACGAAGGCAAAAATAAAAATTTTGCTATGGAAAATATCGGCGAAAATCAACAAAACGATATAAATAAAGTTGGTCCCAGTCAGCCCATGCAATCTATAAGTCCACATGATATTGAAATGTTTTCTCAATCTAATTTATGTGAGGAACAATATACAGATGCAGCACAAAGTATGGGTGCAAGTAGACAACGACGATCTGTCCGCAGTATACGAGATGTTGCTCCTAGTCAGCCTCGGCAATCTATGCAACGACGTGACGTTGAGTTGGTGGGAAATGATGCAAGCAAAAGTGCAGGACACGATATTGTACGTCATTCAGTTAGCCAGATGCCCGTCGCTAATGTGAGCGCAGGACACGGTATTGTACGTCCTTCAGTTAGGCTTGTGTATTACATTACATGGTTAATAAATATTGTTGTTAAAGCGTGCTACGTTTTTTCCAATGAGATGAGATGTGGTATTTAAGTATGCATTAAATAATTAAATCAAATGTAAGATCAATACATGTTTGGCCATAAATTCACCATTACCACCAATACAACATATTTAACTTCTTCTATTCCTAGTACTATGACTTGAGCTACTTTGGGTATGGAATTGCTAAGCGATCTCGCTTGGGTTCGGATCATGGGGAATATGCATTACATCATTGTATTCTCCACTGTATAGTGGTTGATCGGCTAAATCCATTATTGTACCAAGATAAGAACAATTTAATAGCTCATTTAAAAAATCATCATGTTGTACTGTAGGCTGAGAATCTCCATATATGTTTTGTGGTGGATGATCTCTTTCAGATAAACTTACGTTCAAATCGACATTCCATCTGGAAAGGCCAGCTTCAGAGGCATAGTAATTTAAAGGACCGGTTTCATTATGAAAAAAATTGTTGCTGATCGAATTGTTGTCGACTAACAGACATAATACAAAATGAACTAGAAGCTGGGTTGAGAAAATATGGCCATGACATAGGTGGGGGGACCTGGTGGACTCCGGGCTGAATAGGAATAGATACAACGGTTGCACGTCTTTCCCGCATTCCTCTCCTGCTACGTCTAGTTGAACGAAAATCTTCGTATGGAGTTGACAGTAGTTGAATCTCCACAGGATCATGAACTGGCTGATAAGAATATTCATTCGACGTCCTTCCAATTGTACCAACAATACCAAGAATGCTTTCGGATGTCAAACAAATATTATCAGCTTCATTCAATAACGAAGCTACGTCTGCATGGTAAATCCGTTCTGCACCATCGGCCTACATGAAAATATTTGCCTTTTTAGAATACAACAATAACATATTTAAAAAATATACTTTAACAACATATCATACCGTTGCCCCCATTGAAACACCAAATGGAGTTATCCAGCGTCGGATCCGTTGAATATACCACTGCAAGTATTATGACCTCTGATGTAAGGGAGCCTGCAAGTACTGAGTTGTTACAACCCTATTCCATTGGTTGGCCCACTCAATAATGAAACTAGAGAATCTATCTTCCCAATTGATATCATTGTGGCCTCGCAAATCAATGGAATGAAATGTATCGTTATTTTGTGGTGGGTATGGAATGGGTTGGTCCATCCCAAGTTGTCTCAGTCATCGATCTGGTTGATGTCATTCGATTATATGAAAACAAACTAATGGCACAATCAATCTCCAACTATTTACACCGCTTGTACAGTAATCGGGCAACAAGTGAATTACATTATTGTAAGGGTCCCATTCAATCTGAAACAATTTTAAAGTACAAGTTAATATGTCGTTAAGATTTTTTTTTTAAGGGACAATTGAGTTTGAAAAAAATTTAAATGGATTAACAATAAATACAAACATGATCATGACGCTAAATGTCCAACTCCATACTGTAATCATTAACATTTTTGTTATGATTAATTCTTAGATTAATAGGGGATCGCCACCTGTGACACAATAATTAATATTATAGTTAGCATATTATATGAGTAATTAAATAATTATAACACAATATAGGACATAATAAAAAAAAGTTACCTATATGCATATGGAATGGTTTGATTTAATATAACAGTTTGCAAAAAAACTGGCCTAAATTGCGGCAGTATTTTTCACGTCCATATTTGTATTATCTGATGATAGCCCCCCCAATCCATTTGAATTCGGACAGATGGTGATGCGTGCACAGGGGGGTCAACATTGCAACGTTATAAACATTGCAAGTTCATATTCATGGAGATCAAATTTAAGAAGTGTTATAAAGAGCTTGAAGGAGGCTTTCACAAAGTACTTAGCCTTTTGGAAGCTTCTAGTGAAATTGGGCCAACTTAAGCCATTTTTGGGCCAATTTAAGTCATTTTTGGGTTTATAATACTTTGGGCTTTATTTGTACAAGTCATGTGCTTCATTTAAAAGTCACATGACTCATTTATTTAATGACTTAATGGGCTAAACGAATTGGGCTTTTAGTTTGGGTTTAGTTTAGTTATTTTGGGTTTTTAATTAGTCTTTCTTTTGGGCTTATTTTAAGTGTGTTTAATTCTTTAGTTTGGGCTTAATTTATCTTGTAAAGCCCATGGACAATTCGGCCTAGCTTAGTTTAAGGCCTCATTAGGGTTTTCTTTATGTTATTTTACTAGCTAGGGTTAGCCACCATATAAATAGGCTATTATAGACTGTAAAGGGAGATTTTGGATAATATTCATTGGCATAGCCGAATTTTCTTTGCTTAGAATGAGAGTGAATTGCTTTCTTTTCTATTGCATGAAGAATTTGATTAACTTATCAATTGTTTGATTGTGGCGTTTTTCAGGTTCTTTAATTCCCGATTATTTGCGTTTTCAGTCACAGGTTGATTGGGGGTTCAATAGGGAGGGTGTTTGTCTGATTTTGGTTTGCTATTCAAATCGTATGTGTGGGTTTGTAGCTCGTTAGCTATTGGGTTCCGCATCATTTGGTATCAGAGCCAAAGTTAAGGTAAATTCCTATTTATCTTAGTGTTAGGTTTGTGTTTTCCTTTATTTGAATTCTTTATGTTTATGCCGAATTAGGTTGCATTAAGTTTCTTAGTTAATTGTGTTTCTTTGTGTGTTTAAATTAGCCTTTTCTTTTCTTACCTTTACCTTGAAATTCGTGATATAGCCTTGAACCGAAATCTTGAACATCCTTAGCTTGAATCCGAATCCTTGTAGGAGGAGATTAGAGATTAGTTTGCTGTTTTTTAAAAAAAAATCAGAAAACTTCGAAAGGCCATAACTTTTGATATAGGAGTCCGATTTGTTATTATAATATCATTCCGGAAAGGGAATTTGGAGCTCTACAATCGTTACTTGGGCTTTGCCCTATGTAACTGCAAATTTTAGCCCTTAAAAACGACGTTTAAGCCTCCGTTCTTCACTTTGAAGTTTTTGCGTTTTGAAAAAAAAAAAAGAAAAAAAAGGGTTAGAAAACCGAATTTGAGTTCTGATCTTGTGGGCTTGAGAAGTTTGGTGGTTTGTAGTCTAGTTGTTCTCTATTTCATATAACTAAAAAAAAAAGAAGAAAAAAAAAAGTGAAAGAAAAGAAATAGAGGAGGAAGAAAAGGGTAGGAAGCAATTCGGCCAAGGAGTATTTATATAGCAATATGGGAAAATCCAAATCCTTTAATAGGTGGGAAAACTTAATCCTAAGTGCTTGAGGATTAGGAGCAGCAATTAATCCTTTTCTTAATAGAGATAGGAAAAATTAATCCTATCTATTTTGGGAATAGGAAAATTAATCCTATCTGTTTTGGGAATAGGAAAACTTAATCCTATCTATTTTGGGAATAGGAAAATTAATCCTATCTGTTTTGGGAATAGGAAAACTTAATCCTATCTATTTTGGGAATAGGAAAATTAATCCTATCTGTTTTGGGAATAGGAAAACTTAATCCTATCTATTTTGGAAATAGGAAAATTAATCCTATCTGTTTTGGGAATAGGAAAATTAATCCTATCTGTTTTGGGAATAGGAAAACTTAATCCTAAACCACCTTTGATTATTATTATTATCCAATTCGGATAAGGAATTATTTGTGCTACATTTTTGGTAACATTTTTTTCCTATCATTTGCTATCCAATTTTGGTAACATTTTGGTACCATTTTTGCTGTCATTTTTGCACCATTTTGGTATCATTTTTTGCCATCATTTGCCTACCATTTTTTCTACCATCTTACCATCATTTGCCTACCATTTTGCACCATTTTACCATCATTTGCCTACCATTTTGCACCATTTTGCCATCATTTACCTACCAGTTTGCCATCATTTTTACACCATTTTGCCATCATTTTGCACACAACTTGACACATTAATTAGAGCTTGTTACACCATTCGGCCTAATCATCATTTTAGCTTTATATTGAATTGTCTTGAGTGCATTCTATCTTAATTAGTATAATTAGGATTTTTTTTGTTATTTTCTTGCTTTGTTGGGTAGAATAACTAGGATCTATATTTGATTTACTTTGTGGTGTGGTGAGTCAGATTCATACATTTTGTCCAGAATTGTCATTTTTTTATATTCTTGTTGCGTAGTTCTTTGTTTGAGCTTGCTTTTGTTCCATTACACTGTTAGAGTATCTTTGCTTGTTCTAATACTCTAATTTTGATATAATCAAGTGGTATACCAGTCTTGTCCGTGTACCACCTCCATTTTGTTTAGTGTCTTCTTTTCTAGCATTGAGCTTTCTGTTATTGTTAGTCGCTTATTTCCTTGCTTTCTAAAACGTACTCAAATTCTTGGTTTGTGTATTGAATTCTGAAGTGCAATTTAAGAGTTGCAATTAGAGTGGTAAAAGGCAAGAGCGTGTGAGTACATTAAGAGGGTAAAAGCCTTGTTTGAGTGAAACACGAGAGGAGTGACATCCTTTGAGTGCAAACACGTGAGGGAGTGTGTGAGGTTATTGTCTAACATCTGTTTTGCAGAATTCAAATCATGTCAAGAAGAGAAGAAAAGGAAACAATGTATGAGGAGGAGGAAGCCATGCCCGATATGAAAGTGATGTACAAGGCCTTCATTAATGAGTTCAAGAAGCTAAACGCTAGAATGGACGGGATGGAGGAGAAATTTGAAGTGAGTGCATCTAATAATTCTAGGAGAACAGCAAGGAGAGGAAGATGGACTGATGAGAATGTCAGGGCTGACTTAGAAGATTTAGATGAAGAAGAGACTAGTGGTAGATTGGATGGGAATTTAGGTAACATTAAGCTTAAGATTCCTCCATTTAAAGGTAGAAACAGTGCTGAAGAGTACCTAGAATGGGAAAGGAAGGTTGAAATGATCTTTGAGTGTAATAGGTATTCTGAGGAGAAGAAAGTGAAGATAGCAGCTGTGGAGTTTACAGATTATGCCTTATTTTGGTGGGATCAATTGAACTTGAGCAGAAGGAAAGTGGGTAGACGTCCTATTAGTAGTTGGGAGGATATGAAGGAGGCCATGAGGAAAAGATTTGTGCCTTCATACTACTTTAGGGAGTTACATCAGAGGTTGCATAGGCTAGTGCAAGGAGCTAGATCAGTAGAAGATTATCACAAGGAGATGGAGATGCTATTGATCAAAGCTAACATAGAAGAGGAGGAAGAGGTAATCATGGCTTGGTTTCTAGGAGGTTTGAATAAAGAAATTGCGGATGTAGTTGAATTGCAACATTATGGAAAAATGGAGGACTTAGTGAACATTGCCATTAAGGTGGAGAGGCAACAGAAACAAAGGAGGGTAGCAAGGACATTCTCAAATTCCAATAACAAGAGTTGTCCAAACTGGAGCAAAAATAAAGATTCTGAAGATATGGAATTGAGGTTTAAACAACTCTTTAGACAGCTAGATAAGTGTTTGAAAAAGGAGAAAAGAAAGAAAGAGGAAGTTGCAATGGAAGAGATTGTGTGTGAAACTGAAAGAGATGCTATAGATTTGTATGACAATGAGGTTGTGAGTGAAGAAGAAATCAGTGGAAGTGAAGTAGTTGTTGTTTTGAGTGAGAAGGAAGATGTTTGTTTAGTTGAGATGGAAGATCAGCATGTTATGATTGATCCTATAGTGCCTAAGGAGGTTGAGTTGAACATGGAGAAAGGAGAGGACCATGATCAGAATGAAGTGGTTGTATTGAATAGTCAGGTTTTTCCTAGTATTTTTCTTAAATTGCAGGAACATGATGAGTCCTCAGCTGAAGAAGCATTCATTTTATTTCCACCTGTTCAGAAGATCTTATATGAAGATGAATTTATTCTACAAGTGTCAATTCCCAACTTGAACAAGACGAAGATTCGAGGACGAATCTTTTCTAAAGAGAGAGGGAATGATGCGTGCACAGGGGGGTCAACATTGCAACGTTATAAACATTGCAAGTTCATATTCATGGAGATCAAATTTAAGAAGTGTTATAAAGAGCTTGAAGGAGGCTTTCACAAAGTACTTAGCCTTTTGGAAGCTTCTAGTGAAATTGGGCCAACTTAAGCCATTTTTGGGCCAATTTAAGTCATTTTTGGGTTTATAATACTTTGGGCTTTATTTGTACAAGTCATGTGCTTCATTTAAAAGTCACATGACTCATTTATTTAATGACTTAATGGGCTAAACGAATTGGGCTTTTAGTTTGGGTTTAGTTTAGTTATTTTGGGTTTTTAATTAGTCTTTCTTTTGGGCTTATTTTAAGTGTATTTAATTCTTTAGTTTGGGCTTAATTTATCTTGTAAAGCCCATGGACAATTTGGCCTAGCTTAGTTTAAGGCCTCATTAGGGTTTTCTTTATGTTATTTTGCTAGCTAGGGTTAGCCACCATATAAATAGGCTATTATAGACTGTAAAGGGAGATTTTGGATAATATTCATTGGCATAGCCGAATTTTCTTTGCTTAGAATGAGAGTGAATTGCTTTCTTTTCTATTGCATGAAGAATTTGATTAACTTATCAATTGTTTGATTGTGGCGTTTTTCAGGTTCTTTAATTCCCGATTATTTGCGTTTTCAGTCACAGGTTGATTGGGGGTTCAATAGGGAGGGTGTTTGTCTGATTTTGGTTTGCTATTCAAATCGTATGTGTGGGTTTGTAGCTCGTTAGCTATTGGGTTCCGCATCAGATGGCACGACATAACTCTCTGTACAACCATGCCAAACAAGCTAAACCCTGACTATAATGCTCCGCTTGATCTAAAAACTCTAATAGCGGTAGCAACATTAAATTAAAATAATTATTAGACTGTTACGGACATAACAATCCACCAATACAGCGCAATATCCAAACACGGGTAAAATATTGTATAACGTACTCGGAAGCATCTGCTGATAAGGAACTAAAATTTCTTATTAACCATGTCATTTTAACACTGTGGCCTCTTAAAACTTCTTGTGGGAGAACTTGACCTAAAAGCCGACCACACAGCTCAGCCCAATTATATTGCAAATGTCCCGTCACAGCTTGTCCTTCAATGAGCAGACTGGTCAGGATCCCAACGTCCTGAAGAGTAATTGTTGTTTCACCAATAGTAAGGTGAAATGTATGTGTCTTCGGTCTCCATCGCTCCACAAGTGCAGTAATTAAGTTGCAATCAACATTTATAGCACCGATCTATAATATCCCATAAAACCCAGCTATTCTCAGGCATGGTATTATCCTTGGATCGATGTTCATATAATGATTGTCTACACTTGCTCTACGTGCAAACAATACATTATGTTTCACCTGTAAATTAAAATTTATTAGTAACATATACTTGTCTATGTGTGTGTGTCTTTTTATTTACCCACATATATAAAAATTTAGTTATAGCATTGAAATATACATACATTATTATTCCAAACTGTATCTACCCGGTGTCTGCCACTTAAGTTCAACAAATCATCCTCTATTGGACCCGGATAAATATATTGTTCATTTCCAAACCGATTCATTTCAGCAGAATACAAAACCAAATAAGAAAGTTAAACCTAAAACTACAATATGAAGAAGTGGCAAGTGTTTAGAATATTGAAGGAAAAAAATTGGTGCTGCTAATAAGTGCAGCGTCAACAAAAACCTCAACTCTTTTATAACCACGGAATTGAAATAATAATTCAACATATTTTTTTTCTCTCAACCACAGTCCACTCAGTCACGTGTGAACAGTGTCACGTGTGACTGAGTAGGGAGCAGCCTTTGCATGCATGCAGGGGGATAGGGGGCAGTTCTGCCACCCTGATACCGCAGCTAACGGCTGCGATATCTGACTCAGATACCGCAGCCGTCAGCTGCGGTATCCGGGTGGCAGAACTGTCCCTTGTCCCCCTGCCATCTGACACAATACCGCAGGTCTTTCCTGCGGTATTGACTAAAACACCCTCCACCCAGAATTATTTTTACCAACACTAAAACCAAAAATATTTTTCCTCAAAACTCCAAAAACATCTTTGTCCCCATAATCTAACAGTAAAATTCAGTTATTTCCATAAATTTCATTTGATTTAATGTCCCTTTTAGATAAATTATTAGTTTCTAAAATAAATAAATAATTATATATATATATATATATTTTGTGCCAATACTATAGAATTAAGATAGAAGATATGAAAATTGAAAACTATAAAAGCAAGGTGCTTAGTGCTTACATAGGCTTGCATTAAAAAAGACCCAAAATGAAAGTCAGTTAAGGAGTATATGATTTATGATTTGACCCAATTCTCAATGAAGATTATTATTGAAAACGTTGCTCAATTTTACTTCCACTTAATAAATATGCTGCAAGTATATTTTGATCGATATTTTTAGGATATTATTGTAAAATCAATACTTGAAAAACTTCAGTAAGTTAATAGGAATATTAACAAAGTAAAGTAAACAATTCTTTATATTAAAAACTGAAACAATCGCCTTAATGAAATCAAACTTATAACCAAATTATTTTATATATACTAGTTGAAATTGGGTGATTGCATGAAAACTTCAAAACTCAGTTAATAAGATAGTGCGGGTGCATGTTTGAAACATCTACAATGCAAGGCCGATTATGGGGAAGGCCACCCAGGCAATAGCCTAAGGCCCCCACAAAGTTAAAGGCCTCCAATTTTCGATTTCCGTTCACTTGTTGATATTTCTTCAAGTTTTGGGAGTTTTCTTTTTAGCGCTACCATGGTCAAACTCTTCAAATTCCTAAGGCGGGGTCATTGTATTTTCTGCTGTCGTTAAAGCGACATTGTTTATGGATTCTATGCTTATATCGTAACCATTTAACAATTTTCAGTATCACATCTTTACCAGCAAACATGATATCATTATCTCCAAGGAAAGTAACCAATGACACGGAATCCTATCAGCATCGTTTATTTGGAAGATTAGGGTCCACATGTCGAAACATAGTAGCAGAATGGCCACTTTCTGCTATCTCTCGGACTCACCAGGCAAAGACCACTCTACGTCCAAGTCGATCAGAAATTATCAACCAGTATTTCTCTAATTATGAATAGCAGTTGTGATCCTGTCGTCAACAACATCAGTATAAGATGTTACAGTGGTTATTATTCGATTTCTATAGAAATTGATAACATAAAACATTTGATGATGACGGTAAAAATGGTACGTTTGTGTAATTATTTATTAAATATATATTTATATAGAGGGCGTAAGAGCGGTTTCTATAATTTATAGATACCTTTTTCATTTTAGTATTTAGTGAAATGGTTGAAAACAGTTTGACGGTCGAAGTTCACCAATTGATAAACAGTTACACCAGCTAATGTGCAATCCATGATTTTTTCATGGACATTTATAATTATGAAATGCCACTTATAAATCTATGTTAACTACCCACTCGCACTTCTTTTCGAATTATTTTTCAACAACTTACGTGATACTTCGTTATTGGATTTGTCCAAGGTATTGGATGGATCACTACAAGAAAATCATAAAATAGCGACGGAATATTAGCGACGGAATAAAAACCGTCGCTAAATAGCGACGGAATATTATTTCCGTCGCTAGTTAGCGACGGAAATAATTTTCGTCGCTAAATAGCGACGATTATAATATTCCGTCGCTAAAATAGCGACGGATTTAGATATCCGTCGCGAAAAAGGGCGCCAAACATTCCCTCCAGAAATTGCGACAGAAATTAGCGACGGATATCTAAATCCGTCGTTATAAAAAAAATTAAATTCCATTTAGCGACGAAATTTTATTCCGTCGCTAAAATTAGCGACGGAGTTATAAACCGTCGCTAAATTTAGCGACGGATATATAATTCCGTCGCTAAAATTAAATAAGAAAAAAAAATAAAATAATATTAGCGACGGAATTTCTATTCCGCCGCTAATTAACGACGGAATGATATTTCCGTCGCTATTTTTAGCGTCGAAAATATATTCCGCCGCTAATTACCGACGGAAATCACATTCCGTCGGGAAATCTGAATTAAATTCAGATTTTAACCCTCTTCCCCCCGATCCTCTCTCTCTCCTCCCTCTCCCCTCACTCTGCCTGTCCGATCCCCTGCCCTCCCGCCGACGACGACCGCCCCCTCCCCTCCGTTCGTCGGTCCCCTCCCCTCCTCCTCCTCCTCCTCTCTTCCCTCCCTTCTCTCTTTTTTTCGCGCTCCGATCTTCCCTTCTGCTTGCCTCCCTGCCGTGCGCCTTCCTTCTCTCCTTCGCTGCCGTCGACCGCCGCTGCTCCGGCGTTGGCTTCCTCTCCTCCTCAGCCTGGTCGACCTCCCTCCTCCGTCTCCTCCTCCTCTCCTCTCCTCTGGCGTCTGGTAAGCCAACAGTACCCATTTGCCCTATTTTTTTTAATTATTATTATTATTATTATTATTATTATTAATTTATTTAACTTAATTAGACAATGAATTATTGTTGATTGATTGTTGAAATAAATTATTGTTGTTAGAATAGATTATTATTGTTGAATGTTGAAATAGATTATTATTAATTTATTAGACAATGAATTATTTAACTTAATTAGACATTGAGTTAACTTAATTAACTATTGTTCAAAGAAAAAATTAATTTTTAATTAGTGTTGATTGTTGTTAGAATTAATTTAAATTAGTTATGTTAATTAAATTTTTTGTTATTTTTAAAAAATACAATGAATTAATTAGTGTTAAATCAAATAACACTAATTAAAAATTGAGCATATATGTTTAGAGAAGCATAAAATAAGCGTATGATCATAAGTAGAAATGTATGTATTCACAATTTGATATTTATGAATTGTTTAAATACTCATTCTTTTTCTCTTACTAAGAGTCATTTAATAAAAAATAATACCATTGAAAATAATTTCATAAGACTGCAATTATTTATTTATAGCACTCGGAAAATAAATTGATCATCAATTTTATTTTTTCTACAATTCAATAGAAAAATACATATTCAATAGGCACCAAAGTTGAATATAAAAAAATTATATACATGTAATGAATAAATACATAACTAAATGCTATGAAAAGAATAATTATTGTTACAAAATAAATGCCATGGAGAAGTATTTAACGGACACCGAAATTGAATATAAAAAAATTATATACTTATAATACATGAATAAATAAGATCCAAACACACAAATACATCTATAAGCATATATTAAAGAACATATATTATACAAAATTCAGATAGAAGCATATATTTTATAGAGGTTATATTCTATATGAATATAACACAAAATGAAATTATGAAAAAATTAATGGAATTCAATTAACAAAATCTTGTAATTTGTATGTGGCTAAAGAGTAGAACTAAATGTAAACAAATATAGAGACATAGTAAATACCTGCTAGTTATTAACAACCACTAAAATTATATACTTGCACTTCAAATAAAGCACAGAAAAATGTATTAAGTAAGCCCATTATTTATTGAAATATTATATAATGACTGATTAGCATGAGGACATAATTGCTGAAAGAAAGGTCATTGGCACAACTATTTTGCTGATGCAGTTGTCAAGCTAAAAGTATTTATCATACAGTGCCAACAAAAGTATTTTATAAATATCATTTTATAAACACCAAAAAATAGGCTCAAGGGACCAAGAGTCATTAGTTAATATTATTTTATTAATTTTTTACAATTATATATTTTCACTCTGTTGAATACCTTCTTTTTAGCGTATACATAAAGTCAAAATAAAAAATAAGTAACTAAATACTCTTTAAATTTAAAAATTATCAAATTGACTGAATTTTTTTTTTCAAAAATTGTTAAGTTAGATAAATAGAGAGAGTATTTTGCTGTTAAGTTAAAACAATTTATAATTTATTTTAATATGTCAAACAATTATTTTTAAGTGCTCCAATTTTTAATTTTTTTTATATTAGACACTTTTAATAATTTTTTTTTTTGAATTGTTTTAGTTTAATATGAAGTGATGTACCGTTTTTATATTTCTCATTCTTAATTCATCATTTATATCTCATTCTTACATCATTCTTACATCAATTTCAAGAAAAACTTTCATCATTTATATCTCATTCTTACACTATTCATTGTATAATTAAAGATAATTTTTTTTATGAAAAAATAGAAAATATATATATATTTTAGCGAATGAAATGATAAAAAAATTAGAATATGATAATTCGACAAATTGTGTAGCGTCAAAAGTTTGAAAACACCAATTCTCATAAAAATATGTTTGGATACATGAAGTTGAAATTTTTGCCTTGTATACATGAAGTTGAAATTTTTAATGTACTATATGACATTTTGTTGCCCATTTGTATGTTAGTATGTTTAATGCTGATAACTCAAACTTCTGCAAAACTTGATTTAATGCATCGTATAATAATAATAATAATAATAAGGAAAATAATTTCCTTTTGTTGAAATTGTGGATTCTGAAATATAATGAAAATAATAATTTGATTTATACTCATTTTTATTATGTGAACCAAACTAATTTTTATTAAGTTTTGCTTTTTTTGAATTAGATTTTTATAATTCTATTTGATGCTGTCTCCTTCTTCATGTAACAGTTTTGGAATTAATTATGAGTAATATAGATAGATCTTGGATGTATAGACGAAAAACAAGAGATGGTTACATTAATCCTGAATTTGTGGAAGGGGTTCAGTCGTTTATTGAATATGCCAGTTCTCAACCTGCATTTATGGACGGGGCTAAAATAAGATGTCAATGCAAAAAGTGCCAACATCTTCGTTATCTGTCAGTCGATGAAGTGTATTTTCACCTGTTACGAAAGGGATTTGTGCAAAATTATTTTGAGTGGACACGACACGGAGAACCATCAATCTGTAGTACATCGAGTGGAAATGTGGGTAACATGTGGACAACTGAGGGTGAATTTGAAAGAGAGGGGGAATTTGTAGCTGATGATGTAGGGGTGACTGATAATCCATACGTTCAAATGGTTTACGATGCAGCTGGCCATGATTTTAGGGAAAGTACACCAATGTTGAAAGAACCCAACGAAAATGCAACAAAATTTTATGATTTGCTAAATTCAGCAGATCAGCAGTTATGGCCAGGATGCGATAACATGACTCAGTTATCTTCTGTTGCTCAGATATTGAATATAAAATCCGAATGCCATATTTCGGATCGAGGTTTTGATCGAATTCTTGCTTGGTACAATAAATCATTGCCTCCTGACCATAAAATGGTTGATAATTTGTACAATGTGAAAAAACTGATCAGTGGTTTAGGTTTACCTGTTGAGAAAATTGACTGTTGTCGGTTGGGATGTATGTTGTTTTGGAGGGATGACATCAATTTACAAGAGTGCAAATTTTGCAGTCAACCTAGGTACAAATCTAAAAGAGGTGGTATTCAGCAGAAATTGGTACCTTGGAAACGTATGTATTTTTTTCCATTGACTCCCAGGCTTCAAAGACTATATGCATCCGAAGTTACTGCACCTCACATGAGATGGCATGATGAGCACGAAAGTACAGGTGGAATAATGAGCCATCCATCCGATGCAGTTGCATGGAAACATTTCAATAACACCCATCCTGATTTTGCTGCTGAATCTCGAAATGTTCGAGTATGTTTGAGCACTGACGAATTTCAACCTTTTGGTCAATCAGGGCAACAATATTCGTCATGGCCAATCATAATTACTCCATATAATTTGCCTCCATGGATGTGTATGAATGAGGCATATATGTTCTTGATAGTTATTATTCCAGGACCTAGAAATCCGAAGCACAGAATTGATGTATATTTGCAGCCGTTGATTTATGAGTTGCAACAGCTTTGGGATGTCGGTGTTGAAACATATGATGCATCACTTAAACAGAATTTCATGATGAAAGCAGCATTAATGTGGACGGTCAGTGACTTCCCTGCCTATGCTATGTTGTCGGGTTGGAGCACGGCTGGAAAACTAGCATGTCCTTACTGTGGCGACAATTCAGATGCGTTTTATCTTCAACATGGGTGCAAAACTTCTTGGTTTGACAACCACAGGAAATTCCTTCCACCTGATCACCCTTTTCGACGGAACAAGAACAAATTTCTTAAGAATAGAGTTGTTCTTGCAAGTCCTCCTGTTATCAGAAGCAGTGAGCAAATTTTACAAGACATTGATGAGTTGGGTTTACTTAAGGTAACAGAAGTTGATGCTGATGAAGTTAATGGAAGAATCAACAAAAACTTTGGTTGGAGGAAAAGAAGCATTTTTTGGGATTTGCCATATTGGAAGACTAATTTGTTACGGCATAATCTAGATGTGATGCACATTGAAAAAAACTTTTTTGATAATGTGTTCAACACCATTATGAATATAGAAGGAAAGACCAAGGACAATTCAAAATCACGAGCGGATTTAAAGTTGTTATGTAGAAGGCCCGAGTTAGATAAAGATTTTTTAACCGGAAAATATCCCAAAGCATGCTACACTTTGGACAAAAAACAAAAGGAAGTTTTGTGTGATTGGTTAAAAGGACTAAAGTTTCCGGATGGTTACGTCTCCAATTTGGCAAGGTGCGTCGACATGAGAAAGTTCAAATTATTCGGGATGAAAAGTCATGATTGTCACGTTTTCATGCAGATGCTACTCCCAATAGCATTTAGAGAGTTATTGCCGACAAAAGTGTGGGAAACTATAACAGAGCTAAGTATGTTTTTCAGAACATTAACGTCCTGCGAGATAAGTGCGGCAGATATGGCAAGATTGGAAATAGAAATTCCAGTAATCCTGTGCAAACTTGAAGCAATATTTCCTCTAAGTTTTTTTGACTATATGGAGCATCTCCCCGTGCATTTAGCACATGAGGCGAAACTCGCTGGTCCGGTTCAATATCGTTGGATGTATCCATTTGAGCGGTAACTATCTATGACACACCATTGCAATTATATTATACCTTTGTATGCTAATTAATGGTATTAAGATATATCATGTAGGTATTTGTTTCACTTGAAGAAGAACGTCAAAAATAAAGCTAGAGTTGAAGGTTCAATATGTAATGCTTATTTGGTCGAAGAAGCAAGTACTTTTTGTTCGCATTATTTTGAGCCTCATATACACACGAGACAGCGGAAAGTACCACGTAATGATGATGGCGGGGCATCAAGTAATCAGGACGAAAACTTATCCATTTTTACATATCCTGGGCGTTTACATTGCCGTTCAATAAGGAAAATGCTAATAGAGGATGAATTAATAGCGGCCCATAGTTATATTTTATTGAATTGCGAGGAAGTTCGTCCTTATGTTAGGTAAGGTTAATATATACGCTACATTGTGATATATTGTTTTACTATGTAAAGAGTGTAATATATAAATTGATATTGGCATTTTAGATTATTTGAGGAATGGATACGGGAGCTAATGCCTGAGAAAAATGAAACTGAGGTGAACAAGGAAGTCGAAAAGCACTTTCATGATTGGTTTAAGACATATGTAAGTTGTGATTTTCACCATATATGTCCATACATACATGAATATATGAAATATATGATTGCATTGATGTTAGCTTATTGGAATATGTAGGCATCAACAAATGCAATTGACAACAACTACATCACTGATCTTGCAAAAGGACCTTTGCGATATGTTAAATCATTTCCGGTGTATTTCGTGAATGGATATAAATTTCATACACAGAGTCACGGTAATAACAAAGAAACGGTAAACAGTGGGGTTTGCATTCAAGGAGAGTTGATGGATTATTATGGGCAAATTGTTGATATAATTGAAGTCGAGTATCCCGCGTTGCCAATAAAACGTTGTGTGTTATTCAAGTGCGAATGGTATGATCCAACTATTAACGTGGGAACAAAAATACATACCAGATACAATTTAGTTGAAGTCAACCAGCATAGAAGATTGAGGAACTTTGAACCATTTGTGTTGGCAATGCAAGTGGGCCAGGTATATTATGTCTCCTATCCAAGCGTAAAGCGAGACAGATCGGAATGGTTTGCAGCATGCAAAGTCAAACCAAGAGGCATTTATGAAAGGAAAGGCACCGGACAAAGTGAACGTTCTGAAAATAATGATGCATTTCAGGAGGAAGAACCGGAAGTTCATGAAATCAACAACTCTCTGCATTTTGAAGATAACGAACCATTGAACTATGCGGACAATGAATTTGTTGACATTGATGGTGAGGATGATGAAGAAACTTGGTTGGCGATGGATCTGATGACGAGCCAGAATTTTCCTCTTATACATCGAAAAATGAGGATGATTTGAATTACGATTTACAGCTTAGTGACGATAGCGAATAATTTGTTTAACTACTTGCTTATCATGTGAGACCAATTAATATTGCACTGACTTGGATATTAATTTAATATGCTTATTACAATGTAATTATTTTCTATTATCTGACAATATGCATTTTTCTTATAATGGCAGGTTGAAAAATGTTTAAGCGAAAGAAGAGAACGTCGATTCCTCCGCGTCTCAGGTTGCATGATGGCGATGACAGTACTGGTACTGGAGGATCCCCATCGCATGGGAATAATGCCAGCACTGAGGCTGCCGCAGCATCACCGCCCATCTCTGATGCACCATCTACCATTCCTTCCACTGATTCCACTCCTATGGCACACCCAGAATCTATGCCAGCTCAGGGGTTGGGAACAGAACAAGCGGAAGAGCCTACGCCTGGATCAATTGGAGAGGATGGAAGAATATACATCAATATCACAGCTAAGGAGTAAGTAATTAATATTTCACTTCATTATGATTTCAATGACAGTTATTACTTGTACTAACATTATTTACATTGTTGTATCTTAGATTGAATCCTTCAGGAAGGTGTTCACGCATAATGACAACCTCTTTCAAAAACAGAATTGAATACGATGGGTTTGCCTGGAAGAATGTGTCAGAGGAAACTAAAAATTTTTATTTCGAAGAATTCAAGGTAAAACATTTATGATAAAGTCGGTTACATAACAAATTATACTTTACACTTGCTTACATAAAAGTTTTTTTTGTTCTGTCTGTCTCATAAGAAACAATGTTATTGGAATTCGGCGTTGGACGATATCATGCCTTCAGTGTGGGAGACTCGTGCGCGGGCACGTTACAGAGATTTAATCTGCTTGATAAAAAATGGTGGTGTCCGACCTCCCTACATGACCGAATATATATGGGCACATTGGAGACAGTATTGGACGACCCCTGAAGCCATTTCCATCGCATCGCAGAATTCTAGTAACAGACGGGGAGGACCTGATGGACTCAGTTCATGCTTGCATACTGGAGGATCGTTGTCGCATCGGGACCATGCAGATAGACTTGTAAGTATTACAAAATATTACTTTTAATGCTGTAATTAATGGTTAGGATATATGAATTTTATCTTATTACCATAGAGTAGGATGTGAATGTTACTTGTGTGAGGAGTTTGCTTTGTTGTTGAATGTTGGATTGTAGCGTAGTCTCGAAATTTGAAGTGTTTTTTTGTCTATGTATACAGGAGGTATGTTCCAAATATAGGGAAAACTCTGCCGAAATTTAAGTAAAAACTTTACAAAGTATTACTTTTACTGCTGTAATTAATGGTTAGGATGTCTGAATTTTATCTTATTACCATAGAAGAGGATGGGAATGTTACTTGTGTGAGGAGTTTGCTTTGTTGTTGAATGTTAGATTGTAGCGTAGTCTCGAAATTTGAAGTGTTTTTTTGTCTATGTATACAGGAGGTATGTTCCAAATATAGGGGAAACTCTGCCGAAATTTAAATAAAAACTTTACAAAGTATTACTTTTACTGCTGTAATTAATGGTTAGGATGTCTGAATTTTATCTTATTACCATAGAAGAGAATGGGAATTTTACTTGTGTGAGGAGTTTGCTTTATTATTGAATGTTGGATTGTATCGTAGTTTCGAAATTTGAAGTGTTTTTTTGTCTATGTATACAGGAGGTATGCTCCAAATATAGGGGAAACTATGCCGAAATTTAAGTAAAAACTTTACAAAATATTACTTTTACTGCTGTAATTAATGGTTAGGATGTCTGAATTTTATCTCATTACCATAAAGGATGATGAGAATATTACTTGAGTGAGGAGTTTGGTTTGTTGTTGAATGTTGAATTTTGAAGTGTTCTTTTGTCCATGTATCCATGAGGTATGCTCCAAATATAGGGAAAATTCTGCCGAAATTTAAGTAAAAACTTGTACGAATAGTCAATAAATTATAGTTCATCTTTAATTTTTTTTATGTTTACAGGGAGCATCGATGGGTCGACCGGCTACCTATGGTGAGGTATTTTTACACACCCACACCAACAAGCATGATGGTCAAACGTTCGTCAATGATCGGTCAAGGGTTTTACATGTATGTCCAAGTTACTATAATTTACAAATTTTAAATATTACTTATTATTAATCGTTACTTATTGTAAAACATTTGTCCTACGACAGGAACAAGTTCAAGATGCAATTCAGCAACGCTCACAGACTTCTGATTATGTTGATGCGAATCAAATCTATTGTGACGTGTCTGGTGGTAGAGACCAGCGAGGACGGATATTTGGCTTAGGTTCTTTGGCCAAATCCTGTCACTCGCATGCCTCAAGTTCAAGTACTGCCGCATCACATAGACGGTCTGAATCCAGGCGAGTCCATGAACTTGAGAATACTGTACATAAGCTGAGATCTGAATTGCATCAGTCACAGACTCGATGGCAGCAATCTATCGACTACATATCTGAGCTGCGCAATGAGATGGCAAATTTGAAGAGTATGGTGTCATCGCAGCAGTCCGATCGTACTTCTCAGCCGCCGCCGCCGCCATCAGCTTAATTAGTTATGATTCTGTATTAAACATGGATATTATGTTATTACATAATTACTAACTTTATAACTAGTACAATTATTAAATTCGACTATTATTGTATATTAAAATTTAGATATTATTTTCATTTGCTCATTATTTTGCAATTAATTTTAAAGGTTATAATTTGGATTATAAAAATATAATTGTTAATTAAGGGGGGAAAATTTTTTTAATTTTCCTACGGATTACCGACGGAATAGTGAATTCCGTCGGTAAATAATTCCCGACGGAATAGTATATTCCGTCGGCAAAAAATTCCCGACGGAATAATGTATTCCGTCGGGAATTTTTTGCCGACGGAATGCACTATTCCGTCGGGAATTATTTACCGACGGAACCGTGAATTCCGTCGGTAAATAAATACCGACGGAATTGTTAATTCCGTCGGTAAATAATTACCGACGGAATAGTGTATTCCATCGGTAATTATTTACCGACGGAATTCACGGTTCCATCGGGAAATTACCGACGGAAAATCCATTTCCGTCGGTAATAATTACCGACGGAATTTTCCGTCGGTAATAATTCCCTACGCCTTTATTGCCGACGGAATATTTTCCGTCGGCATTTTATTTTCCCGACGGAAATTACACATTTTTCGTCGGTAATTTCCGTCGGAAAACGTATATTTTCTTGTAGTGGATTGTGTGTGTGCATATATATATATGTATTTCTTTTTAACATCTTAAATTTCACATTTGAATCACACAATGGATTTAAATTTAAATGGCGAAATGCACGAGACTTAAAGTGATTTTTTTTTTTTAATTTATACAATAATACGCTTCATCTGTTCAACAAAAACAATAAAAAAAAAAGAATTGGGAAATAAAATTATATTCCCTTGTTTCAATTGATATGGCTATATTGAAATTAAATCAAATGCAATACAATAATTGATTAAGGGCTACTATGAGGGGTTTCCCTAAACAGAAAGGTGAAGGGCAAGAACACTAGAGGGGGATGTAATTCAGTAATTCACACATCGGTCAAAATTAATGAAGATACAATCACAACGTATGCTAGAAAAAAGAAAATGGCTATTTGAACAAAGAACTTTGGATTTTCTCTCATGTTTGGGGATGTCACCGCCCTGAAAACCAAAACCCATTCAAACTCTGTTAAACCATGAAAACCAGAAAAATATATTTCTTAAGACCTTCAAATGCAAGGGACAGAAGTTGAAGCATCACACTTCAAAAATATGCACAAAAATTACAGACACTGGTGACTCGTGCTGCAAGCAATACGTTACCTAGCGATGCGTTGAGAAAATCTTTGAAAGGGCAAACTCTGGATAAAGACGATGCCTGGCCCAGTTAGAGTTGCTGTTACTAAATTGTCACCCTGCAGTTCCACAGCACCGGAGTTAAGAACAGTTACTTATTACACTATATCTAAGACTATTCAAATTCAGCTCTAGATGCAACTTGTGCCACAAGGCAACTTACTCCAAATACTGCCCTCCTCATTGGACCGTTGTATTTGATTTGGACATTGACTGATGTATTAATGGCAACGATGCAAGACACATCAACAGATAGTACTTCACCCACCTCGAGATTTTTCTGTATAACTAGCAAAAGATGAAATCCATAAATTTTCCACAAGTGGTGAAAGAAGAAAGAGATCTGATACCCATAGAAGGGGACACGATCCTGAAGGAAAGACTATAACAGAAAAGCTTCTAGAAACAATAACAGGTAAATGTACAATGAGGGGCAAAAAGAATGAAAATTAAATGAATAACCTAATTTGATTAGAACATAATGTGCACTAGGGGAATATGATAATGCAAAGGAAACCAAGCAGTGGTTCAGGGAAGTAAGCAGATCTCAACATTAACTAGCCCAGATAAATCCAAGATGAAACCCATTACTCTTCAAATTGCATCCTGAGATTCTAACATATTACAGGGCAGCCAAAATCTTAGAAGGCCCTAAATTAGTAATCTAATGAGGTCAGAAGATTCATACCAGATCCACCAGCCACAATAAATGCAAGCCCCTGCCCAGAAAGCTTCTGTCTCAAGAATCCCTGTAACAGTAATAACACGTCTATCAAATGGATGAATATAGATAACACGTCTATCAAATGGATGAATATAGATAAGCCAGAAGCTCGAGTAAAGAAAGCAATGAGACATTTTTTTTTTTAAAAAAAAAAAAAAAGCCTGCTTGCTGACCTTAGACAAGGAAATATAAAAATAAAGAAGAAAAGGGAGAGGTATCATTTAACAATAAGCATTATCTAACCTCTGCACTAGCCATGAGGTTACGGGCCCTCTGATCAACTGTATTGCTGACCTTTACATCATTGACAGAGCAAAGGAATGCATCTGGCTACATGACAGTTCACAAAGTCACATAAAGTTTCTACTGGTGAAAAGTAACAAAAAGAGAAAAGGTAAATCAACGCTACAGTAGAAGACCCTAAGAGAATCCAATTCCTCATTGAACCATACAGAGAAAGAGAAACTGGTCCAATATACTTCCTCTACAAATAGAGGGAAAAAGAAAATTAAAGAAGGCAAGTTAAATCTACCTGACACAATATTTCTCCACCAAACATTGCAAGATCAATCTACAAAAGAAACAAGAAAGCAAGATACATATCAACCAATACTCTAGTCATATTGAATATAAACAACCCCCAATAAGAATGGTAGTTTGAAGCACTAACTGGGAGTATTCTTGCAAGAGAAGGTGCAGCAATTCCAACAAATCCATCACTTGGACCAGCATTATGAAGGACTATACTCGTGACGGCCTTCCCAAAAAGCCACTGCCACATACCCACTTCATTTTCAGGGACAAAGATATTCTCCATTTCAATGGATCCGGACATGAAGCACATAGAACCTGCGTTTATTAGAAACATCAGTTCCATGTATAAAAGCAGGGTAATAAAATATAGGTTATATAATTTAAACTCAATAATATTAGGCAGCTGCAAGACTAACATAAAATTCCATAAAGCAAGAATCAGAAAAGAGAAGGAAAAAAAAGAATCTTTCTTATTCAATTCACCTGGTTTTGCAACAACCTTTTCTTGGGGTTTCAACATTATCTGACCATGCAAAAACCGACACCATGATAGAAAATTAGAGTAGACATAGAAAGAAAATTGAAATATGGCTTAGTTATTGTACAAACCTGGACCACCTGTGCTTCACCACCCAAAATTTGGAAAGGTATCACAGCATCTTGCTGACTCTACAATGCATTACCCCTCATGAGATATGCAGCATGAAATATCATGAAATTTAAGCAGACTCTGAACCTTTGTATAAACAAAAAGAATCGACACTAGACTCCTTGGACGGAGCAAAAACAAAACTAAAGCAGGAGAACATTATTCACAACTGAAACAATACAGTCACAGTTTTCATCAAATTATATTACAGAATCATCAGCAATCAGAATTGCTCTTAAAACAAATTAATGCAAATAATTTACAGAAAACCTGTAATATAAAAGCAGCTCTGAATAAACATTTTGTCTGAAACTATGCTCATCAGCCAATTACGGTCTTCATTTCAGTTGATGATACAATAAGGCTCACAGATAATTAACTAGATAATTGTTCAGATTGAACTCTACATGTGTTTTGTAAACTCTTCTATTATCGTTTGAAAATCACTTTTTTAACATTCTTGCTACAAATCCCATCGACAAATAATATTAGTGAACCAGTCCTTTGCAAATTGAGTTTGATATTTTTACTCATAAGTTTGCATGGTGCAAATCTAAATTCAAAATAAACAATTGCTATCAACTAGATGCAAAAACAAACATAGGATCAGGTGATCTAATATGAGATAAGTGGTACGATATATTAGGCCTTCAATATCTTAAAAACTGGATAATTTACGTTCCAAATATCATTCAATAACAAAATTATAATAAGAATAAATAAAGTATTCTCCACAAGGACAAAAGATGGATGTCCCAATACACAATGCCTTCAGAACTGCAGGCTCTAGGGAGAGTCAAATGCACACTGTTATGCCCTCGCATTGCAAGAAAGCTACAATCATAGTCAGGGGCGTAGCTGCCCCTAGTTAAGTGGGGTCTTTTTTTTAAAATTTTTTTAGTTGATGACCCCACTCAACTAAAAAAATTTAAAAAAAATCTTTTAATTTTAATTTTTTTTTTATAAAATTGATCCTATTAAATTAAGAAAAAAATTAAAAAATATCCTTATAATCTTAATTTTTTTGAAATTGACCCCACTAAAATATTTAAATAATTTTTTTTTTGACCCCACTGTACTAATTTTCTAACTACACCCCTGATCATAGTTTGAACCATGGCATCTGGGTCAAAATGGAGCAATGTTATTACTGGACCAATGCCCACTAAGTCCTCCTACGGATAGCTCCCTCAAATATTACCTTAGTTAGACTTGTGAAAGTTTATTAAATAAGCTCTCAGTCTGCCAAGTATCTTTATACATCAAACCATACATGATACTGTATCTAGAGGCTCCAATAGATACATGATTCATGATTGCTCAACAACAAAACAACGTATAAATCTCCATTGGTGACTTAAGGGATCCATAAAGTATCTTACTATGCCAACGGAATACCTCTCTTTCAACAAGGGAAATTAGATAGAGCATCCAAAAGGTCAAAGGTCAAAGTAAATATAAGTAATATACATTTATAGACTACAAAGATGCTCTGATGAACTTCCTAATAGCTCAAAATAAAACCCTTGATGTTCAACATCATGATGCACTCAAAAGACATCCAGAATAACTAACGATATTTGATTCCGTAATATTTTAATTCATGCAAGTTAGTTCATTCCAACAAACAAAGCATGGCTTAACAAGACAATTTTACTACAAGTGGAGGTGCAAGTGGAAGAATACTAATGTAGCAATGCTACCTCAAACATATCAGCAGTGAAAAGTATCAAGCATACATGCCATTCATGACTGTACATGTATGGGAACGGATAAAGTCAAACCTCAGTCCATGATGAGGCCATTTATACCCTTGCTGACAATGGTTATCATAATGGGGAAGCAAAAAATAACTACATAGACAATTAGACCATCATAAATATTAGGTAATATCAGTAACATATGCCCCTCTTAGAATACAGATGCCGGTGCCAAAGAGTATGCCACATCATCTCAGAACTTTACACAGAATAAAACGTGCACTGAGTGTAATTAACTCACGTTTTACAGACCAGTGTTTGTACAGATGGTCTTCACTAAATGGATGCCTGCTTGGGTTCAAGGTCAAGGCACAAGTTCACTTGAAGCTTTGTGTCAACTTCCCAGAAGAAAATCCACTCGACCAAATGCAATCATTGATTGCCATAAGCAGATGGTTGAGTCACTTAATGGCATCTGCCCGTAGTGTTGATGTTCCAAATGGTGCAGTACAACATAATGCAGATATTAAAACAAGAAGATTTTCTTTCTGCAGCTCCATCATGCTGCACAGTCGTATTATATATTTATTGCCAATTGATACGCCATACTTCTGCACTCCCATTTTTTGCTTTAACCTTACTTGTTTTTATTCCTAATCATCAAACTAAAATTCTAACTTCACACTCCAATAAACATATTAACTCAGCTAAACCTTCCATAAATATCATTCAACTAAATTTATCCTAGAGTATAGTTATATGTTGCCCTACAATTTCCACATACTATTATATCTCTCATGCTTTGACACCTATATTTTTCAAACAGCTATAAGTTTAGCAAACTCCATCTTCCACATATATTTAAACTCCCAATAGACAATTTAAATGTAGAACATATTCAACTGATGAAAACACACAGCACTTAGCGAACCAACTGCTTAACATACCAAGAACTAAATCCACCTCTACCAATTTTAACCCTAACCAGCAAACTAATATCAACAAGATCTCCAACGGCAACAATGCACACGAGCCAACATGGATCAAACTCAAAACCACATTAAAACCCTAATTACCTAAGCATACATCAACTGAGCGCTTTATACCAAAAAGTAAATGAAACGTAGAATTCAATTTTATTTCCACATTAGAATTTTCCAGAAAAATTAGGAAGCTAAACACATACAAACACGTACACAAACAATTCGAATATACAATTGTGAAAAGAAAATGAAGAGAAGAGTACCTGATAAACGTATGGCTGAAACGGAGTGGAGAAAAAAGGTGCGGCCATGGGGAGCCAACGCAGAGGATTATGGCCGTATGAAGGAACAGAGATCGAGGCACGACTTATATTCTTCCAATTCCAAGTACTTTCAGGGGAAGAATAGTTCCATTTTCTTGATCAGATCGAGATTTAGAATTTCTCATAAAATTGTAGCAGCAAATAGCCAAATACGATCACGAACTCGAAGGATTTTGATTTTTCTTTTTTCTTCCTTTTTATTCAGCAGTGAAATCACTAATATGCCCTTGATTAGTGTTGACTTGTCTCTGAAAATTAGAGGACTGATGGGGTTTTTAAAAATTGTCTCGTCAGTAATTGGAGTTTGAATCCGAGTTTTTCCTTCATCTACGGTGTTTAGCTTGTGGTAATTTGCTGTGAGATCTGTTTGATTGGTTACACGTGGACTTTTGAGTGATGTGGCGAATTTTTGTTGGTTCGAACGTCAATCTCGACGTGTCGCCTGCTTCTTTCCGTCAATCATGCTCGAGACCGTGTCGCTCTCACGTGACATAAGTGCCACTAGCAAACTTAGTTCAATCGAATTAAATATAGAGATCTTCCACGGTTGGTGCGGATTTGAATTGGGTCATAAATGGAGTGGGTTATAAATAGATGAGTTATAAATGAATAAAAAATATATGGATTATAAATGGGTTAATATTCAAATGAATTGGTTGGATTTGAGTCGATCCATTTGACTTTTTTGTTTAATAAAAATAATTATCGATATAATAACTGATATTAAAAATATTAGCGCAAATGAATTTTGAGCCTGAGTCGACGGAGATCCAAACGGGTCGGGATGTTGGTTGACTTATAACTGTCTAACTTACTATTCATTTGGTAAAAATTTTGGCAGTATATAATCCTAAATTATTTCACCTTTTCTCCAATTCAAACAATTCACAACCAACATAAGAGTATAACAACACAATAATTCATAAATTAAGTGGCCATTTTTCTATTTTTAAGCCTATTATGTAATTCTAAATTATTTCACACACTTCCTAAACTCAATTTCTTCCAAAATCAATTTTGTAATTCTTAAAATATATAAATTAGCCTCCCTGCAAAATTTCAGCTCAAACAGAGTCCGTTTCTCGATTTGGTATATTTAATTCAGTCTGTTTCGATAATTTTTAGTGTTACCAAAAAATTAATTTTTCACTGTCAAAAAATTCTAAATATTAATCTAAGTTTATATATACCATTAAAATAACTTTTAGAGGTAATTTGCTATTTTTAGAGTCTCGGTCAAATCTTAGTTAAATCGAATACCCTTTAAAACGTACCAGGCTTTTTTTTAAAAAATTTTATTTTTGACTTTTGCGAACCTATTTGACCTCATTTTTTCTCCAAATTTTACTCTCGGACTCTTCGTAACTAGTATTTTCCGATAATGAAACAAAATATTTTTTTAACTTCGGGTGTAATTTTTGTCCTGAGTGCACTATTTATCGTCGAAAAATAATATTCACGACTAACCCGGTAACTCGCCCATTACAAATCTAACCAACAAAATACGTATACACATTACACAATAATAATTTAGCGAGACAGTGCAATAAAAAGATTTTGTGCATCAAGTCAAAAAATTTTAATATTCAAGAAATACTAAAAAAAAAAATGAAAAAGAAAAGAACAAGCAAACGCCCATTGGGTCTAGGAATAATGACCCAAATTGGTTATATTTTATGTGGGTAGATTTTGGGTGGATTTAAATAGGTCAATATTTTAGTTGGGTTGGCTTTTGGTCAATTTTTCTTGGATGGATTTGGATGAGTTATTGGATTTGGGTCAATTTTGACATGTCTACTTTCAAGTGTATATTTGTCTTTTTAATATATTTTAGACTAAATTTACATATAAAGAAAATAGTAGTGTATAACTATATATTTACTTTTTAAATATATTTTTAACTAAAATTATTATTATTATTATTATTATTATTATTTGCTCAAATCTATAAATAAGCAAATAAAAATATACGTGATATGCACTTAAACTTGCCATATCTACACTATAAATTAATATTTTGTTTTAATTTTAGAAAAAATATTAAAATTATTTATCATCAGATAATTTTTATTTGTTTACTTAGAGTTCGAGTATTTTAACAAGTTTAATATTATAAATTTTAATCATGTTTTTAGAGTTAAAAAATGATGTTAATTTATAATGTATATATGACAAGTTTATATATTTTCAATCAGATTTGCCATATATTTTTCTATTTACTTACACAGTTACATTATTTTCAGTGATAAATTTGAGTTAGGTATATAATAATGATGGCAATTGTGGTAAAAAAATATATAATTCAATGGCAAATGTGTATACTTTTAAGCATTTCATAAACAAATTTAGCCAAAACATATTTAAAAGATAAATATTTATCATTTTTAATACACTGAAAATAAATTTACCCATTTCTGAAAAATATAAGAAAAGTGTTAAATAGTTTATCTTTATTATATTTTTTATTATTTGCATGACACGTATTAATTTGATAAAGAAATAAAGGTTAATTATAAATAAAATGGTTCTATATGTTTTTATATGTTGCGTAAATATATATCAAACATATTTAAGCTTTTATATGTACACAAATGCAAGCATCTGAATTCCAAAATAATACTTGTGAATATTATAAAAGCATTAAAACTTTGCCAACTGAAAACCAATATATTACAAAATAAATTTATTAGATTCCTATCACATAATTAAACAGAAATTAAAATTTAAATTAGAAAAAAGTAATAAATAAATATGAAAATATGTAATAATGAATATGATATTGATAGTAGTTGTAATACTAATAATATTCATATAGTATTGGATGTCTTTTTTTGGCAAAATATTCATAGTATTAGTTAAAGCTGCATTTAAATGATATCTGTGGGGGGGCGGCCATATACGTGTAGTGCGAGTTATTAGGCCTATTGTTGGTGGGCCTAATTCATGTAAGTTTATATTTGGCCCATATTCGGTTTTTTTTATATGGTAGTACTTTTTTTTATAATAAATTTTCGGAGCCCGAAACGGCTGAAAGAAAGAAAATAATCATGTCATTCAATTTATACCATTTTATTTGTTAATTGCTGCATTATATGGCCTCCACGTAATATTAGTGCTATATGTTGCTGGTTTGGTTATTCAATACTTTTATTTTTTAGAGAATTTTATATTTTATTTTATATATCGTTTTTAAAATTTTAATATAATTTTAAATATAATATTAATTTTATATTCTATTTTCAATATTATTCAATCAATTAGATTTAAGTTACAGTTTTAAAAATAATAAAAATAAAGATAATTTAGTTATTATTTATTATATTTAATGTTAATTTTAAACCTAATTATTACTTTTTAATTCTAATAAAAATAACAAAAATGACATATAAAATGAAAATAATAAATTATTATAAAGATTAGTAATAATAAATAAATTATTATTTTTTGAAATTATCATAAAGATCAGAGAGTGATAATACAGTGCATCGGTTGGATTATAATATTCAAATTGATACTCATTAAAAAGGAAAGAATTTCAAATAAGTAACCAAATATAATAAAGGAAATTAAATTCGGTTGGATTTTTTTTTCCTTAATTATCGTAATATAAAATTTGATTGTTTTTATGAATTTTGTAGGAAAAGCAAAGAAAAACTAGCAGAACCGAAGAAAACAGGTCAAAAGTATATAAGCAAACAAAAAAAGTCAGTTACCGCGTGTCTCGCCATCCCATGGTTTCCCTCCGTTCTCAACTTTTCCTTTCCTTTTCTTCCTTTACACACCTTTTCCGATCTGAAAATTTTATTCTATCTTCTTCTTTCTTCAAATCCAGGTACTTTTCTTTTCTTCTCTTGTCCTAATCTACCAAAATTATCAGAATTCTTCTAATTGCTTCTTCCTAAAGTAACTAACCAATTCATACAACTCTGCTATGCAAATACTGTATTTGCGCTTAAGTTTGTGTTATAAACTTCCCCCTTCCTTTTGTGTGTAGTTTTCTCAGACGCATATTTTATTTATATAGTTAAAGTTTAATTAAGTTAGCCTAAGAATTTCTTGCGTTTTTCGTAAATTAATGACCTGATTAATCTGTAAATAATGTTTCTTTTTATTTTATTTGTTTATTTTTTTATTGTGTTTTTTATCGGATGAACATAAGTAGTTTCATTATATTCTATGGAATTTGCTCATTTTGTTGTTTCAGTGTCTTTAGGTACATTGGGACTGGTGGAATATGGAAGGATTTTGATGGGTAGGAAAAATATTGCTTTCTCAAGCACTTGCATGTGCTGTAATACTTTTTTAGATTTCTCAGGTAACCAAAGGATTGCGATTTAATGCAAGTCTATGGTCATATTAGGAGGAGATTCTTCATAGAATTATCAATACTTTTAACTTATTGGTCTATCATGATGGCATAAATCATGAATTCTGGTCATAGCATAGCTACTGTGATGATGAGAGAAATATTGCGGCATTGCTTGTGCAACAGAGTTGTTTGGAGAAAACTGCTTTTGGCCTCTACTTTATTGGCAGCAATTGGAATTTTGGTTCCAGTTTTTATATTTCCTTCTCCATTGAATTTGTGGTTCCAACCTTTACCTGAAACGATTTCATCAAACTCATCCATAAATGGTAGCTTGCAGTTAAGAGAAAAAGAGACTGTTACTGAGGCAAGTCTTGAACAATTACATATTCTTCCCACTGCTCCTATTGTTTCAGTGAATCTAACAGTGCCAACTAAGCAAGAAGCCACTGACACAGTCCTTAGAAGGAAAGGTTCTGTAGCCAAAACGAGGAGGAGGAGAAGGAAGACTAAGGATTATAACGATGCAAAGATTGTGCCTCCTGTGCCACACCGCATTGCTCCTCCGCGTCAATTGCAGGTAGAGCTTATTGGGAAATCAACCTTACATTTTGTTTTGTTGTGAATTATAGTAATGGAACTGTTAGCAACGATTTTTTTTTTTCCTGTGCCATTATTAATTCAGAGATATATTTGGTCCTTGTCACCACATGATGCCCTCATGTATGCCAAAAAAGAGATTCAGCATGCTCCAGTGGTTACAGATGATCCTTATCTGTATTCCCCCATATTCCGAAACGTTTCAGCTTTCAAGAGGTATATTTCACAGCATATCTCTAACCTTGGCTTCATGATGTGAATTGGTAGCTTATGATTGCGTAACATTTACGCAATAAAGGCATTATGGCGACTGATCATTGTCAATGAATAATACTTGAATTTTTCTTTCTGAGGTGATTAGCTTGCTTCAGTTTGAATATAAGTATTAATTTTTATAAATATCCAGCTTCAGTTTAACTACCATGTGCATGTTGATCTGAGCTGTTCAGTTTTGTCTCTAGATTCTTACATCTAAATCTTTGCTTATATACTAATGTTTCTTAGGAGTTTCATTTTCTTGTCCCCTGATCAGAAATTTGAAAATGTCTTGGGATTTTTTACTGATTTGATTATTTGTAATTTGGGCTTTTAATGAATAATTAGGTAAACACAACAACATCTGCATCTCAGTTCAATGCCTTTCTTATTAGCCTCCAACTGAGTTCAAGACCTCTGCAAACATAGACATTAAACTAAAACTTTAATATGGGGTAAAGAATCATTTCTCTGGGTACCTTATTGTAATATTTTAATTAACTTCATGGGAATTTCACGTTCAGTTATACTTCTTCAACTACCTTTAGACAAGTTAACAGTAGTCCACTGTTGTTGTATAAAGTTTGCCCTTGTTGCAATTGTCTGCTTATAGTGCATAGACTCATGCCAGCGGATTCTTAGTTTGGGTTTCACAAGGATTGGATCTTATGTGTTTAGCAAATTGCAAATTGTGTTCATTCTATTCTTATGAATGTTTTTAACAAACACATGTACTTTACCTGGATTTCAGAAGTTATGAGTTGATGGAACTGATACTTAAAGTCTACATCTACCCCGACGGAAAGAGGCCTATTTTTCGTCAACCCTATCTCAGTGGAATTTATGCTTCTGAAGGATGGTTTATGAAGTTCATGCAGGAAAACAGAGAGTTTGTTACAAGGGATCCAGAAAAAGCCCACTTATTTTATCTTCCATACAGTGCACGCCAGCTCCAGCGGGCACTTTATGTACCAGAATCCCATGACCTGAGGCCATTGTCAGTCTTCATGAGAGATTATGCAAATATGATTGCTGCAAAGTATCCCTTCTGGAATCGCACACATGGGAGGGATCATTTTCTTGTTGCCTGCCATGATTGGGTAGGTTAACCTTTCATTCTGTGTTTGTGATATTATGGTTGAGCTTGATTGATTTATCTTTGTTTGAAATGCCTAAAATCTTTGATTGAAATTGTGTTACTAGTTAAACCAATTGCCGGCATTTATCAAAACTACGCCCCATTTGTTATAGCAAATAAAAGCCACTTGCTTATAATCAGACTGAATTTGTCTTAACCTGACTGAATTTGTCTTAACCTGAATGCAAATGTATATTTGTTTTTTTGTAGCTCATCAAGGCTAAGTTTTTATATTTAAGAGCATTGAAATTGATTTAAGATTGTACACACATTTATGTTCATTTTTGTTGAAGACGTTTACAGATTTGTAAGGTTAACTTTTCCTCGCAATCTGTCAATCGCTCTTTTTTCTGCGTATAATCTGGATGCACAATCACAGGATATGGATCAGTCTATTTTCTATTCCTCCTATTCTCTATCTGCTGGACCGTTTACTTGATTTGATTTCCTCTTGTACTATTGTTATTGGTTGGCTAGTCATTTCCTGGTATGATGATAAATTATAATGCTTCATGCTGCAATCACTTCAGTGATGCATGTCTTTCATTCTGTTAAACTTAACCATGGAAGCAACAGTATTCTCTGGAGTTGAAATAGTGATTTTCTTTCTGGAATATAATTTTTTATGATATTTCAGTGCCATTTACAATATAACGCATTATGATGATTTTCTTGATAATTACTGGAAATCTTGTGGGTTTTCGACTAATTTTTAACCATATATGTATTTAGTCAAAGTCCAAATGATCTAATATTCTCATGAGGCTGGTTCACTCTGTGTACTTATGGAAAGGCATAATGATTTAATGAATTATTTTCTTTGCGAGAATTAAATTCGTTTAACTATTATGTTAGAATTTTTGCTTACAATAATTTCCTCTTTTTTATTTTAACGTTTTGCAGGGTCCATACACATTGACTATGCACGAGGAACTAACAAAAAATACCATAAAGGCTCTTTGCAATGCTGATGCATCTGAAAGTATTTTTGATCCTAGCAAGGATGTTTCACTACCCGAAACAACAATAAGGATTCCAAGAAGACCACTTAGTAATATTGGAGGTGGAATAAGAGTGTCACAGCGCCCAATCCTTGCCTTTTTTGCAGGAAATATGCATGGCAGGGTCCGGCCAACGCTATTAAAGTATTGGAAAGATAAAGATGAAGATATGAGAATATATGGGCCTCTACCTACTGGAGTATCTCGAAAGATGAGTTATGTACAACATATGAAATCTAGCAGATTTTGCATATGCCCAATGGGATACGAGGTGAACAGCCCTCGGATTGTTGAGGCTATATACTATGAGTGCATTCCAGTGATAATTGCTGATAATTTTGTTCTTCCTTTTAGTGATGTGTTAAATTGGAATGCTTTCTCTGTTGTTGTGGCTGAGAAGGATATTCCAAAGCTGAAGGAGATTCTATTGGCCATCCCATTGAGAAGATACCTTAAAATGCTGACTAATTTAAAGAAGATGCAGAAGCATTTTCTTTGGAATCCCAGACCACTCAGATATGACTTATTTCACATGATTCTGCATTCCATCTGGTTTAGCAGGTTAAACCAAATTGAAATTCCAGACTCACAATAATTTCTTTTGGTGTTCCTGTCAAATTGTTGCTATCAAAGGATGGTTGATTATGGATTTTGACCTGCAAATAGTCAAGACTTGTAGCAGGGCTATATAGATGAGCTTGGCAAAAAGCATTGCGTTGCCCTGGAGCTGGACTGACGTATAGACATTGAAGCAATTATAATTTATGATGCAGGTATGCTGTGATCAACTCTTTTTGCATCATTTTTAGCTACAATTAGGGAAATTATTTTCATGAACCTAATATGATTAAACCATCTTCATAAATGCAAATAAATGCAAATGGGGCTAATAGGGCTGCAACTTTTTCAATGCGTGTGTTGTCGGCAATGAAGTTGGAAACGTAGCTATCTTTTGTGCATTGTTTTAAATGTGAAGAGATAGACATAAGTATCTATTAGATCTCAACTAACTTTCATTACCATTGGCCTGGTGTTCAATTAAGCAAAAGCACAAAAACAGAATTTCATATTTCAGTATTCAAGCTCTGCTAGATGGAATGTTCTTTGTCTATAAAAAGCATCTGCTTTTCATATTTCATGAGTTTTAACTATTATGTTTTCTATTGCAGAGAGAGAACAGACACAACTTTTGGAGTTTCATATGAGACAACTGTTTCCAGGAATGTGGTCAAATTACGTGTCTTAACAGAAGATGCCTTGAATTATTAGCTTTCTCGAATGGCAGAGGCATACCTAAACATGTTCCATCAAATAATGAATGTACCAAATTAATGATGAAATGTGAGTACCCGATTAATGCAGGCACCTAGTTTAGGAAAGTATTTTCCTCCTGGTATTCGCAGCTTCTTTCCCCTTGTTACTTGAATTAATACTCAACGTGAACTGAACTTTTTTTTCCCTTAGAAAAAGCCACAGCTAGTGTTGATCTTTAAATGTTTTACGAGTCGAAATATCATTATGATACTTTTTATTTTTTTAATTACATTGTAATATTTTATAAAATACGTTTTGGGTGCGGGTATATCTTGGTCCAAGTGATTGTGCACTGTTGGATCAAGATTTATCATTATTTTATTTTTATCCAACGGTTCACCATCGTGTGCATGGCGTGCACCGCAGACCCAATACCTAGAGAACTAATTAGGCTCCCGATATTTTATGAGTCAAAATATCAAATTATGATATTGTATTGAGTCAAAATAATGAAAATATCGAATTATTATTTTATATAAAAAGCCACCCACAGCTGTTGGATATTAGCAAGTTGGATTTAATTAGAAAAAGAAAGATGTGAAGTAAAGGAAGTTAAGCGTATACTCTTGATATATTAGTACAATTTTTCTTTTTCTTTTTTCATTAACTGAAACAAATGGCTACTAAGTTTAGCATCAACAAGGCTTAGCCCCTAGCATTAGACAATAATATATGAGAATTGCTCTCAAACACAATAGTTTATCTCTAGATTTGGCACGGAAAAGAAGCTCAATCATTAAGCATATTATTCGAATAATATGAAGAGAAAATAGCACAAAATGCCCCTTTCTTGTGCATTGATGATTTTTACTGTTGATGACGTACTGACGGGGTAACTGACAGTTGGTTGTATTAATAAATGATTAGTAGCTATATATTACATAATCGTTGAAGATATGACTTATTTTTATGGATATTATTATTCTATGTTTTGCGCAGGCATATATTGCAAAATACACAAATAAGTTAATTATAAAAAAAAATTAAATTAGTATCATACTATTAAAGATAAAAGACTATTATTTTCTTATATACATTTAACACTCCAGTTACTTAAAAAAGAAAATTTCAAAAAAAAAAAAAAAAACTTTTACAAAAAAAAAGAAAAAGAAAAATACATCTAAAAAAAATATATGCTATGGGCCACATCACGGGTCCTGAATATTCTTGTCCCGGATCACGTGCGGCGATTAACCATTCATCAAAGTCCGGAACTTTCGGAAGACCACCAGGTCCCTCACGTGGTCACGCGTCATTTGAGAGAATCATCATTTGTCAGAAGATACTTTTAGATGAAATTAACTCAAAATTTAAAGTTACGAGTATTCATTTGAGATAAATTAAACGTGGATTAAAGGTAATTTTTACTCTATTTGTTTTTCTACTACTAGTTAAAATCGAACTTGTGATTAAATAAAAGACGGTCAGCTAATTAAACGTGGATTAAAGGTAATTCTTTTCATAGTCAGCTAATTAAATAAAAGACGGTCAATGAAAAAATGATAAATCACTGTATACATGAACCATATAATACACACATGACATGAGGTATATTAAAACGAAAATATGAATGCTAGTAAACTTAACGATTTTAATTTAAGGTAATTTTAATAGCACAAAATTTAATTTACATAAATAGTAATTTAATATTTTTTATTTCGTTAATTGATTGAAATTTTTATTTAAAAAATAAGTAAATATTGACAAAATTTAAATATTTTGTAATTAGTAAGAAAACAATAGGAGCAATCCATTACTGATTTATCTTTTAGTTATGAACTTAAAAAGAAGCTGAACTTTAAGAAATTTGAGGACTCAAAAAAGCTGGTGGGCCGCCGTGTTTGGCAACTCCTTTTTCTTTCAAGAACTGTGGAAGCTCGTGCTGTTTTTATTTTATTTTCCTAACTTGGGTTTAAAATTATTACGTATTTTTCTTTATGTTTCCATGGCAATTATTTATTTATCGTTACATAAATAAATAATTCTCTGGGATTCTCTTTTATATTTTTATAAATTGGAAATCTGCTCACAACTAGTTAAGAAAATTTTACAATATAACTTTCTAATTGCAGACAATTCGATCTACTTGAGTTTGTTTATCTGATTTTCTTTTTAATAGTTTCAATTTTAAATATAAAATTTGATTTATTCTTTAATTCGGTTCTTAAAAATTTAAAATTAAAAAATCGAAACGATCTTATTTTTTCATTTTAGGTTCATATATTATTTATATATTTTAATATATATAATATAAATCCGGTTTCGGGTTTTTCAGTTTAATTTTGAATCAAACCGACCCAATGCACAACACTTATTATTATCATCACTATATTTTATATTAATGTGATTACATTTTTAAAAGATGATATTTTACTCTTTTGAAAATATTTTTTTACAAGTATTAAGAAAATTCAAAAATTGTTTTAATATTTATATAAGCTTGGGAAAATGACTCTTATAACCCCCTGAACTCGGAATCTGGAATTAAAAGCAAAGTTCCACAACAATTTCTGTGCACCATTATTGGGCACTTGGATTAGACCTGATTGGTCACTAGGAATAAATATTATTTTATTGGCCTACTATGCGATCTAATTTTATTTATTTATTGTTCAGTGCTTTGGCTAAAGAATTTTACTAGTATTTATTAATATATATAGTAACCTCGGGGAATGTATAAATATATAAAGTAGCACCTTGCACATGCATCCTATTCCTAAAGCAAGACTGATTTATAAGTTTTTTTTTTTTCCAATTATTTGTAGAATCAATGAGAATTAAAGAATCCCATTATAAATTTTCAAATTTTTTTATTTGGCCATTATAAGATTTGTTGAAATATGCAGAAATGGTTTACTTGTAAGAATAAAATAATTATATCTAGTAGATAGCTTAATTTAGGCAGAATGAAAAATCAAAGCTAAAATTAATAATCAAATTGGACTTATTACAGTAATTAAAATATAGATTTTGATATTGACTGAGTTTTCTAAAACTTACTGTATTATTGAACACCAAATTATAGTTTTTGCAATTCATGTTTTTCTTTTTCTTTTTTTATATATGAAATGTTAGTCAAATACGGTGGACAGAAAAAAAAAAAAAAAAAAAAAAAAGAAAAAAAAGAATCCCATATTGGGAAACTTAGAAAGATGAAGAGTTTTTGATAGCTATAAATATAGTCCCTCACCTTTAAGTTTAATCATCTCTTGTTACTTAATTTGTCAATTAGTTAAGTATATTTTATTCTCTCTTATATTATTTCACTTTTCAGTTTTTAGTGAAATAATATTTTTAGTCTTAAAAAATGTAGACAATATTGGCCGAATCTCATTAAAATCTTTTGTTCCGTACTATCTTTTTTTTAACTGCAGTTTTTGCTCTAATCCGATCCTTATTTTTCATAACAAGTGGTATCAGAGCCGAGATTATGCCTTAATATGCTCTGTGGTTGCAGCATAAACTGATCTTCCACATCAGAAAAAACTTTTCCTTGGATATTGTTCACGTATACTATACTATTTGCGTATACGGTCACTGTTCATATATACGATTACTATTCACGTGAAATAGTGGGAGCTGATTTTTGAGCGGAGAAGTTCGTGATAAAAGTAATGGCGGCAAAATATGAGATCGAGAAATTAAACAGGAGTAATTTCTCACTGTGTTTCCTTGTTCATCAAGCTTGTTTCTAAAAACCCATTTAGTACCAATAATAGAATAATTTGAAGGTTTGGGAACTAGATAGCAAACTTTATTTCTTTCAAACTGATTTAATTCTTCTTACATAACAAGAATTCAATTCTTATCATTTTGAGCATCAATAAAATTTTTGGGTTCTAATTGAGAAACAAAAGCTACATTACCACAGTATTCACGCATTGCTCTTCTGGTCATCATTCTTTCTGATGATTCTGTCAGTAGGTTTTCTTTTGGGTGATATCTGTGAAACTTTCAATCCTTAGGCAATTCTGCTGGTTGTTCTGTATTCTGTTGATCTGCTAACTGTTCTGTCTGGTTTTTTTGATATTGATCTGCCTGCCTTTCTGCTGGCTGATCTTCTTCTTGTTGTCCAGACGGATTTCCTGATCTGTCATCCTGATCTGCTTGCTGATCTGATGACTTTTTTATTTGATTTTTCTCTCCTGTCTTTTTATTCATTTCAACCACTTCTTTATCTGTATCAACATCAGAAAAACTCCTTTCTCTAGTGTACATATCGGCGTAATCAAATTTCACAATTATAGACTCCTCTACAACTAAAGTTCTTTTATTAAATACTCTATATGCTTTGCTATTTAAAGAATAACCAAGAAAAATACGTTTATCAGATTTTGCATCAAATTTACCTAGATTACTCTTATCATTAAAAATAAAACACTTACAGCCAAATAGTTGAAAGTAACTGATGTTTGGCTTTTTGTTCTTCCAAAGCTCATATGGAGTCTTGTTTAGAACTGATTTGATAAGTGTTCTATTCAGGATATAACAAGCAGTACTTATTGCTTCTGCCCAAAAATACTTTGAAAGATTATTTTCATTGATCATTGTTCTAGCCATCTCCTGAAGTGTTATGTTCTTCCTTTTTACTACACCGTTCTGTTGAGGTGTTCTAGCAGTTGAAAAACTATGATAAATTCCAGAACTGTTGCAATATTCCTCAAAACTTGTATTTTCAAATTCTCCTCCATGATCACTCCTTATGCTTGTGATCATATACCCGTTCTCATTTTGTAATTTGTTGCTTAATTTTTCAAATGCCTTGAGTGCTTCACTTTTGTGAGCAAGAAATAATGTTCAAGTATATCTTGTGTAATCATACACTATAACAAATGCATAAACTTTTTCACTAATGTTTGCAGGACTTATTGGTCCAAACAAGTGTAAGTGTAAAAGGTCCAATGCTTTCTTGGATGATATTTCACCTTTTAACTTATGGCAAATTCTGGTCTGTTTTCCTAATTGACAAGCCTTGCAAACATAATTTCTTTCAAAATTCATTTTTGGTAGCCCTTTAACAAGATTTTTCCTAGCAAGCTTTTCTATAGTATGAATGCTAGCTTGTCTAAGCTTCTTGTGCCAAAGTACACTTAAATTTTCTTGTGTTATCAAGCACTTTAGATCACTTTCTTGAAACTCTTCTACATGGACTTGAAAAACATTTCTGGATATGTGCCCTGTCAGAACTGACTGAACTTTTCCAACATCTTCTACTCTACAGTGATCTTTTTCAAAAATCACTCTTCTGCTTCTATCACAGATTTGGCTGATACTTAACAAGTTGAACTTTAATCAATCAATAAGTGAGACATCTTCTATCTTTGGATTTGAGCCAATAATTCCTATTCCAATGATTTTTCCTTTCCTGTTATCATCAAAACTGACTTTTCCACCATCTCTCATGGTTGATTTTGTAAACTTTGATCTGTTCCCAGTCATGTGCCTAGAGCATCCACTATCTAAATATCATTTTTCTGATCTGGAGCTCCTAAGGCAAATCTGCAAGGAAATCATACAGATTTAGGTACCCAATCTTTCTTGGGTCCTTGTGGATTAGTGACAACATGCACATCATTCTTAACAATGCATATTTATTTTTCAGAATTAAATTTTTTTTTATAATAGCAGAATTTAGATACATGTCCTTTTCTGCTACAGTAAAAGCAAGTGACAAAGTTGCCGGAAAAATTATTCATGTAATAATTATTTTTATATTCCTTTTTATGAACGTGCTTGTTTTTATACTTATAATTATATTTAGATGTGCTAGCATGCATCTCCTTATTTTGCTTTTCTTTTTCATCACAAACACACACTTTCTTTCCTTTGTCATTACATTTTTCTTGCAATGCGATGTATTTCTTTTCTAAATCTGAAAATTCATTTTTAATATCAATTTCTTTCTGTTTTACATGCTTAATTTCTTGTCTCAATGCATCATGCTAATTTCTTAATGTAATATGATTCGTTTTAAGCATGCGATATTTATAATGCACTTTTTCAAAGCATATAAGCATGTTTTCATACTCATCTCCATTAGCATCAGAACTAGAGTCAGAGTCAGAACGCATTACCTCTTCTATGTCATTTTTATTGTCTATTTGACTCTTGTTCTTTTCATCAGCAATGTGGTTGTGCTGATCTGTCTCAACATAGGCGTGTCGTTCCTCATGATCAGAAATTGCCATTAAACCAACTTTATCTGAATCTCCATCGGATTCCTCTATGTTATTGCTGGAATCTTCACTGTTACTCCATGTAACTTTCATAGCCTTTTTCTTGTACATTTTCTCATTTTTATTCAAATTTGGACATTTAGATTTAATGTGTCCAGGCTTCTTACACTCATGACACACAACATCTCCAGCAAATCTGGAGCTATTATCTGCCTTCTGGTGAGAGTATTTTTGCTGCTTCCTCTTGTTGAATTTTTTACCTTTTCGATACAGCTTCTTTAACTTCTTAGTAATGAGTGCCATCTCATCATCACCAGTTGAGTAGTCACTTCCATACTCAACTTTGAGAGCAAGAGACTTTAATTTCCTTTCTTTCTCCTTTTCGGTATCTTGTGACTTAATATAGAGCTTATGACAAATAAGTGAGCCACAAACAGTATCAAAATTAAGAGTGCTAGGGTCTTTGTCTAATAGAATAGAAGTTTTAGCTTCCCATTTAGGAGTTAGACCCCTAACAAGTTTAGCAATTTTATTCTCTTCAATAAGTTTGTGACCAAGAGCTTTAATTTCATTTGTTAACCTAACGTACCTGTTAATTACCTCAGCTATGGTCTCTTCTGGCTTCATTTTGAAAGCTTTGTAATCCACCATAAGCACATGTAGTCTGGATCCCTTTACTTCATGGGTTCCATCATACGTGGCTTTTAGCTTATCCCAAATTTTTTTTGCTGTATCACAATCAGAGACTCTATTAAACTCATTAGTATGTAAAGAACATAATATAATACTCATTGCTTTTGAGTTCAATTGAACTCTTTTCTTTTCATCTTCAGTAAACTCATTTCTGGTTTTCTGAACAGTAATGCTTGTTCTTTTAGCTTGTTCAACTATTTTTGTTGGAGGATGATATCCTTCTTCAATTATTTTCCAACAATCCATGTCTTGAGATTGGATAAAATGCTACATCACTGCCTTCCATAATGGATAATTGTCTATGCAGAACATAGGTGGTCTGTGGACAGAATAACCTTCCTTAAATGGAGTAGCCATAGTAGGATTTTCAGAACTTGATGCCATCTTACGGATCACTTAAGATTATTAAATCTTACGAGAATGATGTCTAATCTGATACCAACTGTTGGTCCCGATGACACATAAGAGGAGGGGTGAATTAGGTGTTTAAAAACTTTAACACAATTTCTGGCAGAACAGAACGGAAGTGTTCTGGTGGAGTTTTTTGGTTTGAGCAGAACAAATGAATATGCAATGGATGAATACGAAATGTGATGGTTAACAGAATATGCAATAAATCAGATTTAAACCTTGCAGTAAATTATTGTTAAATAACATAAATTTTTTTGAATTTATTTTTTAAATCAACACAAAATTTAACAACAACAGAATATTTGAAATCTTTTAAAAACAGAACAGAGAAGAGGAAGAAGAATGAGATCAACACAAATGATTTATAGTGGTTCGGCCTAACTGCCTACGTCCACTCTTCAAGACACCGTTTTGAGCTTATCTCTCCACTATCAACTCTTTTTCAATGGGCAAGAGTTAAAACCAATATACAATTCTAGTATATTTTCTACGCATAATCTTTTTCAAGTAAAAGATGTAAACACTTACTAGAATTTTCTAAGCTTCTAGCTAACCCTTTCTCACAATCTTTTATAAAGATATCTCACAGAAGAATTACAAGCTATAATCTAGTTAAGAAGAATGATAATGAATGAAGTGCAAGATGTGAAAAATAGTTTAAATAAGATGAAAGTTTGAATCTCAAGAGATATAAATGTTTTCCAACTTCTTTAACCCTTTTGGAACAAAAAACAACTTCAATTTATAACCAAAAACTCAATATAGCTGTTGGTGTTCAAAAACTAGCCGTTATATAAAAGACAGATTTGAAAAAATAAAAAAACTAGCCGTTATTTTGTCTTTTAGTGAAAAGCAGAATTGCTGTTCTGTTCAATTATTCTGCTATGACAGAATAGAAAACTTTTTCAATACATTTTCTAGTATTCTTTCTGCTTATCTTTTTAAGGTACCTTTCAACAGATTTTCTAAAAGAATGTTTGACAAATTTCAGAAGATCATTTTAGAATACCTTTTTAAAGTATCTTTTCTGTTTATGGTAAAACACTTTTTCTGCTTACAGCAGAGCACATTTTCTATTTTCAACATAACACAATTTTAATGCATGTAAAATTGTTTTTAATGCACAGAATTATTTTTAAGATGCATGAACATATAAATAAAGTTCTTCAAAAGATTTTACAAAATTAATACCCTAACTTCCAATAGAGCTTAACAACTCTGAGTCCTTCATGCATTTGGCTTGCATCTTTACTTTGATCTTGCACATTTTAGTGGAGTTTGAGTTGAAATATAAACAAAGAAATATAATTTCTACAAAATTTATATAAGGTTTGATTATCATCAAAATTGAAATGTAGCCTTAAGCCAACAAAACGTAACTCCCTGTCTTCTGTATCATGCAAAGGACGCCGTTTTGGAAGGTTACCAAGTGAATCAATTAGCTAAGTAAACTTATTTGTGCTATCAGAAATATAAATTCCTTTTGAAACATTCACCAACTAACCAGGAAAGAATTCACCAACTAACCAGGCAAGAATTCAGCAACTAACTTCTCCCTACTTTCCTCATCCACCATAGCACCTTTCCCACGATCAGTTTCATACCCCTATTCGGCCCATTTCCTCATCAACCGCCATAGCCTCATCAGAGTATTCACCGAAAAAATCTTTTTCTGCCACAAATAAGCTGTCTCTTAACCATTTCCTTCCCATAGACTGTACTTATTTGCGATTTGAAACTCTAATCTTGTCATCATACTTCTTCTCCACTTCACCTCAACTATTTTTGAACAGTTCCATGCCAAACTTATCAATGTGACCCATTAATCCACAGATAAAACAAAAGGAAGGAAGGCGCTCATACTGAAATTTAACCCAAACCCCCCCAGCCTTCTTCAACTTCATTCCTTTTTAGAAAGGTTTGCGAACATCTGCGGAAGCTCTAATGCGCATGTAATTCCTCCAAGTTCCAGTGAAATTATTAGGATCAGCACATATAAACTCTCCTAGACTATTTCCAATACTCTTAGCAACTCTTTCAGTCATGAACCCCACAAGCAGATCGTGTACTTGCACCCACAAATTGACATGAAAAAGAGAGGTCAATTTCACTCATGGTCACTCAACTTATCACTTATCGCACAAAAGTAATCGACTTTTTTTTTCTTACTTAAATGTCACTGAACTTCTAACATTTTTGCAAAAAAGTCATGTTGACCGTAATCCGACGAGAACCCTTATCGGATTGATGACATGGCATATGACACGTGGCAACGAATAGTAAATATATGACTTTTTTGCAAAAATGTTAGAAATTCAGTAACATTTAAGTTGGAAAAAAAGAAAATTGGTTATTTTTGCGCGATAAATGATAAGTTTAGTGACCGTGAGTGAAATTGATTTAAATGTAACATTTGTTGTAGATATTGTTAAACGACATGTATTTTCTGATATGGCATGCCATGTCATCAATCCAGTGAGGGTCCTCGCCGGATTCCGGTTAAAATGACTTTTTTGAAAAAATGTTAAAAGTTCAGTGACATTTAAGTAAAAAAAAAAAAGTCAGTTACTTTTGCGCGATAAGTGATAAGTTGAGTGATCGTAAGTAAAATCAAACCGAAAAAGAGGGATGATATGCGGTTGATCAGCAGCTTGTAACCTTTTAAAAATCAATAGATGGTTATCAAAAGTCCATTGTCCCCCATCAATTACCCATTGAACATCAATTTCATGAAAAAATTGAAAGATAAAAAGATTTGAACTTAATTCTTTGATGAAAACTCCCATAACAGGTCTCCAGATGGATGCTAAAGTATTTTTCATAGCCTGGACATTGATCGTCTTGTCAGTCAGGAAACGACCCACTAAACTCCATTGTAAATACGAGCTTTGATCATTCAAATCTCCATCTTCAAAAACCAGTCCTGGTTCAGCATTGTCATCAATTGATATATTTGCACAAAGATCTTCAATATTACTATTATCACTAGCAGCCATGACGATAGAAATCAAAGAGAAATCATAAAAAAGAAAGCAAGAAAAAACAAAGACAGTCACTCGCTAAAAAGCAAGACTGAAGAAGTTGCTAGAGGCAAGACAGAATACAATTATTTTAGTGGTTAAAAATCCAAAAAGATTTTATTCCTTAGCAATCATCGGAACAATGACCTTTTCTACAACCATTTGAAAAGTTGCACAAAATTCTGATTGGAACTTTTCCCTCTGCCAATAATGGCTTCAAATTTAAAAAAATAAAATAAAATAAAATAAAAACAACACTTTTAAGAATGGCAAAATTGTAACAAACTTACACTAGCAACTTAGTTTATCTTAACAAATTTTGGGGTCAATTTCACTCATGATCACTCAACTTATCACTTATCGCGCAAAAGTAACCGGCTTTTTTTTTCTTACTTAAATGTCACTGAACTTTTAACATTATTGCACAAAAGTCATGTTGACCGGAATCCGGCGACGATCCTTGCCGGATTGATGACTTTTTTGCAAAAATGTTAAAAGTTCAGTAACATTTAAGTTGAAAAAAAAAAGTTAATTACTTTTGCGAGATAAATGATAAGTTTAGTGACCGTGAGTGAAATTAATTTAAATGTAGTATTTGTTGAACTTATCAATCCGGCAAGAGTCGTCGCCGGATTCCGGTCAACATGACTTTTGTGCAATAATGTTAAAAGTTCAGTGACATTTAAGTAAGAAAAAAAAAGTCGGTTACTTTTGCGCGATAAGTGATAAGTTGAGTGACCATTGGTGAAATCAACCCCAAACTTTGAGCTTCAACTCATTTTGTCCTTATTTATTTGACCTATCTTAGTAATTTTTTTTGTGAACTGAACCAGTAATCCTAACAAACATTGACTGTCATTTTATTTTATTTTTATTAAATTGAACTATATATCTTGATAATTTAATTTCATGAACTGATGAATAAGTTATGAAATATTATGTAAAAAGATATATAATTTCTATATTTTTTTAATTTTTAGATAACATTATTTTACAAATTTAGTCTTGCGAATATTTTTTTTTTAGAAAAAAACGATGATTTCTTGCTATTTATAAGAAGTCAATATTTTCTTGGTTTTAAATTCTCTATAGTCAATATGAATCCATTCACTAAAATTTATTGCCATGGACTTTAAAATGTATCCAAATTTTGTTAGTCAATTTCTGAGGTGATTAAAAATTGTTTAGTAAAAATTAATCATTTGACTCTTATATATATGGAACGAGATATTTCTTAATCTTTTTTTTTTTAATAAAAGATGCTAATTTCATCGTAAAAAATAACTTATTACATTGATATCAATTAGAGAAAAAACAAAGGAGGACATTCCTCAATCCAAATTAAACAATCATAAGAAGAAATCATAGTGATTTGCTAAGGTATGAGCTGGCTAGCTTGTTGCATTTTCTTGGAGTTCATGCCCACGAACAAGAACGAAAATGTCGCTTGCGAAATGACACTAAATCTCGTGCGAATAGGGCTCCTTCATTAAGTCTATCAAATATCAATCACATACTTGCAATATGTATTAATAATTAAAGAGTGGAAACAGAGTTTAAGAGCCAATTGCTATGGCTAACGATGGATTAAAGCCAATCCTTTCATACATGGTGTTTTTCCTCAAGTGGGCCATCCTTTCATGCTACTGTGGCACTATTATTTCCAAAACGCCAACCACCAATCAAATTGACTTTGAGAAACGTTTCTTTTGTCCCTGTGAAAACAATAATGCAACAATCGCCACCCCCACTCACATGGGGTAGTAGAGCACGTGTTATCAATCCATTGTAAGGAGGAGAAAAAAAAGAAAAGGACATTTATATTTATTTCTCACTCAAAATTTTCTCTTTTATGTTGCTATTCAGGAAGCATCCAATTTTAATTAATATCAATTCGTTTATTTTAAGTAGTTGCTTTCATCAATTATGAAAATAATTGAAATTTTTTTATTTTATAAAAAGTATTAATAATTAATTTATTATTTTTTAATTTCAAATAAAATATTTAATTTTTACATGATCAAAACTAAATTTATTACTGTATTAAATGTGGCTATGCATAATAAATAATAGTAGACATGTAAATTTTTTTCTTAAATTTCTAAAATTACTGAGACGCAAAAAGTAATTAAGAGAAGTTTTTACAAATAGGTTATATTTAAACACATTTAATACCAATCATGTCCCTACAATGGAGTAAACATTAAATGGTCTATTTTTGGAGGGCAAATTAATAAAATATTAGGATAACTAATTAATGAGTTTTTTATTCTTATTAAAATAGAAAAATTTGGCACTTAACTATGAATGGAGAGAGTAATAAATTTTAGTTTAATTGTATGGCCCTAAATTGTAACATATCGGGTTATAATTTCAATTAATTAAGTCCTTTATAATAATTAAATGAAGTATTCTTTTACATTTATAAAATATTTGGAAGTAGTTACTCAATTGAAAAATTAAAACTATATATTTTTAAGGTGACAATATAATAGTAATGACCAAATAAAAAATGTAAAACATTTCCTAAAAAAAATAAAAAATAAAAAATGCAAAACATACGCTTTAATTTGCAATAATTCAGAGTTATGGGAATTAGATATGTAAGTAAAATGTGGTGAACATGATCTCATATTTATTTACTAATATACACTGACAATAAAACTACGAACCGAATTTTCTTTTAGGTTAACTATAAATTGACATATTTGATTGGACACTACGAAAACAATACATAGATCAGTGGAAGACATGCTGCTCTATTTTCGGAAAGTTTGTACGAAAAGTAAATAAATAATTTTTTTTTTAGGAATATAAAGCACTGTTCATCAATAAATAGGAGAAAAATAAAAAATAAAACTCAGATAATGTACCAATAAAAATTAAAATGACATAACAAGCAACTTTATTCACTGAAATTATACATCTATATATTGCAGTCACTGGTTATTAAATTATTTATAGGAAGAAAAAATAAAATAAAACACCAAGGGTCCAAATTAATGCACTAACATAATTAAATCACCTCTTTTGGTTGAGCCATGGATAGTCATCGAGGTCAAGAAACTCATTGACCCAACCCAAATCATAAGAGGACTCATTGGAGGAGAAATCGAAGAACTCGTTCACGTCGAAGCTAATCTCCGGTAAGGCAGTTTCTTCTTCATTGCGCTCTTCCATGACCTCTGTATTACTATGATGGCTATGTTTAGAAATAGTTTCAGGTGGAGACTCTGATATTTTATTTTTTTTATTTATTTTTTTGCTCAAATGAGAATTCCAATAATTTTTAATTTCATTGTCTGTTCGTCCCGGAAGTCTTCCAGCAATCAAAGACCATCTAATCACATTTTATGAAAAAAATAATAATTAAAATTGATAATTTAATACGCTAATTAAGCTGATATATATGATGGTTTATGATTGATTTGGTACACGAACCTGTTGCCTAGTAGCTTATGAAGTCTAAGAATTAGATCTTCTTCATCACCTGAAATGTTGCCTCTCTTGATGTTTGGTCTCAAATAGTTTAACCATCTCAATCTGCAACTCTTCCCACATCTGTTTAAGCCTGAAATATACTTCAAGATCAGTCCATTGAGCTCAAAAATGATAAAATAAATCATGGGTTTTGGTGTTTTATCATTCATAAAGAAAATGGTAGTTTAATTAACCTGCTTTCATGGCAACAGTTTTCCATCTCTTAGCACCATGGATTTCAATATACTGAGAAAGCCTTTGATCTTCCTCAGCAGTCCAAGCTCCTTTGTTCATCACTTTCTTACTTGATCCCTCTGGTGCCATGAGTAGGGGAAGAGAGAGAGAGAGAGAGAGAGAGAGGGGGAGTAATTAAGGTTGAGTTAAGAGTATATAATAGTAGTAATGTAGGTAAGATAAAAAAAAAAAATACGAAGTTAAATGTTAAGAATGGGAGAGAGAGAGAGAGGGAGAGAGAGAGTTAGTTGAATTTAAATGGAAATTGAGAAAAATGTCTAAATAAGAAGAAATGAAAGGCCATATAGGCCATCTATCTACCCTTCTGAGCCAAGAATGGAGGACCCAACTACCAGTTTTTGTATTAGAACGACAAGATAGTATCGTACTAATTAATTAGTTAAGTACATATATATGAATTGTATAACAATTAATTCTCTATGTGCGGTATAAGTAGTTAATTACTAGTCTTTGAAGAAAAAAGGGGTCTTTCATTAATCAAAGCCAGTGAATTAGACCATGATTTTGCGCACACGCATATGTATATAAATTGTCACCATCCTCTGTTGTGAGCTTCCACTAAATTCAATCATTTTTATTTCAAGTTGAATTATCTTTTTGATCATTCTTTATATCATGTCATAATCATCACTTTTTTTTTTCTAGATTTAATCAAGTTTAAGATCTTGACGTTTTCATTTTAAGTAGGGATTGAAACTAATTAAGTTCATGCTATTTAGTAATAATAATAATAATAATAATAATAATAATAATAGTAATAATTCCCCATATAGAAACTGCTCTTCAAGAGGTTCGCGCATGGCCACGTTATGGATTTAGGATTCGGTGGTCAAGGTTAAATTTTACTAATTGACAATTTTATCCCCAACACTTTCTTCATTGTTGATGACAGCATTATAATTTATAGTCAGTATTAATTATTTATTTGACTATTTAATTTAATTCTTCTTTTTTGTGAAAAAAATATTCGGTATGAATTTCGGAATAATTATTTATTTGACTATTTAATTTAATTATTCATTCCTTTTAATTTACTATCACTTTTGTTATTTTCACTAAAATTAATTAATGCGTATTAATTATACTTAAATTTAGAATAAAATTGAATAATTTAATGTACAAATTTAAATCTAATTGGTCAAATTTAATTGAAAAAAAAAATTATTGAGAATCTAAAAGTGACAGATAAATGCAATTTAAATTTTACTCAAAAGTGACAAAAAAAAATAAAATGAATGGAGTAATGTATAGTTAGGGTGGAAACAGTGGTGTCAATTCTTTTAATCCTCTTAAATCTCTCATGGATCTATCATCACAGCGATCTGATTGATTCCACGAGCATTAAAATATAAATAATAATTGATTAAATAATGGTCTCACAGGCAGCTGGTAGTATATTTTAAAATTTAGCCAACTTGCTGTTAAATTAGTACTTAATTATGTGTTTAAACGATGCGGGCTTATAATATTTCGAAATTTCTGCAAATTCGGATCTGTGTTTATACTAATTTATTCTGAAGGTATTTGACCGACTGTTGTATGCTTAAACTAAACTCACAGAAATTCTAGTATCAGAAATATATTATTTCAATAAAAATTTGAAGGTATCATGTGGGTGATTAATTAATTAATTAATTAAGATTTCGGAGCATTCTAAAGGTTAACAAATGCTTTAATTTTATTTATTTATTTATTTTGTATTAAACTGGTATAAGACCAAAGAAGATGATCTAAGCATCAAGTTTTGTATTTTTTTTTTCTTTTGTTTATTTCTCACTTTCTTTTCTTGCATGGCTCAAAAATGAGACAAGAAATTCTGTCTCATATACAATATTTTATTATATATATATATATATATATATATATATATCACATGGCTAAAATGTGCGATGTTATGAGGGCATTACTTTGCCATTTTGTGCCCACATGATCCACAGACAGAGGAGTGGCTTGTGCAGATATTATTGTCCATATATTTATATACACCTTAAAATAAAATTAATAGTCAAATTATTAGTTGGTACTAATTTGGTGCCTTCATTCTTGTGGTATATGCGTATTTGAATCGTCGAATTATATTCGTGCTGACAATCAAACAGTTCATATGAGTGCACACCAAATTATATTCTTAAGAAATTTTACTATATGAATTCAAGAATTTTTCACCTTCTCCATTTAAGTTTTGAGCTGTTGTCGGTCCATTTACAAACGGTAATTTCGTTTCTTTTTTTATTTCTCTCTCTCTTCTTTTAGTTTTGATTTTTGTATTTTTAATATTTTGTGTGTTTTTTCAATTTTTCAAGCATTTCTATAATAATTTTCATATCGGTATAAATTTGAATTGCTAATATTTATTCATTATTCTTAATTTTGTAATTCTTTGATTTTTATATTTTGTCTTTTTTGATTTTTATTTCAATAAATTGAGATTTGAAATTTTTTTGTCTTAGATTTGGTTTTCTTATTTGCTCATATTTTATTTATTTTTTTTAGATCTATTTTATTTGTGTTAGGTAAAATTGAATGCCTATTAAATTTTTGTTTTGCAAGTTTATCCTCTCAATTTTGAGGTTGTTCTTTTAAATGGAAATTCTTGTCCTTCTTGAATGATATATATATATAGGTGCCATTTTTGTGTGGAAAGTGGTTTGGCAATTTTCCCATAGGTAATAAATGAACTGAGTTTTTGCTAAAAATCAGATTGCCTGTGACATATTACTATTATCTATTGTTTTCGTCAAAAAATTCAGAAATATATTTTACTAATGTCATTAATTTTATACATCATGTGTACTTTAAAATTTTATAATTTTATTTGTACATTACATATGTAGTTTTTATATTATTAATGAAAATTTAATTTACATTAAAAACAAATGTAAAGCGGCTGAAAATGTTGAGGAAGTAGTTTTTTTGTAATTTTTTTTGAAATAACTAATAAGGATTATATTTCTTTGGAATTATACAAAATGATATAAATTTATTTTTAATTTTTTTAATTTTTACTATTATTAAAATAGTTTATCTTTGCTTTTTTTTTTTAATTTGCAAGAACAAATATGAACTATATATTTTTTAAATTCATAATGTAAAGACAAATATATAAACTAATTTGATAATGCTATGAAAAAAAAAATGAGCCAATTTAGTAAAGACGCAAATATTTTTAAATCAAAATAAAATTAAAAGAAGAATCTATACCATTTTGCAAAATGGGGACAAATTTAAACTTTTTTTTTAAGACATGCATGTGAATCTGTGATGGTACCACTCCATACAGGGGACAAATAAAGGCATAGACAATTAATGAGTAAATGTGTTAAGTTTAGGCCATACCATAGGGGTTTTATTGCATTGCACACTGCCCAACTCAATTCTGAAATAGCGGCAATAATACTTCCACATCTCTACACATTTTTGTTGACTATGTTAATTACCATATCTATACATGTGAAAATTTTCTTTTTTAAATTTGCTGCATAAAAAATCAAACCAATACTTTATTGGTACATAGATATAATTTTTGTTTATTTGTCAATATATTATTAATTTTATGCATAGCATTCGTTACAAAAAAGTCAAATATACAATGATATATCAATGACTCTATAGTCTATAATTAAATTAGCTAGTTATATTCTAAATGTAGAATAGAATTCTAGAATATCTAGAATAATTTTCCATTGCTCCTATTAGAAAAAATTTAAATCCTCCTTTTGGGGCTTCAATTCTCATATAAAATTCTTATTTCGGTAAATTCAAAAGTAGGTAAGGGTTTTTTACTAATAAATCGTTATTCAAAGTCGCTGTTCTCTCTCTCTTTTTTCTTTTACTTGTAAAGGAAGAGATGCAGTGGTATTTTTGTTTTGTAATTATAGCTCTCAGTTTTAATTTTTATATACAAAATATCTTTATATATTTTTTTTTGTTCTCACCCCGCAGTATTCTTAATGGATCCCAATTTTATGTGAGGCACTTTTAAATCATAACAAATTCAAATTAATTTTTATTAGAATCAAAAATATTATTTACAATATACAAAACTCTATTTCTAAATTTTAAATGACTGCATATAGAAAATTCAAATAATTATATCTTTACGTATTTAAGACAGTGTTGGTCTCTTTTTATAAATCTAATCCACTTCAGTTATAAAACCATAAGTGTCTTAATCATTTGAATAGAAGTATTTAAAAGCAAACAATCATGCAATTTGTTTTATTATATGGTAAACCTCAAAGAGTCACGGATTTTGTAATTTCCCTTTCAACAAACAAAATTATATTATAAATCTGTTTTAGTTATCTGTCACTGGTCCATACTTCAAATTGTTTTTATTTTTTTGTGAAATTTTCTTTTTTATCAATATTGACGAATATGGATAATAGCAAAATATTGAAATTATGATAAAAATATTAAAATTTTACAATCTAAATGAGATAACAAAATATTAATTATTTTTTTTACATATTTTGTATATATTCTTTTATAATTCTTAATCAATCTATGAGGTGTAAATAGTGATTATTTACTACACTAAAATATAAAAGAAAAAAAAAATCGAGTGGTCGGGTGTTGGGCAAGCGAAAACGTCACGACACGTTTAGCATTCAATTTCAACGGGGCACAAAAATATAATTTCTTGGCTGCCTAATTAGGGCGATTTTTTTATTTACTAGTTATTGATATTATTTCGTTCGAGTTGGTTCGGTTGAATCGATCTACTGTATTAATAAATCATTTTTGGGCGGTTGAAATTTCAATTATTTACTAAATTTTTATTATATTTTACTGAACATTAAATAATTTATTTTAGCATAGCATTGAGTCAAAACATGAATTTAGAAAGATAGTTGGTGAAAAAGTTAATGTGTATTAATACAATATTACCATTTATATTAATTTATCAAACCCTAATAAAAAAAACAAGTAATTAACGCAATAAAAATTAATAATGGAAGTAGAAAACAATTAAAATTGAGAATAGAAAAAGCATTTGTCTTCTTAAAATAAGAGCAAGACAAATCAATATTTGTTTTTTTTTTTATTTTTCTGTTGATGTAGCTTTGAAAACCAAATAAGAATACATATATATTCATCCTCTACAAGAAGCAATCGATTGAATCCACCCAAAATTGGAGCAAGTGGGAGGGGGCTGCGGCTGCTCAGCCGCCAACTTTGTCAAATTATGTGATAAAGTCTCTAACCTTTTCAAAAATTATGTATAAAAATATTCAAGAACTTTTTAATTTTAGTATTAAGACTATTCCCTTATTTTTATTGAAAAATTAGGACACATTTATTATTTAATTAATATAAAAGTTCAATAAATAATTAAATAACTAAAGTTTTTTCTTAGTAAAAATCTGAATGTGGCGAGTATTATTTACTCCCTCTATTACATTATATGTGTCGTTTTTTAACAAAATTTAAATTTTATTTATATGATATTTTTTAGAATTTTAATATAATATAATTTTTTTTTAATTTAATTTTATTTTGCAATGGATGTTGACTTGTTTAAAATTAATTATATTTAAATTTATATTAAAATTTTATATTAATCACTCAATTTTATTATAAATTTAAATTTAATTAATAATTTTTTAATTTTAGTAAAAATAAATAAAACGTCACGAATAATAAAATGGAGAAAAAAATGGAGAAAGTAAAAATAAGTTAATTAATAAGTTAGCACAACCAAAGACCCAAACAACCTCGCATTAATTTTTCACTTTGTTTGTTAACTTTCCCTTTCATGATCTTTTTATTGAATTTTATGATTAAATTTGACTCGACTTGGACCACAAAGAAAAATGACTTGATTGATCATATTTTTCATGAATTAACTCAAAATAAAAATAACAATTTTTAAATTTATGTCATCATGAAAAAATCATCAAAACATTGGATGTTAAAGGGCAATTTTATTTATTTATAATATGATATAATTAGCACATGAAAAATCTATAAAATTTATTACGATTGATGCGAATAAGACAATAAAATACTGTGCAAGTGGATGGGTAAATGCGGTCCACGTATTTATTTTCGGTATGGATATTAGGAATTTAGCAGGCACTACGCATTAGTGTTCACAATTTATGCCTTTTATATTAATACTCACCTCATCACTACTTCCAAAACCAATATTCATAGCAGAAATCTAAAATTAATTTGTCGTAGGCGATGATTTCATACATTATGAATCAATGCACCAAATATTACGTATCTAGTATTAGATGATGCATAATGTTCGGTGCATAAAATTTGAATATTAAAAAATATATAAAATTATTTAGAAAATCCAGAAATAAAATACCAATAACATATTCAAAAAATGCAATTTGACTTGCGAAATTAATTTTAATTGCTGGTATTACTTAAGAACTGTGGAAGCCCACAGAAAGAACAATCTTTCTTAATGAGCAGTACTATGAAATAACTAACCTCAAAAAAGGTTTGTACTCCAATCATTACTTTAAAGTTAATGGGATTTATATGGAGACTAATAAAACACCGAAGCGAATATTCCTGCTTTGTACAATTCCAACTAAGAACCTCTAAATATATAGATACAATTCCAACTGTACTATTAATATTTGGTATATAACTTTATTCTTATGTGTGTGTGTGTGTGTATATATATATATTTAGACTTTTTCTAGACATATTTAGGCTACTTAGTTGATGAAAAAATAAAAGAAAAGAAAATATGTAAATGCCGTTTGGGCTAGCCCAAGCTCGGGTTTTGCAGACTAATTCTGAACCCAACGACATAGAAATGGGCCTTGTAGCCAACTCGGGCCGGTCAAATCAGGATTTTTTGATTGCATTTCCATCTACAAAGGTATTCGTATTAAAAGCCTGTGCCACAATCCAAAGTCAACTTTAAGATTCCGAAAGATGAAACTAGGTAAAGCCTTTTCATTTTACCATTGCAGATCCATGCAAGGAGGGGAAAAAAATGAGGAAATTACACAGAATGTCACATTTTTAACTTTATTTTTAAAAATACAACTTTTTTTTTACGGACTTTTATAAATATCATTTTTAAATTTTTTATTTTCAGAAATGCAACTTTTTTTCCTTACTCTCCTTATTCTCCCTATCTTTTTCAGACTCCTTTTTTGTCCATTCCTGCTTCCATCTCACCGGCATCTTGATTTTTACGGTGATATTGTTGTCCTCACTCTTGTGCTATAAATTGATTTTATTCTATTTAAGAGTTAAGGTAAGCCACTAAATCAATGGGTTGTGCTACTGGCTTTGCTTCTGGCATCGTTGCTGGGTCAATATCAATGGCATCCGCTGCTTTATTCGCGGCTATCGCCTCCGCATCTGGATTTGTGTTTGGAACAATCTTTCTCTTCTACATTTGCACCTGGAACATCTCGAGATCATGACACACAAGGAGCCATAACAGAGGAAGTTCAAAAGGCGGGATCAAGGTATAGTTCCTACGCCCCTTGTACCCAATCTATCAAAAATCTATTTTCTTTTTTTTATTATTTTTTTGGCTGCCATGAGAATTGCATGTATAAGAGATTGACCACTTTTATCAGTTTTTTTTTTTTTGATTTATTTTACTGCATCTTAGTTGATTTTGGAACAGGAGAAACAACATCATGATAGAATTAATTGATTCTGTGTTTTGAGTTAAGAAAAAAAAATTTGGTTGTTTGTTAAATTAATAGAGTTTGTCCAATTTGACCCAAAACCTTTATTATCTTATACGTGTTTGTTAAAAGTCCCAAATGTAGCTACTAAACCACTTTTACTACCAACCATGGCTTCTCTCTAGTGATGGAGGAGACGTGATTAGGCATTAGCAGCAGAAGGAAAGCAAGAATGACAAAAAAAAAATATCTGTACCAACAAAGAATATATAATTAAAATCTCCAATTTCTCACTTGAAATTGTCAAATAAGCTCTATCTCAACACCATTATTTTTGTAATTGATGGCTAAAGTAAGATTCTAGTCTTTATTTTATGTTTGTGGCTTTTGTGCAATTTACTGTGTTTCTAGATTTTATTTCTTAATTTTGAAGAAGCAACTTGGCATAGCTTACGGGTGACATGAATTTCTTAGAATGCACGTGTACAGAGTTCTGCTCCCTTTGTTAGAGAATCAATTTATGGAAATTCTAATTATTTTTATTGTCATTTAATTGTTTGTTAAAATATCTAATATCGTGAGTGTACTTCTAGAAGAAGCAGATGATGAAAAGCTTCAGCTAATCTTCGTATGCTTGGAAATGGTTGTTGTGAAGCCATTTGTATTGATGGCACCAAATGTACATGCCACATGAGTAGAAAGATGCATAAGAAAGTTTTGATTTTGCAGTTTTAGTTGCTTAATTTTGGTGTTTTTATAATTTTTAGTCACGGATTATGTTTTTGGTTGAGTTTGCTTAGCTTTAGAAATACCAAGTAAATGCAATTTTCGAAGTGAGATTTCTATTTCTCGTGTACTTTATAGTTATAGATTTGAATAACTTGAATTTGAGTGAAAGTAGCATTTATTATGCAGCACGATTTAACCCTGATCAAATCTCAGAAATGATCCATTAGAAGTGAGCAAGAAATCAAATTATAATATTTATGAGTTGAGATTACAAAATTTGAAGAGAAAGATGAAGATGAAAAGGCTACTATTGGAAATTCTAAGAAAAGGTTATCTTGTAATAAAGGATTTAGTAGGTTATTCAATGAAGGAAGAGGTAGAATTTACCTTATAAGAAGTTGTGTTGTTAAGCTTATTTGCTGGAGCGATTGAAGATAGGGGGATTACATGCTAATGTGTTGTTGTGCATAGAATATCGTTGTTTATGAGGTTTTCATTTTTGCTTTTCTTCTTCTTTATCTCTGTCTTTGGGTTTCTAATAAAGCTAGCTTCTTTGCTGCTTCTCTTTTTGTTAAAACAGATCAAGTTCCATTTTTTGGGATAAAGCATGCAATTACTAATGCCAAGAATTTTCAGTTGAATCATCACAAATTGAGATCTATTAACCTATGTTATTTTCTGGGTTTACATCAATCTGCTATTGGTAAAGTGGCTGGAATTATAGGCACAATCAACTTCTTTTGAACAGTTTTGCCTTTTATAAGCAATATACATATACTCAGCTGCAGTCAAAAACCTTAAAAATGCAATTTGAACAAATAAAAATGATGATATGTTGTTTAGCGGATGAAATAATCTCCATAATGTAAACACAATGAAAAGGCACAATATGCATCAAGTATTCGAACAATATACATTTAGTACACGTCTACTATACGCAAAATATATATCCAGTATACAAATAATATACATCTAGTATACGAATAATATATATTTAGTGTATGCACAATATACATTTAGTATACGCACAATATACATCTAGTGCACAATATATATCTAGTACATCTATATCAAATTCTGGCTCAACTAAAAGATTTCACTTTGCACAACATTCATTAATTCACTTCATGTAACATATACTCATTTATTCCATTAAAACAATGTACATTCCATAAATAATATTATTTAATAAAATAATATTAAGTTCATATATTTCATTAAACCAAAACGCATCACACAAAATATTATTTAGTAGAATAATATTATTTAATTACATATATTCTAATTAAATATATATTTTCATATATATATATTATAACTAATTTTATAATATATATTATAACACAATTAATATTGAATTCCATTTCATTCACAAGTTTCCGTGGCTTTCCACTCATTCACTTTGCATTACTTTTAATTTGAAATAATAAAACTTAACAAAATGAACTGTCACGAGTCGACACGTGACATAAAGTGGCTGTGCCGAATCGGCACATAATTTGTATAAAAGGCCAATTCTACTTAAATTTTAAGGACCAATTTTGTTTAGAATTTAGATAAAAGTGATATTTTAAAAAAAAAAAAAAATGTATAAATGAAACTAAAAATTTAAAAGGTTGTATTTCATATTTCAAAACGTTTATTTTTTTGTTATTTTTTTTTTTGTGTATATTTATATAAAGAACCCAAAAAAAATTGCAGTTTCTTGAGCATGGTCAGATGGCTACCTGGAAGCATCCTTACAAAAATAAAAATAAAAATAAAAATATATATACCAAAACGATTTCTCATTCCCATAGAAAACAAAATAGGGAAGTAGAAGAAAATTACAAGACTGCTGTACAATCATATCCTTATTTACAACACACAAAACTTTGAGGTCAAGCTGCAAGAAAACATAGTTTCATTTTCATCCATCCTTTTCTGTTAACTCTGTTTAAAATATACTTCAAACTTGTATTCTTGTTTCCTATTTTACCCTGTATTGCAGTTCCTTCACTCTTATTTACATTCTGTGGAACATTCCAAAAGATTTCTTCAGTATACTGAATATAGCAGAGACAAACAAGATCATCACAATCTTCTTTGATGCCAGTATCCTGAGATTCACTCTCAGGCCATGCTTTTTCATTAACCTCACTGCTGTGGCTCCAACTGCAAGAAACCAAGAAACAATAGCACACAACACCATCTTCATGGTCTCTGTTGGCCCACAAATATTTCCAACGTCATTAGATACATTTACATATGACCATTTAGGAGCTATATCACTCTCCACCCGATTCAGGCCCAGAATCTCATTTAGCCAACTTGAAAACCACACCAGCAATTTTGCAAGCCATGCTACCTCATCATTGGAGATGGGACGCCTCATCCAATCACCTTTGTATTTGACATCAACCAATGGCTGGTTCCCAACTTTTCTAGGCTTAAAAATTTCATCTTGAAATTGCGCAGGCTGTTTCTTTTCTGGTGTAATTGAAATTGGCTTTACATTACAACCACCAAATAAGTAGCTCACCTCTGTCTTCAATGAATCCAGAAGCTGAAGGTTTTGTGCAAGGTTATCACCAGATTTAGCATGCAACTCGGCTTCTGCTCGCAATATAAACAACTACAAGAACAAAATTGCAAATTTTGAATGAGATTGTAGCAAAAGATGTGTGATAAAAGTACCTAACAAGAATGCAGATTTAGAATAGCAACACTGTACACTGTATAAACACCTGAAGGAGCTGTTGTCCCCCATCTTCAGCATCACTAAAGAGTCTTAAATTTTTGTTCCAATTCTCACGCAAGAAAGACCCATCAGCATCACTTTCACATAAACCATCCTCCCAATCCTAGCAGCAAATATAGATAAATAGAGAGAAAAAGGAGGGAAAAAAAAAGTCAGTCAAGCAAATTTAAAGCCCTCTAACTACCAACTTGTGGCACAGGCAATGGCAAATATTAATGCTTATCATTAAGAACTATCTTTATGCTTCTAAACCACATGAGCAATGGCTGCATAATTATGTGGTTCAGAACTTCAGACATCTCAGTTATTAACTTTGCAAAATAAACAAGCAACTAACATCTGAAGCTTGACCAGACCTCAACTTCTTTAATAAAAACAGCAAGAGGAAGCATGCAGAAGTGGGCATATCTCTGAGTGCATATGCTCACATACATATTGAGAGACAGAGAAAGAGAGGGAGAGAGATTTACCTCCAACTGTTCACGAATCAAAGGGGAATATCTATATAAGCTGTTGAGCATCGGTTTAATAGATCCTGCTTGCTTAGAATGAAAAACAGAATATACATTCTTTATGAGACCAGTCAACTCTTTGCATGATGTCAGTATTTTTACAACCTGTAAAAACAGAGTAAAAAAAGAATCAAAATTGGAGCACTAAATAGAAAACAATCTTAATGAAATTTCCAATAAAGAAAGTATACAGAAAAATAAATAAATAAAAATACAGCTCAGACAAATTCTCACATGACGCTAATGTCTACATACTATGTTTCCTAATGGTGGAGGCATTTTTGGCAGTAGGTAAGGGTATGATCTGGACAATATTTTCTTATACATTCACATATTCTTGTCAATCTCCCTGGACAGCCAAAAATCAAGGGTATCTAAGCATAAGTGCCTCATATTTGCCCCTTCTTTAGCCAAAGAGCGCAATAGTCTCCATACAACTGACAATATCTCATGCAGGCTTCTGGTGAAAAGTTTCCTATCCACATTTTAATAAGCCCCAATGTGGTACCAATATTCTTATACAAGCATTTGCAATCCTCATGCAATATTAATTCATGCAAGGCACTATTCCAGACCTCAAAATTAACCTTATCCCTAAAAAAATTGATCATGTCAACATGTATAATCTACATAATCTACATAGGTGAGACACAGGAGACTGTTATAAGGCATAAGGAAGTAGAAAGTATTGGTCCTTAATTGATCCCAGCTACCAGTGACAATAACTAGAATTGATTTCCAATAATCAGACTTGGAATTGAAAAACATATTAGCAACATTTTCATCCACAGGAAGGAAGAAGGAAAAAGAAGCCAAAGGACAATCCATCAGAATCAAGAAGAACATCGTGGAAGAGCAATCAGTCGAAGTCAGTATAATAAAGCCAAGACAAAGAAAGCATTAAAAATAAACAGAAGGCAATGGACTAGGGTTCAGTAGTGCACCTGCAATACCATATGGACTATCACTTCTGGATCAGTGAGCAGAAACTTGTGTGCAAACCCAATAAAATGCATGACTAATGAACTGTAGTACAAGTAATTAGACAATACATAATCCTGCCATAAAGATGAATACCCACTCTCTGTTTTACACCCATTTTCATTCTTCACATCCTTTCCCAACCCATTCATACATGGGTCAAGCTCTAGAAAATCATCTAATCCGCACTTCCAGGGCTCCATATAAGTAATCCAAACCAAAAACACCTGAGAAGCATTCTTTATTGGAGTCTCCGCCGGACAATATAGAAATGTCCTCAAAATAAACCTATACACAGGCCTCTGAATCCAGAAATTCCAAGAGCCACCCACACGCATAAAATCATTCATAGATGCAGCAAATTCCCTTGATTTCCCATCAAATGAACCTAAAGAAATCCTACTCCACTTTGAATTCTCCACACAGTCAAAGCCAGCTTTAACCTCAATTGCACTCAAGTTCAAGTACTTAACCAATAACTTCACCACCTCACCTAAATTAGGTTGTGGTGGAGTCTCACCCAAGACTGAACTAAGCGGAACTGACAATCCAATGGACTTGCAAATGTTAACAGGTAATGGCGAGAAATCATTATCAACCAACCAATAGTGCACCAATGTATCAACAAAAAACTCAGCTTTCAGCAAAACCGATCCATCATTGCCATACCCATAATGCAAAAGCGAGCTACGGTAAGGCTGATGAGAATCCAAATCACTTATAGGTACAAAAGCTCGCAAATAAGCATATAAAAGGCGCAAGTAGAGATTACACTCCACTTTTTGTTTATTTCCGCGCTTAGAATTCGAAAACCCAGGAATTGACGAGGTCCAATTCTCTAGCTTTAACTTTTTGGTTATCTTTGTTGATGTATTGTTAAAGTTCTCGCAATTGGATTTGCAAATAGGGTAATAAGCGAACCAAAACATATAATACTCAAAAACATTCAATTGAACTTGGTAATACAAAGAGCCTTTAGTCGAATCCTCCTTAATTTTACCTTTAAACAGAGGGGAAATATTATTCAAAACCTGGCAATCTCTCTCACTTGAAAGCACAACCCGTGACCACTCCGGCAAGCGCTCGGTGGGGAAAACGTATTTGACGAGCGATTGACGGTCGACGGCGGAGATTGACTGGAAAAGGACACCGTTTGGACAAAGAAGCGTGAAAACTCTAGAAGCAAGATCAGAGTCGTTCGATTGGAGAATGATATCAAGCCATCCACCGGTAGAAGAAGCCTGGGTAGGCCCATTTGGAGGTAACGTAGCATCACCGAAGCCGTAAAGCTTGCAGATTAAAGTAGGGAAGGTGAAGGAGAAGAAATGGCGGCACTGATCAGGTGAGTGGGAATGTAAAAAGGAGTCGATGGAGGCGCAGACGGAGGAGATCTCAGAAGCAGTGGACGAAGAGATGATAGCAGAGGCGAGTTTTTGGGATTTGGAAAGAGAATCGACGGTGTAGGACAGCGGGTGCATGGTAAGGATAGGGTGAGGGTTCGGTGCAGAGATTTCTAGGGTTTTTATGGCAGAGGAGAAAAGGAAGGGGATGGAGTTTTGAATGATTTAAATGAAAAGGGCAAATGGCGGGGTTTTAAGAAAGAGTGAGAAAATTACGTGACACGTGGCGTCAGATTAGGAGTCAAGGTGGGGCCTAGTCTTTGGAAGCTTTTTTTAAAAATGTTTTCTTTAGCTTCGCAACGATTACGCCAATGTTTTATTTGATAGGAATGAGAAAGGCGGGAATTGGGTGGAGAAGGATCCGGGATTGTGTTATGGACCCTTTTACTACGTCCATGTGGAATGGAGCCCCAAAATTCTTGCTCAAATTGAATTTATATATTTATCATCTTACAATTAGTTTAATTTACAGATTTTTTTTTTAATTTAATTTAGGGCAGATTTATCCGTATAGAGCCTTTGAGGGTGAAATTTCCACAATTTTTTAATATTTTCCCATAATAACGAAGAGCTATAAAATATCTCTCATTATTATGGCAATAAACTAGTTAAATTTAATTCATATATATATATATATATATATATATATATATGACGTATAAATGCTTTAATTAAATATTATGAACGAAAATAAAATACATGTATGCGAGTTTGAACTTAATTTTGTAATTAGGGGATGACCTATGCTATGAATGGGAGGGGCATGGCCCCACATTTTTTTTTTTTTTCAAAATTCTTTTTCTAAAATACATTTTGATCCTTGAAAAATAAAATTCTTATAACTTGGCATTTTCAAAATTTTGAAATCCTTTGTATATAGTTGTTGGTCTTTCCATTCCTTCATCCCGAATTCGTCTCTGTGTATCAATATTTTGTTCGCCATCAATTTGAAATTGAAATGAAAATATAGAGAAAGTTTGGTTAGAATTTTATTTTTGGGTATTATGATGGATGAGTTAAATGCATCATTTAAGGGTATGATTTTTCTTTTTTAAAATGTTAAATTCTTAATAATTTTTTTAAAAAATGTGAAATATTTGTTAAATTTATGTGATTTTAGTCGGTATTGTAAATTAAAAGTTTAACGTAAATTAAATGTAAAAAAACTCAAAGTAGACTTTTTTTTATTTTTTTTTTTCTTGACAATGACCTGTTTATCAATGTGTAGTACAAGACATTAATTAGCATTTAGTTTTAAAATATTTTATTTGGACTTTTGGCTTTCCTACTAAGTAAAATTACCTTTTCGTTTCAAATATATCTCTTCATTGCCCGAAGTAACATTTACGTTATTTTTAGGTCTAGATATATTTCTTTACTCTACTACAGCTCCTGTAAAATAATGGTATAAATGTGCTATTCTAGACTGTTGAGAAGTACATTTAGGCCAAAAATACAAATTATAAACACATTTCAACCATTAAAAAAAAAAAGGCTAAGGGTATTAAAAGAAATTAAAAGTAAAAATAAATCATAACGGATTGTTGTATATATAGTAAAATAGTCTCTTATTCCCAATATAAATTTACATATGGAAATATCCAATAGGATTCTATTAAATTAATTGTCAAAATATGTGGCAAAGCATATTTTCTATGAACTTTTTGACATTGTAATTTATAATATGTCAAATATCTCACTTGATTTTTTATTTATTAATTCCTTTTCAATTTAGCCTATTTTACGTACTTAAATTTTCTATTAGATTTTTAGTTTTTTTTTTCATTTTTTGAAATATTCAATATCAATTATATTTAAAGCTAAGCAACATAATAGTTTTTGAAAGTTTAATGATATTAAAGTTATCCAAAAATGTATTTAGCCTTTATGTTCGTGGGTCCAATTTCATTCTATATCTTTCTATTATGGATTTTAAATAAATATTTTTTCCATTTAATTATATGTGACTTTTTTTATTGAAAGTTTAAAATTATCAAATAAATAAAATTTAAATTTTGTTCAAAAACGCCACATGTAGTGAAATTGAGGTAAATTTTTCTTGTTTTTTTGGGTGAACAAATAAAATTAGCTAATCAATACACATATTATTTTTGGTCTATGAAAACAATTAGTCAAAACGGGCTCTTTATATAATTATACACAAAAAAAATAAAAACAACAAAAAAAAAAAGCTTTTCAAAATATTTTAAATATACAACTTTTTAAATTTTTAACTTCATTTATACATTTTTTTTTTCAAAAATATCAATTTTTACAACCTAAAATGAAAAAATCATTTTACCATTTTTCATTTCGCTTCTCACTGTCCTCTTTCATCACTTTACTCTTACACTCCTTCTCTCATTTCTACTCTAATTTTCCTATTGATTTCCATATCACCGACCAGCTCAACTCACCTCACTTCCGATTTCGAAACCACCAGCACTTTCTTTCTCCTTCTCCTTCACCGACACTCAACAAATCAACAACTCTACTATTTGGTTAGTTATCTATCCATCCTATTTTGTGTAGTGTTGAATGGTCAATCACTCGATATTTGGTGTGCTACTCCGCAAAATTCTAGCTGAGTTAATATAGTAGGCTGCTAGCCTTTCTTCAATTATCAACATGTTTGCAATTTTCGCATGATATGTGTAGACACCGGGTCCCGAGATAGTTTAAATCAGGATTACCTAATGATAAAATTAAGTGTGCCTGTTTTCAGACAAAAATAAAAGTTGAAAATGATGATTTTCTTGTCAATTTTGATTTATTAGAAATAAATAAAAATATATTTTAAAAATATTTTCAAGATAAAAAAAAGTGAGTATTGAATATATTGTGTTTTAGCAAAATTTTTAAAAAAAAAATGTGAGTGTCGGGGTGCGGCAGCGCCCAGCGAGCAGGCGGAGCGCGCGACACACTGGGAGTCGCCCGCACACCCGACGCCCAGTTTGGCCGATTTTTCGTTTTTTGGTCCAAAAATAAGTGTTTTTCTTATTTTTTTTGGTTGAATTTAATTTTAAAAACCTTTTGGATTCTAAACCCTTCAAATTCATCAGTTTTTGTGATTATAGAAATTAAATTGATTGAATTTTTTCATTAAAAATCTGATTTTTTGGAGGAGGTATAAAATCATTTTTAGCGAGAGAATGAAGGGCGGATTTTCTTTAGAAAAAATATTTTCTTCTTCTTTATTTTCAAGAGCAAATTCTCTCAATTTTTTAAACGATTTTCCTAAGTTAATTCTTAAGGAAAAAAGAACAATTTTTGTTTTTGGAAATTTTCTTCCTTTTTATTTAATAATTTTTATTTTAAGACAAATAAATTAATTATTTGTTCTTGATATAAAATTTCTCTTCAATATTTTATTTTTCTAATATTATTCTTACAAATCAAGACAATAAAATTAATCACTTACCTTCATTCATCACATCAAATTTTGAGGGTAAACATTTTTGGCTCAAATTTTAATTCAATGTTTAATTTAATTTTTATTTACAATTAATTAGTTATCATATAGATTTTTTAATCTTATGTTGTTTTTTTTTTATTGTTTATGTGGTTTAGTTATGTTATTTGATGTTCTTAGTATATTTTATTTTATTTTTTCATATTTAATTTGATTCTTCATGTTTTGTTGTTGTTATTATTATTATTATTATTATTATTTAACATACTTTAACATGTTTTGTTTATTTTATTTCTTGCTATTTTTGCTTGTTTGATTGTTCATTTTTCTATTGTTGTTATTATTATTATTATTATTACTTTATTTCTATTATTCTTACTATTGTGATTATTGTTATTATTACTATTACTCTTATTATCATTATCTATTGTTACTACCATTACTAGCATTATTATTATTTTTATTATTCTTGTTTATTACTATAATTTGTTGAATTTCATCATTATTATTTTTATATTTTAATGCATGTTGAATTTTATTGTTATTATTTTATGCTTTTTTATGCATGTTGAATTGTTAATATGATAAGTTGCATATTTTTATTATGTTATTTAATTAATTTGTCATACATGATGCATTTTTATTTGTTTTATTTTAATTTATTTTATGTTGTATGTTTAAATTTATTTTTTGTTACTAACATCACTTTTATTTATATTTTTTATTTCAATACTCATTTTTATGTGTGAGTTTTTTTCAATGGCAAGTGGGAGCCCATGGAGATTTGAAGATACCATTTGCGAGTTAATTTGTTATTTTTATTGTTTTTCATTATTTTGGGGTTATTTATTTTATCCTGAATTTGTTATAAGTTTATTTTTAGGCACGCTAAAAAGAAAATCACAAAAATATTTCTATTAAATTAACTTGAAACTTTTTCTAATAAAATGGGGCCAATATCCTAGTTTTTTACACCTAAATAAACCATCACCTTTAACATATTTTTTTTAAAGTACATGCGAGAACCAATGTCCTCATCCTTAATAAATAGTCCGTTTTATGTATAATTTGTATTTTATTTATAATGGGGGTTGTATTTCGCCCCTAATTTTGTTGTAATTTATTATACTTTTATTTACTTTATTTACCGCTTTCATTATGTGATTGACATGCGCATTAAATTACTGCATTTGAATTGAATAAGAAATGGGATGAAACGCTAAACTAAAAACTCAATTATAACTTTAATCAAGGTATGAATATATGGGAAGTTCCGAACTTTCTCTGATCTTAGACTCAACGAAATTAGAGGACCATCTTAATATTTCATTGGGTTGGGACCTCCAAAATATCTTTTGTTGTCTCATAAAAGGCGCAACTTGCATAGTCCTAGATTTCACGAGACGAGAGAACCATCCTAATATTCTATTAGGGTGCGGTCTCCAAAACACATCTGGCTTGCCCAAAATGGATATAGCAGCGCTGTCTTATACTCACTGAGACTAGACGACCTTTCCCAATATTTTATTGGGTGACGACTCTAAGAAACCTCCTTGTTGCAAAAAATAGACGCACTTGTAATTTCTTACAAGTTTTATGAATCTCTTTCTATCGCCCTAAATTCGGGCGTTCGGGGGGCCCCGGGGTTCGGCACGCGTCACACTATGTTTCTATCTGTGATGATGAATCCTGTGATTTGTTCTCTCAATAATATGGACTGTGGATTTAATGTGCATGTTTCCATTCCTCTATCTCTGTTTCAGTCTATACGTATGAATACGTGTTTATAAAATTTATAGCTATTTACAGTGGCGTAGCCACATGAAAGAGAAGGGGGGCAATTTTTGAAAAAATATTAATTATATATATATATTTTTGTACATATATATTAAATAGACCATTTTGCCCCCCTTAAAATTTTATTATTTTAAGCTTAACTTATATTTTTGCCCCCCTTAATTGTAAATTCTGCCTTCGCCACTGGCTATTTATGTGAATGTGCAGACACGTGCCATATCCTACATACTTGGATGAATATCTGAAATTATATACTCTTACCATTTTTACATCGTAATAGTTCAATTACTGTCGACACTTGTGGAGTTTGAGTTTTTTCCTTTTTGTGTAACTAGACATGATGTGTTTTAAATCTTTCATGCTATTCATCCTAGAGAGTGGTAGGCAACAAAGAGTTTGTTTTTTTTTATTGTATTTTTCCTTTTTCCTTTTCTTCTTATATTTTTTTGGGGGCTGGAGTTAAATTATTTTTTGATCTTAGACTCTCTTTGAATTATGGGATATGGTGCGGCACTTTCAATTCACTATGAGGATCAGAGAGCAATAAAACTTTGAGTTCTCTGTATTAGTTGGAGCTATAGAGCTAGATGATAGCAGCAACAAGAATGAACACTTCACATTACAAGCAACTGCATTTACATGCTCTTAGAAGTGGCTGCACCCTACTTCAAGTCAGAGCATGAGGAATAAAACTGAGATGAATTGTCAAGCCTTCCTAGACTCACCCTCCAAAATCGACACACTGGTACCTATTGGTTCAAATAACAAAGTATAAGAATGGATCTTATTCAAATTTTGCCAATTACAAATGGAGAAACAAAAACTGAAATAACATATTGTCCTCTTTTCGTTGCTGTTAAAGATACTTGAGTTTGGATTTAATCGGAAATATATGAGAATTTCAATGCAGGTTCATAATATGATTTATTAGAAAATTAGAAATCTGTAATGAAGTGTAATTCTTTCAGCTAAAGAAATTAGAATGATGTAAAATATAAGATCAGGAGATAGGAATGTACTTTTGAAAATGAAAATTTAAAAAGTGATATTTATGAAATATTATAAAAAATAGTATATTTTTGAAAGAAAATTTAAAAAGATGACATTTAGAGAAATTTCCTTGAACAATTATTTGTATGAGCCCATGACTAATAGTTAATGGCTTGGGCTTCCTTTAGAATTTTCTTTTTAATGCAATTTTATGGCCCAAGAAGTGCGGGGTTGAATTATATGATTGAGATTTCTTCATAGGATATTTATTGTGTTATTTTTGTTTTTATTTTCACTTTTTTGAACTTGGATTGTATTATATTAATTATTAATATTTATTCGCTGAATCAAAATCTAGTTACGAGTCCATAAATTGACAGTGGTTTTGTAAAATACAAATTGACATATTTTCAATTTTATGTCAAAAGAAGAAATAATATTTTTCTATTTTATTATTTATTTATTTAACTCTTTTAACGATAAGCAACCTAAATATTGGTCCCTCCCCTCCACAACTTCCAATAAAATTGGAGCAACAAATAAAATTAGTATATCACAGCATGTTTTCTTTGGATTTTATACAAAAATTTTGTTTTCATGCATTAAATGTCGCTGCCCACGAGTGAACAAATATCAGTGAATTATATGTTGATTTCCATTTTTATTTATTCTGCAATATAGTTTATTTTCTTTTTTAATTTACAATTAAGGCATTTAATTTCTCTATTTTGATTTATTCAATTGATTTCTAACAGAATTTTATTATTATTTTTTCTTTTCATACGTTATTTATTAAAAATGGCTTTCATTATGATATTTTTTTTAATGTAAATTTCATACTTTATGCAATTCATTATGGTATTTTTAATGTCTGCCTTTAGCATACTCCATTTTTTCCAAGTTTAGAAATTTACATTATTCACAAGTTCAGTATCCCCAACTATGCAACTAATTATTTTGATTCTTGTAAATGCAGAATAATAAATAAGCTCATATTGCATATCAAGAAAATATGGACATAACATAACTTTATCTTCAATCTAAATTAACTAACTTTCTTGACCATATGAAAAAAAAGGTTATATTTATAATATAAAAGAAAATATTATTATTAGTATTATTGTTGTTATTATTAGTTTTTTTAGAAATTGGGAGTATATTATATCGAGAATGATTTATTTATATAATAGAATACTAACGCTGTGTTGGCCCAATCCATGAAAATAATTTTATTTTTTGATAATTAGCATGAAAATAACTTTAATTCACGTGCCTTGCGGTCCAAAATTCCAAAATTATAATGTGACTCCCTCCTTATGACCACATGATATAGACGTGACAGACTTTTGCGTGGTATATTGATGAAAATTTGAAATTTGTCTTAATTTAACAAAATTTTGATGAGATACGAAGAGATAATTTGCAAATTTTAAAAAAAGAAAAAAAATAATAATTTATAATTTACAACTACTTTGCACTACTTGTCAATGATTAACTTCAAAATTAATTTGTGAGGTCAAAATTGACCAAACTACCAATAAAGATATTATATTTTTATAACCAATTGACATGAGATACTTAACGCAATTTTTATATTAAAAATTAAATATATGTGCAGAGTGTAAAATTTGTTGAACTGGATATATATATATATATATATATACACGAAAGAAATAGACTTGAAACTTAACTTGAGTAGTGAGAATTGTCCCTTCTCTTTTTATTTATTTTTTTAAAGATTTATACTTTTCAAAGTATACATGAAATTAAAAATTAGGAAAGGCATGCGTATGTTATTCCCTGAAGAGTACCATGAAACTAACAAAAGTCATATCCATATATATATCTAAAATAATCCCACAGGAAGTTGGACCATACGTTGACAAGAGATTCATGCTCATATTATTGCATTCTATACTTCTCTTGCAAGTCTTTTGCTCTTTTCGCTTTTTTCCCCTTAATTGTCTACAACCTTTTGTTTTTGTTTTGTTTTTTTTTTTAAATATATATATATTTTTTTTTTATTTTAAATATTTTATTTCCAATTCTTCTTGTTGGCATAATTTTTGTCTACCATCTTTTGATAATAATCTTAATTTTTTTAAAAGAACATGGCATCCTCACTTTTCACGTTCTCGGACTATATATATATATATTTATATATTACAAAAATAGATATAATGTCTAATTATAAAAATATCATTAAAAAAAATAGAATCCAAAATCTCTTGTATTTTTCATTAATTACTGGACATCATATTGACTCCTAATAGTTATTTCGAAATATATTTATAAGTAACAGGTCACAATTAATTAAGTTTGAAACATATGTCAGAAAATGTGATATCATCCACTCTTAATAATAAGTACTGCTATGTTATAATATTCCTATTGATTTAACTTAGATTCAGCCCAAGAAAAGAATTTACAGATAAATTAATTGCAGAATGATATTAAATAAATAAATTGAGAAAGTAATTGGTAAATGGTTATCAATTATATGTGACAGTGGATTGGATTTAAGCAAGAATTGAGCTTATTAGTATGGTACTTTAATTACATTGTTTTAAACAAACACCACGTTGTAAATATTAACCTAATCATATATAGTTTTACTAGTGAGGATAATAATTCTATAATTATTGGTATGTTATACTGTTTTTTTCTTTCTATTTTTAATAAGTAAATGCAAATTATATGAGGGGGAAAGACATATATAGAACAGTAATATTGATGCCTCTTTAATATACATCATTGGAGATTCCTTCTTATTAATTAGTAGATTTAGACTAGAAATTTCTTCTTGTCACACTTTATTATTACTTTAAGGAAAAAAAAATAGAATGGAACATAAAATATATAACAATTATAAGAGTGTGTAGCATATGACTACCACATACTGTTTGAAAAAGGGCAATGAATTTATTTTTCTGATTTTTTTTACTTATTCAAAGAGTTTAAAAAGAATATTTATATACATATTACACACAGAGAGAGAATTTTTTTTTATATATATTTTTGGCAATTCATGAAAATAATAATGTGCATATGTTATTTATTTACATTAAATAAATAATATATGCACATAGATACAACCACACTATATATAATTCAAAAGAAAACGGAGAATTGACTCATAACCTTCTTATTTAATGATATGTATAGCTACTCATGGAATTGAAATGAGATGAATGGTACGTTTGGCCTCCATATATAATTTGTTAATAATTAAATTTCTTTTGTTTGAATAATAGTTTTAGAATAAAATAAAATAAATTGACAATAAGTTTAAAAATTTATATTTATTGAATCTAAAAACTAATTCTAGAATTAATTAATTATAAAAAAAAATTATTATTATTAAAAAGTTAAGTCCATGCATGGCCCCTCGTCATGATGATTTGATGAATCATGTCTCTTCCTCTCTGGAAAAATGGCAATTATAAGAGTTGTGTGCATCAAAAGCATACAAATACGCTAATCATTTGATTAAAAAGCAATTTCCAACTCAAAAAGAAATTTCCAAATCATTGGCCCATTTCTTTCCCTGTTGCTCTTTCTTGACGTTTTTACGTTTCCAATTATTTCTTGACAAAGTCAATAAAGTGTTCCCTTCTCTTTTTTTCTGCAATTTTCTTTTTATCATCAAGTGAAATGAATATAATTAGCTCTGCCAGAATTGACTATTTTCTTAGTAAACATATCCAAACAATAATATTCGAACTTATCCACTATTCAAAATCACTAAAATTTGACTATTTTTTAAATTAATTGGCATTAATTTTTCAATTTCTCTTTCCTCAAATATAAATTATTTAAGAAATAGTCTTACCACCTATTTTTAGAGCTCTTTCTATTTTCCAAATCAGAAACATTTAAATAAAACAAAATTAAATTTTGATATCTTATATAAGGGAGGGAGTAGTAAATAAATCAAATTGTGCTTTAGTTAGTATATATTTTTTTTAAAAAATATCTGTTATTTAAATCAATTTATTATACTAATTTTGATTGTGTTGAGCAAATTCATATAAAATAACTGCATTCTAAATATTTAAAAATACTATACATATACGAGATTTAAATTAAAATCCTCTGATTATAGAAAATGGAACTACTATCATTGGTCGTCGATTCCATCTCATCCTGCTTTAATTATTATTTAATCCTAAAGGAATTAATTACTTATATTCAAATCCTGTTCTTAGCAGCCACGTTAATCCCTCATCTCTACATTTTCACAACCGAAAGTCCAACATTGGATGCTTCCTTGTCACATTCAGATTATGTGTCACTTTGTCTTTTGTTTTGTGTGTGTATTCTATATATTTTTATTTTTCTGAGTATAATGAACAAAAACTAGTAGTATTATCACAATCAAGTGTCGCATTTATTTTAGTACCGACCCCATATATTTTGGTATTCATACGTTTATTTTTGTTTTTCCTAATTTCGTGATGGCGACCAAATAATATAATAGGTAAACCTTTAAAGAAAACAAGCCAAGCTTTGATTGGATAATCAAACAAATTTATGGACCTATATAGCTGTATTTTAAACCTTTGAGAAAAAAGAAATGTGCTAAGTGGTGGATTTGAAATTTTGGAAAGAAAAATATCCTAATACGTGGCTCTTTATATATTCAGATACTTAAGACATAATAATGAATATTTGATGTATTTATATTTAAGAGACAATGATGTCCAATCTGCCCTTTCCTTCTAAAGTTTAGTGATACATCTGACACGAATTGAAAGTTGATTAATTAGTTACAGAAGTGGAAAATAATGACAAGGGATGGTGATTCATGTAGTATTACATAAGCTCAAATACAGGTGTACGTTTTTGGCAAATTAAAGTAAGTAGAACGAAAATCCATATGCCCTAAAAGGGCAAAAAGAAAAGAAGAAAAAGCTGGATATTGCATTTCTTTATTAATATCACACATATATTTTATTACTTTTTACCTATTCTACTTTCCTTCAACCAGTGATGCCATGTTATTTATTTATTTATTTTTTTAATGCAGTTGGATAGAAGTTATGTATGTTATCCATATGAATAAATAATAAATACTTTTATTTTATTTTTATAAGTCGCATATTTGGAATAGGGGAAGAAAGTGGGTGGAGAATTGAACGCTACTGTTTGGAAAGCATTTAAGAATTTCATATATATATATATATACATATTGGTTGGAAGTAAAAAGGGTGTAATTTAATTAATCATTACTTTTAAGGGGAAAATAATTAATTAAAAATGAAGGATTTTTTAACACGACATGATGTATAAGTTTATCAAAAGGAGATGGATTAATTAAAAGTCCAAGGCATCAATCAAAAGAGAAGAATTTTTTGTTTGTGATATCTTATCATATATGTACAGAATGAAGAACTAGAAAGCTCAAGTTGCTTAAATTAATTATTCTATTTATCTTAAATTAAGAAACAAGGGTTATGACTAATTAAACATATATATAACATTGTAAAAATAATAAGGATCCAAAAATCCAAAGTTAATTAGGGTAACAGCATAGATTTTATATATACAAAAACCAAGCAAACCTGTAAAAATTAAAACCAAGATGTATACAAAATTAAGTTTAAATATTGACAATAAAGAAAAGCTTATAGTAATAATTACCACTTCAATTTAATACTTCCACAAAGAAATATCCTCCTGCCAGGATCCGGCATCCAAACACTCAGCTCCGGCCATCTGCCAACGGAAATCATCAAACTCATGTGTTATGTCTATTAAAAGATCCGGCAAGTCAATAAACGTGTCATCATCATTCCTCGATGGTGAGCTCATTGACTTGACATGATTCGATCCGTTGGCCAAGTCCTGACCTTTCTTGAAGGTCAAGGCAGCTGCTACTGCGGCAGCTGCCTGAATATCTTTTGGAGACGAACTGACCGGAACCGGAAGCTGGTTGACTAGCTCTGGGAAATTTAAATGTGCTGAATGACCCTTGATTGTTAAAGCTGCAACATCATGAGCTCGAGCCGCCATTTCTGGAGTAGGATAGGTACCTAACCAGATTCTTGATTTCTTCCTAGGTTGTCGGATTTCAGAAACCCATTTCCCCCATTGTCTCATTCTTACTCCCCGATAAGTTGGATGTCTGGTTCCAACATTATTTTGAGTGGTCTTTTCATTGTCGATTTGGGTTTCTTGACGTCGTTTTGAGCTTCTGTTGGAATTTTTATCTGTTGAAGAAGAAGAGGAGGAAGGAGAAGAGGGAGAAGTGGTAATTAGAGAATCAAACACCATAGATTTGGGAAATAAAATGTGTGAAGGAAAGAGCAGAGGTTGGAAAGAATGAACAGCTAGCTTATTTTAATTCTTATGCTACTTTAAATACTATACCCGTTTACGACGATAATGTTGGGGATATGGAATTAAAAAGAAAAATCTAACGGGAAAAAAAACACATAAAGGGGACTAAGAATTCTAGAATGGGACAAAAGGTTTCGTATTACTATTTTATTTTATTTTATTGATAGTTTTCTAATTGTAATTTTATTCTTTTGTTAATTTGAATAATGCAGATAATTAATTTGTCTTTTGTTTATTTTGTACTGTCCATTTTTTTGGCTTCATCTTAATGTCCTATTACGAGCCACGTTAATTTGTTAGTAAATGAATAAAGAATGTTTTACACATTTGATATTTCTCATGTTATTAAATTAAGTATATATAAATATTGGTTAGTTTGCCATTTATTTATTTATTTTCTAGATGATTAATTTACTCTAAAATTAATGTAAACAAGTTTCAATTTTGCTATCAATTTACATGGTTTTATTTTGAAAAATATTCTTACTACTTCTCGCACCTAATATGAGTTTTTATTAAAGGGAAAAAAAAAGTATTTTTAAGAAAGAAATTAAGTTTTATAAAATAGTAGTAAAAATTAAGGGAGAAAGGCCAAGATTGTAATTTTGTAAGGGTGGAAGAGGAATCCGTGGTGGGTCGAGATTTAAATGTTATTTAATCGGTGAAATTCACATTGAAAGCTGGATAGGCCCATTGGGTAGTTGTTGGGTCGTTTTTAATGGGTAGTAGTACTTTGCTATGAATGCCACACAAATAATTTTTCTGTTATTTTTGATGTATTATTATTATTATTATTATTATCACTCTTCTATGCTTGGTCTGCTCGGCTAGGAGATAATTTGGTATGTTTGATAATTGATATGCTGAATATGTTGAATATGAATTATTGGATTACAAAAACATATTATTTTTTAATTTAATAATTTATATTCACTAATAAACAATATATCTAACATAACCAAAAAAAATATTGGTTTGCTCGTGCCTTCTCTAATCATGCAAAGATTTCTTTAATTTTTACTTACATAGCTTATTAATTTATGTTGGAAGTACAAATCTTATATATTTCTTAATATATACTAAAAAAAAAATATACAGTTTGGCAAGGAAAAATACTCTCACTATTAAAGTTTATTTTTATTGCTAACTTAGTTTTGCAAGTCCGATTTTATGGACAAGCATCCCAAGGTTAGAATATTAAGGTTTCTTTTACTCCTAAAGCATATTACAAGCACGGATCTGCAAGATTGAGATCAAACTCACCTCCGCTTTCCTGTAGAAGTTACACAAATAAAAAATGTATTTAATCATCAAAAGTGGATTCTTCTTGTCATTGCTGTCTATGTCCATAAAGCAAGGTTATACCCTGTCCTATCCAAGCTGCATAACATCCAATATCAAATAGCTCAAAAAGCTTCAAGCACAAAAAATCATTCATACACCAAGAAGAGCTTCTTCTATAAGGACAATAGACTGAAAATCACAACTTATCTATTATTTCCTGCAACATGCTTTTTCTTTTAAGAACTAACAAAATTTACCAGGTAACATAAGCTTAGAAATAAAATCAAAACAAAAATTTACCTTTTGTCATGAGATGTCTGATTATACATTTTCTCACTGAATTGTGTACTCAATATGCTCAACCACGGTCTGGAATTCTAAAACAGAATTGCTCTTCCCTTTTCCAGATCATTGGATATTACAACAAAAAAAAAACCTTGAAAGGATTTTCGTTATATCCTTCAATACATTATCCTTACTTCAAACACTTAACATTATAAATTAGAAAATGAAATAAAGCAAACCTTTTGAAGAAGGCGAACCACATTTTTTAGGCACAGTCTTGGTAATTCTCTTTTTCTTCAAACTGTGGTAAAATTCACAGAGCTGATATGCTTGAACAACAACCAGGGTAGAAAACAGAATTGCAGTTCCTAAAAATAAACATAAAGTCCCTATATTCTTCAGCTGAATAAAATCTGTGATTATGCTTGTAGTAAATTCCATATGATGGGATTATGCTTTTAGAAATGGGGCATCAACCAGAAGAATTTTCATGAACAATAGTTTTATGAAAAGTTCAAATTAACTAAACCCACACATGAGAATTAAAAAATAGTACATTATATCGAAACCATCAGCAAGCTTTCTAAATAATCAGTGCCTATGTTTACAGAATTAGAGCATCAAACAAAAGAATAAGAAATAAAGGGGAAAATATGCATGCCAAAGGGCAAAGTCGTATGGACTTGTAATCTCAATTTTCCTTCTTGTACTTTGCTTTCATAGGACATGGAAGGAATTCCTATACCATTCAAATAAATAATTTTTTTAAAACTCCACTTGCTCGCAGGAATTATTGCTTAGGAGAAGAATACCAACTATATATTTATCAAAAAATTAATACTTCAAACTGTCAATTTTATAACACAAGTTATTAAGCTTACAAAATTTCAACTCTCTTTTTCCTCCTTGTACTTTTGTTTTCATAGCACATGGAAGGAATTGTTCTAAAATAATGAAGGCAAAGAAACAAAACTGACCAGCAATCACCAAACATGCCCAAAACATGCCCAATGGCATGTGCTAATTACAAAAAGAATGATATCTGACTGGACAATTTCATTAAATGGATGATGTGCACAGAATATAAATCGAACAACATCAACTGTGAGAGTCTCTCTTACGGGTGCAAAAAGAAACTTTTGGCAAACCATGACTGGTGCCGCTTTTGACTACCAAACTTCACATGCATAAGTAAAAACCTCAACTGAGTTTCCACCTCCGAAGTTATCGAAGCAAGAAAATATCGACTTGTAGCTGAGAAAACTCTGAAAAACTCTCCTGGTTCAGCACCAACTCTTGCAGAACAGAATGGGATTCCTCCCACTTTGGGATCTTCTTCGTTATAGCCCTAACTCTTGCCTGTCTGGGATTTTCTTTTTACAATAGAAGACGCTCCTGCCTTCTATCAAAAAAATAAAATAAAATAAAAGTCGCTCCTGTCTAAATACGAACACCAGAAAAAGAGAAACATTTTTTATCATTGCAAATTGACAGTTGCAACAATTTTGAGAAGACCCTTGATTATTTAAGAAGACGATTTTCTGTCCCCGTAACTCCTCAGTAACCCCCTAGAGGATATAGGAGTGCTATCCACGTAACCTATTCAAATTATTATCTTATAAGATTATCTTAACCATACCACATTAATCAAATTAATAAACCATACTATTGTTATTTCTTTTTGTGCTCTTATTATTAACATTGCTTGATTACTTAAACTATGTATAACTTTTCATAACAAGTCATATATATACATTTATAAACTCTAAAATATTTATATCATATTTACATTGCACTATTACAATATCCTTTACATATTCACTATACTGTTCACTATATATATATATATATATATATATATATATATATATATATATATATATATATATATATATATATATATATATATATATATATCAAAAACAAAAAGACTTCAAGCTTCAATTCTAGTGGCTTACAGATAACGACTCAAATGGACACATCTAAAAACTCAAGAACCTATACGGAAAAATATCCATGCTGAGTGAAGGTTCAGTGAGGAGAAAACAATGCAATTGACTTCTTACGAAGTCACAATGATCATAAAATTATGCCAACATCAATGTCACATAATAACATTAATTATAAATCATACACTCATACACCTGCATTTCAAAGATCACTAAGTCATTTGTACAATTGTCAATAATCACTTGTCACAATTATGCAATTATTTCACTTCAATCGCCTGAATTATTATCAATAATGGATAACGGGAACAATCACTAAATATTGACGAGCAGTATCGAACACCTTGAGACGTGAGTCTCGAATCACTAGGATACCAAGTGGTATCAAATACTAGGCACCGCTTGGTGCGAACACTAGGCAGCTGCGAATACTAACTCTTATAAGCATGCCTATCTATCTACGACTTGATAATTGCAGGCTCAATAAACAATTAAAATTTCATTTATTATAAACCATTCATTTTCAATTTCATTCATTATAATTGCGTATAAAAATACACAATAATAATCTATGCAATTATGTTATTATAATAACATTCAGCAAATGCCCAACCCATAATTACTTGTTCAAAATATTAATCAATCAACTTGAAGAAGAAAAAAAACACATTAAGCAAATTAATGGCTAAAATAGGGAAGAGTCACGGTGGCAAGACTTTGGTGCTGACCGTGACACCCAAAAATAAGCAAAACAGAAGTCTTTGGGCATGGATCACGGTGGGCAAGGTTTTGTACTGACCGTGACACCCAAAAATAAGCAATTCTGTCTTCCGAAAGCATTGGTCAAGGTGGCAAAGTTTTGGTGCTGACCATGAGGTCTAAAAATAGGCAAGGTTTGGTGCCTTCTAGAAGCATTGGTCATGGTGGCAAGGTTTGGTGCTGATCGTGAGGTACCAAAATTTTGCCTTACAGAAGCAGAATTTTGGGACTGCTTCACTATTCTATTTTGCATAGCCTAAACCAACATCTAAAACTTAGTTTTAGAAAAAACTCCCCTTAACAATTGTTCCCTAAGATGTTAAGTTTCTAATGGAACAAATTGCAGGCCATTTGGACATCTACAACGTCAGATATGATTTAAACAACCTGAACTGCTACAATGAATCGGTCAAAGTAGAGATACCTCTATTTTGGCCACTTTTAAGCATTTTAGAGCCAGAATGTGTGCATGGTCATTTCTACGACTTTTGTAGGTATGAAAGTCATATTTCTGATGGCACTAGAATCACTTAATTTAGAGTTTTCAAACTCCACTTATGACCAAAATATCACACGTAGGTTTGACAAAATTTGAGTAGAGTTTCTCTCAGAAACTCTACTTGCCCAAATCAACTACTTAATTCACATTCTCAGGCATTTTACACAACACTACCATGTTTTCAACCATCAAAATCTGCACAACACTAACACAAACATGCAAATAAACACTCCCATACCTTAATTAAAACTTGTTCCTTTCTCTTCTTCTTGCTCTACACTTTTTCCTTGGCTTTACTCTTTACTCTTTACTTTATCTTCAGCTATCATCATCAAATATCATTCAATTTCTTAATTAAAATCTGACCACATATATTCAAATTGACAAGTTGCAAGAAAGAAGAGGGCATGCACTTAATTGCTTACCTTAGATACTTATATACACTAAATTCTCTCTTTATTCTCTTCCCCAACCAAGAGCAGAAATTTTAGAGAGTTTAGAAGGAGGAAGAAGAGGTGAAAATTTTGAATTTTTTTGATAAGGTTGGTCGGCTAGCTGCATCCCTTAAAGACTCAATTTTTTCACATCAATCAATGCATGCATATCTAAAATAATAGGTGTTAACTCCTTATTGGCCCAATATTTTAAATTTTTGGTTAATTTTCTTTTAGTCCTTACTTTTAATTCTTACTTTCACATGCATAAATTACCATTTCTTCCTTCAAATAAATCTATAAGTCATTAATTCACAACTACTTTTATGTCGTTAAACAAATTCAAAAAAATCGATCACGTCCCAAATGCACAATTTGGGTTTGAATGCCCTACAACTCACACATAAGCATGCATAACATGTTTCGACCCTTCTAAGGCATACTCTGAGGCATTATAGTCCCTCCTCTTCGTCTTCACCGAAATCTCTCTCTTCCATTTACTTTCTTTCTCTCTCTAAAACTCTTCTTCCCTATTTGTCTATCATATGCGCAGAAGAAAGTAATTGCCCACAACAATTTTAATTGCCGCTTTCATCGGATAATCTCTGTTTTTATTCTTTTTGTTTTCTTTTCCTTCTCTGTCTCTCATCTTCTTCTCTACAAAAATCTCTCTCTTTTTGTATATAAAACTCTATCTCCCTATTTCTTTCTTATGGCAAGACCCTGCCTAGGAGAAGATAATTTGTTTTTTATTCTTTTTGTTTTGTTGTAGAAACTACTCCTCCGTTTTCTCTTTCTTTCCTTTGATTCTCCGGAATAAGGAAAGAGATTATGTTTTTCCTCGTTTCTTTGAAATAATGGGGTTTTGATTTTTTTTCCTTTTTTTATGTTGAATGGTATTCATGGTTTATTTGGAATTCTTTATTGGCACTTGCCTAACCAATTGAAACTTTGTGGCATCTGAAACAGAGAAATCATATTGTGGCTCGGAAGACGAGGTTTAAGAGCCAGTTGCAGCAATCACAAGTAGAACACTAGCTTTGCAAGGAAGTTGAAGTTTAAATTTACCTTCATCATATCAATCATTGTGATTGCATGGTTGGTTACTATTATGATCAATTATATCTTCCTTAATCTTGTTCAATTCTTTAAAAAATGCTTGAAAATTGTGCTAAAATATGACTTAATTCAATGTAATCCCAGAAATAAGTATCTTAAAATATGCAACAAATGGCGAACAACTACAGAAGTGTAAATACTTTAGTGAAAGGTTTGCTGCTATGACCTTTTTCTATGCCAGAGTTGTTAATTAAATATTAAAAAGCTTTTATCCAACTTGGTATTGGCTTCTTTGTCTGGGTTTTTTAGGATTTGGATTTAGGGTATAAGATTTTAATTAGCTTGAATTTAAGTTTAAGTAGATTTAGGGGTTTAGTATTAGAGGCTACATGATTTAGGGCATAAGATTTTAATTGGGTTAAATTTAAGGTTAAGTAGATTTAGGGATACACGTTAGGCTTAGGCTAGAGGTAGGGCCTAGGGGTAGGGGTAGCTGGGATAGGATAGGATAGGATATGATAGGGTAGGGCCGGGCTAGGGGGACCTGGTTCAGGTAGGGGCGGGGTGGGGTAGTGTAACACCCCAATACCCATTGGGAGGATATTGAGGCGCTACAAACACGCAAGTGCACAACACATCCATACAAAAACAAATACATTAAATAGACAAGAATAGAAAACATGAATATCGTATAATACTAGAGTTTACATATTACAAAGATATCCTAAGACAATGTACGAATAACTTATACAAAAAGAATTTTATACACAACTTATACAAAACTATACAAAAATACAGGAGTAAAGAGCAAAAGAAATCCAACTCTAACTCCTAGTGGCCGACCTGCAGATGCCCAACTCCGAGAACGAACCTGCCACCTACACGGAAAAACACTCGTGCTAAGCGATAACGCTTAGTGGGGAGAAACAAAATATACCAATAATAGCATTCATTCGGGAATACATATATATAAGCATGTATAGTTCAAAAACATCAGTATAAAATAATCATTCCAATCATAAATAAAGTACCGACATAAAACATATTCACTGGATTAGTATGCTTATCAGAGATAACGAACAAGGCAAAACAATACTATTAGCAATTACTCGTAGACATATACGCATATCTGAACATCTATCCCAGGAACAAATACAAAACACTAGCCTGAAATTACAAGGGTGGTGGATACGGGTACACTGGATATTGTGAGCAGTATTAAACACTATAGACCAAAACCTCAAAACATTTTAAAAACTTTTAGATACCCAAAGGTATCAAACACTAGTCCCAAACGGGGTCATACTAGCAGCTACAATTACTAGCCCTTTATAAGTATGCTTATCTATCCACAACGAGGACTATTCAGGCTAACGCAAACACACTCAATTATAACACTCAAACTTTACAATAACTAAATAATCACTCCACTTAACATAATTAAATATCAATATAAGCATGTAAATAGTACAACATTAGCTCAAGATAACAGTAATAATAAAGTAAACATGAGTGAGAAACCATACAAAATATAATAAAATGAAGCATTTTAAATACACAGGGAAGGGTCGCGCTCGAAACATCCTGTCGCGCCCAAGATAGAGGTGAAACTTGCCCTAAGTCATGCCCCCGCGACAAGCTCTACGCTCGCGAGAGGCAGCTGGAAGGTCTCTGTCGAACAGAGGGCAATAGGTTGCCCTCGTGCTCACCCATGAAGGTGTGCTCGCGAGGAAGCCCGGCCTGGCAGAAGCTCGACAACCGAGCTCTCTGTCGCTCTCGCAACAGAGGGCTCTACTTCGGATAGCTGAGCTCTATCGCACTCGCGACATAGCCGAGCTAGCTACCCCTGCTGCCGATCTACTCTCTTCTCCCTCAAACCACAACCATACAAAAATTCAAAACTTCAACTATACATCTCAAACCAAAACATCATTTTCACTTCAAAGCATGATTATAATTATATACATAACAATTTACACTTACTAGAAACAATTAAATTGGCAAGAATTCACAATCAAGGCAACAAACCCAGAATTTAGTTCTAAACCCATACAAATCCTCAATTCAACTTTCATATGATGAAAATACATCTAACAAATTATACATGTAACAAGACTCAACTAAACACATGCATTTAAACATATAAACTAACTCAAATTTTCCAGAAATTCAAATTAGAAACCAAACACATCAGAAACACGTAATCTCCCAAACCTCACTGAAACTTCAAAACCAGTCCTTATTCACTTAAACCTTCTCTTTTCCTTTCTCCTTTCTCTTGCCACCGGATTCTTGCAATTGAACCAAAGCCAAAATACACTTAATCCAAAACTCATATAACTCAAAACTCAACCAAAATGGGAAAAGAAGAGGAGAAGAACTCCGAATCAGCCACTTACCTCTTCAGAGATCACTTAATCACTTCAAAACCAACTTAAACCTCCAAGAACATCCACCCAAGAAGAGAAAAAGAAGAAGAGATGAAATGAAGAAGAGAAGGAGGAGGCTTCCACGAGAAGAGGAGAACGAGAACCAAGGGCAAGCAAAAATCTGATTTTGCTTTCCCTCTCTCCTCCTTTCTTTTCCTCATTCAATTATCCCACCAACCTTTGCTTAGGTGTCAACATCTCATTGGCCAAACTAATAAAATCCTTGGCTAATTCCTCTTTAGTCCTTAGCAATTACCTTTTAATCACTAAAACAATTCTTTCACTTAAAACTTTAATTACTCTTTCAATTTAGCCTATAATCAACTTAACCTTAATTATACTTGTTCAATTTCTATTATACCCTTAATTATCCAATTAACCATGCAAATCCTACTAGACCCCTTTTTGGGTTGTTACAGGTAGGGTAGGGTAGGCTCGGGTGGCCTGTCGGCCTAGTTCGGGTCGTGCCAGGCCCCCTTGTCCAGGCGGGTAAGGTTCCGTGTAGGGTCTGGTAGGGTAGGCTCGAGCCAGGCCCCTGTTCGGTTCAACACCAACTCTTGTAGAATAGAATGGGATTCCTCCCAATTTGGGATTTTCTTGTTATAGCCTTAACTCTTATATGTCTGGGATTTTCTTTTTACAACAGAAGACGCTCTTACCTTCTATCAATAAAATAAAATAAAATAAAAGTCGCTCCTATCTAAATACGAATACTCGAAAAAGAGAAATATTTTTTACCATTGCAAATCGACAGTTGCAACAATTTTAAGAAGACCGTTGATTATTTAAGAAGACGGTTCTCTGTCCCTCCTCTTCGTCTTCACCGAAATCTCTCTCTTCCATTTACTTTCTTTCTCTCTCTAAAACTCTTCTTCCCTATTTGTCTATTATATGCGCGGAAGAAGGTAATTGCCCACAACAATTTTAATTGCTACTTTCATCCGATAATCTCTGTTTTTTATTCTTTTTGTTTTCTTTTCCTTTTCTGTCCCTCATCTTCTTCTCTACCAAAATCTCTCACTCTTCCATTTACTTTCTTTTTGTCTATAAACTCTCTCCCTGTTTCTTTCTTATGGCAAGACCCCTGCCTCGGAGGAGGTAACTCGTTTTTTATTCTTTTTTATGGGAACTTTTTTTCTCCATTTATGAGTATTTTTAGAGCATCATGCCAGTATGAGTTAGTCAGATTATTATTTTATTTTCTCCTTCTACATAAGTAACAATTATAGTTATCTTGAATGTTTATTAATGGTCTGAAGTGGAACGTAGGGATGTTTGCACAGGTCCCTAGGATGTATTATGTTTTATCGAGCACGTATGCGTGTTCAATTTGATCAAGTTGCTGATAATCTTGGGACTCTGTTACTTGCCTAAGTTTTTTGTCCAACTTTATTTCATAATGAAATCTGATTTGCTGCTTAATGTTTAAGACACATAATAAATACATATCAAAAATTAATAAAAAATATAACTTGATTATTAGTCTCCTCCTAAAAAATAGTGTGACTTTTTTTTTCATACATATTAAAATTAAAATTAAAATATTAGTTATTATTATGGTAAAGTAATCAATGTTTTTCTATTATTTTTCATTATATTCTTTATTTATATTAGATGACTAATTATTATTGTAAAAATTAAAATCAAGGTAATATTATTATAAGACGAAAATTATAAATTGCCTTCAATAAAATTTTCAAATTAAATTATATATTACTGATTAGTACTAAGTGCTATTACTTCAATATTAGGGGCATATAAATTAAAATGGTGCTTGGTTTAGTGGTTTCAACAGTGGATAGAGATTTCATATCTATTAGCTGTTAAGAAAATTTTTAATCATGGTTGATTTCCATTAGCTGCTGTTTCAAAACCTCTATTTTGAAAAACAAACACACACACACACATATATATATATATATATATTTTTTTTTTAATCAGTTGATTATTGACTGGATTTTATTTTTTATTTAAATCATAATACCTTTTATTTTTTTTTTTTTTTTGCTAATCATAAAATTTTCAAATTCTTACGTCAATAATTTCTTTATAAATAATAATAGAAAATAATAACAATATTTAATTTTAAATTTTTACCAAATACTTAACATAATTTGCAGTTCGAGTGGCCACATTTTGTATAATTTTGTCACATTTTGCAAATTTTGCAAAGTTTGTATAATTTAATTTGAATAGTATATAACATAATTTTGTCACATCATAATTGGTATATAGACAATTAATAAAATACGGCCACCCAAATGATCTTATCAGAGAATATTTTTTTTTAACATATGAAATAATTAATAAAGCAACTATTTTAGATTAAAATAATAATAATAATAAAGCAACTATTTTATTTATATAACATTCCCGTACTCGACCATAATCAATGAATGAGATAATTTTTTAAATTTCAGACCGTGTGCTCAAAATGGAATATAATCTTAGTTTAATCATATTATATATCCTTAATTATGCTTAAAAGTAAAACAAAGGAATAATTACTACCAAAATATCATATATATCTCTAATCAGATTCTCTAAACTCAGAGATTATTAAATACTTCCTCTACCACGAGGCACATAAACAGGAGCCCACAGGTTGCGATTAACCTCAAATTTTTGTATGGAAGAGTGTTAATTATCTTCTTTTTTTACAATTTTTTTTATATTCTCCATTTAATTGCAATTTCAAAAATTTGTATTAAAAGAAATTTAATATTTTCAACTCACGTCCCTACATATTTTAATAATAATGAAGAAGATAAAAAAAAAAAAAAGAAGATATTATTAAAGAGAGAAAGGTATTTAGTAATTCTCTTTCTGCAATGCATGTATTTTAATTGAGGATATTGACTTAATTGATTATAAACATTTTGTCACTTTTATTCAATTCTTACTTTATGTATGTTAGATATATTATATTTATATTTTATGGTGTATTAATTATTTTATCATTACACATTGTAATGATAGAGTAATCTTTTTACCTTTTTCCTATTCTTGTATAAATACTCTAAATATGTGAAAACCTAAGGGGTTGTTTAGTTCTAGAAAATAAACCCAATTTCCCAGAAAATTACTCTAAGAAAATTAGAAAATAAAAATTACTGTTTAATTGTAATATTTTACTATTTAAAAAATTAGAAAACTATTTTCTAAATTTTTCAAAATTAAACTATTGTATAGAAAATATAAAAAATATGTTTTCTCATTTTTCCTTTATTAAAAAAGTGTTCAAATCTCACTACACTATTTTTTCTTCTAATTTATAAAAAAAAAATGTAATACAAACCTGCAACAATCAGCTACGATATCAGTTTTATTTTTTTTATGACTATCTTTCTCATTGATTTCTTATTTAATTATATATTAATTTTTTGTTTTTATTATAATTATTGTATTTTTTTTTGTTTCTATTTGATTATCACCTACAATAGTTTTGTTGTAGTTTTTATTTGTGAATTGTTCACTTATACTTTGTCTAAAATTTTTATATATACTTGTTAGCATTTTAAGCGTTGATTAATTTAAATATTTGTTTATCAATATCTAAAATATTATTAATATAAACAACAATTATTATAATTATATTGATAGAATATATAGAATATTAAAAAAAATTGTAAAGAACATGGAAAATAAAAATACTGATAAAAGGAGAGAAACAAATATGATTTTAATTTTTCAATTTTTTATTTTGAAAAATAAAAAAAACAGAAAAGTAAGAAATGAAAATAAAAACTGAAAAAAGAAAATGAAAAATATTTTCTAAAACTAAATAGCCCCTAATTAACCATTTTGAGATTTTTTCCTTCTTTGCAATCTTTAACATAGTATCAAGAGTTTGGTTCAATTCATCCACAGATTTCGTGGATCTGGGTTTTTTTTGGTTCGATCTTGGTGTTTGATGGTTCACGAATATTTACAAATATATTTATATTAATACCTACAAATTAATTATTGTATGTAATAATTTTTTATTAATTCAGTTTGTAATTTTTTTTCACAAAAAATACAACTACAACATATGTCAAAAATAAAATTTTTATACTTACATTAGTTATATGTACAAATTTTAATATTTTTTAAAAAATTAACAATTCTTCTTTAAAAAAATAAATTATAAAAACTGTTAGATCGGTAATTTTTGCAAAATATATATATAATTATGTGAAACCAGCAGTTGTAAAAGCTGTTGCATCTGAAATCAATGACACGACAGACTTTTTTGTCGCTCTCCGTGCACCTTGCATTTTTGTTATGAATTTGATCCTAAAAACTCCAATTATTTTAAATATTTTTCAAAATATTGTGATTTTCTAATTTTTTTAAAAAATATATTATTTAAAAAATTAATCCAAAATAATACATCAGAATTGACAAAATAATAATAATAATAATAATAAAACAAAAAAGAAGAAGAAGAAGAAGAAGAAGAAGAAGAGAGGTAAATAGTAAATTCTTCAACCAATACAATGAAATCTGAGGGGTCAACTCTCTGTTTTGCCAGGAATTGAATGCCAATTCTGTGTTTGATAATCAGAGTAGCATTTCTTCTCTATTTTATTAGGAGCATTTTATTTTGGGAAATACTTTTAGAGTTATTGGAGCTGAGAATTTGGAGATTTATTGTGATTTTCATTTAAGTTTATAGTGACAAATATTTTGCTCCTATTCGGATACGTAAGCATTTTTAGCCTTGAGGACTCTAACCTTGCTACGAAGATGAGTTGCTATGCTAATCCAGTTATGAACCGGGACAAAGATTTTTTTAGAGTGAAAAGGAAAAGTTTTTCCTGAAATAGGGTGGAAAAAATAGTATTTCTGTGAAGGGGGTGAATTTGAAGACGCAGGAAAGGACAGCGGCTTCAGTACGGTGGGTCCCACCAAGGCTGCGGAATTTGATCTGACGCCGCAGTCAGAGGCTGCGGCGTCAGAGTCAAAGACGCAGTTGTGAGCTGCGTCTTTGACTCTGACGCCGCAGCCTCTGACTGCGGCGTCAGATCCATTTAATTGCCCCCCCCCCCTTCCGGAAAACATATTTAAATTTGCAATTTCTACAATTGTGCAAGAACAAAAGCAACCAAATTTTTTATCACCGAGAGCGAGAGCGACCGTTTGAGTGTAGTTAAACATTATTATCAGAGATTCATATCAAAACAAAGGAGATTGAAGGTATGTTTTAAAAATAATTAATTTAAATCATTTTATTTAGTCATTTTATTGAATGAACTTTAGTATGAAATATGAACTTAAAAAAATTTTTTGGTGAATTAATTATAAAAATTGAGTAAGAAGAATCAGAATGACTTTTAAAAATTAATTAATTAAATGAAAGTAATTTGTTGTTATAATGTATGCGTATAAGCCTGAAATATAAATTGTAATATTTGTTATTGTAGTGTTAATAAATTAATTATTGTGATTGTGGTAGATGGTACGCACATTTTTAACTCCAAGAGCTATGATGCACAATGATGCTAAGGAAAATGTTGCAAAAAAATGGCGGGAGTTATATAACTGTCGGGTGGGATATGGCATAACAATGTTCAATCATATTATTGCGATTAATAAAAGGCTACAAGAAATTATAATGAGGGGTTATCAAATGGAGGAAGTGGAAATGGTGGAAGCTCTTTATATGACTATACCATTATATTATTTAAAATCGTTAATGGAAATATGGAATAGCGAGGATGTGACAAAATATGAGGAGTTAGTTTTAATTTTTGTCAAAGATGTTATGGAATTTAGTGAAGATGAGTATTTAAAAGTTAGAGATACGATGCCAGTGGGACAAAATATTTATTGTAAGTGGTATAATTATAATATGTGGCCTGTACACTACGTTCATTAAAATTTTGTATAATGTAATGAACTTTGTGTTTGAATGTTAAATAAAGTAGTTATGTGAAATAATATGATGTAATAATATTTGAGTTATCGTAGAAAATAATATAATAATGTTATATTAATTGTTATTATTATTAATATTGGTTGATAATATGTAATGAGTTAATTTATTAATAAGTAATAAATTAATTTATTTAAAGTAATGGATTAAAGTATGCAAATGTGAGTTGTCTAAATAAAGATTAATAATTTCATAATTGAACTTATAGGAAATTTGAATATGTCAGCATACACAGACTTTTATTTGCACACTGGTGGCCAAATAAGTTATGGATCAGGAGGATTTCAATATGATATATCAGGTCCAAATGCCATTACGAGGAGGCTAAGGCTTAGGAATAAACCTATTTTTTCTGAATTGCTTCACAAAATTCACGTTAAATTGGGAATGGGGTTAAATGACGTGGTTTCAAGAATTATATACAAGAGTCCAATGTATAATCGAGGTTCAATATGTTGGACATCGGTTGATGTGGTGGATGATAACGATGTTGAGATGATATATGATAATCTAAGAAGTAATGATGATTATACGGTGGTGGAATTAATTATTGTGGTCAGTGAAGCCCATGCATCTGGTAATATAGCGACTATTGATGTAGGTCCAAGTCAACCTATGTATGTAGATGAGATTGGAGGAAGTCAGCCAATGCAAGATGTAAGTAGACATGATACCGAACTATTACCCCAAAGTCATCAGTACGGAGGAGAGAATGCCGATGTAAGATATAATGTAACTGAAAGTCAACAAGAGCAATCGGATCGAAATGTAAGGGAAGATGTGCCTATTCAGCCTAGGCAATCTGTCAGTTGTACGCCTGGTGATGCGAACAGAATAGGGACAAGTGGAGGATTCGGGTACGGTGATCTACGACGATCTGTTAGCCAGAGACCTACTAGTTCTATGAGTCAGCCCAGAAAATCGATTGGCCGGCGAGTCAGTAATTTTTTCAGTAAGTCAATATTTGGGATAAGATCTGGTAGTAGGTCGAATGAACTAAATCCCGGCAGAGGATGTAATGCTGCAGGTAGTCCTAGTACCAAAGAAATTGGGGCGCGGAGATCAGTTTCGCAAATTTCAGACGTCAGACAACGAACAGTATCTACTATTCCTGCTGGTAGTAGAAGCCAATCGTTATCCCAAAATCCAGTTGAAGAATCAAATATGCGAAATGGGTCGGGTAGTAGAAGGGATGGTGATCTATTGGTAGATTCCATACCCATTAACATTGCGGATAACAATGCGAATGATGTAATATCATGTAATCCAACAGGAGCAGAACATGACAAAGATCTTTCATATGAGATGGGGGACTCGAATGATGACCCGACTTTTTTATTGAGCAACGAGTTCGAATCTGAGGATGATGTTGAGGGGGCAGCTGCAAACATGATTGACGAAAGTGACGAATCCAACAGTGGAGATAGTGACACATATGACGCTACGCAATTTGCAAGTCCTTTGGCATCACTCCATCCCGAAGAGGATACAGGTTATTCAAGGTACAACTTTCCTTCCCAACATTATACTGAAATCGACTTTGATGCAGCACAAGTTGATTTTTCAGTAGGAGTTCAACTTAACTCATGGGATGGAGTGTCCGAGTTATCTACCGGTATGGTTTTCAACAGTAAGGAAGAAGTTAAATCCAGTGTGACAAAGTATTCAATAATAAGAAATGTTGACTTTAGAGTTATCGAATCGAAAGCCAAAACTTGGGTTTTGCGTTGTGCTAATGGCGATGACGGTTGCAATTGGAGGTTAAGGGCTGTAATGAAAGGGAATAGTCCGTTTTGGACAATCACTAGGTACGAGGGACCACATACATGCCTTTCCGTCAATATGTCTAAGGATCATAGACAATTGGGATCAAAAATCATTCGAAATTGCATTATTGGAATGGTAAGTAAAAATCCTACCATGCCTGTTGATGTAATCGTAGCATCCATTAAGCAGCAATTTAAATTTGAAGTATCGTACAAAAAGGCATGGTACGCAAAGATGAGAGCATTGGAGGCCGTATTCGGAGATTATGTAGAGTCGTATTCAAAGCTGCCCAGTTTTTTATTAGCTCTAGAAACATATAATCCTGGAACTGTGTATGAGTTGAATGTGCAAGATACGAACCTTCCAAATGTGAAGCAATTCCAAAGGGTTTTCTGGAGTTTCAAGCCTGCCATTGATGGGCTCTTTCACTGTAAGCCAATATTGTTGATCGATGGAACTTTCTTGACGGGTAAGTTCCAACAAACACTGTTGATAGCAAGCTCCGTCGATGGTAACAGCATGCTGTTCCCGGTCGCATTTGCTGTGGTAGAGTTAGAAAATAAATCTAGCTGGGCATGGTTCATGCAATTAATTAGAAAGCATGTGACGCGACGCGAGGGTATAGCTGTTATATCGGACAGACATGCTGGTATAATGGCTGTTTTTCGAGATAAAAGAAGTGGTTGGAATGAGCCACATTCATTTCACAGAATATGTTTGCGCCATTTCGTCAGCAACTACAACAACCATCATCACAACAAAACGATCAAAGACCTACTTTATAAGGCTGGTGAGATATTTAATTATAACTGCTTTTATTTATTGATAACGTGGTTTTTTATATGTACATTCATTCTATGTTAAGGCGCACAGTTTCAGCCGCGCAAGTTCAACAAGCATATGGATGAGGTCAAAGCGCTTGACATGGAATCTTATAACTGGGCGATGTGGGTTCCTTTAGACCGGTGGACATTGTCCGCAGACGGTGGATATCGGTACGGCCATCTGACGACAAACATAGCAGAGAGTGTCAATAGTGCCCTTAAGGGCGTACGCATGATGCCTATCACAGCCATAGTGGAACATGTTTTCGGAAGATTGGTCAAATTTTTTGATATGAGAAGAAGCATGTATATGAGCAAAATGGCTGAAGGATTCCGGTTCACTCCAAAATGTGTGGAAGTCATGAACAAACGCGCAATGAGTGCTCGTGGGCACATGGTTGTTGATTATGATGGTCGTTATCGATTGTTCAGCGTCGTAGCAGGCAGGGCACCTGACGCGGGTACTGAATGTGACACATATGTAGTCAGTCTCGATAGGCGTGAATGTGAGTGTGGCAAGTTTCAGGGGACTAAAATGCCTTGTTCCCATGCCATTGCTGCATGCATGCACATGCACATTGACATGTACACATTTGTGGATCAGTGCTACACCATTACAGAGGCACTTAAATGTTACGATGGTGAATTTCGCCCCCTCGCACATAGAGCATATTGGCCAATGTGGGATGGTCCTAAGTTAGTCCCCGATTTAGAGCTGAAGCGAAAGAAAGGCCAGCCTAAAACTTCGCGCATACGCAATGAAATGGACAGAAGGGAGAGAAGCAACGTTGTCCACTGCAGCAAATGTGGAAACATCGGACACAACAAAAAAACCTGCACTAATGCAGCAGGACCATCCAATCGGCCGTACTGAAGTTAACATTTGTTAACTATGCCCTCTGGTTACATATGTGTTTTTTCATGTGTCCCGAATCATTGTATATTTTTCTAAGACAGTTATGGAATGACGATGCTTTTCAAAGTAATTATTCGACATACATCGATAACCGACATATTTTTGCATTATACTTCGCTAACTTAATTAGTTTAATAATATTTTTAATTCGCTAAAAATATAATTTTTAATTAAAATAGTAACAAAAAAACCAAAATTTATTTTAATACATTGATACAAGTGATACAGCCAATTTAAAATCTCCTACTGTTCCTCCGACTACTACGAGATGAACTAGCGTCCATGTTGTATTGAGAATCCAACTCATTTAGATTTTGATCCTGTGTCATGTGCATGACATCATCATAATCGCCACTATATAACGGCCGATCTCCCAATCCGGCCGTAGCACTAACATGGGGACTATAGAAGAAATCATTAATAAAATCATCAGAATGCAAAATCGGATCGACTTGTCCATAAGTGTTTGTCGGTGGACGCTCGCCCTCTGATAAACTGACATTCAAATCTACATTCAATCTAGAAGGCCCAGCTTCGGACTCGTAATAATTGGATGGACCAACTTCAGTTTCACAAAATTGATGCTGATCAAATTGTTGTTGGTGACTCATACTCGGAATGTCAAATGCACCAGGACTATCAGATGGATGATATGGCCATGACAAGGGTGGCGGGACCTGATGGACTCCGGGACTAATGGGGATGGATGCGACTGAGGTGCGCCTCTCAGACATTCCTCTTCGGCTACGCCTTGTAGACCGAAAATCTTCATAAGGTGTTGAAAGGGGTTGAATCTCAACACCATGTGGAACCGGCTGTCGCGGATATTCAACAGATGTCCTTCCTCTTGCTCCAAGCGCACCCAAAATGCTTTCCGATGTCATACGAATCTCATCAGCTTCATTGGAACACGAAGCATTGCCGGCATGGTAAATTCTTTCCACCCCATCGGCCTGCATTGCAACAAATTAATGTTAAGAAAAAGCATAGTCAGTTTACTCAAACTTTAATACATAAACATCTCATACCGCTGACCCCATTGAAGCCCCAATCTAGGTGATCCATCGTCGAGTACGCTGCATGTACCACTGCATGTATTGCGATCTCGGATGAAGGGGAGCATTCAACAACTGAGTTTCCACCACCCGATTCCATCTATTTCCCCACTCAAAAATAAAACTTGCAAATTTATGTTCCCAATTAATATCATTGTGCCCTCGCAAGTCTACGGAATGCACACTATCATTATTCTGTGGAGGACATGGAATCAGTTGTTCCATCCCAAATTGTCGTAGGCACCGATCTGGTTGGTGCCACTCAATAATGTGAAAACATACTAATTGCACTACCGATCGCCAACTATTCACACCGTCTCTACAGTACTGGGGCAACAAGTGGATCACATTATTGTACGGCTCCCATTCCAGCTGAAAAAAATGAATAATTGGCAGTCACTTTCATTAGCAATACTAAATTGCAAATCATATTAATTAGCTACTAAATTAAACAAACCTCATCCGGTCGTTGCAAGTCCAAATCCAAACGATAGTCATTGACATTTTTATTGTGGTTATTTCTCATATCAAGGGGAGCGCGCCACCTAACAAAGAAAACAAATTAAAAATTATTTTAGCGAATAAATAATAAATATTTATTTATATTAGACTTAACCTTTATAAACATATGTATATGTTACTACCAATATTTTATAATTACCTAAAGCCATATGCCATCGCCTGATTAATCACAACATTCTCCAAAAATGTAGGCCGCAACTTTGGAAATCTTTCCCATGCCCATATCTGAAGAAGTTGGTGATAACCACCTAGTCCATTAGCACTTGGACGGGTAGCACGGCATAACTCTCTATACAACCATGCCAAACACCCAGATCCCCAACTGTAATTGCCAGCTTCATCTAAATTCTCTAAAAGCGGCAGCCACATTAGGTGTATGTAATTATTCGATTGTCCAGGACATAACAGTCCCCCTACACACCGCAATATCCACGCGCGAGCAAAACACTGCACAATGTACTCATTTGCTTTTACGGGTAGTGCACCGAAATTTCGACTAAGCCATGTCATTTTCACTTGATGGCCTTTTAGGACATCATCTGGTGGCACCTGTCCCAATAGCCGCCCACACACATCTGCCCAATTGTACTGCAAATGTCCAGTTACAGCCATCCCTTCAACGGGTAGACCGGTCAGGATTCCAACATCCTGAAGTGTTATCGTCGCTTCACCCACAGTCAGATGAAAAGTGTGTGTTTCCGGTCTCCACCTCTCTATAAGTGCAGTCATTAATTGGCAATTTACGTTCATTACTCCAATTTGCGCAACCCCGTAAAAACCTGCCTGTTGTAGGTATGGCACTATCCTAGGATCAATGTTTCTATAATGGCTCTCCACACTTGATCGGCGCGCAAACAAAACTTCGTGTTCAACCTGCGAAATTAGATAAATACTTTCAGTCGCGCAGGTGTCTATCATTATGTACTTAGTACAAAAATAGTAATTGTTTAAAATAATTTATCCGTATTTATACATACATTATTACTCCAAATAGCATCTGCACGGTATTTTCCATGTAATTTCAGCAGCTCACCGACAATTGGACCAGGATTTATATATTGTCGACTTTCGAATTGATTCATTTTTTTCGCCCTACGAACAAATTTTATTGCATTTTTTATTAATCTATACACAAATATATCAAAATATTAAATATTAATATATTTCATTCTTTTTTTTTTTGCTGAAATTATATAATTATAAATCCATTCTACAACGTAATATATTATCATCATTCTACTTTACCCTATACAAGCATAAAACACTTCTATTCATTCAAATATCTGATTTCATATTTTCATTAAAAATATCATTATTTTCATCTCTAATATCTCAATAATCACATATTTTAATAATAATACATATAATCAAATAACAATAATTTTATTTCCCACGTATTCACAAATTAACCATATTTGCTTCAAATTAATATAATTAGTGTAAAATACTATATGTCTTTCATGTTCCAAAATTAAATTTATTTTTTACCAATTCAAATAGCTTATTGACATAATATTATAATATTTGCGTTATAACTTTCAAAAATAAAAATAATAAGTACACGTTTCTGCACATATTATTTAGGTTCTATTACTTTTCATTTCTGTTCTATAATTATTATTTTTTTCCTTTTCTCATTGTTCTTTCTATCATATTTGATTTTACCAAAAAAAACTCAAAATAATAACTTGCCTTTAAAATTATTCGTAAGCAGCCCGCTAAAATAAGTACCTACAAAAACAAATATAACACAGTATAATATTTGATTAAAAATTTTTTTTAACTCACATAATATATACTGACGATATAAATAATTGATAATTGCTACACTTACCGAATTTAATAGAAAATTTGAACAAACTTTCTACAAGACTCTCAATGCAAATTTTTTCTACGCAAAATAACAAGCAATTTTAGACAGTTTTTGCTTATGAGCATACCCAGCTCTTATAAAGGGCTCGGACGTCACCCAACCCTTCAATTTGCTTCATTTATCCCTTCAATGGGATGTCAGTCACGCGTGACATTGTTCACGCGTGACTGACTGCATGCATGCAGCAGCGTAGGGAGCAGCTGGGAGCTGCTCCCTACCGGTCAAATGCCGCAGCCTGTGGCTGCGGCATTTGACTCAGTTGCCGCAGCTTTAGGCTGCGGCAACTGACGTCGCCAGATGCCGCAGAGATTCCCTGCGGCATCTGGCGTGGTCTGACAAAAGCCGCAGGTTTGACCTGCGGCTTTTACTTAAATACCCCCCTCCCATCATTATTTTCCGAAACACCCTATTTCGGGAATAAGTTTTTAAATTCACCCTAAAAAAATCTTTGTCCCTTATGAACCAGCCTAACACACATCCAAGAGAGATTATATATGTATATATAAAAGGTAAATTAACTACCAATTTGTTTATAATATAACAAATTTTATTCAAGAATATGATATTTAGTTATGGTTCTGGATTACAATTTAGAAGACAAAAGCGAAAAAGATACAATGTATTACGTCCAATTCCGACTAGCGTCCATCGTAAAATTCCATCATTGGTGATATCATCTTGATATATTTTATTAGTATAGTTGAAACTGTTGGTCTAGTTTGTTTAAAAATTAAGCTTAACCCAAAACAACTGCAAAACAGGAACTCGGAATTAAATCTGGGAATGGTTTTGACTGAGCCACTTGTTTTTGTCAAAATAAAGTGTAATTGCCAACTGTCTTGTTAACCATGGTTGACATTTTTAAAAACCTATAATCATCCATGGGTATAAATACCTTGTCTATACTACAATCATTTCCCACCAAGAGCTGAATTCAAACAAGTTTCAAAATTCATTCCTTTTCTGTTTTAAGTTATTAATTAACATCAAATTCTTTCCTTGTTTTCGGATTACAAAGGAAATATGGCATCCACTGCTGGCAAGGTCATACATTGCAAAGGTATAATATGTCTCAAAGTTTTGTTTTTTCTAGTTTCCACATTCCAATGTGATGTTCTTTCTGATGTCTACCAGTTGAATCTTTGTTGGGCTTTTGGATTTTCACTCTATCCGTCTAGAATCTTTTGATCAATCAAATATTTGATGAAATGTCTTTTTCTGTAGCTGCTGTGGCATGGGAAGCAGGAAAGCCACTGGTGATCGAAGAGGTGGAGGTGGCTCCTCCTCAGGCTAATGAAGTTCGTGTGAAAATCCTCTTCACCTCTTTATGTCACACTGATGTTTATTTCTGGGAAGCCAAGGTACTACCCAATTGCGGTTAGCATATTCTTTGCAGATTTATTGTACGATGAAACATCAAACTGAATCCATGGCTTTAATCTGTTTCAGGGACAAAACCCTTTGTTTCCTAGAATATATGGTCATGAGGCTGGAGGGTAAGTTGCTCTCTCCCATTTTGATCTTAATTCTATTTCTGAGCCAACTTTTTTACATGTTTAGCTGATTTTTCTCTGCTAATTAGGATTGTGGAGAGTGTTGGTGAAGGCGTGACAGATCTGAAGGCAGGAGACCACGTTCTCCCTGTGTTCACAGGGGAATGCAAGGAATGTGCTCACTGCAAATCTGAAGAAAGCAACATGTGTAACCTTCTCAGGATTAACACTGATAGAGGTGTGATGCATAATGATGGAAAATCAAGATTTTCAATTGAGGGAAAGCCTATTTATCACTTTGTTGGGACCTCCACCTTTAGTGAGTATACTGTTGTTCATGTTGGCTGTCTAGCCAAGATCAACCCTCTAGCCCCTCTCGACAAAGTCTGCGTTCTCAGCTGTGGAATCTCCACAGGTACAGAAGCTACGTACTAACATTTGGTAAAAAGCATGTGTAACTGTTTCCATTTGTGCATCATGTGTGAAATAATTTTCTGGGATATCGAATTGATAGGTCTTGGTGCTACCCTCAATGTTGCAAAGCCTCCAAAGGGCTCATCTGTAGCAGTTTTTGGACTGGGAGCTGTAGGCCTTGCTGTGAGCATCTCGAGATTTCAGTAAACAAATCGATTTGCCATTACCTTTTTCCCCAATTTTTACTAAATTGTTCTGATTCAATGTGATTAGGCTGCTGAAGGGGCCAGAATTGCTGGGGCTTCAAGAATAATAGGTGTTGATTTGAACTCGGGTAGATTTGAAGAAGGTGAGGCAATTGCTTTCTTGAAAGAGGACCCTATTCTTCAATTGCAACACAGTTGATTTTTGCATGTCTAAGTTTGGTTTTTTTGTTGTGAACAGCTAAGAAATTTGGGGTGACTGAATTTGTGAACCCGAAGGATCACAACAAACCAGTCCAAGAGGTTTATCCTTTGAACTTGTCTACAAATCATATTATTGTAATCGCATCAAATGTTCTTACAAATGCGTTCATCGATTGTAATTAGGTGATTGCTGAGATGACAGATGGGGGAGTAGACAGAAGCGTGGAATGTACTGGAAACATCAATGCCATGATCTCTGCATTCGAATGCGTTCACGATGTAAATTTTTTCCTTCTCTTCCTGTTGTCTTAATTTAGAAAGAAGAAATCAAATGAATTTCGGTTGAAATGTTTTGAATGAAAATATTGGCATTTGCAGGGTTGGGGAGTTGCAGTACTTGTAGGAGTACCCCATAAAGATGCTGTGTTCAAGACTCACCCCGTGAATTTATTGAATGAAAGGACTCTTAAAGGCACCTTCTTTGGAAACTACAAGCCTCGATCCGATCTTCCTTCGGTTGTAGAGAAATACATGAACAAGGTAGGGTAGTAGAAATGGGATTCTGGCTTTCAAAACAATTGCAGCAATGGATATATAGCGTTTATGTACTGATTGGTTCGTTGTTACATGTATTTGGTAGGAGCTTGAATTGGAAAAGTTCATCACACATTCAGTGCCATTTTCAGAGATCAACAAGGCCTTTGATTACATGCTTAAAGGTGAAGGCCTTCGTTGCATTATCCGCATGGAGGAGTAGTATTTGCTTCAACAATAATATTGTATATAGCTCCCTTTAATTAACTGCATTTTAATTTTTAAGGTTCTTTCTACTTTTTCTTCTTCTTTTTGTGTTTGGTTTGTCTATATAATTTGCGAGCACCAATAAACGTTCATGGTTTTTCAATTTAATTCATGATTTTGCCACTTCATTGTCTTCTCTTCTTCTTCTTCTTCTTCTTCTTCTTCTTCTTCTTCTTCTTCTTCCTTTTTTCGTTTTATAATTTGAAAAAAATAATAATAATGAAGACCAAAATCTGATCTCACAAATATCAAGATCACTATATAAACCAAATGAGAAGCAAAATTAGCTGCAACAAAATCCTAGTAGCTAGTTAGAGGAGATAAAAACAAGTAATCCTCTTATAAGTTTTAAAGCAGAAATTCTAAACATGAAGATGATCATGAAGAACAACAAGCAGCCAATAAGTGAATTAAGAATTTGTAAATTTACCCAATTTAAAATATCTGAATTAAGTAGGTTAACTAGATGTTAAGTAGTTATAAAGTCAATTTCTTTTTAGCACTTACTATTTTTTTTTTTTAATTTACAGAAAGTACTTGCTAATTCGGAATTCATAAGTTGAGGATAAAAATTCGAGTTCTTGTTATATACAAAAGAAAATATTATGGCTTAAACGTAATAAAATACCTAACTTGTTAGATTTTGTCAATTTAGCCTCTAAACTTTTTAAATGTTTAGTTTGACACTTAAAATTGTAATTTTACTAACTAACAAACACCTCTGTATTCTATTATGTTGATCTAAACTAATAAAATTTTGCATGGCTCGCTTTATGTGCATAAAATGGTACATTACATTTGATAAAATATATTGTCCAACAAAAATAAACGTTAAAGAAAAGAGATAATATTGATAAAATTTCAATTGTGCGAATCGATTGTAGTGTCCATGCCAAATTTTGCTAGTGCAAATCGGCATGTTAGGTTATAAAAGATGTATATTAGGGAATAAATTTGCAAATTGAGATTTTAAAAAGTTTTAAGGACTGAATTGGCAAAACTTGATAAATTTAAGTGGTTTTTTTTAATTTAACCAAATATTAACATTTTAGAGATGGTGGTAGCCTCAAGGAACTGAAAATTCACGCCTATATGTTTGTATTTAAACCATTTATCAATTGGCAAACATTAGTTTTCAAGAGTAATGTTCCCTCATTCACTTGTTGGCTACTTCTGTTTCTCCTTGTTAAAACTTTAAAGTAAATTTAGAAGTAACATTGCATCAATTAAAATAAAGCGACTATATTGCACTAATTACAATAATAGGAGAGACTATATTACACGGGACAGATTTATACATTCGTCCATTTATAAAAAAAAAGATCAATATTTTCTTACCTCCGCACACGCATAATAAAAGATCGTTTTTTATAACTTATCGTAAGTGCATGTACATTTAAGAAAAAATTATTTGCCAATGGTTTAACTTACCCAACTATTCTCTACCAAACCGAAATCCCAACCTTCACCTTGCTAGTGAAATTTTTAGGGAACTTTATTTGCTTTATTACTCGTGGCGTAGCATAATGGTCTAACAGCATAGTCTTCAATGCTCCTCACAGTCTTGCATTTCGGAGCTGTTGCTTCAACATGGGGCGAATATACTCGTGGTAGCCATCAGGCACCACCGAGTCATTTAGAGGATCCTTCCATGCTTCTTCATAGAGTTTTGGATACACATTTCCATCATAGCAACCAAGGATTGAGCCAAGGAAGTGATCAGTGTAGTTAAATGCATCAATAAGTGCAATTGCATTGGGGCGGACCTAATCCGAGATTTCAAGCATATTGTCATATGACATGAATGAGAGGCTAAATCAAATGATTTACATGAATAAAACTAACCTGAGTATATAAAGATCTGAGCTGATCCATTGCCAGTGAAGCTTGCTTAGGTGTGATGCACCCAGTAGAAAGAAAATCACCCAAGTGCTTGTGAAGAAGGTGCAAGGCATAAATGTAGCAGAGATTCTGCAACTGTTCCTTCACCCCTTTTCCTGGTATGTTTTGTTGTAGTTTCTCAATGAACCTGCAATTGGAAGAAAGTTATCGAGTGCTAAAACGTAAAAAAGAACCAAGAGGGTCAGGCTCAAAATCCAATTTTGTTTTCCTAATTTATCAAATAAAGGATTGCATTTGCAAGAAATCTGATACTGAGATTTCAATCTCTGACCTCCACGTCAAAATGGTGCCAATAGTGGGGATTCACAAACATATTAGGGTACATATAGATTTCAATTAATTCATAAATAAGGGTCATTCATGCGCCATTCTTTAAGCAAGGGAATTTAGTACCTTGATACAGCACAAAAGCATTAACAATAACAATAAGGTTTACAAGTGGCTTGGTTCTAGATTCATCTATACTCTAGAAAGTAAAAAACCCCAACTATCAACATTTTGTTATTATTCTGTACTTGCTCAGACGGAGGCACTACATTAGTGAGATGCAAACAATTGTAAGATCCAAGATGTAACTATGAACTGGCTGCATGAGGAGTAAGCTTACTTGGAAACAACAATCAATTGGCAATGAGCAATGGCAGATTCAATAAGCTCAGCTGAGAGTTCAGCAAAACCTGGAGCAAAAAGGGGAAAATCAGTGGGAATAAACAATCAAAGATATGTTACTACAGGTTGTTTCAAACCTAAAAAGACCAAAAAAGCCTGTCCTTGATATTTTGTGGAACTAGAGAGCGTATGTGCAAGAGGAAACAGAAACTTTCACAGCCAATTTCTGCCGACTCTTTCAGCTCACAAACCATCAAATTTTTCTGGCAAGGAAACTGTTAAATTAAGTTTCAATAAAGGATGATAGCATCCAATTCTGATCTCTGGCAAATATTGGGGATAATTGTTTGATCCAGGAATCCATATTACTCCAAATTTGACAGAGTAGAAGAAAAGAAAACAGAAATGCACCATGCCTACTTCTAAATCAAGGCAAAGAAGACATACCCTCTTCATGATTTGCAAACTTGCCTAGGCTTTGAGCACGTGCAACACACATCCTAGCAGACCTGGCTTCAAATGCCTCTAATACTGCTTTAGGGTTTAACCAATCCTCAGCTGCAATAGAGGAAAAAAAAAATTACAAACAACACACTCTTAGTAAGAACAATTCTGCTATCTGTTAAAGCCAAATGGTATTTACAATCTAATCACAATAGTGTTCAATCTCTATGGTATCAATATTGAGTATTGAGCCAAACACATCTAAACAGTTAAGTTCATGAAGCTTAATATGAGATCGTATATGCTATCCATCTACCAACTTCCATAAATAATTACTTTGAAATGAAACACCATGAAGCAGCCATAACAGAGGAAAAGTGAGAAAATTCATACCCTTTGTAACACTACAATGACAATGCAAAAGTTCCTCCACTCGTGCCATATAAGCCGTCGTTCCAACAGGCTTCTTTCCAGAACCCAGTTGAGAAACAGTCTTCATTAGAAACCTTGCGACCTGGGGGACAATTGCAACATAGAATATTGCTAAAAATTTAGAAGTGGCTCTCCCAGTGAAATCATTAACCCAACCCCATCAAAATCATGCAATGCAACTTAAGCATGTTCCAAAGCTAATCATGCTAACTACAAAGGGCATGTTTGATAGACCATAATGAAGTGTAATATAATTTAATAGATGAACTTTTAGTTCACTGTCATTCGACTACATTCCACTGAATACACCGCATCTGACAAACCATGCTCTGGATGGACAAGGACAATGAGTTTAATCAGTGGACTGTAATTAATTTGACCATCCAAAGCAGGCAAAAGGTGATGCACAAAGTAGACAATAAAAGGAAGTCAATCAATGAACTTCAATCACAACTTTCATCTAATTCAATGAAAATACCCAAAATCATAACAATAAAACACTCCATGAACGGTTGGAGCTACGATGCTGAATAGCCAGTATAAATTTTGGGCTTGGAGAATTTCTAATTATCAGTTATTTTGTTTTCTTGTTGGTGTTAGAATTCATTTCTAATGCTTATATAAATATTACGATAATTGACTCTCTTGTTTCAGATGAGGTGCGATTGAATGGACAAAAATGTAGATTTTCAGACAAAAGTTTTTTTTTTTTTGTGTTCTTTGTTTCACATTGCTTATTCCCAATTCTGCCTCACACCCACAATGCACTTTAATTGTATTCATATTTCACATACCTGTAAAAGAAGCACAACATTGTCTCCTTCATAGGTACAGGCCGGAACATAAACTGCAAACAACTCAGGAAGCCCACTGGCACAAAGATAACCATGTCCGCCACAAAGCTTCCTACATTCTTCAATGGCATCCTGCAGTGGAAATTAATTCCTGACAATTGAGATTTTCTTTTTCACATTTAGACGGGTGGAGGATAGAAGAAGATAGATCTTTGGCCAAAATAAGAGAAAACAGAAAGCAGTTTATGAATTGCAGGGTGTAAATATCTGTAATAAGGACATACAGCAGTGGCAGTAGTTGTCAAGGACTTCAGACCAGCAGTGCATGCATGAGCCTCAGGCAATGTTGAGAAATCATTGGCTTGCAACCTCTGCGTCACGTCCGTATAAAGCCATTTCAACCATTCACCAACAAATCTGAAAGCATAAGCAGAAGCCAGCAAAGGGAAGAGTCTATTTTGTTGTGTCTTGTAATCAATCACCTGAAAGAGAGTAGACAGTGCGATCAGATACACTTTACGAGGAAAATTAAAATATTAATGAGATATCAATCAATAAATGGCAAGATAATTGGTATTCTGGAACAACACATTTCAAAAGTCATTTATTGGCGTTTAGTCCTTTCAGCATGTTATAGCACATGGGTCTAGATGCAGATGACCAGCAAAACGTTGTAAATAAATAATATCTAAATATTTTTATTTCAGTGAACGAAATCAATGGGTAAACTCAACGAAAAACTCGCAGCCTATTTCCCTAAGTTCAAGAAATATGGTAGAAGAATGCACGTCAATTACCAAAAACATTTACATTAGAAGTAACTTCATTCGAGAGATTTCATTAAAAGCACTTTCCCATCAGGGAACAATTTCACTGCAACAATTACATATAGTTGTTTGGTTTAGAAAGTACCTGGGTTTCAATCCCACCATCCTGTGAACCAAATTGTCTGCGAACAGCACTATACCTTGTAGCAATACAAACTGCCCGTGATAAAGCATTGGAAGCATCAGAAACAATAGTCTGCCGCACAAACACCATAGTACCGTAGATCAACTGCCGTGGAATGTCTGATTGCACACATTTCCCTTCCCTTGTAACTTGCAAAACCCTGAAAAATTTGGAACAAACTTCAGGAAAAAGAAAAGGACAATTATGATGAAAAAGATGAAACAATTAACAATTAGAAATTTTCCACTTATTTTTATTGCAATTTCTCATATTGGAGACCATTCAAGAAAACTAAGTCTAATTATTTAAACAACTTTAAAGAAACTTGAATCATTATTTAAACAACTTTAAAGAAACTTGAATCCTCTTGGGTGAAGAAGAAAAAGGGATAACAAGAACCAACCGCATCAACATTTGATTCCTTGGAATGCGCACATGATCAAATCTTAAAACACCATTGTCCATGGAATTATATGCCCCATTCCCAAATTTCATTCCAATATCACCAACAGTTATGCCTGGAAGAGGCATGTGATCATCTAAACTCCTAAGCTGGACAATAAAACCTGAAATTGAAATATTAGCACATAAATATTCAGCAGAGCAATTCTAATACATATAATTTTAAAAAATAACCACATGTACATACCGTGCACTCCATGATCTTGACCATCAGTTATAAGACGTGCATATACAACACCATGTGTGGAAACTTTACCCAATCCACCAGGCCACCACTACAAAAAGAGCAAACATTTCCAATAAGCAAGATGAGAAATTTAGTTCATCCACTGTTTCATATTTCACAAATACTGCAAAGTTCATTCCCACACATGACATTAACAGCCAACCAATTAAACATTTTGTGCAGTGCATGACATTGAGATTTCTATTACATAAAGTAATGATTCTATCTTCGCAATCGGGTAAGACTCTCATAATTAAACAATTTACTTACTTTGCTTGAAGTCAAAGTAGGACTATGAATGACAAATTCATCTGTCTGAGGATCAAATGTTGCAGTGGTTTCAATCCCTTGAACATTGGAGCCATGTCCAAGTTCAGTTTGTGCATAGCAGCCAATTATTTGCATCTTATATGCCAAAGGAAGCCACTTCTGTTGCTGCTCTTCAGTACCTTGACCTTTAATTGCTGGAACAAACATTCCCTATTGACCATGATAGAGAGAGAGAGAGAGAAAGAGAGGGGGAGGGAGAGAGAGAGCATCAAATGATAGATACATATATCATGTGCATTCTAAAAGGCGGTCAAAATCAACATGCAAATAGACTATCTTCCACTTTTAATATCAATTTTCATAATTAATCTTGTAATGAGTAATAGAGATCAAAGTGCATGTGAAATGCCAAGGTTCCCAATGACCTTCAATAAAAATAAATTTGCAAATGGAAACAAGCATACATGGAATAGAAATTACCCAATGAAGATCTGTAAATGCGGGTTCATCTACATAAAATCTTAACCTACTTGCCTCCTCCTCTGCAGTAATATAACTTGCATGATTGGATGGTAATTGGAAAAACTTCAACATATATATAATGAAACTGAAATAATGACACACCAGTTAGGCGAAGCTCAATGATTCGCTTCCATGCGTGAACTGCTTTCCTGAGAGTGTTTTTAAACAATTCCTTCCTGCTTAGCATAACTCTGTTATCTTTACGAAAAGCCTGGAAAAACATGACAAGGAAAAACAAACGAAATAAGAACAATCATGAAAGGATAAAATTTTTGAGGGTAGACATTTCTATTTTGGTCTTACTAAGTCTATTCCTGAGAGAGAGAATTTTGAAAAGAATAATAACAATCAGTAAACACGTCCTAAACTAATCTCCTCTCAAGACTGAAACTAGCATTCATATGTTGGAAGCCCAAGATTTTCAGCATTGCGCCAAGCAATGAGGAATACAAATAGGATCAGCTATTAATATCTGCAAAATAAATTTTCAAGGAGAAGAGTTTTCCTCTACAAGATAAGAAATCTCCCAAAAGAGAAGCAATCATTAAAAAAAAAATTAAATTTTACAATAAATTGCAATAGTAACCAAAAGTAGGCTATAGAGCTAGTAAAGACCCCTCTTTTGAAAAAAAAAAAAATACACCATTCCGCTATTCAAACATTGCTAGCAAATTGACCAAAAATATGAGGTGAAAACAATTAAAACCTCCCACAAAAAAAAAAAAATGAATTACAAGAACAGGGCCAAATCACCAGACTCACAATGAGCAAAGAAGGGGATCGATCATATAATTTAATCTTCTACAATCAATTTTAAGGACCTAATGAGCTAAAATCAACTAAGTAATTTCCAGGAGAGACACAAAATTGAAATCAGGTAAGCTGAAAATCAATCAAATTCCATGCTTTGAAGTACCTAATCACTAAAAAAAAAAAATAATTACCGGATCGCTGGCGACAAGACGAGCCATGCGATCGGAGACTTCAAAGGCTTGGCGCGAACCAGCCCAGACGATCTTCATATCTTCGACATCAAATTGCGCCTTGTTCCTCTCATGAGCCAAGTGGTCCACACCCTCCATCTTCGGATCAAACTAAAATCAATCACCAGATTTACTAAATCACAGGCTTTTGCTAATATGCAGAGAAAGAGAGAGCGTGTTTGTATGACTGTAATTAAGAACCTTGAAGAATGTAATAAAAAGAAAATTAATCACTCGGGGGATAAAATAAGAGGATGCCGATGAGTTCGGTGGACTGTTTTGTGTTTCCCAGAGACAAATTCAAGAGCTTATGTGGGGCCACCGACACAATGGAGGCGTAGACTCACTTTTTCAATTTTCACATGTTTTAATTTTCTATCATTATTTATTTATCATATAAAAAATACTCTCCCGTTTCTAAATGATAGTCATTTTTGCTATTTTTATAAATATTAAAAAATATTAATTAAACATAAATTTAAAATAAAATTGAGTATTTCAATATACAAAATTAAATTTGATTGGTTAATTTATATTGAAAAAGAAAATAAAATTAGAAAAATAAAATAAAATTGTATTGTAAATCTAAAAGTGACAGATAAATGAAATTTGTATTTTTATCAAAAGTGACAGATATTAAAGAACGGAGAGAGTATATATACAGTGCCTCGCGAAAAACAAGTACAAAGTGGCTTTTCTTTTCTTTTGTTTTGAAGGTTTTTATATTATTATTTTTGAGGTTAGTGTCTTTTATTTTTCTTGTGCGTTCCATTTATAAATATCTTAATCTCAACCACTTTTTCTATTTTGTGTTTATTATTCTTAACATGAATTAGAAATATGAGAGGTTTACCAAATTTAATTACTTTCACTTAAAATCACTTGATTCAAGACTTAGTAATACAATTCAATCCAATTAATAAGTCTTTTTCTTTAAATTCCTTAAGAGTAATACTGAAAAAAATTTTATATGCAGTAAACCCTCCGAAGAGTATATATGAAGACATGAGTAAAGGTATAAAACTTACTTTAGGTATTTTACCAATTCCAAAGCTTTTCTCACTTCATTTCCCTTTATTTCCCTCTATCTAGGTGAAAAGATTAAGTTTAGCCCTTAAGAGGGAATTCAATTCTTTTCTTTTCTTCTCATTTCCATCAAAACAAACAAAGCATAGAAGAGAGAGTTTGCGTCTAAGTTGATAACCTAACAAGTAACCAGATGGATGGAACGTATGTAAAGAGTCAAAATAAAATGTATAAAAATCAACCTATACCAAAATAACCTTGTCTGCAAGATACACAGTAAGAAGTATGCCAATATCTCAATGTAGTAAGAAGCTGCCCGTCAAAGAGTGCAAAATCTACTTTCAGCGAAGTCATGAAAATCCACCAAGAATGATTAGTATTCAGTACCTCAACTTTTACTGGAATGAGGAAATTTAAATCTTCACGAAAAGTTCAAATCTTTATCTGCAGATCGAACCATCGGTGTCCTATGAAGAAGCTCATAGTCTTACACTGTACAAAGTTACCGCTAAGCCTATGACTTGGTACATACATCAGATTTCCTCATCAGCTCCATACTTTCAGCAATAGTTGATCCAGCAGTCCCAACAAAACCCAGCGTGGCACAAGCACAGACACTCTCTTCTACATATAAAAGTATGTCGGGCAATCTCAGCAAAGAACAATCCTTCTTCATCTTGCTCACCCCCTTAAGATTTCTTGGAACAGAACCAAGCCTCAAGCCATGTCCTGCAGCTGCAAGTTTCCTTGCTGTTCGCATCACCAAGTCATCTTCTTCTCTTAGAGAGTACAACTTAAAATGATCAGAGTCTTTTGCCAAGTCCCCCAAGTAACTTCCAGTCCAGTTACCTTGAGGAAGATCAGTCATTAGAAAAATATTAATGGGCTGATCACCTGTCGGCTTTAAAGATTCTAACTTCTGTTTTAAACCCAGAAAGGTAGCTTTCCAGTGGTTCTTAAACTGACCATCTAACAATCTCAGCTGGGCACAAAGAAAAGGAGCCTTTATGGTATCTGAAGCAAATTTTTTACCTGCACTTAAGATTTCAGGCGCGAAGGGAAGGAATTTACTTTTATCAATCAAAGCTTGTATCCTCTTATCACTCTGTGCTTCATGGATATCTATATATAGCTCTGATCCTTTGTATGGGGCAGTAAAAAGACTTCCAAATGCCAGAACAGTGGACGATTCAGCTTCAGAACCTGGTCCAAGGATCTTATAAACATCATGATGTACCCTAACATATGAAATGTTCTTTTTCTTCTTAAGTTGCTCATCAGGTTGGAGCGAATCTAATGCTCCATCCACTTCACCATTCTTGTAAGTCCAAACTGTGGTTCTGCAATCTTTATTCACAGCATATAAACACTTATCTGTGTTAATGTTAAGTCCAGATAAAACAGATCCACAATGCCCAAGGCTGTCAAACAAAGAGTCCTCTGTATTCCTATCATCAATGCAAGTGAAATCCTTATCCGCACTGCACCATACAGATGCAAAAACCCTGAAATCTATAGCTCGAATAGAAGCAGGTACTAGTGAGGAAATATCAATGATGTCAGCCATGGAGACATACCTGCAATGACAAGGCACGAAGAGAAAAATTTGAGAAAAGCATTCATTTGAAATATTGAACGTCATATGCGAGCTACCAAATCCAGAAATTTAACATTTTCTAATCCACAAATGGGACTAAACAACACATAAAGTCCCTCTAATCACAGTGAAATGGCTTCGCATTGAAAGAATTTATCAACCCAGCTTTTAACTAGGATTCCTATTGGGTTCCAAAAAACAAAAACTATCACTCAATTGAATAGAGTAAGCAAATCCAAATTGAGCTGAATATTAACGATCCCATACACCCAGCCAGCATAAAACAAAAATTCTACGTCCTCTTCTTAATTCTTCCGTCTACATTTTTTGCATTGATCTAGAAGAAGAGAAACCCAGAATATGAACTTAAGCACTTGCTCAATTAACTAAAATGCTCAACGAAATACAGAATTCAGAAGCATTAAACGTGAAGGAAACCAAATAAAAAACAGAATCAGAAATGCAACTCCTTTTCCAAAAAGAAAATCAAGAACTGAGCACAGAGAACAACACATACAAGCATCGATATCTAATGAGAGATAAAAGCCCACGAACCTCCTAGACTTAAGAAGATCAATGGCATGATTCCAAACTGAAATTCTAATATCTTTAGGCTCCAAAACCCGAAATTTAGGGCAACTACCAAGAGCAACAGCATGGTGATCAAGAATCGGAGGCACAATTAACGTTCTATTCAAAATCCCCGCAATTAAAATCGCATTCTTGAATTCCGAGAGCTGGTTGCTGAACCCACTGTGCGGTGCATACCAAAGGAATTTCTCTCCTCCAGTTAGGATCTGGAATCTGGTGCATTGTGGGATTTGGGGATTTAGGGTTTTCTGCAGAAAAGAATTGGAGGGTTCAGTGCAGGAGGTGAGGAGGATTAGCAAAATGAAGAGTGTGAAGACACAGGTGAATACGATAAAGCGTGGAGATCTGTAAGAAACTGATGGTTTTCTCTTGGACCAGGATTTGGTTGTGTTTGGGTGGACATTGAGAATGTTATTCATGGCTTTTTCAGAAATTCAGGCAAAAGTATGTTCTGTTCAAGTTTAGAAGTGAAGATTTGTGAGTTGGGCCGTTGGGCTTGGAGCTAAAATGAGGCAAATAAATCATAGTGGATATATTTATTTAAATTATTAAAAGAAATAATAACACAAAGCTATAATGTTAATGTCAAAAAAAAAAAAAAAAAAAAGCAAGTATTCAGCCAGTGCGAGAAAAGTCTAGGATTTAAGCCTCCACTTTCTCTTTCTCCTCCCCTTGCTAAAAAATAAAAAATAAAAATATTATTATTCTTTAAAATAATATAGTAGAAATGCATTGGGCTTAACTCCTTGAAAGTAACAAAATTCGTAGGCTTTTTGCTATGATTTGGGAGAATTGATATTTTTTTTTGGGAAACATCCAATAAAAGATAACATGTATTTTCCTTGTCAAAGCTTATAGCATTAGCTTGATCCCAGCACTGTTACAACCATTACAAACATTTAACTTCCAGAGTCGAGGTTCAGTTTACACTAGAAAATTAAGAATGAAGAAATAGAAGAGGAACAAACTATTTAGATCAACACATATGTTAAAGATTCAAATAATTTCTAATAAGATGCTACAGCCTATAAGATGCTACCATCTGAAACAAGCTAACAGTACGTTAAAAACGAAAAGAAAAAAAATTATTTAGGGATCCCACAAACGAATATATAATCGAACCCAAATCAGACTGCACATTATTATCTTGTATTAACATTAACCTGTCAAGCTCACTAGCATTGAGCCAACCCTGCAATCTCATGTCTGCAAAAGCTTATCTTTAAACTGCATGGATTGGGCTGCCGTTTGAGTTCATGGTAGAAGCATTAGAGCCTGGATTAGCGTGAAAAGCAGATTGCCTGGATGACCCTTCAAGCAATTTCAGGGAAAGTGAAGAAGGACCGGCATCCCCGATAGATTCTCCAAGACTCAGTTTTGACATGCCAACCAGCTCATCAACATTGATTGGGCTTTTTGAATGAACTGCTGTTGGCTTCAGCACCTCATGCGTCTCCTCTTTCTTACTTGGCTCTGCTCTGTATCCTGACCACATTGGAAAGGAGTATGGGAAGAATGGTGGGAAATAAGCTGGGTAGATAACTGGGTAAAAGGATTGTGAACTATCTGGCTTTGAAGGAGCAGTTTCTGTCTCGTTGGAGTTGGTAGAATCCATTGATTCACATTCTTCATCCAAGGGAGGAGGAGTGGGCAGTGGATTAGGTTCGTCACTCAGTGTTTCATCCTGGGGATGGTCGGCAGACAAGAAGTCTTGCGATACCATTGTAGTGTCAACTGGCTGCAAATACAACCATAATGAAATAAACAAAAGATAATTACAAAGGAAGAAAAATTGAAGGGAAAAAAGAATAACATTATCAAAACTAAGTTCTGTAGGTAATTCAAGAGGCATCCAAAAAATCGCAATAAAAAATGCGAGTTGAATATGATAAATGCTTCTGCAGGACGGGAACTTTTATCTCCACAAGAAATAACTGTATGTTTCTCACCACAGAAATAAGAACCAAACATAAGATAGAAATGTACAAGTGTCCATGTCTGTTCCAAGGAAACATGATAGCTGATAAATACTAGATCCAAAAATTTACTTTATCAAAAGCAAACATATAACTATTTCACATATGCTAGTCCAAGGAAACATGGAGTTGTGGCTCATCTTACGACTAGACTTGCACCTTTCACTAAAGCTCTAGGTAAGAGGTGGGATTCTGCTAGGAGAGCCGCAGCTTAGACAGTATAGGGAAATTACAATTATCAAGGAGGCAATATGTAATTGGGTTTCCCCATTTCTAATAGAATAACTCTAAGAGCTTCTATTAGCTGTAATACTCTCTTTTGAAAATAGTGAACAAGTACAAGACTGTCCATGAATGTAGGAATGCTCATTGGACCATGTCAAATTTTAAGTTGTTCTTTTCTTTTCTACTCTAAGCCACGTGCAAGTGCAAGTGCAAGTGCAATTGGCATTATTCTGAAAACAACAAAAAGGAACATTAAACATATCTTCCAAATTGAGTGCCGTGTGACTGCCATAGTACTTGCACAATTAGTTCATTTGCGCATAGAGGGAAGGTAGAGAGATGGGAAGGCATGGTACTTACCTCATCAGCAACTATATCAAACAGGCTGGACCGTCTTTTCCTTCTAGAGACATTGCTTTGCCTTATGAAATATTTTTGTGCATGACTGGCCACCTGAGTAGGTGTCCTTGATATAACATAATTTCGTGCAATTCCACGCCAATCACCTTTACCAAGCTTCTGCAGACCAAGTAAAAACATCCTATGTTCCTCTTCAGTCCATGGAACACCTGCAATATAATTGAAATCATTTAGCAGTAACAACATGAACCATTAAAAAGCTTCCAAGATAAACTCTGAGCTTAATGGGTGCTAGAGAACATGGCTCCAACATGATAGACTTGTTTGCAAAAGTTTCGTATTTAAAATTATTGTGTATTCTGTTTTGCCAGTGCATAATCAGGTCCGGACAAGCATATTCACAATCCACCTTTACCATAAATCCAAATATCATGGTGAAGGCTTGTTTCTAAACAATTCAAATTCCAGGTACTTCATTGTGCAAAATACATTAATTTTCTTGAGAAACATGCATCCTTTCATGAAGCAAAACAACCAGTTGATAGTTATCATAAAATAGTGACCTATCGCACATGAGCCTTATCTAGACATTACTTGCTCAATAACCCAAATTTACCATTTTTTTGGTAACTAATCAACTTCAGAGAATGATACTCCGAGTATTAAAATCTATTTCTTGCCTCAAAGTATGCTTTCTTTTAACCATAGTAGGATTCAATTGGTGAAGATTTCAATATACTCCATTTCTCTAACTTCTTCTAAAGATAAGTGGAATATGAATTACTCATACGAACAACAATTCACCAAATCCACTCAAAGTACCAATATCACTTTTGACATCTTGAAGGTATACATGTGTATACACAAACACCTAATCGGCTAATCATACTGATCGACCCTATAAGAACCATTTCACAAAATTTATTTCTGATAAGGATTACTTACTTGCACATAATACAAATTACTTATCACCTAATTTGTTAACATTTCAACTTCATTTTCAGCCTAGAAAAAAAAATTCCTTGGTTACTTTAACCAGTTGATCCATCTAAGTCAAAAGTGACAAAAGATCAGCATTTTTTCTCACATAATTACTGCATATAACAGATCAAAAAGCTTAAGAGATTCTTTACCAGATCCTTTTTTTTTCTTTTTTTACAAACACATCCTTGCACATTCTTATCCGTAAGAGAGATATTTTTTTTTTAACTTTAATTAGACCCATTTCATCTACAATCTCAATCACTTGTACTCTAAGTCAATATTAAATATTAATAGAAATCCAAAGTTAAGCATTCAATTTATAAAATTAACTCAAAGAGAACCATAAAAAAAAATCCAACCTTTCTTTCGCTCGCGACTGGAAGAAGATCCAGGAACGAAATCCTCAGAAGCGTAGCCATCAGCTGCGTTACCGTGATCAGGAGTCTCTCCAGGGGATCCCGGGTTGTTGGAACCGGAAGCGTGGGCCGCACCGGGAGTAGAAGAACCAGTATAATGGGTCAAATTGCCCATACTAGCGCTTTTCCGGATCGAACCGTCGGTCAATCGGACCCCGAAGAGCTTAACCCCGCGGTTTGGGCAAGTCCGCGAGTTGTGGCCGTTGTGGCTGCAATGTGAGCAGCGCCTAGTCATGGCTGATTCGGGTTCGGATCGAACAGATGGGGAATTAGATATGATCCGGATCTAATAGGATCCGACTTACATGGCCGGGAAACTAGCGATGTTTTTGTTTTTTTTTTCTCCTAGCCTCCGGCTTTAGCAGGTGGGAGAGAGGAGAAAGAGAGACAGAATGAGAAAAACAATATCCTTATATCCAAATGGAACAAGTCTACGTAATTTAGGTTATCATTATGGATAAATAGAGCAATTATTCTATGCTTCGGCGCTGAATGGTCTAATGTTTTTTGGCCGCTCATCTAGTCAAAGAGATGGAGACCGTCGTTGACCAAGATTCTATGTGTCTTCCCAATTTAATTAATATTACTCTCTCTTATTTATTACTCAATCCGTTACTTAATATGTGTTACTTTTATTATTTTTACTAAAATTAAAAAATATTAATTAGATTTAAATTTTAAAAAAAATTGAGTGATTCAATACATATTAAGTGATTTAATATACAAATTTAAATCTAATTGGTAAACTTTTATTGAAAAAAAAAATTAAATTAGAAAAAATAATTTAAATTGCATTGAAAATATAAAAGTGACAAATAAATGAAATTTAGATTTTACTCAAAAGTGACACATAAAAATAAACGGACACCCATAACAAAACTTACGGCCGAAAAACACGTTCGACTCGCTCCAAATATTGAAGGTTCAACTCGTCCGCATCAGTAATGATGTGCTAATAGTACACTGATGTTTGGTTGCTATATACTTATGTACATGCATGTGATCGGAGATGTAAAGATATGTTTATCTGTGTATATGCACATATTGGAGATGTATAAGTACGTTATTGCATGAATGTTGTGATGTTTATATTTATGGTTTGCCATTGATAATTGTGACTTCGATAGAAGTCTATTGTATTTGTTTCTCTTCACTGAACCTTTGCTCAGCACGGGTGTTTTTCCGTGTAGGTTACAGTTTCGGTTTGGAGTCGGACATTTGCAGGTCGGCCACTAGGAGTCGGAGCTCCATGAGAGTTATTTTGGTTTTTGATATGTATTACCTTTTGTAATGTATAGATTTGGTATTCATATTATATTTATGGTTTGCCATTGATAATTGTGACTTCGATAGAAGTCTATTGTATTTGTTTCTCTTCACTGAGCCTTTGCTCAGCACGGGTGTTTTCCCGTGTAGGTTACAGTTTCGGTTTGGAGTCGGACATCTGCAGGTCGGCCACTAGGAGTCGGAGCTCCATGAGAGTTATTTTGGTTTTTGATATGTATTACCTTTTGTAATGTATAGATTTGGTATTCATATTATATACCCTTGGATATGTATATAGTATATTCTGTATATGCTTTAGGGTTGCTTTTGTAAATTTTTAATATTGATTATTTATGACATGTAATCTAAATGCAATTGTTTATAGTGCATATGTGTTTATATTATATTATCAATAAGAATATTTTCTTAAATTTCATTATGAATTTGTATTATATTTATTTATAAATAGATAATTTGATTAAAACTAAGACATCATGCCAAGCTAATATAATTTTACAATTTCTGATGTTAAAAATAGCAACAGAATTGTTATGTCGTTGCTATTTATAAGTAGCAATGGAAAATGAATTCGGTTGCTAAAAATAGCAACCGAAATTTTTATGCCATTGGTAAATATGTCAACGAAAATTATATTTTGTTGCTAATTTAGCAACGGAAAAATCAATTTCGTTGATAATGTTAACCAATTCACCGAATGTATATTGATTAGATTTAGCAACGAAATTTAAATTTCATTGCTAAATTTTGCAATGGAATACGATTTCAGTTGCTAAAAAATACCAACCGTCAAAATTGCAAACGAATTTTTCGTTGTTATTTTCTGTTGCTAATTTTGATTAATAACAAAAATTTAACAAATTCGATTGCTAATTTTCGTTGTTATTTGATAATTTTATTGTAATGAGTTAGAGTGATAAGGGGTTCGAATTTCTTCAAACAAAATTTCATATATAATTATTTGGCTAAGTTAATAAAAGTGTCATCTTTAATTATAAATTGGACAATGTCAAAATTTTAAATTAGCCCATATAGTATTTTTTTTTTAAAAAAAAAGAATAAAAAAAATAAAAATTGAGAAGTGTTAAATATATTGCCATTTGTTGCATTCCTTGACCATTTGGCACAATATGATTACATGTCCTTAAATTTAATTTGACATGAGTTAAATTCCACTTATGAGGAAACTCATATATTTTAATTTACTTGTAAGTCTATCCTTAAAAAAATAATAAAAAAAAATGCAGGCTTAACGCACAAAGAGTGAAAGTAAATAAACGGTGACAATAGAAGGTGTTTAAAATTTTTTAAATTTTTAATGGGACGCTATTAAATATTTAACATGACCTTTAAAATTGAATTAGGATTTTCTTGAATAATTATATATATCGGTGATCCATATCAATCAATTGTTTATTTGTAACTTTCTTATAACTTTTAGAAATATCGAATTCTTCAAAATATATATTTGGGTTTGTAGAAAATAAAAATTAAAAATTATTTAATTCATTTAAATATATGAAAAAGGAAAGATTAGGAAGTGTGTGTATATATATATATATATATATATATATATATATATATGGCACAGAGGAAATGAGTAGGTGATGAAGAATATTAAAAAGGAAGATACATGGTTATTTAGAATGGAAGAGTCATTGTTTTTGGAGGAGAAAAGAAAATGGGTGACTTTGTTATTAATTATAGTAATATATTTTTAAAATACGATAACACGTGGACGGTGAGGGTGCTTTATATGAAGCGTGTGGAAATCTTGGTCTAGATTTAGATAGGTGAGAATGAGATATTGTCCTCAAGACTGTTTACGTGGATATTGGTATTAATTAAAGTAGGCTGCTGTGGCATATTCTACCGTATATATATATATACCATTTGTTTTTAAAATATATATATAATTTACATATATAAAGTTTAGGAGAGAGTAAGGGATGTATTTTTTTAATTATAAATTAATCAAATCTAAAAAAATTAAAAGTGAAATTTAGTAAAAATTACAAATCGATAACCATTTTTTTTATTTTATCAATTGAAAATCAAACCTATTAATAATTTAAAAAATTTTATTTAGTAAAATGATATTGCGATGTTTTAAAAAAATTATTTTTTTAATTATTAATCGAATTAAAAATTACAATTTAATAAAAATCATAATCCAACAAAATTAATTCGATTGAATTTAGTTCGATTTTTGTTATAACCCAAGTTACCCTACAGTGCTCACCCCAAATAAAAGCTTAACCATCATCTTCACCACATTATAGTCCATATCGTTTCTTCTGAACCCACTTTGATTTCTTTCAAAAATAGAGTATGCATTATTAAAGGAAATTTCAAACAATATATTCAATCTAATTAAATTTTAATTAAATCAATTAGACTAAATTTCAATTGAAATTCAAATTTCTAATAGCAAATTAAAATGTATTTTAATTGAAATTCAATGCACATTGCACAATATATTCAATTTCATATTATTAGATTTTTTTTATAGAGAAAAAATGGAGAGTAAAAATTCAAATCCAAAACGTTTTAGTATATTGGGACCAGCTCTGATGCTGAAATATCTTTTTGGGACCATATTATTAGATATTATTATTGAAAATTTAATGATATTCAGCAATGTAATTACTCTTCCCATTTCTTAATAATTGTCACTTTTTAAAAAATTTCATATTTCATTTTACATATAATTTTTAAACTTTTAATACAACATTAATTTTATTTTTTCAATTTTCAATACGATATTAATTTCATATTACATTTCCAATATTATTCAACTAATTATATTTAAATTACAATTTTTGAAATAATAAAAATAAAAGTAATTTAGTTATTATCTACTATATTTAATTCTAAATTTAGACCTAATTAATATTTTTTAATTCTAGTGAAAATAGCTAAAACGACAGATATTGAGAAACGGAAAGAGTAATATTTAAATCGTTTATTCTGTTTCTAATTTAATTTCAATATAAATATTTAATAGATTATTTATTATATTCCGCGTGTAATTAATGCAAAAGGTCGACTAGTTAGAACTTAGAACTTAATCCCACGCCTATCCAGTATTTATTTCATTAATGAGAGTTCTTCTAAAAAATAAAATAAAAAATTCAGTTCTCTCTGTTTCTTTTTAAACCTCGTTTTTGAGTTTTTACTCTTGGCACACAAATTAAAAAAAGATTGAAATATGACTAATTAATTATATTATTTTTTATTAATTAATATAAAAAATAAAAATAAAAATACAAATGTATTTAAAATATCAAAATAAAGGTAAAATAAAAAAAATGCATTAAATTTTTTAATAAATTTAAAAAAATAACACTTAAAATGAAATAAAAAAAAATAATAAAAAACGACATCTGAAATAGAGGAAGATAGAAAAAAGAAAGAGGGGTCTTGACTAAATTACTAGTAGTAACACTTAAGCAAATCAATATGTCATTAAATAGAAAAAAAAAAAAAAAACAGAATCAATATTTAAGTTTAGTTATCAACTCAAGACAAATCCAAATCGTGGGAGATAAATTTGGGAAGAGCTCAAAGTCCAAATTAGTGTAAAATTACAAAAGTTTAAGACCAAATTACAGCGTAATTAAGCTTCAGTTACCCATCAATATATCTATTTAGGATAACTTATACAGTTAAAACGTTGACTTTATAGCAGGTAATACTGACTTGATTTGTAGCATTAAAATTACTTACTTTTAATTATTATAATTATAATTAAAAAGTCCAATTAACCGATTTCTATTAGTTTTTTTTTTCAATTAATTACTAACTTTTAATTTATGTAATAATTAGATTTCAATCATCATTTAAGTTATCTCGTATCAATTCAAATGGTAAAAAAAATAATGATCGAAGGATTTGACATTCTTGTCATTACGGAAGATAGAAAAAGTAAAATATTACGGATTGAATAAAGTGATTTTAGTGTTATGAGCTATAAAGCTAAAAGATTTATTGTTCAAATTATATACATACACACATCAAATAATTTTTTAAAATGATGTTTAGACTATCTTGAGACTAGATGCTTATCTTGAATTGCCTTTAGATGTTATATTATTTTTGTGCATATTGTATGATAAATATTTAAAATTATAAATAAATAATACAAGCATTTCATATTTATTAGCTTTTACAAATCATAATAATTGTTTTCTAAAACTTTTTTCAATAATAAATTATAAATACCATAGTTACGTGTTTCATAATATAATGTGTAAAGTACGTGCACTTCAAACCAGCAATTAATTAAATAAAACAACTACTGAAATAAAACTATAATGCACATGGCTTGGACAAGGTGCACAGTAACTAGCCAATAAAAAATTAATATGTATACATATTGCATACATGTCAGTTTTTTATTGGCAGACGTGTAATTTAAGACAAAAGTGAGGTAACAAATTGAGGTAAGATGGAAAAGAAAGGGTTTATTTGTCAATTTGATTGAGCTTGCCAAGGCCATTGCAACGAGGACAAACGATCTGAGCCTGATCTTTTCTAGCAGCATTAGCTCTCAAGGTTGCTCCTGACTTTCTAATGAATCCAGCTCCATCGCATTCTGGACAACTGCGAATCATCATAGAATTAAATTTGTAAAATTAACCATGAAATAAACTACCAAGACAGACAGAAAAAAAGAGAGAGAGTGAAATTACGTGTCTTTCCGAGAGAAAACAATGGGAAAAGCAGTTCCGATAAGAGCCACAGCAGCAGCACCTGCAATGAGATAGTTTGTGCTATCAGCCGATAAGTCTCCGACAGCTCCCACCACTCTCAGCGATCTCCTTTTCTTCTGTAAGCCCCATTCTGCAATTGAATTTTTCTTTCCTAAATTGCCAGCACAACAATTTTGCAGTGGAACTAATGTTGCCATCATTTTTCAATATTCACACACAAAATCAAAGATTTCAGACCATTTCTTGTATTCCTATCTATATATTCATATGTTAAACGGATAAGGCGACGTCGGACCTCAAGAATCATTGGGTTTAATGGATAAGGTTGGGACCCCATTAGCCAACAACACATTACTTGTGATCAAAACCCTGCTCAGGGTTACACTAGTAATTTCATAATTTAGTAAACCTGTACAATGCATACAATAACATAGATAAAAGGCCACCTAGACAAGAAGTCTACACGTGTACGGCCTTTATTGATCGCTAACTAATTGCATTTTTGTTTGCTTGGCCTTCTAAATGTTTACGTGTCCGATTTAGCTTATTCTAAACTCGAATAAAGTACACGAATAATTATAAAATATACTGTGAATTTTGAAAATATATGTACATGATAACTTTTATTCATTTGATTTAAGAAATAGAATGAAATTCAATTTTAAAATTATGCAAAAAAATTTATTTATTGACAATAACATGTTAATTATATCTCAAAATTTTGCCAAGACCAACAAACTAAAAATTGTAATGTATGCAAAATTAATTATCTTTTTCATATATAACAATTTCTGTAAATTTGATACAAATAAGAAAAATATTGTGTATTAAATTAAAAATTTAAAAGGTGGCTACAAGAAGGATTAATTATAAGTGAAGTCAAACAAAAAATTTATGCAAATAGATGGAATTAAATCCATTTTCAAGTCTGCACCGCTTGAAGCTTTATGGAGCTTAAACGAACTTGTCCTTATTTATAGACTTACAACACAAAAACCATCTTCAACGGCCATGAGAGGCAAATGGTTCTGACAATGATATTGGAGCAACAGAAATTATTTCAATTGGGACATCATCAATTTGTAGCCTTTCTCCATTCGAGCCATCCTCGAAATCCCTGGATTTGATGATAGTTTTCAAGTCATCAGGCAACTTATCAGCTCCATCCAGAAGTTGCACAACACTATCCATGCTTGGTCTACCTGCAGCCACAGCATGTGAGCACAACAGCCCAAGTTTCAACACCATTTCAGCTTCATTTTTAACATATTCATTTCCTAGTCTTGAATCCACAGTCTCAAGAATATCTCCTCTGTCCCAACGCTCCATCACCCAATCCATCAGAATCGTTTCCTCCGGTGAGGCTCGACGATCTATTGGCCTTCTTCCACAAACAACCTCCAGCATAAACACACCAAATGCATATATATCAGTAGCAGTGCTTGCTTTTCCGCTCCGGGCAAGCTCAGGTGCTATATATCCAAGTGTACCTGCTACATGAGTAGTTTGTGGATCTAAGCCGTGCTCACATAGCTTGGCAAGCCCAAAATCTCCCAATCTTGCATTCATTTCATCGTCTAAGAGAACATTAGCCGGCTTGATATCTCTGTGAATGATAACTTGAACCCATTGTTGATGCAGATAGAAGAGTGCAGATGCAACATCTTTGATGACCTTCAATCTCTGACTCCAGTTTAATGTGGTATCAGATTGAGTATAAAGGAACTTGTCAAGACTTCCATTGGGCATATAGTCATAAACCAGAAAGAGCTCGCTCTTGCGCCTGCAATACCCCAGTAAACGAGCCAAATTAGGATGTCTGAGACGCCCAATGGTTGCGATTTCAGCTATGAATTCTCTCATTCCTTGTCTAGACTCATGGGAAATCCTCTTGACTGCAATTTGTGCATTTGACAATGGCAAAAAACCATGATATACCCTGCCAAAACCACCTTTCCCAAGAAGATTTCTACTTCTGAAGCCTTTTGTGGCGACGAACAAGTCTTTATAAGTGAATCTATAAGGCCCATAAAGCACCTCCCAATCCTCGAGAACTTGAATCAATTTGTTCCTCCTGGAAATCAAAATAACTCCAAAGATTAAGATTAGAAGGAAAGTAGCTCCTGTTATGGTCAATATGATTGTCAACAACTTCTTTATTTCTCTTCCGTTTCCATGATTTCCAATACCAGGGACTTTGGGAAGGCGAGACAAGTCAAGATCTGGAGCAGGGCCATTCATATTGAAAGTCCAACCCAGTATGTAATGAGATGATAAAACTGACCCACTAGCTGATGAGAAGCCAACATACATAAATTCAAGGATATAAGGAGAAAGATCTTTTGCCAAAGACAAAAGAGGTTTTCTGGGTTTAGCAATGGTGATTGGATGAATTGTGACATTAAGTATGTTATGCAGTCCATCATATTCCACCCAAACCTGTATTTCTTCTGCACATATAAGACACAGTTCTGTGAAGCTTCCATGCTCATCAGTGAAGTAGCCTGCAGCCACAGATTTAACAGAAATGAGACCATTAATATCAACCCCAACATGGTTGTCATTTATATCTCCAAATTCACTGCTTAGGATTGTGTCAAACTCCACTGCGACGATATGATTTGAAGGATTCCCATTGTTACTTTCGTTGAAAAGGCCAAGATATTGGCTGGGACGCGCTCCAGGAATGTCTTTGGATGGCGAAATAGCAAAAGCAAGTCCATGGCCGCTTAATGTGGGGTACTCAGGTACAATTGCAAAGATAAAGGTTGTGGAGAAGGAGAAGACACTGCCATTGGTGGAATTCTTGAACTGAAGGGGATTCGTGTAAAAAACATGCCCTAATCGCTGCACGGAATCATTTGTCAACTTTATGAGGCCATTGGAATCGAGTTCTGTAACTCCATCCACATGTAATTGGCCGTTAAAACTGAATTCACCCACACCATTTCCATCTGAAGATGCAATCTTTGTTAACAAAAACACCATGAAAATGGCGAAACACATGGCTTCCTTTTACGCTAATTTAATTTAATTTCAACGTCAAATGCTTGCAGTAATTGAAAAGAAATATACTAAAAAAACCTGTGTTTAATTTAATTATGTTTTTAGCATGGGTTGACTGTGCACTGCTGATCCCAGTTCCAGTTTCCAACTTAATGATAATATTGATGAGTCATCTATCACAAAAACAACTTAACTGATCTAATCATAGTAATGGAAAAGTCCCTGAAATTTTCAAGAAACCAAAAAACAAAAACATAAGACCTTAAAACAGTCAACGGGGCCACTTCCATAGACTAACAGTATTAGAAATCAAATCCACATAGTTTCTTTAGAACTTGTTGTGAAGCTTCGTATTTTTGAAGACTTTGACAGTCATAGACAATTCCACCAAAGAATAAGTTATGGAGATTTAAATAAAATATCTTGCATTCACACGTAGTGAATTTCTGAATCCTTTTTTTTTTTAAAAAAAAAAATAACGGCAAAAGTAGGATTTTATATCGAGGCAAGCAAAATCTTAATATATTTTAAATAATGTGAACATTTTTTTATTTTATTTTTTAATTGAATTCTTTAAAAAAAAAGAAAAAAAATTAAAGGATACAGTTGCCTCATTTTGTGAGTGGCTTTCATCATAATTATTGCCTACATAATATTTTTCTCACGCAAATGCCAAATTAAAACTAGGGTGGGCAGCCCATTAATGTCAATTTTTCAAAATCAAAATCTAAGTTAAGTTTATTAACAACCGGTTAACCACTAAATATAGTCATTTAACTATTAATTATTAATTAACGGTTAAGAAAATGAAACATATACAATTTTGATTGTCCTAAATTTCATCGAAATCAAATTAAAATATAAATTTTTTAATTTTTAAATATAAAATACAAATTATTCAAATTAATAATTTTAAAGTTTGGTTAATCAATACCTTAGATGATGGAGTTATACCAATTTATAGGGTCTTGAATTATGTTTGCAATAGAGTTTTTATGTCCTTGTCCCTCAAGAATCTCTTTTTTTTTTTTCCTAAGAATTCAATTAAAAAATTGATGAAAAAAAAATGTTCAACTGATTTAAATTATAAATTATATAAAAAAATTTTACGTGTTCTGTTTCTTCGACAGTCACAACTTTGCCAAAGCCTCTCGCAAGCTGCCTTGAGCCAATCCCAATTTCCACATAGTTTCTACAGAACTTGGTGTGAAGCTTCTTATTTTTATAGACTTGACTAGGGTTGTGCAAAACCCGACCCGACGGACCCGAAGAATCCGACCCGAAAAGGCCACTCGGATAGGGTTAATCGGTATATACGGGTCGGGTCGGTTCCTTAAAATGGGATATTTCGAGTTCGGGTCGGGTTAAAAACATCAAAACCCGAATCCGACCGAAATGTTATATATACCCCTCTTTTTTTTTTTTCCACGGTCCCACTTCTCTCTGACTCTCTCTCACTTCTCTCTCCCTCTCCCTTGGTCGATCTGCCCACTTCCCCCTCCACTCTCCTCCTCTTCTTCTTCTTCTTCTTCTTCTTCTTCTTCTTCCCTTCCCCTCTCTTTCCTCTTCTTTTTCTGCTTCTTCTTCGATCTGCCTTTCCGTTCTCTCTTCTTCTTTTTAGATCTGCTTCTCCTCTCTCCCTTTTTCTTCTTCTCTGATCTGCCCCTCATCTCTCTCTCATCTCCTCCTCTTTTTCTTCTGCTCTCCTCCTCTTTTTCTTCTTCTTCGAGATCTACCAGTTTGCTTTTTTTTCTTTTTTTGTTGAACTGAAAATATGGATTTTTAGTCTAAAATAAAATTAGATTTGGTTTATTTTTGCTGAGATATGTTTTTTTGGCATGATATTTGGTTTCTTTTTAATTTTTTTTTGGTTAGATTTGCTGCTGGTTGCTGGTTGTTGGCAGTAAGGAAGAAGATTTGTTGGGTTTTCTGGAATTTTTTGGGTTTATGGGATTTGCTGGGTTTCAATTTCAGATTTTTTGGATTTATGGGTTTCAATTTCGGGTGGCTCGGTTCGGGGCCCGAAAATTTTCGGATAGATTGGTTCGGGGCCCTTCTATATATTAGAGTAGGTTCGGGTGATAAATTATGTAAAATTTTGGGTTTCGAGTTATTCGGGTTCGGTTCGAATTGACTCGAACCCGACCGATGCACACCCATAGACTTGACACTTATAGACAATTCCACCGAAGAATATTATTTTTGTAGATTTGACACTTATAGACAATTGCACCAAAGAACAAGTTATGGAACTTTAAATAAAATTTCTTGCATTTGTCTTTTTAATTACTTTCTTTTAAATAACGTCAAAAGAAAAATTTTATATAAAAGAAAGGAAAATCTTAATTTATTTTCAATAAATTGGCAAAAATTTTAATATATTTTATATCAGGTGAACATTTTTTAATTTGATTTTTTAATTAGATTTTTTTTTAAAAAAAAAATTAACGGACGCAATTGGCTCGTTTTGTGAGTGGCTTTCATCGTAGTGGTTGCCTAAATATTATTTTTCTCACGCAAATGCCAAATTAAAACAAGGGGTGGGCATGAAGTCCGGCCCACTAATGTTGTTTCTCAAAATTAAAATCAAAATTCAATTTATTAACAATCGGTTAACCGTTAAATGCAGTCATTTATCTATTACTCTCCCCGTTCTTTAATATCTATCACTTTTAAGAAAAATTCAAATTTCATTTATCTGTTATTTTTAAATTTTTAATAAAATTTAATTTTTTTTAATTTAATTTTTTTTTCCAATAAAAATTGACCAATTAAATTTAAATTTATATATTAAAATACTTAATTTTATTTTAAATTTAAATTTAATTAATACTCTTTAATTCTAATAAAAATAACAAAAGTGACAGTTAATAAAAAACGGAGGGAGTAACTATTAATTAATTATTAAATTAAATTAGACATATACAATTCTAATTGTCCTAATATTTATCCATTCATCAAATTAAAATATACTAATAAAATTTAAATATAAAATACCTGTCATTTAAATTTAATATCAATACACTAAAATAAAATTATATAAAAATTAATTTATCAGTTATCAACCTTCTAAATTAAAAACGGAATTTATTATCAGATTGTGGGTTTTTGTAACCCATTCATGATGGATATATTAATCTACACTGATTTATTTAAAATTCTGTTTAGGTGTTAGTTATTCTTCTAATATGAGATAAGATAATATCTCAAGAAATACTTTATTCTTTAAAAGAAAGTGATATTCCCTTCGTCATAAGACTTCAACTTTTTTTTTTCCAAAGAATTCAATTAAAAAATTGATAAAAAAAAATGTTCACCCTATTTAAATTATAAATTATATAAAAGCATATAAAATTTAATTAGTTGAGTGTATTCGAGTTTTAATATAAAAAATTATCTTTTAGCATGCAGAAAACGTATCTACATAATATGTTTGTTAACCTTTCTTTCGTATTTTAATTTTTATTGTTATGGTTTGAACTTTAAAAAAAAAATATGCATTCCGTTTCTTTAAATATAATACTTTCAACAGCCACAACATTGCCAAAGCCTCTCACAAGCAGCCTTGGGCCAATCCCAATTTCCAAATAACCTTGTGGATCTTTTTACCTTTGTCTGTTTTTCTATCTAAAGACAATTAAAGTTATTTAATTATTATTTTTGAGCTATTGCAATTGACATTGTGTTGTGGTAGAGATGTAATAATATCCATAAGCATCCTCTTATCCTGCTAAACATTCACTCGCTGGCTAGTTGCCAGATCCTAGCTTTAGAGGAAGAGAGGAGTGTCTCCTCAATCCTCATCCATTTTTTAAATTAACAAAGAGAAATTCTGTACAAGGAAGCAATGTGTTTCGCCATTTTCATGGTGTTTTTGTTAACAAAGATTGCATCTTCAGACGGAAATGGTGTGGGACAATTCAGTTTTAACGGCCAGTTACATGAGGATGGAGTTACAGAACTCGACTCAAATGGCCTCATAAAGTTGACAAATGATTCCGAGATTGAATTAGGGCATGTCTTCTACAAGAATCCCATTCACTTCAAGAACTCCACCAATGGCAGTGTCCTCTCCTTCTCCACAACCTTTATCTTTGCAATTGTACCCGAGAACACTAAACTAGTCCCCCATGGATTTGCGTTTGCTATTTCGCCATCTAAAGCTATTCCTTGGGCACAACCCACCCAATATTTTGGCCTTTTCAACGAAACCAACCACGGAAGCATCTCTAATCATATCGTTGCAGTAGAGTTTGACACAATCCTAAACAGTGAATTTGGAGATATAAATGACAACCATGTTGGGGTTGATATTAATGGTCTCATTTCTGTTAAATCTGAGACTGCAGGCTACTACACTGATGAGCATGGAAGCTTCACAGAACTGTTCCTTAAATGTGCACAACAAATACAGGTTTGGGTGGAATATGATGGACTCCATAACATACTTAATGTCACAATTCATCCAATCACCATTTCTAAACCTAGCAAGCCCCTTTTGTCTTTGGCAAAAGATCTTTCTCCTTATATCCTTGAATTTATGTACGTGGGCTTCTCATCCCCCTCTACGTTTAGGGAAACATCACATTACATACTGGGTTGGAGTTTCAATATGAATGGCCCTGCTCAAGATCTTGACTTGTCTCGCCTTCCCAAAGTCCCTGGTATTGGAAATCAGGGAAACGGAAGAGAAATCAAGAAGTTGCTGTCAGTCATATTGACCATAACAGGAGCTACTTTCCTTCTAATCTTAATCTTTGGAGTTATTTTGATTTCCAGGAGGAACAAATTGATTCAAGTTCTCGAAGATTGGGAGGTGCTTTATGGGCCTCATAGATTCACTTATAAAGACTTGTTTGTCGCCACAAAAGGCTTCAGAAGCAGAAATCTTCTTGGGAAAGGTGGTTTTGGCAGGGTATATCATGGTATTTTGCCATTGTCAAATGCACAAATTGCAGTCAAGAGGATTTCCCATGAGTCTAGGCAAGGAATGAGAGAATTCATAGCTGAAATCGCAACCATTGGGCGTCTCAGACATCCTAATTTGGTTCGTTTACTGGGGTATTGCTGGCGCAAGAGCGAGCTCTTTCTGGTTTATGACTATATGCCCAATGGAAGCCTTGACAAGTTCCTTTATACTCAATCTGATACCACCTTAAACTGGAGTCAGAGATTGAAGGTCATCAAAGATGTCGCATCTGCACTGTTCTATCTGCATCAACAATGGGTTCAAGTTATCATTCACAGAGACATCAAGCCGGCTAATGTTCTCTTAGACGATGAAATGAATGCAAGATTGGGAGATTTTGGGCTTGCCAAGCTATGTGAGCACGGCCTAGATCCACAAACTACTCATGTAGCAGGTACACTTGGATATATAGCACCTGAGCTTGCCCGAAGCGGAAAAGCAAGCACTGCTACTGATATATATGCATTTGGTGTGTTTATGCTGGAGGTTGTTTGTGGAAGAAGGCCAATAGATCGTCGAGCCTCACCAGAGGAAACAATTCTGATGGATTGGGTGATGGAGCGTTGGGACAGAGGAGATATTCTTGAGACTGTGGATTCCAGACTAGGAAATGAATATGTTAAAAGTGAAGCTGAAATGGTGTTGAAACTTGGGCTGTTGTGCTCACATGCAGTGGCTGCAGGTAGACCAAGCATGGGTAGTGTTGTGCAACTTCTGGATGGAGCTCAGTTGCCTGATGACTTGAAAACTATCATCAAATCCAGGGATTTCGAGGATGGCTCCAATGGAGAAAGGCTACAAATTGATGATGTCCCAATTGAAATAATTTCTGTTGCTCCAATATCATTGTCAGAACCATTTGCCTCTCATGGCCGTTGAAGATGAATCTTATTTAAGGCTGCATTTTTTTTTTAATGTTTTTCTGTTGCAAGTCTATATAAATTACTAGAATAAATTTGTTTAAGCTGCGAATTAATTTCGTGATCATGGGTTATTCTGATCCTGTTTTTAGTTCGAATATCTTTCAAGAAACTCGATGAATGGTTTCAATAACTGCACCATTTAATTGTACCTTTGAACTTGAAAACTAATGAAGCTCATGGTATGCTACAGATAAAACAATGGAATGGAATAGATCCATTGTAGGCAGGCAGCTATGAGGAGAGTTTACAATTTTTTTAAATTTTCTGAAGATATTAATTCAACTCACTGCAATTCTTCATCAAATAAATTGTTAAGTAGACTATCAAGCATTTTACACTTTGCATTCTTATTCTTTTATTGCTATCATTTCCAGAATCAAACATGCCTCAAACATAACCATAAAAAGCCTCAAACTTCTCCTTCAAGTAATCCCCACTGCGAATCGGGCCAAATCTGTGATCATATCCAATAATATTATATTCCCATATGATTCAGATCAAAGAAACACATAACCAAAAAAAGTCCACAGATTACTTAGGTGGACATGATTCAGTGCAGCAGCTTTCAAAACACTGCACAATGCAATCTGGGGTAGGATCAAGGAAGAATGCTATCTGACAATTATTGTAACTCAAAAATTGTCATTAATGGAACTCAAAATGGAAATTAAAGACAGAAACATATGCTTACAGAGTAGCGTTCTCGGCCTGTTGGTATCACCCTGTGCAATGTGGACCTAAACATGACAAGTGCTTTAGAAAGAGTACAGACCATTCATAATATTGCTGAAACTCTCTTCTAACAGTAAACATCTAAACATTTTTCTGAGATTACCGGAAGATACAATTAGTCCACCTCTCAGTCATGTCCCCAATGTTGACTATAAATGTGTTGGATTTTTAATAAGAAAAACACAGAATAAATTTATGGAGATAGGATTTAGAATATACAGGCAAAAGAGAATACTTTATTTGATAACTAAAACTTACATTTGTAATACTAAAAATTGAAAAATATGAGAAATATCCTCATATCCTAACAAACTAACGTGAATCACTACTAAGAGACCTACTACCAGAATAATTGCAAAGAAATAGGAACAATAAATTAACAGCCAAAGACTAAGTCTAAAAACATGTGATTAATTTTTCAAACAAATTTGAATCATTTTCCAACATTCCCTCTTGATTCAAATTTGTTAGACTTCTTGCCCTGATGATGTACTTCCCATCACCCTTCACTGCTTGGAGCAATTCTCTCCCAAAACCGCTTCTTGGTGCACTTCTCACCAATTTTTTAAAACAAACTTTCATCTTCTTCAACAACATGTGCTAAATTGACATTTTCTTCAATTTTAGTTCTACAATTCCTTTGAATGTGTCCAAATTTTTTGCACTTAAAACACTGAGGTTTTCCCTTGTGCCAACAATTTTCTTCATTATGCCCAGACTTCTTGCAAATACCACATTGATTCCCTTTTGAAGATGAGGCCTTTGCTAGATAAGCCCCCTCAACTACCTCTTGAGTTCCTTCTTTCCTCAAAATTCTTCTTTACTCCTGCGCATGTAAAGCATTGATTAATTCAGTTAAGGTAATTTCATCAATATTTCTTGAATCTTCTAAAGATGAAATTTTTGCCTCAAATCTTTCAAGCAAACTTATAAGCACTTTCTCTACAATCTTGCCATCAGATAACTCTTCTCCCATCAATCTAATTTTATTTACCACCACCATTAGCCTATCAGAAAACTCTTGTAGAGTCTCCTTTTCTTCGATCCTTAAAATTGCAAAATCCCTTTTTAGATTTAACAATTGCATCCGCCTTGTTCTATCATTGCCATGATAGAGTTCTTTCAATGTATCCCACGCTTCCTTAGCTGTTCCACAAGCCATAATTCTTGGAAATATTGAATCAGAGGCAGCAGCATGAATTTGAGATAAGGCTCTTGGAGCTTTGACTTCTTCATCTTCGTGAGCTCTAATTTGATTGTGTTGGCTCAAAAGGCTAATTTATAAGTTTTGATGTATTAACAAAACATTTGCACTTAACAAAATTGGATTTCTCCTTAGAATTGATATTGCAGGTCCAAGTTTCAGATACTGATGCAGCGTATTCTATCAAGTACAGAACAGACGTGTTCGTGTTCTACATTTGTCAGAACAGACCTACAACAATGAAGGTTTATTAGGAAATAAAGTTTGTAAAATCATTTTTGAGGAATCCACACACTCACAGCACGTTAATTGCATTATTTTCTGCATTTAATATATTTTACAAATCACATCTTCATTCAAATCAAATTTATTTCTTTCCTAAAATGAATTTTTCACAATTATAATTTTTGAATATGGAAAGAAAGCTTTTCATTGAATCTGATTTTTCTTATTTAAAGAAACTTAAAATCTGAAGAAATTTTCTTTCAATTAGATATTCATTAACTAAAAACAATAATCTTTTCAAACAAAGAAACATTTTTGAATTGTTGTTCACACCTAACAGCTATATTTTTTCAACTATAAAAATAAGTGTTGTTGGTGTGTTCAAGTAAGTGAGTGGAAAACGTTTTTGTTCTAAAGTGTATTTTATCTTGTAAGCTTTTCATTCCTTCATGTGCTTACACGATCACATTTTCTCAATATGATTATAGTTTTTATATTGTAATCATGTTAGTGAGGTTTATCAAATTTGTGAGATAAAATGGTGATGTGAGGTTAGGTTGCTAGAACCTAGGAAAATAAACTAGCAAGTGTTTAGGTTCTTTTACTTGGGAAAAAAAAAGGGCTAAGTGTTTTGATCATTTTACTTGGGAAAAATGATTAAGTGTTTTTAGAGTTTTCACTTGGGAAGAAAAACTTGGGGTAGTTACATATAACAGGCTTTTGACTCTTGCCCGTAAATAGAGTCACATTAGAAGGAGAGAAACTCTTAAGACGGATTGTCTTAAGGAGAGGATGTAGGCGGTGGCCGAACCTCTATAAATCGCGGTGTTAAATTCTCTATCCCTTACTCTCTTTTTATTTTGTGCTCTATAATTTTTATGTTGAAATTAGCTGTTCTGTATCTGTTCTGTGTTCTATAGAACAGAGTCAGAAAATCACATCTGTTCTGAAAAACGGGATGAAATTGATTTTTCTAAATTAATCTATCCAATGGAAGTCTGATTTTTTGCCACTAATAATTTCGTCCATATGTGTAGTTTTTAATGGTAAAGGATAATTAAAAAATTATTTAAAGTAAATTGCATGAAATGGATTTATTATGATGATGGTATTTTGCTTATAAACTGTATGTGTTCTAATCTGTCCAGATCACGAAAAAAATTATGAAATGATCTATTCACCCCCCTCTAGATCATATATTTGGGACTTACATTTGGTATCATAGCAGGTCTCTTTATTTACAGGTTTAATCACCTAGAGAGATCTATTCAAATGGCTGGAACAAATCAATTTGTTGAAGAAAACCAAAATGTAGTAAGTGATTCTAATTTTGATTTTCTTAAAGTATATTTTTTGAGGTTTGCATGAAATATGATAGAGTAAAGGAAAAGACTTTTAATATCTTTGTTATCTGTCATGCATCAGAATAAGATCATAAAATTTTGCAAGACTCGCGTGATATTTTTTAAAAATAAATAAAATGTGAAAAATTGTTGCATTACTCTCATGGTGAACTTTAAAAATATCTAGAGTTGCTTGAAGATTATGAACTTAATATTAAATTATATGATTATATGGAGTTTGGACAAATTTTGCTGTTAAGATTTTAAAAGTAAATAATATCAAGAGATTCATCCAAGGCTGTAGTAAGATGGATAAATAAGAGAAAAATATCAAAATAGCTGATCATTCTTCTGCATTTTTTTTCCCAAGTTGATTATACTTTTTGTGGTAAAAATGGTCATTTTACGAAGAATTAGTTTCACAAAAAGAAAGGAAAGGTAAAATGGATTGAATTAGAAACACTTGTTACAAAAAACTAACCTCTAAGGACCCAAAATAAATTGGGTACCTAATCATTATTTTGCAGGTTTGTCTAAAGAGCAATGTGAATAACAAATGGTACCTTGATAGTGGTTGCTCAAGACATATGACATGAGACAAAAAGAAGTTTGCTGAACTCTCTATGAAAGATGGAGGGACTGTCAGTTTTGGTGACAAAAATAAAGGCAAAATTATTGGTGTTGGAACTGTTGGAACCAACCCACGTATCGAAGATGTTTCACTAGTGAAGGGATTGAAATATAATCTTCTTAGTGTAAGTCAGTTATGTGATAAAAATAGAAGGGTTATCTTTGAAATAAAAGACTGCAAGGTTGAGGATGCAAACTCAGGTAACATTGTTCTTACTGGCCATAGAACTGGAAATATTTATCAAGTAAGTTTGGATAAAAATGAAAATAATAATAACTCAACTTGCTTAATTTCAAAAGATGATCAAAATTGGATATGGCATAAAAGATTAGGTCATGCAAGTTTACATGCTATTGAAAAATTATCGAAAAAGGACTTAGTTGTTGGCTTGCCTAAAATTAATTTTGATAAGAAATATATATGTGAAGCATGTCAACTTGGTAAGCAAACTAGAAGTTCATTTAAATCCAAGAAAGAATTTTCAACTAAAAAATGCTTAGAAATGTTGCATATGGATTTATTCGGACCAATTTCTCCATCTAGTTTAAAAGGAAAGAGTTATGTATTTGTTATTGTTGATGATTACTCACGTTTTACTTGGACACTCTTTCTTGCACATAAACATGAGACGTTTGAGGCCTTCAAAAAGCTGGCGAAGAAAATTCAAAATGAGAAGGGATATCACATTGTCAAAATCCGAAGTGATAATTTGATGATTTTTGCTCAAGGGAAGGAATAGATCATAACTTCTCGGCACCAAGAACTCCACAACAGAATAGAATAGTAGAGAGGAAAAATAGAACATTGTAGGAGATGGCACGAACCATGTTAAATGAAAATAGTATGCCAAAATATTTTTGGGCTGAAGTAGTGAACACATCAAGCTATATTATCAACAGAGTTTTAATTAGAGCAATTCTAAATAAAACTCCATATGAGTTGTGGAAAAGGAGGAAGCCAAACATCAGTTATTTTCACACATTTGGCTGTAAGTGTTTTATTTTAAATGACAAAAATAATCTAGAAAAATTTGATGCTAAATCTGATGTAGGTATTTTTCTGGGTTATTCACATAAAAGAAAAGCGTATAGAGTCTATAATAAGAAAACACACATGGTTGAAGAGTCAATTAATGTTAAATTTGATGAGATTGATGTCTACACTGGAGAAAGGTGTGTTTCTGATTATGAGACAGGAAATAAAGATGAGAAAATTCAGAAGAAAGATCAAACAGAACTGAGATCTGATCAGACTATAGCTGATAAGACAGAACTGTCAGATGCAGTAGAACACACAAAAACAGAACTGAAACCTGATCAAAATAGAACTGATGAGACAGAACTACTAGATGCAGTAGAACACGTTGAACCAGAACAGAACACTAATCTACAAAAGGAATGGAATGTTCATAGAAATCATTCAAAAGAAGATTTGCTAAGCAGTCCATCAACAGGGATGATGACCAGAAGACAACTATGAGAATTTTGTGGTAACGTTGCTTTTGTTTCTCAAATTGAACCAAAGAATATTGAGGAAGCTCAAGATGACAATAATTGGACTCTTGCTATGCAAGAAGAATTAAATCAATTTGAAAGAAATAAGGTATGGTCTCTTGTTCCCAAACCGAAAAATCATTCAATTATTGGTACAAAGTGGTTCTTTAGAAACAAGCTAGATGAACAAGGAAATGTGACAAGAAATAAAGCAAGGCTTGTGGCTCAAGGCTACAATCAAGAAGAAGGTATCGATTTTGATGAAACATTTGCACCTGTTGCACGTTTAGAAGCCATTCGTATCCTATGTGCATTTGCATGTTTTAAGAAAATTAAACTCTATCAAATGGATGTTAAAAGTGCATTTTTAAATGGATACTTAAATGAAGAAGTCTATGTTGCACAACTACCTGGTTTTGAAAACAATGAATTTCCAAATCATGTTTATAAATTGACAAAAGCTTTGTATGGTTTAAAACAAGCTCCAAGAGCTTGGTATGAAAGACTTTCAAGTTTTTTAATAAAGCATGACTTTGCTAGAGGAAAAGTTGATAATACATTGTTTATAAAGCATAAAGAAATTGATATCATGCTTGTGCAAATATATGTGGATGATATTGTATTTGGTGCTACTAACATCTCAATGTGCAAGGAATTTGAAAAATTAATGAAAGAAGAATTTGAGATGAGCATGATGGGAGAACTAACCTTCTTTTTGGGGCTGCAAATTAATCAAAATAAAGATGGAATCTTTATTAGCCAAGTCAAATATACAAAAGAATTACTGAAGAAATTCAAAATGATGGAGGCAAAGATAGTCAGTACACAAATGAGTCCATCAATTAAGCTTGATCCTGATGAGAAAGGTAAAAATGTGGACCGGAAGCTTTACAAAGGAATGATTGGGTCACTACTATACTTAACTGCCAGTAGACCTGATATACACTTTAGTGTATGTCTATGTGCTCGATTCCAGTCAAATCCAAAGGAGTCTCATATATCAGCAGGAAAACGAATTCTGTGATACTTATTGGGAACTCAAAATATTGGTTTATGGTATTTTAAAGACTCGAGATTTAATCTTGTTGGTTTTTCAGATGTTGACTTTGCAGGTTGCAGAATTGAGAGAAAAAGCACTTCTAGAACATGTCAATTATTAGGACAATCTCTCATTACATGGTCTAGCATAAAACAACACTCTGTTGCCTTATCAACTGCAGAAGCAGAGTACATCGCTGCAGGAAGTTGTACTGCACAAATTCTTTGGATTAAGCAACAACTAGTTGATTATGGTTTTGAGCTTAAGGAAATACCTATTTATTGTGACAATACCAGTGCGATAAATCTCACAAAAAATCCAGTGATGCACTCAAGAACAAAACACATTGAAATAAGATATCTACGAGATCATGTTCAAAGAGGAGACATTGCATTGAATTATATTTCAACTGAACATCAATTAGCTGATATTTTCACCAAACCATTGAAGGAAGAACAATTTACAAGTTAAGAAGAGAATTAAGAATGGGTATGTTAGAAAATTCATCTTAAAAAGGTAATCATATTCTCTTCAAAAAAAAAATTATTTTTCTTTCGTGTGTTTAATATTTTTTGTGTTTTGAAGAAATGATATGATTTAAATGTCTGCATTATTCGTGTTTTATATGTAGTGTGTTGAATTAATTTTACAGATTGATCTCGTACTCTCTTTTTCTTCAAAAGTATCAGTTATGGAAAATCAGTTTTTATCCTATTTTAATGGAGATATTTTAAGGGCATAAAAAGGAAAAGTTGACTTCTTTCCTTTTAGTCATTTTTTTTCTTTAAATAACTTCCCATTTTTTTAAAAGTCCATCTTTTAATATTTGAAAAGTACAGCTTTTTCACCTACCACCTCTTCTTTTATCTCTTTTTCTCTCTTGTCGATTTACTTCCTCAAACCCCAATTTACTTTCAATCACTTGCTCGCTGGAGGAATTAATTTCGACGTCGCTCACAAATCAAAGCGATCATCATCTGTCGTGCCTCTTACTTCAGTCGCCTCTAGCCAATTTGAGTCAAAGCATATTTTTTTTCATCTTCTATTCTCTCTTGGCCAACCATAAGATCTATTTTGAATTCTCCAGTAAAGAAAAGGCGCAATGATTGCTTCAAATGGCTTCTTGATTATGTGGGTCTGATGAATTGAGTTGATTATTGGGTAACAAAGTATTGGTTGTACTATTTAAGGTATGACTTGATTGATTTTGATTTTAATTGATTATGCAGAATTATAATGGAGAAAAATGATTATATTTGCTTGATTAATTGTGAATTATTCATTTGATTATGCAGAGTTGTGATGATATTTTAGTTTATGTAAAAAATTAAATGTGCAGATGGGAAAAATTAATATGTGCAAAGTTGTGATATTTTAACTATATGCAGAATTTTGGTTGTACAATTGTGCAGAATTTTTATGATAGATATGCAGAATTTTTGTGTGCAGAATTGTTTGTGAATATTGACATTATGCTGCAGATTTTTTGATTTTAATGCAAAATATATGTTATACAGATTTGTTATTATGCAGTAAAAATAAATATATGCATATATGATTATAATGTTATGCAATCAAATGTGCTTGATTTGTACAAAATGCTGCTGAACTAATTTGAAGTGTGCAAATTTAAGTTTTTAATTGAGCAGCAAATTATTATGCAGTAGACTTGATTTTTGCATGTTGAGCTGAAAGATATTGAGATTATACAAACTTACTTTTGTACAGGCTGATATTATGCATAATTAATAATATGAATTGCTTCTTCAATTATGCCTAATCTTGAATATTTAGTTAGAATGCCTATCTGATTCTGATTTCTTTGAAGCAAAATATTTTGATTATTATGCATAATTGATGATCATTTAGTTTTGTGTGATCTTGTGTGCTTGATTGTTAATATGCTTGAAGATGTTTGATTTATGCTTATGCAAGTTGAATTGTAAAAATGATGACATTATGCAGGTTGAATTAAACATATGCTTAATTTGTGAGAATGCTTGATTTTTATTATCTTGCTGTATTGATTTAAATTATGCAACATGCTATCAATTTTGAATTATGCATTATATTGATTTTGTGAAATATTCATTTTGAATTATACAACAAATTATCATTGTGCAGAATGAATGTATTTGCCGTTATATCATAATATATGGTATGCAATATAATGTAATCATGCAAGTTGATAATTGATCGAAATTATTTTCAAAGGCATACATTCAGGGGGAGAATGGTAAAATAATTATTTGATCTTGGTCTTGATACTGAGTATGCAGATTATTTTGATCAGATAATTTAGATTATGCAGGATGAAATTTGCAGGTTGGACAAGATTTTATTTATGCAGAGGATAATTGATTGATAATGACTTGATGCTTAATTATTTAACTTGATTATTTTTAATCAAATTTTTAGTTGAGCATTCAACTATGCAGAATAAATGGGTAAGTTGTGCAGATGCAAAATGATTATTTGATCTTGATATGCTTGATCTTGATTATGCTGATGTGCTTAAAATTAAAAAATACATTATATGCAAGGCTGATATGTTAATTATCTTATGCAAGAAGTGATTTATATATATGATCTATTCTTACACTTTTTGTTGATGACAAAAAGGGGGAGAAGATATGCACAGGAGAAGAAACGCATATGTGATGTATTGTTGATCTTTATTGCATGAAATTGATATTGATCTTTATTGCATGAAATTGATATCTGAATATTTATGCTTCATTATTTGATTATCTTCTTGTTTAAATTGTTTTTGAGCATATATTCAGGGGAAACATTTAAAACCTTGTTGATTAATTATTTTTGAGCATATATTTAGGGGGAGCTTTAGTTTAACTAAATAAATGTTTTGTCATCATCAAAAAGGGGGAGAATGTTGGCTCAAAAGGCTAATTTATAAGTTTTGATGTATTAACAAAATATTTGCACTTAACAAAATTGGGTTTCTCCTTAGAATTTATATTGCAGGTCCAAGTTTCAGATACTGATGCAGCGTATTCTATCAAGTACAGAACAGACGTGTTCGTGTTCTACATTTGTCAGAACAGACCTACAGCAATGAAGGTTTATTAGGAAATAAAGTTTGTAAAATCATTTTTGAGAAATCCACACACTCACAGCACGTTAATTGTATTATTTTCTGCATTTAATATATTTTACAAATCACTAGAGGTGTCAAAATTAACCCAAACCCAACAACTCACCCAAATCCACCCAAAAAAATTGACCCAAACCAAACCCAACTAAAAAATTGACCCATTTAAACCCACCCAAAATCTACCCACATAAAATACAACCCATTTGGGTCATTCTTCCTTGATCCAATGGGTGTTTTTTTTTTCATTATTTTTTTAATATTAAAATTTTTTGCTTTAATGAACAAGATCTTTTGCTTAAACTGTCCCGTTGTATGATTATTGTGTAATATATATGCATATTTTGTTGGTTAGATTTGTAATGTCCGAGTTATCGGGTTAGTTATGAATAGTATTTTTCGATAGAAAATAGTGCACTGGGGACAAAAATTACACCCGAAAGTAAAAAATATTTTATTTGACCATCAAAAAATACTAGTCACAAGGAGTCCGAGGGTAGAATGTAGAGAAAAAAATGAACTCAAATAGATCTCCAAAAGTCAAAAAAAAAAAGCCTGGCTCATTTTAAAGATTATCCGGTTTGACCAAAATTTGACTAGACCTCTAAAAATAGCAAATGACATCTAAAAATTATTTTAATGATATATATAGACTTAAATTAATATTTAGAAATTTTTTACAGCGAAAAATTAATTTTTTGGTAACACTGAAAATTGTCAAAACTGACTGATTTAAATGTAGCAGATCGAGAAACGGACTCTGTTTGAGCTGAAATTTTGCAGGGAGACTAATTTATATATTTTAAGAATTATAAAATTAATTTTGGGAGAAATTGAGTTTAGAAAGTGAGTGAAATAATTTAGTATTACATAATTGGCTTAAAAATGAAAAAATTGACACTTGGTTTATGAATTATTGTGTTGTTGCACCCCTGTGTGTGACTATGAATTGTTTGAATTGCAGGAAGGGTATGTTATATATATAGTCATTATACTACCAAAATTTTTACCAAATGAATAGTAAATTGGACAGTTATAAATTAACCGATATCCTGATCCGTTTGGATCTCAACCGACCCATTTGGGCCAATATTTTTATAATTATTTTTTTAGTATTTCGTTATTATATCGATAATTATTTTTCATTAAAAAAAAGCAAATGGGTCGACCCAAACCCACCCAACCCATTTGGGTATTGACCCATTTATGACCCATATATTTTTGACCCATTTATGACCCACCCATTTTTGGCTCAAAAGGCTAATTTATAAGTTTTGATGTATTAACAAAATATTTGCACTTAACAAAATTGGGTTTCTCCTTAGAATTTATATTGCAGGTCCAAGTTTCAGATACTGATGCAGCGTATTCTATCAAGTACAGAACAGACGTGTTCGTATTCTACATTTGTCAGAACAGACCTACAGCAATGAAGGTTTATTAGGAAATAAAGTTTGTAAAATCATTTTTGAGGAATCCACACACTCACAGCACGTTAATTGCATTATTTCTGCATTTAATATATTTTACAAATCACATCTTCATTCAAATCAAATTTATTTCTTTCCTAAAATGAATTTTTCACAATTATAATTTTTGAATATGGAAAGAAAGCTTTTCATTGAATATGATTTTTCTTATTTAAAGAAACTTAAAATCTGAATAAATTTTCTTTCAATCAGATATTCATTAACTAAAAACAATAATCTTTTCAAACAAAGAAACATTTTTGAATTGTTGTTCACACCTAACAGTTATATTTTTTCAACTATAAAAATAAGTGTTGTTGGTGTGTTCAAGCAAGTGAGTGGAAAACGTTTTTGTTCTAAAGTGTATTTTATCTTGTAAGTTTTTCATTCCTTCATGTGCTTACACGATCACATTTTCTTAATATGATTATAGTTTTTATATTGTAATCATGTCAGTGAGATTTATCAAATTTGTGAGATAAAATGGTGAGGTGAGGTTAGGTTGCTAGAACCTAGGAAAATAAACTAGCAAGTGTTTAGGTTCTTTTACTTGGGAAAAAAGGGCTAAGTGTTTTGATCATTTTACTTGGGAAAAATGATAAGTGTTTTTAGAGTTTTCACTTGGGAAGAAAAACTTGGGGTAGCTACATGTAACAGGCTTTTGACTCTTGCCCGTAAATAGAGTCACATTAGAAAGAGAGAAACTCTTAAGACGGATTGTCTTAAGGAGAGGATGTAGGCGGTGGCCGAACCTCTATAAATCGCGGTGTTAAATTCTCTATCCCTTACTCTCTTTTTATTTTGTACTCTATAATTTTTATACTGAAATTAACTGTTCTGTATCTGTTCTGTGTTCTATAGAACAGAGTCAGAAAATCACATATGTTCTGAAAAACGGGATGAAATTGATTTTTCTAAATTAATCTATCCAATGGAAGTCTGATTTTTTGCCACTAATAATTTCGTCCATATGTGTAGTTTTTAATGGTAAAGGATAATTAAAAAATTATTTAAAGTAAATTGCATGAAATGAAATTATTATGATGATGGTATTTTGCTTATAAACTGTATGTGTTCTAATCTGTCCAGATCACGAAAAAAATTATGAAATGATCTATTCACCCCCCTCTAGATCATATATTTGGGACTTACAGATTGAGTGTTGGGTTGTTTCCTATATGTGTTCTAACCTTTCAAATAAGCTTTCATTTTGATCGCCCAAACTTGATAATTTTCACCACTAAAAACTGGGGGTGAAAGGGTTGATGTATTATTGGACGTCATGCCGCTGCTTTCTTTCGAATATTCATAGGCTCCTAGAGATCATAGTGCTCTGCTACCATGTTGGATTTTTAATAAGAAAAACACAGAATAAATTTGTGGAGATAAGATTTAGAATATGCAGGCAAAAGAGAATACTTTATTTGATAACCAAAACTTACATTTATAATACTAAAAATTGAAAAATATGAGAAATATCCTTATATCCTAACAAACTAACGTGAATCACTACTAAGAGACCTACTACCACAATAATTGCAAAGAAATAGGAACAATAAATTAACAGCCAAAGACTAAGTCTAAAAACATGTGATTAATTTTTCAAACAAATTTGAATCATTTTCCAACAAAATGCCCTGAAAAACTTCTAACTTTAGACTAATAACACAACTTTCACATTAATTCATGAATATTCAGATGCACAACATCATTAAACAGATTTTAAAACTTTAGGATTCACCCTTTTAGGTGTAAAACATCCTCCCAGATTCGCGGTTGCTTGAATTTTTCTCTACAAACCTGTTTCCACAAGAACATTTAATTAATAAGATGGAAATATTTTAAGAAAATGAAGTTCATTAAGCAGAGAAATAAGTACATACTTGAAGACCAGGCACACCATCTGAAGCTAGAAGAGTGATCATTCCATAATCTGAATGCTGATATGAGCCATACAGTTGTTCACCAGAATGCCCCATTTCACCTGGAAAAAACACAAGCTTTTTAACTGCAGCTTTTAATATAATTAAAGTTGAATTATGCATTGATAGACCATAAATATCATACTGACCAGGATACCGTAAAAGGCAAAGAAAGCCTTCTGGTGCATCCAAGGCTCCTATTTTCTCAAAGTAATCCTCATCCAATTTCAAAGCCAGAGCAATCAATGACACTAATCTTTTTGCAACAGACCTGTGAAGGCACAAGTTCTAACACCTAGTAACAATTGTTACTGTTTAACCATTATTGAGAGCCAAATATTGTCAAGAAAAAACTTACATAACTTTATAATAATAAGACTCCATTGTGAATCTCTAAGATGGGAAAAGTTCTGAAATTTCATAACCGATATACAACCTCAGTAATGTTCTATGATCAATCAAAATACAAAAGTTTAATACAATACCATTTAATCAATGGAATCGACTATATGGATTCTGTTGGAAGAAATAAAGACTTTAATTGAAAAAATTATTGGAAGGAACAGGGACTTTAAATGAAAGAAGAATAAAATTGCTAAGAGAAATTAAATACTCTTATTATTGTTCTTACTAACACTTCACACTTCACACACTTTGAGCACAAATTTCTGCTCTATTTATAGAGCAAGAAAATCAATTAACACCACAATTTTTTCTTTAAATGTCAACCATAAATTTTTGCCAACGATTGCCAACTCACTAGACCACTCATGCTTGCTATAATAATTTATGTCTTCTTGCCAACTAATTATGTCTTCTTCTTAGACAAATATTGCAGCCAACTTATCATCAACTAATTAAATGAATAATACCATGTGCAATTGTCCATAATCATATGTGGCTCATTCTTCTCCACTTCCATTTTTAATTAATTTCTTAAGTTTACCTTTTAACATTCCCCCTTAAACTTAATTTTCGGTAACTCCCAATAATGCTCGCAATTGATTGAACACATCAGATTTGAGTGACTTTGTGAAAATATCCGCAATTTGATCTTGTGTTTTCACATATTTCAATATCACCTCCTTCTGCTCGATGCATTCTCTAATGAAATGATATCTCGTGTCGATGTGCTTGCTTCGATCATAAAAGACCGAATTTTTTGCCGATGCCAATGCCGATTTATTATCAATAAAAATTTCGTTGGATTGTGTTGAGCCATCTGCAATTTCTTCAGTAATCTTCTTAACCATATTGCATGGCACACACATGCAGTCGCAGCAACATATTTAGCTTCACAAGTTGACAAGGTCACAATAGGTTGCTTCTTTGAACTCCAAGTGAACGCCGAGTTACCAAGAAAAAATACAAAGCCTGTAGTACTTTTTCGATCATCCTTGTCACCAGCCCAATCACTATCACAGTAGCCAACTAATTTGAAATCTTCAGATTTTGAATAATGTAAACCAAAATTAGTTGTACCTTTCAGATATCGGAGTATTCTTTTTGCTGCATTCCAATGTGACTCCGTTGGTGACTCCATGTATCTGCTTACTAGTCCAACTGCATATAGAATGTCGGGTCTTGTACACGTCAAATATCTCAAGCTTCCTATCAAGCTTCGAAATATTGTCGGATTGACTTTCTTTCCATGTTCATCCTTGGTCAATTTCAGGTTGCATTCAACAGGAGTGCTGACAGGATTGCAATTCTCCATCTTGAACTTCTTCAAGATCTCCTTTGCGAAGCCACTTTGAGAAATAAAAATTCTATCATCATTCTGCTTCACTTCAATGCCAAGATAAAATGAAATGAGGCCAATGTCAGTCATTTCAAACTCACGAGCCATCGTCTTTTTAAAGTCTTCAAACATTTACGGATTGTTCCCTGTGAAAATTAAGTCATCTACGTACAAACAAACAATCAATAAATCTTCATTTTTTACTTTCACATACATGGCATACTCGTGGGGGCATTTGACAAAACCATTTTCTTGAAAATATTTGCCAATGCGACTGTTCCAGGCTCGTGGTGCTTGTTTGAGTCCGTACAATGCTTTTTTCAATTTCAGCACTTTATCTTCATGCCCTTTGACAACATAACCAGGAGGTTACTGAATGTAAATTTCCTCCTCCAAGTATCCGTTGAGAAACGCTGACTTGACATCCATCTGATGAATTTTCCACCCATTTTGTGCAGCAATCGAAATTACCATCCTGATGGTTTCTAGTCTAGCAACTGGAGCAAAAACTTTATTATAGTCAATTCCGGGTCTTTGACTGAACCCTTTTGCCACTAGTCTTGCTTTATATCTCACAACTTCTCCTGCTGCATCTTTCTTAGCTTTGAACATCCATTTGCTTGTTTGAGTCCGTATAATGCTTTCTTCAATTTCAGCACTTTATCTTCATGCCCTTAGACAACATAACCAGGAGGTTGCTGAATGTAAATTTCCTCCTCCAAGTATCCGTTGAGAAACGCTGACTTGACATCCATCTGATGAATTTTCCACCCATTTTGTGCAGCAATCGAAATTACCATCCTGATGGTTTTTAGTCTAGCAACTGGAGCAAAAACTTCGTTGTAGTCAATTCCGGGTCTTTGACTGAACCCTTTTGCCACTAGTCTTGCTTTATATCTCACAACTTCTCCTGCTGCATCTTTCTTAGCTTTGAACACCCATTTGACACCAATGGTTTTCTGGTTAGCTGGAAGTGAGGTTAACTCCCATGTCTTATTCTTCTCAATCGCTTGAATCTCCTCCTCCATTGCTTTTCTCCATTGCTCATCTTTCATTGCTTCCTATGCATCAATTGGTTCACTATTAACAAAATGACAATAAAGAGTTAGCTCTTCATTAAGATCTCTTGTGGCATCATATAGATCTTCAACTAGTCTCAACTTTCTCGGCCTTTGTCTTGGACTTTCACTCTGGTCTTCATCTCCTCCAGGAGATGCACTTGAAAGAGGTGTATTTGACTCTGGTGTTGTGGTTGCTTCTTCTGGATCACGATCATCGTGTTCATCCATAGTGAATGGATAAAAACTATAGTTCTTCTGCTTATCACTGCTCCAATCCTAAATTGCTTCTTCATCAATAGTCACGTCCCTGCTGATGATTATCTTTCAGGAATCAGGATCAAACATCTTGTATCCCTTTGAATGTTCTGAGTAGCCAATGAACAAGTACTTCTTGCTTTTGTCGTTAAGCTTCTTTCGTTCTTCATCTGGTATATGAACATGTGCAACACTCCCAAAAACATGCAAGTGAGAAATGGTTGGCTTTCTCCCACTCCATGCTTCTTGGGGTGTTTTATCCCAGACACTTACTGTTGGAGATCGGTTCAAAATGTAAACTGCACAATCAACTGCTTCTGCCCATAGCTCCTTTGGCAAATTTTTGTTTTTCAACATGCTTCTCACCATGTCAAGCACCGTTCTGTTTTTTCTTTCTACGACACCATTTTGTTGGGGGGATCTGGGAACAGATAGAAAATGATGGATCCCATGCTCCTCACAGAATCTCTTGCATTCATTGGATGTGAATTCTCCTCCTCGATCAGATCGTATGGCTTTGATGTAATGACCGCTTTCTTTTTCAACGAGAGCTTTAAATTTCTTGAATGCTCCAAAAACTTCTGACTTTTCCTTCAAAAAATAAACCCAAGTCTTTCTGCTATAATCATCAATGAATAGCAAGAAATATTTATTATTTCCTAATGACATTGGAGTCATTGGTCCACAAACATCCGCATGAATTAGCTCAAGTGGTGCCTTTGCTCTTGACATAGACTCCTTCGAAAAACTGGTTCTGAATGGTTTGCCAACAAGACATCCCTCACAAAGTTGTTATGGTTGATTAATAGGTGGCAAGCCATGCACCATCTTCTTCTGACTCAATAACTTTAGGCCTCCAAAGTTGAGATGCCCAAACCTCAAATGCCAAAGCCAATGAGAACTCTTCACACAAGCTTTTAAGCATTTTGCCACATCCGTCTGAATGTTGAGTGTGAACATGCGATTCTTTGACATGGGCACTCTAGCTAACAGCTCCTTTTTCTCGTTCAACAATAACAATTTTCGGTCCACCATATGCACTTCATAATTTTTCTCCAAAAGTTGTCCCAAACTAAAAATATTACTTTTTATATTTGGAACATAATAAACATTGTTAATGAACCGGTGAGCACCATTCTTTAGCCGAATAAGAATGGTTCCTTTGCCTGTAATGGGAACCTTTGAGGAATCTCCAAATACAACATTACCGCTGATGGACTGGTCAAGTTCCACGAACATCTTCTTATCTCCACACATATGGTTACTCGCTGCGTTGTCAAGATACCATATGTTGTTCTCGTGACTTTCTTCACCTTCATAAGTGAGCAGAACTGTGCCTGCAACATCTTCATCTTGGATGTTATTTGCCTTTTCCTCCACCTCCTTAGGAGAACTCCAACATTCTGATGCGTAGTGACCATATTTGGAGCAATTGTAACACTGGATGTTGGATTTATCACGTCCATCATTCGGCCTCCAAGCTTCTCTTCCATGTCCGCGTTTATGTCCTCGACTTCTTGTGAATTGAGTGGCTCCTTCGTTGTTGTCATAATTATTGTCTCCTCTTCTTTGTTGTTGATTTCGTCCACGTCCTCGTCCTCTTCCATTTCCTCCTCGACTTCTACCACGTCCTCTTCTGGAATTGCTTCCTTCTTGGTTATTTTCTTTGAACGAAGTCTTTATTGTCAAGACATGTTCTGTTGACTCTTCTTTCTGCTTTATAATTCTTTCTTCACGAGCTTGCAAAGACCCTATGACTTCATTAACAGTCATAGTACTAATGTCTTTGGATTCTTCCATGGCTACCACTATGTAGTTAAATTTTGGCAATAGTGATCGCAGGATCTTTTCAACTATTCTTGATTCTTCAATTCTTTCTCCATACTATCGCATTTGATTAACGACAGATTTTACTCGTGAGGAGTAATCAGTAACTCCTTCTGTCTCTTTCATCTTCATCATTTCAAATTCTACTCTCAGCATCTGCAGACGAACCTTTTTTACTTTCTCTTCACCTTGAAGAGAAACTCGTAAAATTTTCCATGCCTTTTTAGAAGTAGTAGCATCAGCTACCTTTTCAAACATCACGTCATCCAATCCTTGGTGGATGAGAGTAAGTGCCTTCTGATCGTTTCTACGATTTTTCTGGAGACTATCTTTTTCTGCCTGTGATAGTCCTGTCTCGTCTGCCGGAACTTCATAACCTTTTTCAACAATTTTCCAAACATCCTGGGATCCTAATAAAGCTTTCATCCGAATGCACCAATTTGTATAATTGGTTTTTGTAAGCTGAGGGAATTGAAAAGAGATACTGGAATTGGCATTCATTTTTTTTGTAGGATCTCTCAAACACTTACTATAGCCCAAGAAAAAATTCTTTTCTGATGTGGAAGATTAGACTACGCTGCAACCACAGAGCATACTAAGAAAAAAAACTGGGCTCTGATACCAATTTGTTGGAAGAAATAAAGACTTTAATTGAAAAAATTATTGGAAGGAATAAGGACTTTAAATGAAAGAAGAATAAAATTGCTAAGAGAAATTAAATACTCTTATTATTGTTCTTACTAACACTTCACACTTCACACACTTTGAGCACAAATTTTTGCTCTATTTATAGAGCAAGAAAAGCAATTAACACCACAATTTTTTCTTTAAATGTCAACCATAAATTTTTGCCAACGATTGCCAACTCACTAAACCACTCATGCTTGCTATAATAATTTATGTCTTCTTGCCAACTAATTATGTCTTCTTCTTAGACAAATATTGCAGCCAACTTATCATCAACTAATTAAATGAATAATACCATGTGCAATTGTCCATACTCATATGTGGCTCATTCTTCTCTACTTCCATTTTTAATTAATTTCTTAAGTTTACCTTTTAATAGATTCTACGTCTCAAAAGCTAAAAACCGTTGCGATATCTACTAATTATAGGCCTTTAGAAAAAGTCTGAAAATAATACCTTGTGCAGGCCATTGATTGAGATCACTTCTTTGTACGGGACCGATATAGAAGCTTTCCTTGAAATCGCCTGTTCGTCAACAAAGAAATGTCCTCTCATTATCAAATTCAGAAGTATTAATTTAAGAAAAGAAAAGCAAAGAAACAAGAATAAAAAGAAACCTTTAGCACGTGAAGATGGATCAAGATTCTCTATATGCAATGGCGAATAGCCTCGATGTTCTTTTCGATGCAGCTTCATCTTTTCGTCTAATTCGAGTGAGAAGAATTTTTTACACTCTTCAAATACTTTCCCCAGCAACTCTTCCTCCACTCCATGATTCACAACATAAAAGAAACCATATTCAACACATGCCTGAGACAAAATTCCAATTCAATCCACATCCATTACACAGTATAAAGACAGGCATATCTATAGATTTACATAAACATAAAACCTGACGGATAGTATTGGCAGTTGAGATCCTGTCCGATGAGGAAAGGTCAATGATTGGTAGATTTGCAGCAGCTTGATCCATTGACTTTTTAATATCTTCCAGAGACCTCAAAACTGTTAAGGCTGCACTACGCAGAAGAACAAAGAGGAAGATAATAATTGCTGGTAAGTTCTGCAGACTATCAATATTGGTTTTACACAATATTTGTATATAATCAATTATTTGATGCAAGTGCTTTTTTATATAATATTGCATAATAATTATAAATGGTGAATTATTATTAACCCACTTAATATTTTTTATTTTTCCAAGGTTATTATATTCATTATTTTATTTTTTATGTCTTCTTCTGCAGGAGGCAGAGTAGCTAGTAGTCATCATCATAATTGCCATAGCTTGTGGTAGAGGTTTCCTGATTATTAGCTTTAAGAAATGCATCATTTTATAAAATAGAAAATGTATATATTACTCACATGTTGTTATTAATAATATGACTAGAGAAATAATTAAAGATATCCAGTTGATTAAAAACTATAATAGAAAGGTTCAAAGAGCCACTACCTGAACATGCGTCCCGTCTAAAGAAATATTTTCCTCAAATCTCAAGAATAATTTTGCCAAAACATTAGAAACACACCCATATATTTAGGCCCTGTTTGGCATAGCTTTTCAGATGAGAAAAAGCTGATTATGGGATAAAAAGCTGATTATGGGACAAAAATAAGTGTTTGGTAAATGCTAATTTTAGGAAAATCAATTTTCTGAAAAGTAAAAAAACCTTATATTAGAGAAAGCTAAATATTGAAACTTTTTAAAAAAGCTAAATTTTAACTTTTCAGGGAAGTTGATTTTTTTTTTTTTGACAAAAATATCATTTGTTTTATTTTACATTAACAATTAAACCAGTTATAAAAACTAATTAAAATTAGGGACAAAGAAATCAGCCCTTTTCTCTTCTAATCTCTTTGGGTGGCTCCTCTTCCTATTCAGGTAATTCCTTGACTCTTCTTCTTCAATTTTCCTTACAAATCTGATCTTCTGATTTTAATAATGAATGGCAAGTACTTTTATATTTTTTATTCATCATATTTCTTAGTACTCCATAAAAGAATTGCTTTAAACTCTAAGGCTGGTGCATTATCCTTTTCTTTTTTAACTATATTTTACTGTTACGACATGTCCATTCCAATTAATTAGCAAAAACCATTCCAATTTATTTTTTTATTTTCTTTATTTTTGTATTGAGTGTAAATATTTTAATATTTTTTTATAATTATAAGTTTGGTCAATTGGAAAAAAATATTTAAAAATAATATGTGTATGCACTGATCTCAACATTATTATATACATTAATAATAATAATAATAATAATAATAATAATAATTGAGCAAAGAGTGTATAAATTTAAGGATAAATCTCCAGAATTTTATTTACTTGTGAATGGAGATATTATTTTATTTATAGAAGTACAAAATTAGGATCAAAATAACATTGAATTTGAAGGGAAGAAGGACTTACATGATAGTTTTGTTGCTAATTAAAATGCCAAATAATTTTAGATAATATGTTAGCTGGCATAACTTACATACTATACATGTATAAATTTGATAGGAGAATTTCATGAATTCTTGAGAGCTGTAGTTAATTCATTATTATTGTAAATGCTAATAATAATACTATTTGATCAAAACTTGAACTCCATAAAGCCTTATACTCCCTTTTAGCTAATTTGAACTCTGGATATTGATAACTGTGATAGTTTATGTTTTTTTTTAAATGTATTTTTGATAGATTTATAGTGTAAAAAAGAGCATGTTACATATGTGGCAAATTTTATTAATATTGTCATTGTACTCATTTGTCGTGGAATTTAATATGTTATTTTATATTTCCTTTTAGAAATCCCAATTTAAGTGTGGTAAGTTTAAGTAGAATTTTATTTATAAATTCTAATGAGTTACATGAAATTTATTATCATTAGGTCAAGTTCTATCAAAGTTGTGAGAATTTTTAAATGAATTCGAAAGCTAAATCACAAAGTAAATTTCAATATAACTTGAATCTAATAGATATGTATTTGATGGCTTTCATTCAGTGTGTACAACAATCTATATATCAACTTCTTTTTCAATTAGTTAGGCTATGAATGTATATATGCATGTATAAAGTTGCTTAGCGATAAGATGGCTATTTAATTTCCTAATCTAGATGTTAATTTCCATTAGTTGTTGTTTTTGCATTGAGACGTGTGCTTAAAATTTAGGATATCTATATATCAGCTTCTTTTGCTTCCCTAGAATAAATTTTAGGAATCTTGTTTTGAAAATACATTATACAGAATATTAGGAATTGAAGTCAGAAATAAATTTAGATTGTGTTAATAGGAAATAAATCCTCAGAATTTTATTTTTATTTCAAAAGTTTATTCATATATTAGATATTAATTAAAATTTAATTGTCGTAGATATCACAAATCCAATCTGTTCAAGAAGAGAAGAAAAAGACAACAAAAGCTATATGGAATGATAATTTGATCTTACTATATTGTGACATATGTATCCAAGCTATTCATAAAGGCTTGCGAAGTGGAACTCATTTTACAAAAAAAGGATGAAAATATGTTAGAACAAACTTTGGCAAAGAAAATGGTTGTGAATATGATATTTTAGGATTGCATAGGAGCTATTGATGGTACACATATACCAGCACGTATAAGTTCAGAAAATCAAATACCATTTATAGGAAGGAAAGGGATACCAACACAGAATGTCATGGCTGCATGCAATTTTGATATGCAATTTACATTTGTATTAGCCGGATGGGAAGGAACGGCACATGATACACGCATATTCTTTCATGCAATCAACAAAAAAGAATTAAATTTTCCAAAGCCACCTCAAGGTAATATTCAATTTAATTTATTTTATGTCAATTCATAACAATTTTTTTATTGATAATTATGGCTAATACTTTTTTTTTTAAAAAAATAGGCAAATATTATTTAATAGATGCAGAGTATCCACAAATGAGAGGATATCTACGACCTTACAAAGGGGTAAGATATCATCTTCCTGAATTTCAGCGCGGCGAACCTGCAAAGGGATATGAAGAAATCTTTAATAGTGCTCATTCATCACTTAAAAGTTGCATTGAACGAACGTTCGGAGTTTGGAAACAAAGGTGGAAAATTTTTCGTGACATGCCTGCATTTCCATTCAAAACTCAAACAAATATTGTGGTTGCAATAATGGCATTGCATAGCTATATTCGAAGACATTCTTCAAGTGATCCAACTTTTACGAGATTTGATGAAGATCCCAATTTTGTGCCACTTGATAATTTTGAAGATGTTGATCATACTTCACATTCAGAAAATTATATAAGTTGTAGAAGAACAGAAATGGATTCTATCAGTGATCAAATTGCCTTTAGTTTAGTCGAAAAAATAATTTAGTTTAATTAGTTAGAATTATAAGAAATAATATGTATGATGAATTATATAAAGGCAATATATATATTTTAATTTTTTTTATGTTATATTTATTCTTATTTAATTATATATAAAAATATTTGATTTTAATATATTATTAAAATAAAAAAATACAAATAAGTGGAAATAATAATTATTTTTTGGAAAAATTTTACTTATAATATATTAAAATTTATAAATGTCCTTTTTTGTCTTTTTATTTTAAAAAGTAATTTTTAATCGTATCATTTACCAAACAGTTGACAACTGCTTTTAAATTTAAAAGTCATTTTGAATTTTATTTACCAAACAGTTATTTACTTTTTACAATACAACTTTTTGGAATATAGCTTTTATCAATTGAAAAAGCTATTTTTATAAGTTTTGCCAAATTGGCCCTTAATAGATTTCAAAAACTGCTTTTGTCAAGCAATTTAATTATGGGTTTGATAGAATTATCAAAAAGTAGGCTGTAATTAGTACTTAATAGCTTGATCAAGTTATTACTTCATGTCGGTTTTCACTTTTTAAATAAAAATTATTTCACATTTAAAATGTAACTTTATAAAATCAATACAACATTATTACATTTATTCTAATTTTGCCCTTTTTATTTGGCATCGGTTCAGCTTCCCGTTTAAGATTCTTAGCTTCTACGGGAACCTTAGGAAATTTGCAAGGTCATAATATTCCTGATTATAGTGGCTGTAAACTTGCAAAATTTTCTGGTTTACCTTTCAATAAAAGTATCTATTATTCTGTTGTACCTTTTGACTTAGTTCATTTCGATGTGTGGGGGCCCTTTCCTATTCCTACAAAAGGAGGGTCTTGATATTATTTTTCCTTTGTTGATGATCACACACATTTTTGTTGGGTTTTTCTTATGAAACGTCGTTCTGATTACTTTGACATTTACAATCATTTTCGAGCTCATGTAAAAACTCAACATGCTGCTGTTAATAAATGTTTTAGACATGATCAGGGTGGTGAATATACTTCAAATAAATTCTGTGATTTGCTTGCTTTAGATGGAATTGTGTATCAAATTTCTTGTACCGATACTCCTGAACAAAATGGTGTTGCTGAAAGAAAGTATAGGCACATTGTTGAAACCGCTCGTTCTCTTTTGCTATCATCTTCTGTTCCCAGTCAATTTTGGGGGGAGGCAGTTCTTACTGCGGTCAACCTAATTAATAAGATTTCGTCTTCTATCACTTCAAGTTTGTCTCCTTTTGAAAAACTCTATGGACATATTCCTGATTATTTTTCTTTGAGAGTCTTTGGTTCTACTTGCTTTGTTCTTCGTCCTGGTGTAGAGCGTACAAAACTATCATCACGCTCTGCACTTTATGTGTTTCTTGGTTATGGTGAAGGTCAAAAAGGATACCGTTGTTTTGATCATTCTTCTCAAAAATTATATGTATCTTGTCATGTTGTTTTTCTTAAGCATATACCTTTCTTTTCTATTCCTGGCACTACTCACAACTTGATCAAATCAGATCTTATTCGCATTGATCCTTTCTCTGAGCATACAAGTACCTCTTGTAACACCCTTGATACCACTAAAATGTAACACCCCCACACCCCCTGAAAGGATATAGGGGCGCTACGCGGACACTTACGTATACGCGTACATAGACACACTAGCGGAAGCGATAGCATTATACACATCCACATAAGAATAATAAACTAAAATAATACTACACTAGGACCCAACATGTAATTCATATTAACTACATATATACATATTTATCTTTATACATGCTCATATTATAACCTGTTTCCATTTAACTTTACATATACATTTACATGTGATTCCTTTACTCGTATTACATAATGATGTTACTCAAAACATCACCAACTCTATCTCTAACTTATACAAAAAGATATAACAAAAGCTCCTAGTGGCCTTGACCTGCAGATGCACGCTCTCGAGGATTCGAACCTGTAACCTACACGGAAATAAACACCCGTGCTAAGCGATAATGCTTAGTGGGGATGAAAATAATGCAAAGACTTCTTTTCGAAGTCACATATAAATCACACATTTCATATAACAATAATCAAATAGCTCATGCATATAACTTTCAACTTTGTACAGATTATGGGCTCAAATATACATTAATTCAGAGCAATACTTTTAATCGCCTCAAGTTCACTACATAACTTTAATAAGCCTGAATTCCTTTCATAGTGGATACGGGTAACTCTGGATACTGTTTACAGTATCTTACATGTGGAGAATTAACTCAAACTCTATGGAATACACAAGGTATTCAAAACTCTAGGCACAATTAAGGCCAATTCTAGCAGCTGCACTCTAACCCTTTATAAGCATGTTTATCTATCCACTATAACGGTGATCAGGCTCAATAAATAACTCACATATACTATACATAGATACCAATTCATCAACTATAATTCAAGTGCATTTATCAAATTCAGAAATATTTAATTCATGTACAAACTTTATCAATCATGTTCATTTAACTAGTATTAGCCATGCAAGAGGTTTAAAAGACAATTTTAAACCACATACGGGCCAAATGGTGATATACAAAACTCACATAGACATATATTAACTCAAAACAGAAGCAACAGATCAAAAAAGAAACAACAGAGAAGGAGAGAGCATGAGCACGACTCGTGCTCACTCCCTCATTCAACTGGAGCACGTTTCGTGCTCTCACTTCCCTCTCTCTGTGAGCACGTCACGTGCTCCTTGAGCACGACTCGTGCTCACTCCTTTCTTTAACTGGAGCACGTCACGTGCTCCCACTTCCCCCTTCTCTCCGAGTCGTGCTACACAACACGACTCGAACAACGCCAAACTTTTGAAGAACGTGTTTCTGTCGCGATCGCGACTCAAGTCGCGCTCGCGATAGAATCACTTTCTTTCCTCTAAACACATCCCTATCCCTTATTTCCAAAACCCAAACCAACTCCTTCAGTTTCACATGCAATAAACTCCTCTTTTAGCATACAATTGCCCTATAAATCATGCTCATGACTAGAATTACACAAATCAACTTCAAACATTTAGACACTGTAAGCAATCAAAATGAACTTACACTAAAAAGCAATTGAGCTAGTTTAAGCTCCATGTGCATTTCTCTATTCAAATAAGTCTCTATCAAAACATTTAAATCAATAACACACACAAAAATAATAAAATCGCACACGATCTCTACCTCTAGGAAGTTTGAACTCAGCTCTCTATTCAACTCCGACCTTTTCTTTGCCTTTATTCCGTCTCTTGTCCACAGCTTCCATGTACAAACCATTCAAAACACTAGAGTTACTCTTCTCTTTACTTTAAATCAGAAACAGAAAGAAAAAGGAGGTCAGATCGAAGAACAAATCCAACTTACCTTTTTGAGGAGACCTAATCAAGCCCTACTACACCCTCTTTAAACCAATCCAAGTGGTTTTTCCCAAAGAACCAAGCAAATGAAGAGGAAAAGAAAAGAGATGGCAAAGCAAGGAGGACACGGTAAAAACCAAGGAAAAACAAAAAGAACAAAAGCCAAAAAGGGAAAACGGAACTAAAGAAGAATAAGGGCAACCGGTCAAAGCTCATCCAAAGCCAACCAACCCAATTAAATGCTACCCAAAACCTTAATTACCATTTAATTACCATAAACCAAAAGAATTAACTCACAAATACCAAGTCAAAGCCAAGTGTCTCCTTCCTACCAAGCCACTTGTCACACTCCTACAATGCCATGTGTCACTCTCCTACAAGCCACATGTTAAAAATTCCAATTTAGTTGACCTACCACAGGAGGGTTCTGTCGCGCCCGCGATGCTTATCGCACTCGCGACAGAACTCTCACACTCAACACTTGATTTATTGAACCAAAATTTCTGTAATTCTACTAGGGCCACTTCAGGGTGTTACACCTCCTCTCCTTAAGTTCCTCAAATTGTAGAGTCTGAATCTTCTACTGCTCTTATAGTCCCCTTTCCACTTCATTATTCTCGCAGGTCTCAAGTTAATGATGCTGGTACTTCGCAACCTGACATTTCTGATACACCTCCGCCTACAGTTGTTCAAGATCCTCCTAATATTGTGGATCCTCCTCGTTATCCTCAGCGCACTAGTAAGTCTACTAAGCTACTACATTTTGTTTATTCGTCTTATTCTACTCCTTTCACTTCGTTTTTAGCTTCTATTAATTGTCTCTTTGAGCCTTTGTCCTATAAAGAGGCAGTTACTGACCCCCTTTGGCAGCGTACTATGCACGAGGAACTTTTAACTTTGCAAAAGATAGATACTTGGGACTTAGTACCTTTACCTTCTGATAAACGTACAATTGGTTCTCATTGGATCTATAAAATCAAAACAAAGTCTGATGGATCTGTTGAACGCTACAAGGCTAGATTGGTGGTTAAGGGATTTTCTGAACAGTATGGTATGGATTTTGAGGAAACTTTTGCTTCTGTTGCAAAAATGACTACAGTTCATACTCTTATAGCAGTTGCATCTGTTCATCAGTAGAATATATCTCAGATGGATGTTAAGAATACTTTCTTGAATGGTGACTTACATGAAGAGGTCTACATGGTTCCTCCTCCTAGTGTTCCTCATAATCCTGGAGAAGTTTGCAAGCTTAAGAAAGCTCTTTACGGTCTCAAACAGGCTCCTCGAGCATGGTTTGAGGAGTTTTCCAATGTTATTGCTTCTCTTGGGTTTCTCTGTAGTGATCATGATTCAGCTCTATTTGTTAAGTGTACTGATGCAGGTCGTATTCTCCTTTCCTTATATGTTGATGATATGATCATTACTGGTGATGATTTCAGTGAAATTGCAGTGCTAAAGTTTGAATTAGCTTCTCAGTTTAAGATGAAGGATTTGGGCCTCTACGGTATTTTTTGGGTATTGAAGTTGCCTTCTCTCTAAAAGGTTATCTCTTTTCTCAGTCAAAATACACTACTGACATCATTGAGCGTGCTCATCTTACAGATACAAAAATAGTTGCCACTCCTTCCAAGCTCAATTTTCAGTATTCTCCTTTTGATGGCACTCCCTTGGAGGATCCTACTTTGTATCGCACTATTGTTGGCAATTTGGTTTACCTCACGATCACTCGCCCCGACATCGCATATGCTATTCACATTGTTAGTCAATTTGTTGCCTCTCCTACTACTGTTCACTGGGCAGCTGTTCTTCACATTTTGAGGTATCTTCGGGGTACTATTTTTCAAAGCCTTTTGTTTCCTTCCACCTCTTCCTTGGAGCCGCGTGAATATTCTGATTCTGATTATGGTCATGATCCCACAGATCGCAAGTCTGTTACTGGCTTTTGTATCTTTTTGGGTGATTCTATCATTTTTTGGAAGAGTAAGAAACAAACTATTGTCTCCCAATCTTCTACTGAAGCAGAGTACTGCGCTATGTCATCTACTACCAAAAAAATTATTTGGTTGAGATGGTTGCTTGCAGATATGGGTGTATGTCATTCTCAACCCACTCTTATGTATTGTGACGATCAAAGCGCCATCCAGATTGCTCACAACTCAGTTTTCATGAACGCACCAAGCACATCGAGATCGACTATCATTTTACTCGTCACCATCTGAAGCTTGGCACTATCACTTTGCCTTTTGTTTCTTCTTCTTTACAGATTGCTGACTTCTTTACTAAATCGCATTCCATTTCTTGTTTTCATTTTCTAGTAGGCAAACTCTCGATGCTCATTGCTGCCGCATCATGAGTTTAAGGGGGGGGGGGTGTTAGAGTTATTACTATAAGGGTATTTTAGTCTTTTCCTTTTTTTAATGTTATTTTATTACGTTTTGCCTTTTATATAGTGTAGATACCGGGTCCTGAGACAACCCAGACCAAAATTATCCAATGATAAAAATAATGCTTGTTTTAGAAGTAATAATTTCCTTATCGGACCCCTCTTTTTAAATAAAAATTATTTTTTTATTATTTTATTTTTTGGGAAGTCAGGTATGACTATCAAAATGAATGGCTCTCTTGGCCTACTGGTGGACTTGTCCTGTTAGACAATACAAATTCTTTACATCCTTTACAGATCTAAGAAATAGAGATAATAGGATCTAGGGAGTTGAGGTATAAGAGTATCTTAATTAAGAGAGAAGGAGAGAACTTTTAGAAATTCATTAGAGAAGAAGATAGATAAAAGATTTTTTATTTCTTTCAAAGCTTGATTCCCTTATGGAATTGGAGTACATATTTATAGAGCCTAAGGCTCAAAGCTTACATAAGGATTACATCATTACAGGATAAGGAGGAATCTCCTTGTACAAAAACTACTTTAAATAAAGCAAACTAAAGTAGGATAAGGAGGAATCTCTTTTACAAAAGCTACTTTAACTAAAGCAAACTAAAGTAAGATAAGGAGGAATCTCCTTTTAGTCCTTGTTGTAATGATGAATAGGCTCGTGTGAGGGGGACATATTCATATCTTCAGGATCATCCGGATCATCTGTGTCATCATCTGGATCAGAATTATGTGTATCTGTTATTGGATCTTCTTTCTGTGGATTATCTGGAATCCAATCAAAGTTATTCAGATCATCAAATTTGTCTTAGTGTACTGGCATATGATCCAAGAAAGAGAGGAGGTCTTGAGTGCTACTAGTGCCTTCATCATGATCAATGTTCAGATCAAAGTATGGATCCTGAAAATCTTGAAATAGTAAGTCAAGATAATTGGGTCTCTGTGATAACGCAGCAGTGTCATAAGTTGGCAGATGCAAAGAAGATGGTTCAATGTTATTAAGTTCACAAAGCATTGAGTGGAGTACAGTTTTAACAAACTGATTTTGTAATTGATCAGGATTCTCAAATGTTTCCCAGTAAAATGCTTGAGGCTAATCCCAAATGGTATTTTGAGATGGATTCCAAATGTATGGTCGATGAAAGAAATAAATTACTATGTAGTTTCTTGCTTGGGTTTTAGACCTTGTCCATAACTGAAGAGACTAAATTTTGGACAAGAATTGATGACGCTACCAGGAAAGAGGGGCGTACCATTCAAGGAACTGCCAATGAAATGAAGACTGTTTGGATGGATCAGTAAGAAGCTCATATATGTCAATAAGGGGAAAAACAACAGCGTGGGTATAAAGTACTGAAAGGAACCAGAGGAACCATAGTTCTTCCTCATAGCATGGAGAGTCATGAAAGACTTTAAAAAGAATGGACCATGGCTGATCAAGAAGGAAATAATTTTCTGTTGGTGAAACGTCTCGCTTCTGGGTAAACGGATGAAGGTAGTGAAATAGGTGACGGGTGGCAAACAGTTTAATGGTTGCAGGAGAGGTAAGAGGACAATTTGGAGGAATGAAATTTTTATTGGTAGCTGGGAGGTTCAAAGAAGGGTGTTGGTTTTTCCTAGGATTGGGGTGAGGTTTGTATTTTTCCATGGTGTAAATCAAAGGTAGGTTATCGATGGAAGTAATGTGGGAAGAGGTGGGTTTTGATTTTAGTAGTTTGGAGTAATCTGGGATTAAGTTCTTATCTCCTTTTATATGTTCAACCTGGAAGTCATACCTACTGAGCCATTCTGCCCATCTGAGAAGCTGGTGATTTGGGACAGACTTTCCTTTGAGGAAAAGCATCTTAGGAAAAGATGAGCAATCCATGACAACTGTAAAGTTCTGCCCAATGAGATGAAACTTGAATCTTTTGATACCATACTTCACTGCTAAGATTTCCTTAAAAGTAGAGTGATAATGGCATTTTGACTATTTAAACTGGCCACTAGCATATCCACAAATATTGAGGATCTTGTCTTTTTTTTCCAAAAGGACTACACCCCAACACTCATCACTAGCATCTGTCTGGAGGAATTTTTTACCAATGAAGGGAATATGAAGAGGTGGCAGTTTTCTAGTGACTGTTTTGATCTTTTGGATTGATAGGGAGTGAGTGGCAGACCATGGTGGATAGTTCTTTTTTTTGGTGATTTTCCCTAGTGGTACCCCTAGAGAAATCCGTAAAAATTCGTCGGATTCCGACGAAACCAATTCTCGATGCGTTGTGACCGGCAAGCTTCAAGCAGCTATTCCAATCCAGTTTTCCTGAATTATTGGATTCAGATCCAAAATTTCACCACTTTTTACGACTTTTCGATTTTAGTGATTTTCCCTAGTGGTACCCCTTGGAAAATCCGTAAAAATTCGTCGGATTCCGACGAAGCCAATTCTCGATGCGTTGTGACCGGCAAGCTTCCAGTAGCTATTCCAATTGAGTTTTTCTGAATTATTGGACTCGGATCTAAAATTTCACCACTTTTTACGATTTTTCGATTTTGGTGATTTTCTCTAGTGGTACCCCCAGGAAAATCCGTAAAAATTCGTCGGATTCCGACGAAACCAATTCTCGATGCATTGTGACCGGCAAGCGTCCAGTAGCTATTTCAATCGAGTTTTTCTGAATTATTGGACTCGGATCCAAAATTTCACCACTTTTTACGATTTTTCGATTTTGGTGATTTTCGCTAGTGGTACCCCTAGGAAAATCCGTAAAAATTCGTCGGATACTGACGAACCCAATTCTCAATGCGTTGTGACCAGCAAGCTTCCAGTAGCTATTCCAATCGAGTTTTCCTGAATTATTGGACTCGAATCAAAAATTTTACCACTTTTTACGATTTTTCGATTTTGGTGATTTTTCCTAGTGGTACCCCTAGGGAAATCCGTAAAAATTCGTCAGATTCCGACGAAGCCAATTCTCGATGCGTTGTGACCGGCAAGCTTCCAGTAACTATTCCAATCGAGTTTTTCTGAATTATTGGACTCGGATCCAAAATTTCACCACTTTTTACGATTTTTCGATTTTGGTGATTTTCCCTAGTAGTAACTTAGGAAAATCCATAAAAATTCATCGGATTCCGACGAAACCAATTCTCGATGCGTTGTGAACGGTAGGCATCGAGTAGCTATTCCAATCGAGTTTTTCTGAATTATTGGACTCGGATAAAAAATTTCACCACTTTTTACGATTTTTCGATTTTGGTGATTTTCGCTAGTGGTACCCCTAGGAAAATCCGTAAAAATTCGTCGGATACCGACGAAGCCAATTCTTGATGCGTTGTGACCAGCAAGCTTCAAGTAGCTATTCCAATCGAGTTTTCCTGAATTATTGGACTCGGATCAAAAATTTTATCACTTTTTATTATTTTTCGATTTTGGTGATTTTTCCTAGTGGTACCCCTTAGGAAAATCCGTAAAAATTTATCGGATTCCGACGAAACCAATTCTCGATGCGTTATGACCGGCAAGCTTTCAGTAGCTATTCCAATCAATTTTTCCTGAATTATTGGACTCGGATCAAAAATTTCACCACTTTTTGCGATTTTTCGATTTTGGTGATTTTTCCTAATGGTACCCCCTAGGGAAATCCGTAAAAATTCGTCGGATTTTGACGAAGCCAATTCTCGATGAGTTGTGACCGGCAAGCGTCCAGTAGCTATTCCAATCGAGTTTTCCTGAATTATTGGACTTGGGTAAAAAATTTCACCACTTTTTACGATTTTTCGATTTTGGTGATTTTCCCTAGTGGTATCCCGAGAAAAATCCGTAAAAATTAGTCGGATTCCGACGAAGCCAATTCTCGATGCGTTGTGAGCGGAAAGCTTCCGTTAGTTATTCCAATCGATTTTTCCTGAATTATTATACTCGGATCAAAAATTTCAATAATTTTTACGTTTTTTCGATTTTGGTGATTATTCCTAGTGGTACCACTAGGGAAATCCGTAAAAATTCGTCGGATTCCTACGAAGCCAATTCTCGATGCGTTGTGACCGGCAAGATTTCAGTAGCTATTCCAATCGAGTTTTCCGGAATTATTGGACTCGGATCAAAAATTTCATCACTTTTTATGATTTTTCGATTTTGGTGATTTTTCCTAGTGGTACCCCGTAGGGAAATCCGTAAAAATTCGTCGCATTCCGACGAAACCAATTCTCGATGCGTTGTGACCGGCAACCTTCCAGTAGCTATTCCAATCGAGTTTTCCTGAATTGTTGGACTCGGATCCAAAATTTCACCACTTTTTATGATTTTTCGATTTTTGTGATTTTCCCTAGTGGTACTACCCCTAGGAAAATCCGTAAAAATTCGTCGGATTCCGATGAAGCCAATTCTCGAGCCGTTGTGACCGGCAAGCTTCCAGTAGCTATTCCAATCGAGTTTTCCTGAATTATTGGACTCGGATCCAAAACTTCACCAGTTTTATGATTTTTCGATTTTGGTGATTTTTCCTAGTGGTACCCCCTAGGAAAATCCGTAAAAATTCGTCGGATTCCGACGAAGCCAATTCTCGATGCATTGTGACCGGCAAGCTTTCAGTAGCTATTCCAATCGAGTTTTCCTGAATTATTGAACTCGGATCCAAAATTTCACCACTTTTTACGATTTTTCGATTTTGGAGATTTTCCCTCGTGGTACCCCTAGGGAAATCCGTAAAAATTCGTCGGATTCCGACGAAGACAATTCTCGATGGATTGTGACCGGCAAGCTTCCAGTAGCTATTCCAATCGAGTTTTCCTGAATTATTGGACTCGGATCCAAAATTTCACAACTTTTTACGATTTTTCGATTTTAGTGATTTTCCCTAGTGGTACCCCCTAGGGAAATCCGTAAAAATTCGTCGGATTCCGACGAAGACAATTCTCGATGGATTGTGACCGGCAAGCTTCCAGTAGCTATTCCAATCGAGTTTTCCTGAATTATTGGACTCGGATCCAAAACTTCACCACTTTTTATGATTTTTCGATTTTGGTGATTTTCCCTAGTGGTACTCCCTACGGAAATCCGTAAAAATTCGTCGGATTCCGACGAAGCCAATTATCGATGCGTTGTGACCGGCAACTTTCCAGCAGCTATTCCAATCGAGTTTTCCTGAATTGTTCGACTCGGATGCAAAATTTCACCACTTTTTACGATTTTTCGATTTTTGTGATTTTCCCTAATGGTACTCGATTGGAAATGCGTAAAAATTCATCGGATTTCGACGAAGCCAATTCTCAAGCCGTTGTGACCGTCAAGCTTCTAGTAGTTACTCCAATCGTGTTTTCCTGAATTATTGGACTCGAATCCAAAATTTCACAACTTTTTACGTTTTTTCTATTTTGGTGATTTTGCATAGTAGTACCCCTAAGGAAATCCGTAAAAATTCGTCGGAGTCCGACGAAACCAATTCTCGAGCCGTTGTGACCGGCAAGCTTCCAGTAGTTATTCCAATCGAGTTTTCCTAAATTATTGGACTCGGATCCAAAATTTCACGACTTTTTACGTTTTTTCTATTTTGGTGATTTTTCCTAGTGGTACCCCTAGGGAAATCCGTAAAAATTCATCGGATTCCGACGAAATCAATTCTCGATGCGTTGTGACCTGCAACCTTTCAGTAGCTATTCTAATGGAATTTTCCTGAATTATTGGACTCGAATCAAAGATTTCACCATTTTTTACGATTTTTGTGATTTTTCCTAGTGGTACCCCCAGGGAAATCCTTAAGATTACGTCGGATTCCGACGAAGACAATTCTCGACCCGTTGTGATCGGCAAGCTTCATATAGCTATTCCGATCAAGTTTTCCTGAATTATTGGACTCGAATCCAAAATTTCACAATTTTTTACGATTTTTCGATTTTGGTGATTTTTCCTAGTGGTACCCCCAGGGAAATCTGTAAAAATTGGTCGGATTTCGACGAAGCCAATTCTCGATACGTTGTGACCGACAAGCTTCTAGTAGCTATTCTAATCGAGTTTTCCAGAATTATTGGACTCGAATCCAAATGTTCACCACTTTTTATTATTTTTCGATTTTGGTGATTTTCCCTAATGGTACCCCAAGGGAAATCTGTAAAAATTCGTCGGATTCCGACGATGCCAATTCTCGATGCGTTATGACCGAAAAGCTTCCAGTAGCTATTCCAATCGAGTTTTCCTGAATTATTGGACACGGATAAAAAATTTCACCACTTTTTACGATTTTTTGATTTTTCCTAGTGGTACCCCAAGAGAAATCCGTAAAAACTTGTCGAATTCCGGAGAAGCCAATTCTCGATGCGTTGTGACCGGTAAGCTTCCAATAGCTATTTCAATAGAGTTTTCCTGAATTATTGGACTCGGATCCAAAATTTCACCACTTTTTATGATTTTTCGATTTTGGTGATTTTCCCTAGTGGTACCCCTAGGGAAATCCGTAAAAATTCGTCGAATTTCGACGAAGCCAATTCTTGAGCCGTTGTGACCGGCAAGCTTCCAGTAGTTATTCCAATCGAGTTTTCCTGAATTATTGGACTCGGATCCAAAATTTCACGACTTTTTACGTTTTTTCTATTTTGGTGATTTTTCCTAGTGGTACCCCTAGGGAAATCCGTAAAAATTCGTCGGAGTCCGACGAAGCCAATTCTCGAGCCGTTGTGACCGGCAAGCTTCCAGTAGTTATTCCAATCTAGTTTTCCTGAATTATTTAACACGGGTCCAAATTTCACCACTTTTTACGATTTTTCGATTTTTCCTAGTGGTACACCAAGGGAAATTCGTAAAAATTTGTCGGATTCTGGGGAAGCCAATTCTCGATGCGTTGTGACCGGCAAGCTTCCAATAGATATTCCAATCGAGTTTTCCTGAATTATTGGACTCGGATCAAAAATTTCACCACTTTTTACGATTTTTTCATTTTGGTGATTTTCCCTTGTGGTACCCCTAGGGAAATGCGTAAAAATTCATCGGATTTCGACGAAGCCAATTCTCAAGCCGTTGTGACCGTCAAGCTTCCAGTAGTTACTCCAATCGTGTTTTCCTGAATTATTGGACTCGAATCCAAAATTTCACAACTTTTTACGTTTTTTCTATTTTGGTGATTTTGCATAGTAGTACCCCTAAGGAAATCCGTAAAAATTCGTCGGAGTCCGACGAAACCAATTCTCGAGCCGTTGTGACCGGCAAGCTTCCAGTAGTTATTCCAATCGAGTTTTCCTGAATTATTGGACTCGGATCCAAAATTTCACGACTTTTTACGTTTTTTCTATTTTGGTGATTTTTCCTAGTGGTACCCCTAGGGAAATCCGTAAAAATTCGTCGGAGTCCGACGAAGCCAATTCTCGAGCCGTTGTGACCGGCAAGCTTCCAGTAGTTATTCCAATCTAGTTTTCCTGAATTATTTTACACGGATCCAAATTTCACCACTTTTTACGATTTTTCGATTTTTCCTAGTGGTACCCCAAGGGAAATTCGTAAAAATTTGTCGGATTCTGGGGAAGCCAATTCTCGATGCGTTGTGACCGGCAAGCTTCCAATAGATATTCCAATCGAGTTTTCCTGAATTATTGGACTCGGATCCAATATTTCACCACTTTTTACGATTTTTTCATTTTGGTGATTTTCCCTTGTGGTACCCCTAGGGAAATGCGTAAAAATTCATCGGATTTCGACGAAGCCAATTCTCAAGCCGTTGTGACCGTCAAGCTTCCAGTAGTTACTCCAATCGTGTTTTCCTGAATTATTGGACTCGAATCCAAAATTTCACAACTTTTTACGTTTTTTCTATTTTGGTGATTTTGCATAGTAGTACCCCTAAGGAAATCCGTAAAAATTCGTCGGAGTCCGACGAAACCAATTCTCGAGCCGTTGTGACCGGCAAGCTTCCAGTAGTTATTCCAATCGAGTTTTCCTGAATTATTGGACTCGGATCCAAAATTTCACGACTTTTTACGTTTTTTCTATTTTGGTGATTTTTCCTAGTGGTACCCCTAGGGAAATCCGTAAAAATTCATCGGAGTCCGACGAAGCCAATTCTCGAGCCGTTGTGACCGGCAAGCTTCCAGTAGTTATTCCAATCTAGTTTTCCTGAATTATTTTACACGGATCCAAATTTCACCACTTTTTACGATTTTTCGATTTTTCCTAGTGGTACCCCAAGGAAAATTCGTAAAAATTTGTCGGATTCTGGGGAAGCCAATTCTTGATGCGTTGTGACCGGCAAGCTTCCAATAGATATTCCAATCGAGTTTTCCTGAATTATTGGACTCGGATCCAAAATTTCACCATTTTTTACGATTTTTTCATTTTGGTGATTTTCCCTTGTGGTACCCCTAGGGAAATGCGTAAAAATTCATCGGATTTCGACGAAGCCAATTCTCAAGCCGTTGTGACCGTCAAGCTTCCAGTAGTTACTCCAATCGTGTTTTCCTGAATTATTGGACTCGAATCCAAAATTTCACAACTTTTTACGTTTTTTCTATTTTGGTGATTTTGCATAGTAGTACCCCTAAGGAAATCCGTAAAAATTCGTCGGAGTCCGACGAAACCAATTCTCGAGCCGTTGTGACCGGCAAGCTTCCAGTAGTTATTCCAATCGAGTTTTCCTGAATTATTGGACTCGGATCCAAAATTTCACCACTTTTTACGTTTTTTCGATTTTGGTGATTTTTCCTAGTGGTACCCCTAGGGAAATCCGTAAAAATTCGTCGGATTCCGACGAAGCCAATTCTCGATGTGTTGTGACAGGCAAGCTTCCAGTAGCTATTCCAATTGAGTTTTTCGGAATTATTGGACTCGGATCAAAAATTTCAGCACTTTTTATGATTTTTCGATTTTCCCTAGTGGTACCCCAATGGAAATCCGTAAAAATTCGTCGAATTCCGACGAAACCAATTTTTTATGCGTTGTGACCGGCAACCTTCCAGTAGCTATTCTAATCGACTTTTCCTGAATTATTGGACTCGGATCGAAAATTTCACCACTTTCTACGATTTTTGTGATTTTTCCTTGTGGTACCCCTAGGAAAATCCGTAAAAATTCGTCGGATTTCGACGAATCCAATTCTCGATGCGTTGTGACCAGAATGCTTCCAGTAGCTATTCCAATTGAGTTTTACTGAATTATTGGACTCGGATCCAAAATTTCACCACTTTTTACGATTTTTCGATTTTTGTGATTTTCCCTAGTGGTACCCCTTGGGAAATCCGTAAAAATTCGTCGGATTCCGACGAAGCCAATTCTCGATGTGTTGTGACCAGCAAGCTTACAGTAGCTATTCCAATCGAGTTTTCCTGAATTAATTGACTCGGATAAAAAATTTCACCACTTTTTACGATTTTTCGATTTTTCCTAGTGATACCCCTGGGGAAATCCGTAAATATTGATCGGATTTCGACGAAGCCAATTCTCGATGCATTGTGACTGGCAACCTTCTAGTAGCTATTCCAATCGAGGTTTCCTGAATTATTGGACTCAGATCCAAAATTTCACCACTTTTTACGTTTTTTCGATTTTGGTGATTTTTCCTAGTGGCAACCCTAAGGAAATCCGTAAAAATTCGTCAGATTTCGACGAAGCCAATTCTCGATGCCTTGTGACCGGCAAGCTTCCAGTGGCTATTCTAATCGAGTTTTCCTGAATTATTGGACTCGGATCCAAAATTTCACCACTTTTTACGATTTTTCGATTTTGGTGATTTTCCCTAGTGCTACCCCTAGGGAAATCCGTAAAAATTCGTCTGATTCCGACGAAGCCAATTTTCGATGCGTTGTGACCGAAAAGCTTCCAGCAGCTATTCCAATCGAGTTTTCCTGAATTTTTGGACTCGGATCAAAAATTTCACCATTTTTTACGATTTTTCGATTTTGGTGATTTTCCCAAGTGGTACCCCAAGGGAAATCCGTAAAAATTCGTCGGATTCCGACGAAACCAATTCTCGATGCGTTGTGACCGGCAAGCTTCCAGTAGCTATTCAAATCGAGTTTTCCTGAATTATTGGACTCGGATAAAAAATTTCAACACTTTTATGTTTTTTCAATTTTGGTGATTTTCCCTAGTAGTACACCTAGGGAAATACGTAAAAATTCGTCGGATTCCGACGAAGCCAATTCTCGATGTGTTGTGACCGGCAAGCTTCCAGTGGCTATTCCAATCGATTTTTCCTGAATTATTTGACTCGGATGAAAAATTTCACCACTTTTTACAATTTTTCGATTTTTCCTAGTGGTACCTCTAAGGAAATCCGTAAAAATTCGTCGGATTCCGACGAAGCCAATTCTCGATGCATTGTGACCGGCGACCTTCCAGTAGTTATTCTAATCTAATTTTCTTGAATTATTGGACTCGAATAAAAAATTTCACCACTTTTTACGATTTTTCGATTTTGGTGATTTTTCCTAGTGGTACCCCTAGGGAAATCCGTAAGAATACGTCGAATTCCGACGAAACCAATTCTCGAGCCGTTGTGATCGGCAAGCTTCATGTATCTATTCCAATCGAGTTTTCCTGAATTATTGGACTCGAATAAAAAATTTCACCACTTTTTACGATTTTTCGATTTTGGTGATTTTTCCTAGTGGTACCCCTAGGGAAATCCGTAAATATTCGTCGGATTCCGACGAAACCTATTCTCGATGCGTTGTGACCGGCAAGCTTCCAGTAGCTATTCCAATCGAGTTATCTTGAATTATCGGACTCAAATCAAAAATTTCATCACTTTTTATGATTTTTCGATTTTGGTGATTTTCCCTAGTGGTACTCCTAGGGAAATCCGTAAAAATTCGTCGGATTCCCACGAAATCAATTCTCGATGCGTTGTGACCGGATAGCTTCCAGTAGGTATTCTAATTGAGTTTTCCTGAATTATTGGACTCGGATCCAAAATTTCACCACTTTTTACGATTTTTCGATTTTCCCTAGTGTTACCCCTAGGGAAATCCGTAAAAATTTGTCGGATTCCGACGAAACCAATTCTCGATCCGTTGTGACCGGAAAGCTTCCAGTAGCTATTCCAATTGAGTTTTCCTGATTTATGGGACTCGGATCCAAAATTTCACCACTTTTTATGATTTTTCGATTTTGGTGATTTTCCCTAGTGGTACCCCTAGGAAAATCCGTAAAAATTCATCAGATTTCGACGAAGCCAATTCTCGATGTGTTGTGACCGGCACGCTTCCAATAGCTAATCCAATCGAGTTTTTCTGAATTATTTGACTCAGATCAAAAATTTCACCACTTTTTACGATTTTTGGATTTTTCCTAGTGGAACCCCTAGGGAAATCCGTAAAAATTCATCGGATTCCGACGAAGCCAATTCTCGATGCGTTGTGACCGGCAACCTTCCAGTAGATATTCCAATTGAGTTTTCCTGAATTATTGGACTCAGATCCTAAATTTTACCACTTTTTACGTTATTTCGATTTTGGTGATTTTCCCTAGTGGCATCCACAGGGAAATCCGTAAAAATTCGATGGATTTTGACGAAGCCAATTCTCGATGCGTTGTGACCGGCAAGCTTCCAGTAGCTATTCGAATCGAGTTTTCCTTAATTATTGGACTCGGATCCCAAATTTGACCACTTTTTACGATTTTTCGATTTTGGTGATACCCCTAGGGAAATTCGTAAAAATTCGTCGAATTCCGACGAAGCCAATTCTCGATGCGTTGTGACCAGTAAGCCTCTAGTATCTATTCCAATCGAGTTTTCCTGAATTATTGGACTCGGATCCAAAATTTTACCACTTTTTACGATTTTTCGATTTTCCCTAGTGGTACCCCTAAGTAAATCCGTAAAAATTTATCGGATTCCAAAAAAGCCAATTCTTAATGCGTTGTGACTGGCATGCTTCCAGTAGCTATTCCAATCGAGTTTTCCTTAATTATTTGACTCGGATAAAAAAGTTCACCACTTTTTACGATTTTTCGATTTTCCCTAGTGGTACACCAAGGGAAATCCGTAAAAATTCGTCGGATTCCGACGAAACTAATTCTCGATGTGTTGTGACCGGCAAGATTCCAGTAGCTATTCCAAACGAGTTTTCCTGAATTATTGGACTCGGATCCCAAATTTTACCACTTTTTATGATTTTTCGATATTGGTGATTTTCCCTAGTGGTACCCCTAGGAAAATCTGTAAAAATTTGTCGGATTTCGACTCAGCCAATTCTCGATGTGTTGTGACCGGCAAGCTTTTAGTAGCTATTCCAATCTTGTTTTCCTAAATTATTGGACTCAGATCCAAAATTTCACCACTTTTTACGATTTTTCGATTTTCCATTGTGGTACCCCTAGGGAAATCCGTTAAAATTTATTTTATTCCGACGAAATCAATTCTCGATGCGTTGTGACCGGCAAGCTTCCAGTAGCTATTCCAATAGAGTATTCCTTAATTATTGGACTCGGATCCAAAATTTCACCACTTTTTACGATTTTTCGATTTTGGTGATTTTCCCTAGTGGTACTAGGAAAATCCGTAAACATTCAACGAATTTCGACGAAGCCAATTCTTGAGTTGTTGTGATCGGCAACCTTCCAGTAGCTATTCCAATCGAGTTTTCCTAAATTATCGGACTCGGATCCAAAATTTCACCACTTTTTATGATTTATCGATTTTTGTGATTTTCCCTAGTGATACCCTTAGGGAAATCCGTAAAAATTTATCGGATTCCGACAAAGCCAATTCTCGATGCTTTGTGACCGGCATGCTTCTAGTAGCTATTCCAATAGAGTTTTCCTGAATTATTTGACTTGGATCATAAATTTCACAACTTTTTATGATTTTTCGATTTTCCCTAGTAGTACCCCTAGGGAAATCCGTAAAAAGACGTCGGATTCCAACGAAATCAATTCTCAATGTGTTGTGACCGGCAACCTTCCAGTAGCTATTCCAATCGAGTTTTCCTGAATTATTTGACTCGGATCCAAAATTTCACCACTTTTTACGATTTTTCGATTTTTGCGATTTTCCCTAGTGGTACCCCAAGGAAAATCCAAAAAAATTCGTCGGATTCCAACGAAACTAATTCTCGAGCTGTTGTGATCGGCAAGCTTCCAGTAGCAATTCCAATCGAGTTTTCCTGAATTATTTGACACGGATCCAAAATTTCACCACTTTTTACGATTTTTCGATTTTGGTGATTTTCCCTAGTGATACCCCTCGAGAAATCCGTAAAAATTGGTCGGATTTTGACGAATCCAATTCTCGATCGGTTGTGACCGGCAAGCTTCCAATAGTTATTCCAATCGATTTTTCCTGAATTATTGGACTCGGATCAAAAATTTCACCACTATTTACGTTTTTTTGATTTTGGTGATTTTCCCTAGTGGTACCCCTAGGAAAATCCGTAAAAATTCGTCGGATTTCGACAAAGCCAATTCTCCATGCGTTGTGACCGGCAAGCTTCCAGTAGCTATTCTAATCGAGTTTTCCTGAATTATTGGACTCGGATAAAAAATTTCACAACTTTTTACGATTTTTCGATTTTCTCTAGTTGTACCCCTAGGGAAATCCGTAAAAATTTGTCGGACTTCGACGAAGCCAATTCTCGATGCGTTGTGACCGGAAAGCTTCCAGTAGCTATTCCAATCGAGTTTTCCTGAATTATTTGACTCGGTTCAAAAATTTCACCACTTTTTACAAGTTTTTCGATTTTTGTGATTTTCCCTAGTGGTACCTCTAGAAAAATTCGTAAAAATTTTTCGGATTCCGACGAAGCCAATTCTCGATGCGTTGTGACCGGCAAGCTTATAGTAGCTATTCCAATCGAGTTTTCCTGAATAATTGGCCACGGATCCAAAATTTCAACACTTTTTGCGATTTTTCGATTTTGGTGATTTTCCCTAGTGGGGGAAATCCGTAAAAATTCGTCGGATTTCGATGAAGCCAATTCTCGATGCGTTGTGACCGGCAAGCTTCTAGTTTCTATTCCAATCGAATTTTCCGGAATTATTTGACTCGGATCCAAAGTTTCACCACTCTTTACGATTTTTCAATTTTCCCTAGTGTTACCCCTAAGAAAATCCGTAAAAATTCGTCGAATTCCGAAGAAACCAATTCTCGATGCGATGTGACCGGCGAGCTTCTAGTAGCTATTCCAATCGAGTTTTCCTGAATAATTGGCCTCGGATCCAAAATTTCACCACTTTTTGTGATTTTTCGATTTTGGTGATTTTCCCTAGTGGTACCCCTAGGAAAATCCATAAAAATTCGTCGGATTCCGACGAAGCCAAATTCTCGATGTGTTGTGACCGGCAAGTTTCCAGTAGCTATTTCAATCGAGTTTTCTTGAATTATTTGACTCGGATAAAAAATTTTACCACTTTTTACGATTTTTCAATTTTTGTGATTTTCCCTAGTGGCACCTCTAGGGAAATCCTTAAAAATTCTATGGATTCCGACGAAGCCAATTCTCGATGTGTATTGACCGGAAAGCTTCCAGTAGCTATTCCAATCGAGTTTTCATGAATTATTTGACTCGGATCCAAAATTTCAACACTTTTTACGATTTTTCGATTTTCCCTAGTGGTACCCTTAAGGAAATCCGTAAAAATTTGTCGGATTACGACGAAGCCAATTCTTGATGCGTTATGACCGGCAGGCTTCCTGTAACTATTCCAATCGAGTATTCCTGAATTATTGGACTCGTATCAAAAATTTCACCACTTTTTACGATTTTTCGATTTTGGTGATTTTCCCTAGTGGTACCCCTAGGAAAATCCGTAAAAATTCGTCGGATTCAGACGAAGTCAATTCTCAATGCGTTTTGACGGGCAAGCTTCCAGTAGCTATTCAAATTGAGTTTTCCTGAATTATTGGACTCGGATCAAAAATTTTACCACTTTTTACGATTTTTCGATTTTCCCGAGTGGTACCCCTAAGGAAATCCGTAAAAATTTGTCAGATTTCGACGAAGGCAATTCTTGATGCGTTGTGACCGGCAATCTTCCAGTAGTTATTTCAATCGAGTTTTCCTGAATTATTTGACTCGGATCAAAAATTTCACCACTTTTTACGATTTTTCGATTTTGGTGATTTTCCCTAGTGGTACCTCTAGGGAAATCCGTAAAAATTCTTTGGATTCCGACGAAGCCAATTCTCGGTGTGTATTGACCGGCAAGGTTCCAGTAGCTATTCCAATCGAGTTTTCCTGAATTATTTGACTCGAATCAAAAATTTTAACACTTTTTACGATTTTTCGATTTTCTCTTGTGGTATCCCTAAGGAAATCCGTAAAAATTTGTCGGATTCCAACTAAGCCAATTCTTGATGTGTTGTGATCGGCAAGCTTCCAGTAGCTATTCCAATCGAGTATTCCTGAATTATTGGACTCGGATCAAAAACTTCACCACTTTTTACGATTTTTCGATTTTGGTGATTTTCTCTAGTGGTACCTCTAGGGAAATCCGTAAAAATTTTTTGGATTCCGACGAAACCAATTCTCGATGTGTATTGACCGGCAAGCTTCCAGTAGCTATTGCAATCGAATTTTCCTGAATGATTTGACTCGGATAAAAAATTTCAACACTTTTTACGATTTTACGATTTTCCCTAGTGGTACCCCTAAGGAAATCCGTAAAAATTTGTCGGATTCCGATGAAGCCAATTCTTGATGCGTTGTGACTGGTAAGCTTCCAGTAGCTATTCCAATCGATTATTCCTGAATTATTGGACTCGGATATAAAATTTCACCACTTTTTACGATTTTTCGATTTTGGTGATTTTCCTTAGTGGTACCCTTAGGGAAATCCGTAAAAATTCGTCGGATTTTGACGAAGTCAATTCTCTATGCGTTGTGACCGGCAAGCTTCTTGTAGCTATTCCAATCGAGTTTTCCTGAAAAATTGGACTCGGATCAAAAATTTCACCACTTTTTACGATTTTCCAATTTTCCCGAGTGGTACCCCTAAGGAAATCCGTAAAAATTTGTCGGATTTCGACGAAGGCAATTCTTGATGCGTTGTGACCGGCAAGCTTCCAGTAGCTATTCCAATTGAGTATTCCTGAATTATTGGACCCTAATCCAAAATTTCACCACTTTTTACGATTTTTCGATTTTGGTGATTTTTCCTAGTGGTAGGGAAATCCGTAAATATTCGTCGGATTCCGACGAATCCAATTCTCGATGCGTTGTGACAGGCAAGTTTCTAGTACCCATTCCAATTGAGTTTTCCTGAATTATTGGACTCGGATCCAAAATTTCACCACTTTTTACGATTTTTCGATTTTGGTGATTTTCCCTAGTGGTACACCTAGGGAAATCTGTAAAAATTCGTCAGATTCTGACGAAGCCAATTCTTGATGCGTTGTGACGGGCAAGCTTCCAGTAGCTATTCCAATCGAGTTTTCCTGTATTATGGGACTCGGATAAAAAATTTCACGATTTTTTGATTTTGGTGATTTTCCCCAGTGGTACCCCTAGGGAATTCCGTAAATATTCGTCGGATTCCGACGAAGACAAATCTCGATGCGTTGTGACCGGCAAGCTTCCAGTAGCTATTCCAATCGAGTTTTCCAGCATTATGGGACTCGGAACCAAAATTTCATCACTTTTTATGATTTTTCAATTTTTGTGATTTTCCCTAGTGGTACACCTAGGGAAATCCGTAAAAATTCGTCGGATTCCGACGAACCCAAATCTCGATGCGTTATGACCGGAAAGCTTCCAGTATTTATTCCAATCGAGTTTTCCTGAATTATTGGACTCGGATCCAAAATTTCACCACTTTTTATGATTTTTCGATTTTGGTGAGTTTTCTTAGTGGTACACCTAGCGAAATCCTTAAAAATTCGTCGGCTTCCGATGAAGCCAATTCTCGAGATATTGTGACCGGTAAGCTTTCAGTAGTTATTCCAAGCGAGCTTTCCTGAATTATTGGACTCGGATCCGAAATTTCTCCACTTTTTACGATTTTTCGATTTTGGTGATTTTCTCTAGTGGTACCCCTAGGGAAATCCGTAAAAATTCGTCGGATTCCGACGAAGCCAATTCTCGATGTGTTGTGATCAACTAGCTTCTAGTCGCTATTCCAATCAAGTTTTCCTGAATTATTGGACTCGGATCAAAAATTTCACCACTTTTTACGATTTTTTGATTTTCCCTAGTGGTACCCCTAGAGAAATCCGTAAAAATTCATCGAATTCCGACGAAGCCAATTCTCGATGCGTTGTCACCGGCAAGCTTCCAGTAGCTATTCCAATCGAGTTTTCCTGAATTATAGGACTTGGATCCAAAATTTCACCACTTTTTACGATTTTTCGATTTTTGTGATTTTCCCTAGTGGTACCCCTAGGGAAATCCGTAAAAATTCGTCGGATTTCGACGAAGCCAATTCTCGATGCGTTGTGACCGGCAAGCTTCCAGTAGCTATTCCAATCGAGTTTTCCTGAATTATTGGACTCGGATCAAAAATTTCACCACTTTTTATGATTTTTCGATTTTGGTGATTTTCCCTAGTGGTACCCCTAGGAAATTCCGTAAAAATTCGTCGGATTCCGACGAAGCCAATTCTCGATGGGTTGTGACCGGCAAGCTTCCAATAGCTATTCCAATCGAGTTTTCTTGAATTATTGGACTCGGATCCAAAATTTCACCACTTTTTACGATTTTTCGATTTTCCCTAGTGGTACCCCAAGGAAAATCCATAAAAATTTATCGGATTCCGATGAAACCAATTCTCGATGCGTTGTGACCGGCAAGCTTCTAGTAGCTATTCCAATCGAGTTTTCCTGAATTATTGGACTCGGATCCAAAATTTCACCACTTTTTATAATTTTTCGATTTTGGTGATTTTCCCTAGTGGTACCCCCAGGAAAATCCGTAAAAATTAGTCGGATTCCGATGAAGCATATTCTCGAGCTGTTGTGACCGGTAAGCTTCTAGTAGTTATTCCAATCGATTTTTCCTAAATTATTGGACTCGGATAAAAAATTTCACCACTTTTTACGTTTTTTCGATTTTGGTGATTTTTCCTAATGGTACCACTAGGAAAATCCGTAAAAATTCGTCGGATTCCGACGAAGTCAAATCTCGATGCGTTGTGACCGGAAAGCTTCCAGTAGTTATTCCAATCGAGTTTTCCTGCATTATGTGACTCGGATCCAAAATTTCACCACTTTTTACGATTTTTCGATTTTATTGATTTTCCCTAGTGGTACACCTAGGGAAATTCGTCGGATTCCGATGAAGCCAATTCTCGAGCTATTGTGACCGGCAAGCTTCCAGTAGTTATTCCAATCGAGTTTTCCTGAATTATTGGACTCGGATCCAAAATTTCACCACTTTTTATTATTTTTCGATTTTGGTGATTTTCCTTAGTAATACACCTAGGGAAATCCGTAAAAATTCGTCGGATACCGATGAAGCCAATTCTCGAGCTATTGTGACCGGAAAGCTTCGAATAGCTATTCCAATATAGTTTTCCAGCATTATTGGACTCAAATCAAAAATTTCACCACTTTTTACGTTTTTTTGATTTTGGTGATTTTCCCTAGTGGTGCCCCTAGGGAAATCCGCGAAAATTCGTCGGATTCTGATGAAGCCAATTCTCGATGCGTTGTGACCGGCAAGCTTCCAGTAGCTATTCCAATCGAGTTTTCCCTAATTATTGGACTCGGATAAAAAATTTCACCACTTTTTACGATTTTTTGATTTTCCCTAGTGGTACCCCTAGGGAAATCCGTAAAAATTCGTCGAATTCCGACGAAACCAATTCTCGATTCGTTGTGACCGGCAAGCTTCCAGTAGCTATTCGAATCAAGTTTTCCTGAATTATTGGACTCGGATCAAAAATTTCACCACTTTTTATGATTTTTCGATTTTGGTGATTTTTCCTAGTGGGACCCCTAAGGAAATCGGTAAAAATTTTTTGGATTCCGACGAAACCAATTCTCGATGTGTTGTGACCGGCAAGCTTCCAGTAGCTATTATTATTGAGTTTTTCTGAATTATTGGACTCGGATCCAAAATTTCACCACTTTTTAAGTTTTTACTTTTTTTCGATTTTCCCTAGTGGTACACCTAGGAAAATACGTAAAAATTCATCGGATTCCGATGAATCCAATTCTCGAGCTATTGTGACCGGCAAGCTTCCAGTAGTTATTTCAATCGAGTTTTCCTGAATTATTGGACTCAGATCAAAAATTTCACCACTTTTTACGATTTTTCGATTTTCCCTAGTGGTACCCCTAGGAAAATCCATAAAAATTCGTCGGATTCCGACGAATCCAATTCTCGATGTGTTGTGACCGGCAAGCTTCCAGTAGCTATTAATATCTATTTTTCCTGAATTATTTGACTCGGATTCAAAATTTCACAACTTTTTACAATTTTTAGATTTTTGTGATTTTTCCTATTGGTACCCTTAGGGAAATCCGTAAAAATTCGTCGGATTCCGACAAAGCCAATTCTCGATGCGTTGTGACCGGAAAGCTTCCAGTAGCTATTCCAATTGAGTTTTCCTGAATTATTGGACTCGGATCAAAAATTTCACCACTTTTTACGATTTTTCGATTTTGGTGATTTTTCCTTATGGTACCCCTAGGGGAATCCGTAAAAATTCGTGGGATTCCGACGAAGACAATTCTCGATGTGTTGTGACCGGGAAGATTTCAGTAGCTATTCCAATCGAGTTTTCCTGAATTATTTGACTCGGACCCAAAACTTCACCACTTTTTACGATTTTTCGATTTTCCCTAGTGGTACACCTAGGAAAATCCGTAAAAATTTGTCGGATTCCGACGAAGCCAATTCTCGATGCATTGTGACCGGCAAGCTTCCAGTAGCTATTCCAATCGAGTTTTCCAGAATTATTGGACTCGGATCCAAAATTTCACCACTTTTACGATTTTTCGATTTTGGTGATTTTTCCTGGTGGTACCCCTAGAGAAATTCGTAAAAATTCGTCGGATTTCGACGAAGCCAATTCTCGATGCGTTGTGACCGGCAAGCTTCCAGTAGCTATTCCAATCAAGTTTTCCTAAATTATTGGACTCGGATAAAAAATTTCACCTCTTTTTACGATTTTTCGATTTTGGTGATTTTTCCTTTTAGTACCCCTAGGGAAATCTGTAAAAATTCGTCGGATTCCGACGAAACCAATTCTCGATACGTTTTGACCGGCAAGCATCCAGTAGCTATTCCAATCGACATTTCCTGAATTATTGGACTCGGATCAAAAATTTCACAACTTTTTACGATTTTTCGATTTTGGTGATTTTCCCTGGTGGTACACCTAGGGAAATCCGTAAAAATTCTTCGGATTCCGATGAAGCCAATTCTCGAGCTATTCTGACCGGCAAGCTTCCATTAGTTATTCCAATCGAGTTTTTCTGAATTATTGGACTCGGATCCAAAATTTCACCACTTTTTACCACTTTTTACGATTTTTTGATTTTTCCTAGTGGTACCCCTAGGAAAATCCGTAAAAATTCGTCGGATTTCGACGAATCCAATTCTCGATGTGTTGTGACCGGAAAGCTTCCAGTAGCTATTCATATCGATTTTTCCTGAATTATTGTACTCGGAGTCAAAATTTTACCACTTTTTACGATTTTTTGATTTTTGTGATTTTTTCTAGTGGTACCCTTAGGGAAATCCGGAAAAATTCGTCGGATTCCGACAAAGCCAATTCTCCATGCGTTGTGACCGGCAAGCTTTCAGTAGCTATTCCAATTGTGTTTTCCTGAATTATTGGACTCGGATAAAAAATTTCACCAGTTTTTTCGATTTTTCGATTTTGGTGATTTTTCCTTGTGGTACCCCTACGGAAATCCGTAAAAATTCGTCGGATTCTGACGAAGACAATTCTCGATGTGTTGTGACCGGAAAGCTTTCAGTAGCTAGTCCAATCGAGTTTTCCTGAATTATTTGACTCGGACCCAAAACTTCACCACTTTTTACGATTTTTCGATTTTCCCTAGTGGTACTCCTAGGAAAATACGTAAAAATTTGTCGGATTCCGACGAAGCCAATTCTCGATGCGTTGTGACCGGCAGGCTTCCAGTAGCTATTCCAATCAAGTTTTCCTGAATTATTGGACTCGGATCCAAAATTTCACCACTTTTTACGATTTTTCGATTTTGGTGATTTTCCCTAATACCCCTAGGGAAATCCGTAAAAATTCTTCGGATTTCGACGAAGCCAATTCTCGATTTGTTGTGACCGGCAAGCTTCTAGTAGCTATTCCAATCGAGTGTTCCTGAATTATTGGACTCGGATCAAAAATTTCACCACTTTTTACGATTTTTCGATTTTCCCTAGTGGTACCCCTAGGAAAATCCGTAAAAATTCGTCGGATTCCGACGAAGCCAATTCTCGATGTGTTGTGACCGGCAAGATTCCAGTAGCTATTATTATCGAGTTTTCCTGAATTATTGGACTCGGATCAAAAATTTGACCACTTTTTACGTTTTTTCAATTTTGGTGATTTTTCCTGGTGGTACCCCTAGGAAAATCCGTAAAAATTCGTCGGATTTCAACGAAGCCAATTCTCGATCCGTTGTGACCGGCAAGCTTCCAGTAGCTATTCCAATGGAGTTTTCCTGAATTATTGGACTCGGATCAAAAATTTCACCACTTTTTACGATTTTTCGATTTTCCCTAGGTGTACCCCTAGGGAAATCCGTAAAAATTCGTCGGATTTCGACGAAGCCAATTCTCAATGCGTTGTAACCGGCAAGATGCCAGTAGCTATTCCAATGGAGTTTTCCTGAATTATCGGACTCGGATCCAAAATTACACCACTTTTTATGATTTTTCGATTTTGTTGATTTTCCCAAGTGGTACCCCTAGGGAAATCCGTAAAAATTCGTCGGATTCCGACGAAGCCAATTCTCGATGCGTTGTGACCGGAAAGTTTTCAGTAGCAATTCTAATCGATTTTTCCTGAATTATTGGACTCGGATCCAAAATTTCACCACTTTTTATGATTTTTCGATTTTGGTGATTTTTCCTAGTGGTACCCCTAGGGAAATCCGTAAAAATTTGTCGGATATCGACGAAGACAATTCTTGAGCCGTTGTGACCGGCAAGCTTCCAGTAGTTATTCTAATCGAGTTTTCCCGAATTATTGGACTCGGATCAAAAATTTCACTACTTTTTACGTTTTTTCGATTTTGGTGATTTTCGCTAATGGTACCCCTAGGAAAATCCGTAAAAATTCGTCGGATTTCGACAAAGCCAATTCTCGAGCCGGTTTGACCGACAAGCTTCCCGTAGTTATTCCAATCGAGTTTTCCTTAATTATTAGACTCGGATCCAAAATTTCACCACTTTTTACGATTTTTCGATTTTTGTGATTTTTCCTAGTGGTACTACCCCTAGGAAAATCCGTAAAAATTCATCGGATTCCGATGAAGCCAATTCTCGAGCCGTTGTGACCGGCAAGCTTCCAGTAGCTATTCCAATCGAGTTTTCCTGAATTATTGGACTCGGATCCAAAATTTCACCACTTTTTACGATTTTTCGATTTTTCCTAGTGGTACCCCTAGGAAAATCCGTAAAAATTTATCGGATTCTGACGAAACTAATTCTCGATGCGTTGTGACCGGCAAGCTTCCAGTAGCTATTCCATTAGAGTTTTCCTGAATTATTCGACTCGGATAAAAAATTTCACCACTTTTTACTATTTTTCGATTTTGGTGATTTTTCCTAGTGGTACACCTAAGAAAATCTTTAAAAATTCGTCAGATTCCGACGAAGTAAATTCTTGAGCTATTGTGACCGGCAAGCTTTCAGTAGTTATTCCAATCGAGTTTTCCTGAATTATTTGACTCGGATCCAAAATTTACCAACTTTTTACAATTTTTCGATTTTGGTGATTTTCCCTAGTGGTACCCGTAGGAAAATCCGTAAAAATTCGTCGGATTCCGACGAAACCAATTCTCGATGTGTTGTGACAGGCAAGCTTCCAGTAGCTATTTATATCGAGTTTTCCTTAATTATTGGACTCGGATCCAAAATTTCACCACTTTTTACGATTTTTCGATTTTTGTGATTTTCCCTAGTGCCCTAGGAAAATCCGTAAAAATTCGTCGGATTCCGACAAAGCCAATTCTCAAGCTATTGTGACCGGCAAGCTTCTAGTAGTTATTCCAATCGAGTTTTCCTGAATTATTAGACTCGGATCAAAAATTTCACCACTTTTTACGTTTTTTCGATTCTGGTGATTTTTCCTAGTGGTACCCCTGGGGAAATCCGTAAAAATTCGTCGGATTCTGACGAAGGCAATTCTCGATGCGTTGTGACCGGCAAGCTTCCAGTAGCTATTCCAATAGAGTTTTCCTGCATTATAGGACTCGGATCCAAAATTTCACCACTTTTTACGATTTTTCGATTTTGGTGATTTTCCCTAGTGGTAAACCTAGGAAAATCCGTAGAAATTCATCGGATTCCGACGAAGCCAATTCTCGAGCTATTGTGACCGGCAAGGTTCCAGTAGTTATTCCAATCGAGTTTTCCTGAATTATGGGACTCGGATCCAAAATTTCACCACTTTTTACGATTTTTCGATTTTGGTAATTTTTCCTAGTGGTACGCCTGGGAAAATCCGTAAAAATTCATCGAATTCCGATGAAGCCAATTCTCGAGCTATTGTGACCGGCAGGCTTCCAGTAGTTATTCCAATCGAGTTTTCCTTAATTATTGAACTCGGATCCAAAATTTCACGACTTTTTATTATTTTTCGATTTTGGTGATTTTCCCTAGTGGTACACGTAGGGAAATCCGTAAAAATTCGTCGGATTTCGATGAAGCCAATTCTCGAGCTATTGTGACCGGCAGGCTTCCAGTAGTTATTCCAATCGAGTTTTCCTGAATTATTGGACTCGGATCAAAAATTTCACCAATTTTTATGATTTTTCGATTTTGGTGATTTTTCCTAGTGGTACCCCTAGGGAAATTCGTAAAAATTTGTCGTATTCCGACGAAGCCAATTCTCGATGTGTTGTAACCAGCAAGCTTCCAGTAACTATTCATATCGAGTTTTCCTGAATTATTGGACTCGGATTAAAAATTTCAACACTTTTTACGATTTTTCGATTTTTCCTAGTGGTACACCTCGGAAAATCCGTAAAAATTCGTCGGATTCCGACGAAGCCAATTCTCGATGCGTTGTGACCGGCAAGCTTTCAGTAGCTATTTCAATAGAGTTTTCCATAATTATTCGACTCGGATCAAAAATTTCACCACTTTTTACGATTTTTCGATTTTGGTGATTTTCCCAAGTGGTACCCCTAGGAAAATTCGTAAAAATTTGTCGGATTCCGATGAAGTCAATTCTCGATGCGTTATGACCGGCAAGCTTCTAGTAGCTATTCCAATCGAGTTTTCCTGAATTATTAGACTCGGATAAAAAATTTCACCACTTATGCGGATGTGTATCGACTACAGACAGATTAACAAAATCACAGTGAAGAACAAGTATCCGTTACCTAGAGTTGAGGATTTGTTTGATCAACTTTGAGGCGCAGGTGTTTTCTCAAAGATAGATCTTCGGTCAGGATATTATCAACTTCGGGTTAAAGACGAAGATGTGGTCAAGACTGTATTTCGGACTCGGTATGGCCATTATGAGTTCCTGGTTATGCCATTTGGTTTGACCAATGCTCCAGCGGCTTTTATGGATTTGATGAACCGAGTGTTTAGGCCATATTTGGACCAGTTTGTAGTGGTGTTTATAGATGATATCTTGGTATATTCCAAGGATGAGCGTGAACATGAAGAGCATCTTCGGATAGTTTTACAAGTTTTGAGAGAGCATCAGTTGTTTGCCAAGCTAAGCAAGTGTGATTTTGGCTTCAGAAAGTGTCATTTTTGGGTCATATAGTTTCTGCTAAGGGTATTCAAGTGGATCCAGCTAAGATTGAGGTAATAGTTGATTGGAAAGTGCCTAAGAACGTTCAAGAGGTGAGGAGTTTCCTTGGTTTGGCATGCTACTATCGTCGATTTGTTAAGAATTTTTCAGTGATTGCCGCTCCGATGACAAGATTGTTAAGGAAAGGTGTTAAATTTGAGTGGTCAAATAAGTGTCAGGCTTGTTTTGAGCAGTTGAAGAAGTTATTAGTCGAAGCTCCTATACTTACTCAACCTATCTCGGGTAAAGAGTTTGTCATCTATAGTGATGCTTCAGGTGTTGGTCTTGGCTGTGTTTTGATGCAAGAAGGCATGGTTGTGGCTTATGCTTCTCGACAGTTGAAACCACATGAGAGAAATTATCCGACACATGATCTAGAATTGGCTGCTGTGATCTTTGCTTTGAAGATTTGGCGTCATTATCTGTATGGAGAGAAATGTAGGATCTTTACAGACCACAAGAGTTTGAAATACTTTCTCACACAGAAGAAATTGAATATGAGACAGCGCCGTTGGCTTGAGTTGTTCAAGGATTACAACTGCATTGTGGATTACCATCCAGGTAAGGCCAATGTAGTCGCTGATGCTTTGAGTCGGAAGTCGATGTCGGCTTTATTTTCGAGACGGTTTAGATGGAGATTTGATTCAGATGGGGCTTTGATTGCTCAGTTGAGAGTTAAGCCTACCTTGAGACAAAAAATTATTGATGCTCAGAGGGATGATGAGAAGCTACAGCGGATTGTGCAAGAGGTCAATTTGGGAAAACAGTCAGAGTTCTCCGTTCAGGATGGAGTGCTTATGTATAGAAATCGTTTGTGTGTACCAGAGGGGGAAGAGTTAAGAAGACAGCTTATGAGTGAGGCACATGGTACAGTTTTCACTATGCATCCTGGTAGTGAGAAGATGTATCGAGACATGAAGCAGTTCTTTTGGTGGTCTGGTATGAAAAGGGATATTACAGATTTTGTATCTAGATGCTTGACATGTCAGCAAGTTAAGGCCGAGCATCAAGTTCCTTCGGGCTTGCTCACGCCTTTGTCTATTCCCGAGTGGAAATGGGATGATATAGCCATGGACTTTGTAACAGGTTTACCTTTAACTTAGAAGAAACATGACTCAGTTTGGGTGATAGTGGATCGACTTACGAAGTCAGCTCATTTTCTACCAGTTAGGATGGATTATCCGATGGATAGATTGGCCAGTATTTATGTGGATGAGATAGTTCGGTTACATGGAGTGCCTTTGTCCATAGTTTCAGACCGGGACCCGAGGTTCACATCTAAGTTTTGGAAAGTTTTACAGCGAGCTTTGGGTACCAGGTTGAACTTTAGCACAGCATTCCATCCTCAGACAGATGGTCAATCTGAGCGGGTTATACAGATTCTGGAATACATGATGAGGGATTGTGCTTTGGATTTTCCAGGTAGTTGGGATAAGTATGTGTCACTCATGGGATTTGCCTACAACAATAGTTATCAGTCGAGCATCGGTATGGCTCCATATGAGGTTTTGTACGGTCGATAGTGCAGAACTCCTGTTTGTTGGACCGAGTTATCTGAGAGGTCAGTGATTGGACCAGATGTGGTTAGAGACACAGAAGAAAAGATCAGAATTGTACAACGGAATTTGAAAGCGGCTAAAGATCGACAAAAGTCATATGCAAACTTGAAGAGGAAAGATGTGCATTTTGAAGTTGGGAACAAAGTTTTTCTTAAGGTATCTCCTTGGAGGAAGATACTTCGGTTTGGAAAGAAAGGTAAGCTTAGTCCTCGCTACATTGGACCGTATGAGATTTTATCTAAGGTTGGTCCGGTAGCCTATAGATTGGCATTACCGATGGAGTTGTCTAAGTTGCATGATGTGTTCCATGTTTCGATGCTTTGTCGGTATAGATCGGATCCATCACATGTTTTGTCGGTTCAAGATGTGCGAGTGCAACCTGATTTTTCTTATGATGAGGAACCAAAAGCTATTCTAGCCCGAGAGATGAGACAATTAAGGAGTAAACAAATTCCTTTGGTTAAAGTGTTATGGGATCACCATGGAGTCGAGGAAGCTACTTGGGAAACCGAGGAGTCAATGAGAGCTCAGTATCCGCAATTGTTCAGTTCAGGTGAGAATTTCGAGGACGAAATTCTTATTAGTAGGGGAGAGTTGTCACACCCCGTTTACCCCCTAGTAGTATGAGCCATGTATATATGTACAATTGTATGTATTTTGATATGTAATAAGGGTATTTTGAGTATATTGCATGTTATAAGGGTTATATTAACATGTGGGTGCATATATGTTATTAGGGTGTGAATTAGTTGGGAAATACTTATGTGTGCATGCATATACCATAGTAGGATGTGAGTAAGGGAGTAGTATTTGTGTGTGGTGAGTGTAGCGTAGTAGAGGGAATCTAAGTGAGATATTATTGTGTGGGGATACTCATACCTATGTAGAGTGCATTATTAGGGTGTTTTATTGGGTGTTTTACTCACACACTAGTAGGGTGTGTTAAGTGAGAATGTGTTGAGTGTGTGTAAGAGTATAATTGTTGGGTGTGAGTGATTGGTTTGCACCAATGAGGAGTTGACATGTGGGAAAGGGTAGGAAAAGAGAGTGAAGTGGAGAGGGATGTGTATGTATTCCCGTAAACTTAATTCTTCATCCTATTCTTCATTTCCTTCATCTTCTTCTTCACCTTCTTCATCCTTTTCTTCTTCAATTTCTTCACATCTAAAAATCCTAGCTTAAATCTAAGAAATTGTGGGTAAAAATCAATAAATCTTGCATTAATTTAGTAAGATCAACTCCTAATTTTATCTTAATTATCCAATTTCTTTTATTTTTGTTGGATTTTAATTTAGGTTATGTGTTTTGTGTATTTTTGGTGAATTGATGATTAGTTGAGCCTCCTCCAAATTCTAAAGGTAAGGAAAAGGTTGGATTTAGTGGGATCAAGTGAAAAAAATTCAGATTTGGGATTTTGTTTGGAAATTATTTGTGATTTGTTTGGGAATTTGATTGTTAATTTATGTGTCAATGATTTTCAATTGTTGAATTGAATATTCTGATATGTTAATTTATGTGTTTTGATGGTTTGGATTAAATTTGGTGAATTGATGGTGTAAAATGGGTTGATTTGAAGTTGTTGAATTTCAAAGGGTAAATCTGTTTTTGAGGGACAGATTGACCTTTGCTCATTGTTTTTAGCATAAATCGAATTTTACAACTCTAAATTGTATGATTCTAGTTGGTTTAGAACCAGGACATATGTGGCTAAGATTTTTTAGAAGAGACCATAATTTAATTCGGACTCTAACCATTTCAAAATCACCCATTACAGTAGCGAAAATTGTCAGGTGTGTCAGTGGAGCAGGGTAGAAACATTTGAGTATATCTCTCTGAATTCAGCTCCAAACGATCTGAAATTTTGTCCATATAAAGTTAATATCTTGAGGATTAATTGTTATGAAGATCACTTGGTTTGAAAATGTCGTTTACTCTTCCAAAAATGCATGTAAAGTCAGTAAACGGATTCTGCCCTGTGTCTTGGGACTGGTTGGAAAGAAATGTTACTTATTTTATAATTAGGTAATGAGGTTATGTAATTAAATTAACCGTGAATTAAATAAATTATTATAATGAAGAATTAATAAATATGATAATTAACCATAAATTAAACTATAAGCATAATTTGCTTTATGAACAAATACTTATGACCAGAATTAGATAATGTGTTTATATGCTTTACATCTTATAATTGTACTTTTATTATGCCTTAACTTATTGACTTAATGTGTCATGCTTGAAAATAATTAATTTATGCATGTTAAATTCAATAGATATTCATATTGAACAAATGTGAATTGTGTTATGCATGACCTGCTAGAGTCAAGTCAGTGGATAGTTAGGCATGCCTAATAGAGTCTTTTAACTGCAGCCTATATGGATGAATTATATGGATGATTTGGAACCTGATCAGATCCCCGATTGGTTGCTCGCGAACCCTATAAGAAAATGTGTTTGAATCCTCGCGATTCTTATTAATATGATGAATCTTGTTTAAGAGCCCCTATAAAGGTTTTATAAATATAAAATAAAAATGGTTTTCGATTCGTACCCGTAAGGTATCGCTATACGTCGATTCGTACCCGTAAGGTATCACTATGCGTATACTCGTTATCCACTATTATGAGTCAGCAGGATCTTTAATTAATATGTGATTTGTTATGTTACCGTTGATTATACAAAAGTAATAATTGAATGAGATAATATGGATATGGATATAAACATGAGATGTTGAATATATGGTTATAAATTGGAGCCTATATGTATACATATTATGACATGAATCATGTATATGCCATTATGAATGTTATATGCCTTGACGACCACTGTGAGTGGCCGTCCATAATATATGTGTTAATACCCACTAAGCGTTTATCGCTTAGCACGGTGTGTTTACCCGTGCAGGAAAATAAGAAGCTTTGTTTAAAGAGAGTCATTGCAGTCCAGCCAACACAGCAAGGTTTAGAGTTTGGAGTTTATTTTATTATGGTTGATTCTTTTATGTAAAGAACTTTTGATATTGGTTTGGAAAATAGCTTCCGCTGGTTTATTTGTATTTGGGCCTGTAATATTATTACATATATGATGAGTGATAACATGCGATGTATTATGAAAATTTTTAATTATCCTGTAATTCAGTATACATGTTTATGTATGATTATGTTATTTGTATAGTATCTGCTTGGTGACACCCCGACACATACGGGTATGGGTAGGGGGTGTTACACCAATTCTCGAGCCGTTGTGACCGGCAAGCTTCCAATAGTTATTTCAATCGAGTTTTCCTGAATTATTGGACTCGGATCAAAAATTTTACCGCTTTTTACGTTTTATCGATTTTGGTGATTTTCCCTAGTGGTACCCCTAAGGAAATCTGTAAAAATTTGTCGTATTCCGACGAAGCCAATTCTCGAGCTGTTGTGACCGGCAAGCTTCCATTAGTTATTCCAATCGAGATTTCCTGAATTATTGGACTCGGATCCAAAATTTAACCACTTTTTACGTTTTTTCGATTTTGGTGATTTTTCCTAGTAGTACCCGTAGGGAAATCAGTAAAAATTATTCGGATTCCTACGAAGCCAATTCTCTATGTGTAGTGACCGGCAAACTTCTAGTAGCTATTCTAATCAAGTTTTCGTGAATTATTGGACTCGGATCAAAAATTTCACCACTTTTTACGATTTTTCAATTTTTCCTAGTGGTACCCCTAGGAAAATCCGTAAAAATTATTCAGATTCCGACGAAGCCAATTCTCGATGCGTTGTCACCGGCAAGCTTCCAGTAGCTATTCCAATCGAGTTTTGCTGAATTATTGGACTCGGATCAAAAATTTCACCACTTTTTACGATTTTTCGATTTTGGTGATTTTCCCTAGAGGTACCCCTAGGGAAATCCGTAAATATTCGTCGGATTCCAACGAAGCCAATTCTCGATGTGTTGTGACCGGCAAGCTTCCAGTAGCTATTCCAATCGAGTTTTCCTGAATTATGGGACTCGGATCAAAAATTTCATGACTTTTTACGATTTTTCGATTTTGGTGATTTTCCCTAGTGGTACCCCCTAGGGTAATCCGTAAAAATTTGTCAGATTCCGATGAAGCAAATTCTCGATACGTTGTGACCGGCAAGCTTCCAGTAGCTATTCCAATCGATTTTTCCTGAATTATGGGACTCGGATAAAAAATTTCACGACTTTTTACGATTTTTCGATTTTGGTGATTTTTCCTAGTGGTACCCCTAGGGAAATCCGTAAAAATTCATCGGATTTCGACGAATCCAATTCTCGATGCTTTGTGACTGGAAAGCTTCCAGTAGCTATTCCAATCGAGTTTTCCTGAATTATGGGACTTGGATTCAAAATTTTACCACTTTTTACGATTTTACGATTTTGGTGATTTTTCCTAATGGTACACCTAGGAAAATACGTAAAAATTCGTCGGATTCCGTTGAAGCCATTTCTCGAGCTATTGTGACCGGCAGGCTTCCAGTAGTTATTCCAATCGAGTTTTCCTTAATTATTGGACTCGGATCCAAAATTTCATGACTTTTTATGATTTTTCGATTTTGGTGATTTTTCCTTGTGGTACATCTAGGGAAATCTGTAAAAATTCGTCGGTTTCCGAGGAAGCCAATTCTCAAGCTATTGTGGCCGGCAGGCTTCCTGTAGTTATTACAATCGAGTTTTCCTGAATTATTGGACTCGGATCAAAAATTTCATCACTTTTTATGATTTTTCGATTTTGGTGCTTTTCCCTAGTGGTACCCCTAGGAAAATCCGTAAAAATTCATCGGGTTCCGAGGAAGCCAATTCTCGATGTGTTGTGACCGGCAAGCTTCCAGTAGCTATTCATATCGAGTTTTCCTGAATTATTGGACTCGGATCCAAAAATTCACCACTTTTTACGTTTTTTCGATTTCGGTGATTTTCCCTAGTGGTACCCCTAGGAAAATCCGTAAAAATTCTTCGGATTCCAACGAAAGTAATTCTCGATTCTTTGTGACCGACAAGCTTCCAGTAGCTATTCCAATCGAGTTTTCCTGAATTATTGGACTCGGATCCAAAATTTCACCATTTTTTACGATTTTTCGATTTTCCCTAGTGGTACCCCTATGGAAATCCGTAAAAATTTGTTGGATTCCGACGAGACCAATTCTCAATGCGTTGTGACCGGAAAGCTTCCAGTAGCTATTCCAATCGAGTTTTCCTGAATTATTGGACTCGGATCAAAAATTTCACCACTTTTTACGATTTTTCGATTTTTGTGATTTTCCCTAGTGGTACCCCTTGGGAAATCCGTAAAAATTCGTCGGATTCCGACGAAGCCATTTCTTGAGCCGTTGTGACCAGCAAGCTTCCAGTAGTTATTCCAATTGAGTTTTCCTGAATTATTGGACTCGAATCCAAAATTTCACCACTTTTTACGATTTTAGTGATTTTCCCTAGTGGTACCCCTAGAGAAATCCGTAAAAATTCGTCGGATTCCGACGAAGCCAATTCTCGATGCATTGTGACCGGCAAGATTCCAGTAGCTATTCCAATCGAGTTTTTCTGAATTATTGGACTCGGATCCAAAATTTCACCATTTTTTACGATTTATCGATTTTCCCTAGTGGTACCCCTATGAAAATCCGTAAAAATTTGTTGGATTCCGACGAAACCAATTCTCAATGCGTTGTGACCGGAAAGCTTCCAGTAGCTATTCCAATCGAGTTTTCCTGAATTATTGGACTCGGATCAAAAATTTCACCACTTTTTACGATTTTTCGATTTTTGTGATTTTCCCTAATGGTACCCCTTGGGAAATCCGTAAAAATTCGTCGGATTCTGACGAAGCCATTTCTTGAGCCGTTGTGACCAGCAAGCTTCCAGTAGTTATTCCAATTGAGTTTTCCTGAATTATTGGACTCGAATCCAAAATTTCACCACTTTTTACGATTTTAGTGATTTTCCCTAGTGGTACCCCTAGAGAAATCCGTAAAAATTCGTCGGATTCCGACGAAGCCAATTCTCGATGCATTGTGACCGGCAAGATTCCAGTAGCTATTCCAATCGAGTTTTTCTGAATTATTGGACTCGGATCCAAAATTTCACCATTTTTTACGATTTATCGATTTTCCCTAGTGGTACCCCTATGAAAATCCGTAAAAATTTGTTGGATTCCGACGAAACCAATTCTCAATGCGTTGTGACCGGAAAGCTTCCAGTAGCTATTCCAATCGAGTTTTCCTGAATTATTGGACTCGGATCAAAAATTTCACCACTTTTTACGATTTTTCGATTTTTGTGATTTTCCCTAATGGTACCCCTTGGGAAATCCGTAAAAATTCGTCGGATTCTGACGAAGCCATTTCTTGAGCCGTTGTGACCAGCAAGCTTCCAGTAGTTATTCCAATTGAGTTTTCCTGAATTATTGGACTCTGATCCAAAATTTCACCACTTTTTACGATTTTAGTGATTTTCCCTAGTGGTACCCCTAGAGAAATCCGTAAAAATTCGTCGGATTCCGACGAAGCCAATTCTCGATGCATTGTGACCGGCAAGATTCCAGTAGCTATTCCAATCGAGTTTTCCTGAATTATTGCACTCGGATCCAAAATTTCAACATTTTTTACGATTTTTCGATTTTCCCTAGTGGTACCCCTATGAAAATCCGTAAAAATTTGTTGGATTCCGAAGAAGCCAATTCTCAATGCGTTGTGACTGGAAAGCTTCCAGTAGCTATTCCAATCGAGTTTTCCTGAATTATTGGACTCGGATCAAAAATTTCACCACTTTTTACGATTTTTCGATTTTTGTGATTTTCCCTAGTGCTACCCTTAGGGAAATACGTAAAAATTCGTCGGATTTTGACGAAACCAATTCTCGATGCGTTGTGACCGGCAAGCCTCCAGTAGCTATTTCAATCGAGTTTTCCTGAATTATTGGACTCGGATCCAAAATTTCACAACTTTTTACGATTTTAGTGATTTTCCCTAGTGCCCCTAGGGAAATCCGTAAAAATTCGTCGGATTCCAACGAAGCCAATTCTCGATGCATTGTGACCGGCAAGATTCCAGTAGCTATTCCAATCGAGTTTTCCTGAATTATTGGACTCGGATTCAAAATTTCACAACTTTTTACGATTTTTCGATTTTTCCTAGTGGTACCCCAAGGGAAATCCGTAAAAATTTGTCGGATTCCGACGAAGCCAATTCTCGATGCGTTGTGACCGGCAATCTTCCAGTAGCTATTCCAATCGAGTTTTCCTGAATTATTAGACTAGGATCAAAAATTTCACCACTTTTTACGATTTTTCGATTTTGGTGATTTTCCCTTGTGATACCCCTATGAAAATCTGTAAAAATTCGTCGGATTCCGATGAAGCCAATTCTCGAGCCGTTGTGACCGGCAAACTTCCATTAGTTATTCCAATCGTGTTTTCCTGAATTATTGGACTCGGAACCCAAATTTCACCACTTTTTACGTTTTTTCTATTTTGGGGATTTTCCTTAGTGGTACCCCTAGGGAAATCCGTAAAAATTCGTCGGATTCTGACGAAGCCAATTCTCGATGCGTTGTGACCGGCAAGCTTTCAGTAGCTATTCCAATCAATTTTTCCTGCGTTATGGGACTCGGATCAAAAATTTCACCATTTTTTATGATTTTTCGATTTTGGTAATTTTTCCTAGTGGTAAACCTAGGGAAATCCGTAAAAATTCGTCGAATTCCGATGAAGCCAATTCTCGAGCTATTGTGACCGGCAGGCTTCCAGTAGTTATTCCAATCGAGTTTTCCTTAATTATTTGACTCGGATCCAAAATTTCACGACTTTTTATGATTTTTCAAATTTGGTGATTTTTCCTAGTGGTACACCTAGGGAAATCTGTAAAAATTCGTCGGATTTCGAGGAAGCCAATTCTCGAGCTATTGTGACCGGTAGACTTCCAGTAGTTATTCCAATCGAGTTTTCCTGAATTATTGGACTCTGATCAAAAATTTCACCACTTTTTATGATTTTTCGATTTTGGTGATTTTTCCTAGTGGTACCCCTAAGGAAATCCGTAAAAATTCGTCGAATTTCGAAGAATCCAATTCTCGATGCGTTGTGACCGGCAAGCTTCCAGTAGTTATTCCAATCGAGCATTCCTGAATTATTGAACTTGGATCAAAAATTTCACCACTTTTTACGTTTTTTCGATTTTTGTGATTTTTCCAAGTGGTACCCCTAGGGAAATCCGTAAAAATTTGTCGGACTCCGACGAAACCAATTCTCGATGCGTTGTGACCGGCAAGCTTCCAGTAGCTATTCCAATCGAGTTTTCCAGAATTATGGGATTCGGATCAAAAATTTCACGACTTTTTACGATTTTTCGATTTTTGTGATTTTTCCTAGTGGTACACCTAGGGAAATCCGTAAAAATTCGTCGGATTCGGACGAAGCAAATTCTCGATGCGTTGTGACCGGCAAGTTTCCAGCAGCTATTCCAATCGATTTTTCCTGAAATACGGGACTCGGATAAAAAATTTCACGACTTTTTACGATTTTTCGATTTTGGTGATTTTTCCTAGTGGTACCCAGAGGGAAATCCGTAAAAATTTGTCGGATTCCGACGAATCCAATTCTCGATGCATTGTGACCGACAAGCTTCCAGTAGCTATTCCAATCGAGTTTTCCTGAATTATGGGACTCGGATGCAAAATTTCAATACTTTTTACGATTTTTCGATTTTGGTGATTTTCCCTAGTGGTACACCTAGGGAAATCCGTAAAAATTCGTCGGATTCCGTTGAAGCCAATTCTCGAGCTATTGTGACCGGCAGGCTTCCAGTAGTTATTCCAATCGAGTTTTCCTTATTTATTGGACTCGGATCCAAAATTTCATGACTTTTTATGATTTTTCGATTTTTGTGATTTTCCCTAGTGGTACCCCTAGGAAAATCCGTAAAAATTTGTCGGATTCCGACGAAGCCAATTCTCGAGCCGTTGTGACCGGCAAGCTTCCAGTAGCTATTTCAATCGTGTTTTCCTGAATTATTGGACTCGGATCGGAAATTTCACCACTTTTTACTTTTTTTTCTGATTTTGGTGATTTTTCCTAGTAGTACCCCTAGGAAAATCCGCAAAAATTTGTAGGATTCCGACGAAGCCAATTCTCGATGTGTTGTGACCGGAAAGCTTCCATTAGCTATCCAAATCGATTTTTCCAAAATTATTGGACTCGGATCAAAAATTTCACCACTTTTTACGATTATTCGATTTTTGTGATTTTCCCTATTGGTACTCTTAGGGAAATACGTAAAAATTCATCGGATTGAGACGAAACCAATTCTCGATGTGTTATGACCGACAAGCTTCCAGTAGCTATTCATATCGAGTTTTCCTGAATTATTGGACTTGGATCATAATTTCACCATTTTTTACGTTTTTTCGATTTTGGTGATTTTTCCTAGTGGTACCCCTAGGAAAATCCGTAAAAATTTGTCGGATTCCGACGAAGCCAATTCTCGATGTGTTGTGACCGGCACGTATCCAGTAGCTATTCATATCGAGTTTTCCTGAATTATTAGACTCGGATCAAAAATTTCACCACTTTTTACGATTTTTCGATTTTGGTGATTTTCCCTAGTGGTACCCCTATGGAAATCCGTAAAAATTCGTCGGATTTCGATGAAGCCAATTCTCGAACCGTATTGACCGACAAGCTTCCAGTTGTTATTCCAATCGAGTTTTCCTGAATTATTGGACTCGGATAAAAAATTTCACGACTTTTTACGATTTTTCGATTTTGGTGATTTTCCTTAGTGGTACCCCTAGGGAAATACGTAAAAATTCGTCGGATTTAGACGAAACCAATTCTCGATGCGTTGTGACCGGCAAGCTTCCAGTAGCTATTCCAATCGAGTTTTCCTGAATTATTGGACTAAGATCCAAAATTTCACAACTTTTTACGATTTTTCGATTTTTGTGATTTTTCCTAGTGGTACTCTTAGGAAAATACGTAAAAATTCATCGGATTTAGACGAAATCAATTCTCGATGTGTTGTGACCGGCAAGCTTCCAGTAGCTATTCATATCGAGTTTTCCTGAATTATTGGACTCGGATCCAAAATTTCACCACTTTTTTACGTTTTTTCGATTTTGGTGATTTTCCCTAGTGGTACCCCTAGGGAAATCCGTAAAAATTCGTCGGATTCCGACGAAGCCAATTCTCGATGCGTTGTGACCGGAAAGCTTTCAGTAGCTATTCCAATAGAGTTTTCCTGAATTATTGGACTCAGATCCAAAATTTCAACATTTTTTACGATTTTTCTATTTTCCGTAGTGGTACCCTTAGGGAAATCCGTAAAAATTTGTTGGATTCCGACGAAGCGAATTCTCAATGCGTTGTGACCGGCAAGATTCCAGTAGTTATTTCAATCGAGTTTTCCTGAATTATTGGACTCGGATCAAAAATTTGACCACATTTTACGATTTTTCGATTTTCCCAAGTAGTACCCCTAGGAAAATCCGTAAAAATTTGTCGAATTCCGACGAAGCCAATTCTCGTTGCGTTGTGACCGACAAGCTTCCAGTTGCTATTCCATCGAGTTTTCCTAAATTTTGGGACTCGGATCCAAAATCTCACCACTTTTTACGTTTTTTCGATTTTGGTGATTTTTCCTAGTGGTACCCCTAGGAAAATCCGTAAAAATTCATCGGATTCCGACCAAACCAATTCTCGATGCGTTGTGACCGGCAAACTTCCAGTAGCTATTCCAAACGAGTTTTCTTTAATTATGGGACTAGGATCCAAAATCTCACCACTTTTTACGATTTTTCGATTTTGGTGATTTTCCCTAGTGGTACCCCTAGGGAAATCCGTAAAAATTCGTTGGATTCTGACGAAGACAATTCTCGATGCGTTGTGGCCGGCAAGCTTCCAGTAGCTATTCCAATCGAGTTTTCCTGCATTATGGGACTTGGATCAAAAATTTCAGCACTTTTTACGATTTTTCGATTTTGATGATTTTTTCTAGTTGTACACCTAGGAAAATCCGTAAAAATTCATCGGATTCCGACGAAGCCAATTCTCGAGCTATTATGACCGGCAAACTTCGAGTAGTTATTCCAATCGAGTTTTCCTGAATTATTAGACTCGGATACAAAATTTCACCACTTTTTACGATTTTTCGATTATGGTGATTTTTCCTAGTGGTACCCCTAGGAAAATCCATAAGAATTCGTCGGATTCCGACGAAACCAATTCTCGAGCTGTTGTGACTGAAAAGCTTCCTGTATTTATTTCAATCGAGTTTTCCTAAATTATTGGACTCAGATCCAAAATTTCTCCACTTTTTACGATTTTTCGATTTTGGTAATTTTCCCTAGTGGTAACCCTAGGGAAATCCGTAAAAATTTGTCGGATTCCGACGAAGCCAATTCTCGATGCGTTGTGACTGGCAAGCTTCCAGTAGCTATTCCAATCGAGTTTTCCTGAATTATTGGACTAAGATCCAAAATTTTGCTACTTTTTACGATTTTTCGATTTTGGTGATTTTTCCTAGTGGTACCTCTAGGTAAATCCGTAAAAATTCGTCGAATTCCGACGAAGTCAATTCTCGATGCGTTGTGACCGGCAAGCTTCCAGTAGCTATTTCAAACGAGTTTTCCTGAATTATTGGACTCGGATCAAAAATTTCACCACTTTTTACGTTTTTTCGATTTTGGTGATTTTCCCTAGTGGTACCCCTAGGGAAATCCGTAAAAATTCGTCGGATTCCGACGAAGCCAATTCTCGATGCATTGTGACCGGCAAGCTTCCAGTAGCTATTCCAATCGAGTTTTCTTGAATTATGGGACTCGGATCCAAAATTTCACCACTTTTTACGATTTTTCGATTTTGGTGATTTTTCCTAGTGGTACACCTAGGAAAATTCGTAAAAATTCGTCGGATTCCGACGATACCAATTCTCGTGCTGTTGTGACCGGCAAGCTTCCAGTAGTTATTCCAATCGAGTTTTCCTGAATTATTGGACTCGGATCAAAAATTTCACCACTTTTTATGTTTTTTCGATTTTGGTGATTTTTCCTAGTGGTACCCCTAGGGACATCCGTAAAAATTCGTCGGATTCCGACGAAGCCAATTCTCGATGCGTTGTGACCGGCAAGCTTCCAGTAGCTATTCCAATCGAGTTTTCCTGAATTATTGGACTCGGATCCAAAATTTCACCACTTTTTATGATTTTTCGATTTTTGTGATTTTCCTAGTGGTACTCTTAGGGAAATACGTAAAAATTCATCGGATTTAGACGAAATCAATTCTCGATGTGTTGTGACCAGCAAGCTTCCAGTAGCTATTCATATCGAGTTTTCCTGAATTATTGGACTCGGATCCAAAATTTCACCACTTTTTACGTTTTTTCGATTTTGGTGATTTTCCATAGTGGTACCCCTAGGGAAATCCGTAAAATTTCGTCGGATTCCGACGAAGCCAATTCTCGATGCGTTGTGACCGGAAAGCTTTCAGTAGCTATTCCAATAGAGTTTTCCTGAATTATTGGACTCAGATCCAAAATTTCACCATTTTTTACGATTTTTTCTATTTTTCCTAGTGGTACCCCTAGGGAAATCCGTAAAAATTTGTTGGATTCCGACGAAGCGAATTCTCAATGCGTTGTGACCGGCAAGATTCCAGTAATTATTCCAATCGAGTTTTCCTGAATTATTTGACTCGGATCAAAAATTTGACCACTTTTTACGATTTTTCGATTTTCCCAAGTAGTACCCCTAGGGAAATCCGTAAAAATTTGTCGAATTCTGACGAAGCCAATTCTCATTGCGTTGTGACCGACCAGCTTCCAGTAGTTATTCCAATCGAGTTTTCCTGAATTATTGGACTCGGATAAAAAATTTCACGACTTTTTTCGATTTTTCGATTTTGGTGATTTTTCCTAGTGGTACCCCTAGGGAAATACGTAAAAATTCGTCGCATTTAGACGAAACCAATTCTCGATGCGTTAAGACCGGCAAGCTTCCAGTAGCTATTCCAATCGAGTTCTCCTGAATTATTGGACTCGGATCCAAAATTTCACCACTTTTTACGATTTTTCGATTTTTGTGATTTTTCCAAGTGGTACTCTTAGGGAAATACGTAAAAATTCGTCGGATTTAGACGAAATCAATTCTCGATGTGTTGTGACCGGCAAGCTTCTAGTAGCTATTCATATCTAGCTTTCCTGAATTATTAGACTCGGATCCAAAATGTCACCACTTTCTACGTTTTTTCGATTTTGGTGATTTTCCTTAGTGGCACCCCTACGGAAATCCATAAAAATTCGTCGGATTCCGACGAAGAAAATTCTCGATGCGTTGTGACCGGAAAGCTTTCAGTAGCTATTCCAATCGAGTTTTCCTGAATTATTGGACTCGGATCCAAAATTTCACCATTCTTTACGATTTTTCTATTTTCCTAGTGGTACCCCCTAGGGAAATCCGTAAAAATTTGTTGGATTCAGACGAAGCCAATTCTCAATGCGTTGTGACCGGAAAGCTTCCAGTAGCTATTCCAATCGAGTTTTCCTGAATTATTGGACTCGTATCCAAAATTTCACCACTTTTTACGATTTTTCGATTTTTGTGATTTTTCCTAGTGGTACTCTTAGGGAAATACGTAAAAATTCGTCGGATTTAGACGAAACCAATTCTCGATTCGTTGTGACCGGCAAGCTTCCAGTAGCTATTCCAATCGAGTTTTCCTTAATTATTGGACTCGGATCAAAAATTTCGCCACTTTTTACGATTTTTCGATTTTGGTGATTTTCCCTAGTGGTACCCCTAGGGAAATTCGTAAAAATTCGTCGGACTCCGACGAAAGCAATTCTCGATGCATTGTGATCGGCAAGATTCCAGTAGCTATTCCAATCGAGTTTTCTTGAATTATTGGACTCGGTTCAAAAATTTCACCATTTTTACGATTTTTCGATTTTTCCTAGTGATACCCCTAGGGAAATCCGTAAAAATTTGTCGGATTCCGACGAAACCAATTCTCATTGCGTTGTGACTAACAACCTTCCAGTAGCTATTCCAATCGAGTTTTCCTGAATTATTGGACTCGAATCCCAAATTTCACCACTTTTTACGATTTTTTCCATTTTGGTGATTTTCCCTAGTAGTACCCCTAGAAAAATCTGTAAAAAGTAATTGGATTCCGACGAAGCCAATTCTTGAGCCGTTGTGACCGGCAAGCTTCCATTATTTATTCCAATCGAGTTTCCCTAAATTATTGGACTCGGATCAATAATTTCACCACTTTTACGTTTTTTCGATTTTGGTGATTTCCGAAGTGGCACCCAGAGGGAAATCCGTAAAAATTTGTCGGATTCCGACGAATCTAATTCTTGATGCGTTATGACCGGCAAGCTTCCAGTAGCTATTTCAATCGAGTTTTCCTGAATTATTAGACTCGGATCAAAAATTTCACCACTTTTTACGATTTTTTGATTTTGTTGATTTTCCCTAGTGGTACCCTAATGAAAATCCGTAAAAATTCATCGGATTTCGATGAAGCCAATTCTCGAGCCGTTGTGACCGGCAAGCTTCTAGTAGTTATTCCAATCGAGTTTTCCTGAATTATTGGACTCGGATAAAAAATTTCACGACTTTTTACAATTTTTCGATTTTGGTGATTTTCCCTAATGGTACCCCTAGGGAAATCCGTAAAAATTCGTCGGATTCCGACGAAACCAATTCTCAATGCGTTGTGACCGGCAAGCTTCCAGTAGCTATTCCAATCGAGTTTTCCTGAATTATGGGATTTGGATCCAAAATTTCACCACTTTTTACGATTTTGGTGATTTTCCCTAGTGGTACACCTAGGAAAATCCGTAAAAAATTGTCGGATTCCGATGAAGCCAATTCTCGAGCTATTGTGACCGGCAGGCTTCGAGTAGTTATTCCAATCGAGTTTTCCTTAATTATTGGACTCGGATCCAAAATTTCACGACTTTTTATGATTTTTCGATTTTGTTGATTTTCCCTAGTGGTACACCTAGGGAAATCCATAAAAATTATTCGGATTCCGATGAAGCCAATTCTCGAGCTATTGTGATCGGCAGGATTCCAGTAGTTATTCCAATCGAGTTTTCCTGAATTATTGGACTTGGATCAAAAATTTCACCACTTTTTACGTTTTTTCAATTTTGGTGATTTTTCCTAGTGGTACCCCAAGGGAAATCCGTAAAAATTCGTAGGATTCCGACGAAGAAAATTCTCGATGCGTTGGGACCGGCAAGTTTCCAGTAGCTATTCCAATCGATTTTTCCAAAATTATTAGACTCGGACCAAAAATTTCATCACTTTTTACGATTATTCGATTTTTGTGATTTTCCCTAGTGGTACTCTTAGGGAAATACGTAAAAATTCATCGGATTGAGACGAAACCAATTCTCGATGTGTTGTGACCGACAAGCTTCCAGTAGCTATTCATATCGAGTTTTCCTGAATTTATGGACTTGGATCATAATTTCACCACTTTTTACGTTTTTTCGATTTTGGTGATTTTTCCTAGTGGTACCCCTAGGGAAATCCGTAAAAATTCGTCGGATTTTGACAAAGAAAATTCTTCATGCGTTGTGACCGGCACGCTTCCAGTAGCTATTCCAATAGAGTTTTCCTGAATTATTATACTCGGATCAAAAATTTCACCACTTTTTACGATTTTTCGATTTTGGTGATTTTTCCTAGTGGTACCCCTATGGAAATCCGTAAAAATTCGTCGCATTTTGATGAAGCCAATTCTCGAACCGTTGTGACCGACAAGTTTCCAGTTGTTATTCCAATCGAGTTTTCCTGAATTATTGGACTCGGATAAAAAATTTCACGACTTTTTACGATTTTTCGATTTTCGTGATTTTTCTTAGTGGTACCCCTACGTAAATACGTAAAAATTAGTCGGATTTAGACGAAACCAATTCTCGATGCGTTGTGACCGGCAAGCTTCCAGTAGCTATTCCAATCGAGTTTTCCTTAATTATTGGACTCGGATCAAAAATTTCACCACTTTTTACGATTTTTCGATTTTTGTGATTTTCCCTAGTGGTACTCTTAGGAAAATACGTAAAAATTCATCGGATTTAGACGAAATCAATTCTCGATGTGTTGTGAACGGCAAGCTTCCAATAGCTATTCATATCGAGTTTTCCTGAATTATTGGACTCGGATCCAAAATTTCACAACTTTTTACGTTTTTTCGATTTTGGTGATTTTCCCTAGTGGTACCCCTAGGAAAATCCGTAAAAATTCGTCGGATTCCGACGAAGCCAATTCTCGATGCGTTGTGACCGGAAAGCTTTCAGTAGATATTCCAATAGAGTTTTCCTGAATTATTGGACTCAGATCCAAAATTTCACCATTTTTTACGATTTTTCTATTTTCCCTAGTGGTACCCCTAGGGAAATCCGTAAAAATTTGTTGGATTCCGACGAAGCGAATTCTCAATGCGTTGTGACCGGCAAGATTCCAGAAGTTATTTCAATCGAGTTTTCCTGAATTATTGGACTCGGATTAAAAATTTCACCACTTTTTACGATTTTTCGATTTTCCCAAGTAGTACACCTAGGGAAATCCGTAAAAATTTGTCGAATTCCGACGAAGCCAATTCTCGTTGCGTTGTGACCGTCAAGCTTCCAATAGCTATTCCTATCGAGTTTTCCTAAATTTTGGGACTCGGATCCAAAATCTCACAACTTTTTACGTTTTTTCGATTTTAGTGATTTTTCCTAGTGGTACCCCTAGGAAAATCCGTAAAAATTCGTCGGATTCCGACGAAACCAATTCTCGATGCGTTGTGACCGGCAAACTTCCAGTAGCTATTCCAATCAAGTTTTCTTGAATTATGGGACTAGGATCCAATATCTCACCACTTTTTATGATTTTTCGATTTTGGTGATTTTCCCTAGTGGTACCCCTAGGAAAATCCGTAAAAATTCGTCGGATTCTGACGAAGACAATTCTCGATGCGTTGTGACCGGCAAGCTTCCAGTAGCTATTCCAATCGAGTTTTCCTGCATTATGGGACTCGGATCAAAAATTTCAGCACTTTTTACGATTTTTCGATTTTGATGATTTTTCCTAGTTGTACACCTAGGGAAATCCGTAAAAATTCGTCGAATTCCGACAAAGCCAATTCTCGAGCTATTATGACCGGCAAACTTCCAGTAGTTATTCAAATCGATTTTTCCTGAATTATTAGACTCGGATCCAAAATTTCACCACTTTTTACGATTTTTCGATTATGGTGATTTTTCCTAGTGGTACCCCTAGGAAAATCCATAAGAATTCGTCGGATTCCGACGAAACTAATTCTCGAGCCGTTGTGACTGACAAGCTTCCAGTATTTATTTCAATCGAGTTTTCCTAAATTATTGGACTCAGATCCAAAATTTCTCCACTTTTTACGATTTTTCGATTTTGGTGATTTTCCCTAGTGCTACCCCTAGGGAAATCCGTAAAAATTTGTCGGATTCCGACGAAGCCAATTCTCGATGCGTTGTGACTGGCAAGCTTCCAGTAGCTATTCCAATCGAGTTTTCCTGAATTATTGGACTAGGATCCAAAATTTTGCTACTTTTTACGATTTTTCGATTTTGGTGATTTTTCCTAGTGGTACCTCTAGGTAAATCCGTAAAAATTCATCGAATTCTGACGAAATCAATTCTCGATGCGTTGTGACTGGCAAGCTTCCAGTAGCTATTTCAAACGAGTTTTCCTGAATTATTGGACTCGGATCAAAAATTTCACCACTTTTTACGTTTTTTCGATTTTGGTGATTTTCCCTAGTGGTACCCCTAGGGAAATCCGTACAAATTCGTCGGATTCCGACGAAGCCAATTCTCGATGCGTTGTGACCGGCAAGCTTCCAGCAGCTATTGCAATCGAGTTTTCTTGAATTATGGGACTCGGATCCAAAATTTTACCACTTTTTACGATTTTTCGATTTTGGTGATTTTTCATAGTGGTACACCTAGTGAAATTCTTAAAAATTCGTCGGGTTCCGACGATACCAATTCTCATGCTGTTGTGACCGGCAAGCTTCCAGTAGTTATTCCAATCGAGTTTTCCTGAATTATTGGACTCGGATCCAAAATCCACCACTTTTTATGTTTTTTCGATTTTGGTGATTTTTCCTAGTGGTACCCCTAGGGACATCCGTAAAAATTCGTCGGATTCCGACGAAACCAGTTCTCTATGCGTTGTGACCGGCAAGCTTCCAGTAGCTATTCCAATCGAGTTTTCCTGAATTATTGGACTCGGATCAAAAATTTCACTACTTTTTACGATTTTTCGATTTTTGTGATTTTCCCTAGTGGTACTCTTAGGGAAATACGTAAAAATTCATCGGATTTAGACGAAATCAATTCTCGATGTGTTGTGACCGGCAAGTTTCCAGTAGCTATTCATATCGAGTTTTCCTGAATTATTGGACTCGGATCAAAAATTTCACCACTTTTTACGTTTTGTCGATTTTGGTGATTTTCCCTAGTGGTACCCCTAGGGAAATCCGTAAAATTTCGTCGGATTCCGACGAAGCCAATTCTCGATGCGTTGTGACCGGAAAGCTTTCAGTAGCTATTCCAATAGAGTTTTCCTGAATTATTGGACTCAGATCCAAAATTTCACCATTTTTTACGATTTTTCTATTTTCCCTAGTGGTACCCCTAGGGAAATTCGTAAAATTTCGTCGGATTCCGACGAAGCCAATTCTCGATGCGTTGTGACCGGAAAGCTTTCAGTAGCTATTCCAATAGAGTTTTCCTGAATTATTGGACTCAGATCCAAAATTTAACCATTTTTTACGATTTTTCTATTTTCCCTAGTGGTACGTACCCCTAGGGAAATCCGTAAAAATTTGTTGGATTCCGACGAAGCGAATTCTCAATGCGTTGTGACCGGAAAGATTCCAGTAGTTATTCCAATCGAGTTTTCCTGAATTATTTGACTCGGATCAAAAATTTCACCACTTTTTACGATTTTCACTAGAGGTACCCCAAGGGAAATCCGTAAAAATTTGTCGGATTCCGACGAAGCCAATTATCGATGCGTTATGACCGGCAAGCTTCCAGTAGCTATTCCAATCGAGTTTTCCTGAATTATTGGACTCGGATCCAAAATTTCGCTACTTTTTACGATTTTTCGATTTTGTTTATTTTTCCTAGTGGTATCTCTAGGAAAATCCGTAAAAATTCCTCGAATTCCGACGAAGTCAATTCTCGATGCGTTGTGACCGGCAAGCTTCCAGTAGCTATTTCAAACGAGTTTTCCTGAATTATTGGACTCGGATCAAAAATTTCACCACTTTTTACGTTTTTTCGATTTTGGTGATTTTCCCTAGTGGTACCCCTAGGGAAAACCGTAAAAATTCGTCGGATTCCGACGAATCCAATTCTCGATTCGTTGTGACCAGCAAGCTTCCAGTAGCTATTCCAATCGAGTTTTCTTGAATTATGGGACTCGGATCCAAAATTTCACCACTTTTTACGATTTTTCGATTTTGGTGATTTTTCCTAGTGGTACACTTGGGGAAATTCGTAAAAATTCGTCGGATTCCGACGATGCCAATTCTCGTGCTGTTGCGACCGAAAAGTTTCCAGTAGTTATTCCAATCGAGTTTTCCTGAATTATTGGACTCGGATCCAAAATTTCACCACTTTTTATATTTTTTCGATTTTGGTGATTTTTCCTAGTGGTACCCCTAGGGACATCCGTAAAAATTCGTCGGATTCTGACGAATCCAATTCTCGATGCGTTGTGACCGGCAAGCTTCCAGTAGCTATTCCAATCGAGTTTTCCTGAATTATTGGACTCGGATCCAAAATTTCACCACTTTTTACGATTTTTTGATTTTGCTGATTTTTCCTAGTGGTACCCCTTGGGAAATCCGAAAAAATTTGTCGGATTCCGACGAAGCCAATTCTCGATGCGTTGTGACCGGCAATTTTCCAGTAGCTATTCCAAACGAATTTTCCTGAATTATTGGACTCGGATGCAAAATTTCATCACTTTTTACGATTTTTCAATTTTTGTGATTTTCCCTAGTGGTACCCCTAGGGAAATCCGTAAAAATTCTTTGGATTCCTACGAAGCCAATTCTCGATGCGTTATGACCGGCAAACTTCCAGTAGCTATTCCAATCGAGTTTTCTTGAATTATGCGACTCGAATCAAAAATTTCACCACTTTTTACGATTTTTTGATTTTGGTGATTTTTCCTAGTGGTACACCTAGGAAAATCCGTAAAAATTCGTCGGATTCCGACGATGCCAATTTTTGTGCTGTTGTGACCGGCAAGCTTGCAGTAGTAATTCCAATCGAGTTTTCCTGAATTATTGGACTCGAATAAAAAATTTCACCACTTTTTACGATTTTTCGATTTTGGTGATTTTTCCTAGTGGTACCCCTAGAAAAATCCGTAAAAATTTGTCGGATTCCTACGGAGCCAATTCTCCAGCCGTCGTGACCGGCAAGCTTACAGTAGTTATTCCAATCGAGTTTTCCTAAATTATTCGACTTGGATCCAAAATTTCAGCACTTTTTACGTTTTTTCGATTTTGGTGATTTTTCCTAGTGGTACCCCCTAGGAAAATCCGTAAAAATTCGTTGGATTCCGACGAATCCAATTCTCGATGCGTTATGACCGGCAAGCTTCCAGTAGCTATTCCAATCGAGTTTTCTTGAATTATGGGACTCGGATCCAAAATTTCACCACTTTTTACGATTTTTCGATTTTCGTGATTTTTCCTAGTGGTATACCTAGGGAAATCCGTAAAAATTTGTCGGATTCTGACGATGCCAATTCTCATGCTGTTGTGACCGGCAAGTTTCCAGTAGTTATTCCAATCGAGTTTTCTAGAATTATTGGACTCGGATCCAAAATTTCACCACTTTTTATGTTTTTTCGATTTTGGTGATTTTCCCTAGTGGTACCCCTAGGGAAATCCGTAAAAATTCGTCGGATTCCAACGAAGCCAATTCTCGATGTGTTGTGACCGGCAAGCTTCCAGTAGCTATTCCAATCGAGTTTTCCTGAATTATTGGACTCGGATCCAAAATTTCACCACTTTTTACGATTTTTCGATTTTGGTGATTTTTCCCAGTGGTACACCTAGGGAAATCTATAAAAATTCGTCGGATTCCGACGAATCCAATTCTCGAGCTGTTGTGACCGGCACGCATCCAGTAGTTATTCCAATCGTGTTTTCCTGAATTATTGGACTCGGATCCAAAATTTCACCATTTTTTACGATTTTTCGATTTTGGTGATTTTCCCTAATGGTACCCCTTGGAAAATCCGTAAAAGTTTGTCAGATTTCGACGAAGCCAATTCTCGATTCGTTGTGACCGGCATGCTTCCAGTAGCTATTCCAATTGGGTTTTCCTAAATTATTGGAGTCGGATAAAAAATTTCACCACTTTTTACGATTTTTCGATTTTGGTGATTTTTCCTAGTGGTACCCCTATTGAAATCCGTAAAAATTCGTCGGATTCCAACGAAGCCATTTCTCGATGGTTTGTGACCGGCAAGATTCCAGTAGCTATTCCAATCGATTTTTCCTGAATTATTTGACTCGGATCAAAAATTTCACCACTTTTTACGATTTTTCGATTTTCACTAGAGGTACCCTAAGGGAAATCCGTAAAAATTTGTCGGATTCCGACGAAGCCAATTATCGATGCGTTATGACCGGCAAGCTTCCAGTAGCTATTCCAATCGAGTTTTCCTGAATTATTGGACTCGGATCCAAAATTTCGCTACTTTTTACGATTTTTCGATTTTGTTTATTTTTCCTAGTGGTACCTCTAGGAAAATCCGTAAAAATTCGTCGAATTCTGACGAAATCAATTATCAATGCATTGTGACCGGCAAGCTTCCAGTAGCTATTCCAATCGAGTTTTCCTGAATTATTGGACTCGAATCCAAAATTTCCCTACTTTTTACGATTTTTCGATTTTGTTTATTTTTCCTAGTGGTACCTCTAGGAAAATCCGTAAAAATTCGTCGAATTCCGACGAAGTCAATTCTTAATGCGTTGTGACCGGCAAGCTTCCAGTAGTTATTCCAATCGAGTTTTCCTGAATTATTGGACTCGGATCAAAAATTTCACCACTTTTTACGATTTTTCGATTTTAGTGATTTTTCCTAGTGGTACCCCTAGGGAAATCCGTAAAAATTCGTCGGATTCCAACGAAGCCATTTCTCGATGGTTTGTGAACGGCAAGATTCCAGTAGCTATTCCAATCGATTTTTCCTGAATTATTTGACTCGGCTCAAAAATTTCACCACTTTTTACGATTTTTCGATTTTCACTAGAGGTGCCCCAAGGGAAATCCGAAAAAATTTATCGGATTTCGACGAAGCCAATTATCGATGCGTTATGACCGGCAAGCTTCCAGTAGCTATTCCAATCGAGTTTTCCTGAATTATTGGACTCGGATCCAAAATTTCGCTACTTTTTATGATTTTTCGATTTTGTTTATTTTTCCTAGTGGCACCTCTAGGAAAATCCGTAAAAATTCGTCGAATTCTGACGAAATCAATTCTCGATGCGTTGTGACCGGCAAGCTTCCAGTAGCTATTCCAATCGAGTTTTCCTGAATTATTGGACTCGAATCCAAAATTTTCCTACTTTTTACGATTTTTCGATTTTGTTTATTTTTCCTAGTGGTACCTCTAGGAAAATCCGTAAAAATTCGTCGAATTTCGACGAAGTCAATTCTCAATGCGTTGTGACCGGCAAGCTTCCAGTAGCTATTCCAATCGAGTTTTCCTGAATTATTGGACTCGGATCCAAAATTTCGCTACTTTTTACGATTTTTCGATTTTGTTTATTTTTCCTAGTGGTACCTCTAGGGAAATCCGTAAAAATTCGTCGAATTCCGACGAACTCAATTCTCGATGCGTTGTGAACGGCAAGCTTCCAGTAGCTATTCCAATCGAGTTTTCCTGAATTATTGGACTCGGATCCAAAATTTCGCTACTTTTTACGATTTTTCGATTTTGTTTATTTTTCGTAGTGGTACCTCTAGGAAAATCCGTAAAAATTCGTCGAATTCCGATGAAGTCAATTCTCGATGTGTTTTCCTGAATTATTGGACTCGAATCCAAAATTTCACAACTTTTTATGATTTTTCGATTTTGGTGATTTTCACTAGTGGTACCCCCTAGGGAAATCCGTAAAAATTCGTCCGATTCGGACGAAACCAATTCTCGATTTGTTGTGACTGGCAAGTTTCCAGAAGCTATTCCAATCGATTTTTCCTGAATTATTTGACTCGAATCCAAAATTTCACCACTTTTTACGATTTTTCGATTTTAGTGATTTTCCCTAGTGGTACCCCTAGGGAAATCGGTAAAAATTCATCTGATTCCAACGAAGCCAATTCTCGATGTGTTGTGACCGGCAAGCTTCCAGTAGCTATTCCAATAGAGTTTTCCTGAATTATTGGACTCGGATAAAAAATTTCACCAATTTTTACGATTTTTCTATTTTGGTGATTTTTCCTAGTGGTACCTCTAGGGAAATCCGTAAAAATTCGTCGGATTTTGACGAAAACAATTTTCGATACGTTGTGACCGGCAAGCTTCCAGTATCCATTCCAATCGAGTTTTCCTGAATTATTGGACTCGAATCCAAAATTTCACATTTTTTTATTATTTTTCGATTTTGGTGATTTTCCCTAGTGGTACCCCTAGGGAAATCCGTAAAAATTCGTCGGATTTCGACGAAGCCAATTCTCGATGTGTTGTGACCGGCAAGCTTCCAGTAGTTATTCCAATCGAGTTTTCCTGAATTATTGGACTCGGATCTAAAATTTCACCACTTTTTATTTTTTTTTTAATTTTGGTGATTTTTCCTAGTGGTACCCCTAGGAAAATTCGTAAAAATTCGTCGGATTCCGAAGAATCCAATTCTCGATGCGTTGTGACCGGCAAGCTTCCAGTAGCTATTCCAATCGAGTTTTCTTGAATTATTGGACTCGGATCAAAAATTTCATCACTTTTTACGATTTTTCGATTTTCCCAAGAGGTACCCATAGGGAAATCCGTAAAAATTCGTCGGATTCCGACGAAATCAATTCTCGATGCGTTTTGACCGGCAAGCTTCCAGTAGCTATTCTAATCAAGTTTTCCAGTATTATTGAACTCGGATCAAAAATTTCACCACTTTTTACGATTTTGGTGATTTTTCCTAGTGGTTCACCTAGGGAAATCCGTAAAAATTCGTCGTATTCCGACGAAGCCAATTCTCGATCTGTTGTGATCGGCAAGCTTCCAGTAGTTATTCCAATCGAGTTTTCCTGAATTATTGGACTCGGATCCAAAATTTCACCACTTTTTGCGATTTTTCGATTTTGGTGATTTTCCCTAGTGGTCCCCCTAGGGAAATCCGTAAAAATTTGTCGGATTCCGACGAAGCCAATTCTCGATGCGTTGTGACCCGCAAGCTTCCAGTGGTTATTCCAATCGAGTTTTCCTGAATTATTGGACTCGGATCAAAAATTTCACGACTTTTTATGTTTTTTCGATTTTGGTTATTTTCTCTAGTGGTACCCTTAGGGAAATCCGTAAAAATTCGTCGGATTCCGACGAAGTCAATTCTCCAAGCGTTGTGACCGGCTACCTTCCTGTAGATATTCCAATTGGGTTTTCCTGAATTATTGGACTCGGATCAAAAATTTCGCCAATTTTTACGATTTTTCGATTTTGGTGATTTTCCCTAGTGGTACCCCTAGGGAAATCCGTAAAAATTCGTCGGATTTCGCCGAAGCCAATTCTCGATGGGTTTTGGCCGGCAAGCTTCCAGTAGTTATTCCAATCGTGTTTTCCTGAATTATTGGACTCGGATCTAAAATTTCAAGACTTTTTATTTTTTTTCGATTTTGGTGATTTTCCCTAGTGCAACCTCTAGGGAAATCCGTAAAAATTCGCCGGATTCCGACGAATCCAATTCTCAATGCGTTGTGACCGGCAAGTTTCCAGTAGCTATTTCAATCGAGTTTTCCTGAATTATTGAACTCGGATAAAAAATTTTACCACTTTTTACGATTTTTCGTTTTTTTGTGATTTTCCCTAGTGGTACACCTAGAGAAATCCGTAAAAATTCGTCGGATTTCGACGAAGTCAATTCTCGAGCTGTTGTGACCGGCAAGCTTCCAGTAGTTATTCCAATCGAGTTTTCCTGAATTATTGGAATCGGATAAAAAATTTCACAATTTTTTACGATTTTTTGATTTTGGTGATTTTTCCTAGTGGTACCCCGAGGGAAATCCATAAAAATTTATCGGATTTCGACAAAGCCAATTCTCGATGTGTTCTGACCGGCATGCTTCCAGTAGCTATTCCAATCGATTTTTCCTGAATAATTTGACTCGGATAAAAAATTTCGCCACTTTTTACGATTTTTCGATTTTCCCTCATTGTACCCCAAGGGAAATCCGTAAAAATTTGTCGGATTTCGACGAAACTAATTGTCGATGCATTGTGACCGACAAGCTTCCAGTAGCTATTCCAATCGAGTTTTCCTGAATTATAGGACTCGGATCCAAAATTTCGCTACTTTTTACGATTTTTTGATTTTGGTGATTTTTCCTAGTGGTACCTCTAGGGAAATTCGTAAAAATTCGTCGGATTCCGACGAAGTCAATTCTCGATGCGTTGTGAACGTCAAGCTTCCAGTAGCTATTCCAATCGGGTTTTCCTGAATTATTGGACTCGAATCCAAAATTTCACAACCTTTTATGATTTTTCGATTTTGGTGATTTTCCCTAGTGGTACCCCTAGGGAAATCCGTAAAATTTCGTCGGATTTCAACGAAGCCAATTCTCGATGTATTGTGATATGCAAGCTTTCAGTAGCTATTCCAATCGAGTTTTCCTGAATTATTGGACTCGAATCTAAAATTTCACGACTTTTTATATTTTTTCGATTTTGGTGATTTTTCCTAGTGGTACCCCTAGGGAAATCCGTAAAAATTTTTTGGATTCCGACGAATCCGATTCTCAATGCGTTGTGACCGGCAAGTTTCCAGTAGCTATTTCAATCGAGTTTTCCTGAATTATTGGACTCGGATCAAAAATTTTACCACTTTTTACGATTTTTCGTTTTTTTGTGATTTTCCCTAGTGGTACACCTAGAGAAATCCGTAAAAATTCGTCGGATTTCGACGAAGTCAATTCTCGAGCTGTTGTGACCGGCAAACTTCCAGTAGTTATTCCAATCGAGTTTTCCTGAATTATTGGACTCGGATAAAAAATTTCACAATTTTTTACGATTTTTTGATTTTGGTGATTTTTCCTAGTGGTACCCCGAGGGAAATCCATAAAAATTTATCGGATTTCGACGAAGCCAATTCTCAATGTGTTCTGACCGGCATGCTTCCAGTAGCTATTCCAATCGATTTTTCCTGAATAATTTGACTCTGATAAAAAATTTCGCCACTTTTTACGATTTTTCGATTTTCCCTCATGGTACCCCAAGGGAAATCCGTAAAAATTTGTCGGATTCCGACGAAACTAATTATCAATGCATTGTGACCGGCAAGCTTCCAGTAGCTATTCCAATCGAGTTTTCCTGAATTATAGGACTCGGATCCAAAATTTCGCTACTTTTTTCGATTTTTTGATTTTGGTGATTTTTTCTAGTGGTACCTCTAAGGAAATTCGTAAAAATTCGTCGGATTCCGACGAATTCAATTCTCGATGTGTTGTGACCGTCAAGCTTCCAGTAGCTATTCCAATCGGGTTTTCCTGAATTATTGGACTCGAATCCAAAATTTCACAACCTTTTATGATTTTTCGATTTTGGTGATTTTCCCTAGTGGTACCCCTAGGGAAATCCGTAAAATTTCGTCGGATTTCAACGAAGCCAATTCTCGATGTATTGTGATCTGCAAGCTTCCAGCAGTTATTCCAATCGAATTTTCCTGAATTATTGGACTCGGATCAAAAATTTCATAACTTTTTATGATTTTTGATTTTGGTGATTTTCCCTAGTGGTACCCCTAGGGAAATCCGTAAAAATTCGTCGGATTTCGACAAAGCCAATTCTCGATGTGTTGTGATCGGCAAGATTCCAGTAGTTATTCCAATCGAGTTTTCCTGAATTATTGGACTTAGATCTAAAATTTCACGACTTTTTATATTTTTTCGATTTTGGTGATTTTCCCTAGTGGTACCCCTAGGGAAATCCGTAAAAATTCGTCGGATTCCGACGAAGCTAATTCTCCATTCGTTGTGACCGGCAAGCTTCCAGTAGCTATTCTAATCGAGTTTCCGGAATTATTGGACTCGGATCCAAAATTTTACCACTTTTTACGATTTTTCGATTTTGGTGATTTTTCCTAGTGGTACCCCTAGGGAAATCGGTAAAACTTCGTCTGATTCTGACGAAGCCAATTCTCGATGTGTTGTGACTGGAAAGCTTCCAGTAGCTATTCCAATCGAGTTTTTCTGAATTATTGGACTCGGATCCAAAATTTCACCACTTTTTACGATTTTTCGATTTTGGTGATTTTTCCTAGTGGTACCTCTAGGGAAATTCGTAAAAATTCGTCGAATTTTGATGAAGCTAATTCTCGATACGTTATGACCGGCAAGCTTCCAGTAGCTATTCCAATCGAGTTTTCCTGAATTATTGGAATCGAATCCAAAATTTCATATTTTTTTATGATTTTTCGATTTTTGTGATTTTCCCTAGTGGTACGCCTAGGGAAATCCGTAAAAATTCGTCGGATTTCGACGAAGCCAATTCTCGAGCCGTTGTGACCGGCAAGCTTCCAGTAGTTATTCCAATCGTGTTTTCCTGAATTATTGGACTCGGATCCAAAATTTCACCACTTTTTATGTTTTTTCGATTTTGGTGATTTTTCCTATTGGTACTCCTAGGGAAATCCGTAAAAATTCGTCGGATTCCGACGAAGCCAATTCTCAATGCGTTGTGCGTTGTGACCGGCAAGTTTTCAGTAGCTATTCCAATCGAGTTTTCCTGAATTATTGGACTCGGATAAAAAATTTTACCACTTTTTACGATTTTTCAATTTTGGTGATTTTTCCTAGTGGTACACCTAGAGAAATCCGTAAAAATTCGTCGAATTTCGACGAAGTCAATTCTCGAACTGTGGTGACCGGCAAGCTTCCAGTAGTTATTCCAATCGAGTTTTCCTGAATTATTGGACTCGGATCCAAAATTTCACCATTTTTTACGATTTTTTGATTTATGTGATTTTCCCTAGTGGTACCCCTACGGAAATCCGTAAAAATTTGTCGGATTCCGACGAAGCCAATTCTCGATGCTTTGTGACCGGTAAGCTTCCAGTAGCTATTCCAATTGAGTTTTCCTTAATTATTAGACTCGGATCAAAAATTTCACCGCTATTTACCATTTTTCGATTTTGGTGATTTTTCCTAGTGGTACCCCTAGGAAAATCCGTAAAAATTCGTCGGATTCTGACGAAACCAATTCTCGATATGTTGTGACCGGCAAGCTTCCAGTAGCTATTCCAATCGATTTTTCCTGAATTATTTGACTCGAATCCAAAATTTCGCCACTTTTTACGATTTTTCGATTTTTGTGATTTTCCCTAGTGGTCCCCCTAGGGAAATTCGTAAAAATTCGTCGAATTCCGACGAAGCCAATTCTCAATACGTTGTGACCGGCAAGCTTCCAGTAGCTATTCCAATCGAGTTTTCCTGAATTATTGGACTCGGATCAAAAATTTCACTACTTTTTACGTTTTTTCGATTTTGGTGATTTTCCCTAGCGCTACCCCTAGGAAAATCCGTAAAAATTCGTCGGATTCCGACGAAGCCAATTCTCGATGTGTTGTGACCAGCAAGCATCCAGTAGCTATTTCAATCGTGTTTTCCTGAATTATTTTACTCGGATCTAAAATTTCACCACTGTTTACGATTTTTCGATTTTTCCTCGTGGTACCACTAGGAAAATCCGTAAAAATTTTTCGGATTTCGACGAAGCCAATTATCGATACGTTGTGACCGGCAAGCTTCCAATAGCTATTCCAATCGAGTTTTGCTGAATTATGGGACTCGGATCCAAAATTTCACCACTTTTTACGTTTTATCGATTTTGGTGATTTTTCCTAGTGGTACCCCTAGGAAAATCCGTAAAAATTTGTCGGATTTAGACGAATCCAATTCTCATTTCGTTGTGACCGGCAAGCTTCCAGTAGCTAGTCGTCGGATTCCGACAAACCAAATTCTCGATGCGCTGTTGCCGGCAAGCTTCCAGTAGATATTCCAATCGAGTTTACCTGAATTATTGGACTCGGATTAAAAATTTCACCACTTTTTACGATTTTTCGATTTTGGTGATTTTTCCTAGTGGTACCCTTAGGGAAATTCGTAAAAATTTGTCAGATTCCGACAAAGTCAATTCTCTATGCGTTGTGACCGGCAAGCTTCCAGAAGCTATTCCAATTGAGTTTTCCTGAATTATTGGACTCAGATCAAAAATTTTACCACTTTTTACGATTTTTCGATTTTGGTGATTTTTCCTAGTGGTACCCCTAAGAAAATCTGTAAAAATTCATCGGATTCCGATGAAACCTATTCTCAAGCCGTTGTGACCGGCAAGATTGCAGTAGTTATTCCAATCGAGTTTTCCTGAATTATTGGACTCGAATCCAAAATTTCACCACTTTTACGATTTTTCGATTTTGGTGATTTTCCTTAGTGGTACCCTAGGGAAATCGGTAAAAATTCGTCTGATTCCGACGAAGCCAATTCTCGATGTGTTGTGACCGGCAAGCTTCCAGTAGCTATTCTAATTGAGTTTCCTTGAATTATTGGACTCGGATCAAAAATTTCACCACTTTTTACGATTTTCGATTTTGGTGATTTTTCCTAGTGTTACCTCTAGGGAAATTCGTAAAAATTCGTCGGATTTTGACGAAACCAATTCTCGATACGTTGTGACCGGCAAGCTTCCAGTAGCTATTCCAATCGAGTTTTCCTGAATTATTGGACTCGAATCCAAAATTTCACAACTTTTTATGATTTTTCGATTTTGGTGATTTTTCCTAGTGGTACCCTAGGGAAATCGGTAAAAATTCGTCTGATTCCGACGAAGCCATTTCTCGATGTGTTGTGACCGGCAAGCTTCCAGTAGCTATTCTAATCGAGTTTCCCTGAATTATTGGACTCGGATCCAAAATTTTCACAACTTTTTACGATTTTTCGATTTTGGTGATTTTTCCTAGTGTTACCTCTAGGGAAATCCGTAAAATTCGTCGGATTTTGACGAAACCAATTCTCGATACGTTGTGACCGGCAAGCTTCCAGTAGCTATTTCAATCCAGTTTTTCTGAATTATTGGACTCGAATCCAAAATTTCACAACTTTTTATGATTTTTCGATTTTGGTGATTTTCCCTAGTGGTACCCCTAGGGAAATCCGTAAAAATTCGTCGAATTTCGACGAAACCAATTCTCGATGTGTTGTGACCGGCAAGCTTCCAGTAGTTATTCCAATCGAGTTTTCCTGAATTATTGGTCTCGTATCTAAATTTCACGACTTTTTATTTTTTTCGATTTTGGTGATTTCCGTAAAAATTCGTCGGATTCCAACGAATCCAATTCTCGATGCGTTGTGACCGGCAAGCTTCCAATAGCTATTTCAATTGAGTTTTCCTGAATTATTGGACTCGGATTCAAAATTTCACAACTTTTTACGTTTTTTCGATTATGGTGATTTTCCCTAGTGGTACCCCTTAGGGAAATCCGTAAAAATTCGTCGAATTTCGACGAAGCTAATTCTCATGTGTTGTGACAGGCAAGCTTCCAGTAGCTATTCCAATCGAGTTTTCCTGAATTATTGGATTCGGATTCAAAATTTCACCATTTTTTACGATTTTTCGATTTGGTGATTTTTCCTAGTGGTACCCCTAGTGAAATCGGTAAAAATTCGTCGGATTCTGACGAAACCAATTCTCGATGTGTTCTGATCGGCAAGCTTCCAGTAGCTATTATTATCGATTTTTCCTGAATTATTAGACTAGGATCCAAAATTTCACCACTTTTTACGTTTTTTCGATTTTGGTGATTTTCCCTAATGGTACCCCTAGGGATATCCGTAAAAATTCGTCGAATTCCGACGAAGCCAATTCTCGATGCGTTGTGATCGGCAAGCTTCCAGAAGCTACTCCAATCGAGTTTTCCTTAATTATTTGACTCGGATCCAAAATTTCACCACTTTTTATGATTTTTCGATTTTGGTGATTTTCCCTAGTGGTACCCCTAGGGAAATCCGTAAAAATTCGTCGGATTCCGACGAAGCCAATACTCAATGCATTGTAACCGGCAAGCTTCCAGTAGCTATTCCAATCGAGTTTTTCGGAATTATTGACTCGGATCCAAAATTTCACCACTTTTTATGATTTTTCAATTTTGGTGATTTTTCCTAGTGGTACCCCTAGGAAAATCCGTAAAAATTCGTCGAATTCCGATGAAGCCAATTCTTGATGCATTGTGACCGGCAAGCTTCCAGTAGCTATTTCAATCGAGTTTTCCTGAATTAATCGTCTCGGATCCAAATTTCACCACTTTTACGATATTTCGATTTTGGTGATTTTTCCTAGTGGTACCCCTAGGGAAATCCGTAAAAATTCGTCGGATTCCTACAAAGCAAATTCTCGATGTGCTGTGGCCGGCAAGCTTCCAGTAGCTATTCCAATCGAGTTTACCTGAATTATTGGACTCAGATCAAAAATTTCACCACTTTTTACGATTTTTTCGATTTTGGTGATTTTCCCTAGTGGTACCCCTAGGAAAATCCGTAAAATTCGTCGGAATCCGACAAAGCCAATTCTTGATGCGTTGTGACCGGCAAGCTTCCAGTAGCTATGCCAATTGAGTTTTCCTGAATTATTGGACTCGGATAAAAAATTTCACAACTTTTTACGATTTTTCGATTTTGGTGATTTTTCCTAAGGTACAATCCGTAAAAATTCGTCGGATTCCGACGAAGCCGATTCTCGATGTGTTGTGACCAGCAAGCTTCCAGTAGCTATTCCAATCTTGTTTTCCTGAATTATTTTACTCGGATCTAAAATTTCTCCACTCTTTACGATTTTTCGATTTTTCCCTGGTGGTACCCCTAGGGAAATCCGTAAAAATTTTTTGGATTCCGACGAAGCCAATTATCGATACGTGATGAACCGGCAAGCTTCCAGTAGCTATTCCAATCGAGTTTTCCTGAATTATGGGACTCAGATCCAAAATTTCACCACTTTTTACGTTTTTTCGATTTTTATGATTTTCCCTAGTGGTACCCCTAGGAAAATCCGTAAAAATTTGTCGGATTCAGACGAATCCAATTCTCATTTCGTTGTGACCGGCAAGCTTTCAGTAGTTATTTCAATCGAGTTTTCCAGAATTATTGGACTCGGATCCAAAATTTGACCACTTTTTTACGTTTTTTCGATTTTGGTGATTTTTCCTAGTGGTACCCCTAGGGAAATCCGTAAAAATTTGTCGGATTCTGACGAAAGAAATTCTCGATGCGTTGTGACCGGAAAGTATCCAGTAGCTATTCCAATCGCGTTTTCCTTAATTATTGGACTCGGATTCAAAATTTTACACTTTTTACGATATTTCTATTTTTCCTAGTGGTACTCCTATGGAAATCCGTAAAAATTTATCGGATTCCGATGAAGCCAAGTCTCAATGAGTTGTGACCGGAAAGCTTCCAGTAGCTATTCCAATCGAGTTTTCCTGAATTATTGGACTCGGATAAAAAATTTCACACTTTTTACGATTTTTCGATTTTGGTGATTTTTCCTAGTGGTACCCTTAGGAAAATTTGTAAAAATTCGTCGGATTCCGACGAAACCAATTCTCGATTGTTGCGACCGGTAAGCTTCCAGTAGCTATTCCAATCGTGTTTTCCTGAATTATTTGACTCGGATCCAAAATTTCACCACTTTTTACGATTTTTTGATTTTTGTGATTTTCGCTAGTGGTACCCCTAGGGAAATCGCTAAAAATTCGTCGGATTCCGACAAAGCCAATTCTCGATGTGTTGTGACCGATAAACTTCCAGTAGCTATTATTATCGATCTTTCCTGAATTATTGGACTCGGATCTAAAATTCACCACTTTTGACGTTTTGTCGATTTTGTGATTTTCCTAGTGGTCCCCCTAGGAAAATCCGTAAAAATTCGTCGGATTCCGACGAAGCCAATTCTCGATGCGTTGTGACCGGCAAGCTTCCAGTAGCTATTCAATCGAGTTTTCCTGAATTATTGGACTCGGATCAAAAATTTCACCACTTTTTGATTTTTTGATTTTTCCTAGTGATACCCTTAGGAAAATCCGTAAAAATTCGTCGGATTCCGACGAAACCAATTCTCGATTTGTTGCGAATGGCAAGCTTCCAGTAGCTATTCCAATCGAGTTTTCCTGAATTATTGGACTCGGATCAAAAATTTCACCACTTTTTACGATTTTTCGATTTTGTTGATTTTTCCTAGTGATACCCTTAGGAAAATCCGTAAAAAATTCGTCGGATTCCAACGAAGCCAATTCTCGATGTGTTGCGAATGGCAAGCTTCCAGTAGCTATTCCAATCGTGTTTTCCTGAATTATTTGACTCGGATCAAAAATTTCACCACTTTTTACGATTTTTCGATTTTTGTGATTTTCGCTAGTGGTACCCCTAGGGAAATCGCTAAAAATTCGTCGGATTCCGACGAAGCCAATTCTCGATGTGTTGTGACCGACAAACTTCCAGTAGCAATTATTATCGATCTTTCCTGAATTATTGGACTCGGATCTAAAATTTCACAACTTTTTACGTTTTTTCGATTTTTGTGATTTTCCCTAGTGGTCCCCCTAGGGAAATCCGTAAAAATTCGTCGGATTCCGACGAAGACAATTCTCGATGCGTTGTGAACGGCAAGCTTCCAGTAGCTATTTCAATCAAGTATTCCATAATTATTGGACTCCGATAAAAAATTTTACCACTTTTTACGATTTTTTCGATTTTCCCTAGTGGTACCCCTAGGTAAATCCGTAAAAATTTGTCGAATTCCGACGAAGCCAATTCTCGAGCCGTTGTGACCGGCAGCCTTACAGTAATTATTCCAATCGAGTTTTCCTAAATTATTGGACTCGGATCCAAAATTTCACCACTTTTTACGTTTTTTCGATTTTGGTGATTTTTCCTAGTGGTACCCCTAGGAAAATCCGTAAAAATTCGTAGGATTCCGACGACGCCAATTCTCGATGCGTTTTGACCGGGAAGCTTCCATTAGCTATTCCAATCTAGTTTTCCTGAATTATTGGACTCGGATAAAAAATTTCACCACTTTTTACGATTTTTCGATTTTGGTGATTTTTCCTAGTGGTACCCCCTAGGGAAATCCGTAAAAATTCGTCGGATTGCGACGAAGCCAATTCTCGATGCGTTGTGACAGGCAAGTTTCCAGTAGCTATTCCAATCGAGTTTTCCTGAATTATTGGACTCGGATCAAAAATTTAACCACTTTTTACGATTTCTCGATTTTCCCTAGTGGGACGCCTAGGAAAATCCATAAAAATTTATCGGATTTCGACGAAAAAAATTCTCGATGCGTTGTGACTGGCATGCTTCCAGTAGCAATTCTGATCGAGTTATCCTGAATTATTGGACTCGGATCCAAAATTTCACTACTTTTTACGATTTTTGGATTTTGGTGATTTTCCCTAGTGGTACCCCTAGGAAAATCGGTAAAAATTCGTCGGATTCCGACGAAGCCAATTCTCGATGTGTTGTGACCGGCAAGCGTCCAGTAGCTATTATTATCGATCTTTCCTGAATTATTGGACTCGGATCTAAAATTTCACCAATTTTAACGTTTTTTCGATTTTGGTGATTTTCCCTAGTGTACCCTTAGGAATATTCGTAAAAATTCGTCGGATTCCGACGAAGCAAATTCTCGATGCGTTGTGACCGGCAAACTTCCAGTAGTTTTTCCAATCGAGTTTTCCTGAATTATTGGACTCGGATCCAAAATTTCACCACTTTTTACGATTTTTCAATTTTGGTAATTTTCCCTAGCAGTACCCCTAGGGAAATCCGTAAAAATTCGTCGGATTCCGACGAAGCCAATTCTCGAGCCGTTGTGACCGGCAAGCTTCCGGTCGTTATTCCAATCGAGTTTTCCTAAATTATTGGACTCGGATACAAAATTTCACCACTTTTTACGTTTTTTCGATTTTGGTGATTTTTCCTAGTGGTACCCCTTGGAAAATCCGTAAAAATTTGTCTGATTTCGATGAAGCCAATTCTTGAGTCGGTTTGACCGGCAAGCTTCCAGTAGTTATTCCAATCGAGTATTCCTGAATTATTGGACTTGGATCAAAAATTTCACCACTTTTTACGTTTTTTCGATTTTTGTGATTTTTCCTAGTGGTACCCCTAGGAAAATCCGTAAAAATTTGTCGGATTCTGACGAAACCAATTCTCGATGCGTTGTGACCGGCAAGCATCCAGTAGCTACTCCGATCGAGTTTTCCTTAATTATTGGACTCGGATCCAAAATTTCACCACTTTTTACAATATTTCTATTTTCCCTAGTGGTACTCCTTTGGAAATCCGTAAAAATTTATCGGATTCCGATGAAGCCAAGTCTCGATGAGTTGTGACCGGAAAGCTTCCAGTAGCTATTCCAATCGAGTTTTCCTGAATTATTGGACTCGGATCAAAAATTTCACCACTTTTTACGATTTTTCGATTTTGGTGATTTTTCCTAGTGGTACCCTTAGGAAAATCCGTAAAAATTCGTCGGATTCCGACGAAACCAATTCTCGATTTGTTGCCACCGGTAAGCTTCCAGTAGCTATTCGAATCGTGTTTTCCTGAATTATTTGACTCGGATCCAAAATTTCACCACTTTTTACGATTTTTCGATTTTTGTGATTTTCGCTAGTGGTACCCCTAGAGAAATCGCTAAAAATTCATCGGATTCCGACGAAGCCAATTCTCAATGTGTTGTGACCGACGAACTTTCAGTAGCTATTATTATCGATCTTTCCTGAATTATTGGACTCGGATCTAAAATTTCACCACTTTTGACGTTTTTTCGATTTTTGTGATTTTTCCTAGTGGTCCCCCTTGGGAAATCTGTATATATTCGTCGGATTCCGACGAATCCAATTCTCGATGCGTTGTGACCGGCAAGCTTCCAGTAGCTATTACAATCGAGTTTACCTGAATTATTAGACTCAGATCTAAAATTTCACCACTTTTTACGTTTTTTTCGATTTTTGTGATTTTTTCTAGTGGTACCCCTAGGAAAATCCGTAAAAATTTATCGGATTTCGATGAAGCCCATTCTCGAGCCGGTTTGACCGGCAAGCTTCCAGTAGTTATTCCAATCGAGTTTTCCTGAATTATTGGACTTGGATCAAAAATTTTAACACTTTTTACGTTTTTTTCGATTTTGGTGATTTTCCCTAGTGGTACCCCTAGCGAAATCCGTAAAAATTCGTCGGATTCCGACGAAATCAATTTTCGAGCCGTTGTGACCGGCAAGCTTCTGGTAGTTATTCCAATTGAGTTTTCCTGAATTATTGGACTCGGATCCAAAATTTCACCACTTTTTACGATTTTTCGATTTTGGTGATTTTTCCTAGTGGTACCCCTAGGGAAATCCGTAAAAATTTATCGGAATTGGACGAAGCCAATTCTCGATGCGTTGTGACCGGAAAGCTTCCAGTAGTTATTCCAATCGAATTTTCCTGAATTATTGGACTCTGATAAAAAATTTCACCACTTTTTACGTTTTTTCGATTTTGGTGATTTTCCCTAGTGGTACCCCTAGGGAAATCCGTAAAAATTCGTCGGATTTTGACGAATCCAATTCTCGAGCCGGTTTGACCGGCAAGCTTCCAGTAGTTATTCCAATCGAGTTTTCCTGAATTATTGGACTCGGATCCAAAATTTCAGCACTTTTTACGTTTTTTCGATTTTGGTGATTTTCCCTAGTGGTACCCCTAGGGAAATCCGTAAAAATTCATCGGATTTCGACGAAGCCAATTCTCGAGCCGGTTTGACCGGCAAGCTTCCAGTAGTTATTCCAATCGAATTTTCCTAAATTATTGGAATCGGATCCAAAATTTCAAAACTTTTTACGTTTTTTCGATTTTGGTGATTTTTCGTAGTGGTACCCCTAGGAAAATCCATAAAAATTCGTCGGATTCCGACGAAGCCAATTCTCGATGCGTTGTGACCGGCAAAATTCCAGTAGCTATTCCAATCGATTTTTCTTTAATTATTGGACTCGGATCCAAAATTTTACCACTATTTACGATTTTTCGATTTTTCCTAGTGGTACCCCTAGGGAAATCCGTAAAAATTCGTCGGAATTCGACGAAGCCAATTCTCGATGCGTTGTGACCGGCAAGCTTCCAGTAGCTATTCCAATTGAGTTTTCCTGAATGATTGGACTTGGATCAAAAATTTCACTACTTTTTACAATTTTTCGATTTTGGTGATTTTCCCTTGTGGTACCCCTAGGAAAATCCGTAAAAACTCGTCGGATTTCGACGAAGCCAATTCTCGATGCATTGTGACTGGCAAGCTTCCAGTAGCTATTCCAATCGAGTTTTCCTGAATTATTGGACTCGGATCAAAAATTTAACCACTTTTTACGATTTTTCGATTTTGGTGACTTTCCCAAGTGGTACCCATAGGTAAATCCTTAAAAACTTATCGGATTCCGACGAAACCAATTCTCGAGCCGTTGTGACCGGCAACCTTCCAGTAGTTATTCCAATCGAGTTTTCCTGAATAATTGGACTCGGATCCAAAATTTCACCACTTTTTACGTTTTTTCGATTTTGGTGATTTTCCCTAGTGGTACCCTTAGGGAAATCCGTAAAAATTGGTCGGATTTCGATGAAGCCAATTCTCGAGCCGATTTGACCGACAAGCTTCCAGTAGTTATTCCAATCGAGTTTTCCTGAATTGTAGGACTCGGATCCAAAATTTCACCACTTTTTACGTTTTTTCGATTTTGGAGATTTTCCCTAGTGGTACCCCTAGGGAAATTCGTAAAAATTCGTCGGATTTCGACGAAAATAATTCTCTATGCATTGTGACGGGAAAGCTTACAGTAAATATTCCAATCGAGTTTTCTTGAATTATTGGACTCGGATCAAAAATTTTACCACTATTTACGATTTTTCGATTTTCCCTAGTGGTACCCCTATGGAAATCCGTAAAATTCGTCGGAATTCGACGAAGCCAATTCTCGATGCGTTGTGACAGGAATGCTTCCAGCAGCTATTCCAATTGAGTTTTCCTGAATGATTGGACTCGGAACCAAAATTACACCACTTTTTACGATTTTTCGATTTTGGTGATTTTCCCTAGTGGTACCCCTAGGTAAATCCGTAATAATTCGTCGGATTCCGACGAAGCCAATTTTTGATCTTATGACCGGCAAGCTTCCAGTAGCTATTCCAATCGAGTTTTCCTAAATTAATTGGCTCGGATCCAAAATTTCACCACTTTTTACGATTTTTCGTTTTTCCCTAGTGGTACACCTAGGGAAATCCGTAAAAATTTGTCGAATTACGACGAAGCCAATTCTCAATGCGTTGTGACCGCAAGCTTCCAGTAGCTATTCCAATCGAGTTTTCCTGAATGATTGGACTTGGATCAAAAATTTCACTACTTTTTACGATTTTTTCGATTTTGGTGATTTTCCTTAGTGGTACTTCTAGGAAAATCCGTAAAAATTCGTCGGATTCCGACGAAACCAATTCTCGAAACGTTGTGACCGGCAACCTTCCAGTATTTATAACAATCGAGTTTTCCTAAATTATTGGACTCGGATCCAAAATTTCACAACTTATTACGTTTTTTCGATTTTTGTGATTTTTCCTAGTGGTACCCCTAGGAAAATCAGTAAAAATTCGTTGGATTCCGACGAAGACAATTCTTGATGTGTTGAGACCGGCAAGCTTCCAGTAGCTATTCCAATCGAGTTTTCCTGAATTATTCGACTCGGATTAAAAATTTCACCACTTTTTACGTTTTTTCGATTTTGGAGATTTTCCCTAGTGGTACCCCTAGGGAAATTCGTAAAAATTCGTCGGATTCCGATGAAGCCAATTCTCGATGCGTTGTGAACGGCAAGCTTCCAGTAGCTATCCCAATCGGGTTTTCTTTAATTATTGGACTCGGATCAAAAATTTTACCACTATTTACGATTTTTCGATTTTCCCTAGTCGTACCCCTAGGGAAATCCGTAAAAATTTGTCGGATTCCGACGAAGCCAATTCTCGAAGCGTTGTGACCGGCAAGCTTCAAGTAACTGTTCCAATCGAGTTTTCCTGAATAATTGGACTCGGATCAAAAATTTCACCACTTTTTACGATTTTTCGATTTTGGTGATTTTCGCCAGTGGAATCCCTAGGGAAATCCGTAAAAATTCGTCGGAATTCGACGAAGCCAATTCTCGATGCGTTGTGACCGGAAAGTTTCTAGCAGCTATTCCAATTGAGTTTTCCTGAATTATTGGACTCGGATCCAAAATTACACCACTTTTTACGATATTTCGATTTCGGTGATTTTCCCTAGTGGTACCCCTAGGGAAATCCGTAGTAATTCGTCGGATTTCGACGAAGCCAATTTTCGATCTTGTGACCGGCAAGCTTCCAGTAGCTATTCCAATCGAGTTTTCCTGAATTAATTAGCTCAGATCTAAAATTTCACCACTTTTTACAATTTTTCGATTTTGCCTAGTTGTACACTTAGGAAAATCCATAAAAATTTGTCGGATTACGACGAAACCAATTCTCAATGCGTTGTGACCGGCCAGCTTCCGGTAGCTATTCCAATCGATTTTCCTGAATGATTGGACTTGGATCAAAAATTTAACTACTTTTTACGATTTTTCGATTTTGGTGATTTTTCCTAGTGGTACCCCTAGGGAAATCTGTAAAAATTTGTCGAATTCCGACGAAGCCAATTTTCAAGCCGTTGTGACCGGCAACCTTCCAGTAGTTATTACAATCGACTTTTCCTAAATTATTGGACTCGGATCCAAAATTTCATAACTTTTTACATTTTTTCGATTTTGGTGATTTTCCCTAGTGGTACCCTTAGGAAAATCCGTAAAAATTTGTCGGATTCCGACAAAGCCAATTCTCGATGCGTTTTGACCGGCAAGCTTCCAGTAGTTATTCCAATCGAGTTTTCATGAATTATTGGACTCGGATCCAAAATTTCACCACTTTTTACATTTATTCGATTTTGGTGATTTTTCCTAGTGGTACCCCTAGGAAAATCCGTAAAAATTCGTCGAATTTCGACGAAGCCAATTCTCGAGCCGGTTTGACCGGCAAGCTTCCAATACTTATTCCAATCGAGTTTTCATGAATTATTGGACTCGGATCCAAAATTTCACCACTTTTTATGATTTTTCGATTTTGGTGATTTTTTCTAGTGGTACCCCTAGGGAAATTCGTAAAAATTTATCGAATTACGACGAAGCCAATTCTCGAGCCGTTGTGATCAGCAACCTTCCAGTAGTTATTCCAATCGAGTTTTCCTAAATTATTGGACTCTGATCCAAAATTTCACAACTTTTTACGTTTTTTCGATTTTGGTCATTTTCCCTAGTTGTACACCTAGGAAAATCCGTAAAAATTCGTCGGATTCCGACGAAGCCAATTCTCGATGCGTTGTGACCGGCAAGCTTCCAGTAGCTATTCCAATCGAGTTTTCCTGAATTATTGTACTCGAATCCAAAATTTCACCACTTTTTATGTTTTTTCGATTTTGGTGATTTTTTCTAGTGGTACCCCTATGGAAATTCGTAAAAATTCGTCGGATTTTGACGAATCCAATTCTCGAGCCGGTTTGACCGGCAAGCTTCCAGTAGTTATTCCAATCGAATTTTCATAAATTATTGGACTCGGATCCAAAATTTCACAACTTTTTACGTTTTTTCGATTTTGATGATTTTTCCTAGTGGCACCCCTAGGAAAATCACTAAAAATTCGTCGGATTACGACGAAACCAATTCTCGATACGTTGTAACCGGCAAGCTTCCAGTAGCTATTCCAATCGAGTTTTCCTGAATTATTGGACTCGAATCAAAAATTTCACTACTTTTTACCATTTTTCGATTTTTGTGATTTTCCCTAGTGGTACCCCTAGGGAAATCCGTAAAAATTTGTCGGATTCTGACGAAGCCAATTCTTAAGCTGTTGTGACCGGGAACCTTCCAGTATTTATTCCAATCGAGTTTTCCTAAATTATTGGACTTGGATCCAAAATTTCACAACTTTTTGCGTTTTTTCGATTTTGGTGATTTTCCCTAGTGGTACCCCTAGGAAAATCAGTAAAAATTCGTTGGATTCCGACGAGGCCAATTCTCGATGCGTTTTGACCGGCAAGCTTCCAGTAGCTATTCCAATCGAGTTTTCCTGAATTATTGGACTCGGATCCAAAATTTCACCACTTTTTACGATTTTTCGATTTTGGTGATTTTCCCTAGTGGTACCCATAGGAAAATCAGTAAAAATTCGTCAGATTCCGACGAGGCCAATTCTTGATGCGTTGTGACCGGCAAGCTTCCAGTAGCTATTCCAATTGAGTTTTCCTGAATTATTGGACTCGGATCCAAAATTTCACCACATTTTACGATTTTTCCTAGTGGTACCCTTAGGGAAATCCGTAAAAAATTTTCGGATTCCGACGTAAGCAATTCTCGATGCGTTGTGACCGGCAAGCTTCCAGTAGCTACTCCAATCGAGTTTTCCTGAATTATTGGACTCGGATCAAAAATTTCATTACTTTTTACGATTTTTCGATTTTGGTGATTTTTCCTAGTGGTACCCCTAGGAAAATTCGTAAAAAATCGTCAGAATCCAATGAAGTCAATTCTCAATGCGTTGTGACCGGCAAGCTTCCAGTAGCTATTCCAATTGAGTTTTCCTGAATTATTTTACTCTGATCCAAAATTTTATCACTTTTTACGATTTTTCGATTTTCCCTAGTGGTACCCCTACGGAAATCCATAAAAATTTGTCGCATTCCGACGAAGCTAATTCTCGATGTGTTGAGACCGGCAAGCTTCCAGTAGCTATTCCAATCGAGTTTTCCTGAATTTTTTGACTCGGATCCAAAATTTTATCACTTTTTACGATTTGTCGATTTTGGTGATTTTTTCTAGTGGTACCCCCTAGGGATATCCGTAAAAATTCGTCGGATTCCGACGAAACAAATTCTCGATGCATTGTGACCGGCAAGCTTCCAGTAGCTATTCCAATCGAGTTTTCTGAATTATTTGACTCGGATCCAAAATTTCACCACTTTTTACGATTTTTCGATTTTCTCTAGTGGTACCCCTAGGGAAATCCGTAAAACTTTTTCAGATTCTGACGCAACCAATTCTCGATGCGTTGTGACCGGCAAGCTTCCAGTAGCTATTCCAATCGAGTTTTCCTGACTTATTGGACTCGAATCAAAAATTTCACCACTTTTTACGATTTTTCGATTTTGGTGATTTTTCCTAGTGGTACCCCTAGGGAAATCCGTAAAAATTCGTCGGATTCCGACGAAATAAATTCTCGATGCATTGTGATCGGCAAGCTTCCAGTAGCTATTCCAATCGAGTTTTCTGAATTATTGGACTCGGATCCAAAATTTCACCACTTTTTACGATTTTTCGATTTTCTCTAGTGGTACCCCTAGGGAAATCCGTAAAACTTTTTCGGATTCTGACGCAACCAATTCTCGATGCGTTGTGACCGGCAAGCTTCCAGTAGCTATTCCAATCGAGTTTTCCTGACTTATTGGACTCGGATCAAAAATTTCACCACTTTTTACGATTTTTCGATTTTGGTGATTTTTCCTAGTGGTACCCCTAGGGAAATCCGTAAAAATTCGTCGGATTCCGACGAAATAAATTCTCGATGCCTTGTGACCGGCAAGCTTCCAGTAGCTATTCCAATCGAGTTTTCTGAATTATTGGACTCGGATCCAAAATTTCTCCACTTTTTACGATTTTTTGATTTTCCCTAGTGGTACCCCTAAGGAAATCCGTAAAAATTTGTCGGATTTCGACGAATCCAATTCTCGATGCGTTGTGACCAGCAAGCTTCCAGTAGCTATTCCAATCGAGTTTTCCTGAATTATTGGACTCGGATCCAAAATTTTACCACTTTTTACGATTTTTCGATTTTAGTGATTTTCCCTAGTGGTACCCCTAGGGAAATCCGTAAAAATTCGTCGGATTCTGACAAAGCCAATTCTCAATGCGTTGTGACCGGCAAGCTTTCAGTAGCTATTCCAATTGAGTTTTCCTGAATTATTGGACTCGGATTCAAAATTTCACCAGTTTTTACGATTTTTCGATTTTGGTGATTTTTCCTAGTGGTAACCCTAGGAAAATCCGTATTTTTGAACTTAACACACATTATTTTCACATATATTAAAAAAATTGAAAATTTTAGTTAATATATTAATGTTATATAACTTTTCGAATATATTTTGATTTTCATTAATGAAAAATTAATAAATCAAGAAATAATAAAAAATACTAAATATGCACATATTGAACAATTAATAAATTAACTAAAATGTCTTGACAAAAACCAAAATGAAATTGAAATATATTTTAAATTAAATAAAAATTAAAAGAATATAAATAATTAAATATAAAAATAATGAAATAAAAAATTATAATAAAAAGAAAGAAATAGTTAAATAAAATTAATAAACTATATGGGGTGTTCATGTATCGGTTTCAGTTCGGTTAACAGATCCATAAGGTAAAAAATAAAAATCAATTCATTAATATCGATTTTTGTAAAATATTAAACATTAACCATAAAAATCGATTCGGTTAATCTATTTCGGTTTAATTTATTAGTTATCCAAGTTGAACGATTTTTTTAACGCTCTTATTCACACGTGATGACTTTATGAGTGCTTTCTTTTAAATAACCTAAAAGTAAAATTTTATATAAAGGCAAGCAAAATCTTAATTTATTTTCAATAAATCGAGCAAATTTTTAATATATTTTAAATCAGGTGAACATTTTATTTATTTATTTTTTAATTGAATTATTTAAAAAATAAATAAAGGAGACAATTGGCCCATTTTGTGAGTGGCTTTCATCATAATTATTGCCTAGATATTATTTTTCTCACGCAAATGCTAAATTAAAACAAGGTGTGGGCATGAAGTCCTGCCCATTAATGTTATTTCTCAAAATCAAAATCTAAATTTAATCCATTAACAACCGTTTAACTATTAAATGTAGGGGTGAGCATGGTCGGTTAACCGGTCCATTAGCTTCAATCTATTAATCAGTCCATTAATATCGGTTTTTTGAAATTACAGTCCATTAATCAGTCCATTACCATCGGTTAATCAGTTCATCGGTTTCGAATTTTCGGATCGGTTACCCAATATTTTTCGGTTAACCACTATAATTATAAATATATTCATAAATAAAATTAAAATGTTCAAAATACTTAAAAGTTAAATTTTTTTCACTATAATATAACATTATTGTTATTAAAATAAAAATATTTGGTGGATATAAGCAAATTTGTTTTTAAAAATTAATATTTAATAAGTAAATATATTAACCGGTTCATAATTACTTTTAATTAGATAAATTATTATACTTACTAATAACCAATTAAAAAAAGTTAAAAACTTTAAAATAATTAGTACAATAAAAAAAAAGTAAATGATCACTTTTAATTAGGATAAATTGTTATAAATTATTAAAAAATAAATAAATTAACTAAAAATTCGATTTCGGTTCGGTTAACCAGTCACATGAGTCAAAAACCATTAACCAGTCCATTAATATCGATTTTTTCAAAACACTAACCATTAACCAGTCCATTACAATCGATTAACCAGTCCATCGGTTCGGTTTCGAATTTTTTTTCCGGTTAACCGAGTCCATCGGTTTTTTTGCTCACCCCTACATTTAACTATTAACCGATTGTTAAATGATTGAATTTTGATTTTGAGAAATAACATTAATGGGCAGGACTTCATGCCCACCCCTTGTTTTAATTTGGCATTTGCATGAGAAAAATAATATCTAGGTAATAATTGTGATGAAAGCCACTCACAAAACGAGTCAATTGTCTCCTTTAATTTTTTTTTAAGAATTCAATTAAAAAATCAAATAAAAAAATGTTCATCTGATTTAAAATATATTAAAATTTTTGCCAATTTATTGAAAATAAATTAAGATTTTCCTTGCTTTTATATAAAATTTTACTTTTGACGTTATTTAAAAGAAAGCACACAAAAAGTCAAATGCAAGAAATTTTATTAAAGTTCCATAACTTATTCTTTGGTGCAATTGTTTATAAGTGTCAAATCTACAAAAACAATATTCTTCGGTTGACTTGTCTATAAGTGTCAAGTCTATAAAAATAAGAAGCTTCACACCAAGTTCTGTAGAAACTAAGTGGAAATTGGGATTGGCTCAAGGCAGCTTGCGAGAGTCTTTGGCAAAGTTGTGACTGTTGAAAGAATTATATTTGAAGAAATAGAACACGTATGCCGAAACCATAACAATAAAAATTAAAACACGGAGACAATTTTTTATAATAAAACACAAATACACTAAATCAATTAAATTTTATATACTTTTATATAAATTTTTTATATAATTTATAATTTAAATAAGGTGAACATTTTTTTTATTAATTTCTTAATTTAAATTATGGTTAATGGATTTAGACTTAAGTGTCTGATTAACCATATATAATTTTATACATATATATGAAATATATTTTGCCATAAGTAGAAAATAGATAACTGATAAATTATTTTTTATTTAATTTTATTTTAGTTTATTGATATTAAATTTGAATGATTCTTATTTTATATTTAAAATTTATACTTTAATTTGATGGATGGATAAATGCTTTTTCCACTAAATTTAGGACAATTAGAATTGTATATGTTTAATTTTTTTAACAGTTAACCAATAGCTAATAGTTAAACGATCGCATTTAATTAGGGGTGAGCAAAAAAATCGATGGACTCGGTTAACCGAAAAAAAAATCCGAAACCGAACCGATGGACTGTTTAACCGATTGTAATGGACTGGTTAATGGTTAGTGTTTTGAAAAAAACCGATATTAATGGACTGATTAATGGTTTTTGACTCATGTGACTGGTTAACCGAATTGAAACCGAATTTTTAGTTAATTTATTAATTTATTAATAATTTATAACAATTTATCCTAATTAAAAGTAATCATGTAATTTTTTTTTATTATACTAATTATTTTAAAGTTTTTAACTTTTTTTAATTGACTATTAGTAAGTATAATAATTTATCTAATTAAAAGTAATTATGAACCGGTTAATATATTTACTTATTAAATATTAATTTTTAAAAACAAATTTGCTTATATCCACCAAATATTTTTATTTTAACAACAATAATGTTATATTATAGTGAAAAAAATTTAATTTTTAAGTATTTTGAATATTTTAATTTTATTTATGAATATATTTATAATTATAGTGGTTAACCGAAAAATATTGGGTAACCGATCCGAAAATCCGAAACCGATGGACTGGTTAACCGATGGTAATGGACTGGTTAATGGACTGTAATTTCAAAAAACCGATATTAATGGACTGGTTAATGGACTGAGACTAATGGACTAGTTAACCGACCATGCTCACCCCAAGTTAAATGCGACTTCTTAACCATTAACTATTGGTTAACTGTTAAAAAAATTAAATATATATAATTTTAATTGTCCTAAATTTCATAGAAAAAATATATATCCATCCATCATATTAAAATATAATAAATTTTAAATATAAAATACATATCATTCAAATTTAATATCAATATACTAAAATAAAATTACATAAAAATTAATTTATCAGTTATCTACTTTCTAAAATAAGAACGAAATTTATTATCAGATTGTGGGTTTTGGTAACTCATTCATGGTGGATTAATCTACACTGATTTATTTAAAATTCTGTTTAGGTGTTAGTTATTATATATTCTAATATGCGACAAGAGAATATCTCAAGAAATACCTTATTATTTAAAAGAAAGTGATATTCCCTCTGTAAGACAATAAAAACACTTTTTTATTTTTACACTGTTTAAGAAAAATTAATTTTTATTGTTACAAGAAATAATTTTACTAATAATTTATCAATTATATTCTTCATTTATAGAAGGGATAATTATTATTGTACAAATTAAAATAATGACTAACATTAATGTATACTATCAATTGTCATAAATTAATTTGACAAGTGGAATCTTTTCTTGACTATAAGTGAAGTATATCATGGAAAAATATAAAATTAGATTTAAATATCATGTTATTTAAGTCTTATTTGAAAACAATATAAGCAATTGAATGTAAATTTATAAATTATTGAAAAAATAAATAAAAATATTATAGATATTTCATAAATTAACAGTAAAATAAAAATAACAAGTATCTTATATTTTGGAACAAATAAAAAAAATATATTTTCATTTTTTTTGGAACGAAAGGAATAAATTTTATTGCTCTCTCTAAAGCGATTGGGGTTATGCTGGTAAAATAAATTATATGAGATTCTTAAAATAAATAAACATTTGAAGACCGAGATTTTGGAATCATATGCTTCAGTCAATATATAATTGTTATAAGATTTTTGGGTGAGAAAAAATTAATAATTTTAAAGTTTGGTCAATCAATACCTTAGATGATGGGTCTTGAATCATGTTTGCAATAGAGTTTTTATGTCCTTGACCATCAAGAATCTCCTTTTCTTTTTCCTTTTTTTTTTTCCTTCTAAGAATTCAATTAAGAAATTGACAAAAATAGAAAAAAAAAATGTTCACCTTATTTAAATTATAAATTATATAAAAGTATATAAAATTTTTGGTTCAGTGTATTTGAGTTTTATTAAAAAAAATTGTCTCTTAGTATGCAGAAAATGGGTGCACGTAATAAGTCTATTGCCAATTTGACCTATTCAGTCAATCCGATTTTTAAAGCATTGATTTTTGTAGACTTGACACTTATAGACAATTCCACCAAAGAATATTATCTTTGTAGATTTGACACTTATAAACAATTGCACCAAAGAATAAGTTACAGAGCTTTAAATAAAATTTCTTGCATTCACTGGTAGGAACTTTCTGAGTGTTTTCTTTTAAATAACGTCAAAAGTAAAATTTTATATAAAAGCAGGCAAAATCTTGATTAATTTTCAATAAAATGGGCAATTTTTGAATATATTTAAAATCAGGTGAACATTTTTTTATTTTATTTTTTAATTGAATTCTTAAAAAAAAAAATTAAAGGAGATATTGGCTCATTTTGTGATGAGTGGCGTTCATCATAATTATTGCCTAGATATTATTTTTCTCACGCAAATGCCAAATTAAAACGAGGGGTGGGCATGAAGTCCTGCCCATTAATGTTGTTTCTCAAAATCAAAATCTCAATTCAATACATTAACAACTGATTAACAATTAAATGCAGCCGTTTAACTATTAACTATCAGTTATCTGTTAAAAAAATTAAATATATACAATTTTGATTGTCCTAAATTTCATAGAAAAAAACATTTATCCATCCATAAAATTAAAACATAAATTCTCTAAATTTTAAATATAAAATAAAAATCATTCAAATTTAATATCAATACACTAAAATAAAATTACATAAAAATTAATTTATCATTGGTCTACTTTCTAAAATTATGGTAGAATATAAATGCATATAAAAATTACCTAATTTTCATATATATATATATATATATATATATATATATATATAGTTAACCAATTGATTAATCAGATACTTAAGTCTAAATTTATTAATCATAATTTTAAAAATTAAAGTTCACATTCAATAGGACTAATTAACCGCTAAAGTAGTTTTGTACTTGATTTTTAAACCGATTTAATGGTTTTTTTTATTTTTTTGTTCAGCCCTAATTAAAACACTTAATTTTCGAGGATGAGAATAACGCAACGAAACATATAGGCGTGGAACAAGAATTATCAAATGATACCTTAATATATATATATATCGAATAATAATTTTTTAAGGGTATTTTTCTGATTCAGTTGGTAGTATGGGTGAGCAAAAAAATCGTTGAATTTGGTTAACCGATAAACCGAATCGAAATCGATTCGAAAAATAAGTTAACCGAACCGATATTTATGGTTAACGGTTAGTGTTTTGCAGAAACCGATATTAATTGACTGATTTTTTTTCTAGCTTATAAATTGGTTAACCGAACCGAAACCGATAAATAAATACCCCTATATTTTATTAATTATATTTCACTCTTTTTTATTTTTATTATAATTTTTTATTTCATTATTTTCATATTTAATTATTTATATCCTTTTAATTTTCATTTACTTTAAAATATTTCAATTTCATTTTAGCTTTTTTAAAGTTATTTTAGTTAATTTATTAATTGTTCAATATGTACATATTTAGTATTTCTTATTATTTCCCGATATATCAATATTTCATTAATTAAAATCAAAATATATTTGAAAAGTTATATAAAATTAATACATTAACTAAAAATTTCAAATAAAATAAAATTTTTAATATATGTGAAAATAATATTTTTGAATATTTTTAGTTTATGTTTATTGTTTGAATACCATATTTAATTATTATATTGGATTATATTTATTTTTTAATTTTAAATTTTAAGTATTTTCGACAATTTAATTTTTTTATAAATGCATTTTATAATTATAATGGTTAACCAAAAAATATTGATTAATCGGTCCGAAAATCCGAAATCGATGAACTGGTTAACCGAAAGTAATGGACTGGTTAATGAACTGAAATTTCAAAAAGCCGATATTAATGGACTGATTTTTTTTTTTAGTTCATGAACCGGTTAATCGGTCCATGCTCACCCCTAGTTGGTAGAGGAGCATCGCAACTAACAATTAGCAGTAATAAATAAGTAATTTAACCCATGTGAGTTTAACATGGATGCCTACTGCTGCCTAGTTCTCTCAGCTTTAGAAATTTGATAGTCCAACATTTCAGTCATAACACTCGATGGAGATTTAGAAAATAAGAACAGAATTTATTATCAGACAGTGGGTTTTGATAACCCATTCATGATAGATTAATCTACACTTTTTTATTTTTACACAATTTAAGAAAAATTAACTTTTATTGCTACAAGAAATAATTTTACTACTAGTTTATCAATTATACCCTTCATTTATACTATGAATAATTATTATTGTACAAATTAAAATAATGACTAACATTAATGTATACTATCAATTGTCATAAATTAATTTGAACAAGGGGAATCTTTTCTTGACTATAAGTGAAGTATATAATGAAAAAAGATAAAATTAGACTTTAAATATTATGTTATTTTAAATCTTATTTGAAAACGATATAAGTAATTGAATGTAAATTTATAAATTATTGAAAAATTAAATAAAGATATTATAGATATTTCATAAATTAACAGTAAAATAAAAATAAAAAATGTCTTATATTAATTTTAGAGCTGATTAAAAAATTATTTCTATTATTTTGTAACAGAAAAAATAAATTTTATTGCAACTTAGGTGACTGGAGTTATGTGAGATTAGAAGACCGAGATTTGGAATCCTATGCTTCAGTCAATAAATTGGTATAAGATTTTTGGGTGAGAGAAAATTAATAATTTTAAAGTTTGGTCAATCAATACCTTGGATGATGGAGTTATACCTATTTATAGGGTCTTGAATCATGTCTGCAGTAGATTTTATATGTCCTTGACCCTCAAGAATCTACTTTTCTATTTTTTTTTTCTAAGAATTCAATTAAGAAATTGATAACAATAAAAAAAATGTTCACACTATTTAAATTATAAATTATATAAAAAATTTATATAAAAGTATATAAAATTTAATTAGTTGAGTGTATTCGAGTTTTAATATAAAAAATTATGTTTTAGCATGCAGAAAACGTATGTACATAATATGTTTGTTAACCTTTTTCTCTTATTTTAATTTTTATTGTTATGGTTTGAACTTTAAAAAAAAAAATTATGCATTCCGTTTCTTTAAATATAATTCTTTCAACAGCCACAACATTGCCAAAGCCTCTCACAAGCAGCCTTGGGCCAATCCCAATTTCCAAATAACCTTGTGGATCTTTTTACCTTTGTCTGTTTTTCTATCTAAAGACAATTAAAGTTATTTAATTATTATTTTTGAGCTATTGCAATTGACATTGTGTTGCGGTAGAGATGTAATAATATCCATAAGCATCCTCTTATCCTGCTAAAAATTCACTTGCTGGCTAGTTGCCAGATCCTAGCTTTAGAGGAAGAGAGGAGTGTCTCCTCAATCCTCATCCATTTTTTAAATTAACAGAGAGAAATTCTGTACAAGGAAGCAATGTATTTCGCCATTTTCATGGTGTTTTTGTTAACAAAGATTGCATCTTCAGATGGAAATGATGTGGGACAATTCAGTTTTAACGGCCAGTTACGTGTGGATGGAGTTACAGAACTTGACTCAAATGGCCTCATAAAGTTGACAAATGATTCCGAGATTGAATTAGGGCATGTCTTCTACAAGAATCCCATTCACTTCAAGAACTCCACCAATGGCAGTGTCCTCTCCTTCTCCACAACCTTTATCTTTGCAATTGTACCCGAGAACACTACACTAGTCCCCCATGGATTTGCGTTTGCTATTTCGCCATCTAAAGCTATTCCTTGGGCACAACCCACCCAATATTTTGGCCTTTTCAACGAAACCAACCACGGAAGCATCTCTAATCATATCGTTGCAGTGGAGTTTGACACACACCTAAGCACTGATTTTGCAGATATAAATGACAACCATGTTGGGGTTGATGTTAATGGTGTCATTTCTGTTAAATCTGAGACTGCAGGCTACTACACTGATGAGCATGGAAGCTTCACAGAACTGTGTCTTAAATGTGCACAACAAATACAGGTTTGGGTGGAATATGATGGACTCCATAACATACTTAATGTCACAATTCATCCAATCACCATTTCTAAACCTAGCAAGCCCCTTTTGTCTTTGGCAAAAGATCTTTCTCCTTATATCCTTGAATTTATGTACGTGGGCTTCTCATCCCCCTCTGCGTTTAGGGGAACATCACATTACATACTGGGTTGGAGTTTCAATATGAATGGCCCTGCTCAAGATCTTGACTTGTCTCGCCTTCCCAAAGTCCCTGGTACTGGAAATCAGGGAAACGGAAGAGAAATCAAGAAGTTGCTGTCAGTCATATTGACCATAACAGGAACTACTTTCCTTCTAATCTTAATCTTTGGAGTTATTTTGATTTCCAGGAGGAACAAATTGATTCAAGTTCTCGAGGATTGGGAGGTGCTTTATGGGCCTCATAGATTCACTTATAAAGACTTGTTCGTCGCCACAAAAGGCTTCAGAAGCAGAAATCTTCTTGGGAAAGGTGGTTTTGGCAGGGTATATCATGGTATTTTGCCATTGTCAAATGCACAAATTGCAGTCAAGAGGATTTCCCATGAGTCTAGGCAAGGAATGAGAGAATTCATAGCTGAAATCGCAACCATTGGGCGTCTCAGACATCCTAATTTGGTTCGTTTACTGGGGTATTGCAGGCGCAAGAGCGAGCTCTTTCTGGTTTATGACTATATGCCCAATGGAAGCCTTGACAAGTTCCTTTATACACAATCTGATACCACGTTAAACTGGAGTCAGAGATTGAAGGTCATCAAAGATGTCGCATCTGCACTCTTCTATCTGCATCAACAATGGGTTCAAGTTATCATTCACAGAGACATCAAGCCGGCTAATGTTCTCTTAGACGATGAAATGAATGCAAGATTAGGAGATTTTGGGCTTGCCAAGCTATGTGAACACGGCTTAGATCCACAAACTACTCATGTAGCAGGTACACTTGGATATATAGCACCTGAGCTTGCCCGAAGCGGAAAAGCAAGCACTGCTACTGATATATATGCATTTGGTGTGTTTATGCTGGAGGTTGTTTGTGGAAGAAGGCCAATAGATCGTCGAGCCTCACCGGAGGAAGCAATTCTGATGGATTGGGTGATGGAGCGTTGGGACAGAGAAGATATTCTTGAGACTGTGGATTCAAGACTAGGAAATGAATATGTTAAAAATGAAGCTGAAATGGTGTTGAAACTTGGGCTGTTGTGCTCACATGCTGTGGCTGCAGGTAGACCAAGCATGGATAGTGTTGTGCAACTTCTGGATGGAGCTGATAAGTTGCCTGATGACTTGAAAACTATCATCAAATCCAGGGATTTCGAGGATGGCTCCAATGGAGAAAGGCTACAAATTGATGATGTCCCAATTGAAATAATTTCTGTTGCTCCAATATCATTGTCAGAACCATTTGCCTCTCGTGGCCGTTGAAGATAAATCTTATTTAAGGCTGCATTTTTTTTTTAATGTTTTTCTGTTGCAAGCCTATATAAGTTACTAGGATAAATTTGTTTAAGCTAGAAATAATTTCATGATCACATTGAATCATGGCTTATTCTAATCCTGTTTTTAGTTTCAAGATCTTTCAAGAAACTCGATGAATGGTTTCAATAACTCCACCATTTAATTGAACCTTTGAACTTGAAAACTAATGAAGCTCATGGTATGCTACATGTAAAACAATGGAATGGAATGGATCCATTGTAGGCAGGCAGCTATGAGGAGAGTCTACAATTTTTTTAAATTTCTGAAGATATTAATTCAACTCACTGCAATTCTTCATCAAATAAATTGTTAAGTAGACTATCAAGCATTTTACACTTCGCATTCTTATTCTTTTATTGCTATCATTTGCAGAATCAAACATGCCTCAAACATAACCATAAGAAGCCCTAAACTTCTCCTTCAAGTAATCTCCACTGCGAATTGGGCCAAATCTGTGATCATATCCAATAATATTATATTCCCATATGATTCAGATCAAAGAAATACATAACCAAAAAAGTCCAGAAATTACTTAGGTGGACATGATTCAGTGAAGCAGCTTTCAAAACACTGCACAATGCAATCTGGGGTAGGATCAAGGAAGAATGCTATCTGCCAATTATTGTAAATCAAAACTTGTCATTAATGGAACTCAAAATGGAAATTAAAAACAGAAACATGTGCTTACAGAGTAGCGTTCTCGGCCTGTTGGTATCACCCTGTGCAATGTGGACCTAAACATGACAAGTGCTTTAGAAAGAGTACAGACCATTCATATTGCTGAAACTCTCTTCTAACAGTAAACATCTAAACATTTTTCTGAGATTACCGGAAGATACAATTAGTCCACCTCTCAGTCATGTCCCCAATGTTGACTATAAATGCCCTGAAAAACTTCTAACTTTAGACTAATAACACAACTTTCACATTAATTCATGAATATTCAGATGCACAACATCATCAAACAGATTTTAAAACTTTAGGATTCACCCTTTTAGGTGTAAAACATCCTCCCAGATTCGCGGTTGCTTGAATTTTTCTCTACAAACCTGTTTCCACAAGAACATTTAATTAATAGGATGGAAATATTTTAAGAAAATGAAGTTCATTAAGCAGAGAAATAAGTACATACTTGAAGACCAGGCACACCATCTGAAGCTAGAAGAGTGATCATTCCATAATCTGAATGCTGATACGAACCATACAGTTGTTCACCAGAATGCCCCATTTGACCTGAAAAAAACACATGCTTTTTAACTGCAGCTTTTAATATAATTAAAGTTGAATTATGCATTGATAGACCATAAATATCATACTGACCAGGATACCGTAAAAGGCGAAGAAAGCCTTCTGGTGCATCCAAGGCTCCTATTTTCTCAAAGTAATCCTCATCCAATTTCAAAGCCAGAGCAATCAATGACACTAATCTTTTTGCAACAGACCTGTGAAGGCACAAGTTCTAACACCTAGTAACAATTGTTACTGTTTAACCATTATTGAGAGCCAAATATTGTCAAGAAAAAACTTACATAACTTCATAATAATAAGACTCCATTGTGAATCTCCAAGATGGGAAAAGTTCTGAAATTTCATAACCGATATACCAACCTCAGTAATGTTCTATGATCAATCAAAATACAAAAGTTTAATACAATACCATTTAAGCAATGGAGTCGGCTATATGGATTCTGCGTCTCAAAAGCTAAAAACCGTTGCGATATCTACTAATTATAAGCCTTTAGAAAAAGTACGAAAATAATACCTTGTGCAGGCCATTGATTGAGATCACTTCTTTGTAGAGGACCGATATAGAAGCTTTCCTTGGAATCACCTGCTCATCAACAAAGAAATGTCCTCTCATTATCAAATTCAGAGGTACTAATTTAAGAAAAGAAAAGCAAAGAAACAAGAATAAAAAGAAACCTTTAGCACATGAAGATGGATCAAGATTCTCTACATACAATGGCGAATAGCCTCGATGTTCTTTTCGAGTCAGCTTCATCTTTTCGTCTAATTCGAGTGAGAAGAATTTTTTACACTCTTCAAATACTTTCCGCAGCAACTCTTCCTCCACTCCATGATTCACAACATAAAAGAAACCATATTCAACACATGCCTGAGACAAAATTCCAATTCAATCCACATCCATTACACAGTATAAAGACAGGCATATCTATAGATTTACATAAACATAAAACCTGACGGATAGTATTGGCAGTTGAGATCCTGTCCAATGAGGAAAGGTCAATGATTGGTAGATTTGCAGCAGCTTGATCCATTGACTTTTTAATATCTTCCAGAGACCTCAAAACAGTTAAGGCTGCACTACGCAGAAGAACAAAGAGGAAGATAATAATTGCTGGTAAGTTCTGGAGACTATCAATATTGCTTTTACACAACGTTTGTATATAATCAATTTTTGATGCAAGTGCTTTTCTATATAATATTGCATAATAATTATAAATGGTGAATTATTATTAACCCACTTAATATTTTTTATTTTTCCAAGGTTATTATATTCATTATTTTATTGTTTATGTCTTCTTCTCCAGGAGGCAGAGTAGTTAGTAGTCATCATCATAATTGCCATAGCTTGTGGTAGAGGTTTCCTGATTATTAGCTTTAAGAAATGCATCATTTTATAAAATAGAAAATGTATATATTACTCACATGTTGTTTTTAATAATATGATTAGAGAAATAATTAAGGATATCCAGTTGATTAAAAACTATAATAGAAAGGTTCGAAGAGCCACTACCTGAACATGCGTCACCGTCACCGTCACGTCTAAAGAAATATTTTTCCTCAATCTCAAGAATAATTTTGCCAAAACATTAGAAACACACCCATATATTTAATAGATTTGCTGACAAAACAATAGATTTACTAGCAAAAATTTGATTGTTTATCATTATATATAAATTTCAGAAACTGGTTTTGTCAAGCAAGTTAATTATGGGTTTGATAGAATTATCAAAAACTAGGCTGTAATTAGTACTTAATAGCTTGATCAAGTTATTACTTCATGTCGGTTTTCACTTTTTAAATAAAAACTGTCACATGTAAAATGAAACTTTATAAAATCAATTTAATATGATTACATTTATTCTAATTTCGCTCTTTTATTAATATTTCTATTAATATATTAATATTTCTATTAACCTTTTTTCAATTTTACACATTTATCTCCACTATATTTATTTTCATTAATTAGAGGAGAGGGTATTTTAATCTCTTCAAAATACCAAATCAATGATTATTTTTTGTTTGTGAAAGACAAAAAAATAGGGACAATTGACATGAGATTGTGAGAGTAATTTATACCATGAAATAGATAAGTCAATATTGTAATTTTCTCCACACGCCATTTTATATGCATTTCCATAGAACACACACACATATATATAGAAACAACACAGCATCAGTGAAAGTTGTGGCTGAAACCGACCCCAAATGAACCGTTGCTGCAAATTTTGAGTTCTTAAACCTCTCGTTACAATCAATGGAAAGCCAATGCATAGTTCACATACTAAGTAATTAATAATAATTCCAGAAAGAAAACCAATAACCTAATGTCTTAGTAGGGCTGTGCAAAACCGAACCGGAACCGAAAATCGAACCGAACCTAATGAATTTTGATCCATTTGGTTCGGTTTGCTCGGTTCTAAATCGAAGTTAAATTTCAAGTATTTCGGTTCTTATGATTATAAAACCGAAGGAACCGAACCGACCGAAGTTTGTTAAAACTCACCATTTTGCTTATATGTATATATATATATATATATATATATATATATATATATATATATTATATATATATATATATATATAACCTAAACCTAAATATACACTATAGTTATATTTATTTACATGTATATTTTTTTAAAAAAAAATTGAAGTACATTGAATGTATTATTAATAAGAACTTATGTTATATTTATTTTTGATGTATATTTTTTAGTGTAATTCTGTTTAGTATTTATTAGGAAAATAATATGAAAAATTTATGTATGTTTTTTTTTAGTTATTTTAAATGGTTTTATTTTGTTGAATATAAGTTAATTTAATTTATGGACCCATATAAGTTAAAAATCTAAAAAAAATATCTATATTTGTAAAGAACCGATTGGACCGAACCGACCGAAATTATTTCGGTTTTGGTTCTAAAAACTTCGGTCCGCGGTTCGGTACTAAAAATTTCTCAAGTTCGATTTTCGATTTGTTCGGTTCGGTCCAAAATCGAACCGACCATTTGCACACCCCTATGTCTTAGGGTGTGTTAGTAAAATTGTATGTTTTTAGTTTTTAATTTTTTTAAATTCAGAAACTTTTTTTAATTTTTTTTTTATTTTTCAAGAACTGTTCTCTAAATTTAAAAACGGCATCACAATTTTTAACTATAATATTTCTAATATCCATTAATAGATATTATGCATATAAATTATCTAATTATTAATATTGAATAATAATATTTAATGAAATTCAAAATCCATTAAAAAAATTCATAATAATAAGAAAATCAATGATTATTTAAGAAAAAATAACAATATAAATATTAATTATTAAAATTCAACCACAATATATGTGTTATTCCATTTCGAATACTGTTCATTTGACAAAATTAATTTGCATTTATATCAATAGTTTCACGTGACTTTGAAATGCTAGGTTCGCTATTTTATTGATCATTTTCAAGTACAATATTTTAATTTGCATATTTTACAAATAAAGAATCTATATTTTTGTGTATTTTTAATAAATTTTATTTAGCAAAAAGGTCAAATTAATGGTAAAATAGTCATTTTTATATAAAATTAAATTTTAAGGACTAAATAATAATAAAATATAAAGTTTGACATAAAACCGTAAAAAAATAAATATAATATGGAACTTTAGAGGTAAAAATGTAATTTTAAATAAATGAAGAGATTTTAGAGACCAAATAATAATTTTGCTACGAAGATGGAACTTTAGGGACTAAAATAGTAATTTGACAAAATGACGATATTTTAAAGGGATAAAATGATAAATATAGTAAAATATGAAACTTTAATGGCAAAAATAAATATGAAGAAAATGAAAAATAAGAATGGCAAAACGGTAATTTTGTAATCAAAATAAGAATATAAGGGTAAAATTATAAATTTAGAGGTAAAAATATAAAATTTATAAATTAAAGAATGAAAGTGAGAAAAATATAAGAATTAAGGTAATAATAAAAATCACATTTTGTAGTTTAAGGATTTTTATTTTTTTAATCTTAAAACACATTTTGTATTTTTTAACAAAAACAAAAAATCAAGATTTATTCGATTGCATTTTTATTTTATTTTAAGAAAAAAAAAATTAAAAACAAAATTCAACCCGAAGGCAACCTAAGCTAACCTATAGTTATTTACTGGATAGAAACAGCCCATTACTTGTAATTTGAAAGTTATAATGATAATGAACCTTTAATTATGTGATTAATATTAAAAAGTCGTATAGTTTGGGAAAATGAGAAGATGCCTCGTCACTGAGGCAATATTTCACTCAGGAAGATATATTATGGATGGATGAGAACATTCAACAATTAATAGAAAGGGAATTTGGACTGCGTATTTTTGAATTTAACAGTTGAAATCATACAAAAAAGACTGTTAATCCAAACATATTAGAATTTGAATCCAGCTCTACGAGCCGTATGTAAGGCTGAACCGCTCTTTAAGGTAGTCCCCAGCTCGAATAGGAGGAAATCTGCAAACACAGCCATAATCACTACGAAAGAAAGAAAAATTCTTGCCTGAATTAGGTGTACATGCCACTATCATCCTCCCAGATTTAACTTGCTTTATAATATTCTTAAATCTTAACCTGTTCTGTTCAATTATATTAAGTTACAAGCTTTCCGAAAGAGGTCAAGGAAAATATAGTGCAATTTCTACGCTGCATCACCATGTTTTCATGACAAATTTACTTCTTTGTTTGAGCAAATATCACTATTGAAACATCTAAGAAATAAAAGAAAATAATGGATGGCATCTTCTACAAATGACCTACAAACCGAAAATGCTTGTGATTATAGATATATACCTACATAGCAAGCCATAAAACATGATCATAAGTTTTGTCCATGTATAATGGATTCAAAAGTGCAAACTTTTAATGGCTAGGTTAACAATACCAATTGAAAGTGAACAAAAATATAATAAGAGAAAAAGACCAAGAATACCTCTGAGGACATGATTCACTGCAACAACTTTCCAAACATTGCACAATGCAATCGGCATTAGGGTCAAGGAAGAATGCCAACTGCAAGATAATAAGTCAAAAACTTTAGAACAGAACAGAAAACTCTGATGAAAGAGACCAGAATGAGAGACGAACAGCAATGTTTAAACATCCTACAAGAAAGAAATCGTTCCACTGTGCCCATGCAAGGCTACATAAAGGTTATATTCTTCCACAGCACTTTAAATAATATGTTCCATGTTGAAATAATCTGTTAATCCAATTGTTATTATTCTAACACAAAAAGAAGGATTCAGCAGTAAGATGTATATGTTAAGAGAATGTTTCCATTCAATATAGAATGACATTCATGACAGTGCCTTGCCCTTTCAATCTCTGTACGTGCAAAAGTTTCAAATGTAGGGACTTGAAATTTTTGATACATTTGCACAAATTATTTCCTTATCAACTGGAACAGTATCAGATGTAACTTGTTCTTCCCATCAGCCATATGCTAACCAAACAATTCACTTAACCAGAAGAGTCCCTTATTGGCCAATCTACCATAGTAAATATACCATTTCACTCCTTTCACAACTAATTGATACATCAAAAATCGGCATTCAAGCAATCTATTTGATATCATCTGAATATGAAAACACAGCCAACAACTTATAGCACATAGGCATTGGTATCACACACATCACAAATCTCTGATATACTTACGGGTAAAAATCGTGATCTAGATCAAGTGAACTTGAAATCTTAAGAACCTAGGCATAACAAAAAAGTAAAGAAAGCAGTAAATTGATAATTACAGAGTAGCGCTCTTGTCCTGTTGGCATCACTCTGTGTAGAGTGGACCTACGAAACAACACAAACTTTTAGAATTGAAAAGAAGAAGAGAGCAGAAGATGCCATCAAAAGACATTTCATAATACATATATTTACACCATAGCCTCGAGTAAATATCTAAGAAACAGTTAAAGGGGAAAAACCACCAGTAGAATAGTAATTACCGAAACAAACAATTAGTCCACCTCTCCATCATATCCCCAATATTAACTATGAAGGCTCTGCAAGTTTCCAATTAGAGATCTAAGTCTGCATGGAATCATAAAGCAGCATATTTATGCATTGACAAGTAATGAGCTGTGAGTGAATTAGACTCTGCCAGGAAAAAAAAATAAGGAGGAGGAAGAACATATAATTGCCTATAAAAAGTTACTGCTACTCTACATTTTTGCATCATCTGCAATTAAAAATCATTGCACAGGCCAATTTATCATATTCATCAATGATATTAACCTTCTCTAGTTTGAGTGCTAAAAACCAGCAATGATAGCCATACTGATGAAATCAATTTATTAGTATGAAATTTAAACAAACTAAAGGCACTGCCTCCTCCCAGCTATCCTTTTATATGCGTGTTTGCCAACTTGTTATCACAGACTTACCCCCTCACAGGTAACACATCTTCCCAGATTCGTGGTTCATTGAATTTTTCCCTACAAACCTGTTATCATTGTAAAAGAAAATCACATACTCTTAGATTTTGCTCCCTCTCCCTAAGATGTGAAGGGAAACTAAGCATTAAGTATCATCAAATTACAAAGACAGTGAGAAAGAGAGAATAATAGACAGAGATGCACATGCCTGAAGCCCAGGCACATCATCGCTCACCAGAAGAGTGATCATACCATAGTCAGAATGTGCTGAAGCACCAAATATTTCTTCTTTGGATTGCCCCAGTTCACCTAAGATTACACAAATTTCCTCTCAAATTAATGGTTCAAAAATACCTCACCCTGAGAGATGTTCACCACAAAATATACTTTTGTGAATGTAATATCCTAATTTGGTCCACACAATAAAAAATATTAGGCCTGGTATCTCAAGTAAGAAGCATGAGGTGGTAAAGTTTTAACATAGAAAACAATAGTAGACCCTTAGAATGAGACAAATAACTTATTCCAATCACAAAGAAACAAATGCCAAAAAACTGAATTCATGGTCAAGATTGAAAAAAGTCAATAATAAAACTCAGCTGCAAACATGAGCATGTTGTCCAAAATTATTTCACGGATCATCTTCATAAAACAAACTTTCTTCTCAAACCAAAAATGACTTCAAAATAAAGCGGATGGCTGTCCAACAACCATTGCTTACTCCAACCTCACTTTCCATATAGTCCTAAGACACAGCAGAATTAATTTTTAAGAAAGACAAAAGAGAATGAAACAAGCAAAATTGGGCCCACCTGGATAATGTAAGAGGCGTAGAAAAGTTTCTGGTTCGCTCAAGGCCCCTATTTTCTCAAAGTAATCTTTATCCAAGTTCAGAGCCAAAGCAATCAAAGAGATCAGCTGTTTTCCCGCAGACCTGAGGTAGCATCTAGCACAAGTAAGAAATTGTATCATCTAGCTACTTATATTATTATGTTCCAATTTCTCCAAAATACAGGTTATTGACAATTTAGCATGCAAAATGATGCTGCAAAATACTTTTCTTTATTCACAATTTTCCAGAAACATGTAACTAGGCATATATGCCAAATTCAAAATTCCCTTATAAGAAAGAAGCATATTTCAAATAAACGGGATGGGATGCAGAACACAAGAAGACACCAACTAAATGATGATTAAAGATCAAAATACCACGGTAATCAAGCAAATTATTAATGGTCTCTTTTTAAAATTACCAGCTATAATTACAGAATCAACATGAAAATAAAGACCAGAAAAATTTTAAACTTACAGAACTTTGTGATAGTAAGCTTCCATGGTAGGCCTCCAGGACGAGAGAACATCTGAAATTTCCTAACAAGGAAAACAACATAAGTAATGCTCAACGAAACTTTGTGCCTCATCATGAACACTAAGTCACTGACACAATACCTTCTGAGGGCCACTGGTTGAGATTATTTTTCTCTAGAGGACCAATATAGAAGCTTTCTTTTGAGTCACCTGTTTCAGTATTTATCACTAAAATCAACAATTTATTTCTTCCATTCTCAATTTGCATATTCAAGTATACAATTAGAAAAATAATAACAATGAAAATTAATTTATCCTCAAACTATAAATTATATCAATACTAGAATTGAGTAGAACAAAGATCGAAAACCTTTGGAATTGGAAGAAGGATCGAGATTTTCTGCGTACAAAGGCGTGTAACCTCGGTTTTCCTTGCGAAGCAATTTCATCTTCTCATTCAAAGGAAGCGAGAAGAACTTTCTGCTCTGTTGGAAAACTCTAGGGAGAAACTCTTCTTCGACTCCATGATTCAAAACGTAAAAGAATCCATATTCTACACATGCCTGCATATGAAAACATCAAAATCAATCAACCATTGGCAACTATTCCTTTTCTAATTTTCATCAGTCTACTTTAGATTAATTCTTGCTGGAAACTGAAGACGATAGGCAATTGGCGGATAGGGATAGCAAACAGTATGAGACCTGACGGATTGAACAGGCAGTAGAGAAGCAATCCTGTGAGGAAAGGTCTATGATTGGAAGTTTCGCAGCTTCTGCCATTATCGTTCAAAGTGCACTAAGCTTAGCCGGAAGCAATTCAACTGCTGTAGGCTGTAGCTTAATGGGCAACGGCTGCTTGACCGTATGTAGAAGAAGTTGCAGTTTTGTAGGTTTTAAGATTATTTTTTAATTTTAATTTTAATTTTATCAAATACTGGGTGTTGAATCAAAATGATCAAGTAATCGACAATTCTTAAAAAATAAAAATAAAAATTATTTCCCTCTGTTCCAATGTATTAAAAAAAATATTAATTAAAATATTAATTATTTTATTGATATTATATGAAAATAGAATTTAATAAAATAATAATTTAATGAAATAATTTTTTTTCAAAATTGGTAATTCTACGAAATAAAAAGTATATACTCTCTCCATTTTTTTATAATTGTCACTTTTATTATTTTTAATTAAAATTAAAAAATATTAATTAGTTTTAAAAAATTGAGTGATTCAATATAAAAAAATGAATATAATTGGTCAATTTTTATTAAAAATAAAAATTAAATTGGAAAGGAAAAATTATATTATATTGAAAATATAAAAGTGACATATAAATAAAATTTATTTTTTTTATTCAAAAGTGACAGATAATAAATAACGGAGAGAGTAATTTTTTTTATCGGTTTCTGTGTTGATCAAATTTAACTTCTACCTTTCCTTGCAAAAAAATTATTGTCAATTGTCAAAACGATCAAGTAATTATTGCAGTTTAGGAACAATGGCAAATGGAGATTTGTTTGGACAAAACGGACAGTATGCCAAAAAAAAAAAAAAGAAGTTTATTCGGTTCATAAATATATAGTTATCATTAATGAGAACATAATTTGAGATACCAATTAGTGAATTACTCTTACAGTTCCAAACAAACAAAACTCCACTTTCTTTTTTTAGCATTGACAGATTCTTTAAGGAGTTTTCTACATAACTACACCAGGAGTGCAGTTTTTGATTATACCCTTGTATGGAAAATGTATAATGCACCATATCAATAATATACTGACACCTAAAAAAGATTAAATTATAGAAGTGAAAAAATCTTGCAATTCATTATAAACGATGATGACAAAGATTTGGCTGATTAAATATCCAAATGGTCAGTTCAATAATAATAATAAGCCAGTGTTTCATAATTATATGAAAAAACAAAAATTTTTTACATCCCGTAGTCAGCATCGATTCAAGAAAATCCCAAAAGGAAAATTGAAAATCGTAGCAACCAAGTGAAGGAACGACACAGTGTGGCACTTTTAGTTTTCTCCAATCACTATCAGTAGCTAAGAATCGATCGTGCCGCGATTGTCCACATGAACGAATTCAGACAATTCAGGCAGCGCAGCATAAACATTCGCAGTTGAGAATGTTGAAACAGAAAGACTGCAAATTACTTAAAAATCTTCAAAAACAACCAAAATGAAAGCAGGAAATATAATTACTCAACATGATACAAGAACTGCAGCCAAGGTCGAGAATCCCCATTTCACCCAACAGAACAGCAAAAAGAAATTGGGATTACCTGAGTCTCACTATATATTAATACTCGGTATGATTATATACCTCAGTGAAACTGATGCTAGAGCAGTACAGCCCTCTTTTTTTAAAAAAAAAAATTATGGCTTCGTTTCGCTGCTCGCTCATGCTGCTTTTGCAGCAGAGCCCCTCAATGTGAAAAAATATTTCTCATTTAGTTTTGTTGCTAAGTGCTCACTCATTCTGCTTCCAACTCCAAACTGCCTGCCCATTTACACTAGCTGCCATTGTTGGTGATAGAAGGTCTTAATACTTCACCGAATGGTGATCAATGATCATCTTCTAGCAAACCTACTTCTTCTCACTCCTCTTTTGGGAGTTGTATGAGAAGCTACTCCAATAGCTCTCTCCAGATTATGCTTCCCTTCCTCATCACTGGATTCATCGGATCTCCATCTCGGCCCACCATGTGCATTTCCTCCATCAACTGTGAAACCCCTTTCTCTACCACTGGAAAGTCAAAGACAACACACAAAACAACAATATAGAGATAGAGCATCAATGCTGCAACTGAATTAACAGGAAGATGGGAAAAAAAAGTGAGAGAAGCAGAACAGTTTCATAAGCAATGAAGAAATTGAAGAGAATAGGATAGAGGGGCAGTTTAGAACATTATATATTTTACCTCAAACTGGCGTCCATTGCATCATGTTCAGAAGTCATATTCCAAGATCTATCATCTGACATTGAGGAATGGATCCTTTTACTAGACAACAATGCAGAATTATTCGTAAAGCCAAAGCTACTACCAGATACAGCAACTGGATTAGCTACAACGTTGGGACTTGCATTCAGGAATTGCTCAGTGAACCCATTTTGTTCCATTTCTGGTGTATCTTTATCATGTTGACCATGATGCAGGTTGTTGTCAGGACATACTTTTAATGAAGTTTTGCCAATATTCTTCAATGGCGTGGCAAAAATTGGACTGACCCGAGGAATTTCAGGAGTTGAGTTTCCATCATATTTAATATTCTTGTAAAAGCTGTCTTGTGGCATCAGCCCTTTCCCCGAATGTGTAAATAACTTTTCGTGAAGAATTGATGAAGATCCATAATTGCCAGGTCCAGTGTGAGGCTCGTTAGTAGATCTGCCATGTACCGGAGTTTCAAAAACTGATGATTTAAATGGGTTTATGTGATCTGTCTGCTGAACAAGAGAAGCATCAGCAGATGGGGGGATCAATATACTGCTCAACTTGGGCTGTTGCACCGTTGAAAAATCAGATTTTGCTGGTGTTTCAACTTCTTCACCAGGAATATCATGAATCTCAGGTAACAATTTTCCAGTCTTTGCTTGCTGCTGTTGAACTTGTGGCAGTAACTCAATGGATTTAGCCTGGTTAAAGCACATAAAAGTTTAGACAGTTACCATAACCAACTTTCCTTTCACGAGAGCATTATAACATAATGCAAGCATGTGAATTTGCATCATTAAAAATAACTGAATTAAGGTGAGATTGGATGATAGGAGTGCTTTCTCCCTTAACCAGAAATCTTAAGTTCGGGTCCCAAGTATGGAGCACTTTTAAATATTTGGAATGGAGTACTTTGTGGGCCTGCCTGCAAATCCAAATTAGTCAAACCAGTAGACTTCGGATATTAGATGGTTTATCAACAACAACAACTAAGCCTTAATCCTATGCTAGATGGGATCGACTGTATGGATTCTCTATCTCCATTTCCCTTTGTCCAAAGCCATATCCCCCTCAATAAGAGGTCACTTAAGATGGTTTGGACATATATGACATAGACCCATAAATACTTAGTCACCTATAAGAGTTCACAAAACTTGCATTTTAAAAGTCAGGTCGTGAAATGATCAGATTTCTTTTGTTAATAATCTAATTTGCCACTGTTTTAGAACATGGCAGGACTAAAAATGACATGACGTCTAAAACTTAAACGACAAACAACTGCTAATTCTTATTGGATAGAAGTTATCAGCTAGACCTCTCATTAGCAGGACTTATATTCCAACAACAGAAACAGACATCTATAAGAGTTTGCCAGAGGTTACATTTGAGACTGTGCTAAAGAAGCAGTTCTATTATGTTTGGACAAAGTCTAGCTCACTGTTGTTTCTAGATGAGACCAGGATTAAAAATGAAGCAAATTGAATTTAACACACAAAAATTCTCATTTAAAAGTTATGTAGAGGATAACTAGACCCCTTACAGAACTTGATCAATTTTGGATAAAGATGCATGCCACAATTGTAACCAAGTTTTAAGCACTTACAACAAGTCCCATTCTCCAAGTACTAGCTGATTTCATTTTAGATAAAACTTCTTCACTGACAGGGTTCTTTGATAGAAAATCCTGCTCGACACTTTGAAGTTTGAGATCAACTTGGCATGCCTCAGCATATCGGTAACGCTGGAAAAGTGAAAGAACCAAAGTCAACAAGTTATCAGGAAATCCCTGTTGAAGATTAAAAAATAATAATAATAATAGAATTTGTATTTACCTGAAGATAAAATACAACAAGAAGACTTCCCATGGTTGTTGAAGGATCATGCATTGCACATTCTAATAGACATTTATGGATATATTTCTCCTCATCTGAATTCCAAGGCAACTCTATCATGCGATCTACCAATTTGCTCTTAATGCAAAGACAACAAATTTCTGTCACCAGTATCTCCACCCAGTCCTCCCAAGCCCTGCGGTCACCTTTTAGCTCACCATAAGCATTCTCAGTTAATCCATCTTTCCACTTCTTTTCCCTGACTTTGGTGCAGTGCATCCTCTGATACATAAAAGCTTCTGTTAAAAGTCCACATTCAACCCTCACCCGAATAGCTGTAACAGCCTCACTAAGTGAAATCATTTGTGAGCCATCACGACCAGACCACCGCAAAACCATCAAAGCCATTTCGGGTACTTCTCTTTCTAACAGCACTTGAGCAATCTTAGGATGAGTTGATGGACCTGAGATCTCAGGAAGCAAATGACAAGCTTCCTAAGCAATATGCATTTGAAAAGTGATTAGCACATAAAAACTGAGGGAAAGCATAGATCATTAGAATATAAGCTTCAGCTCAGTGTTCCAATCCTAGAAATCTAACATTGAATGCTGTAGACTATTATATCTTATGCTAATGTATTTGAAAATTAAGCACATGCTCACTGCCTGTCTCTTCAAAATTACAGTGGAGTTTTTCCCAACTAGACAAGGTGCACTTTCAGACCATTTCACCATAACCAGACTATGATAAATACAACTCAATTAGTTACTTTTAATTTCAACAGAGTGCATTTTAACTGTAAATTAACACTGAAAAACACCTTCCCTTATTTATCTTATACTTCTATACCAGTAGGCAGCAAGACTTCATTGTAATACAACTAACAAGGTCACCCCTTTGCCCTTTCTCTAGACCAGATAGTACGTGTGTACAGTTGCTATTTCCAAGAATTCCTTGATCATAATAAAAAAGATGGAGATTAATTTGAACACAGCATCAGTGTAACTACTTCTAGTTACCTTTAAAGCTTCATCTAAATGGTCATCAAGAAGGTAAAAGACCAGTGATTCAAGTAATGCATGTCTGCCTATACCAAATGTAGCTCCAAAGTCATCCACGATGTCCCTCCAAGTTTCTTCAGGCATTGTCCAGTGCCGATCATAAATGTAATAAAGTAACTAAATTCTACGTTAAAGAACCAAAAGGACAAAACAACATCAAAAACTGAAAATTATGCAATCATCAGGAACATGCATGCATAAATATCAGCATAAAGATGAAAGGCAAAAACATGAAAAAAAAAAAATAAATAAAATAAAAAAGACAAAGGATACAATAGCTTGCTTTGCAACAACCATATCAGAATTTCCATGCAAAAAGAGTACATCAACAGCAGCTCGAAGACTTTCAAACGGATAGTGCCCTAACATTCCCTCTATTTTAGCCCTAAAAAATGACCCACGATCCTTTTGCAAAGAAGCAAGTTCTAATTCCTCTCCAAGTTCTGGTACAATTCCTTGCTCGATCTCGAGATTTGCCAAAGCATCTTCAATGAACAAGGAACCACTCTGCATACTGGAATCAGCAGATTGATTTACTACATCTGGCCATGAACGTTTAATTGCAGCTGATTTCCTTTCACGAACAACAGATCGCCATGATGCAAATTTAGAATGGCGAGACTTCACATTCTTTAAAAATTTGTGTCTTATACACCATTTCATAATCTCAATATGCTGAAATGAAGAACCAGCATTAATAAATAGTTATAAGTAAAAACAGAACGAAATGGCATTAGCAATTTACAGTTTCCTTCAGACCCACAGAATCAAACATACTAAAGTTTCACGAACAGAAAGAAATGATATTAACAATTTACAGTTTCCTTCAGACTCACGGAATTAAACAAACAAAAGCAAGTTCAATTCAATTCCTAATCTACTTAAAATATAAAATTATAGCAGTAGCTCTATACATCATAATTTCTAGTTTAAGTGACTTCTAACAGTAAAGCTTGAAATCAACTTATGCAAGTCTTAGCAGTCCAAAGTTCTATAAGAGAATATTAATACTATTCAGAAGGGGAAAGATAAAATGCTACTGAATGAAACCTGCTTTGTTTTTGAAATGCTCTCTTGAAGAAGCTGCAAGTCTTGAAGCTGTGCTGAAAGATTACCCTTAAATGAGGACTCCAAAACTTCGAGCACATCAGATAATCCAGTCAGATATGTCGAAAGCTTAACAAGCAAATTCAACCTAGTTTGCATTTCTTCTGCATCAAGATTGTCTTGTAGAAGAGTTAAGACTATTATACTTAGTCAACAATCGTAATTAACTGAATGAAGTGGCATGATTCACAATATCAGATGTATAGTCAAAAGGATACATATCCCTTGAAGTTCCAATTCAATGTATCTGAAGGTCCGCTTGCACCAATCCTTCACAACTACTTCATCCAGCAAGAAAGCTATGACAGGATCACTAGACACAGCACTTTCATCCATACAAACATCTGTAACATCTGTCAAATTTCTGCTAAGGATTAACTCTGACAAATGAAAACAAAGATGTATAAAGTAAATCCATAAATATATTCTATCCTTTTTCATATTTCTCCTTAAGAAATGAAAGTAAATCTGGAGGGAGTATAAGTGTGTGGCAAGTGCCTACTTCTCAAGCACATGTATTGGAGCCCGTGCTCATTTCTCAAGCATCTCTTTCACTGTTGTTCTCTTGGCCAATTATCTATGTACAGCATACAAATGCAGAAAAGAGGTGTTGCCATTTCCAAGAAAATGACTTTTCAAGAATGATCGCAAACAGCAAAATAAGTGATAGATTAAATATATCATGCAAGATTAAAGTAAACACATAAGGTTTCTGTTTAGATAAATTATATTCCATAAGGGATACAGTGGCAAATCAAAGAAACCAAGTTGTTTTCCAAAGCCACATCAAATAAAGAATAAAGTCGCTGGACATCAGCAGTCAATTGATTGTCTCCATCTTCTTTCTCCCCAAACCTTTCATCACACCTTTTGGAAATAAGGCCAGCTTCTATGCACTCATAGTAAAGGCGAAGTCTGAGCCTATTGTTATTCTTTGAGATGGGAATTCTACAAATTGGGCAAATGTCACATCGTTGACTACATTCTGAGCATAAGGAAGCATGCCCACATGAGATTAACACGTTTTGTACATAGCGTCCACAACTTCTTAAATCCCTAGTTGCCCGGCAGCGCTCAATTTTTGCTTCACTGCACAATTCAAGTAAATCAACAGATGCCAAGTGTTCCAATGCTTCCTGAAATAGGGATTAGAATCACCTATAATTTCTCATACATAAAGTTATTAGTCAAATTCAGTAAGTGATACAGAAAATTTTTTTTGACTGCTGAAGTGTAAAACAAAGAAACTGCAAAGAAATATATATCCACTGCAGCATGTAAGCGAAAACTCAACAATCAGCTTCCGGAATGGAATTTAAAATTCCCTCTGATGCTTTAACCACAAAAATGCTATTTAGGTTCCAGCAAGAACTACCTTAAACCTCAAAAAGAATTGACGTAAGCTTCTAAAAGCACTTCAATAAAAGAAAAAAAAAAAAGTACGGAACCAACTTAAACTGAGCTGAATCCATAAACTTATAGTCCAGTGAACCTAAATACCCAAAATGCAACAAAAGCTAGGGTTTACACTTCAGTTCATAAAGTTTAGCTAATGAGAGTGAAGAGAACTACAGATAACGTACTTGAACAGCCTGGCTACTGTAGTTAGGCTGCAGAAGCGGAGCCACGGATCTAGCGATGCTACCACGATCGCCGGAGGTGGACGGTGAAATCCGACCGTTGATGCTGATATGGTTTCGCTCCATTTTTCTTGAAATTCAAAAAAAAAAATCCTTTCAAAAATTTAATTTAATTTAAAACAAGTAAGAGCGAAAAGGGCGAGTTAGCCTTTAGGGTTTAAATGTTAAAAGAACGGTGGAGCCACCATGAGCGCAGGTAGAGAGCAAGACACAGAATTCAAATTTGAAGGTCTTGATTTTGCGTTTGCGTTGTTGAACGCGGGTTCAGAGATAATGGGTCGGGCGGATTTTAACATTGGACTAAAACGAATAATTTTTGTTTATTTAACAGGCGCCAAAGCCCAGCTCAAATCTTTTCATGGCCCATGAGGTCCTTGCTGGCCGGGTGGTTGCTGTTATATTTTTGGAAATTAATAAAAAAAAATGAGTATTTTTTGGATAAATTTAAACTATTTTATCTGACAATGTCAACAGTGATTGCACGAGTTATTACAATTCACCTCCTCCGTCTAATTTTCATAAAAAATTGGATGAAAATTTTACATTTTAAGCAAACGAATACATGTTAATATTCTATTCATTTTATTTTATGTGTCACTTTTTTTTATTTTCATTAAAATTAAAAAATTATTAATTGAACTTAAATTTAAAATAAAATTGAGTAATTTAATTAACAAACTTAAATCTAATGGATTTTAAACAAGTCAACTATCATTGAAAAATGAAAATTAAATTTTATTAAAAGTCTAAAAGATTCGTAAAAATAGAATTTAAATTTTGTTAAAAAAAGTCATATACAGTGAAATGAAAAGAATACTGCATGTAAAATACTTCAACCAAACTAACATTTGTTAACCAGCACGTGAATGCTCAAATTTTATGAAAATTAATTTAGGGTTTGAATTGAAAGCATTGTGAAACTTGAGAATGAAATTGTGATTTTCTACTAATCAGAAAAATAATTATATGATTTTTGTTTTTATTTATGAAAGCTCTCATTGTAACATCTCAAAATGGACCCTATTAAAAATTACAAGGTTATTGCATTGAAAAATGGGGCATAATTGTAATTGTACAAGTAAAGATTGGATTAAATGAAGACTAAATTGAAAAAGGAATTAAAGTTGTTAAGTAAAGAAATTTATTTAGTAATTAATTGGTAATTGAGCAAGGACCAAAGAGATAAAAGACAAAAATATTTAAATTGGACCAATGGGATTATGACACCTAGGAGTGTTTGGTGGGAAACATTTAATGAAGAAAAGAAATAAGGTGAAGAGGAGAAAGGAAAAGCATATTTTCATTTCCTTATTCCCGTCCCCTCCTCCTTGCGTGAGGCTCTCTCTTCCTCATTTTCTTCTTCTTCATTTACTATTTCTTCCCTCTCCTTCCTTGGTGATCATTAAGATTTGAGTAGGTTTTTATGAGATTAGAGTTTGGTTTTAAGAGGTAAGTGGCTGTGTTGGGTTTCTTCTCCTTTTCTTCGGTTTTTGGATGAGTTTTGGAGATGTGGATTTTTTATTGATGTGTTTTGCTAGCCTGATTGCAAGAATCGGGTGATAAGAGGAAGAGTAAGGGCAAAGAAAAAGTTAGATCTTGAAGAAGTGGTTTAGAACTGCAATTTAATGTTTGGGAGTTTGTGCAAATTGATTGTTTTTGCTTTGAATTTTGTGTTGAATTATGGAATTGAGTTGCAAAATATGTTGATTATGCATGTTTTACGTTGAGTTTGATATATGTATGATATGTTAGGTTTAATTTGGCATATAAGAGTTCAAATATGGAATTGTATGATTTTAAAGTAATTTATGGGTTTGATGTTTTAATTGTGCATTTTGGCCAATTTAATTGTTTCTTACAAGTACAATTTGGGGTTAATTACGTCTGTGGTAATCGAATTTTGGTACTTATAATAAAATGGTCATAATAAAATAATTTGTAACATAAAAGTCATCAAATTTTTATTTTTTTTCAATTAAGGTAAAAATGACCGAAAAATTAATTTTTCGTCACCGAAAAGCCACGTAAATATGCTATTTTATCAGTAATTTTCTAGAACGTGTTCAGTCAGTATGCTATATAGCCCGTTTACATGGAGGAATTGACACGTCAGCAAGTACATGTGTTATGTCAACCTGTACAAAAAGACAAAAAAAAAAGTTTTACTGGCGTGTACTTAGTAACGTGTCAATTTCTTCATGTAGTCGGGTCATATTGGCATATTTGTATAACTTTTCGGTGACAAAAAATTAATTTTTCGGTCATTTTTACCTTAATTGAAAAAAATAAAAGTTTGATGACTTTTATGTTACAAATTATTTTATTATGACCATTTGGTTATAAATACCAAAATTCGATGACCACGGAAGTAATTAACCCTACAATTTGTTATTCACATGATTATTGTCATGTTTGGAATGCATATGTTGGATGAATTGAGGTTGTATACATGTTAAATTGATTACGGGTCAAGTTGAGCATGAGTAGAGGTGGAGTTTGGCAATTCCAAGTCTGGTAGCTCGTCTCTGTCGTGAGAGCGGGCTTCGGACTGGGCGAGAGCTCAGGCTTCGATCTCCAGCCGAGCTCCTGCCGAGCGTGTTTCGTCGTGAGCGCGACAGAGAGCGCAAGAGCTGAGCATCAGATGTGCGGTCCCTATCGCGAGCGCGACCGAGGCCCTTTGTCTCTATCGCGAGCGCGACAGTAGAGTTTTGGCATCTGTCGCGGGCGCGACACACCCCTATTTTGTAAATGCTATTTGTTTGAGATCTTTTGCATGGTTTCTCACTTGTGGGATCTATATGATTATACGTTGTGATATTTATTCTTGATTGCAAAAATGAATACTTGAATCACCTGCTTGTTCCATTGGATAGCTTTGAATGAATTGAGTTATTGTGAACTAGTCTATACGTGGTTATTAAGGAAATGTTTATATGATAGTAATAGAGTCGTTTTAGCCTGAAAGGTCATAGTGGTGGATAGATAAACATACTTATTAAGGGTTAAAGTGTGAGTGCAGCTGCTATATGTTGGCTCTGGTTGGATCTTATTAGTCGGTCCCGTTTGGGTCTATATGATTTGAGACTTCGGTCTCCCCTTTTTACCTTCGGATATACATGTTTCGAGACTCATGTCTCTATATGTTTCGAATACTGTGTTCTATCAGTATCTATAGTACCTGTATCCACTAATCAGTGTGAACTCAAGCTATTACATGTCTACTTTGGTTATTGTTATAGAAATGTTAGTATGATTACATGTACATGTAAACTTTGAGTTATGGCAAAACAAAGTGATTGGATATTATACAAGTTACCGTTATTCGGTTATTATATGTTTATACGTATATGCATGCATGGGATATGTTTATAGGTCTTATTGCATGATTGTTTCCTTACTAGATGGGTAACAAGTAAATGATATTGCATATTAGGGCATAAGTAGAATTGCTTGTACTGTTAATCGGTATATTATATGTATTGGTTATATATATATATATATGCTTGTCTTTAGTTGTTATATTTACAATAGAGATTTTTCTTGGTGTTGTTTCCTCCCCACTAGACGTTATCGTTTAGTACGGGTGTTTTTTCTGTGTAGGTGGCAAGTTCGTATCGGAGTTGGACATCTGCAAGTCGGCCACTAGAAGTCCAGTTATAGTTCCTTTTTGTGTTTTTGGCTATTTTCAGTTGTATAGTTTTGTATATGTATATGTAGGAGATTGTGATTTATCTACTGTATATGTCTTGTAAAGGAATATTTCGGTATATGTAAATGTAATGGACTATATGAATACTTTGTAATTTTGGATAACCATTTATCATATATGATTCTTGAATATTTTGATCTTCTATTTTGGTTTGTATACTTTTGCTTCAGATGTATGTATGTATGTTGTTTTGGGCGTAGCGCCCGATATCCTCTCAAAGGGTATTGGAGTATTACACTCATGCCGACCCAAAACAAATAATAAAGATTTTTTTTTTTTTGGAAAACCCATAAATTAGCCCGAAACTATAATTATGTTAAAAAATTGCCCTCCAAAATTAAAAAACAAACCATACATTAGCACCCAAATTTTTATGCTGTTTTTAATTAGGGAAATATATAATAAACTGTTAAAAATGTGATGTAGCGATTTTGGCGATGAATACTATATCTTGTCGCTATTGAAGAAAAGCTAATGACTAATTTGACAATCCGTCGAGCATTTTATTTTATTAAGATATAACAATACTCCTAATTGAATACGCAATAAAAGTTTAGAGTAGTAAATGTTGAATTTTCTAATTTGGGAGATCAATAACAGAATCATTGTTTGGGGCCAATTTATAGTTTTTTCTTTTAATTATTATTTTTTTTTTTTTACCTACGCTCATAAAGTTTTGGTGTTTCGTGCCAAAAATAAATAAAAATAAATAACAAAAGAAAAGAAGCTCTAGCTTGTACCTTCACATTTCTAAATTAATAATGGTGAAGACACGGAAGATTAACTTCCTATTTCATGCACTCGTCAAACAAGAATGAAACAAAATTCGTCTTTTAAATTTTTTTTTTTTTAATTTCTAAAAAACATATCAATATAAAAATTAGATATTGGCAAAGAAGGCTGACCCTATAATTGAGGACAATTTTATATTTGTGTCAACGGTTATAGCCCTCGCAACAGCATTGGCTTAGATTGACGTGGACCTACTACATCGGTCAAGAAAAGAAAGCTTGGCCTGAGATCAAATACAGAGAAGCAGCATCTATAAATCTGTATATTATCATCTGACCACATGATAAATGACAATTACAATATTCCAATTGGATTTACAAGTAGAATATTCAATACTGAATTTTAAATAGGAATATAACAAAATTAATTATTAAAGAAAATATTTCATCTCTACCTACATTTTTAATTAAAATCCTATTACCTTTCCTATTAAATTTTCACCTATTTATCGAATCAAATTTTAGAATTTTTGTTCTCTTTTTTTTTATAATACGTTTTTGGACGGAAAATAATAAAATTCGAATTTTGGTCAAACCAAAAAGTAGCAAACTCTAAACTATTTGAATTATAAGTGATTTTTAATAATTTATCTATTTGGTATCAAATCTTTCTAAAATCCACATTTTTTAAGGCAAAACATATTTTTTTTTGTCACTAAACTTATACATTTTTTATTATTGGGTCATAAAATTTTTATTTGCTCATAATGACTTCTTAAATTTTTATTTTCATTCACATTAAGTTCAATATTATTAAATTTATATAAAATAATAAGGTTTTAATTGGAATTACACTCAAAAGATGTGGTTAGGGATGATCACGGGGCGGGGCAGGGGCGGGGAATGGCTTCCCACCTACTGCTCCGCCCAGTGGTTGGGATTCCCCGCCCCCGATAGGATTACGGGGTAAAATTCCCCTGTCTCAGCCTCAGCGGGAATTCCCGACACAATCAAAACTACTTAAAAAAATAATTATAACTAAAATATAATATTCAATAATTAAATATAATTAAAATATATTTAATAATTAAAAATTTAATTTATAATATTAGGAAAATCAATATATATATATATTATTTTCACATCCTATTTTTTGTGTTGAATGCTATGACTTTTACTTCATTATTTTCATTTATTTATAGCAAGCACTTCGGCGCCCTCTTCTTTTAAATATCCAATGTATGATAACTTAAGGCACAATTTGTTGTTTTAAGTTATTCCACATCGAATATTTATACCAATCACTTGGATCTCTCTCATTTCAAATATCCAAGTTATCTCACATCTAATATTTAAAATGGGAGAGAGTCCATGTTTTTGTTATAAAAAAGTGAAAAGAATGGCTTACAAGGCAAATAATATATTTTAGAGATCGAGAGAAATGAAAATACATATAATGATAAATTTTATAATGAATAATTTTTGGGGTCGGGGAACCTGCGGGGCGGATACCCCGCTCCTCGTCCCCGCCCCGAAGTCAACTTCGGGGATTTTTTTTATCCCCGTTTCCGTTCCCGCAGGGGAAAAAGACAGAGATTCCCCGCCCTGTTCGAGTCCGATCCCGTTGAGGTCGGGTATTTTTCGCCCCGTGATCATCCCTAGATTTGGTCTTTCTAGAAAATTTCTATTAAAATTTGCAAATATATATATAGATAATTTGAATTTATTCAAAAACAAAAAGTAAATAATTTGAAAGAAAAATAATAGAATATAAATGTAATTTGAAAATGTTTTTGGTTAAATGCCAAATTAAATCCAGCTGGTAAGTACTTCTTCTAACCAAATATTCTTAATTTCCAATACCAAAATTTTAAATTGATTGCCTTCCTTGTTAGAATTGAAAAAACCTTATTCAACAGGAAAGAATGTGGCAGAAGGCCAGAGACTATAAGGAATCAAGAAAACTATAGACAAAAAATAATAATATATATACGCATAAATACTTATATAATATAAATAAAAAGGTCGATTTGTTTTATTTCCCTTTCGTAATTGATTCGTTTGCGTAAAGATTTTTCATTTCTTCACAGCAATAGAAATTAAATAATAATAATAATAATTTTCTTCCCTCGTCTTCTCACGTGCTTCGTTCTTTTCTTTTTTTTTATTCACGTGTTCTTTTTTATTTATTGACAAATCAATGAAATCGAGATCTTCTGGTAATGGCTCTGTGATTTTTTGACAAAATCCCACATCAGTGTGTGTTGGTCTTATACGATGTGTTACTACTAGAGGTGAGCATGGTTAGTTAACCGGTGTATAAGCCCTAATCTATTAATCAGTCTATTAATATCGGTTTTTTGAAATTTCAGTCCATTACCATCGGTTAACCAGTCAATCGATTTTAGATTTTCGGATCGGTTACCCAATATTTTTCGGTTAACCACTATAATTATAAATATATTTATAAATAAAATTAAAATGTTCAAAATACTTAAAAATTAAAATTGTTTCACTATAATATAATATTATTGTTGTTAAAATAAAAATATTTGGTGGATATAAGCAAATTTGTTTTTAAAAATTAATATTTAATAAGTAAATATATTAACCGATTCATAATCATTTTTAATTAGATAAATTGTTATACTTACTAATAGTCAATTAAAAAAACTTAAAAACTTTAAAATAATTAGTATAATGAAAAAAAAATACATTATCACCTTTAATTATGATAAATTGTTATAAATTATTAAAAAATTAAAAAATTAATTAAAAATTTGATTTCGGTTCGGTTAACCAGTCACATGAGTCAAAAACTATTAACCAGTCCATTAATATCGGTTTTTTCAAAATACTAACGATTAACCAGTTCATTACAATCGATTAACTAGTTTATCGGTTCGATTTTAGATTTTTTTTCGGTTAACCGAATCCATCGGTTTTTTTCTCACCCCTGGTTACTACTTAATTGATAGAACATTACTACAGTGTTTCAAAATTAAATTAATGGATGAAAAGGCTAGTAATATTTGTAGGGTAATTTAAGGCACTAGCAAAAGTATGGTCACTGTTACCAGTTATCCCACCAAACCGACCAAACCATACCATTAATTTAATTTGAGTTTTCTTTTATATTTTCTTTTTCCTGATAGCATTAATTTAATTATAATTTTCTCAAAATGAATTATTATGATTTAACACCTTCCTCTGTCTTTGGTGACAAGTGGCACACTGTGTTAATAGTATAATATCATCACGGTTAATCAATATTGAAGTTATTCTAAGGTTATGTTTGGTAGCATATAATGTAAAGTAATGTAATGAAAAATATAATAAATTAACAAATGTAATGTAATGAAATATAATTAAGATTACATTACTATGTTTGGTTGCATTAATAATGTAATGTAAATATTAATACATTCATATATTTGGTTAGATTATATTCATGTATTGAAATATAATTCCCCATAAAAATGTGTGCCTAATTATAGAAAAATATTTTTTAGGCTATACGAATATTTTCGAATTAATTAGACACCGTTTTTCGATTTGATATATTTTTATAGGTCCGATAACTCATTTTTCTGTATTACCGTAAAATTAATTTTTTGTTACCAAATAATTCCCTATATTAGTTAGAGTGAGTCACTGTGATCAAATAATTTTTCACAGGTCTCTAGCACTACTTTTAGGTTCGGTAAAACCTATATTACTATTTACATCGAACCATGATTTATTTTTATTTTTTAATTTTAAGTACTTATTTGATCTCAAATTCACCTCAAATTTCAATTTTCGACTCGTCATAAATAGTATTTTCCAATAGTCACATAAAAATTTTTTTGTCCTCAAGTGATACTATTCATTCCGGGTGATACTATTCATATTCGGGAAAATATTATTCATTATTTATTGAGTTTTAGGCCATTACAATAGCGATGGCAGTTGTAGAGGCAAGAGAAAGAACAATAAGACGAGAGTTAGAAAATAAGACGCGTAACGGGATGTATTGTAATGATAAATACCACTAAATTTTAAGGATTAACAAATACATTAGTAAATGTATTGGAAATTACAAATGTATTTAGCATTGCATTACAATACAAAAATTTTATATTAATAAACAAGAGATTTATTACATTTTTTATTACATTACATTACAATCCATCTCACCAAACATACCTTAACAGTTTATTTGAATACAATACAATAATTAGTAAATAAAAGGTTGAGAAAAGGGTGAATATCCAAATATATGTCTATATATATATATATATATATATATATATATATATCTATGTGTGTGTGTGTTTATAACTAACTTGACAGGCATGTAAAACGGAAAAAAGCACTCATTTATAACTTGGCAAACCTTCCTACTTTCAGGTTCTCTCGGTTTGCACCACTTGTCTTTGTTGCTTGGGCGATTGCCCCTTTTCCAACCCCCCCCCCCCCCCAAAAAAAACAGATGATGCATATATAGAATTTGAATTAAAAAATTATACTTAAAAAAAATCACAGAGTTATGTGATTCATTTTGTGGGCTATTTATAAAATAAATCCTTTAACTGTATGCCTTCTAATAAGGAGTGTGTAGGCACCAGTTATCCGGTTAATTAACAATTTTTATTAACCAGCTTGTTAATTTTTGTTAACTAATATATTGATTTCAATTTTTATCCGATTTTTTCGCATCAGTTAACTAATATATTTTAGTTAACCATTAAAAATTTATTAATTTTTAAGATATAAATTCAATAAATTATTTATATTGCAATATTATTTTTTATATATAATTACTGGTATAATATCCTTCTGGCATTATGTAGGTTGTAATATTTTTTTAGTAGTTAAAAATGTTTCAAAATAAAAAAAATATTAAATATAATATCCATTAAAAAATAAAAATAAAATTTTCATAATTACAATTGAATATATTTAATATAAAATTGATAATAAAATGTTATTATACACATATAATAAATAAATAATTGTAATAAAAAGATAATTTCAAGGCTAAAAACATCATTTGCCCTCTGAACTTGTATAAAATAGTCATTCCGGTATCTGAATTTTGCTGAAACCACATTTGACACTTGAACTTTGTACATAAAAGTGTAAATATTTATATAGCCACATAATATGTAAATGTAATGGACAACCTTCTCCAATTTCGCAATAGCATCAGGCTTAAGTGAGACCCATCCCTGAATTGATTCACGGCAACAGCGCTAAGCCAACCTATTTATTTCTTTGATCTATTTATTTAACTATACAAGAATCATAATTTCAGTATGGTCCTTATTTTAGCTCCCAATTATTCTTATGATTGGTATTGGCATAACTCTTGTGGTCACTCTTCTCATTCTCCGCTCGTATCCAGTCAGAATTAAAGCCATCGGAGTGGTCAAAAGCTGAAGCAATACACACAGTTTGTTTTTTGTAGCTGACCCAACCCTTGAGGAAGTGGGTTGGGTAAGTGGCGAATCCAGAGGAATAGAAAAAAAGAAAGTAGAAAATGGAATTTTAGGGATTGTTGGTAATTTCGATACTGTAACAATAAAAGGGAAGAGTAGGAGAGTTCGATGGAGCAAAGGAAGAGCAGGGAAGAACAAGAGAGAGAAAGGGCTGGAGAGAGAGGAGAGCAGTAGGAGAGAAAGGGTTGGAGAGAGAGGAGAGTAGTAGGAGAGAAAAGTGAAAAAAATTTTAGTAGCGCATTTTCTACAATCTCGGGACACGTGGCGCTGATGTGTCATGTAAAATGGCGACACGTGTTCCGCTGGAGCCAACTAAGCAGTCAACTAACGGATTTTCAATCAAACTTAACCCTAACTGACGGTAGGGGCAAATTTGCTCAATTTTATGAACGTTAAGGGCTTATTTGTCCCAAACAAAACGTTAAGGGCAAAATTTCACTTTTGACGAAACGGTAAGAGTAAAAATGCACCTTTCGACTTTATTAAATATGATTATTTTTAAATTGACGAGGATATATTTTTGTGTATATAAAAACACAGATAAACTCGTTTGCCAGTGCTTTCCTTCTCTGTTTCCTTCTCTGCTCTACAATAGCTCACCCTTCTCTCTCCTTCCTTCCATTATATATATCCAGACATTGTTACAAGCTAAACCAAAACCAGAAACACTTGTTAATTCATATTCTATTTATTATTTGCGTCTGTTAAATAGATCATTTAAAGCAAACCCATTTCATAAATACACAGAGATTTTCTCATTTTGGGGTTTTGGACGTTTAAAATCCCAGAAAAAGAGCAGCAAAAAAAAAAATTATACTTAAAACAGGGTGCTTAGGCGATTGCCTCTTTTCTAACCCCCCCCCCCAGATGATGCATATATAGAATTTGAATTCAAAAATTATACTTAAAAAAAATCACATAGTTATGTCATTCATTTTGTGGGTTATTTATACAATAAATCATTTAACTGTATGCCTTCTACTAAGGAGTGTGTAGGAATTGATTATCCGGTTAATTAACAATTTTTATTAACCAGCTTGTTAATTTTTGTTAACTAATATATTGATTTCAATTTTCATCCGATTTTTTCGGATCAGTTAACTAATATATTTTAGTTAACCATTAAAAATTTATTAATTTTTAACATATAAATTCAATAAATTATACATATTGCAATATTATTATTTTTTATATATAATTACTGGTATAATATCCTTCTGGCATTATGTAGGTTGTAATATATTTTTTAGTAGCTAAAAATGTTTCAAAATAAAAAATATATTAAATATAATATCCATTAAAAATAAAAATAAAATTTTCATTATTACATTTGAATATATTTAATATAAAACTGATAATGAAATGTTATTATACACATATAATAAATAAATAATTGTAATAAGAAGATAATTTCAAGGCTAAAAACATCATTTGCCCCCTTAACTTGTATAAAATAGTCATTCCGGTATCTGAATTTTGTTGAAACCACATTTGACACTTGAACTTTTATTTTTTTCAACTCTTTTAACACCTCCATTTACACTTATACTGACTGGATCTACGTATGTAAAACACTTGTGGCTAAAAGTATCATTTGCCTCCTGAACTTGTAAAAAAAAATTGTTATAGTACCTGAAATTTATTTAAGCCACATTTAACACCCGAAATCTTATTATCTTCAATTTTTTAAACACTTACAGTAACTCAAATACTAACTAAGATAACACGTGTAAAATGCGCAATGTATACAGCGTGAATAAAAGTTTATTGCAAAAAATTAATATAATATTGATATTATATTTATATATGTATATAATGGTAAAAGAATCAATTTCTTTAAATCTTTAAGCCCGTTATTCTTTTTCTTCTCATTTTTCTTCTTTTTCTTTCTCATATTCTTATTCGGTAAAATTCACAATTCAAGCAAATCTCATTAATGTTCTTCTTTTTCTGTAAAATTCGAACAATATTTTTGAATATTGACAATTTTACAGAAGAAAAAGAATAAGAAGATTTGCTTAAACTGCAAATTTTAGAGAATAAGAAGAAGAAAAATGAGAAGAAAGAGAATAATGAATTAGGGATTTAAATAAATTAATTTTTTTACCGTTACAAATAATAATATAATATTAATGTTATATTAATTTTTCGCAATAAATTTTGATCCACGCTGTACACATTACTTTTTTACACGCGCTATTTTAATCAGTATTTAAGTTGTTTAAGGTATTTAAAAAATTAAAAATAATAAAATTTCAGGTATTAAATGTAGTTTAAATAAAGTTCAGGTATCATAATAATTTTTTTTTACAAATTTAGGGGGTAAATGATGCTTTTAGCTTATTAATTTTTCGCATTCACGCGCTGTATATTGCGTTTTTTACACGCGCAAATAGAGGTGTTAAAAGAGTTGAAGAAAATAAAAGTTCAAGTGTCAAATGTGATTTCAGTAAAGTTTAAGTGTCGGAATGACTATTTCATACAAGTTCATGGGGCAAATTATTCTTTTAGTCTAATTTCAATGTTTATATGCTAAAAATATGTATTATAATAATATTATAATCAGTTTTCGATGATTGCCTTTAATGTTTCTAACATAATTATATCACAATCATTATTTAACTCCTCATATATTAATTTAAATTATAGAAAAATGTTAAGTGTGCGCTCTAACTAGGGATATTCAAATAAACCGTTGGACTTGATTAACCGAGAAATTGAACCGAAATTGATACGAAAAGTTTGCTAACCGAATCGATTTTTTTATGGTTAATGATTAGTGTTTTACAAAAACTGATATTAATTGACTGGTTCTTATTTTTTAGTTCATGGATCGGTTAATCGAACCGAAACCGATATATGAATAACCATATAGTTTATTAATTTTATTTCATTCTTTTTTTATTATAATTTTTTATTTTATTATTTGCATATTTAATTATTTATATTCCTTTAATTTTCATTTACTTTAAAATATATTTCAATTTCATTTTAGTTTTTTTTAAAAATATTTTAGTTAATTTATTAATTGTTCGATATGTCCATATTTAGTATTTTTTATTACTTATAGATTTATCAATTTTTCATTAATGAAAATCAAAATTTATTCGAAAAGTTATATAATATTAATATATTATCTAAAATTTCAAAAAAAAATTAAAATTTTTAATATATGTGAAAATAATATGTGTCGTGTTAAAAAAATAAAAAAATAAATAGTTTTTAGCTTTAGATTGATTTATTTTAATAATTTTGTATTTTTTAAGTATTTTTGCTACACTTTTTTTTCATTATTCTAATTATTTTGAACTTTTGAATTTTTTTAACTGGCGATTAGTAAGTATAACCGCCAATCTAATTAGAACGATTATAGACCGGTTAATTTATTTACTTATTAAGTCTTAGTTTTTAAAAATAAAGTTGCTTATACACACTAAATAATTTTTTTTAACAATAATAATGTTATATTATAGTGAAATTTTTTAAAATTTTAAGTATTTTGAATATTTTAATTTTATTTATGAATATATTTTTTAATTGTAGTGGTTAATCGATCCGAAAAATCGAAACCTGTTGACAAATTAACTGATTATAACAGACTGATTAATTGTTAGCGTTTTGAAAAAATTGATATTAATGGACTGATTTTTTTTGATTCATGGACCGATTAAACAACCCTAGCTCTAACCATTATTGTCATTACAGGAGATGGAGAAACAAAATACTGAATTATCTTAGATTATGTTATACAATTTTTTTTTTTTTAAAAAATCATTTTTATTATCAATTAACAGAAGAAAAAGTCAAAATTTAATAAAACCCGATTAATGAAACATTTTAGTTACAACAATTAAATTTCGGTGATTTTTACAAATTGAAATTTATTAATTTTAGTATTATAAGACATGAAATTGGATGACGTATTGTGCAAATCACTCTCTATCTCATACATGAAGATGTATTTATTTTTTTTTAATGAATCTTAAGGAAAAAGAAAAAAAAAAAGAGGTGAGAAAAAAAAATCCAAATTTTTGATTAATTGAAAAATTGATTTGAAATCGAATTGATTTTAGGTTAAACAAACAGAAAATTTAGGATTACGATTTTTACTTTTAAAAAATAGTGGTTAACCGTTAACTAATGGTTAATCGATTTTTATGCATTTCATATATTATATTTTAATTTTACACTCAAAATTTTTATTATTTTAAATGTTTTTATAATTTATAAACATTATGATATATGCTTTTCTAAAATATTGTTATAATATATATTTTTAGATAAATAAAAATTAAAATTATCTTTTTATTACAATTATTTATTTATTACACTTGTATAATTAGTACTCTATTATTAGTTTCATATTGAATATATTCCATTCTTATAATTAATTATAAAAAATTTATTTTTTTATTAATTTAATGGATATTATATTTGATTTGTATTTTTCTTTTTTGAAATATTTTTAACTATTAAAAATAATTTTATAAATTGTATAATTTGTTAAATTTATATATTAAAATTTTTTAATAGTTAATCGGTAAATTAATTCTAAAAAAATTAATTAAAAATTAAAATCGATACAACAATTAATTAAAATTAAAAAAAAATAATTAATAAAATTATTAATAAACCGTTTGACCGGTGTAAAAGATAGTGATGTGTACGAATTCAATTGGATGGGTTCGAAAGTGTGGGACCGATTTTACAAAATTAGTGACACGCTCTATACTGCAATGCCAAATAAGCAAGTGCGCTCCTTGGAGAATTTATATGGTACTACCACATATATACAGCAATGATGTATTTACGGCCACACCATACCGGATAACCCACCGACGTGATCTCATGGTCCCACGCGATAAGTGAATCCAACGGTGCATATTTATTTCTTCCAGGTTTTAGTGGCTCCTTACAGAATTAAAAGGAGAAAGAAAGGCAAAAACATGTTAGAAATTAGTATTTATTTATAGAACAACTTTAATGTCGTCATACTTATATTTAGCAGAATATGTTAATTACCCGTGAGGAAAACCGAATATATAAAATCCACCAGAATATTTTATGAGTAAATTAAAGAGCTATTCATTTCAAAATATACTGTGAAGAGCTATATTTTCCTATTTATTTCTCCTTTAAATTTTTAACATAATAATTATTGATGATACCCAGGATTCTAAAGCCCAGAAAAGTGACACAGAAAAAACTCAGTGAGTTTACGTCATGGCCTGTCCGATCGGATTAAAAAGGCAAGCCCTCTATCAATCATCTAACACACGTCATCAATTTATCCTCCTACTCATCTTCTATCAAATCGCCGCCTATTTACTATGACAATAGGACAGACTATTCAAATGCCACTTCCCAGGCTTCATAAATACTCCGATAATGAAAAGCTCGGATATGAGCAAGCTGAACACATTATTTTCCTCGTTCCTTTTTCTCTAATTCCTTGCTGACTTAAACATCGGAGTATTAAATTCCTATACACCAAGGATTATTTCAGGCTGACCCTCTCCTGCGGTGGATCGGCTCCTCCTTATTATAAGTTCTGATATTCCGGAACTTATCAATTATTATTAGTTCATTATTGATAATTTCAAGCATTGGAAAAATAATTATATATTAGTGATGCAACCTGAAACTTGCTATCAAGATGTAAACCATTACATATGAATTTTCAAATTTTAAATCATAATCAGCTCCTTACAGTTGTTTTTTTTTTCCTATATATTCAACTATCAAGGCACCTTTTTTATTAATCAGACAAAAACGTGAAAAATACTAAAAGAAATAAAAAATAGAAAATAACGTAAATATCGTGAAAAATAACACATAATTATAAAAAAGTTATAAAAGAAAAATTACAGATAATGTGAGATTAGGCGTTAATTTAGAAGTGAGAATTAATTGGTTAATGGATTAATTAATGGATGAACATGTTAAATGGTTTATTTTGTTAACCAATTTATTAATATTGATTTTTCAAAATTACTACTAAATATAGATTTAATTTAATCAATCATTGTAGTTAATCAGTGCCTTATTTTAATGTGTATTAGGGGTGAGCAAAATTCGAGAAAACTGAACTAAACGACTGATTTTTTAAATTTGGTTCCTTTTTTTGGTTTCGGTTTTAGAATTATATGTAAATCGGTTAATTAGGTTCGGTTTTGAAAGTCAAAAACCGAAAAAATTGAACCGACCGAAAATTTAATATTATATATTATTTTATCCAATTTTTACATTAAAAAAATTATTTTTGTATTTTTTTTATCAATTTAAGGGGTTCGAACTCAAATTATATATGTACATTTTTCAATTTGGATATTTTTATTTTAGTTTTATAATTTGTAATTTTGTATAATTTTTAGATAATTTTTTTAATTATAATTTTGGATTTTCGGTTCTATTGGTTAACTGAACCAAACCGATCGAAAATTTTGGTTCGATATTAATCCGTTTTTTATATAATTTCGGTTCAGTTTGTATAAATTCTAATATTTCATTTTTAGTTTTTTCAGTTCGGTTCGGTTATTGAAGCGAACCGACTGTTGCTCACCCCTAATGTGTACTGCTCAATTATGTGTGTGTATATATATATGTATATATATTTACTTTTACAAATAAAAACTTTAAGAATATAAATAACAACAAAATGTATAAATAATATTTTAATTATACAAGGTGCAATTCAAAATATAAAAAAAATATATATAAATTAAATTACTAAAAATAATTATACAAAGTAAAAAAGAAAATTATACTTTTTATAAATATATAACAACAAACAAGTCATGATATATTATCTATTCGTACTTAAATAATAATATAGTTAAAAATGCAGATTAATTAATATATAAAAAATGGTTAAGGTATTTATTTGCTTTGAAACTATTATAATTGGGGTGATTTTATTCCTGGAGTTTTTTTAAATTCATTTTGCCTTTGAACTCAATTAAACCGTATATTTTTACCTCTAAATGAATGGAAATCACTAGTGGCTAATGGTACTATTGGTGTCCAATCAAAATGCAATACATTGGCAATTTGTTTCTCTTAATCATCGTTTTAGTCAGCAAAATATTTTTTAAAAAAAAAAAAGCTTACGTATACTAATATATACATAAATAAACATGATAACCCTTAAAAATATATATATTTTTAAATGAAATTTTTTTTCTTTGATACTAAAAAGTATAAAATCAAAAATATATTTAATTTAAACAGTTGAAAATATATTAATTTTTTAATTAATTATATTTAATTTTCACCAATTTCAAAAAAGTGCAATTATATATGTAAAAAAAAATCTAAAACCCTTCCAAGCTATTATTATAGTGTTATTGTTATTGTTGTTATTATTATATTGTAGTAATCCAATCCCATTATTATATTGTTATTAGCCTATTTGATAGTTTTTGAACAAAAATAAATTATGTTATATAAAAAAAAAAAAAAGAAAAAGAAATGGAGCTTTTGATAGTCTAGAGCAACCAATACGCCCCCGTTAACATAGTCTCATACACGCATATGACCCTCTCCTGTCTCTCTCTCTCTCTCTCTCTCTCTCTCGCATCTTCTCTCCATCGCAGCACCATCTTCTCCTTCTCTTCTTCTCTTTTGTTTAGGGTTTTTCTGTCTTTAACGTCTCTAATCTTCACCTCTAACACAGTCATTCACATGTATAAACATTTAGTTTTATGTGTGTATATATAATTAGTGCTTCTTCTTTCAATGGCCACAGCTCCAGTCAAGCCGCAGCAGCTCCACAACTTCCCCTTGTCTCTCAAATGGGGCCAAACCACCGCGCTCGCTGCCTCCACCAACCACCATAATCGCACCTCCAGTAGCAACCGACCCATTTCTACACTTGCACCTGACTCCGAGACTGAATCCGACCCCGAGCCAACTACAATCCGGCATACTCACCGGGTCGGATCACGCTCTGCTCGCGTTCATCGGTTTTCTTTTGCATCTTGCTCTACCCTTTTGACTAAACCGAAAAATCCATCACCGGAAAGCCCGCAGAAACAAACAGCGGTGTTGGAAACGGAAGTCGTGGAAAAGTTGCATAATAAAGTTGCGATCTTGGAAAACAACAACGAAGCTGACGGTGAAGAAGACGGAGAAGAAGACAAGCAGAAACAAGAAGAGGAAGATGGGAATTCGAGGCCATGGAAATTGAGGCCAAGAAAAGGGATTTTACCTGCTAAGAATGGAGGGGAATTGAAGGAAGTTACGATGGTTCATGTAAATGAGCAAAGGGAGAGAGAGAATATAACGCAGCTTCAGCCTAAATCGATGAGATTGAGGGGATTTGTGGATTCCGCCGGAGGAAGCGGAGGAGTATTTTTAGAAAAGAAAGAGAAGAGGAAGTTCTGGATTGCTTTGTCGAGAGAAGAGATTGAAGAGGATATTTTCTCCATGACTGGGTCTCGACCCGCAAGGAGACCCAGGAAGCGACCCAAGAATGTTCAGAAAGCTATTGATGTAAGTGAATGGTCTCTTTTCCCATCTTTCCTGATTTGGATTTCTTCTATTTTCTATTTATTATCTTCCTCTTAATTGTGGTTTTGTCTCTGTAGAATGTTTTTCCTGGCTTGTGGTTGGTGGGGACTACAGCTGATTCTTATAGGGTTGCTGATCCTCCGGTGAAGGTTTAAAAACGCTAATTTAACTACTCAAAGAAAGATTAAATGTGTTCTTTTGTTATCTGGCTGAGAGTTTTAGTACTTTTGTTGCAGAGGTAAATATGGATCATCAGATGTTTTGGGTTTTCCTGGAATGCTTGCTTAGATTGGAACAGTTGCTCTTACCATACCGAGGGCCCAATTTTGAGGTATAACCAGGGAATTCTGTAAAAAAGGGGGGAGAGGAGGTAATCAACATAGAAGGAAAAGAAATTCGACGATATGTCATTGTTTGGTATTGCTCTGTGCAGGGGCTTAATTTAGTTTGTTTTACTTTCATTGGTAGTTTTAAGATGTAAACATTGACAGACAGACATGAATATATAATTTCATTGCCTTTTGGGAAGAATTGGTTTTATTGTTGTGTGAAGTATTCGATTACTTGCTATTTTTGAAGGGCTTCCCTACATCTTTGGGGAGCAGAGTAGCAAGCTACTTGTTTGTTTGCAAAACTTCAATACATGATTTCTGATTGGATGCATTGTTTGCTTCCTTGTTTCGGAAGGCCTCTTTTCCATTCAATTGTGCTTTGCCAAGCCAAATTCCTGTTGAGGTTGAATGCTTATGTGTTGACTTGTTTTCCACTTAACAAAATTATACTGTTAAATAGTAACTTCAGTTGAAATTTAGTGGCTACTAGGTTTCTTGTTGTTGACAGAGTAATTTGATCAGTTCTGATCCTTTTCTACACTAGGCAAATATGATATTGGATGTAAGTGCAACATCATGACTGAAGATTTTGATACTTGATTCCGAGTTTTGATATTCTGCTATGGATTTTTGCTTAGGCATGCAGTTAGGTTCAGCAGCTTAAGCAGTGCCACTGCCATTTAACACTATTCAAGTCTATGCTTATTTTGGTATTAACTATAGCATGCTGCTGTAGTGTACGTTGATTTTTCTTTTCAAATGTTTTTGCTTGCTAAATATGGCTAATATACATGTTTTGCTGACAATCGAAGTATCTCTATGCATAGATGCTAGCACATTGGAAGGATTTCTTAAAGCTTTAGAATGTAGCGAGGTTCTTCAACTTATTTATCTGGGTCCGACAGGTTTAGTTTCTCAAGGATATCAATGTTTTCATGAATGGGAGTTTTGTGCATCAGCTGTTGAAAGACTACTTACTCCTACGGCTCAATGTGCAGAAATAGTTAGCTAGGAGCAGAATATGAGCTTTTTTATATAACTGACTATTTTTTGCAGAAACACAAAACTAGGGCTCCAATCAAAAGTTAAAGAGTATCTTAACTTGTGGAATATTCAGTCAACTACAATGTCATTGACTTTGCTTCTAGTTCTTACATCTCTTCCCGGAAACTGGAGAATCCTGAATATTGAAAATTATGAGTTCCTGTTGGAGTTTATTTCTTGTGTCTTTCTTTTGGAATGTTTCTAGTTACTTATGCAGATGGAAAATCATTGTATGTGATGTTATGAGCTACTTGTAATTAGGATTTACATTATTGGCGTTCGTCCTGGGTGAAATAGCCTTGCCTGATAAATCATGAGTCACTTGTCTTTTCTATCACTTGTTTGTTGGATATCTGTGCTCTTATCATATGGATAAGAGCTGTGGAATAAGAGCAAAGAGTGTTTGGAGTGAGGGCTGATGCAAACACAAGAAGTGCAAAATCAATTTGCATTCTTGAAACTCATTCTCAATTCAAGGTGGATATTATTTGGTTGTCACTTGGAATTCATTAGAAATTCTACCATATGTGAATTTCTCCTATTTAGTACATTGAGTAGTCTTAGTTCTTTAGGATTTTTATCAATTTAAAACATGGATTCTATAAATATCCAATGATGTATTTTTCAGTAGAGCAAAATTGAGAGAGATTCGGAGTGAGCTCAGCTCAATACGTGAATACTTGATCTGTTTTGTAAATCTACGTAATTTATAGTTATGTGAGATTATGAGGTTTCTGGGTGCAATGGGTTATAGAATTTGAGGGATTTACTTTATTTGTATACATCTCTTTTGATTATAATTAGTGGAATTCTGCTTTCTTTGCCTCTGTGGACATAAGACTTAATGCCAAATCACGCAAATTCCATGCGTTTTATTGCCTCAATTTTTATCTTGATCGATTATCGATCTCATCAAAATTATCCATATAAATATCTTTGGATTTAATCTTGACACATGCTTCGCTAAATAACTTTAATTAGGGAAAGTAAGTTGGGTAGTACAGGTCTAGTGCTTTTTATTAAAGAACATTGAGATTGTTTTTCATGTAGTATATGCTGCTTATGCAGTCATTCTGGAACTATAGTAGTTCCAGGATATCTTTGCTACAATACGTTGTCTTAGATAGAGTCTTTGTTTTCCAAGGCTGACAAATTTCGGTTTCTCCATGTCGCAAAACCTTCATCTAAGTTGTTGTATGCTGTTCAATTGTAGTGCTTTACCTGATTGCATCCTGTGATGTTTCCATAATCTGCTGTAATTTCTAGCAATTACAATATTGTAGTGTTTTTGGGACCACTTGGCTTGGGATTAAACAGTGCATACAAGACACTATAAATTTTACTTATCTGAGATGATCTTAGACTTTCGCTTATGGACTCTCATTTCTTCTTCTCTCTTGCTTTCTTCTAAGAACTCATGAATACTATATGATTGGGGTCATTTCCTTTCTCCATTGATCGTGTTTGTGATGTTTGAGCAAAAATGGATTGATTTCCTTGGTGATGTCTTAGTTAATATTGACCTTTTATATTAACAGATCTGTTTTTCAAAAACTCAACTATTATTTTCGGACGGATCGTAATGTTCTATTAAATTATGGCTATTATGATTTTATGTATGATATTTCATGTCTATGGTGAAAGAACTAAAGAGTGGCAATTCTTGTACCTAACTTTGTGATATTTTCATTAATATGAGTTAGATGAATTGACAAATAATTGATAATATTATTCTTATTTAGCTTGGCATAACAAATAGTCTTTCTTTAGAGTTTGTCTTGACCAGTCAAAACCATGGGATTATTAACTAAAGAAAGCACAAGAAACTCTCAACTGTTGACTGGAATTGTAAAATAATAATAATAATAATAATAATAATAATAATAATAATAATAATAATAATAATAATAATCTGCAATAAAAAGAAAAGTCAGCAGTGAAATGGGTGAGGATTCCAATTAATGGCCTTTTATTAGGAAGCATGGTTTGGTAAATTTCTCTTTCAGCATCCAAAATCAATATATTCAAGAAAACAATTTGCCTGCAATACTATATAATATTATATATGTTTTAAGAAAAATGAAAATTAGGCCAACACCATATACTTTGATCTACTTTCTTTGGATAACATGTATAATGGTAATCTGTTGTATGGTATTCTATATGGTATAGTATAATAGAATACAGTTGAAAATTAAAATGATATGATACGGTCAAATAATTTTTTTATAAAAATAAAAATATTTTAATTAAAGAGAGAAAAATATTAAAATTATATTATAAGATAATGAGAAAATTCAAAATTAAATAAGTGCAGTAAGAAAATAAAAATATATAAAATCATTATAAACCAAAAATTTAGATAAAAATTAGTGAGGAAATTACACCAAATGTCAGTTTTTTAGATTTTATTTCAAAAATACCACTTTTTTAAAATTTCTTTCATAATTATATATTATTTATATTATATTTTCATAAATGTCTTCTTTCTTTCACTCATTCCGTCTTGACTATATCGTCTTCCTTGTTTCCTCTTTCGTTCTCTATTTTCTCTCATACTATTACTAGATTATTTTCAATTTTGAGCTGGAAATCTTTGTATTATCCATCTATCATCTTTGTTTCTCTCTCTTGCAAGATATTTCTGTTTGTAGGTTCCATCGCTCATCTCATCGTCATTCACCGTCCGAAACCAGTATCATGATCGTTCTACTGTAACCAGTAAGTTGTATTAGAGTTATAGTATATTGAGTTCAAATTATTTCATGTTTTCTCTGTGATTTTTATTTTTTCAAATGTTATATGTTTCGATTATTGTTTTTGGAAAATCTATCTGTTTATTTTTAGTATCTGTATTTAATCGGGAGTGTTATTTTTAGTTTTTGGATATCGTTGATTCTGAATTTCAGAAGCTTTTGATCAATTTGATTATTATCTGTCGGAAATCGAATTTCTGGTTTCTGGTTTTGAGAAGTTGGAAATCGAATTTAAGAGAAGTTGGGATCGAATATCAGCAGTAATCATATTGTCTGGTTTTGAGATTGTTAATTGTATTTGGTTGGTTCTGAAGTTTTTGATGATTTGATGAATACTTAATTTTGTTTTATTTTCTTTCGGTATATTTCATATTTGTCACGAGTCGGCTCGAATATGGCGAATCGTAACGTTTAGTTTCTGTCACGAGTCGTCACCTCGCTTATGAAAAATAAGTATTTTTTTTATTTCTAAGTTGCCTGCGGTTTTAGTTTTGAAGATTGCAATAGATTGGTTTTTTCTCCCATCATTTAGTTCGTTTTCTACATGAAAAATGTCTCTCTGTCTTTAGTTTTCATGGATTGTTGCCTCTTTTGCTGTTTTCTTTCAGTTTTGTACTGTGAAGAGCAGAAGGTTTTCATGGCTTCAGTCTCAAAGAGACAGAATTCGAACAGTGATAATGAGACGGCAGATAGATTTAGCAGTTTACTTGATGATTTAATTATTCACATCCTCTCATTTCTGCCTACAAAGTATGCTGTGGGAACTTTATTTGTTTTTTATTATCATTACTACTTGAAGCTTCTCAAGTCTGGTGATGCCAATAATATGCCCATGTTTGACAAATTGACTGGTCTAGAGACTTTATGTTCATCATTGTTCATACTTGAGGGTGCTGCCATATCTTCTCAAATGCTCACCTAATATTTAGCAACTTTAGCTTGAACCGGGTGGGTAATTTATCTACTTAGTTATATCTTGATTTTGTCTTGGTGGTTGCTGATTTTTTATCTTTTTATATTTCGTGCGTACATGTTCCTATATGTGATAGAATGTGGTTGGGTGGGGAGTCTTTGAATTTCATGCTACCGGAACGGGTGCCTAATTGTTTATTATCCCAGCTCAAGTCGGTTGAATTTGTGCACTGCTTGGGACGGGGAGATGAGTTTCAGCTGATTCAAAATTTACTGAAGAATACCACCTTCTTGGGAAAATTAAATTTTCATTTCCAGGATCTAGGGCCTGAGGAAAAGATTTTCTCTCATAAATAATGGTGTCTCACCGGGCTTTGAAGACGCTTTCTGTTGAGGAAGTGATGAATGTTTCTGACTGCCAATATTCTAAATGGGAATCGTTCGAGATTAAGAATTATCATTTCGGCTATAAATTAAAGAAAAATTGGCGCATTTCTTAATTCTTGAAGTCTCTACCAGTGTTCATTATTGAAATACACACAATTGCTAAACAATTTTGTGCAGCTTTTAATAATTGTATGTTCCTTCTGGATAATATACAAGTAATATTGTTTTGAAAAAAATTTCATTCGGTTTGGTAAGCAGTGACTGTTGGATTAAGAGATGAGTTATTTTTCAATATTTCTGGCTTGGAACAGTTTTTGTGCTTAACTCATGAATATTCTGACTGCCAGTGCTTTAAATTATATGATGTTGGTCATATAAGCATTGATAATTGCTTAGTTATTCAAATCTTAGTTTTCATTAAACGAAACTAAGTAAACTTTTATGAAAAGAAAAACGTTGGGAGGAGCCAAAGCCCCTCTTCTCTGTTATAAACTGTTCGAAATTAGGTTAGAATCTTCTTTCTCACTAGGAATTCCCACTACCGGTAATCTATCTATACTGATAGTAATATATATACATATAACACCATTTAACAGATAATTATTTTCTAATAAACTAATTGAATGTCGAATTATTTTTGTAAATTTATTAAAAATGTAAGATTATCTTTCCACGCGATACATCATGAAAAGCGTGTGGGATGTGGTGTGTGAATAATGATGTCATTCTTTGGTAAATGAATGCTTAATTATTCCAACAAAATTTCCCTCTTTTCTTGTCCTAATATCTATTCTTGGATTCTCATAATTTTCAGTCAATCCTCTCTTATATTTTGCTTCTCTTTGATCCAGCAAGTATATGGCAAATGCAGCTGCAGCAATAACAGCTGCAAACTTACTTTCTTGATTACCTTACTCCCAGCTCATCATCTGCCTCGTAATTCTTTTTGACAATAATTAAAAAGACTTTAATTCAAAAAATGAATCTAAACAAACTCTAATGGCAAACCACAGATCAAAAGACTTTCCTAATTAAAATTCCCTCTTTCTAGTGAACAAGGGTGTCATTACCATTAATGATAGAAAACATCTATAACAGTTCATGAATCAATGGTACAAAACAGATTCACTGTAATATTTACAAATTAAATTAAAAAGAAAAAATTTCATCCAAAAAACTTTCAAATCTATTTAGGCATCACACAAGTAGAACTAACTATATAGAGGTCAGTGCATATTGCATTTGGTACATATACCAAATAAGCACTCATATTTTATAGAATAGTCTATAAAATGTTGTACATGGTATGCTTAACATATGAATAATATAGCCAATAATGTAACTATAGAATTAAATTTAAGATCTTCAATACTTTAAGAAATTATAAAAAATAGAAGCCTATTTTCCAAGATTCCATATTGTATTAGACATTTGTTTTAGTTAGTTTCCATATGCATACAAATTCTAAACGGTTCATTATTTGAGTATTTGTTCTTTCATTAAAATGACATCACTTTCAAGATATTCAGCTTCTATTCCAGCTTGTGGGTCCATCTGCAATTTCAACAAAAAAATCAACTTATTCTGATAGTCAATCTAAAATAATTAGACTCTTCATAATATGTGAAATGACAAAGAAATATTATGTGATGGAAGGTGTTCGAACACGTTGAGGATCAGTCAGAGCATTATGGGCATAAAAGGAAAACATTTAAAATGAAAGATTCCTACTGACCTTCCACTGAGCTGCAATATATTATATGTGTACTAAACGTATATTATGTGCATATTAGATGTATATAGCGCGTATACTATATGTGTACTAGATGCATATTGTGTATATACTAAATGTATATAGTTCGTATACTAAATGTGTACTAGATATATATTATTCGTATACTAGATGTGTACTAGATGTATATAGTGCGTATAATAGATGTGTACTAGATGTATATTGTGCGTGTACTAGATGTATATAGTGCGTATAATAGATGTGTACTAAATGTATATTATGCATATATTAGATGCATACAAGATTTATATAGTGCATATACTAGATATGTATTAGATGTATATTGTGCGTATACTAGATGTATATAGTGCGTATACTAGATGTTTATTAGATGTATATTGTGCGTATACTAGATGTATATAGTGCGTATACTAGATGTGTATTAGATATATATTGTGCGTATATTAGATATGTATTAGATGTATATTGTGCATATACTAGATGTATATTGTGCATATATTAGATTTATACTAAATGTATATTGTACGCATATTAAATGTATATTGTGCGTATATTAGATTTATAATGCATATACTAAATGTGTATTATATATATATTGTGCGTATACTAGATGTATATTGTATGTATATTAGATGTATATTGTTCATATATTAGATGTATATAGTGCGTATACTAGATGTATATTGTGCGTATACTAGATGTATACTGTACGTATACTAGTTGTATACTGTACGTATATTAGTTGTATACTGTGCGTATACTAGATTTATATCGTACGTATATTATATGTATATAATGCGTATACTAAATGTATACTACATTTATATAGTGCATATACTAGATACGTACTAAATATATATTATGTGTATGCTAGATGCATACACCTAGTATATAAATATTATACTATGAATGCAAAGAATTTATTATAAGTTTGTAGTGTTAAGATATATTTATATTGACTAGTAGTATCTCAATTAAATTAAAGGTGTGAGAATTTTTGAGTTCAATTTATCGTTTTGAAATTTGTAATTAAATTATATGTGCATTCCTTATTAAAAAAATAAAAACCTTAAAATGCTTTATATATATATATATATATATATATATATATATATAGAGAGAGAGAGAGAGAGAGAGAGAGAGAGAGAGTAGGAAAAGGCCTGGATTTATGTCCTTATGCTAGAAACTAATATTGCATTAATAATACTGGTGAAATCTACCTCAACTCAACACAGGTTAAATCTATAGCATCTAAAGCAAGATATCTTATTTCCGAAGATTCAAATAAACGGATGTTACCATTTCATTTGACATGAAACAAACACCTGCAAAATAGAAAATTGTCTACATAAATATTTTTAGCAGGAGAGCATCCACTTGCAACGAGGAACACATACCACAAAACTGATAGAGGTATGATTTAATGTGTAGAAGAAATAAAAATGTGCAAATAGAAACCTACGAAATTGGTTCACAAAACCATGACCAATTAACCAAAACAGACAAAAGGTTGGACTTGTAAACTAAGCACCTGAACACCTATAATTTCACATTTAGCTCACAAGTATGAACCACCAAGCCAGCTAACTATGAAGTGTACTTGCATCTTGATATAGATATATATAAATAGTTAGATTGTTTAAATCGAGGTATAGAGTACTGCTATTGCTGATATAAAAAAATTATGAATAAAAAAGCAACATATTATAAAATTTAAATTACTGTTCTACTTAAATATTTTCTTATCTCGTCAAATTATAAGGTACTGGAGGATGAACTATTTAAAGAATAATTTATTTTATTACATGCTGTGTATCAAGAAAATATGAAATTTAATTAATAATTAATAATTGCTGATTGGATGAAAACCAAAATACACCTGCAAACAAATAATGATTAAGAAAACAAAGGAACAGAAAACAAGTAAATGGACGGATGTAAAAGCATAATAGATTTTTGTAGTAAGATGCTGATGAATGAAAGCATAACTGAATTTTATAATAATCGTAATTATATTTTTATATTGGGTAGATTAATTAAAGATTAACAAAGATAGTGCCATTATCAAACAGAAACAAAGGAACGTACTTGCATTTTGATATAGATATATCTAAATGGTTAGCTTGTTTACACCGAGGCACAAAGTACTACTAATACTAATAGTTCATAAGCATAGCTAAAACTGTGCCCACTTAATCATGGCATTTAGTCAAGCAAACTCAATTTTAGGGAAAAACACAAAATCAAGAAAAAGAATCCATAAGAAAATATACAAAAGACTACAGATTACTGACCAATAAGATAGTCCTCAACGTCCAAATTGAACTCTTAATTGTTCACTACACCAAAGAAAAAAAAAAGATTGAACTAAACAACTATTATGCGATAATCCAATTAAATTGCATAAAAATATAATGGACTTACATCCAAGTTTTTTTTCAACCTCAAAGTGCCAAAAAAGATTTTCAATTTCTAACCAATGCATAAACACAAGGAAAAAAAATCCACCGATTGAGTTTCACTCATCCAATCTCCATGATACCTTCATAAAATAAAACAAATTAAAGATTACTAACCAAATAAACTAAATTCAAAGTAGATATTCTTTACCTGTAATATTGGCCAGGACAATCACGAATAATTTTAGCGCGTTGGCTGTAGAGTCCCTTTAGCACTCCAATTTGAGATTTAGTTTCGTCCAAAATTTCTACGCTCAAATTAGAAGATATTAATCACAACTCACAACCCAATGCGAACTAATTTAATGAAATATTGAGTACCGGAAAGGGGGTGAGACTGGTGAACAAGAAGAAGACTAATATGCATGAGCCTAGTTGCAGACTCGATCTATATAAGCACAGCTCAGGTTTTCGTATTCTTCTAGCTAAGTACGGAGCTCCTTGAACTGTGGAAAGAGGAAAATCTGCTATTGCAAAGGAGGAGCAGAGAGTGCAATTTGATGAGATGCGTTTTGAATGCGAGAAGCAAAGAAGGGGAAATGGGAGCGGAAGATTAACTGGTAGTGAGAAAGGGGAAAGTGTGAGAGAGAATATATTTTTTTTTTGTTTTATGTTATAGGAAAAGTGGTATTTTTGAAAAGGATAATTGTATAAATGAAAATAAAAATTTAAAATGTTGTATTTTTGAAATATTTAAAAAAGTGCTGTTTTTTTTGTTATTTCATTTTATTTTTTGTATAATTATGTAAAGAGCCCAAAATTAGTTGTTGATGTTAAACGTTAGAACTTTTTCTTTTCCATGGGACCTCAGCGGGAAGAGAACTTGTCTCTGATGGGCTCGTATTAGATTTGGTAGCCCTGTTTCAAAAATCAACTGTTAAAACAGATCATGCCTACTTTTATTGGGCCTGAACAAGACCTAAGTGGCCTGCTTTTGGTGGACCGCTTCTGCAGCCCAGAATAAGTTTATGTTTTTTATATGAAGCAGTAGAGCTGATTATGGGCTTGGATACCCACCTGGTCCGGCCCAATCAACCACAAATTTTACAGGTTTAGACAACTACTTTTGTATGTAAGTCCGGTCCAACTCATACCCTTTTAAAAATCCGCTTATCAAAGGACAGTTTGGGCTTTGGTTGTTAACTACACTCTCAGTGCAGTCCAATTTTCAATACGTATATACTTAAAATGCTTCAAGCATTTATAAGAGAAAAAGTAGTAACATGCTCACACGTGCGTGATATTCCAACAGAAAATCTTGTCTGCTATTATTTAATTAATAAAATGCTTGATATCTAATGAAAAATGTTTATTAATGTAAAGGGCTTATTTCAATTTTCAAATTAGCAGTGTTTATACAGACATCTTTGGACCAACTGCATATACTTGTATTCATTTTTCAAAGAGACTTCAATGTACATAATAAGCCCTAAATTTATTTTCTCTTAAATTTAATCAATAATATTTATCCTTTTCTATTTATAAGAATGTTCAAAATATCGTCTAATAACTGCAAAGATAAATGAAATTCTATTTCTTGATATGCTTGTTTAAAATTATAAATACTGTTAAGATCATTTATCAATGTATAAATAATCTTTTTTTTTTCTTAATTTCTCTCGTTTGAATTTCTATATATATGTTATTAAAATAATTGTATATGGTGTTGGAAAAAGAATTGAATTTAATCATTTTGATTTATTTGTTATCATTTTAGCACGATGGAAATGATTTGGCTTGGTCTTATTCTATCCTAAAAAATAAAAAAGAAGAGAAACTTGGACCATGCATCCATGATTGATTTGTATGGAGAATTAGATTCATTCTCATGGGCAAATAAATAACCTGAAAAAGAAGAAAAATGAGGAAAGTGGGAGAAAGATATTGATCTTTTCAGAAAGGAGAAGGATATAATGTCTGATTAGAACACTAAATAATGTTATTACGAGAAATCGAGTTCGAAACTTTCTCTACTTTTAATTCAGTAGCGGTCACTAGATTAACTTTTGGTAAGTTTAAAAAGATTAATTATAATTATTCATGAAAATACATGATCCAAAATATACTCGATCGACACTAATTATATCCAATCCTAAAATTTTAAATTAATTTTCATGAGAAGGGAAAAAAAAAGAGATAAATTGGAAAACTTAAAATAGATATTTAAGAGAATGCTATAACATGGGTTAGCATAATAAAGTTATTCTTAAAGATATTTATAGATATTGGACCGAATTAAGCATATGTGGTGTGTGCACAGTATATTTTAAAGATGAGTATATATATCATTTATCATGCATGGCTGGTTTTTTTTTTTTTTTTAACAAATGGTGTATAATATGTATTCTTACTTAAATTAAATACATGTATTTATTTTTGGATAAAAAAGTATGAAAATACAATCTCATAAACAAATAAAAATTAATTTTTATTGTACAAACATAAAATAAACTATAAAACGTACTTTTATAACATTTCCATTTTGAAATTAAAATGCATGGTTTTATATTAAATAAATTAAAGCAATTTCTTTGGTCCAATCTGAAAATTCGAATTTAGATCTAGAGGCAACTCCTTCAAACCCTGTTAATCCGATTAATATATCTAAAATGTGGGTCAATTATTTTGACCAAATTAATAAAAAAGCGTGCGGTTAAAAGGTTTTTTTAATAACTATTTTATAAAGAAAATGAATCATTAGACAAGAAAAGATGTGATTAAATATAAATGATGTATAATAAAGCAATAAAAAGTGCATAAGATTTGGTATACCAATTAATCTTAATTAAATGTCTTCGATATGGTCTTTCAATTTGCTTGATTTTTCAAATGTTTAATGGACAAAAAGCCTTCATGCCAGCTTAAGGTTGTCCCCTTAATTTCATAATACAAGTGGACCATGTTCATGTCCAACATTAAAATTTTATAATTCCAAGGCTATGGGGGGGTACATACTTACTAGGAAGCTAATAAAGTATGCTATTTAATTTGTTCAATAGTTTATTTATTTATTTAAAAAAAATGGCCAACCTAGCAAGTATTTTGTCATTAATTAATTATATGCCTTAAATCATCATTAGTAGCCTAATTATTAAGTTCCCCTAGATTTGCAATTTAAAATTGCTATCTTCAAGTGGGTTACTATGTGCTAAAAATATGCATCATCAAATCATTACAGTAATGGATACAACTTTCATGATTCTGAAGGAATGATATGATTAGGTTAGTGTTCGATAGTAATAATAATTATTATAATTATAATAATATTAATAAATATATTTACAATTGATTCACCCATAAGATTATCATTCTAAATCATTAAACTATGATATGCTGTATTATGATATGTCCAGTTGCCAATTTTATGTATGTATATATATATTCTACCAACCCGAACATGCTCTTCTAACAAAATCCTCAAAATTATACATGCCATTTTATATTCCAACAATGCCCTTATCATCCGCACGTGAAAACAAGATTAGCATTTAATTTATAATGGGCAGGAATGTCAATAGAACGATATCCATGATTAATTTCAAAGTTATTTATATAAATAATTTATGCAGTTGCAAAGCGCACGTGCAATCCAACTATTAGTGTTTAACAAGCATCGATTAACTGAAAAGTGCGCTTCCAAGCAACGATTCGTTTTACCGTTAATCACATGGTGACCAGCTCAGGCCGGTCACATGGTGGGTGGGAAGATTTATGGGGCCCCATTAAAAGAAACGAAATCTAAGCAAAGCTGGCCTTTTTATTTTAAGCCTTTGTTTTTCCTAAAAAGCTCTCTTGCTCGGCAATGGCTGCACATGCACGTGCGGGAAATCCCATGATCAACGGCTGGAATTTTTTTATTGATGATCGGGCGGATATGAAGGGTCCGTACAGTCGGGTTCACCGCCTGTGCCGGTTAAGAAGGTGAGAAGGAAGGTGAGTGGAGGGTATAATTGGGAAATTAAAAAAATAAATAACTTAGGAAGGCATGCAAATGATGAGCATATATTTGACCGTTGACCAGATCCAGCAAAGACAAGGTAACTTTGACCGAAAGTGCACGTGTGGGAATCGAGGAAACACGTGTGCTTTGCTGTCTTTGGGTTGTGGGGTATGGTTAGCCACGTTGGACTCACATGAAATGGAATAATGGAGAAACAAGTTGCTTCTTGGAGGCCGAGGTTGCCTTGCCCATTCCTTTGACAAATATCTTTCCTAAGTTAAAATATTATATTACTCGCTTTATAGAAATATTTTAGTAAATTATGCATATTAATTACTATAATTTTTCAATTAATGGGAAGATTTTGAGAATGTAATTTATTGTGTTTTTTAGTCTTAATTGGGTCACCTTATTTTTAATTTAATTACGAACTTTAATTGTTTTTCTCACATAATTTATCTTTTGTAGATTAAAAAGGTATTAAAAAGGATTGTTTGTGGCTTAGTGGCTAACTGTGCTCTTGGAGAATATATTATAACTTATCATAAATGGCAGAATGAGAAGTGGGCAGTGGGTTGAGTTGAACTATGATCAGAAAATTACAGAAGTTAGCTTGAATGGCCTAATTAAAAACACTAGTAAAGTGTTACTTTGGGATGTGAACTCCAATGATTGAGTGAGTTGCAGAAAATGCCTATGAAAAATAGGGAAAACAATAGCGAATGAAAGTTAGAGAGAAGAGAACCATAAATATAAACATATGTCTTGATTCAGCCACCTTTCATGGACATATTGAAGGGACCGACGGTAATATTGATATCCAATAGTTTGGCTCTTGTTACCAAAGTAGACAAGAAAGGAATATAATAAAATAGAAATTAGTGATTTTGGGTTTTTGGTGAACGTTAATTCGGACGAAATACAATCACATCGCACGTGAAAGTGCCTCTGATTATTGTTTTTATTGTCTTTTGGTTGGATAGGGTGGCTATATGGTATCATATCAATCGCAAACATTTATTGATATTTCGAATATTTTCTTTTCATCATTCTCTCTTTTTCTTTCTTTTTTTCTTTATATATAATAAAAACTTGATAGTCTAGATCATGAAAAAGTTGCAGAAAATTAATATATTTGATTGCAAATCTTATATTCTAATGATGAGAATGAGAATACGTAAAAGTCCAATATCAAGAATACGGTTATAATTAATCATAATAATGATATATAGCTAGTTTTTATAAGGAATTAAGGGATCAAAATATAATTTCAACAATATATGATAAAAAAAAAAGAAGCTTCGTTTGGTATGTATATATATTGAATTACATCCGAGCAGTGTGTATTTGGTATGTATATATATCGAATTACTACTGCTATAAAACAAGTACGAAGAATCTTTATATTTATAAATAATAAATTTTATAAGGAATTTGGTAAAAGAGGTTGCCAATTTCAAAACGCTAAAAATAAAAAGGAAACACTTAGATATCACTCATGGAGGGAGTCAGATTATCTGTGTCGCATATATTTGTATTAATGTGAATTTTCTTTTCTACTAACATGGGAAGAGACAAGTGAGCTTCGATATTCAAATATTTAATTAATAAAGAATAATCATTTCAAACTAATTATGAAGAATCTTTTTCTCTTTTAACATTTTGACATAAACTCATATATATGAGCTAGTGATGAGTAAAATAAATTATTAAAAAAATAAAAAATAAAGAAATGCACTCTTTATATCATTGAATTTGTCTACTAAAAATTTACTATATTTAGTAATTCTTTTTCAATTTTGATCTATAAAATTTTTACTTGTTGGAATTTATGGAATTAGGTTGAATGCTTGCTTGAACAAAGTTATCATCATATCATGTGAAATAAATGGATTTAAAAAAACTATATATATTACAAATTAAACAAATTCCAAATTGGAACAATAACATGCATTCTTGGACAACCAAACTGATATTTTTTGAATTTCAAACATGGCATTGTTTTATTGGTTTATTAGACAATATATAGTAGATTTTTTTTTTTTTGTTGAGAAAATCGTAGCATTGCTAATGAAATGAACTTTTAATCAATCGCACCTCAAATAAAGACTTAATTATTGTGAAAAAAATTGAAAGAAGGAACCGAAAAGTTTTATAAAATAATTTCCAATATAAACTAATTTTTCGATTTTAAGTGAAGTTAATACTCATTTCATTCCATTTATATGTCATTTTTATTATTTTTATTAAAATTAAAAAGTATTAATTAGACTTAAATTTATAATTAAATATTATAAATAATGACTAAGTTACGTTTATTTTTATTACTCTCATAATTGTGATTCAAATCTAATTGATTAATTGAATAATATTAAAAATGTAATATAAAATTACTATTGTATTGAAAATTTAAAAAATTAATATTATATTAATAATTGAGAAACGACGTATAAAATAAAATATAATTTTTTTTAAAAAAAGTCAAATATAATGGCAACATGGAGTAATATATAATTAATTAATACATTAATTTTTATTTTATAAATATAAAAATGAAATGTGTTTTTAGCTCTATACTGTTTTTTGGTTGTCAGCAACATTTGGCATACGTGCACGCGCATTTATGCACCAATAAATGAAATGATTTGATTTAACTGGGTGGAGATGCGCACACCATAGTAAACACTGTCACATAAATTTGAAATCAATTCTAATCGAGTAAGATCTAGACTGTCTCAATTGATTTTTGTTGGGTATCTATTGGCTGTGGACTTTGTTAAGATGTCAGGATTCGTAGGCAGCTTTTGTAGCTGATTTTGGCCTTTTTTTCTCATTGAAAACAAACTTGTATAAATTCATTTAGATTCTATTTTGTGACAGTAAATCCTTGTCTATCATATCATCACAGTTTTTCCTTGGCTTTCTTTTTCAAATATTGGGATAAAGATGTCTAAATTCTTATAAAATCTTAAGATTGTGGCTGCTGTTTATGTAAATCAATTTTAGATAAAATTTATGTATCTAATCTCTAATTATGACTCTAAATCACCATTATTTATAGTAGATATTGAAACATGTGAATCAAAGTAGCAATGACGGCATAGAGTTGAGAAATACGTGGTTGATAAAATTTGTGGTAATTAAGATATGAAATTAAGAAAAACCAAAGAAAGGTGTAAAAAGCCATTGAATATGAATGAGATTGACATAAAATAGGGTTGGTGGGTAGCAAGCTACAATCAAGTTGCAAACAAGATTCTCAATCATGATTCAAAGGACATGACCAACACACTGACAAGTCTAATCAAAATAGAGTCTTGTTCAAAAGGGACCCACATAAGCGATCCTCAAAACTCTCACCGCTACACAAATGATTGGACTTTGTTGGATTACCTGTGCATAGTAATTTAGTATGAGGACAACATGGTCATTGTATGATTGATAATCAAACATTGAGGGTCCGGCTTCACGTGACTGTCACATGAACTACACCCTCGTACGGTTCTTTGCATTTTCGTTTTAATGCCGTGGGTCCATCTCGGATTGTCGGATCATCACAGATTTTCCCAGTCCTATTCACATTTTGGATGTTAACACATATATTAGATTGTTGATAAAAAAAATATATATTTTTATATTTTTTATTCATCCGTATATATATATTTAATACACTTAGATAAAAGGCATTCAATCGGACAACTAATATATATTGATAATTTTGATCATTCAATTGAATGTTGTGTGCATCAACGCACTATGTTATGGATTAACACTCTATTGGGACATCATATTTTATATATAAATATTTACTAAAATAGCCATGATTGATATACAGCATAAAAAAGTAATATTTTTAAATTAGCTTGCCAATTAAAATTGTTATGGCAAGATAAAATTTTAATTACATCGAAAATATATTATTTTTAGTAACACATTCCATGCTACAATTAGAAATTAGGAAGCACGATAAATTTTATATCTTGGGTGATGGCAATAAATTTGAGAAAAAATGACATAAGATTTGAGATAATTAAGATGGTGAAGGAAGGAGCTTTAGAAGGTAGGGAAGAAGCCAAGCATCGGCATTCATCAAGGGACCGAGTTCACGTGCACATCACATGGGGATTGAGCCTCGTACGGCCACACCAAGACGATTATTATTGGCTCCATTTTGGCCCACGATAGCAAATTGTCATCTTATTATTATTATTATTATTATGAATACCAAATTTTAATTATTCTGTTCAAAATAAATTAGAAATTTTATTTTATTAGAAAAAGGGAACACGTGGGACAGCTATCACTCTCCTGTGGGGACACCCATAACCATCACCTGACATTTTGTCTCTTATCATCATCATCCTCATCATCACCACCATATAATATAATATCACATCATAATCCATTATCACTTCTGTATAAGTTCAACATTCCCCCTTCGTGCGCGTTTTACACCAACGGCAGTGATGGCTTCCTGGTATTCTTCGCCTTTGTTAGATGGAGAGCGTCGTAGCGTTTGAGAATGTTTAAGGGTAGTTTTTGTTGAATTCCACTATTTGGATATTTTAATTCGGTCATTGTTGACTGGATTTAGCCAACAGGCATTGCCCATTGTTACTTTCCTTTTACAATTTCCCTATTTCCAGTTAGGACACGAGCGTTATTATTTAAAGGGGAGATGATCCCATACTCGTTATTATGTACCATTATATTTTTTTTATTAAATAATTTACTTTTTTTTTTTAATTTCTCAATTTTTAATTAAAATTAAATTCTTGACAATAGATATGTTTTTATAAAATTAAATTTTTGAAAATAATTATTTAAAATGAGACAGATGGAATTAGTTTTTATACTAATTTAAAATTTAAAAATATCGAATTTACTAATTAGTGAACATAAAAAGAGGAGGAAAATGGCTCAAACAAAATACTTCTTGTGTGTCACTTTAATTGATCAATTTTATCAAGATTAAATTACGTTAATTTATAAAAATTTATTAGTAATTGACTAAATTAGCATTTTTATATTCTAAGTATTCTATTTAATTTGTACATTATTAAAACTAAATTTATGATTTCATTAAATGTTACAGCGTATACTAAATTTCTAAAAAAACATTTAAGTGGGTAAAACAAAATATTGAAATTGATCACTTATAATGTTTAGGTTACTATGAAAAAGGTTGTAAGCCAATAATAGGTTGTGTTCCTTAAGGTGATGAAGTAATGGCCTACATGGAATTCAATTGCAGATAAAAGTGGATAAGCACAAGCGGAGTTTGGGAACAAAAGCAAAATGCCCTCTTCCTCTTCATTGCGCAGTCAATAATAGACAGGTTTTATCCTATTCCCTATGAGTAAAGTAGCAAAGCTGATTTTTCCCAAATAACAATAAAAGTCAAAATGTAAATGATGACTTGTTTTACCGTTCAAGCCATGAGGCTTTTTCCATGTAATTATTTGGCTTTCATGAGGTCATTTCATTGTCACATGACATGAATGAAAGGTTGAATTTGCTGAAAATATACTAACCTAATTATTAAACTTAAGTGCATGATAACTTGTGCGTGTTGAATCACTCACACATATAATCATTGCTTATTGACACTTGATCGGAAATAAGGTTATAAAAATATTGCATTTGACAAATTCAAAATTACTTATTATTAGCTTTAACTTGTTTTTTTTTTCAATAATTGAAAGATGTTATTTTCTTTTGAATAAAAGGATAAAGCCATTTGCTATACGTGATGTAGAAAAATATCATTTTTTTTGGTCAATGGAAAATAGGAAGAGAAAATGGCCCACCGATTGAATCACACATTCCTGACTCAATGGTAATTTAGAACAGGCAAGACTGTTTTGAACTAATGCTAAAAAATTAAAAGAGTTGGACATTTTAAAACCACAGCTAACACGTACTGATCTTCCCTCAGATGCACTAAAACCGTAGCTAATTTATACGGTGTAAGATTGTTTTGACACAAGTTTTAGCATTTTTGTTGCAGCAAGGTACATGTGTTGTAGTAAGAGATGAATTCCACCACCTGAAACCATAGATCCCACATTTGATTTTGCCCAGATTACCACTCTTATAATTTTCAACCCACAATTTTTCTTAAAATTTCATTTTTAATTAAAAAGAGGGGAGAAAAAAAAGTAGCAAGAATAATCTCCTCAGCTCATTGTTTAAAAAAAAGAAAAATTCTCCTCTGCTCAACTCGATGATTGCAGCATGCTACTTTCTACATAATTAGGGACTTGATGATTAGATCATTATCGGGGGGCAAATTTGTAAATAGACGGAGCTGAGAAGCACGCTCATGTAAGGGGAGTTTGGGGGAAGAAGAAGTAGATCAAATGATTGTGAAGAAGTGGGTGGTCGGGGAGTGGAGAGACAAGATGACACGCACGACTGTGTTGTTGTAGTGGGGACCACAGGGGAGTGTGAGGGCACGTGTCTCCAGGCAAGACATGTTGGTCCACGTGAGCTAGAAAGGGTGGGGGATGAGAGAGGTTTTATTTTTTCCCACGCTTTCCCTCATTTCCCGCACCCTCTTATCCCACGTGAACTCCACTCTCTGCTGTCCCCCTCCCCTCTCTCTCTCTCTCCCCACCACAAAAGTACAGCTTTATTATCGTTTTTTCCTTCTATTTCCTAAACTCTTGCTTTGGCTGGCTCAATCCAAGCTCAGCTCAGCTTGGCTCGGCTTACCTTCACTCTCCACATTTTATTTTATTTATAACAAATGAATTAAGCAATTAAGAACTAATTATAATATTTATATTTGTTTTTTCTTTTAAATATTGAAATATTCTAGAGTCATAATTTGGTGCACAGATGTACCAAATAAGCATTTAGTTTCAACCATTAGATGGAAAGATATTCATTTATAATTTTTAATCCAATGGTTTAGATTTATGTTCGCTGGGTACTCCTCCATACGGAATAAACACTTTTTATTGGAAAATAGAAAATAAAAAGTTGAAGAAAGCGACAGGATTGTCTGGTAAGGAAAGGGCTCCCTCGTGCCAATCGCATGAGAAAAAGATTTTAGAAAAAGTAAGATAAGGGAAGGTGGGGCCCAAGGGATATGCGGGACCGACAAATTTGATGATGAAAACAAAAGTTGATCTGTCTGCTTCCAATCATCAACCATCCACTCTTGATTTGATGGTTGTCTGGCTAAACTGGCTTTGGCCCTAATTGTGTAGCAAAACACAACTTTGCATGACCCACGCCAACCCTCCATCACAGCCGTGGATTTGAAGGATAGGATTTGATCGTGTGATGATTGGTTGAGGTTCTCAGGTAGGAATGGGCCCACATGGTTAATGATATAGATTCATGGGGATACGGTTCTTGGTTTTTGCTTAGTTGGGATTTGGGGACACAAATTGAGTGTAGAACTCTAAACTAATTACATTTATTAATTTAAGTTTGGGGGGTTTCTGTTCACCACTTTACATTCCATTTTAGTTGTATCACTTTCTTTTCTTTTTTTTTTGGTAATTCTAGTTTTTCTTATAATTTCATGATTTCTCTAAATTTTCTTATCAGTATCTGTATTTTTAGTTTTTTTTTTTATTATATTATTTGTTCAATATATGGATTGCAATTAGAATTAATTGACATTAAAATAAGTGGCACATCACGTGCATGCTTGATTGCTTGGGGTTAGTTCATTGTTTAATTTATGGGTACTATATAAGGGATGTTATGGGATGCAGCATGGTGTTTGAATTTAGAAAGCAAACAAAGTTATTTTTGACCTTATGAAGTGCACGTTACTATCTTATTATTATAATAATTAAAGTTTAAAGACTATATTGCCGCCAATAATTAATACGTTAATAAAGTAAGTTGAAATATACTTGATATTTATTAATTTTCCTGGTTTTTGCTACAAACCATTATTCATAGTCAAAAAATCAGCAATGGGACATTATTGATTCAGCATCTAGAAATAGACAAGAATAATGCAATAATAATTTTGCTCATTCCCAAAACCAAACACAAATCTATTTACTCCACCACCCATTTAAATGCAATTATATGGTCTGAAACGTTATGATTTAATTTTACTTTTCTACGTCAGTCAATAGTCAACAATTAAGCAACCTGCCCAATCTGAACAAGTAAACGCATTGTAGAAAACTATGCTCAACAAACCCTTTTTTCTTCAATATTATTTTTTACCATAGCTAATATTTAAATTAAAAAATTAAAATTCTGAATAAATAATAAAAGATTAAATATATTAAAAAAAAAGAAGAGAGTGGAGTAAATGGGAACAAAGAAGGCAGGAAAATATAATTGAAGAAAGGGTAACTAAAGAAAGCAAAGAGGAGTTAGGTATTATTATTATTACAAAGGGAGGCAAAAGCCATGATTGAGATAATTGGGTTCCTGACACCAAGTCATGATTGAAACTTACACAAACCCCAATTTCTCTCTTCTTTCTATATAATCTCCTCATTCACTCCCCTCCCAACCCCATCCTCATTCTTTTCTACTGTCTCTCTCTCTCTAAAACCAGTAAAACCTTAACTTTTCTTCTTCGCTCTCTCTCTCTAAAGTCACTGAAACCTTAAAGTTGGTTTTCTTCTAAAACAAATTATTGTTGTTGCAACAAGATGATGGTTGAGAAAGAAGATTTGGGTTTGAGCTTAAGCTTGAGTTATCCTCAAAATTTTAATTCTTTGCAGCTTAATCTCATGCCTTCACTTGTCCCTTCTTCTGCTTCTCCTTCTTCTGGGTTTATTAATCCTTCGTCAGGTATTCCTTTTTTTCATCTTCTTTTTTGGGTTCATTATAACTTTATTAGATCTAACTTCTTCCTTCTTTTATTACTTTTTTCCTCACTTTCTCAAGAAACAAGCTGAAAGCTCGAAAAAGTTTTCTTTTCTTTTCTTTTTTTCCAAATCAAAAGTAAAATATAATTTCTTTCTTCTTTACGATATGAATCTGAATTCTTTATCCATCATTTTCAACTCAACTTTTATTTAATATGCATCTATTTTTTACATGCAGATCCAATCCCGGATTCTTGCAGAGCTGAAACAAGATCGTTTTTGCGAGGAATCGATGTGAATCGGCTGCCATCAACAGGTGATTGTGAAGAGGAAGCTGGTGTTTCATCCCCAAACAGCACCATATCCAGTGTAAGTGGAAAAAGAAGCGAAAGGGAAGCGAATGGAGAAGAAAATGATATGGAAAGAGCTTGTTCTCGTGGAATCAGTGATGAAGAAGATGGTGATACCTGTAGAAAGAAGCTCAGGCTCTCTAAAGATCAGTCTGCTATTCTTGAAGAGAGCTTCAAGGAGCACAATACTCTCAATCCAGTAAGTTTTTCTTTTAAGAATTAATAATCAAGTGTTTTTTTGTTTGGTTGCCTGTAAAATGGAAGGAAAGCTTGAACTTTGACTTGTGGGGTATTCATTTATTTTCTTAATTCATTGCATGCCTGACTTCAGTTAGTCAAAAAGTTAGGAAAAGTTGATGATTGCCCTGCGTTGTTTTCTCGGCTGCCAAACAGTATATGCAGACAATTCTTTATTGAATTACAATCAACGAAGGGTATTTCTGTAATTAACAAATTAAATGTGCGGTTTTATGCTTGTGCAGAAGCAAAAGATGGCATTGGCTAGGCAGCTGGGGCTCAGACCTAGACAGGTGGAGGTGTGGTTTCAGAACAGAAGGGCAAGGTGAGGAATTGTACCATGGTTTTAAGGGTATTTTTGGCAAATAGTAAAATATACCATATTTGGATTGAGCAGGATTAGTTACATTTTGGGCTGAACAAAAAATAAAAAATTTCAATTATTACAGGACAAAGTTGAAGCAGACCGAGGTTGACTGTGAGTTCTTGAAGAGATGCTGTGAGAATCTAACTGAAGAAAACAGACGGTTGCAAAAAGAAGTTCAGGAACTGAGAGCACTGAAACTTTCCCCACAGTTCTACATGCAAATGACCCCACCCACTACCCTCACCATGTGCCCCTCATGTGAGCGTGTTGCGGTCCCAACATCTGCGTCCTCATCTGTTGATCTTCGGGCCCACACTGCCCAACACAGGCCCATTCCCATCAACCCATGGGTTCAGGCCCAAGGACCCTTTGATGCCCTACGCCCTCGATCGTGATTTTGCAAAAGAGTCAAGGACATTTTGGTCATTTGGACATCGTAATTAAATTAAAAATGATTCACCATATTTTAGGAAAAAGGTTGTTGGAATGTGAATTAAGGAAATAGTTGAATTTTCTTGTTTTCAAAGTCATTAGGTCTATAAGATATGGTTGTTGTAAGGTTGATTTGGTGGGTCTTCATGTTTTGTATTATTGACCCATCAATCTTCTTGAGAAGGTTGACATATTAGTTTAATCTTTAATTAGTGCTAATTAAAAATACTAATCTTAATTTCTTCTCCCTTTTCCCCTCAACTTTTGAGAATGGGCTTAAGGAAGAGGAATTTGTAAAGTGCAATATTTCTCTAATTAATTTATGTTTATTAACTACTACGTCAAGCAAAGTTATGTTCCAATCTCTAATTGAATATCATTTACATCCGTCTTTGTTATATCATTAATTATTTTATTATTATATATATAAATTGTGTGACAAGCTCTCTCTTTTTATTTTTATACTAAAAATATTTATTTTATTTATATGCATAAAAGTGGGATTTGGTGGGGGCAAATAATATTAATAATATTAGAGTTTCCATTAAAGGGTTAGGTAATTGTTAATTATAGATGAATTATGAGTAGCACTCTAAGCTTAGAGTCTACTTAAGAAACCAACTAAACTAGTGCTTTTAGAAATGAGAACAACTTCCAAAATTAAGGGATTTATTTTAATATTGCGATGGACATACTTGATAAAATTGTTCCTTAATTTCCTGCTTTATGCTTCCTTGTCTTAGGAATGAATTTGTTCCTTTTTTCTTCCTTAAATCTTTTTAAGGAAAGGGTGTGATTGTTGAATACACAGAATCTTTAAATCAATTATAAACCAATAGAATGAAATTGATTAGGTCACAAAGTATTCAAGACCTATGAATTGTTTAAGTATTGCAAATCAAGCAGGATGATATCATTATTTTGATGAGAAAATATTGAAATTTCAAAATTACGTCTTCAATGGGTTGATATGTAAATTATTTTTTTCCTTGATTTGACTTTTCCTGATTGAATACCAGCAATGGATTTCCTTAAAATCTTCGTTTGTTTAATTACTTTATTTATTATTTGGTAATTCTATTCTTCTTCTTTTTTTTTTTGACAATTAATGGTAATTCTAATATAGCATGAAGGAACGGGTCTAATTTATTTAATTATATTATACTCGTGTATACACTAAGTAGTGAAATGACTTATAAACAAGAAAAATATTTTTATTCATAATATTTTTTTCCTAACATGTTTCGTGATGAGGTTATGATTATACATATTACTACTAGTGGTGAATTTTGATCCGATATGTGAATCTCTAATTTGATGTGTATGTGATTCTTATGACTCGATTCGTTTATAAAATATTTGTGAGTTATTTATGATCTATTTTTATTATTTGTAATTTCATGAATTTTTTAATATGATGTGAATGCATAAACATTTAATTTTATATGCCATACATGCATACTTTTTTTTAAAAAAAAAAAATTTAAAACATAAAAAAAATCATAAAACTTGATATTTTTATGATTCAATTCGTATAATAACGATCTATTTGAATTATCATAATTCGATCCAATTCAATTCAATCAATTATGATTTGATTCAAATTTATTGGGCAGTTGATTCAAATAATAATATGCTTATTGAGTGCATACTAAATAAACAGTCATATTTTCCGAAAAAAAGTGAAAATTTGGGAACAGATGCAACTTTGTAGTAGATTTGACATGAATGGGGTTTTGTCTTTACTGAGTAGGATAAGATTTCATTGACTGCTATAAGATTCTGTGTAAATCACCTTCCCATTTCTATCACTATGTATGTGGAAATGACAAGTAGCTAACAAATCAATTAATATTTTCCGGGTGATACAGCTCTAAAATAGTGCCACACTGCGCATGACCAGCGAGACATTGCCGCTACTCAGGACCTATCTCCTTCTTGTCCGAGCAGCTTTCTGGAAACTTGTATATCATAAAAAGATTACAAAGCTACAATGGTCCTCAGGTGTATTAAGGAATATGAATGATGTCGATGAATATAAAAAGCATAAACTGAATATGTTAATATGTACAATGTAGAAAATTAATAAATTTTAATTGGATAGCAATGATCTTGTGATCAGAGTTGATAGGTTCCAATTTTAAATCTTGGTTGGACTATTCTAGGAAGAAACACGGTTAAATTTATAAAATTATGGGTTAATTTTTTCTATAGTCACGTATTGTTGACACATTATACAAAAGTAACAAATATTTTTTTTTTTTGTAAAAATTACTGAATTTAAAATATACATATAGAAAAATCGCTTTAATAATTTTTCGGTAAATGGCTCCTCAAAAAATCAACGTGACATATCCAGTTAACATGTCTTACACACACAGCATGCTACGTCAGATGACACGTGGACTGGGAATATGAGACTGATTGCCATGTGGACAAAGTGCCATGTGGCATGCTAAGGTGGCATTACGTATGCATGTCACACTGATTAGACATGCCAACTGATTTTTTCGGCGAGTCATGTAATAGAAATCGATCAAAATAATTTTTCTATATTTAAGTATTAAGTTTAGTAATTTTTACGAAAAAAAAAATTATTTGTCATTTTTTCGTAATATGGCCAATAATTCGGTGACTATAGGTGAAATTAATCCTAAAATTCTTTTGAAAAAGAAAAAGGAAAAGAAAATTTTCTTCTATAAGCTAGTGTTTGATATAATAAAAATCCACCATTGGGTTTAGGTTGGGTTTATAATTTGATTGTGGGGCTTTCCATACATATATCTCAGCTCTCACTCTACCACTGCCAATTGGGCTCACTTAGTCCAAAAACAACTCTCCACTCTAGTATGATCTCGGTGTTTATATGTAGCTCGATATTGATTTTATTTTATTTTTATTAGAAAAAAAGCCTTAAAATTAAAAATGTATACCAATAATATTTCAACCTTAAAAACTGTACGTTCATATGGTTGTGTGAAACTAGAGTTATCATAATCGTTGAATTTGATTTTGGATGTAATTTTAAGACACAAGTACAAGAACAAGGTAATAACATGAATAATACGAAAAATCTAAAAAGAAAATGGCGTAACAAATTAGCAGAAAGACTTCATCATTGATTAGTTTATGATAAGTAACAAACGCTTAAGAAAATGGATAATGTGTAGCAAGAATCACATCTCTGAATTCACCATAATGGAGGATAACATCTTTTATAATTCAACAATTAACAAGCTAATGCAACCCAATTCTCGTACAGCATGACATTATGTGCTAAGTTTTGTTGATATTGATAAATTAAAACCTATAATTAACCATTGTGAGAGAAACAAAAGTTTAATTAATTGTGTTATAATCAAGATTAATTACCTTGTAGATTTTCTATTAATTTGTCCACTTGATCTCTTGATGGACTCTATTCTTTGAAGCCTTATTTGCTCTCTGAATTTAGCTATGAACTCATCAGCTTTCTTGTCCACATCAGGCCCTCCATCACCTGAACTAATTTCTCCATTTCTTGAATTTTGATCTTCTTCATATTCATCTTCTGTCTCTAACTCTTCTTCTTCCTCCGATTCCACCATTAATTTCTCCACCAATTCTTCTTTCTCTTCTTTAGGAAACTCCATGAACGTTGGCTGTGCCATGAAACTCACTCTCTCGCGGTTCAGCTTCTGCGTCTTCAAGGGCGATTGATCATCAGTTGTGGTAACAGATTTTGGCATTGATAAGCTACCAATCCAGTTCATGTCTTTAGCCTCATCATTTGTGAAGCTTCTCTTCAAATCTTTCTCATCATTAATGCCACTAGAGCTTGGCTTCATAGTTCTTGATTTTGGGAGTTGTTGTGGCGGTGGAGGAGGAGGCGGAGGAGGTGACCTGTAAATACTCTTCTTCCTCACAAAATCCTCTGCAAATTTCCCTTGTGTTTCAGCTGAAAACTTTTTTGGTGAAGAGGCCAATTTAGGAGGAGGAGAGTCAGAATTTTGTTTAGGTTCCTTGAATTCCATTCTTCCTGATCTTGATCTCCATGGAATTGGAGAAGGAAGCACCACATTCTCCTTCAGATTCTCTTCCAAATCCCCAGTTTTAGTTTTGATCGAATTGCTTGAAATTCTTTTAGAAACTCCAGTAGATTCTTGACGACTACCTAATTCTGCGTGTAATTTCAAACTCCTAACGGGCAACAAGAGAGGTTTTTCTTGTTCAACAATTCTTGAACTGGTACCTCTCTGTTCTTGATCATGATCAGCTACAACAACCACAGGTTCATTCCTGTAGTACTGATTATTCCATGTTTGGACAGTGCTAGAAGGAGAAGTAGTAGAATCAGCTTCATCTTCGAAAACAGACGACACCTGAAGAAACCTTGAGACATAGGATTGAGCATTGTCAAACTTGTTGTTGTCTTTGTCTGAATCGTCGTTTCTGCGGCTAAAAAGGCCGTAAGAAACAGCAATACCAACAAAAATAAGGTGAAGAAATTCCCAGCCTCTGGTGTTGAGTGTTTGGTTGATGAATTCAGGAGCTTGTGAAGGAAAAAGTGGGAGTACGAGTAAGAAGATGGTGACTATAAGAGCTTTGTAAAGGAAATGAGAGTAAAACTTAGTTGGATTGTTGTAATTATTGGGTTGGTTTTGTTTTTGGTATTTGGGATGGTAGTTTGAATCTGCCATTGATGAGCAAAGAAAGGATCTTTAGGTGGTTGTTTGTTGATATTGAGAAGAAGAAGAAGACTTGGGGGTTAAGAAAAAGTGGAGAGAAGAGAAGAAAGAAGAAAGCAAAAGTTATAGGGAGATGTGAGCGAGCAAATTTCAAGCTATCCAAATCCTCCGTTTATTCTTCTCTTAAATCTTATTCTCATTCACTGGACAGAATTTTGTTGACTCACACTATACCTTTGTTTTTTCTATATTCAAATAGACTCGACAAGTGACTAAAAAATTATTATTAACTCAAATGAAATATTCTTTAGATAATTATAGGAAGCAATTGTTTTATAAAATATAGCAGCTGAAGTGAGATATGGACATATCTAGTATATATGTAGATTGATTGTTTAAAGAAATGTCAATGGGTTGTGTTAATTTGATATATGTTTATCCAAGAAGAATTGTTATCTAAGAAAGGGTATGAAAGTTGGATGAAGAATGTGGCCACCATCTCAGCAAAGAAGGTAAAGACAATGTTAATGAGTAGGATTTGATGAGCCATTTTTGTCACCTTTATTATCTGGATTACATTCAAGAAAACAAAAGAAAAAAAGCCTCTCATCTTTGCTCTCTTGTGGTCCTGTAATTCTTTGCCAACCTTGTTCGTTTTAGTCTTTCCATGTTTTCAATTTATCCCATATCCATTCAATTAGAGGAATAATATATTTGATGGAGGGTATTATGGGGAATAGGGAGGGGCAAATGGGTTGCGTGGATGGTGTTAGGATTCTTCTTTTGGACTGCGTACGCTAGCTTTTTTGTGGAGACCATAAAATAAAAATACTCTAAATACCCAATAATAATATATTATTATAATAACAACTTTAAAGGGTATGCTTTTCTTGGGTCTTCAGTCTCCACCAATCTCCAATGCCTAAATTTTGAGGCTGATGTTAGATGCTCTTAAAGGTTACGCACTTACTTCGACTTACTTTCACTGCGATCAAAATTACAACCACTAATAAAGAAATTCATTCATCCAGAAATAATAATAATAATAAGTGTTTGGAAACAAAATTACTTTCACTGCAATCAAAATTACATGTCCTATGACTTGATGTTGATTGGAAACAAAGATTTATCAAATAAAATAAAAAAAACCTCTTACTGGGATAAAAATGAATTTTGATATTCAATATTATACCCAAAGGGCTGTTTGGACGACAATAATTTCAAATATTCAATATTTCAGGACATTAATTTATTAAATAGGATTTTCCTTTATTTTAGCTGTAAAGACAATAATTTCAATTTATTATTTATTTTTTTTTAACAATTCGGTATTTGAAATTTACGGACTCAATTAATTAAAATTCTTGTTGCTAAGCTTATAAAATGAAGCAAAACACTTTGTTTCATGTATTTAAAGATACTCCATATAACATCATTTGAATTTAATACTGATACCGAAAATTCCTACACCAATATGTATTATTAAATTTTAATTTAAAATGAAACTAATGCAAATTAGAAAGAAAATAATGGATAAATTTTCCATGTTACCCTTAATTTGAAAACTTCACATAACAAATAAATAAATAAATAACACATTTACATATATGATTTTTTTTTTTTAATGATAAAATGTGTTATACGAATTAAAAGAATTGCCTTCTAACATAACAACTTAATACTTTTTATTGATTTAGTCCCTTAAAAAAATCATATTAGTGTGCTTATAATTTCAACTTACACAATAAAATCATACGCTGATGTATACGTTGCATATTAGATAAGTAAACAAACATTTCACGGATGAAATAAGGGTTATATATAATTAATAAATTACATATATGGATACTATGCCAATTGCCACGTAGAGTTGAGTCATAGCTTTCCGATCTTTTTAGAAGATAATTAAAATAGTAAATATGTGAGACAAACAGAAAGAGATATATAAAAGGTAAACAAGATTGATAATTAGTCAATTAATTAAGGGATCCTTCTTTTTTCTCGCAATTGTGGCCGAAAGCTTTGCACCTTGGAAAGCTTTGCTGATAATGCATGGATCAGATTCCATGCTTTTCAATTCTTTTTTTTTTAAAAAAAAAACAATATGCAATTAAGCATATTTCGAGGCTACCATTATACACATAATAATAAATTTTAGAAAAAGTGATTAAAGCACTTAATCAAAGTCATAAGCTTATGAAACAGAAGAATGTTTTTGAGCTTTTTTCTTTATATATAAACAAGAAAAAGGAGTTTGGGCTAACTTTCACCTTTAAACGATTTTGAAAAATAAATCTTTTGGTGCAGAGATATTGTTTTTGAAGTTACTAAATTGCGAAATTTAGATATCAATATTCAATAGCTACCATCAAATATTCATTATTCTTTCCATTGCACTTAATGAGATAATTTTTAATATTTTTTTAATCCAATCAGTATGACAGTTTTTTAATTTTAAAAAATATTAATTATATATTTTTTTTATTTTATTCTTATACATATATATAAAAAATTAATAGAGTAATAATATATCATTATAGAGAATTAAAAAAAAAGGACATTCTTACTAAATTACAATGAACATTTAATAAAATTGATGTTCATTGATGATTTATTTGCTCCGTATAAAAAATTGAAAATTGTCACGTTAAGTGTAACATATTAAGTATTATATATATTTTTTTAAGACAGCAAGTCATTTAAAAAATATCTTTATATTTAACTAATAAAAAAGTATTTCAGAAATAACCAATAAATCAATAAATAATATATAATGATTAGTTTTTTATTTAGAATGAATGTATCTCAGTAAAATGTTCCAAGTTCCAACACAAATATATATTAGAATATTATATGATATGATGTACATATTAGTTTAGGACATTTTTTAGAATAATATTTTTTTAAAAAATAATTTGAAAAACATGGTGTTTTAAAAAGTATTTAAAAAATGAGGTGTTTTTTAAAATCGTAACGCGTTATTGTGGTTTTATAGAGTGGAATGTACATGATTGAAAATTTTTTATACTGAACCACAACAGACAGTTGCGACTTCAAACCAGCTGGGAAGCCAATAGATACACGCAATATAATAAAATATATGTACTAAAAAGTAATAAATAGTTGCGGTTTCAAACCAGCTGGAAAGCCAATAGATACACGCAACATAATAAAATATATGTACTAAAATATCAAATGATATATTTGGTTTAATGGTAAAGAGATTTTTGTTATCTTAACTTACAAGTAGACATATCAAAATTAACCCAAACACACTCAAGAAAAATTGATTCAAATTCAATTCAACTAAAAAATTGACCTATTTAAACTCACTTAACCAAAATCTATCCACATAAAATACAACTCATTTGGCTTATTCTTCCTATACCTATCGGGTATTTGTTTGTTTTTTTCTTTTTTTTTTCATTATTTCTTGGACATTAAAAACTTTTGCTTTAATGCACAATATCTTTTACTTGGACTGTTTCGCTGTATTGTAAAGTAATAGTTATGAAAATTATTTATTATTTTAGAGATTTCAAGTGACTTATTAGTTTATTGCACAAATTAAAAGTAAGTAAATTTTTTAATAATATTTATATGATGAGCATATATTCAAATATATGACTGTATTATTATTGTGTAATGTGTATCTGTATTTTGTTGGTTAGTTTTATAATAGCCGAGTTACCGGATTAGTTGTGAACAGTATTTCCCGACGGTGAATAGTACACTCAGAATAAAAATTACACCCGGAGGTAAAAAATATTTTATTTGACTATTGAAAAATACTAGTCACAAGAAGTTCGATGGTAAAATTTCGAGAGAAAATGAGCTCAAATAGATTACCAAAAATAAAAAATAATAAAAACTCTATCCCGTTTTAAAAGGTACTCGGTTTAACAAAAGTTTGACCAGGCCTCTAAAAACAACAAATGACCTCTAAAAATGATTTAAATAATATATATAAACTTAAAATAATATTTAAAAATTTTTGACAGTGAAAAATTAATTTTTGACCAATATATTTTTAACCCATTTATAACCATCTATTTATAACCCAATCTGCCCATTTTTCCACCTTTACTTACAAGAGATCAAATTAATTTTTTCTTTCACTCACAATTTTTTTATTATATTTTTTTTATTTTCACTCACAATTTCTTTCATTTTTCTTAACTTACCTTAGTTCAAATCCTACTGGCAGCATTGATTTTTTTTTATTATTTTCATTAACAATTTTTTTCCTTTTTTTTTCATTTATTTTCGCTTATAATTTTTTTATTTTGTTTCCTTTTTCTTAACTTACCTGAGTTCAAATCCTCCTGGTAGCATTGGTTTTTTTTTATTATTTATTTTCACTCACAATTTTTTTATTATATATATATATATATATATTTTATTTTCACTCACAATTCATTTCCTTTTTTTCATTTATTTTCACTTATATTTTTTTTTTGTGTATTAAAACATTACAAGGTATACTTTGCTAGTGATAAATGTGTTTTTGTTTATTTTAAATTTCATGTATTCAAACTTTAGCGTCGACACATTTTACATCATTTTATTTTTACTTATAATTTTTTTTTATCTCACTTATTTTTTTATTTTTTTTTTCATTTCCTATTCACAAACGGCATACAATTTATATACATTTATAAATAATAAAGTAAATAATTATATGTAAAAAATAATTTTTTACATTTATAAATAATTTTGTTTATAAAGGACCTACTAGAGCTCTAAATTTTATCAATTAATATATCATTTGAACTAAATATTGTTTTTCTTATATAAAAGAAAGTTGCTTTATTTAAATTAAAATTTAATGTTAATAAGGCTTTTGTTAAAAATGTGAAAAGGATATATGTGATTGTTTTAACTTAAAATTTAATTACAATTAATTAATGTCCATTTATTATATTTATTTACAGTTTTTGCATTCTTTGTTACATGAAGTGGATTTTAAATATAAATTATTAAATGTAATTTTATAATTGATGTTCCTATGCATTAAAATTTCAAATTTTATCATTAATTACTAAAGTGTAAGTAAAAAAAACTCTACAAGAATACAAACTTGTGTATTAAATAAAAAGGCATATATTGATATCTAATATGATAATATGCATATTTTTATTTTCGGTAAGCTTAGTGGTCAAGTATTAATATTAAGCAAAAACATTCTAACGAAACATAAATTTTTTTCTTTTTTCTAATCCAAATAGACTCTGCATAATTTTTTTTTTTTATTAATCCCACATTATATTACTCTATTTTTCTTACAATACCATTATTTAACATTTAATTTATTGATTTTAATAAATATTCAATAAAATTTTATATTTCTCACACTTAATCCTAATGAATGAGTCGGTTTCGAATAGAAAATGAGATAATAATATTTAATTTCTTGATTTTAATAATTATTTAATAAAACTTCATATTTATCACATTTAATCCTGATAAATGAGTCATGTTTTGAATATGGAATGAGATAATAAAAAAAATATTGTAAGTGAAAATAAATGATGAAGGAAAGAAATCACGTTGCAGGGGGATTTGATCTCAGGGAAATTATGATAAATAAAAATCTTATTACCATTAAAACAATTAGATCATGTGATACTTTAGCACATAGATTTTATTATGTTATAATATAGCGTGTGTGCCATATTAACTATCAACTTATTCAGTCTAAAAGCTTAGTAGGCTATTGCTATTTTAGTACAAAAAATTTTTAGTCATGTTGGGTCACACTTTCTGAAACAGTAATGACATATCGCAATTTTGAAAAATACCTCATTTTTCCAAAAAAAATTTCAAAATGCTCCATTTTTCAAATTATATAAATAATACAAAAGTAGATTTTTAATTTTTATATTACAATAAAACTAAATAGAAAAGAGGAAACTCTAATTTAGTAAGATTTACAATGAGAAAATATAGTGTTTATTTTGTAAAAAAATTTGTCATATTCTTTTGGCAACAAAAAAAAAAAACTTGGCCACCTCACCAATAGAAATGTCTATCCAACTTTCTAAATAGAAAATTATAATAGTTGGTTTTGGTCACATGTTTTATTGCAAGAAAATATTACTGTTTGGGATTTACATGAAAAGTGAATTAGTATATGTAATTTATTCTATAAGGTTTATAAAAATTTTACACCTCTCCAAAGTTCAGAAATCGATTAATAGGAATCGAAATTTAGATTTTGATTATTAATATAAATGGTCTTAAGACTTGAGATACTGAATTTGAATGCCAAGCACATAGTTATATTATATATATATATATATAAGAAAATTAGCATCTTATTTTTTGATAATTATTATCATATAATACAGATTACCTTGTAAATTGTAATAATTAAATTACTAATTTGAAGTAGAAAAAAAGAAATATAAATATATAATTTAGTTACCTTATGAAAGTTGAGTTGGGCTGGGCCTTTAAAGTTTGAATTCAACTTTGACTAAATTCTACCCCAATTTCAATTATTTATTTATTTTTTTAAAATGATCCCTTCCAGTTAAATACTATCCATATTGCTGAGGGATCAGAGCTTTGTTTTTATTTTTTCCTTGCAGCATTTGCATTGAATATTATTGAATGTCGAATTTTCTGGCAGCAGCTTGTTGCCAAATTCTCTTACAGTAGCTGGATGAAGAAAATGGGCAGCTGGAGTTAATTAATGTTAAATGAAACATTGAGATCCCTATTTCTAACCACCGAATACACCGTTGTTGGCTTCTATCTGAGTTTATCATAATGGTGAAAAGAGACGAGTGGATGTTGACAAACTACCAAATTACTGCCATAAAGCCCTAGAAGTAGTCCAAATACTAGAGTTTTTGGTAGGATGGAAGGAAGAACAAGCATGTTGTGTGTACTTGGAAGTAGCCACTGTTTTTGGAAATATGGGATATGTATATGGTGACAAGTTTGTTGGATTTTCATTAATGGATTCTTATAAAATTTATCACATAATAGAAGAAAGAGGAGTCTCAATGTCTTTTGGTTTTTCATTTGTTTACCCACTCTGCAATTGCTGATAATAGCACATGTAGGGAGCAAAGTTGCTTGTTAATACAGGAAGAGGACACATTAACATAGACCGTTCATTATGATTATTTTAGTTCGGTTATTTAAATCATCATTAGTTCGATTTTAATTAAAAAAAAATATATGTATATTTTAGATCGATTTGGTTAATAATTAAAAGTTAAAAAAAAAACAATAATTTTAAAATTTTGGATTATAATTTTGATTAAATTTTGGGTTATCTATGTGTTGTTTGGTTTGGGTGTGCAAGGTGTTTTTGTTGGGACTTGAATGGATGGATGTGATGGGGTTGTCAATTAGTGCTTTTGCTGTGTCGCTTTTATCTCTATTATTATAATGTAATATGAGAATTATAGTGTTTGATTTTTAATCCAAATCAAAACTAACCCTTATTTTCAAGCCATTATTATAAAAATATATGCTTTTTGCTTTGATCAGTAATAGTAAAGCATTTTAGTAGAATTGCATTTAGGGTGTCCTAAAATGAGTTAAACGAATTATAATTAAAATTTATCTAAGAGAAAAAAAAATAAAATTAACTAAATATCATCTCCCAAAATATATTATTGAAATTAAATTATTAATGCAGCCGACCTCTTTTTGAACCGTCTTAGTTGCATCACATGACAAGATTACAAGTCATCATGTGAATCATTGAATTTTAATTTATCTACTGCCACTAATTCCTGGTTCTCAAGGAATGGGCGGTTCCACTTCTCCACTCTATTATATTCTGTAAATCTCCATTTTACCCCTAACTTTGTCTCCCTACTCTAATTTCTATAGAATTATTCAGCATTATTAAGCAATTGACAAACTGCATGCTAATTACATTTAGATTCCAGTTCCCTTCAACAAAATAAATACTATAAATACATAATTGATGGATGATAGGGACGTCTCCATCTAATAAATTATAATACTATGCTAAGAGAGTTTTCAGACCGGAGGGTGTGAATTTATTATTAACCATATAGTTTACTCTCGACGTATTTCAGCGAAATATAAATTTTATTTATTTGATATTTTTATATTTTTAATAAAATTTAATTTTTATTTTTTAATATAATTTTTTTTAAATGAAAGTTGATTTATTTAAAATTAATCAAATTTAAATTTGTAAATTAAATAATTTTAAATTTTTTAAAAAAATATGGGCAATTTAGTATTAATTATTTAATTTTATCATAAATTTAAATTTAATTAATAATTTCTTAATTCTAATAAAAATAATAAAAACATCATGTATAATGGAATTGGGAAGGTATATTTATTTATCATTATAAATCACTAATTTAATTGTTGAAATGTTGTTTCTACCTTATAGGATTCAAAAATATTGTGCTGATTTTGGAGTTTTATGACGTGGAAACAGGTATGTGGGCTGATAATGCAAATCAATTTTAGAAAATACTTCCTTAAGTGGAATATTTTGATTAAAAAAATAAAATTGTTGCCCTTTTGGCATGGTTGATTTGGAACCACATATGCTCCTACTAATTCAATTCGAGCTCAATTAATCCACCATGAAAATATATATTTTACAAGATTCAAATTGAATGTTTTATTTAAGAGAAATAAATATGTAGCTTTTAGCAAACTCTATTATATTGAATAATTAATTTTCTGCCAACCAAATTAAATTTAAAGGGCAATACTTTAGCATAATTTCCAAATGTGATGCATGCTTGTATACATGAAATATAATCATTTAGAGAAAGAGGATTTTGCCTATCCATAAATTGTAAAGTATTAATATGATGCATACCATCAAAGCAGATAAAGATATGTGATCTAATTAGAATTAATGGTGCCCACTGCCCAGCATGCACCCTTAAATTATGTAATTATAAAGTACCTTTATTTATTTTTATTGAACAATTAAAAGTTGACAATTATCAATCTTTAATTTAATGGTTAACATCTTATCTTTAGATTATTTTCTTTATTTTTTTTTTTTGGGGGTCCAACCTAAGATAACTCTTACAATAGCTTTTCAAAGAAACAGAACTAATCTTATACTTGACTATTAGCTGCCCTGTTTTATCTTTAAAGCAAAAAAATAAAAAAATCTAGTTGTTTTTGAAAAAAATTAAATTTGCATTTAAATTATGTAAAATAGTATAATTTTATATTTAAATATAAAATCAAATCGGTTCAATGGCTCACATTTACTTCTTTAATTATTAAATTAACTTATATTTATCATTATTTAAGATTAGAAAAAGATTTATATCTATCTCCTACTGTAAATAAAAATAAATGTAAATCCTTTTAATTATTTTGAATATTTTTAAATAAAAAAAATTTAAGAATAAATATGTAGCTTTGGGTTGTATAAAGTTAAATTTAACTAATATATATATATATATAAAGAGGAATAGAAAAATGGGAAGTTAATCCAATCCAACGATGATGATTAAATGATCGCAATTACCGTATTATCCCCATCTATCCTCAAATTTAACCTGAAATTCCACATTAACTTGCCACGTGGTACCAACTAATCCAATTTCACATCTTCCTTTCAACCCCTCCACGTCACTCTATCCTTTCTCTCAATCCCCACTTTCTCGAATTTCCCCTCATTTCACAATTCGTCTTCTCTCATTTTCCGTTTCAAAGTTCGTTGAGCCCTTAAAAAAGGTGCAAGAGTAGAATCCAGGCAATTTCTCCTAACCAAGAAACCTTAAGCCCTACGGTTACGGTTTTTCTCAAATTCCCCTATCAGAATTTCAAGAATTGCTAACCGATCACCGATCCTTTTTTTTTTTTTTTTGACTCCGATCAATCTTCTGCCGGAAATTTTCCACCTTTAGGTGGACCTTCATTAGGCCATGTTGATTTCTCTTGGAAATCACTGTTCAATCTCTTTCAAATCGACCTATTGTTTTGACCCACTTCTCTGTTTCTGCCTTCCCTCCTGAAGTTTCAATCTTTGTGTGTTTTATTCCTCGACATTTTAGGGTTTTCTGTTTTTAGTTATGTAAAATACCAGTTTTAGCCGTTGATCAACAATTTGTGTAAATACTTCATGCGCGAAAGCTGAACTTTTATTGTTTTTATTTTCAATTTGGTGTATCTGGGTGGTGTTGTGATATTGTTTTTGCGTTTTGAATATTGAGGGATATTATGATTATTGAGGAATTGAAGAGTGGTGAGGTGGAGAGAGGAGAAGAGGAGAAATCTTGTGTGAGTGTCGCAATTGTTAACAACAGCAATAGCGAAGGTGATGTTGCCTGGGATGCAAAGAAGGTTTTAGTTGGAGCTGGGGCTCGTGCTTTGTTTTACCCGACTTTGCTTTATAATGTTGTTAGGAACAAGATTGAGGCTGAATTTCGATGGTGGGATAGGGTCGATCAGGTATAATTTTTGCTTTTTGGTTGCTTCTCTCCGTTCTATGCTTTCGCTATGACATTCAATTTTGGTCCGTATCAATTCATTTCTGATTGTCACTAGAACTTGTGGGGAAATAATTTTTCGTGTCCTAATTACTTCTTCAATGGGAGCTTCTATCAAGCACTAATTTGTTCAGGTCTTTTGAGCTCTGTGTTTATAGCCAAACGATATTTATAAAATGCTCTTGGAAATTGATGACAACCACTATTTTCCAGAAATTATATGATTAGCAGTGGAAGATTGGGTAGCTTGACTTATATTATTATTTTATATTTAATAGGAAATGATGTAGTTTTAGTTTAATTTCTTTTTGCATACAAGGATTCTTGCATTCTTGGTCATAGACCATATTTGTGTTCTTTCCGTATTTTTATGTCATTCAATTTCCAGTTAGGTAGAGCTTAATTCATAGACAAGCAGGCTAAAACACATCATTTTCTGTTTTGCATCTTTTGAGCTGAAAGTTCTTGTAGTAATGAAATTTTTTGGTTGGTTATATATGCTTGAAGAGAATCGTTGAGACTAGCCAAACCTCTTGCTAATCCTTTTGATGTTGTTGCAGTTTTTATTGTTAGGTGCTGTTCCATTTCCCACAGATGTTCCCCGGCTAAAGGAGCATGGTGTTCGGGGGGTGGTCACATTGAATGAACCTTATGAGACCTTGGTTCCAACATCTCTATATCTGGTGAGTTCTCCGACACAGACTAGGGCTGAAAATTGGCTGGACATAGTTAGGTTAAGGAAAGCCAAACTCAGCCCAATCTTAGCACACAGCTCTTGGGAATCCTGAATATCATCTAATCAACATATTCTATGTTTTTTTTTTCTTTTGTAATGTATTTTTAACAATTTTATATTTTTTCTGTTATATATTAAATATTGATAGGCTCATGACATTGATCATCTGGTAATCCCTACAAGAGACTATTGCTTTGCACCATCCTTGAGTGATATTTGCCGTGCTGTGGATTTCATTCACGGTGAGTTTCCATTATAAGTTATTCATAAGATGATAATCATAATCTTGAAACAGAATATATAAAGTGCTTTTATTTTTTTTATGAGTTTATTGCCTTATTTCTCGCAGAGAATGTATTGCAAGAACAGACTACATATGTTCATTGTAAGGCTGGTCGAGGACGCAGCACAACCATCGTTATATGTTACCTGGTCAGTACTCAAATTGACTCAATTTGTTGTAACTTCTTGCCAATTTTTCTAAACTTTTTTTCCCCTTTTTTCCCAGGTGCAACACAGGCATATGACGCCAGATGCAGCATATGCCTATGTCAGGTCAATCAGGCCGAGGGTGCTCCTGGCATCTGCTCAGCGGCAGGTACTTTTCTGGCAGGGTTGCAATCTCTTGGTTCCCCTGTCAGCAATTTAGCATCAGGGAGCAATTTCCTTTCTGAGATGATATAACATCCTCCATGATATCTTTTTTACCAATTTATTGAAATAGTTGTTGGTAAAGTGACTTTTTTTTATTTTGGGTGGGGTGGTTAAGTGAAAATTTGAGATCTCTTGTATGGCATGTTCATTATGCGTAGCAATTTAATTGCATATTTATTGAAGAAAGATGTTAAACTATTGGTTGTGCAATTGCAGGCAGTTGAGGAATATTACAACCTTAAGGTGAGAGGTTGTGCCCACATTAACACAACTGGTCTCATCCTTAAATCCCCAAGGCCAGCATCCTCACAAGAAATTGTGCCTTTCGATGACGGTTCTGTGGTTGTGGTAACAGAAGCAGATCTTGATGGGTACGACCCAGGTGTTGAGTCAAGGGAGATATGGGCTGATTTAAGGGTGGTCTATCGGGTTAGAGTTGCTGGTCAGGCAGCTTTGGCCAGAATCTCCTGTCTATGGTTGCGCTGTCAGACTCACCAAAAGATTATGGGGGAGCAATTAAATGGAAAGAGCGGCTGTTCAATTCGTGGTGATCACTTGGAGGGTATTAGTGTAGACATCCATGTCTTTTGAGAGGATGTTGAAATTAGCGTACAAGTGGTTTGGCAAGTTTTCTTTCCTTCGAAATTTCTTTTTCGTATATAAATCATAAATAATGTTTGATTAGGCAATGTGGAAACATGGTTTCCGTAACTCTTTGTAAATGAGTTCTCTTATGAATGAAATGTTTACATTTCATGAAAAGAAAAAGAAAATAATTGTATGTGGTTATTTGGTGTAGTTTGCCTTTTACGAGATAGATGAGCAACACAACTGGCTTCGCAGTTGCCATTTAATCAAAAGATCAAATAGCTCGAGTTTTATCTGATAACAACTAGATTATCAGTTAGGCTCGAGCATTAACATTGTACATTATAAATTGTGAATCTTTACCAGTAATTGATGGTAAAGCCACAATAATCATAGGTATAACTTTTGCTTAGTTTTGTACACGCTACACAGTATTCATCTTTTACACGAGATGAGCATTGGCATGGCCAAAGAAAAGAAAAATATTGAGATGATTTCCATATGGAATGTAAAATGCTTGAGCTTATCCTAAGTTGGAAGTCACATTTTAATCTAAATCGGTCTCCTCTGCCAGCCCAACTAATTCTCTGAAAAAGCTTTTCACTGATGAGGGCCACTCATAAGATGAAGATCCATCTAGTATCCTTTCACTTTCATATGATGCTACAACTTGTTCTTCCCGGTGGTCTGGTGCGATTCTAGGAGTAAGCCCAAGCACCGTGGCTTTGATATCCTCTTCAACTGATGCTTCATCCACTAAAAAAGTCACAACATGCTTTTTCATGTCGTCTCTTGAGATCCCCAGATGCCCACCTGACACATTTACAAAATGAACTTTTCCAGCCCTATTTAAGGTCTTCAGGCCAATCCAGTCCTCAGTATAAAGCTCTGTCTGCATCATAAAAGGAATACAATTCAAAAATTTGGCCAAAAAAGAAAATGCCACTATTCAAACTATGCAAAGGATGTTGCAATTTATATTGACAATTATATCTTCTAAGTTTCAGAACTTCACCTTATCAGTTGAATGAAAGTTCATATTGCTAACAAGAAGAATCAAAAAAAAGAAACCACAGAGAAAGCTACCCATATACACGCAGAGTTGGATTCCATGAACAGAGTTTCAAAAATTGGGAGTATACCTCTTCTGCAGGCACAACTGTCTTGAAGAGACCATCCGTATAATAACCAAACCAAGAGGTTTCCTTAGGGATCAACACGTTGTCATTCTCAAACTGTTGAAATTTTAAATGACGTCAGGAAAGAAAAAGGTCAACTACTTCAAAATAGAAGAACGACAAAGCCCTGCTAGGAAAAATTGTCCTCACCATTATAAGCACCAAATTCTGCAAACTTGTGAATCTTTCCTTGTAAGTTGAGTTTCTCTCATCAGGACGTTCATTATTGAGTTTTGGGAGAAACTTACACTTTTCCAAGTAGCGAGCAATATCCTAGCAAAATTGGAAAGAATTCTTATAACATATGGCAAACTATTGTTAGCTATGATGCACTGTTAACAGAAAAAGAAATGAGTGGGGCCTTTGACAAGTTTGTTCTTGAATCAATGACCAGAGCAAGCTAATATATTTCTCTGTGATTTCATGTATCGAAGTAAAAAGAACCTCATTGCAATATATTTAATATAATAGAGTCTATCACTGTATCACTCACATTTGGAAATTTAAGATAACCAGCAGGAGCCAGGTGATCCTGCAATTCCACATGCTGAAGTGTATTAGTAAAGCCTTGCCAACAGACATTGAAACATAATATGGTGGAAAACTCCTATTATTAGTATTCTTATTACATATTCACAAACAAATGAGAGCTATGGTGCAGCAAAATACACAAAATTGAAAAATACAAATGGTTAAGAGGCATAGCACCTGGATATAATCACTATAGATTTCTCCCTTAATTAAGTTGTTTGCGATTATGCAAAAAATGCCAGACTGCAAAAGAGAATGACTTCAGAAGTTAGGACTTTTAAATAGAAGATCTTAGTTTTACAACTTTTAAAGTCATTCTCTGGTTATGGATTGAATCCTTCCCAGATGGGATCACAAATATCAATGATAAAACATGAAAGATTTGTTCACAACACTTGAGCCCCTCTACTCCACCCTTTCAATTGCAACTAGTTCAATGGACTCCGTTACTATAAAATTAATGTTTAAATAGTGCAAACATTTACACTTCACATAAATCCAGCCATTGTCTGAAAGATCCAAAATACTAATGAAGAAATCTTACTGGAAATATCCTGGCAAAAAGGGTTAAGGGGTCTTTATTCCAGATTCCAGAAGTGCCCAACTTCTGGAGAAAAGCATACTTTGGGCCAATCCAATCAGACTATTGACTAATAACAATAATAATGGCAGCTTAAACTGTTAACAAAAATGAATAGCTCTTTCTTTTTGTTTCTGTGTTTATTTATTTATTATTTTTTGGGCCTCTGAATTAGGATTCGGGTGTTAAACCCAGGACCTCACCTGCAATTACCTGCAGGTAAAGTAATTATATACTTATTTAGCCAAATTACATGCAATTGCCAGCATGAAGTGGTCAACCAATTGCTATTGACATGGACATTCACATACTAAACTTTACTAATATTTTTTTTTTCCTTTTTTTTTTTCTTTTTTCGATTTGTTTTTTGCGGTCAACAGCATAGGACGTCCCCCTACTGGCATATAAATCAGGATGAAGTAAAAGAATGCAGCAGAAGCTTTGTGTACTATCTATCACAAGTGTTGCCCAACCTCAAAGGATGTTGCATGCCACAATCAATGATGGAGGTGTGTCCTTCAAATAAGATGGTGAATAATTTTATTATCTGAATAGCATCACATGTAGTTCAAAGCAGGAAGTCCTTTTGAATTATCAACTAGTTTCAATTCCTTGTTTCCTAGTGGTTTAGAAATTGAAGATCTTTTCTGGCAACTCTTATTGCTCTTAAAAGAAGGTAAAGTCATTTCTCCAATAACCTTTGCTCAGACATTTTCAAGCTAAAATAGAGGTTGTACAAGAGAAGCTTTAAGAAAAGTAGAGATGGAACTCACACCACAAAGAGGAACAGAAGCAGTACCAGCATGAGGTCCTCCTAAAGAAACGAAATTCTTAACCTGTTTTGAATCGAAAAAAGAAAAGAAATTAGCCACTGTCCTTGCTCCGTGAATCCAAGATTAAGAAATATGTTCAGAATGTTGATACTAATGTATAAACCAGGCAAGAATGAAGAATCTGTCCAAGGACTTATGAACTTGATACACATTTGCAGTAGAATCTAGAAAGGACATCATCCGATGAGGGAGGACAGTATGAAGAGTCAAAATACAGTATATATGGAACTAGTTCTTACAGGAGGTGCACCCTCGCAAAACTCTAGAACACCTCGGCCAATTAAGTTGCCCTGTAAACCAAGCAAAGGGAGAGATAAAAAAAGCATTAGAAACATTCCAAAAAAACTGCCCACGCATTAAATTCAAGAGAGCAATAAATAATCATAAATATTCAGAAACAAAGAAAAATTGTAAGAGTATTAAATTCAAGACAAGAAATAAAGAACCAATTAGTTTTTTAGTAAGCATTAAATTCAAAACAAGAAAAGAAAAGAAAAGCAATTTTATAATAGTAAAAGTTAAACAAAAAGACAAAAAGGCTTCCAATTAGACTGAACTCTTCTTGATTTTTTATATATAGACTTGCAAGCCTATTTTCCTATGATAATGACACAAAATAAGTGTGTGATACAATTGCTAATGCCCAAATATCAGAAAAGTACACTTAAATTGTAACAATAATCTTATGATGTCTCAAGAAAAAAAATTCAATATAACTGATACAATGTATCCTATGAAATGGCACAAGGTTAATGGAAGTGAGAATAATTAACAGGAGAATGAGAAAGATGAAGCTAATAAATCGTTTAACTGGAGCAGGAAGTGGGATGAGGGTAAGAGAAGGCCACCTTCTAGACCCCTAAGAAAGCAACCCATCCAACCAAAAGGTTGGGGGAAAAAAAGGACAGACCCAGCATCACATATTTAAGCAGAAAAGTTGGCATATAAACTGGATAACTATAGCTGCTAATTATCATTCTTGGACCTTGGGGCAAAGTAACATGCAAAGGAGGATCATTCATCCATGCAGAGAGATATCCTGATAACTGAATAACACAAAACAGATATAACCACATTCTGTACTCCGAGTTACGCTGGCGAGACAATCATTACTTCAACCGGTATCTACTAGCAAGTGAGGAGTATATTAGGGAACTTATTCTTAGATTTTAGCTAATATTTAGAGACCAGAAATTTTCAATTCTTTTATCAAGATTTCTGTTCAAATATATATTGACCCAACAAAACACTACATAAATGATAGGCTGCAAGGCAATAGGATTGCATTAGGAACATGGTTGTTGTCGCTCATTAACTATCACAATAGAACATTCTATACATGAACAAGGTCGGATGAGTAAATGCGTTTGAAATGCTAAAATATAATCTAGCAGAAGCATCTTTTAACTAAGTGAATAAAATAAACAATGCTAGAAATTCTGCTCCAAAGAGATATGTGCAATGTGGAAACAATAAAATCGATATAAATCACCTGAGAGAGTCCAACTATGTTATAACCTTCCCTCAATTCTTTAATTTCCTTCACCTGCACAAATCATAGTAATTAATATACAAATAAGATTTAAGAAAAAAAAAAACTAGATAAATAACCACAATTACCCAGAGAATTTTCCCACCTTGTTACATATGACTCCGACCTGCAAACATATAATACTGTTAGATCATAAGAAGCATTGCCTTATGTTATTTGAGATATAAGAACAGCAAAATTCCAATCCTTTTACCTGTTTCTCGAGAGGCATAAACCAGGAATCCCATGTTCCATCTCCAACTTCTCTGCACAAAAGGAAAGGATTGAAACAATGCCACCATATTTGGGAACTTATTTATAAGGTTCACTTTACTATCCTCATGGTGCTCAATAGAAGAAAAAATGTGAAAAATAAAAAAGAGAAGGAAACAAACAGATGCTGTATGATTGACTTAGAAGGCCTTAAAATTCATATCTCAACTGGAGTGAAAAAGTGGAATAACATAGTATAATAATAACTCTATTTTCTTTCAATATGATAAGTAGAAAGCTGAAATCCACACCACTGAGATGATTTAAGGAAAACAAATTTAAGAAACTAAATTGCATACAGGCAATATCCTGGAGAACCAGAGAAGTTACTCAGCAACTCAGTGAACTGATTTACTCCTTGGTTCTTGCATTGATCTCCGATACCTGCCACGAAAAAAACAAAAAAAAAAAAAACCATTAATGATATGAAAGAGCATGAAAATATATATTTGAACAGAAATCTTTACCTTAAAATCAAAAGGGCAAGTAACTTAAGATCATTTGACATATCTCATGCATAAGCTGCATTTCATACTATATAAGAAAAACCCTCAGGCCACGTTGTTTTCCAATATGTGGTCCTTTTCCTTAGGGATTTATTCAACACAGAAATTTTTATACTGCTGCGCTCATGCAATGTAATGACTCTTTTAAGTTGTGCCCATTTCAATGAACCATATAGCATGACCTATGCAAAAATAGCTAGTCTGCAGTTCTATTTTCTTAGAATAGAATGTCCCAAAATAATCTGCAGCTAAGTGAGAATACCCAGGAAAATTAACTTTCAAATTTCGAAGAGAGCAGACTATATCGAAGAAAAAAGAAGTCATTTAGACAGTTCCAGATTAATTTCACGGCTAAAAATTAACATCATTAGTTAAGTGAATCAATTAGTTGTTTCAATACCAAAACCTGTGGTTTCCAAAAGCAATTAATTCAATAAATTAAATATACTAAACAGGAAAGCACTGATATTTATCACAATCAGACACCAGAATTTCTAATAATCAGCCTCTCTCTGTCCTCTCATAACCAATAACCAGCAAAATCAGCATGCCCAGAAATAGAAAAACATCCAGAATGAATAACAGATCACTGAAACGGAATAAAACTATGAATAATAGAATAAAAAGCTTGTAAAAGATGGGGAGATAATTACCATGCAGAACAATAAAGGGTATGGAACGAGCAAATGGGACAAAACATAAAGCTAAAATACTGAAGACAGGGGCAATATAAGGTGAGTAGGACGCCATGGTTGTGGGGTTCTAGCTTTCCAGATAATTATTGGACTGAAAGCGCAAGACTTTAATAATGGGTATTTTGCGATTGCTAATCCAAATAACTTTTAAAGAAAGAAAGCAAGATGTTGATTGGACAAGCAAACGCTTAACAAACGAGACAAGAATTACATGAATGAATAATCTAATAATCAAATTATATAAAAAATTTAAATTTTATTAAAAATTTTATTAATAATCAAATTTTATTAAAAATTTAAAAATCTCATATAAATAGAATTTAAATTTATTATATATATATATATATATATATATATATATTATCAAATCAAATCAAAGTAGGGGCCAAGGCATTAAATGGCATTTCTGGTTCATCAATAAATAAAATTTGGAAAATAATTTGCCATTTAAACATTTGGGAAGATTATTATTTTTATCTAATAATTAATATTATTATTCAGTTCAAATTTAATTAATTTATTATAAAAATAAATTACATTCAACAATAATTTTTAATATTTGTATAAAACTTAAATCCCAACACAAAATCTTATTTAATGGATAATTAAAGATTACTTTCTCGCAATGGACTGTGACGTTGTGGAATTAGAGATCTCAAGCGTTGTTGGTTAAGTAGTTAATGTTTTCTGTTTTTGTCTTAATGGGCCCCTCAATTATCGGTTGGCAGGTGGTGTAACTATAAATATTATGGGGTCATATATATAAAATATTCAATAATTATTTTTTTTCTTTGACAACAAAAAAAACTCTTTTTTATTTAAATATTGAATAAAGAAAAATAAATAAATCATTTTAGCATTATTTTTGCTGGTATTAAAAAATAAACCCTAATTCTTTATTGTATAAAAGAAAATTTTGCTTTTTTTTTTAAATGACAGTAAAAATATTTCTCACTAAAATAAAGTTTGTATATTCATTCATTAAAAAAACGTTTCTTTAAAATAACTTTAATAATAATCATAAACGACTTTCAAGGATGAAATGGGTTTTCTTTCTTCCTTAGTAATAGGGGGAAAAAATAAAAAAATTTAGGTTGTTTTCAGTAAACTTATACGTTTTTAATTTTTTATTTTTAAAATTTAAAAATTATTTTTAGTTTATGTTATTTATTTTTTAAAAACTTGTTTTATATATTTAAAAACTGTATCATATTTTTTTAATTATTCAGGCGGTGTGGTGGTAGAGGTAGCGGCGGTATAGTGTGGCGGCGGCGGCATTGTGGTGGTGGATATTGCAGTAGTGTGGTGGCGGCGATGGCATGGTGATGGTGGAGGCTGCAGCGTTGTGATGGTGACGGTGACGGTGGTGGAGTTGGTGGCAGCAGTGTGGTTGTGGTGATGGCGGCGGTGTGGTTGTGGTGATAGCGGCGGCAGCGGTGTGGTGATAGTGGCGGTAGCAGCGGCAACGGTAATGTGGCGGCAGCGGTGGTGGTGATAATAAGGATAAAATAGCAAAATTCTAAAAATTATATTTTAAAAATTTTTATTTTCTGTTTTATATGTGAAAATCACTTCTTTAAATTTTTACAAAAATCGAAACAGAAAAAAATATACTGAAGTGTTTTGGTTTTATTTTTTAAAAAAAAAACAAAAAGTTGAAAACAAAATCTTTCCTGAACACACACTTAGTTAACCACAAAATCGATTCGAAATCGAATTAATGGGTCTAATAGATTCGATTTCGATTTTTATTTTTAATATTTTTGGTTATTGATTTTGGTGTTTGAGTATCGATTAACCATTAGTTTACAATAAATCAGTTTATATTTATATTAAATTTTTATTTTTATATACTATTTTTTTTTTCTAAAACTTATATAAAGTAATATTTTAAGATATATTTAAATTATATGTTATTTTTCTTAATTATATAGATGAATATTAATGTAAAATAAGCTATTAACATTTATATATGTTGTATATATATGGTGTCTATATCATTCTTGCTATCCGTCAATTATATTTTCTTATGTTCTAGAGTTTATGTCTTAATATTTAATTTTGTTCAAGATTTTTTCTTTAACCAAGCATTAGCATGCTAATTCACAATAATTATTGAATTCACTCTATAATATTAGCTATTAATTCATATTGAAATAATTAACCATAAAAAGTGAAAAACTTGGCTAGCATTATATTTATTTTATTATTTTTATTTTAAATTACTTTGAACATTTAAAATGAAATTGAACTTTATATAATTTTGGTTAAAGGTGCATTTTTACCCTTATCGTTTATTAAAATGGGCAAATTTGTTCTTAATGTTTTTTTTGGAATAAATTTACCCCTAACGTTTGTAAAATGGGAGATTTTTCCTCATGCCGTCAATTGCCGCTAATTTTGACCGTTAATACGTTAGCTGACTATTAGTGAGACACATGTCATGTATCAATTGGACATGTGAATATAATGTTTGTATGCCAAAGGTGCATTTTTGCTTCTAACGTTTTTTTAAACGTGCAAATTTGCCCCTAACGTTTATAAAATGAGAGATTTTTGTTCCTACCGCCGATAACTTTAACCCGATAACTTTAACCGTTAATACGTTAGTTGACCGCTGACGCCAGGAGCAAAAATTTCCTATTTTACAAACGTCAGGGTTAATTTTGCCTCAAAATAAATGTTGCGGATAAATTTGTCAATTTTAACAAACGATAGGGACAAAAATGTACATTTGGCCTATAATTTTTTTTAAAATATTGCATGTTAAAAAATATAGTAGTTAACTGAAAAATATTTATTAATCAAATCGCAAAAATCAAAATCGATAAATTAATTAATGAATTTAATAGACTGGTTACGCAAACTATATGCTTATATATGCAAATTGCAGCGCTATATGTTTTATATACGCAAATTGTAGCGCGGTTATCTAGTTTAAATAAGATTTATGTAGACCTTTTGCGTCCATAAAATCGAGGAAACAAGTGCTAAACATGGATCTAAAGAAACTTCAACTTCAATTATTTGGCATTTGTTTTATGTCAGTGAAGCATGTCGAATTGGACTTAAAAGGACCTAAAATCCATCCCTTTTTTATTCACAAAATGACATTACATTATATTATATCATATAGGTGGGGAGGGAGAAATTAATATTTAATTGTATACCCTCATTCAAATCCCTTAAAAAAGAAATTAGTGTACCACTAAGATAAAAGACCAATGGCTGTTCAAGCTATGCATCTGATGATCTGATTTTAACAACCTGGAAGCAAAATTGTGAATGAAATGAAAGAAATACAAGATGAGAAGATGTCCAAGTATTTTGTTTAAGCTGGTATGGACACCACACTCGTTTATCATTGCCAATTGTGTTGAATTTTGTTGTAGTTTAGAACTTGTTTTCCGAACTCTCTATCAAGTTTCTTTGAATGATAAATCTTTATGCTTACTGCCATTCCCACTCCTAACATACATAACAAAATCTTCAATAATCTCACACAGATATCACCTGAATTCCATCCCTCCATTGAAATATCTGCACAAGTATAACTTCTTATTGTTAACCACAAATTTAAAATAGAGAAAAAGGCATGTCATGCTCATAATTACATGCTTAATTAACTTGGGAGTAATACTGAGTCAAATGGTTGTTTTCAAAAATTTGAAAAATAATAGTATAATGAATGGAAATTTTAATTAATTGGTAGTCTTCTTTCCATAAACTTAGATTATTCAATTTGATGTAATATTTAAAACTTAAGCATAATTCTGTGCTTAGACAATACACCATAGACAGGTTGGTAATTACATCTCTTTTTCACCAATTATGTCTATTATTATGTGACAAATTTATTGACTCCATAAAGATCAAAACTTGTGAAATTTCAGAATCTGAAACAAAAAAGAATAAAACTTGGAATTACCTTTATTCTGTTCTAAGCAGCCATAATCTTCACACTGAGGCAAGCTCCAAGTAAAGGCGAGGCCAAAAGTATTATCAGAAAGATAAGGACTGAATGAAAATGGGATAGCAACAGTTTTCTGCGCCCTGCAAGAAGCTGGCACAGAAGACAAATTAGAAGATTCAACAGTGTAAATATGGTGTCTGGAGTACCCACTTAAGCAAGGAATTTCCAAAAAAGAAGGTCCAAGCCTAGTTGAACAATTGAGATATGTGTAGTTCTTGACAACGTAGTAATACTTGAAAGGTGTAAAAGAGAGATTTAGATTAAGAAACACTTCATGTACACAACTCTTGGGATCCATAAGTTGGAGTTTTCTTTCATTGTAGGAGATGGATTTCACACCCAATTCCCCATAACTTGGGAACTCAATCATTGTAGTGTTGTTTTTACAAGAAAGTTCAAAACTTGGGTCACTGCAATTCTTTTGAGGGCCATGGGCTGATACCCGGAAAGGGAAATGAATATCAAGAGCTTCATTGCTGCAGTTTAGAGTTTGGCAGTGAGCTTGAAAAGCAGGTGTGGTTATAAAAATGGAAGAGATGATGAGAATATAAGTTACGGTAGCATCCATTGCTTGCAATAATGGAAACTCTTTTAAGTCTTTTACAATTTTCATTGCTTATGTTATATAGAATTGGTAGGTTGGAAAAGCAAACAAGCTATGTATCTTTATTTTCTGAACGGAGTAGTTAATTTAGGAAAATATAATTATATATGATACATAATTTAATAAATAATTAAATTATTGTCCCTTGTTACTTGCTTTCCCTTCACTACCAGAACCAACTTTTCTAGGTAACTTCCTTGGCAAACAAAGAACATTACAGCCTTGACTGAGGCAAACCAGGTCTAACCTTGACTGACTTGCTGGGTTAATTCTTTTTATTTTTATTTTATTTATGGCTACTTTGTGATCTCTCCCATTTGCTACTTAGCTATGTGGGCCATGGAAAAGTTAGGAATTTCTTGCAAGTTTTAACTTCTTTTTCGAGTAGTTTGCTTTGGAGAGACTTTTGAAAAGAAAAGCTTGACTTGGACCCGGATGATTAATTTTGTGGGTGAAAACGTTATTTTGATTTTTTAAGGGTTTGTCCAAGAATATGAACCTTTAGATAATGAGAATTATTATTTCATTTTTCTGGCATTACTATTAATTTCTAATATAGCCTTCCTTCTGTTACTCTACTGATAATATCTCTTTCAACAACTTGGTAAATTAATTACAAAGACTTGAATTGTCAATGGAAGAAGGCTACATTGCAAATGGATGACTAGCCACATGATTTGACATCACATAAGACAAAATATCTCTCGAAATTTGATATTTCATTGACAAGACGACTTTAACAAATGCAATTCCAATTTCAGAAATCTTAAATTGATATGAAGTTTAACAATATGATTTGATTCGCGTAATTTAATCAACTTTTGATTGTCATAAACAATCCTACTTGGGCTATTCTACAGCCTTTCAGTCTGAATAAATGGAATTAATTACTTTTGATTTGTGCTCTGGTAGACTGCTTTATTCTGGTTCCATTGTGAAATTTTTCCTTAATACTGTAAAATTTTCTTGTATGAATTATAAACTTTCAATTTAGTAGCTATAAATTAATAACCTAAACTTTCCATCCCATGTGATAATTAATGACTTTGCAAGTTTGACCATGGCTTCATGCTCCTAGTAAAATATCAAGAATTGGCATCTCCTACATTCACAATCCACAAGTTACCATTACCATAAGATTCTCTGAATCTGATAACATATATCAACAAGCCCAAAAGGGTATATACTATTTACTTGCATATAAAATAAATACAGGTCACCGCTAAGCTTAAAAAAACCATACATCTTGAGGAAAAAAAAAAAGAATTAACTATGCACCAGAGAAGTCTCAGGCAACATCACCGTATTGGAAAACAATTGCTACACAGTTCGAAGAATTCGTGCTGCGTCGTCACTGATATGCATAAGATCACAAACTAGAAGTACAAACAACACAATGATTCCATATAAAAGGAAAAAGAAGTGCAGTAAAATCCTACATGTTATCCCTTGCTAGCTTTACTGATTTTTCCTTTAAAAATGCAACATCGCCATTGGATGTAGTCAGCAGATGATGATTTGAATCCTCTTCTTCACTCTCCAATGACATGGATGATATGATAGATTCTGCCCCTTCATCATCTGCATCATTATATATTACGGTAAGAAACATGATGTTTCCAATGATTTCGGATGACTTCTAGTCAATAAAAACAATGATGGATTCACAATAACAAAAACACAAGCTTAATTTTGTCTCAGTATGTCCTTATAGCCAAAAATTTGATCAAAATTTTATCTACCGACTGAGAAAAATTATACTAGGTCATCATGGCAAATTTTACCTAGTTATCATAAGAAAATTATAGTAGAAAACTTTAACCAACCAACCCTATAGCCTACTTGTAGAAAATTTACAAATTTATTATGTCAAAGTGTAGCTAAATTTCTACCAGAAACCGAAGGACAGTTACCTCATTCATAAAATTCAACTTAGATAAAATTGAGATTCAGTGAGCATGTGGAAAGTTCAGTTAAGCTTCACTACAAGTGAATTAGGCAAGCTAAAATTTGGCAAAAACCTAACCAGTAAGTCTCAGAAACAAGATACGTAGTACAAACTAACCAGAAAATGCAGGACGTTCAGGGAGATGTCTAACTGCTGATATCTGAATGCTTTCTGGCAGAAGACAATTACAGAAAGAACCTGAAACTTGAAATAAATGCTCCTTAATCAGAGAAAAATTCGTATCAAGTGGACACAAGAGCCAAATAACAAATCTTCAGTAACTATGCTGCCATATCATTCAATAAATTGTAAGGCCCATATCATTAATATTTCTTCAGTTCTGAAACTGCAGATATAGCAACAACCAATGACACATAAATGAAATTTATTAATACTGTCCTCGATGGATCTAGGTTTAAATCCAACGATAAAAAACATTGAAATTAGTGAATAGGATGGGATCTACTAGATCTTGATTCTACTTAGTCAATCTACAAGATGTGTAACTCACCTACTCGAGCTAACCGATTCACCCATCCAGGAATAGGCTTTCCAGTTAGTTGCATACAGACTTCTTCAGTAAAGTGGTTGCAATTCTTGGCAATCAAATGGTAAGTATCCCCGTAATATTTTGCAGAAAGATGCTCCATGAATGACTGGACCTCAGATCTGGACATGCTTGTGCTGCCCAATAACACAGATCGTCTGTAGATGAAGCCTGGACAACTTTTTGGTTCCACCTCAAATACCCCACTGGAAGAGAACTCATGAGCTCCAAAGCCAAACTCCATACCGTGCACTGACCATATATCAGGAAGAGATCATGTCAATGCTAATAAGAGCATATAGAAATTTGATGCATATATAGCTGAGGTGGTAGAAAGTGATTATGATTGAGGATTGGCAAAGATTTAGGATCCATTTGATTAGCTTTTGACCATTCTTTTACTATTTAAGAAGATAGAAGATGTTTAATTAGAGTTCAATTATCTGAAACAGAAGTACAATTATCTTAAAAGGAAGTTCCAAAAGCAAACTAGTTTCTGTTATGATTGCCTTTTTATTTCTTTTCTCATATAAATTAAAATTCATATATTTATTGAGCATAAAAACTGCAGGAACTACTTTAGGAAGCAAAAGGGAAGTTAACCAAGCCAACAGTTTGTTATATCAGCTTTCCCTGCCACCTTAACTCGTGGTCAATTTGAAGCCTACTGATGAACCAAGTTATGAACTAAGTACTCTGAGCAATGCCTTCAATTTAATTCACTCATTCAGGAACTAGCATTAGTTTGTTGACTTGTCCAATAACATACATTTAAGGAAGCCTCCATGGAATTAGGGAAGAGGATCCTTTTGAAGTGGATTTCAACTAATTCTTTAATAAAATAGCAAAGTTACAAGCAATCGCTTCCAGTTTGGAAACCCACAAATACCAACTAAAAATAGCACTGCAAATATCTTGAATTGGAAAACATACAAGCTACTGAACTATTTAGTTCCTTACCATTTGGTCTTTGTAGCAACTATTTAAAGTTTTATTTGTTGTCTCAATTGGAAATGTTCTCACTTCAAAGTACTAATCAAAAGTAACAGTCCTGATGGGACAAAAGCAAGCTGAAAAGGTTCAATTAATACCCTCCACAATCAACGCGTTACTGATGACTGAACAAGAATATCATTTTTACAAGATTGATTCTCTTAGTCATTTTTTGTTCTATTGATTACTTTCTCCTGTATCATTAGTCGGATTAAAAATTGGCCATACAACTAACAATAAGTGGAAAGTAGGTATTCTAATAGGTCTGAACTCTGAAGACATCTGTAATGCCAGAGAGGACACAACCATAGAAGCACCGACTATCATGTGCAGCACAGGCTGAGATCATATATATCAATTACTACAGGCATTTTTCTTTAAGCTCAATAATTTAGATGAATAAAAGTAAGATAGATTAAAACTTGAAGAAAGTTTGCCAACAAGGAGAGAATGGGGTGGGAGCACAAACAACAGAGATTGTCAAAATGCCTAATGTAACTAGGAAGTCTTGTTATTCTCACACAACTAACCTCTTCCAAAATGGCACTATCCCATCTCACCAACCTACCAGTCACTCAAATTTGAAAAGGCATAATCTTCCCCATATACAATAAATTATCTGGGCCGAAAAAGATTATCAGAACACCAAACTAAAGCATGCTCAAGCAATGCATATTTATTTATTAAGAAAGAAAAAAAAAAGGATTTCCTTACTCCATACATGTTTCACATCCATCTAATCAAGACTATCACATGAAATTTTGTTCGAATGTCCAATTTTATTTCCAACTACTGCTTAAGCTGTTAAACATAGAAGATATGAATATAACATAAATTTACAAACAATATAATCCATAGTCTAGTAACCAAGGTTTAACAGCTGTGCAGGAGAGACCTATCATGCCATGAGAGACATAAAATTCTCGGCATAAATTTAGTCTCAAATATTCTAACAACTGAATGCATACAAGCCAAAAATTTCCAAAATCATGAAGCAAGTCTGTATTTACCCTGCTACCATAATAAAAGGATGAAGTTCAGTATTCCAACATTTTTAAAGCATTATACAAACAACAACCCCCCCCCCCTCCCACAATTGAGATTTGCAATGTTATCTTTTACATTAAAGTTAATAGATCTTCAACCTATACCTTTTACTACTATTCATGCTATGATCAAGAGAATATCATATTGTTCCTTTATTATGCTTTCCGTAATTACAAAAAATGAAAATTTTGTATTCAATAAGCTCATGTCACATTTGCCAATTCCAATCACTGTGAACTATACACCATTCTTAACCTCCACACTGGATTACCATAGATAATTAAACATCTTATAACAGAAAATATCTCCATGAAGTCAATTACCATGATAAATAACAGAAAAAATCACACTGCAGAAAACACAACATGGTCTGTAAGCTAATCGTAGCATAGATTTATATGAGAATACTCTCCCAAATTTGTCGAACACAAAAAAAGGTCAAACTTATTTCTGTTAAACATATAATGCCATGCAAAAGCAAAAGAAATTTTCCATTTTCTTCTCCTCCTTTCACCAATTCCATAGAACACTTTAACATGGAAATCTTTTTCTCATTAAGAAAACAGGGTTAAATTCTGGAGACAGTGTTTAAACCGTGTAGACTTTTCCAAGTAATCATTGCAGAGCACATTACTCTTACAGCAGTGTCTTAACTGCAAGTAATCTCTCCGTGCAGAAAGGTAATCTATTGTCTTAATTTGCTGTTCTTTGACTAGGAGACCAAACCAGCACCTAGAGAGTGGAGATGCCTCCAAGTGAACCAAGACATGTAACCATCAGTGGTCAGCATCCTTTACATTCATGTACAACAAACAGAATAGTGGCCTATAAAATGAATGAAGATTGACAGTTTATAGGAATAGCACATTCATCTAAAATTCAAGTCTTGAGCAGTCTAAAAGACAGGCCACCGTGACTTTCAACAGGATTTTGGTCACCCCAATGAATTTTTTTTTTCTTTTTAACTTTTTTATGGTCCTTTTTACAATTTTTAAGAATTCATTTTTTTCGTTCATTAATAGAATTAAAAGTAAAGATAATATCATTGTTTGTCTTACTGGAGGAGATATGAGCATTGCCAAAGTCTGTGCCAGTTGAAATTGACGTTTTAATATCCCCATCAATGTATCAAGGTGAAAGATCTTGCAAACTATCAAGGTACCATACAGTTCCTAGTTCTTATATAACACTCCATGAAATCCCAACTTATCTTTCTAATTCCGGAACCTATTAAATCATGATTCTCTTACTAAGGAACCTCAATCTAACCCAAAAAATCTCCAAATCCTAAAAGTCTCAAGTAAGAAAAGACTACAACTTAGTTGCAGAGCAACCCCGTTAGCAAGCACAGAATTCGAAATTCACGCAAGTGTAGCTAATTAAATTTTCTTTAGTTGTAAAGAGTAATAATTATACAATGACAGTTAGCAAATGAGATAGAGAAGCATCACTACATACTCCTTCAACTTTCAGTAATAAAACCACCGAATCACATTACTTAATTTGTAATTATGGCCCAGCAACACACCTAAACTAGATCCCGTGACAAAATCATAAACAATTAAGCAGCAAAGAAACCAAAAATTATAAATTTCGAACATTACCTTCAATGCCGGAATGAAAAATACCGAGGCCAAACCAGTAAAGGTAGTTATTTACAGGCGTAAGATCATAAATGTTTAGATACAACAACGCGCGATTGCTCTCATCATTGCCCTGTTCCTTATCCAAGCTTGAACTTGAACTTGAGGCAGAGCTTAATGGAAACAACCGCATTGTTCCCCAATGACAAGTTCTTCAATTTCCTCCCAGTTCTGTATCACAAGCTCACCATCTTTCTCACCAGAAACAACAACAATACCTTTACAAAATTAAATTAAAAGCAAAAATAAGAAAAGGTAAACAATTTGCAGCTTCAAAGCAAGCGAAATTGATAGCAGAGAAGCCGAAAGGAAAAGACTTTCTCATCCATTCTATTACATTCCTGCATTTTCTAGGCAAACAAATGGAGAACCTTACCAATAGAGTGAAAGAGAGAGAATCCCCAAAGGATCAAAGCAAAAAACCCTACAACTGAAAAAAAAAAATTACAAACTATAAGTGAGACAGAAAGAAAAAGGCCAAAAGAAAAAGAAAAAACTATTTAATGGGTAGAGAAAACTTACAAAGGATTTATCTTTTTGGGGTCCGGAATTAGATTGTGAAACTGGGTTTTTCAGATCGGTGAGTAAAAAGAGGGAAAATCGAAGAACTTTTTGCTGGGATGTTAGGAAGGGGAAAGGGAGAGGACATGGGACATGAGGTCTTGTATTAAAAAGTGAATCTTTCAATCCATTTATTAATTTTTTATCTTTTGGCAACCAATTCTTTGGTAATAATCCTTTTTTATTTAATAAAAATAATCATATTTTTCAAAAAAATTATGATTAGGCACTGCAATAAACACAGACATGTATATATAAGAAGAATTGAAAACACAATATTCTATTAGACGTATTTTTAAATGATTGGTAGTTGTAATGGTTTAATTAATCTTATTTTAATTATTTAATTTTCCACATTGCAAACCTACACATGCAAATATGAGCATTAGTAATTCATTCATGATGCGAACATTCCTTAACTATGCCCTTCGCCTGTGCGTCAATGAACAGTCAAAGGTTTTGTCTTATGTTTTGTTTTCTTCTATTAGAAGTTATTTATCTAAATATCAGAAGTTATTTACGCGTACTCTATGATTTTTTTCCTTGGGATCCACCGGCTAAAATATTCTTATTACTATAATGTGAGAAAATAATATTAATCAGCAAAAATAACAGAATAATTGAACTTATTCAGCAAATATCAGACACATATATTTAATTAGAAGTGTTTAAAAATGATTATTATTAGATTTTATTTAAAAGAAAAAATGAATTTGAGCTACTTATCATCTCGTAAAAATATAAAATATAAATTAAATTTAAATCTTATTTAATTCACCAAATTCATTTTTAATCATTATTTGTGAGGAGATTCTAGTTTGCATGAGATATCGGCACATCTTACTACTTACATGGCTAGATAAAAAATAAAATAAATTATTTTAATATTGTTCACTGTTCAGCATGCTCCAGCAAGATTGAGTTTTGATAATAATTGCAGTAATTATTTTTATTATTGTTATTATTATTATTATTAGAGAATTGTTATCAAGATGGATTCTTTGGCCCGGTGCTGCTTCCATACTTGGCAATATAATAAGATTATAGAAGAAATGGGAATTATTATGTCAAGTTGCATCATATGCGGCCAACCATTGTGGATTGATTGAGTGTTTGGTTCTCCCAGAAATATTTATCCAGCACGTTGTTTATGCATAAAATATTGCAGCTTATGTCCCCCTATAATGTCCATGTAAGTAATTAAATTGGTTAATTAAATGTTATCGCCTATGAATGCGACTCCAATTATGGACTACATCATTGGACCTAATTGCAAACAAATGGATAAGAATTTATGAATCTAACTTCTCTTTCACATATTCATGCCTCTCAGAAAATTCAACGCACAACATGTCTAGCCCAACGAGTGTCGACATGAAGTTTTTATCTCACATCATATTGTTATTTTAGATAGTACAGTTAAGAATACCACATGTAATGAAAATGACTATATAAGTTTTATCTTTTCAGTAGCTGAGGGGCTATCATCATGAAAAAGAATTTTAACTTCCTATTTATAATTATACATTTTCTTTGTTTTTGTAAAAATCAGTTGAATCACAAGAAAAAGATTTGATTTTTGGATTCCCATTAATTTTAGTTAATAGCAAAGTCCCGTCAGATTTCCCTGAGGAAAGAAAGTGATATGACTTCCAAATCCATTACAGCCATAAAATCTTAAACAAAAGTGGTATACACTAAATTTTGTAAAACATGAATTAAAACGGAAACCTAATTAAGATCACTTCAACCCTTTTTTTTCTTTTATTTATCTAAGTAGATGCCAATAAATTTTCATTGTAATTCGACCTCATAAAAGTAATAAAGCCTTAATTTATGAATAACATCATAAATGAGAAGGAAGTGCTCCAATAAAATATAACAAAAGCTTCAATTAGCGGAAAGAAAATAAAAAATGGAATTTGAGCAACTGGGACCATGATTGATTGGCAAGAGCAAATATCACACATGGGATTGTCCATTTTTGGGGTCTTAGCAGGACATTCTGGTGGGAGAATGGAGGTTAAGGTGGCTTAATTTCTCCAGTCTTCACCAGTCAACAAAGGACTGGACCAACTTCACAATTCCTACATGGTCCTGTTTAGAATGTAGGACACTGGAAGAAGTTATTAGCCTGAGTTATGACTAACTTGCTTCTATTATGCAGCAGATAATTTTAGCAGTTCATATTAGACTGATGATCCATATGGTTAGCAGGGATTCACAATCAAAGAAATACCATAGGCGCATATCAGGTGTTTCAGTTTTCCGCATACCATTCAAATTTGGGAAGAAGGCCTTCATGAAATTTTGCATCAGATCAAGTGCTAAATATCTATATTCCATTTGCAGGAAGAAATTAAATTATATATATTAGTAAAGAAAGATATTGCATTTGTCAAACATGTACAGTAGCCACATTCTTCTCACTAAAATTCAGAATATTTACATTCAAAGATATTTTATAACACGTTACTAATCCCCCGCCTGCGGACTCAGAGGAGAAAGAAGAACAGAATCGCATGTTATATATTTACTTGTTGCTGTTAATCACATGTGCTTGCATCTTCTTCTGCTATATTCGAAAACAGCGAATCGAAATCAGAGATGCATTTCACAATAAAATAGCCAAGGGATGGTAAGCACTGATTGAGATATCATCAATTGCCTTTGCAAGTGTCATTTTCATTGTCAACAACATTATAATACAAGCAGGATAGCCTTCCATCAAATTTGGAGACCAATTTATGAGCAGATAATCCGCAATAATGTTTACCCAGCCTAGCAATGCATATATCTATGATTTTCTTGAACATACTATCTCCCCGAATTAATGGCTGCTCAACGAACTCAAGTAAGGGCATCCACTGCAAGATGGAAATTGCAAACGCTTAACAATTAGAAGTTTGCCACGAAATCTGATTTTGATCGTTAAGTACAATGCCATAGCATGAAGGTTGGCCCCATATTCAGACAATGGTTTAATTTGTTGCCCATTTGACAGAGAAAGAGTACAATGATTAATGAAACTATATGAATACGGTAAAGCTAGTTTGACAGAGAACTAAGGGGCAAATTATTTACCTTGGCTGCTAAAATTTCAGCATCATCAACCATGATTTGAGTTGACAAGGGTTTCAACATGCAAACAAAGAATAAATCCGACTTATCAAAAGCCAAATTATGTGCGTGCCTGAGATTGAAGTAACAAGGGACATTAGACTACAAGGTTGATGAAAAGCATATACTGTTTACGGTTTGGTTTCTAGATGACATGTATGATACTTGTAAGTTATCTCCAAATGTTTTCCTGGATCATTGTTAAGTACCTGAATGCCACAACTTCAATGAACTCTGTATTAATCTGCCATATAAGACAAAAAAAGGTAGCTAGTTATTATCCCTAGCAAAGAACTTCCTGTGTTCATTGATGCTTGTGCAGGTTAGAGAACATATATAGAGAGATTCTTACACCCGTTTCCTCCTTGACTTCTCTCACAGCTCCAGTATAAATCTCCTCTGACTGATAAAACAAATAAATCTAAACAAGTCACGATTGTTTTCCTTTTAATTTTCATAATTTTTGGGCTGCTCAAAACTTAAATTTCTGTACCTCATGAATAAAACCAGTTGGTATTTTCCATAGACCAACAAAGGACGGAGCACAGAATTTCTCTTGTACTACAAGAACCTGAAAGTGATTGGCAGAAAACTTTGCATGAGTATAAAGTGCCCAACTTGATAATCTTTGAACAAGGGAATTTAAACAATTAAGTTATCTAGAGGACGGAGAACATTCAACGGTGAAATTAAGCTGGGGTATAGAAACGTAAACCAGTCTGTTGTTGCAGCAAGAATTTAGAGGAGCATTGAGTGAAAATTTGGCTTAGTACTCAGAAAAATGACAAAGGGAAATTCACAAACTAAAAGACATAAACAGATACTGCTGCCAAATGTTAAAGAATACTCAGATATGAGACTGGACATCTTATAACTTGTCCAATTGGTCAATTATTCAGCAAGTGCATCCAAAATAACATGTTGCAGATAAAAATCGGATAACATAAACAACTATTATATCTGAACTGCAGAACATATAATCATAACTTCACCAGTTCTAATGAAAGAAACAAGAAAAGAAGATTATGTATATTTGTCTACGCCAACTCACGGGTGTCTTGGAGTATTGGCAGCTTATTCTTAAGAACATACCTCATTGTTGTCATTGATGACAAATCCCCCAACCCCTACTTGATGTGTAGCATTAGTTGGAAGCATGCAAGGTCCTTCAGGGAGCCAGTAAGTCAACATCACATATCCTGGTTCTGCATGGTGATACTGGAAACCTTCCTGTAAATTAAATCATCTCATCATCAGAACAAATGGACTACAATAACAGTGAATGAATTAGCACCTTTAAGAAGGTATCATCATGTGGGGAAGTACATACAATCAAGCCCAACTACAAAATCTACAGTATCTTCCACTTTCAGTTGAGTTAATATAAATCATTCAGAAAATATGCTAAAGATTACCTTTACAGCGATCGGGACGAGCTCTGATCGTTCTAGCGGTAACTTGAGCCAAATTCCCTTCTTTCCCTGCAGTTTAAGTGACATGAACTTTAGAGTTTAAAGCAAAATTGGGTTTCTGCATTCAGACAGGCCCTCAATCAGGCATTACATTTGGTTATAAGACTAAACAGAAATAGAATGAAGTGGAATTCCGTAAGACATTTGATAAAGCAATTGCAGTGCAACGATAAATGGTCTTAAAATAGGAAAAACAATTACCATTATTTTCCAATGAGGCAAGGAGAGATGAAGTGAAGAACCAAAAGCATCTGAATTCTCCGGTAGCTTATTAGAATCAACAACAACTCCTCCATACTCATCGTCGAATGCATCAAGCACTTTAATGTTTCCAGAAAACAGCGTTGAATTGGTACTATTTGCTCCATTTATCCGATACAAATAATCTTCTGACAGGTAGTAAGTACCATTTGAAGTGCTTGAACAAGACAGATTCAAAACTCTTCCTAAAGCATAATAATCATGGAAAAGAAAAGAAAAAATCTTAAACCAAAAGTTTCAAGGATAAACTGAAAATTTATATACCCATTTAGCAGAAACGCTCAGTTACCTCTACAAGAACCGGACTTTGTAGAGAATTCAAGACCAGAAACATGCCTTAAACTCGAAAACGGGCTCGAATATGTTTTACCCATGAGAGGTCGGTCATATAAAGACACAGATTTATAATCAAGAAGCTTCAACTCCATTAATGCTTGAAGCAATCAAATCCCAACTACGTTAATTAACAAACCCCACGAAGCCCAACAAATCAATGAATCGAATTCTAAGCATATAAATACCCAATTGAATCAACATTAAACCTTTACATACACCAATAAAAAATTAAGATACCAACAAGAAAATGGTATGGGATTCAACGCCAAACTTTGAGAACTTGGCATGAAAGAATAAAGAAAGGAAGAACTTTAGTCTGTGACAAGTAACAAGAGACATGAATTAATTCCATCTAACTGTACTAAAAGCCAAGATGAAATTAGTGGGAATGTAGCTTAATATGTGGTGAGAAATGGGTGGGGATTGATGATGACAAAGAAGGCAGAAATTGAAAGTAGATTTTCCTATAAAAGATCCAATTTATTTCCAGTTAAATGAAGAAAACGAGGGAAATTCCTAGTAATTACTAGTATTTTCTCATTAGTGGGAAGTTACCGCGCAGAAGAGGAGGGACTGGAATGCTTTTTGAAAAAACTGGGACTTTTTACGCGCCTTCTCAAGCGCGTCTAATCGCTACGCTGAGAGTCCCCAATTTTGAACATTAAGTCGTATAATTTTTGTGTGTACATGAATTATTGAATTATATTTATAAATAAATAATTGAGATAACAAAAAATATTTATAGATAATTTATCCATAATATTTACCTGAATTGGATTTATAAATAATATATATAAATATATTTTTTTAATAAATTTTTTAGATAGGTGAGTTTATAAATAATTTGGCATATATGTGATGTGTTTTTGAGTTAACAATAAGTGTTCATATTTATATAATAAAAAATATTTTATTAAATATCCATAATTATCATCTATTTGATTCATGAATGAATTTGTGAAGTAGATTTAAGAATATAGCTATTAGGTAGATTGACAAAGAAGATGAAATAAAGTTTTAATTTCAATATAAATTAATAATAAAGGTAAGTGTAATATAAACATTAAAATGCATCAAGAAGTATAAATATGTAATTCCTATCAAAAAAAAAAAGTATAAATATGTAATTTATTAATAAAAAACGAAATTATTAAAGGGTATAAATTATAAACTGATAAAATAAATCAATTATTTGGCATCGGTCGATGTATATGTAAAGTAAAATCATAAACAAAACTGATTCTTCATTTGATTTTGCTGGAAATGAAATATTTAATTGATTTAAGAAAGTTAATTTCCTTAGTGGGCTTGGGGTATAAGTGCAACTGTGCAACCATATGCTCAGCAGACTTCATTTTCTTGTTGAGTTTGCCGTATGCAACCAATACCATAATTTAGTTTTCAAGATGGAAGTATGTAGTCTGCGACAGGTAGAAGAGTAACACAGAAATTTAATTATAATTATACAATTGTTTAGAAAGATACAGAATTATTTCGCTTTTTATTATGGTAGCATTATTTTTTTTTTCTATTGTATTTTTTTTTTTAAAAGAACGTTCAAATTTGAAACCTTTCAATATACTGAAACCAATATGTATTGTGAAGATATCTCTCAAAAAACATGGCAACTACATTTATTACCAATAGGGGCAGAGTCAAAAATAAAATTGTTTGGAGGACCAAAAAGAAAATTTTATTTGAAAATTATGAAAATGAGGTAAATAGCATTTGTTTTTTAACTAATTTTTAAAAGACAAAAGAATTTTTTTTATATAAAATTAATTGGATTTTTAATAATTACCAATTAGTCTTATCTTGTAAAATAAAAAATTAGTTGGTTATGATTTGTTATTTTTTGTATTATTTGTAAAATGACAAATGCATATTTTTAGTTTTAAATTAAAATAAGACTGTGATTTTAACAAGTCAATTAGTAAAATTTAGATATTAAGAGTGAAAACAAGAATATAATTTTGATTTTTAGATTTCTAAATTTTTAATACATATTCTATTTATCTATTTGTATAAAATTTTGGAAGTTAAAATAAAAATAAAATTTAAAATTTTGAAATTATAGCATATACTATGCATGCAATTTTTCTTGCACACCATATAGAGAGAGAGAGATTGTGTAAAAATGTTTTATAGTTATTGGAAATAATGTTAAATTGTCTTCATTTTAATACTTTTTTCTACACTTATATAAGCATTTTTATCTCTAAAAACAATGTGAGACAGCAAAATAGATTCCAAATCAAATGTTTAAGGCATAGTAATACTAATTTTTTTTTGGTATGAATTGGTTAATCACTTAATCAGTGTGTTTTATTTTTCAAATTCAGTTTATTAATGTGATTTTTTTAAAATTAAAGTTCAATTTATTAACAATTGGTTAACCGTTAAATGTTAATCGGTTAACCATTAATCATTGATTAATCTCTAAAAAAAATAAACATACAATTCTAATTATTCTAAATTTAATAGAAAAATTTTCATCCATCTATTAAATTAAAATATAAATTCTCTAAATTTTAAAAATAAAATATAAGTGAATAAATTAACGTAAATAATAATAAATTAATTGATGAGGATATTACATTTTTTATATATTCAATTAATTGACCAAAAAATTTATTTGAACCCAATAATTAGATGATTAGGGTTTCCATTAGAAATCTAAAACGATAACAAGCAAATAATTTATTTTACTTCAATGCAGCAAATAAGATAAGAAATTTTTAAAAAAAAACAATTACCTACAAAATTGTATCGAAATAGTTGATGGGTGTCGAAATCACAAAAAATAAATCTTAAATTTTTCTAACCAATTAAATTGTAAATAGGGCAAGAAATAGTCGAATCCACATAAATTAGTATCAATTTAACTTGTAATAACCAGAATTTCAACAAAGAAAAATAAATTGGGGATTTCAAGAAATTCCAGTTAAAGGTATTCGCGGCTCAAGATTCAACTTACTGATCATAGATAAACAAATAACTTTATAATCATGCAATGGATTGGTTATAGCCGTCGGCTTAGTGCTTCCGACCAATCTTTTCTTACTAATAGGCTAATCAAGTAAAACTATAATTAACTTCTAACCAATAAATAGTCATCTTTTATCGACATAATTTAATTTATAGACAGTTTTACGAATTAAAAAGACCCAACTTAAGTTAACCAATTTTTTATCGAGACTGATTTAAACCAAATCATGCATTTATTTAATATAACAACCCTTCTCAGTGTTGCTATACTAATTGCCACTTAATATTAATTTTACCAAACAATTACATATTTGATAATTTCAAATAGTAATATGCTATTTAATTAAATGCACAACGAGCTCTTATTGTACATAGAATAAATAACAATTGAGATGAAGTTTCCCTAAATCGCAGTAAATAACATGAACGTTGAACAATAATTAAAGAGAAAAATAGAGTAGAACAATCTCACAGCATATGAAGAACATTGGCCTTTAATTAACCTTTAACCAGAATAAATAAATTTAGCCACACATAATCAAAGTCAAAAACAAAATAAAATTTAATTGAGAAATAAAAACTTCCTGTTACAGCCTTAGAAAAAACGCACATGAAGAAAAGTTGGAAAAGATGATACTATTTACGTTTTTCCCTAGTTATATAAGAATAAAACCTATATAAGTTACGAATGTGATTAATTCCTATCTAAACTTTGAAAATAAATTACAAATATTAAATGTAATATTTTCCTACTAAAACATTGTCTTTTATCTCCTAAAATAAAGCCTAATTATCTTCAAAAAGTCTAATGAAATCCAGCTGGCGGTTAGGTCAACTTGTGAATTGAAAACATAAATCTGAACTCTGTTGTCGCGTCTTGACTGTTAGCTTTGGGCAAAGTAGCTGCTTACTCTTACCCTTTAGCCTTGGGCAAGGCTAAGTCTAGAATCAGCTGTTTACTTCCAATCTTTTTTGAACTTTCATGACTGCTACAAATCACTCCATTTAACTTCAATTTACTTTCTTTTTACTACTTTGACTTTATAATGACCAAAATTACAAAATAAGTAAAAAATACTAATATAAGCTAAAATTAAGTGCTTAAAAGCGAGCAAAGATCAATAATTAGCATGCAGTTTTAACCACTCATCAATAGTATTGATAGCTTAATCAAAGCCAGTCATTGAATGAGAGCAAAGAATTAAGTGAATGGGAGTGAGAAATCAGGGAAGAGGATAAGGAGTTTTCAAGAAGGGGTAGAATAGAAAACGAGAGACTCTTATATTCATGTATACGTACAAAATTACATATAAATTTGATTAACAAAATATTTAAGTTTAAATTTAAATTTATTAATTATAATTTTAAAAGTTAAAGTTCATATCGACTTTCAATTAAATTAATTAACCGCTAAATTTGATTCTAAATAAATTTAACGGTTTTTTATTTTTTATTTTTATCCAACCTTATTTTTTTTTTTCAATAAAAAATGGAGGATATACTACTAATAGATAAGAAGGTGAAAAGTTAAGAAAACATTGGTAAAATTATTACCGGAGCGTGAAGGATACATTGAAGCATGAAAGAGTGAGAAAGAATTCAATTAGTCTAATTATTATTGTGTTTTTTTACACCGAAAGACGTGGACAGAAATATAGAACGTGACTTGGTTGGAGACATGTGGCTATGAGGCTTTCGAGCAACCATTTTTTTTATTACTACTTTTTTCAAACTAAAATGGTGAAAGTTGAATTATAATCTATTTTGTTGTTATAGTATTGAAAACTATTGGGGTGAGTTTATCTCATTTTTGAGCATTCCATTTAGACTTGCGGTGTGTTATTGAATAGAAATCATAACATAAAAATTACTAATATTTTTTTTTTATTTTCATAAAAAAAAATATATTTAATATATTTGGGACGTCATTCAACATAACAAATTATATTGCATTTTATAAATGGATAAAAGTATATAAAAAATACTTTATCCACCCAAAAAAATATTGCATTATTTTTACACATTTAATTTTTTTTAGAATATATTTCAATATACTACAACAAATTTAATTTTCTAAAAAAATTGACACATATATAAATTATAAAGCATGACAATCTTTGAAATTAAAGTGATACTATGGACTTTATAATAATTGGAAGATTAATTATGGGGATAGCATCATTAACTTCAAGAAATAAGGTTATTTGAAAATGAATTCCTAAAAGTTTAAATGCTTCAATTGTTTGGGCATAGTTCATACATGTATTTCTTTTTGTTTTGTGTAGAAATATGTCTTACAGAGCTTGTTAGAGTTAGTTGGTTTGGTTAAGTTAAATAGCAGTTATTCTTAAGTTAACTAACCATAGTTAACAAACTATAGTTACTTTTACTAATTCTTTTCTTTTTCCCGTGTATATAAGTTCACATACTGTGACCTGTTGTTGTGTGTGTTAATTGATAAAATAACAGAGCTGAGTTTCTCTGTTTTCTCTTCTAAGATTTCTTCAAGCTCGGTTGAGCTAGTAAACAAGTTCTTCTTCTTCTTAAATTTGTTCATGGTATCAGAGCAACAAATATCCAGATTCTTGCTTGCTGAAGACATGGAGAATCAAGAAAATGAAGGAGCGGTAGATTCATCAATAAATGGTGGAAATGCCAGAGATAATCCATCGAGAGGAGTTACTGTAGATTACGAAGAGGATCCACTAAAATTGCACAGCTCAGACCATCCAGGTATGATTCTTGTGGCCAATCCTTTAACTGGCAACAACTTCATGAGCTGGAGTATGTCAGTAATGAATTCTTTGGAAGCTAAAGATAAATTAGGGTTCATTGATGGATCTATCAGTATTTCGGAGAACAATTTTGAATACAAGAGATGGAGGAAGGTGGATTGTATGACTAAACAATGGATCCTGAATTCTATGGTGAAGGAGATAGCGGATTCGTTCATACACAGCCCTAATTCAAAAGTTCTTTGGGACCGATTGGAAGAGAGATTTGGGGATAAAAATAATAGTCCTCTACTGTATCAGATTCAACGTGAAATAAGCTTTACTGAACAAGGAAATAATTCCTTAGCAGTTTACTACAGCAAGCTTGCAAAGTGTTGGGATGAGATGAATAGGCTTGAACCTTTACCAGTTTGCTCTTGCAATGGATGTAAATGTGAATTGAACAAGAAATTTAGGCTGATTGACATGAAGCAAAAAGTTTTGCAATTATTAATGGGACTAAATCAATCCTACGATCATATTAGAAGTCAAATTCTGGCTTCTGACCCACTGCCTAGTGTGGACAAAGTGTATTCCATGATTTCCAGAGTCGAAAGACGGAGACAAATTCAAGTTCAGCACACAAAGGTTTTAGATGCATCTACTATGATGGCAAGGAGTCAAACTGGAGTAAAACACAACTGGAAGAAAAAAAATTAAAAGAAAAAAGAAGACAAGTATTGTGAACACTGCAAGACTGAAGGCCATGAAAAAGATACATGTTTCAAAATTCATGGATATCCTGACTGGTGGAAAGAGCTGAAACAGAAGAAAGGAAACATGAAAGGAGGTTACAAGGCTAAACAAAACAACATGGCAGAGTCTCCATTTGATGATGCAGATGATTCTGATGGAAATAAGGATAGCAGTTCAAATTTAACTGCCATAATACAGAAGGAATTAGTGAGATTGCTGAAAGGGAAACAGCCAGTGGATGCAGAATACATGAATTTTGCAAAGGTAGAATATGCAGGTAATTCTGTTCACTATTCCTTTAATGCTAAAAGGAATTATATGGCAATTAGTAATGACAAGTTGGGCAATTGGATTGTGGATACTGGGGCTTCAACTCACATATGCAGTAGGAGGGATTTTTTTGTTAATTTGACTGAAGTTGTTAAGCCTACAATAGTACATCTTCCTAGTGGAGAAATTAAAAAGGTGAAATTTAAAGGGAATGTTAAGTTTGGTCCTGAACTGGTGCTTAGAAATGCCCTATATATTCCTTCTTTCACTCACAATTTGTTGTCAGTGAATAAGCTTTCAAAATCTGCTTCGGTAATGTTTAGCTTTTACCCAGAGTGTTGTATCTTATAGGACCTGAAGACTAAGAAAGTCTTGGCTATTGGAAAGGTTGTGAGCAACTTATACCTGGTGAATAGAGATGCCTTCGAAAGGAGTGAAGATATAGATGCTAAGAAAAATGTATTTCTTAATTTTGTTGAGACAATTAAGCCTTGTAAGAAAAATAATAGCATTGTTTCTTTTGATATATGGCACAAAAGGCTTGGACACCCTTCTTTAACTGTGACGAAACATCTGCATTGTACTAAAAACTCACTAGAAGAAATTTGTTGTGAAGTTTGTCCATTGGCTAAGCAAACAAGATCTCCATTTCCTATTAGTGAGTCTACTGTTGAATCTATTTTTGAGCTTGTTCATGTTGATATTTGGGGACCATACAAACATGCTTCAGTGTCAGGAGCTCATTATTTTTTTACTATAGTAGATGAATACAGCAAGTGTACATGGACTTATTTGATGAGACATAAAACACAGGTGTATGGGATTTTTCGATCTTTTATAACTATGGTCAAAACACAATTTGAATGCATTGTAAAAACTGTTCGATCTGACAATGGAGTTGAATTTTTAAGCATCACATTTCAAGAATTGTTGAAGGAAAATGGAATCTTGCATCAAAGGAGTTGTGTCTATACTCCACAACAAAATGGTACTGTTGAAAGAAAACATAGGCATTTGATACAGGTGGCAAGATCTTTGATGATTCAAGCTAATTTGCCAAAGAAGTTCTGGGGAGATTGTGTTCTTCATGCCACGTATTTGATAAACAGATGGCCTACTGTTGCTATGTCATGGAAGACCCCTTATGAGATCTTGTTTGATAAAACACCCTCTTATGATGGTTTGAAGATTTTCGGTTGTTTGTGTTTTTCTGCAGTAGTGAAGCCACACAAAGATAAGTTCTCACCAAGAGCTTATAAATGTCTGTTCTTGGGATTTTCACCAGGGCAGAAGGACTACAAGTTGTATAATATTGAAGAAGATTGTTATGTTGTTTTTAGAGATGTAATATTTAAGGAATATTTTTTTCCCTGCAAGTTAACTGATAAAATCAATTCTGATACAGCAGCACCTTTACCACTAGTCAAAGTTTCAACTGATGATTTCCAATCTGTACTAATAGCACCTTGTAAAACTGGTCCAGCTGCTCCTGTATTTGATTTTACTTCTTCATCTATGTCCAATTCTGTCCCAGCAATTCCAAGTTACTCGACAAATCCTGTAGTTGATTCTAGCAGTCAATTTAATCCGAATACTGCTGTTGTCATCCCACAAGAAGAGGCTGCTGTTCAGCCAACTAATCACTTGCGAAGAAGTAATAGACAAAGGAGCATTCCAACATGGATGTCAGATTTTGTTGCTAATAATGTTTGTCATTTTTCAGGTGCTTTCAAGTCCTTCAAGCATAATGATAAGCAGTATACTCCCAGCACCTTTCCATTTTTTTCATCACCCATTTTTTCTGCAGCATATCTTTGTTTCTTGGCAAAGGTTGACAAAGTCCAAGATCCCAAATATTACTATGAAGCCAAGGGAGTTCCAGAATGGGAACGTGCAATGCAGGAAGAACTCAGTGCTTTAGAGCAAAATGGGACCTGGGAATTAACTACTCTACCACCAGATAAAACTGCTATTGGTTCCAAATGGATATACAAGACAAAATTGAAGGCTGACGGTTCTGTGGATCGATTTAAAGCAAGGTTAGTAGCCAAAGGCTATAACCAAGTTCTAGGACTATATTATACAGATAGTTTTTCACCTGTGGCCAAAGTCGTTACTGTGAGGATATTTTTGGCATTAGCTTCAGCTAGGAATTGGAGTCTCCATCAGCTAGACATCAACAATGCCTTCCTACATGGCTTCATTACTGAAGAAGTATACATGTTACCTCCTGAAGGATACCAAAAAGCAAAGCATGGAGAAGTTTGCAGGCTTAAGAGATCATTATATGGTCTCAAACAAGCATCTCGACAGTGGAATTTGGGGTTGACTTCTCAATTACAAGCCTTTGGTTTCAAGCAATCTACTCATGATCACTGCTTATTTGTTTATTGTAAGTCTTCTCTATTTGTGGCACTATTGGTATATGTCGATGATATGTTGCTGACTGGAAATTCAGAGAAGCTTATTGATTATGTTAAAAGGTTTCTTGATGCCAAGTTCACAATTAAAGATCTTGGTGATGCTAAATATTTTCTTGGCTTGGAGTTAGCTCGCTCAGAAACTGGAATTTATGTAAACCAGCGGAAGTATGTGCTAGATCTTCTACATTCAGCTGGATTGGTAGGAGCTAAACCTACTACCACTCCACTTCAAAAAGGAGTGAAGCTGTCTCTTGATGGTGGAATTATTTTACCTGAAGAAAAACAACACCAATATAGACGAATAATTGGTCAGTTGCTTTATCTAGGTTTTACCAGACCTGATATAACTTTTGCCACTCATCAGTTGAGTCAATTTGTTCATCAACCAACAGATGTTCATTGGAATTATGTTCTCCATATTCTGAGATATCTGAAAGGTTGTCCATCATTGGGTCTTTTCTTTCCTGCTACCAATGATCTAATTGTAACAACTTATGCAGATGCTGATTGGGCAGCATGCATTGATAGCAGGAGATCTGTTACTGGTTTTTGCATTTATCTGGGAGGTTCATTAGTTTCATGGAAGTCGAAGAAGCAAGTAACAGTGTCCAAGTCATCCACAGAAGCTGAATACAGAAGCATGGCGGCTACTGTTTGTGAACTTCAATGGATTTCATTTATTCTCAAGGATTTTGACATTCCTTTACAGCTCCCAATTTCGTTAAGATGTGACAATAAGGCTGCTCTTCATATCGCGGCCAATCCTGTTTTTCATGAACGCACAAAACATATCGACATTGATTGTCATGTTGTAAGAGATCAGTTGAAGGCTGAATTAATTGATGTTATGCATTTGTCTACTTCTCTACAGGTGGCAGATATTTTTACAACGGCCTTGAACAGTCCCATCTTCAACAAGCTCAAGTCCAAGCTGGGCTTAGTGGATTTTCACCAAGCTCCATCTTGAGGAGGGGATGTAGAAATATGTCTTACAGAGCTTGTTAGAGTTAGTTGGTTTGGTTAAGTTAAATATCAGTTATTCTTAAGTTAACTAACCATAGTTAACAAACTATAGTTACTTTTACTAATTCTTTTCTTTTTCCCGTGTATATAAGTTCACATACTGTGACCTGTTGTTGTGTGTGTTAATTGATAAAATAACAGAGCTGAGTTTCTCTATTTTCTCTTCTAAGATTTCTTCAAGCTCGGTTGAGCTAGTAAACAAGTTCTTCTTCTTCTTAAATTTGTTCATTTTGGATATTTACAAGGTTGTCAAAGATATTCTCTTAGAACTTAGAAGGGATATTTTGTTTCGTAAGATGGAATAAAATAAAAAAAGAAAATCCATATTCGATAATATTACGTGCATATTAATATTATTCATTTTTTTTCATCGAACTTTTCAAAATTGTTAAAAATATCTATATTTTGCCGTCGAACTTTTTAAGTTGGTTAAAAAATGTCAATAAACCTTTTTTTTTATTATTTTTACTTTTAAAATTTCAAAATATAAAGGTTTTGTCATTATATTTTTAAAAATACGTAAAAAAAACTAAAAAAAATCAATTGTGTTTTTTAAATTTCAAAAAGTTGAATGGTAAAAAATGATTTTAACTTAATTATCTTATGCCATATTTGTTTGTCATGAATTATTATAATAAAAAAAACTAAACTAAATCTGAACCATTCTAAAATTAACATACGTGGTAAGTAAAAATAACATGAATAGTAAAATAGTTATACATGATAAGTTAAAATATGGTATCACTCTTCAATCATTAAATGAGATAAAATTATCTTACTTAATGGTTAAAAAATATTAGTTATGGCTGCTTAGATGTGCAGAAGAAGTATTGATCGAGTTGGATTCTTCTCATCACTTTTCCAATAAAATTATATACCACCTAAAAAATCAATAAAATTATTTATTTCCTACAGGAGTAATACTATAATATTCCTCTAATAAAAAAAAGAATAATATTCCAATGAATGTGCGGTCCATACATTTTAATTTGGTGATTTCCACGTAGGCTGCGATATTAGTGCTAGACAATTTGAATGGATAAGGTTTATTCTATTCGGATTGTTGTTTGCTTAGTCATTGGTAATCACATTATGCTGGGACCCAATACTATAGTTTTGAATTCCTTTGATTAAAAAAAAAACTCTGAACAAATTTAAATTACATGAATTTGTGGAGCTTTAGTTTTATCGATTAATATTTTTTTTCTACAATTTGTTATTTGTTTGAGCATTTAATTATATTTCCCAAATTTTTATAATAGTTTTATTTTGAAACTTCCATTATTTTATTCGGCCAAAACTAAAAAATTACTGGACTGACAACATTTTACGGAACATGCTATGTACACATTGTATGGTTGTTATTTAAATTATTTTGCCATGAATTTAAATTCTCATTGGAAAATTTGAAGATATTTTGTTAAATTAGATTCATAATAATTCAAGATATGAACTCGAAAATTAGATAAGAGAATGAAAACGATATAATTGGGAATGAAGATATTATTATTCTTCTTTCACGTGGACAATTAACATAAAATCTGAAGGATTGTTAAGAAAATGAAAACAAAGCACATGAATCACATGTCTTGTTCACCCATCTTTCCCTAATTGTTGAAACTTTCTAATCTCCAGGAGCCTGATTAATTTAGATGATGCATGCAAACTAATTACGTTAATTATATGCATGATTGCAGTTGGTAAAGACGTGGGTCCTCTCTCCTCACCCCACACCACACTAATAATTCCATACTTTTAATTAAAGATCACACTGGTTAGAGTAAAAATTGGCCTTATGGTCAGCATTAAATTAAAATTAAAAAACAATGCCAATCACACTATAATGTAAATGTGAAAGTGTTCATACAACCATTTTAAATGCTAATTGCTAGTAAAGTCTTGCAATTCTTTCAAATTTGGACAAAACGAATTGAGCTTGCCCCATTGAACCACAGAATTACAAATGATCAAATCGATCATTAATATCATCATTTGATCAAAGTCAACACCTTTTATTTAGGCATTAGGAAAAGAAAAAAGAAACAGAAGTATTTCAATTGTGTTACAAAATCTTGAAATATATCAAACAGTATAATGTGGGTTCACATCAATATCTAATCCCTTCAACTTTGCAAATGACTCTACTTTGCCTTTCAGTGTATGAAGCTCCCTTAATCTGCAGGATTTTATAAAAATATTAGATTTTTCTGATAGTTTTTTAATCAATCAATGTTGTTTAAACTCTCCAGGAAAACAAAAGAAGTAACCTTGCAATCTCTGCTCGTCTTCTGGCTTCTTCTGCCATGATGCTGATATCTCTGAAAGTATGCTTTTCAGGATAAGTCTTTGATTCTGCGGATTGCAAGCCATGGCGTGTTCGCTGCTCGGTTGCCCATGCAGCTTCTCGAGCTTCTTTACCGAAGTCTTTTTGTGTAGTCATTGCTGTCTGAAAGAATATTAATCAATGGAACCATCAGGATTCATGAAATAAATTAAGAAACATTTGATGAATCCATGAGAATTTTGCTCACTCTTTGGTTATAGACAAGGCCCCAGGCTCTGCCACTCAATGCATATCTAACACCAAACTTGATAGGATCAAGCAACATATATGTTACAATGTTGTATAGCCATATAACACCACTCCATTTCCAGCCAATTTTGCTAATTCCAGCAAAACCCCATGATGCTGTTGCAGATATTACAGTTGCAATCTGCAAAGATTAAGAACTTTTAGTTTTAGACTTGAATATCAAAATTGAAAATTTTGAACAACAAGAGTAATGATTTTTACCAATTGAGCAATAAGGAAAGCGATAACGAGTAAAAGACCAGGCCTTTCTGTGAATGACCAGCTCCTTGACCGAGTAACGAAGATTAGAGCCTGGCTGATGGTACTAACTTGAAGATAAATAGCTGACGCTAACTGCCCGTTGAGTTCCTTTGCGACATGCTCATCCGTGATATTGTGGTGGTTATTCTGGAGGCTATGCACATTGAAATGTTTCTGTAATAATAAAGATTGTCAAAAGAGCAGAATTTCTTAGCTTAAATTATGAATTCTGTTAAAATCCTAATAAAGGAGTACGTGGTTTTACTGTGAAGAAATCAGTTTCATAGGCTCCCCAGAAGAACACAACAGTCATTATGGCAAGGTATCCGCCTATCACAATCCCCGTTGCGAAAATTTCGCTGAGCTTCCAGCTGTCTGGTATTGGGGATGGCTTAACTCTGTCTTTGGATATTGTCATGATAGTGCCTACAAATACATTTTGAGAAGAATGTGATTGATATGCTCATGTTTCAAAAGGAAAAAGTAGCATTAGTAGTAGAGGCTTACCATCATTTAGAATAGCAATAATGAGGACCATAAATGGAGGGAAATTAAACTTCCAGAAACAAGTAAGTAGCATAAATCCTAGCTGTTGAATATATGCAGTTGCCAATTAGAAATTACTATTTGCATACTTGCTAATCAATGCTATTTACCATTAAAAAAGAGTAGGGAACTTACCACAATACGTATGGTGATGGACACAGCATATATCTGGGGAAAAAGGGATAAGAAAAAATGAGTATAAACAAAAGAAATAATTACATACAATTTCTTAGTCACTACGTTCAAGATTTATCAACATGATCTCACAGTATAATTCTTCATTCTTTGAAAGATTGCGCGGCTAGTTAAAACAGCACTAATAATAACACTCAAACCAGGTTCTGTCAGAACTATATCAGAAGCACTACGAGCAGCATCTGTTGAATCTGCTACAGCAATGCCAATATCTGCTATCTTTAATGCTGGTGCATCGTTAACTCCATCGCCTGTCATTCCTACTATATGTTTTTTCGCTTGTAACCGCTTCACAATCTCGAACTTATGTTCTGATAAAAAAATGCATAAACTCAAATGGAAGTAATAGAGAGCACAATTCACCAAATGGAAGCCAGTATGCAGATAATTTACCAGGGAAAACACCAGCAAAACCATCAGCATTTTCAATGAGCTCGTCAATTGGTAGTAGTTCAATAGATCCATCCTTGTTCTCACCGAGCAAAGAGGATGATGGATACATATTTGCACCCATTCCAAGCCTTCTTCCTGTCTCTTTTGCAATGGCAAGTTGATCACCTGTAATCATTTTTACACCAACTCCAAGATCTAGAGCTCTTCTGATGGTTTCAGCACTGTCATGGCGAGGTGGATCAAAAAGAGGGAGAAGACCAACAAATTCCCAAGGTCCACCAGGACTGTCCTTATTACTAGCGGGTACCTCCTGTAAAACAATATCACTCTCTTCAAATTTTAAGGATCAGAAATTTGTACAACAGTAGACAAATGAACCAAAATTAATACCTGTCGAGCTACTGCAAGGGATCGAAGTCCTCGCTCAGCATATTTATCAATTATTGAGTGCACCTTTTTCTCAATTTCTGTTTTATTTGATGCTAGGCTGAGAATCTGTTGCCACATAATTTTAGGCTATGGCATATACTGAAGTGATTAGAAACAAAGATTGTTGTAATATATCTGTACCTGCTCCGGTGCCCCTTTGCTCACTCTATGCATCTTTCCTGAGGTGTCTAGGTAAGTAAGTGCAGTCCTCTTATCAGTTGGATTGAAGGGAAGAAAGTGAACTTCAGTAATTCCAGCTCGAGCCTACGAGTAGAGCAATATAAAAGAATACATTAGAACATTCAATACCAATCTTCAATGTGGGGAAAAATAAAGAAATACAGATTGCATGATTAACTTGCAATGAAGAAGGTGCAGTACCTCTTTAGGATCAGCCAGCATTGAAACAATGGCCCCATCAATAGCATCTTGATTTTCTAATCTTGAAGCTCTTGCGGCCATTAATACAATCATGTCCTTATCAACACCCTTTGCTAAAACCTATATTAACATATGAAATAGATGAGAGTGAGAATTTCTTGAATAAATAAGAGAGAGGAATTTTAAAATATTGGAGAAATAGTAGCACCTCAATCATGGACTTATCTACAGTAAGTTTGTTAAGAGTTAGAGTTCCTGTTTTATCACTGCAGAGCACATCCATCCCTGCCATTTCCTCTATCGCCGTCATTCTCTTTGTTATGGCACCCTGTATGGACAAGGCATTTCATTGACAAATTTAGGATTAATCTCCAACCAAATTTTTATAAAAAGGTCAATGTGGCTCTTTTCGAATGTGGGAAAAACTATATATAATCACTAACAATTTCAGGCAATGGAGGATGTGATAAAATATAGTTGCTCTGTGTGAATAGAACAGTTGTATTCTATCAGAACAGAACATAGAACAATTGTACTCTATCAGGATATACCTGTTGAGAGAGGCGATGAGAACCTATAGCCATGGTAACAGAAAGCACTGTAGGCATAGCAATAGGGATACCACCAATGAGTAAAACTAGAAGGCTATCAATACCAACACGATATTCCCTTTCCTGAATCCCATAAATTACAATGACCTCAATCAACATTCCAATAGCTATGGAGCAAATGCAGAAGTTCCCAATCGCAGTTAAGACCTAAACAATGAAATAGAAACTATATGTCACAAAACGTTACTATTTCACTCGTGAACATGCACATATATAACAGAATTGTGAGATGCACCTTCTGAAAATGCCCAACATGGGTTGTTGTTTCGACGAGATGAGCAGCCTTTCCGAAGAAGGTGTGAACACCTGTGGCGATAACAACTGCTTCAATTTCACCTTGCTTACACGTTGAGCCAGAGTAAACTCCATCACCAGGATTCTTAGTTACAGGTAGTGACTCTCCAGTAAGAGCAGACTGCAAAATTAACATATATAATTAAATCTTTAACAACTATTTAACTATATAATTGAACTGTGAAAAAACTACTGACCTGATCAATTTTTAAAGGATCTCCTTCGAGCAATCGAGCATCAGCAGGAATAATATCTCCTAATTTGATGCTAATTATATCTCCAGGTACTAAGACAGCAGCATCAACATCTCCCCAGCTCCCATCGCGTAAAACCTGTCATTAATAAAATTTATATATAATAAGAGCTAATCAATTTTCACGGAGAGGAAAAAGATTATCAAGTTAAGACCTTTGCTCTCGGAGCAAGACGAGCCATAAGAGCAGCAGCTGCATTCCCAGCATTATTTTCCTCTATAAAACTGATTGTTGAATTGATGATAAGCAGTGTCAAAATTCCGACAAAATCATGGTAATCAGTTCCTTCATCCTGCATAATTGTTTTTTGTATGAATCAGTAGTAGTCATTCAACAATTCTAAGGTTTTTTTTTTTTTCCAGTCCAACAATGGATGCTATGCTAATAAAACTCACGCCTCCATGTGCAAGAGCAAGGGCCATAACAGCTGCAGCTTCCATAACCCATGATAATGGATTCCACATAAATCCTAAAAATTTGAGTACTTTACTTTCCTGCCAATAAAATTCTATATAAAGTTGGAAACTTCAAAATTATTAATAAATAAAAGAACAAAAAGAACAAGAGCTGAAACAAGTGATAAGAGACCTTCTTCTCTTCAAGTTTGTTGTAACCAAATACTGATAAACGCATTTGAACCTCATCACCATTAAGACCTCTTCTTGTACACTTCAACTTCTCAAGAACTTCGTCAACTGGAATTCTCTCCTGCCATACACCAATTCCAGTTTAGCAATGGTTAATTCAGACATGATTTAGTAAGATTGGCGCAAAACTCAGCTCTATGTGTATAGTGTTCGTAGCTATATGTGTCCATTTTCTTATCAAACTGACAAAATTAACACATTACAATATAAAATTTGTTTTTGCTTCACAAATATATTTATAACATCACTTATCATTGATTTTGTTAGTAAACAAATTTATGGATCCCTTTAAGAAATTCCATAAAAATGCATGTGTTTAATAAAACTGAAAAACAATTGCGACGGGTTTCTGATCCAGTCGTTAAAACTCACTTATAAACAAACGGAAACTAAAGGAGAAGCTAAAAGTAAAAGGAATCATGGACTCGAGGGAATAAAGAATCCGTCGCCAAAAATATTATGCTAAAAAGATGCGTATGTCGTGTAAGAATATAATTAAAAAAAAAAAAAAAAACTTTGAAAAGTCAAAGTTTCCGGCTGCAATTTGCAAATGCAAATTGCAAAGTAAACGCGTGGACAGCTAATGAATTAGCTGTCCATACACGGTGAAGAATGCCTATAAATAGGCACGTTCTATTTACAATTTATATCTCCAATTCAAACAAACAAAATACGTGTGGGGTGAGTTTGTTTGTGAGAATAAGAAAATAGTGAGAGTTTAAGGGTTTATTCAAAAATTCTTGGGATACTCTCTGGGTATTTTTCTTGTGTTGAGGGTATAAAAAAAATATTGTACTTGTTATTGTGTGGTTGTAACAATTTTCCACATAGTGAATATTTTTTTTGGTTGTCTTTTGACAACGGCCGTGGTTTTTCTCCAATTTTGGAGTTTTCCACGTAAATTTTTGTCTTGCGATTTCTCTGTGTTTGTTCGACTATTTTTATATTTTATTAAAGACAATTTCCTAGGATAAAGCGGGAGAATTTTTCTCAACAACTGGTATCAGAGCCAAGGTGGAGCCGAGATTCTTTCTTAGTATGCTCTGTGGTTGCAGCATAGACTGATCTTCCACATCAGAAAAGATTTTTTCTTGGGTATTGTGCACGTATACAGGTACTGTTCACGTATACGGTCACTATTCATTTATACGGTACTATTCACGTGAATAGTGAAAGCTGATTTGTTCGTGATAGAAAAATGTCTACAACAAAATTCGATATTGAGAAATTTCACGGGAGAATCAATTTTGCCTTATGGCAAGTGCAAGTCAAGGATGTATTAATCCAGTGTGGATTGTATAAAGTATTGAAGGGAAAGACAATCCCTTTGACCAGCAGTGGAGATTCAGGAAAGTCCACAATGAGCGATGAAGATTGGGAGGAGCTAGACATGAAAGCTGCCAGTCTAATTCGTCTCTGTTTAGCAAAAAATGTTATTGCTAATGTGATTGGACTATCTACAACAAATGAGATATGGAATAAGCTTGAAGAATTGTACCTGACAAAAAGTGTCTCAAATAGACTTTATTTAAAGGAGCAATTTTATAAATTGCAAATGGAAGAAGGCACGAAAATTTCAGATCATCTGAGTGTCTTGAATGGAATTATTTCTGAATTGGAGACTCTTGGAGTTAAAATAGATGAAGAGAATAAAGCCTTGCGACTCACCTTGTCTCTTTCACCTTCCTATAAACACATGCAACCCATTTTAATGTATGGGAAGGAAACTGTAGTTTTTTCAGAGGTGGCGAGTAAATTAATTTCTGAAGAAAGAAGAATGAATGGAGAAAATAAACATTCAGAAAACTCAATTTTGGTTGTTTATGGGAAGAAGAAGAAGAACTCTGAGAATAAAGTTGTATGCTGGGGATGTGGGCAAACTGGCCACATTAAAAGGAACTGCAAGAAGGGTGGAGCTAGTTCGGCCAACAGCTCCAAAGATCAAACTGATGTTACCAATGTAGTCTCCCTGCAAGAGGGAGATGGTGATTTTTATTAAATATATATATATGTTCTCATGGCATGATTGCTACCATTAAAAATGCCATGAAAGAGGACATATGATTGGTAGCATGTGTACGGATTTGCACACGGGCATTGGCTGATAATTATGCAAGGTGTGTGGTACAACAAAAGAATGTCGATGGCTAATGAACTTCCTGGAAAATCAGCATGGAAGTTGCACCATAATTTATTAGCAAGTTTTTCGACATGGGCCGAGGTGAAATTCTTGAAGTTAGTGTTAATTTCAAGTGGGTATACTTTTTATGGTGGAGTATGATAATTCTTGTTTAAGAATTGTAATTGTCGGTGTTAGACAATGTTTTGGTAGCGAATATTTTTTATTTTTAATTATGGTGGAGATTGTAAGAATATAATTAAAAAAAAAAAAAGAAGAAACTTTGAAAAGTCAAAGTTTCCGGCTGCAATTTGCAAAGGCAATTTGCATTTGCAAATTGCAAAGTAAACGCGTGGACAGCTAATGAATTAGCTGTCCATACACGGTGAAGAATGCCTATAAATAGGCACGTTCTATTTACAATTTATATCTCCAATTCAAACAAACAACATACGTGTGGGGTGAGTTTGTTTGTGAGCATAAGAAAATAGTGAGAGTTTAAGGGTTTATTCAAAAATTCTTGGGATACTCTCTGGGTATTTTTCTTGTGTTGAGGGTATAAGAAAAATATTGTATTTGTTATTGTGTGGTTGTAACAATTTTCCACATAGTGAATATTTTTTTTGGTTGTCTTTTGACAACGGCCGTGGTTTTTCTTCAATTTTGGAGTTTTCCACGTAAATTTTTGTCTTGCGATTTCTCTGTGTTTGTTCGACTATTTTTATATTTTATTAAAGCCAATTTCCTAGGATAAAGCGGGAGAATTTTTCTCAACATGTCGCTGTTGTAAACAAAGTAATAGAAAATACAAACATATAGCGACAGGATGTAGAAGTTTATGGAAAATATTCATATTCAAGCTATAATGTGTGTGTTATTTTAAGAAATTAAAATAAAAATAATTAAGGAAAACTATAGTTTCAGGAAATTAGTTGTGGATTTTCCAAAAGAACACGAATAATTAAAATAATAAATAGAATAAAATTTTAATTTAATGGTATTGATATACAGATATAATTATATTTTCGAACTGAAACAGCAATTAAAATTTGTATTAAAAATTAATATGTACCAGGTCAACCATTTCCTTGCTAATAGCTTCAAGGGCAGTTGCTGTCTTGTCCATTGCAGTAGCCATGCTTCTTCTCCCACACCTTAATTCAAGGTAAGAATTAAAATCTGCATGTTTGGAAACTGGGAATTAAATTACTTATAATTGTTGGTTAGATTTTATATACCAATCTGGTCCTTGTAGTAATGATTATAATTATAATTAAAGAAAAAACTTATTTACCTGAAGAAATTCTGGAATAGGCTTCTCATGCAAAAGCATTACTGCAATTGTGTATGAGAGAGTGTTTAGATAATAATGTATATATAGCCTGCAATGGAGTAAGCATGCCTCGAATAGAATATTAATTACCACACACACAATGGATTTAATCACAAACAGAAGAAAGAGAAGAGAATAAATAATAATAATAATAATAATATATAAAAAGAAAAGGAGAAAGATTCAAGAAAAATTAACAAAGTACAGAGCACTACTAATTAAGGTTTATATATGTAACTCCGCCTCCAGCTGCATATGACTTTAAGATGCAGTTCTAAGATTCATTTCTGTCTTCTTTTTGCTTAGTTCTTTGCCTGTTTTTGTCTTTATTATTATTATTATTATTATTATTATTATTATTATTATTATTATTATGTAATTTGGATTTCAAATATTTTCTAGGGATGATTCATTTATTTCAAAATTAATTTCTAAAAAAAAAATAGCACATGATTTTCAATTTAGAGTCATTTTATCCCAATTTTTCATTTTAAACATCCTTTCTTTTCTTTACTTTTGCAAATATATATTGTATGACTGATAAAAATTCATGATTGATTTTATTTTGAGAAAATTAAAAAATAAATAAATAATTAAGGTGAAGCAAAATGGTCATAAATTAAAAATTAACATATTAATTTTGATACAAATTGACTATGCTAAAAAAAAAATTAAGAATTATTTTTGTAAATCTTCCATTGTTTTCCAGATCCCAGTAATAGTGAAGGAAGGCTATACCTTGAAGGAGGCCATTGTCGAAAACAAGTTCATTTTAAGAATTATTTATATTGAACGTAATTCATTGTTGGATTCAAGTATTAATTTAAGGACTTAAACTTAAACCTGATTGACTGCAACTGAACATTTTATTTAGATTTTTCTTTTTATTGAGATTTTGTGGCTGGACTTTGAGCTTGTTTGCATAATAAAATTTATAGAAATCTTAAATTAACCAAAAATGAGATTTTAAAAGTAATATGTTTTAATTTAATAATATCAATCTTTTGTTATAGTTGGGTGATATCTAATTTGAGTTATATATATATATATATGCATAAGTAGTGGGTCGGCTAATGGTAAACAAATTATATTGATAATTAAATTGTAAAATACAATGGTATGTAAAGAAAATCATCACATTATTTAAAATCTTCTAAATATTACATTGAAGAGAACTTAAGAGACTGAAATAAAAAGAAATTAAATCCTCTAACTTTATATATATTGAAAGAGAATTTATGAAAAAACAAAATTATTATAAAAATAAAAAAGGATACAAAAATGAAATCTTATAAAAAAAATAATAATAAGAAGTCTCTAGTGAAAGACGTACGTGAACATGCATTCATAAATGATAATGCAAATATTAAATATGCATATAATGAAATGGTTTTCTTTTGAAAGTTTATTATCAAATCATAATCATCTGCAAATTATCTCTAAAATTAACAGTTATCAAAATCATGAAAATTTATATAAAAAAAAAAAACCTCATATTATCTTAAATATAGAGACATGTATTTTAATAAATAATAATAATCTATAAAAAAAAATAACTAATTTGCAAAATCATGAAAAGAAAAATGAAAATAATTAGAAATTATTGAGAAAAAAAAATTGCTTTTCTCAAAAGGACAAATCTCTTAAAACCTTTCTAAAAGTCTCAATTTATATATATATATATATTATCTTTATCTCTCAATCAATTTAAAAGTTCGATATGTTAAGTAGTACTTATAATAAATGAATTTCATAAAATTTTATGAAATTTATTTGTAATTTTTATTTTTTATGTTTGAAATGCAAAATATCTATGAAATTTATCATACTTTCACTAAATTCTAACAAAATTGGTGAAATTTGCAAATAAATTTTATATTTTTAAGAACTAAATTTGAAAAAAACAATTATACTCTCTTGATCATTTGTTAAAAATAAATTATTTTTATACAGCTAACGTAATTTATTCTTTTTCCTCCCCGCCATTGTTCGTCTCCCTCTCCTACCACTGTTTTTCTCTCACGCAAAGCCACCATAATCGGATTTTGACTCGCTTTCATTAGATTTTCACTAACCAGTTTCATTAGTTGTCGTTATGTATGGCTTTTTTTTTCGTTTTATTTTCTATTTTTACTAAATTATGACTGAAAAAGTAGGCATATCAGTCTTTATAAAATACAGTTAATTACTCTGTTTAAATTTTAATAGTAAATTTTCAGAGGCAGATTAATCATCAATGTTGCTTGTAGCCTTTAGCCATCATATTTAATTAAAGATCGAATTATTAATTTTAAGAAGTAAAATAGATTAATGACATCGTTTTTCTCTCTTAGATGTCGTTATTCAAAAACTGTTCAATTTAATTGTTTTAATGAATATTATATATATATATATATATATATATATATATATATATATATATATATATATATATATATATATATATATATATATATACCTTTTTTTAAAAATTATGTTATTATTGATTCATTATTTATCGAAAATTTTAAAATAATGATTAATGGTTGTTAAATTTTTTTTATTCTGAGTAATTGGAAGAAGGCATTAAAATTGGTATTGAGAATATTTTACGAAGTAAAATAGAAATAAATTCATTTATTCATTTATTCCAAGCATAAAAATAAGTAATTCATTTTAAATTTTGTATTTTAATAATTTTATTTCAAGTATAGTAATTTACTTACAAATAAATTACATATGAAATTAATTTATAAATAAATCATACAATTTAAATTCATTCGATATAATCGGAACCTCAGTATTGGGCTTATGAGATGGTAAAGAATTTGGATGCAGAAAAAAGCATCATACTCTCTCTAGTCTATACTTTCAAAGCATAAGAATTCAGTTATTAGCTTTTCACAAACAGTCCCAAAATTTGTTAGAATCTCATTTGGCTAAGGATGTCTTGCTTGTTTAAATTTGTTGTATGTTTTTATTTGGGTTACTTTCTGAATTTTTAACATCTATTTTGTAATATTTTAACTTCTATTTTTTTATTTTTTGACATCAAACTCTCCATTAATAAATTTTATGAGTATAATTAATATGCTCTATGAGTCAAATGTACTCATAGAAGTGAAATTTAAGTAAAATTATTTGTTTGTATGCAATTTCTACCATATTCAAATATTTATGCTCACACAATCCATTAATAGAGTTCATGTCAAAAAAAAAATTAGAAATTCAATGTTGTGAAATAGATATTTTGAAAGTTAATAGTACAAATTCAAAAAGTTTATAGTCTTAAATTAAATTAATAATATACTGTATTATGAAAATAAGTAATTTTCAAATTTGATCACATATCACTATATTAATTATTTGCTGAATTCAAAAATGAAAGTATAAATTATATAAGAAATTTTGGTCTATGGATACCAAATTAGTTATGTACTGAAATTTTGTGAAATTTACTTTACTCTAATTTTTGTTTTCAAATTTGTTACTTTTTCTTGAATTTTGGTGTATTTAAATAATGAAAATTTTCTGTTCGACTCCAATTGAAAAAAAAATAATAAAAAAATATATGGAGATCTTTGTTGGCAGCACGGACTTGCTATATTTTTTGTTTCTAAGGCCCATTCGGCCCATAGAAATTTGAAAAGTCACAAGAGATTTTATGGGATTTAGTAATTAACAATTTGGATTAGTAATTTTCTCAATTTCATAGTAAAAATCTCTCTCCCTTCTTGATTGAGAATGTAGACATCACAAACCCAAGCCCATTGCCAAATCTATGATACCGAGCTGCCAAAGCCCAAATGGGCGACTTTTAGGCTAGATATAGAAAATTGCAGCCCGATTGAGGTGTTTAATGAACACATATAATATTAAAAACTGAGTTTTGTGTGGTTAATAATATGCAAAATAACCTTTTCTATATTTTATTTATTTATCTATAAACAATAATTATATTTAGAAATCTTATATAATTTTTAGCATATATCATTCTTATAATTAATTACTAGTTAGAAAAGAGGTTTTTTTTTTTTTCCATTTATTTTACTTTCTTGTTATTAATGTCTAATGATGTGTAGTGCAATATATTTATCATGTCAACTATATAACCCAAATTATAACAAAATCAACCTAAATGTCTTTAATAGTTATTTTATAAATTATTTCTAAAGGCTAAATTACAAAATGCTTTATAATTATTTAAAAATCGCGAACAGTTGGGTATTCTTTTTAATAGAGAGAATGAAGGGAAGTGGAAGCTCAAATCTAATATATTTCACTAAATCGGGATCAATTTTATTAGATATGTCAAAATTGACCCAAACCTAACAACTCATCCAAAATCATCCAACAAAAATTGACCCAAGCCCAACAACTCATGCAAAATCATCCAACAAAAACTAACCCAAACTCAATAACTCATCCAAATCCACCCAACAAAAATTGACCCAAACCTAATCCAATTAAAAAGTTGATCTATTTAAACTCACCCAAAATCTACCTACATAAAATACAACTCATTTAGGTCATTCTTCCTAGATCCAATGGGTGTTTTTTTTTTTTTTTTCATTATTTCTTGGATATTAAAAATTTTTGCTTTAATGAACAAAATTTTTTGTTTGGACTGTCTCGCGATATTATTATTGTGTAATGTGTATGCATATTTTGTTAATTAGATTTGTAATGACCAAGTTACTGGATTAGTTGTAAATAGTATTTTCCGACGGTAAATAGTGCACTCGAGACAAAAATTACACCCGAACGTAAAAAGATAATTTATTTGACCATCGAAAAATACTAGTTATGAGGAGTCAGAGAGTAAAATTTAGAGAAAAAATGAGGTCAAATAGGTTCCCAAAAGTCGGAAAAAAAAAAAAAGTCTGCGCCGTTTTAAAGGGTATCAGGTTTGATCGGGCCTCTAAAAATAGCAAATGACCTCTAAAAATTTTTTTTAATGGTATATATAGACTTAGATTAATATTTAGAAATTTTTTACAGTAAAAAATTAATTTTTCGGTAACACTGAAAATTGTCAAAACGGATTGATTTAAATATACTACATCGAGAAACGGTCTCTATTTGAGCTGAAATTTTGCAGAAAACCTGATTTATATATTTTAAGAATTATAAAATTGATTTTGGGAGAAATAGAGTTTAGAAAGTGGGTAAAATAATCCGTAAAATAATTTAGGATTACATAATGGGCTTAAAAATAGAAAAAAGGGACACTTGGTTTGTGAATTATTGTGTTATTGTGCCATTGTGTGGGTTGTGGATTATTTGAATTGCATAAAAGGTATGTTATATATATAGCCGTTATATAGCCAAGATTTTACCAAATGAATAGTAAATTGGACAGTTATAAATCAATCGACATCTCGATCCGTTTGGATTTCTGCCGATTCATTTGGGTCATCTAACCCATTTGCGCTAACATTTTTATAGTAATCTTTTTACTATTCCATTATTATATCGATAATTATTTTTCATTAAAAAAAATGTCAAATGGGCCGACGCAAACCCAGCCAATCCATTTGAATATTGATCTATTTTATGACTCATATATTTTTGACTCATTTATGACCCACTCTATTTATAACCCAACGAAAACCAGCTCAACCCGCCCATTTGCCACCTCTGAATTTTATTGCTGAAATGTTTCTTTATTATTATTATTATTATAGAATTTTATATGTAAACATGAAATTTGATTTTTAAAAAATTTCTTATAATTTTTGAGACCATTGATATGATTTTTGATCCTCTATTCACGTAAACATAATTAAGAGGTGTATTATAGATTATACATATAGATTTCAGGGGTAGAAATTGGATGGCCGATGATATTGATGGATAAGATAATAGTAATAAATAAAAGAAGAGAAAACATTATGAACAATAATGAATTAAATAATTGAAATTTTTTTGTCACGGCAATAAAAGAGAAAACGAATGAATTACATTAGGTATGGGCACATGTATTAATTAATGCTTGAAACAACTTTAGTTTCCATTATAAACTGTGTGTGTGCCTAATCCAAATTTTAGTTTATTCATTTAATTTGTCCTAAATTCCTCAACTCTCAAATTTAAAGTTTAATATCACCCTTTTTAACAACCACAAAAATAAATAAATAAATAAATATATATTATAAAAACTAAAATACCAATCAGTGTAGTTTCATTCTGGGGAGGCACGGTGTAGATAATGCTGTTATTTCCCAGGAAGTAATGCATACCATTACCATGCATGCACAATCTGAACAATTCAAAAAATAAGACGGCAAGCCGTCCGTTTACTTTTCTTTTTTCAATTTTACTATTATCCAAGGCTGTTTAGAAAAGATAAAAACAGTGAAGTGTAGAAAAAAAAATTATTAATAAAGTTATTAAATATTTTGTTAATAAAAAAATAAAATTAATTTTATAAAGTGATAATTTAGTAGGATAAATTTTATAAAATAATAATTTAGTAAAACAAATTTTAAAAGGGACATAGACGGCACGACTATATTAATTACATTAATTTGATTTCTTTGACCTAACCAGTAGAAAAAATATTGATAAACACTCTAAAATGTATTCTAATTAAGTAATTAATTAAGCCTAATGAAGTAAACACGTCTTTTTCTTATTCTTACATAATCAATAAATTACATCCTTTGTCTGCCCCCATAAGTCTTTTAGGTCACGTGGGTATGGCCGAACAAGTCATGATCATTCCATTGACAAAATCAAAATGAATTGGGCAAGTCAAGTCTAATGTTTCCTTGGTCAACCATATAACGGACATGAGTTCTTCAGCATTTGAATTTATCAAAAACTCATAAAACATATACCGTTAAAATAGCAAATTCAATAATCCAATATTGAAGAGAATTCCACACCCAATAATTAAGTACAATAATAACTCCATACTAAAATAATTTTGAAAAAAATGAACATTATGCTCAATTTTTAAGGTCCCACACAGACTTTACATGATATAACAATCATAATAAAATTCACTGTATGAGTGTCAATTTTATGAAAGACAGATTTGAAGTCAATAAAATAAAGACACAATAAAAAAAAATTGAAAAGAAATTGACACTTCTAACTCGACTTGAAAATAAAGATTTTCAAGAATCGATAAACCATCGTGAGCTTAGCTTATAATTATTAAATCCAACTCGAGAGCATTCAGATTTTTCACCGCACAAATATGCCCTACGGGTCCCTCAATTTGCAGTACTTGGCAAAAATCCAAAAATATATAGGATGTTGGTAATAATAGATGGATTGTGAGAGGAAGGACCCTAGAATATCAAGACTTTGACTTTTTCAATTGTTAGTTTCTAATTTTAATATCTCCATATTCTTTAATTAAAGAATTTAAAGGGTTGTTTACCCAAATGCTTTACTTATGAGATAAGCACGTCCGTTGCCTTTTTAAACTCAATAAATAAATAAATAAAAATCTCCAATTTGAATTTCCCATGGCAAAAAATAAAAATAGTAGTATGAGTTATGCTCAATTTTAATTTCTTTAATTATATATTGGTTGCTTAAACATTTATTTTGGTATGCATAGAGTAAAATCAAAATCTTTGAAACCTATAGTTGGGTCTCTAAACATTGATTTTATTTATATTGCTTGCAAATGGATATTTAATTTAAAAAAAATGATAGTTCATGAACCTAATAATATTATTTTTTCCGTTTCATAATATCTGTCACTTTTAACTACAATCCAAATTTCATTTATCTATCACTTTTAGACTTTAAATGTAATTTAATTTTTTTTCTAATTTAATTTTTTTCGATAAAAGTTAACCAATTAAATTTAAATTTGTGAATTGAATTACTCAATTTTATTTTAAATTTAAATATAATTAATACTTTTTAATTGTGGTGAAAATAACAAAAATGACAGATATTATGAAACGAAATGAATATTATTTTATTCCATTATGTCAAAAATCGACTCTCTATGTAGGAACTGAATCGAATACAATAAATATATATGTTGTGTGTAAATAGTTTTCAATTGAAAATGAAAAGTATTAATATTAATATTATTTTTAATTGCCAAAGATTACGCATGTTATCTTGCTCATGGATTTTTGTTGGGCAATTGCAGTCTTGCACGGTCTTGACTCTCCACTCTGTGAAGCTTATCCTTTTTCTGTTTTTATACACACATGCACTCTAATTGACTAACCTTATTATAAAATATAAACTAATCTTATTGTTAATTAATTGACCTTAATTACCTATGAGAATTATCTACGTGTGGTAACTTACACATTACCTAATATTAATGTTTAACTTTACGACCACTGGATGACTTTATTTAGTTACTGATGGAAAAATAAGTAAATAAAGGAAAACAAAACGTACTTGTTTGTAGCGCGGTAATCACGTTGTGTAAGCGGTACAAGGATCTTCCTTTATTAGTCACCGGTCTGGCTTTTACCCACTCGGGATAATAGCGGCTAGATCACAATCTAAAAGTCCCTGAAAGATTAATACAGAATAATCGTGAGTGGGAACGAGTAGCCTTGCGGCGTATAAGTTTTCTCGTTACCAAATTATGAGGACCTCACCTCTATTTATAGAGGTCCTTAAGGCTAGAGTCTTAACCCCAGTCTAACTCAAAATCCTTTCTAAGATAGGATTTGGTAATTTAATTTAGATTAAATAACTCAATTTAATCTGGATAGGAACTCAATCCTATATAGAGTCATGGGCGTATCATAACTCTATCATCTCCCACTCGCACATGACGGAACACATTCCATATATATAATCTTCAGTTATACAGACTAATAGATTGTGTGACCAGCATACCTCGAGAGCTCATTTGCTATACACCTGTTAGGGATATATAGCTTCTCGAAAAGGCGATCCTTTCATTTCACGTATGCCTAACCCTAGACCACCTTCTCACAATCACCGTTTTAACTCATGATCTCATAAAACGTCATTCGTGTTCACTATTATGTTTCAACTCATAGAAACAATAATAGACATGTCGGTGAACCACGAATTCTTATGAATGTGATCAAAAGGTTATCTTCCCCTCTTACTATATGCCATCCATCATGATTCAACTCGCTTTTCTAGTTAGATCCGCCAGGCCTAAATTTTTCCCAGACCTCTTGGAGACTAACCAAGCTAGCCACATTGAACCATATTTCAGAGATAAGTTAAGGGTTCTAAGGGTCGATATATATTAACAGGGTCTCACAATAGGGAAAGTTGAGATCAATTGTATTAAATTCCCATCCCTTTGGTCACTAAAGCACACACGGTATAAAACATGTGTTATGGTGTTCTTTCCTTCCCTTAAAGGAGCGCATGTCTCACATTTTAAACAATGTGCATATAAAACACCATACAGAAGCGTAAGGTTGCGATGCACCGTAGCACCCAACTTTAGTTCGCTTACTTAAGAACTACTTCTGGCTTTTAAGACAGAACATGGTAGTTACACATAACTAACCATCGGATCCCTTACGATCCTTATTTTGGATCTCAATCCAAAGCATACAACCTTATGTATGACTTTATCTTGCACCTTAACAAGACATATCTTGTAATTTCTGCAAGACGGCACTTTCATTTTGAACAGGCTCTCGAGCATACTCATTTGTTCAAAATTCGCCTCATCTTAGTCTTTGTCAACTCGTTGACAAAACCAAGGTAAACACCCTTGTGAGTGGGCTACTTCTCTGTCTGACATGCTCAAACTCAAACAATTAACAGTAAATGTTCACATGTTAAACATTCACACTCATGTATTGCCAACAATGAACTTTATTATTATTCATAAATAATAATGTTAAGGGATTACACAAATAAAGTCAGTACACATCAAATTCTACGCAAACCCTGAATTCTAATGTGTCTCTCAAACACATCTCTAGTTACAGGTTTAGTTAACGGATCTGCTATCATATCATGCGTAGATATGTACTGTAAGTTCACATCTCCCCGTGCAACTACATCTCTAATATAATGATACTTAATGTCGATATGCTTAGTCCTACTATGAAATTTCGGATCTTTTGTGTAAGCTATCGATGACTGACTGTCGCTAAAGACTGTCACTTATCCCTCCGAGGTAGTTACTCTTAAATGGTCCATCAACCGTTTTAGCCAAACTGCCTCTTGTACTGCAGCTGCGGAAGCTACGAATTCAGCTTCCATCGTTGATAAGGCTACACAGGTTTGTTTCTTGCTACTTCATGAGATGGCACCCTTGCCAAGCAAGAATATGAAACCTGAAGTGGATTTCCTCTCGTCCACATCTCCAGCCCAATCAGCATCAGTGTATCCTCTCAATTGTAGATCCTTGTTTTCATAACAGAGAGAATAATCTGTTGTACCTTTGAGGTATCTAAGTATCCTCTTTACTGCTTTCCAATGTGCTTCGCCTGGGTTAGATTGATATCTACTCGCCATGCCCACTGCATAGCAAATGTCTGGTCTCGTACACAACATAGCATACATGAGACTACCCATGGCACTGGCATAAGGAACGTCTCTCATACGCTCCACTTCATCTGGCGTTTTAGGACACATTTCTTTGCTAAGAAACTGATTCTTGGCAATGGGACAGGATATGGGTTTGCAGTTTTGCATATTGAACCGTTCAAGGACTTTGTTGATATATGTCTTTTGGGAAAGGGACAACAACCTTCTTGAACGATCTGTTGAAATCTTAACTCCAAGAATATAATCTGCATTACCCATATCCTTCATTTCAAAGTTGGACGATAGCCAATCTTTGATTTGATTTACGTACGCTTTGTCATTTCCAGCTATTAGTATGTCGTCTACATACAATGTCAAAATGACAAAGTTATTTTTAGAGCTTTTATTATACACGCAATGGTCTTCATCAATCATGTTGAACCCATTCGACATGATCGTATCATGAAATCTCAAATACTATTGTCGCGAAAACTGTTTCAGGCCATAGATTGATCTTTTCAATCGGCAAACCTTATGTTCGTTGCCTTTTTCGATGAAACCTACAGGTTGTTCCATGTAGATTTCTTCATTCAGTTCTCCATTGAGAAAAGCAGTCTTTACATCCATTTGATGTAGTTCAAGGTCTAAACTCGCCACTATGGCAAGAATTAACCTTATAGACGTAAATCTCACAACAGGGGAGAAAGTCTCCTCATAGTCAATCCCTTCCTGCTGTGTAAACCCCTTAGCGACTAGCCGAGCTTTGTATCTTTCGATACTTCCATCAGCTTTTCGCTTAACCTTGAGAATCCATTTGTTCCCAATCGGTTTGCGTCCTTCCGGTAGATCAACCAGTTCCCAAACATGGTTTGACCTCATCGATGCTATTTCTTCTTTCATTGCATTGATCCATTTTTCTTTAGCTGGGCATGAGAAGGCCTCTTTTATGTTTTTAGGCTCTTCATCATCTTGTGGGGTAATCAAAAGGGCTTCGTTCAAGCCTTCTCAAATCGTCGGCGAGGAACACTTATCCTTTTAGATTTACGCAGTTCCGAATCTTGATAAATATGTCTCATATATTCATCGTAATTCGAAATACTCCAACTGGGACCATGTTCCATACTCCCACTGGAGTCAGGAATGCTCCCACTCAAATCAGGGTCTCGAACATCCGGATCATGTAGAGGAGGAAGATCTTGACCTTCTTCCTCTAATTCCCTCCCACTCGGATGGAGCGATCCTGATGGTTCATCTTCCTGAGTTTCATAGAAAGTGAAATCTTGATTCACTTCGCCCAACTTTGGAAACTCTTTTTCCAAGAATATGATATCTCGTGATTCAAATTCAGTCACAGAACCATTCTCTTGCTCACCCATGAATACGTATCTTTTTGATACTTCAGAATATCTCACAAAGATACTCTTTTTACCTCTTGGTCCCAATTTACCAAATTTACTTGAGGTATCATGTACGTAAGCAGCACAACCCCAAGGTCGTAGATGGCTTAGGTCAGGTTGTCGACCAGTCCACAACTCGTAAGGTGTGGATGCGACTGATTTTGAGGGCACTCGGTTTAGAACATATGTGGCAGTAAGTAAAGCATCTCCCCAATAGGAGATGGGCAAATTTGCTTCTGCCATCATAGATCTAACCATATCAAGGAGAGTCCTATTTCTCCTTTCCGCAACACCATTTTATTGTGGAGTTCTGGGAATGGACAACTGATGTTCAATCCCTTTTTCATCACATAAAGCTTTAAATTCATCTGAAAGATATTCCCGACCTCGGTCAGTTCTTAAAGCTTTTATCTTTTTATCTAATTGATTCTCAACTAAGTTCATAAAAGTTTTGAAGCAACTCAATGCTTCTGACTTGTGAGAAATCAAATAGACATGACCATACCTTGTATAGTCATCTATAAATGTGATGAAGTAGTAGGCCCCATGCCTTGCCCTCACATTCATTGGACCACAAACGTCAGAATGAATTAATTGCAATGGAAATTCAGCTCTAGTTCCTTTTCCGAACGGTTTTCTCACTAGTTTCCCTTTTAGACAATGCTCACAAGTAGGTAATTCAACCTCATTCAAATCACCTAGTAAATCAACTTTGGCTAACCGACTCATTCGATTTTGCCCAATATGGTTTAATCTAGCATGCCACAGTTTCACATGATTCTCATTATTATGTGAAGTATAAGAGATTAAAGAAAAACTATTATTATTCATAAAGTTAGGATCGATATCCAAAACAATGAAATTGTTCGAAATAAAACCAGAACCATAATAGACATCATTCAAACATAAGTTCACACTGTCATCTTTAAAGTGTAAATCAAAACCAAGTTTTAATAACACTAGAACAGAAACTAAATTCCTACGAATATCTGGAGCATAAAGTACATCATGTAGGAGTAAGGTTCGGCCTTTGCGTAAGACTAATCTACACGCGCCAATCCCTCGAACCGGCACTCTTGCGTCGTTTCCCACATACACATATTTTGCTCCATATGGTATTCGTCGGAACTCTACAAAGGCATCTCGATCCTTTGCTACATGGTCCGTTGCTCCTGAATCAACCACCCACAAAGGATGAAATTCAGTTAGAAATACAGAACTAGATACACAAATTTCACTCACTCTTGAGTTAGAATAGTGTACCTGATTGGGCACAGTGCAGTCTCTTGTATAGTGTCCTTTCTGCTGGCAGTTAAAACATTTCACTTTTCAAATGTTCATCTTTTTCTTGCCTTTGGACCTTTTAGAATTCTGCTCTTTTTTCTGCCTTTTGTTTCTCTTGGCAGGTTCCTTATCCCGACCCTTAAAGCTCTTTCTTTTGTTCTGGTTGGAACAAATTCCACCAGAACGGGACTGTGCCACATGCACTTCAGCATTGACCTTAACCGATGCCAATCTGTCCTCTTCAGGCTCCAAGTGACGTGCGACATCCTCAAATGTCTTCACACTATCCATATGAGTCAGTTGCATTTTCATATGCTCCCAACTCTTGGGTAAGGAACGGATGACAGCATGCACTTGCTGCTCGTCGGTCAACTTATGACCATATTCACTAAGCTCGCTCATCATATTTTCCATCTCCCTGAGATGTTTTCGCATTGTATGATCAGATTTCTTCCGATAAGTATCAAACTTGATCGTCAAAGATCGAAGTTTAGTTAGAGTCACTCCTCCAAACTTCTCCCGCAAAGCGATCCACAGATCCATTGCGTTCTGATACGTGCGAAATTGCTTAGTTATATCATCCTCCATAGCACTTAGGAGAATGATACGAGCAGTGGAATTCTTTTTCTTCTATGCCAGATATACATCTCGGTCCCGCCTATGCTGGGCCGTGTTGCCATCCTCGGGTTCAGCCATAACCGAACTCAAGGTTTCAAGAGCCTCTTGCTCCTCTAGCACATACTGGATCTTCATGCTCCAGATTTCATAATTGTCGCCATTTAATTTCAAGTCTTTGTTTAATTCAGCGATAATAGATTTGGAAGCAGATGCCATTTGTATCCTCTGATTCAAATGGAACAAAGTTGCACGTTATTAGTGGGAGATAAGGCAATACATGCTATTTACTATACACCTGAAATAATAACCTAATAAAGTTTTCTATTAGACTTAAATTCGAAAAGTATACTTAGAGTACCAATTACCTTCTAAGTTCTAATGTCCAACTTTATAGGTTAAGATTTCATGCATAGTAAATCAGAATTATTGGATTACTAAGTTCTTAAACTTATGAGGGATATCTTATTGGTTTTATTTTATTAAGTCTCTACTTAATAAACATGCAAACATTTTACTTATAAAATATTGCAGGGCAATTAACATTTTAAAATAAACACATTTATTAAAAAAAAATTAAAAGCCATAAAGAATAAACTCATTCATTCAACCAATAAATAAATCCAATCATTCTCAAATAAGACACACATGTCAAATAATAATAATAATAATAATAATAGGAAACATAAATCCTATAAAATCAAACGCTAGCTATAATTGACACTCATGTCAACTAATCTAGAAAACTAGATCTTCTCAAGACCTTTACTGACACTAGGACTGATTTTTTGACCAACTTCATCAATTCATAAGGGAACTCATAAGTTCGCTGATGAAGCCATGAACGATGCACCTTACGTCCACTTCTTAATTTCATCACAGATGGAATGTTGCTCCTCAACACTCCTCTTTTGGCAACTCTAGCCAAAAAATGGATGATAGAATTCTTATAAACTCTATCTCCTATGTACCAAGTAGTTTCCAAAAGCTCTCTTAGGACTGGATGATATGCAAAAGAATTAACCAACGCTTTGATTTTATCTCTGTCATCCCTTCCTAAGCTTAAGCCTCCAATCCAAATGCACTCCTGCATTTATTCATGCATAGTCAATATATGACGCACTATAGCATCAATATCATCAGCTCGAATGTTCCTCCGCATTCTCATTTTGCTTAGTGAACGCACTCTTGCATTTTTTAAAGCAATCCCATGCGGAGTTTTAGGAATTATAGGTGCCCTTATCATCATTTCTGAAACACATTACAGAAATTTTAAATGGTTAATACACTCATGTATAAACTCATATGATTGAAACACATTCCAATCAACCAATAAGGACATAAAATCATATAAAAATTTTTCAAAATATTTTAAAAATAGAAAACTCATTTTCCATAATTAGTTTATAATTTTTTATTTCAAAAATAAACAAAAATATTTTATGGTCATCAAAAAATTTTAAAACATAGACCAATAAATCAGAAATATTTTGAAAAATATTTTCGCAAAAAAATGGAGCTGATTTGGAGGCCGGAGAAGCACCCACGCGCCGACGAGAAGGAGGGGGACGCGCTCATGCGCGTCTTCAACTGGTCGGACACGTGTCAACACCACAGTGTGACATGTGTTCAACCATTACTAGTCCACGTGTTGCCCACGTGGCAACATGTGGACACGTGGCAGCCACGTGTCATGCCACGTGGCGGACTCTGATTGGTACATGTGGGTCCCCCTGACACGTCATCATGACACGTGGCAAGCCCCAGCTCTGCCACGTGTCGACCCCTTATTGGTCCACCTGGCGCCACGTGGCACCGGGTGGACACGTCGGAGCCACGTGGCATGACCTAAGTCTGTCACGTGGCTCTGACCTATTGGGCCACGTGTCGATGACGCGCCACGTCATCGACACGTGTTTGCGTGCGTGTGGGCCACTGCCCACGCGCACGCGCCCACGTATGGTGGCGCGTGCAAGCCACGCGCCACCTTCCCGACCTCTTTTGGACTCCGGATTTCGGCCGGCCTGGGGTTTTCGGGGTCTGTGAACACAGTGAAATGGTCAAAAATAAAAATTCCAATTTCTAGACTAGCATTTCGAATATTCAATTTTATCCCTCGGGTTTCGGTGTACACATACACGAAATTGAGCCAAAATATACACGCATATATATTTTTTACACAAAAAAACAAATTATTGTTGCGTTTCATGCTTCCTAAATCTATAAATTTTACTCATAAAATTTTAGATTGATTTTAAAGCCGCATGCCAGGACGCAATAAAACGATGGCTCTGATACCAATGATGGAAAAATAAGTAAATAAAGGAAAACAAAACGTACTTGTTTGTAGCGCGGTAATCACGTTGCGGAAGCGGTACAAGGATCTTACTTTATTGGTCACCGGTCTGACTTTTACCCACTCGGGATAATAGCGGCCAGATCACAATCTAGAAGTTCCTGAAAGATTAACACAAAATAATCGTGAGTGGGAACGAGCAGCCTTGCGGCGTATAAGTTTTCTCGTTACCAAATTATGAGTACCTCACCTCTATTTATAGAGGTCCTTAAGTCTAGAGTCTTAACCCCAGTCTAACTCAGAATCCTTTATGAGATAGGATTTGGTAATTTAATTTAGATTAAATAACTCAATTTAATCTGGATAGGAACTCAATCCTATATAGAGTCATGGGCGTATCATAACTCTATCAGTTACATATTTAATGACAATATTCAAATGTTATATGTTCATTATTTATTTATTTTTTTATTTATTTCGACATTTTATCAAATTTATCAAGAAAATAATTTCAGATTTTTTTAATGAAATTTTTGGAGAGCGCTTAATATTACATTCATGTGAATTTATCACAATAAATCTAATCACAGTTAAAGGGATTAATTTAATCCATAGTCATTGAAACTTATACTCTTCTCTTAAAAATTACTAAATTTTGAACATATATACAGAAAAATCATTTTGATAGTTTTTCGGCGAACGGACAGTCAAAAAATCCAGCTAGCGCGAACACTTAGCACCTCCTGCACACATGACGTGTCATGTGAAAAACATTGTTATGTAAGCATGCCATGTGTCTAGCTAATTTATCGAAATTTTCACGTGGCATGCTTACATATCATTTTTTTTACGTGTCATGCGACGTGTATAGGAGGTGTTGCATATATGTGACAACTGGATTTTTCGACTTTTCTTTCGTCGAAAAACGGTCAAAATGACTTTTCTATATACATGTTTTAAGTTCAGTAATTTTTAGAAAAGAAAAAATTATTTCATTATATTAATGTTAGTTGTGTATTAATTTAGTGATCATTGGTAAAAATAATCTCAGTTAAACCATACAATACAAAGTTTCGGAAAAAAAAAATAATCCAAATTTAATAGAAGTTCTAGATTAGCATACACTAGAATTCTTCAATCTTCAACACCCAGCTTTTTTGCGTATAGTTATGGAAAACCTAAACGTGACCGAAGCAAATAAATAAGATAAATAACTTATTCAATGGAGTGTCAAAATTTTCTCTCCCATTAAAAAAATTGATTAATTATATTATTTTTTAATGGAAATAACCAAATTTAATGACTAGATATTTTTGATTTTTTTTTAATTTACATTGTTATATCAATTATTAACGGAGAACGATTCGTATATAGTATGCGGTATTCAAATTGTGAATGTTTCAGCTTATCTCGAGTTAAAAAAAAATAAATATGATTATATACTCGGAAAATTTGGTAATAAATTGGTTAATTACACACCTTAATTATACCTTAAATATGGACCGGCCAAAAATAAAATATATGTAACCATAAAATAATTGAATTTTTAAAAATTTTCTTACTCAAATAATTTTTAATTGAAAATGGACTTTCCGATGCGAGAGATAAGGGATACCGTAAGACTGGATGCTTCTGGAAGCATAATGTCACTAACCACATCGGATGTTAAAGTGTCAAACAAGAGCAAGAAGAAAAAATAAATAAATAAATAAAAAGTGAATTTTCTTTTTGTCACATTTTTTTTTGACACATCTCATCTAATAAACTTCATTTTAAGCTGAAAATTATTTTTTATGGGAAGTTTTTAAATTATTTTTCAAAAATTTTACTTTTATATGAAATTTAAAATAAAAATAGTTGAGTCAATTTCATTTAGAAGTTAATTTCATTTCGACATAAAAAAAGAAAGTCAGTCAATTTCCAAAAATAGGTCATGTACGTAAACATAAAGATTAACATTAATGGGCATTATATTCAGTCAATCAAGAAATTTGAATTCAAATAGAGCTTTATCTATCACCAGTTCACCACTGTATGTATTTATTTATTGATTTTATTCATGTTCTTTATACATATTAGACGGCAAGTATCTGCACATCCTATACAGATGTCGATATATAATGGATTTGCCTCCTAAACATGACATCAATAAAACGTATTTATATATTCCTTAAGACGAATAAATTTTAATTAAATAATGTTTGAATTTATGCAATATTATAATTCTAAGTAAAAAGAGTAGCAGTGACCGAAGCTTTTCAAAGATGAATTAAAGTGCATCTCTTAGCAAAATTGATCTAATTAAACCGAACTCTAAGGTATTAACATGTGATATACTCCTAATAATGTAATTAAGAAATGATTTTAAAACAATTATTCGTTCTTCAAACTTAATTTATTGATTAAGAAACTTCTAACCAAAGCTTAATCACAAAATTAATGCTGTGGCAGATAACGGTCATCTTAATTAGCTTAATTTATTTTTTGATGGAAGAGAGTTAGTAGTCTTTAGAGTAATAACTAACAAGATAATAAAAATACTGGTTAAACATTAATGGATTAATTAATTCCAAAGAGTGGGGACTCAGTTCATGTATGTTGTTCTGATCTTAATTATTTATTTGTTAGTTAGGACATATTCAAAGAATCTAAGGGTTAGTATATATATATATATATATATATATATATATATATATATTCCTTTCATTTTATTTTATATAATATTTTTATTATTTTTATTAGAATTAAAAAGTATTAATTAATCTTAAATTTAGAATTAAATGCATTGAACAACATTGAAAAATAGAATTGATAACCGGGCTTTGAGGAACTAGAGCTCGGCATTTCTCTCCCCACTGAGGTTGTAAACCAGGCAAGTATAAAGTCACAATGATTGTTAAACGAGCGTGTAGTTCGGTTATCTTGGATAGTTCGGTGGTCGTAAATGGAAAGTCATTAACTCCGGATATTTCCTGTATAGTGCCCTGATTCTGGGATATCAAAGAAGGAAAGTGCTAGGAATCATTCATTGACCGGGTGCAGATAAGGAAACAACTTGCAATCAGGAAATCAGCACGATTTCCTCTTAGTTAGGAGATATCTTCCTATTCAGGAGCAAAGGAAGGACTCTATAAAAAGGAAGATTACAGGTACATAAACTCTCTCTAGACTCTATTAAAGATAACCTAATTTTCTTTAAGGGACTGACTTGATCGTCGGAGCTTCCCCTGTCGGAAACCGACAACTCTATTGAGTTTTTTTCAGGTAACTTGCTGGAGGAGAGCCTCTGAAGAGTTAGGTTGTTATCATTTGGTGCGGTGAGCGTGGAACACTCCTCAGATTTCAGTGGACAATGGACCTTTTTCCCGATTTACCTATCCCTACCGGCGCTGCCTCCAATACACAAAATACTGAACTTGCACTTCCCCAGCCCCAAACAAACAACCTGGGCCAATTCTCCCCCAACCCACAGCCGGCCTCAACTGAGCGAATTTCCCCACTCCAGATGCGACAACTCCTCCCCCAGTTACAAGAACAAACTCCGGTAACAATACCGGCACCCATGCCTATTCCCGTGATTCCGGGTATCACCCCTCAAGTCGCTCAAACTCTCTTAACCGCCTTATCCGCTATAGCGGCTCAGTCACCCCAAACAGTACCCCTAGGCAGCGCCCCAGCAACACTCCAAACACAAACACCTACCCAAGCACAACTTCCCGCCCAGAATACCCAACTTCCACCTTCTTTGCCAAGCACATTAGCTCCGAGAACAACCATCACAATGACGGCTGAACAGTTTGAAAGAATGTTCGAGGAAAGAATGCAGAAATTCCAGAATAGAAATACTTTGCAGTACCAGGGTAGCTTTCGGTCCCCTCTGTCTCGAGATATCCTGACGACTCCATTCCCGCAGATCAGATTGCCAAATTTACCAAAATATAGCGGTAGCTCAGATCCCCGAGCTCACATTGACGAATTTCATCACACCCTGCTAGTCCATACAACGGAAGATGCTGCCTTATGTAAGGTGTTCCCGCAAACTCTTACGGACTCTGCGCAGATCTGGTTTCGAAACCTCCCGGAGAACTCCATCCACAGTTTCGAACAGTTTAGCGACATGTTCATAGCTAAGTTCGTAGCTGCAATAAGACCGGCCAAGGTTTCAGCCGACCTCACAATGGTTTATCAGGAGAAAGGGGAGGCACTCCGGGTTTATGTCGAGAGATTCAATGCTGTGGCCATGGATATCCAAAATTTGAACTTGGAGGTAGCCATTAATGCACTCATAAGGAACACGAGGTGTCAGGACTTTAGCGACTCCTTAAGCAAAAAACCACCAGGCGATTTTACCGAACTTATGTCCCGAGCTCATAAGTATATCCGCATGGATGAAGCACGTCGTCTCCGTTACAGTTCGCAGGGCCGAGAATCAGACAGGGGTTTCCGTACAAATCGGGAGAGAGGCAACAATAACCGGGATGAAGGCAGAAATAGAACCTCCAGTAGCTCACACCGAGCTTTCCTTGTTTCAAAGTCTGCTCCCAGGGGCAAACAAGACGAAAGGTTCACACCATTAAACACACCAAGGTCCCAGATTCTAGCATGGATGAAAGAAAATGAGAGATTTGATTGGCCGCGCCCAATGATCGAAGATCCGAATAGAGACCAGAGCCTTTATTGTTCCTTTCACAGGGACAAGGGCCACCTAACGAACGACTGCAGGCAGCTGAAGCGCGAGATTGATAATCTTGTCCGGAGAGGTAGGCTCGGTTAGTTTGTAAAAGATAATGAAAGAAGTACAAGGAAGAGGTCGCCTTCACCGCGCGGCGCGAACAATGGGGCAGGTTCTAGCAAAAAAGCCCCAGCTGGAGTCATTCATGTCATAGCAGGGGGAAAACATTATGATGTTTTTGAACAGTCAAGAAAGAGGAAGGCCAAAGAGGTGTTCTCCATGGGTGTGGGACTGGCTGAAAAGAGTTATGAGGTCAAATTTTCAGCAGAAGATGAAAATCATGTTCGGGGTCCCCATACTGATTCGTTGGTTGTTGAGGCTTTAATACAAGACTTCCTGGTTCAGAGGATTCTGGTAGATACTGGAAGCGCGGTAAATCTCATCTCTTTACGAGCATATAAGGCGCTTGGCATGTCCACCAACAAGTTAGAAGCCGTGTCTGCTCCACTCATTGGCATATCTGGGCGTCCGATCAAAGTAGACGGATCCGTGTTGCTGAACTTGCAGCTCGGGGATGAAGACAGTGTTTGCAACTGCAAGGCCTGTTTCATGGTAGTTGATATACCGATGGCGTACAATGTGATCATCGGCCGACCTCTTCTCATCGGTGTGGACGCATATATTTCTATGAGAAAGCTGCTTGTAAAGATACCAGTTCAGGGAGGAGTGGCCGTGTTAAGGGGTAATCAGAAAGCAGCTCGGGAAACCTATGTCACTATGTTAAAGGAGGCCGATCAAGCTCTACCTTTGGACCCACTAGACATCCCAACAACCAGGAACGCCGAGCCCGTAGACTCATTGCAGGATGTGGAGCTATCATCGGGAAAAGTCGTTAAGATCGCCGCTAGCAAAACGGGCAAGGAGAAGGAGGCTTTGGTAGCCGTTCTGTCGGAGTACGAAGACGTGTTCGCCTGGGAGCCCTCGGACATCAAGGGCGTATCCTCTGAGGTAATATGCCACACTCTCAATGTGCAGCCAAACTGTAAGCCAGTCAAGCAAAAGAAGAGGAATCATGCTCCTGATCGACAGTTGGCAATGTCCGAAGAAGTTGACATCCTGATGAAAAATGGCTTTATCAGAGAGGTGCTGTATCCGGACTGGTTATCGAATGTGGTGTTGGTAAAAAAGGCGAGCGGGAAATGGAGGATGTGCGTGGATTTTACTGACCTGAACAAGGCGTGTCCTAAGGATTGCTATCCGTTGCCTAATATCGATCTCCTGGTCGACTCTACCTCGGGCTTTGATGAATATGCCTTTTTGGATGCCTCGGCAGGATATCATCAAATACCTATGAACAAGAATGATGAAGAGAAAACAGCATTTGTGACCCATCGAGCTACTTACTGCTATCGAGTCATGCCATTTGGGCTAAAGAACGCAGGGGCCACTTACCAGAGACTTATGAACAAGATGTTCGCCTGTCAGTTGGGGAGAAACATTGAGGTCTACGTAGATGATATGATAGTCAAGAGTAAGACGGCGGCGAGCCTTCCAACCGAGCTATCGGAAACTTTTGGAGTTTTAAGGAAGTTTGGTTTAAAGTTGAACCCAGAGAAATGCGCCTTCGGTGTACAGTCTGGGAAGTTCCTGGGATATATGATTTCAAGAAGGGGCATAGAGGCGAACCCAACAAAAATCCGAGCTATACTGGAAATGAAGTCACCAACATCTATAAAGGAAGTCCAACAGCTCAATGGGAGAATAACAGCACTCGGAAGGTTCATTTCTTGTTCGGCGAAGAGATGTCTACCTTTTTACAGCACTCTGAAGAAAGTAAAGAGTTTCGAGTGGACTCCGGATTGTCAGAAGGCGTTTGAGGAACTGAAGCATTTTCTTACTACCCCACCTCTATTAAGTCGGCCAAGACGAGGAGAAACTTTATACATGTACCTCGCAGTTTCAGCGGGAGCTTTGGGCTCGGTTTTGATAAGGGAAGAAGGTAGTCAGCAGTTTCCCATCTATTACACTAGCAAGGTCTTGAGAGGTGCCGAGTTGCGATACCACATACTTGAGCAGCTTGCCTTAGCCCTGGTAACATCCGTCATCAAGCTCCGACCTTATTTTCAGGCGCACACTGTTGTTGTACGAACTAATTCGAACCTCAGAAAAGTGCTACAGAAACCAGAAGCATCCGGGAGAATCACAGAATGGGCGGCCCGATTGGGAGAATTTGATGTACGATATGAAGCCCGTCCGTCGATGAAGGGCCAGATCCTTGCTAATTTTGTTGCCGAACTACATTCAAGTGTCCCGGAGCCACATCCGTGTTCATGGAAGTTGTTTGTGGATGGAGCATCTTCATCTGTAGGTGCGGGAGCCGGGGTCATATTGTTTGGGCCAGGGAAAGTGGTAATTCGTGGAATGGCCCACATAGCATTCCAGGCGACCAATAATGCGGCAGAATACGAAGCTTTCAGTTTCGGGCTACAGCTAGCCACGGAGGTAAGACCAGACTCCCTGATTATTTACTCTGACTCACAGCTTGTTGTTAGCCAGATGCTCGGGAAGTTCGAAGCAAAGGACCACATGATGGTCAGATATAAGGAGTTGATTTCTGCGCTCCTCTCCCAATTGGAAAAAAAGGGATGCACATGGTCGATCGAGCAGGTTCCCCGAGCTGAAAATGAGGAAGCAGATGCTCTAGCCAAGCAGGCATGCCACCGAGACCAGTCATTTGACTCATGCATCATCTGGTCTATAATAACAGCCCCGACCCACGAAACATACAAGGTGCACATGCAGGAACCGATGGAGGGGTGGCGACTCCCGATTTACCAGTATCTGAATAATGGAGATCTTCCCGAGGATCCGTTGCAAGCTCGGAAGATAGTCAGGCGGGCCAGCAGATATGCCATCATAGACGACCAACTTTTTAGACGGTCCTTTTCGGCCCCATGGACTAAGTGCTTGAGTACGGAGGAAGGAGATTATGTACTGAGAGAAATCCACGAGGGAATTTGTGGAGCTCATGAGGGGGCACAGGCTGTAGCTCGGAAAGCCATGTTACAAGGATATTACTGGCCAACTATGGAGAAGGACGCTAAGGAGCTCGTCAAAAGATGTGACAAATGCCAGAGATTCGGTAATCTGAATCATCAGAAGCCTTCTTCCCAGATGTCGATTCATAGCCCGTGGCCATTTGCCCAGTGGGGTCTCAACATAGTGGGGCCTTTTCCTATAGCAACCGGGCAACGGAAGTTTCTGGTGGTAGCAGTTGATCACTTTACGAAGTGGGTAGAAGCAGAACCCTTGGCCACAATCACGCCAGCAAACATAATTAAGTTTATGCAGAGAGCTATCATTACAAGGTTCGGAATCCCGCACTCCATCATAACGGACAATGGGAAGCAATTTGATTGTACAGCTTTCAGGAACTACTGTTCGGAGTTGAAAATTCAACTATGTTTCACATCAGTGTATCACCCACAGTCGAACGGCATGACAGAGGTAACTAATCGAACTATTGTTGCAGGGATAAAGAAAAGGCTGGACACGGCAAAAGGTCTCTGGGTTGACGAAATCTATAACGTTCTCTGGGCTTACCGAACATCCCCAAGATCGGCAACAGGGGAAACACCGTTCTCCCTCACATACGGAACCGAAGCAGTCATTCCCTGTGAGATTGGTATGCCGAGCTTGAGAACGTCTAGCTTGGATCAAGATCGAAATGACGATAATTTGCTCTGCCACCTCGACAAAGTAGAAGAACGAAGAGAGCTCGCCCAAATGCGGTCAGCGGTATATAAACAGAGAATGTCATCTTATCATGACCGGAATGTCAAGCCTAGGACTTTCCGGATTGGACAACTTGTCCTTAGAAAAGTCGTAGCTGCACAAACTTCGGCAGGAGTAGGAAAGCTAAATCCCAACTGGGAAGGCCCATATATAATTCATGAGGTGCGCGGAGGAGCATACAAATTGAAGGACTCGGCTGGGAAGATTCTCCCTCACTCATGGAACATCTCCAATCTGAAAGCATATTTCCAGTAATTGAACACTTGTGGTTCGGCTATTTCAGATTTGATGCACTTGGTCACTGTGCCATTAAGTATAATTTTTTATTGTAAGATCGGCTGTATACGCTCACTCGGCCGCTGTGCCATAGAGCTTTGTTTTACATATGTTATGTTGCCTAGTTCGGCTATATCGCCATAAATGCTATTGTACTAAGCAAACACATAAATAAAAGAGGTATATTCATGCATATTTCTTTGAATATGAGTTCGGCTCTCATTTGGCAAATACGTCAATCAGTTACACAGTCCTGGTTCGATTAACATCGATTTAAATACAATCTTGCACACATAATGTGCATCTTTTTAATCAGCTCGGTTGATCACATAATGAAGTGATAAAATAATACAAGTACACAAACAATTACAGCAACAAAAATTTTTGATTTGCATTAATAACAGAAAATACATGGCAGATCAGTCATCGGGGTACACCTCGTCCAGCCAAGCCCAATCCATGTCAGGGTATCGCCCTCTGACAGCATCGGAAAGCTTTTGGCTGAACGTAATACATTTATCTACTGCTAAGTCTAATGACTTATATTCAAGGTCGGTAACTTTTTCTTCCGCAATTTCCTTGTCCTTTTTAGCAGCTTCTAGTTCCGAGTACACCCCGGCAAGTTCGATCTCAATCTCGTCTCTCTTTTGCTCGGCAACGGCAAGTTTCTCTTTCAGCTCAGAGTTCTTTTTATCGGCTTCGGTTATCTTGCCCTCGGCATCAAGAGCCCTTTTTTCAGCATCTTCAAGTTTGCCTTCGGCAGCACTTGCTCGGAGACGTTGCCCAGCCACGTTATCGGCCTCCCGATGATAGGCCATGAGTAACCGGTTCATTTTTACCATGACCGCCCCGGCCAAAATAGAACTCTGTGAACAAAAGTATTTAATAAATAAGAGAACCGAGGAACTCATAAACCGAGTTGGTATTATCAGTACATACCTGAACTTGGTGCCTCTTTATGATTTCACCGAGCTCCTCCGCCTTCAGGCGAACGAGAGGTGAAACTTTATCGGGGATGCAAGCCAGCTGATGAATGAAGTCACAGAAGGCCAGGTTTTCCTCGGAATAGCCCTGCCCCTCCTGCTGCCACATTTCGCACAGTTCATCTGCAAGGGCCCTCATATTTTTTCTTTGGGGGTTTGGACCCGAGGACCCTGCGCCGCCTTCATCCGGAGATATTGGCCCAGGAGAGGTCTGCACTGTTGGCAGAGCCACCACGGCCTCAGCAGATTGAATGGGAGTCAGCTGAGTTTCAGAAACTGTTTGGGCCGAGCTGTGATCCAACAGTTGCTCCGGAACCCCTTGTGCCATAGGTCCAGCCGGTGTCCCTTGTTCCGCCTCGCCCACAGCAGATGCCACTGTTTTCTTTCGCCTCTTAGCCTTCATCATCTCGGCCATGCTCGGTTTCTCAGTTCGCTTCATCTCTGCAAAAAACCGAACAATGAGCAAATATTAGAACAGAAGTACTGATAATAAAATATACCTTTTCTTCTTGGCCGAGGTCTTTCTGACCGGGCCAAGCCGGTCATTAGTTGTTCTTTTATGTCTATCTTCTGGGCAGTCAATGCTCTCCATCGAGCTAAGGTTTGCTCCTCCTCATCAGAGAGAAACAAAGGGTTATCGTTCTTGTTCACAAACCGACCCCATGTGGTCAGGAAGGGGAAGTCCGAATCACTCTCGACAATGAAGAATCGGTTCTTCCAATTCTTAAGCGATTCTGGGTTCCCAGAGAAAACTCCATACCCAGCTCGGGCTTGAACATAGTTGTGGTCCTCGGTTGATATTCTTAGGCCAACCACATGAGTTGCTTGAAATAGACGAAGAGTGAGGGGGATGTCATGCTCGGCACACCACATCTGTAGAGCAGATATTGTTCGCCAGGCATTGGGATGGATCTGCCCCATGGTTAAGCCGTAGTGGTTCATCAACGCCACTTCGAATGCAGTTGGGGGAAGGCTCATTCCGGCTTCGAAGTCCGCCTCATACACAACGATGGTTTTCTTTCCATTATACTTAGCTGGAGCTCGCACATGGGACCCAGGTGCTCGGATATTATAGTTCTCAGGAATCCCAAATTTGACACGCAGCTCTAGCATCTCGTTTGTCTTTATGATTGAACCGATGCTCGCCACTCGAGGATTTCTCCTTGGTGATTTCTTTCTGATCGGAATAGGCTGGCTAGAGCTGGGACCCTCGATGATGTCCTCGGTAGCAAGACCTCTCTCCACTTCCTCCCTCTCAGTGGAACTATCTGAGGCACTCATTGTGGAAAACAGTAAAAAGATAAGTAAAACACTAACCTGCGATCTTGTTGGGGAGGCTAAGAGATCAAACTCGAAGAACAAGTGAAGAACAGATGAAGACCAAACAAAGAACAAGTGAATAGCAAATCGCACAAATCTTCAAAAAAGAGAGGAAAGTAAAAAGATGAAATGCTCCAAAAGAACGAAAGTGAGAAGAGGGAGAAGAAGCAGGTATTTATAGGAGTCTCGCCTCGTTTAGGAAAGGACAGGTGGCAGGATTTCATTGGGGACAAGGACAACGGTTATTTCTTGCGTGACAACCGAAGAGGCGCCATTATTGCAGGATCTGACACAACAGCTGGTTCACGATGAACGAGGCGTCTGTTCTCACCTTTTGAAGAGTCACGCGGATGGCAGACCTAGAAATATGATAATTATGGCTCACGCGCGTCCTTTCACAACTCAATGACATGAATGTCATTTTCTTTGGGGGGGACTTATGATAACCGGGCTTTGAGGAACTAGAGCTCGGCATTTCTCTCCCCACTGAGGTTGTAAACCGGGCAAGTATAAAGTCACAATGATTGTTAAACGAGCGTGTAGTTCGGTTATCTTGGATAGTTCGGTGGTCGTAAATGGAAAGTCATTAACTCCGGATATTTCCTGTATAGTGCCCTGATTCTGGGATATCAAAGAAGGAAAGTGCTAGAAATCATTCATTGACCGGGTGCAGATAAGGAAACAACTTGCAATCAGGAAATCAGCACGATTTCCTCTTAGTTAGGAGATATCTTCCTATTCAGGAGCAAAGGAAGGACTCTATAAAAAGGAAGATCACAGGTACATAAACTCTCTCTAGACTCTATTAAAGATAACCTAATTTTCTTTAAGGGACTGACTTGATCGTCGGAGCTTTCCCTGTCGGAAACCGACAACTCTATTGAGTTTTTTTCAGGTAACTTGCTGGAGGAGAGCCTCTGAAGAGTTAGGTTGTTATCAAGAATATAAAATCAATGTTATATCGAAAATTGAAAAAAAAAATAATATTATTTTGAAAGTTTAAAAACGACATATAAAATATGATATTAAATTCACTAAAAAAAGTCAAGTATTTTGAAACAGATGAAATATAATAAAATAAAATAAAAAGTATTTACTTATATTTCAAGTAAAAAAGAAACAAAACTTACACAAAAATAAAAAAATAACTACTTTTTAATTCTACCAACAAACCTATTCTAATTAGAGAAATCCACAAATATCAGCAGAACTCTAACTGAATTTACCGTGTAAAAACACAACAAATATATCCCTAAATTTTATTTTTAATCCAACCTTACCTCTTAATTGTCTAAATATATTGTATTTTGGTTCAAATATTCATCTCATATGTCTATTAAATCCATTTGAAAGCCGTTAAAAAATCCGTTATATTATATGTGATTTTTTTGAAAAAATTTTAAATTTTATTTATCAGACACTTTTAAATTTATATGCAATTTAATTTAATTTTCTAACAAAAGTTGATTTATTTAAAATCAATTAGATTTAAATTTGTGCATTAAATCACTAAATTTTATTTTAAATTTAAGTCTAATTAATAGTTTCTTAATCACGGTAAAACAATAAAATTAATACATAAAATAAAATTAATTCATTTGAGTCATGACCTAACTAGCTTACAATTCGATCAATTTATAACTCAATATATCATAATCCGATACAAACCCACATATTTATTAAAAGAAAAAAAAAAGTTATTTATCTACCCTTAACATCTAGATTTAGAAGCTTATTTGTCTAAAGGTTTTCTTTTTTTTTTTTTTTTCCAAACATTGAGGGCATATTAATACTTTTTTTTTGTTTTTCTGAAAACTATGGCTTTAATACTTTCAGAACCGTACCAGATAAAAAAAATGGTGAAAATAAGTGTTTACAAATTATAGCAGATAAAAAAATGGTGAAAACAAGTGTTTACAAATGATAGCATCAACTATGGTATTACCAAAATTGAATTGGTTAAAGATAAAATGATAAAAATATTTTTTTATATTAAATATTCAGCTGATTTTAAGAAATGAGTGTAATAAAAATGTGAAAAATAATTGATTTTAAGAAATGAGTATAATAAAAATGTGAAAAATAATTATTAAAGCGATTAAATTAGTTTTATCATTATTTGAACTATAATTTATAAATATTATATTAGAATTGAATTCCCACATGTGCTGATATAGTGACATGCATTCTAATAAAAGTCATTACTCCCTTTAACAATTTCTATTGGTTAGCAAGGATTTTAATCAACCAGCGACTTTTCAACCTTTTAAAGTAGATAGCGAAATAAGAAAATCAATCAATATATATATATATATATATATATATATATATTTTTTTTTTTTTTTGATTTTTTTTCTTCTCAAAAAATAAAAATTTTAAAATAATTAGTATAATAATAAAAAAAAAAGTATATGATCACCTTTAATTGTTATATAAATTGTTATATAAATTGTAATAAATTATTAATAAATTAATAAATTAACTAAAAATTCGGTTTCTGTTCGGTTAACCAGTCACATGGTTCAAAAATCATTAACCAGTCAATTAATATCGGTTTTTTCAAAACACTAACTATTAATCAGTCCATTACAATCGGTTAACCAGTCCATCGGTTCGGTTTCAATTTTTTTTTTCTGTTAACCAAGTCCATTAATTTTTTTGCTCATCCCGCTAGTGTTTGGAAAGTATTTTCTAAAATAGCTTCTTATTTTTTAAGAGTCTTTTTTATCTGTTTGGATTGAATATATCTGAAGCCATTATAATTATAATATAGATAATGATTATTTTATGATTTTTATCGCTTCATGATGATATTACATTAAATTTTTTTATTAAAATATTACATCTTAAAAACACAATAAAATTTTAATACTATTAGTTAACAAATAAACAAAATAAATAATTTACCATTACAAGACTTTTTTTTTTTTAAAAAAAAAACCTTTCCATTTTATTATACTCCCTCTATTTCACTATATGTGATATTTTGAGTAAAATTCAAAATTTACTACTATTGTATTTTTAATTTAATTTTTTTTTTTAATGAAAGTTGATTTATTTAAAACTAATTAGATTTAAATTTGTACATTAAATCACTAAATTTTATTTTAAATTTAAGTCTAATTAATAATTTCTTAATCACGGTAAAATAATAAAAATAACACATAAAATAACATTAATGGAGTATATTTGAATAAAAAAAACTCAATAATATATTTCGTAAAAGAAAGTATTGGTAAAAATAGAAGCAAATATCGGCTATTTCGAACATTTATAGGGTAAATTTGGTCCTTATTTTATTTTTGTATGAATTGAAGCAAGTAGGGAAAAAAAAGAAGAAATGAATAAGTAGATATACGCAGTTGCTATATATAGTTATACATTCGTAAAAATCATTTTCTAAATTTCTCCAAAAAAAAGAAAAGAAAATAAAAGAATATACACAAATTCTCTAATTCGCTAACAATGACAATCGGAAAAAAGAAAATTCAAATGACCATAAGCTGATGAAATCCTAACGGCGTATGGGGAGATAACGGTGGAAGGTTGACAATTCCTTTCAAGTCAGCACAGTCCCAAACCGCTGTCCAGCTAGACGGCGTCGACTCAACATCCCTCTCCGTTTCCTCTCTCTTAACCATTTTTTTCCCTTCTCTCTCTTCTCTTTCACTCTCCCTACTTCGTTTCCTTTGATTTTCCTCTTTCCCAGCTTCAAGAGGAAAGTTGAGTATAGCTTTTGAACCGCGCAGCTTAAAAGCGGCTCGGTCATAGGCTTTAGCAGCTTCAATAGCAGTATCGAAAGTCCCGAGCCACAGACGAGTGCCTTTCCGGGTCGGATCTCGTATCTCTGCCGCATACTTGCCCCATGGCCTCTGTCGGACTCCTCTGTAATGCTTTCTCTCTTCAACAAAAGCATCAGAATGCTGTTGGACGGGGTTAGCAAATTGGATGAATTCGGTTTTGTTTGGCAGTGAGATTTTGAGCGACGGCTTTCGATTTACAGTAGAAGATTGAAGGTTGGATTGAAGTGGAGGATTTGAATAAGTGGATTTAGGAGTAGCGAGATTGAAGAATTGAGGTTGAGATTGAAAATGGAAGAAATCATCGGAAACGACTGAGATAGAGGAATCAGAATGGGTAAGAGAAGTAGGAGAAAGAAGATCGGCGAGTAAATGTTGGTTGATGAAGTCTAAAGCAGAAGCGAGTTGAGAGTGTGGTGTTGTTGCCATATTTGGAAAGGAGGTATAGAAATTGTGAATGCAGGATGAGAGAAGAAAATGGAGTGAGAAGAGTATATATAGAGGATAAAGGATGAGTGTTCCAGGTAGCTTCTTTCAACTTTCATCCAATCAATCAACCTTCCTCTCTCTTTCTATTTGACTTTTCCTTTTATCTATTTTCTCACTTTGACTCATTTATATCTTGGCTCTTATTGGGCGGACAGAACTACTTGATTTTAACGAAAGTACCCACTCCGTTCTTTATATATTGGCTTTTATTGGACGGACAGAACTACTTGATTTTAAGGAAAATAGTCTCTCCGTTTTTTATTATATGTTATTTTTGAGTAAAATTTAAATTTTATTTATCTATCACTTTTAGATTTTCAATACAATTTAATTTTTTTTTTCAATTTAATTTTTATTTTCAATAAAAATTGACCAATTAGATTTATTTTTTTTACATTAAATCACTCAATATGTATTGAATCACTCAATTTTTTTCTAAATTCAAGACTAATTAATATTTTTTAATTTTAATGAAAATAACAAAAGTGACAATTATAAAAGAATGGAGGGAGTATTATTTCTACCTTTACTTTTTATTTATTATTTTTAAATTAAATTTAAATTTTTTTTATTTATCACTTTCAAATTTTTAATATAATTTTAATTAAAATTTATCAATTAAATTTAAATTTTTATATTAAATCACTCAATTTTATATTAAATTTAAGTCTAGTTAATATTTTTTAATTATAAAGAAAATAATAAAAGTGAGAAATATAAATAAATGGAATTTCTATTTATAAAGAAAATTAAATTTAAAAAATTAAATTGTATTGAAAATTTAAAAGTGTTAGGTAAATAAAATTTCATATTCAGTGAAATAGAATGAGTAAATAATTTGTTTATTTTTTATTTTAAATATACCGATTTAATTTTTAAATAATCAAAATAAAATTATCATAATATTACTTTTAAATGTAACAGTGCATAATAATTAAGAGTAGAGAAGTGATTTTTTTTTTTTTAAATTTCTATAAAGGGCCACTGGGTATTTGTTCGATTGGAGGAATTGAGAGTAAAGGATGTATTTTATTGAAAAAAAATGAAGAAGGAAAAGTAGAGTCCGAATAGAGAGAAAGGAAAGTAAGTGGAAATAAATAGAGTAAAATTTAAATTTATCTTCTCCAATTGTCGGATAGTAAATTAGATATATAAAGTAAAATTGAGTAAATTTCATTTATTTCTCTTATTTTCTTCATTTAAGTAAATCTAATTTTTTTTATAATTTATTTTTATCCAAATAAAGGTTTAAAGTGGGTCAGAATAAAATAATAAAAGTAGCCGTTAAAGTAAAATGGAGGAAATAATAATTTCTCATAAATACTTACTGGATGTACCTTTATACCCTTACAAAGAGGATTGTAACTCTTACTTCAAATTAGTATTTTTTTTTTCTTTTTACAAATGTTTAATTACGAAAATATTAATCAAACTCAAAATTTTTAATAGATTGTTGATCACCAGTCCAACTTCTATTAGTTTCAAATTAGTATTCTTTCATCTCTTGTTAAGGTTTTCTATCATCATTAGAATTTTATTATTCCTGTTTAGGATAGAATCCAAAATAATTGACCGTATTACCAAGGAAAACCTAAAATTTCCTCTATTATAAATTTTTTTTGCATAAAATATATATTAAATAAATAAATTTCTTTATTATTTTTTCATGGAGGAAAACTTTACATTGTTAAGCAAAGAAAATATTCACAAGAAAACTAAACAAACATCGGTTAATTATAAAAGTTAGAAAATTTTTTATTTCACATATTAGATTTTGAGATTGAGTTAAACTCAAATCTATTTTTTTTCGCATGGTATTAGAACTACTTATCTTTATGTTGGGTCTCCTGTAGGTGTCAAATCCTACAAACCTTATACTCTAGATTTTCTACTTATTTTCGAAATTAGGCATGGAATACTTCTCATAAAGATTTTGTCAATCTTAGGCATGAATACTACCACTTATGTCAATTCTTCTTAAATTAAACTAAGAGCCCATTTGAAGGAACTTTTACTTTGACTTTTGAGTAGCAGAAGAAGATATTTCGATCATGTGTTTGGAAAGAATTTTCTAAAATAGCTTCTTATTTTTGAAGAGTTTTTTTTATCTGTTTAAATTGAATAGATCTGAAGTCATTATAATTATAATATAGATAATGATTATTTTATGATTTTTATTGCTTCATGATAATATTACATTAATTTTTTTTTAAATAAATTAAAATATTACATCTTAAAAACACAATAAACTTTTAATACTATTAGTTAACAAATAAGCAAAATAAATAATTTACCATTACAAAACTTTTTAAATAATAATAAAAAAAATCTTTCCATTTTATTATACTCCCTCCATTTCACTATATGTGATATGATAGAGTTGTGATACGCCCATAACTGTATAATGAATTGAGTTTCAATTCAGATTAAATTGAGTTATTTAATCTGATAAAAATTACCAAATCTTATCTCAGAAAGAGTCTGAGTTAAACTAAAATTAGGTCTCTAGCTTTTAGGATCTCTATAAATAGAGTTTTTTTTTTTGACGAGATATATATATCTCTATAAATAGAGTTGAGGTCCTCATAATTTGGTAACGGAAAAACGTACACGCCGCTAGGCTACTCGTTCCCGCTCACAAGTTTTCTGTCTTAATTTTCAGGGGCATTTAGATTATGATCTAGCTGCTCTCATCCCGAGTGGGTAAAAGCCGGACCAATGATAAAAAACAAACGGGATCTTGGTATACGCTTCCGCAACGAGTTTCTGCGCTACAAGAGGTAGGTACATCTATGAATGTTACCTCAGTAAATTATATTTGTTATAATTTTCATATCCATCATTGTTATCAGAGCCTTTGTTTTTGCGTCCTGGCATGTGGCTAAATAGATCTAAAATTTTATATGTAAAATTATTAGATCTGAGATGCAATAAACACAACAAAAATTAAATTTTTGTGTGAAAAATATATATGCGTGTATATTTCAGCTCGATTTCTTGTATGTGTACACCGAAACCCGATTGGACGAACATGAGTGTTTAAAACGGCTAACTAGAAGTCTGAATTTTTAATTTTTGATCTCACCATTGGATTCACAGACCCTGAAAATCTCCCACCGACTGGAATCGGAGCATCAGATTCGGCAGGAAAAACGGCGCGTGGACTACACACGCCACATACGTTCGGCGCGTGCGCGTGAGTGGTGGCCCACACGCGCGTCGCCACGTGTCAACTGTGACGCATCACGTTGACACGTGGCCCAATCGCTGAGGGCCACGTGGATGGCTGAGGCCATGCCACATGGCAGATGAGAGGGGTTGACACGTGGACCAATAATAGAGTGACACGTGGATGACTGTGGTCAAGCCACGTGTCCCAATCAGATAGTGCCACACGGCCCAATGAGACACCGCCACGTGGATGACACGTGTCATGATATTTGGCAGTGACGTGTACCAGGGTGCCACGTGGGCGCGAGGTGGACCAGTAGGAATCGGACACGTGGCACGCTGTGGTGTTGACACGTGTCTGGTGGAGTGGGAGGCCGCGCGTATGGCACGTAGAGGTGCGTGAGCGCGTCTACCTCCCTCCTGTCGGCGCGTGCGACGTCCTCTGACCACCATTTGAGCTCCGATTTTTGTCAAATAATTTTTTAAAATTATTTCTAATTTTTTGGTCATATTTTCAAAATTTTTTAATGACCAGAAAATAAATTGTGTATTTTTTTGATATTTAAATGTGTTTAATTTCGAAATAAAATATTAAAAATGTGCAGAAAATGTGTTTTCTGCTTTCAAAAATTTTTAAAAATATTTTAAAAAAATTTTGAAGTTCTGTCCTTACTTATTGATTGAAATGTGTTTCAATTAAGTGTATTTATACATGAGTGTATAAAAAATTTTTTGTATTATGTTACAGAGACATTGAATAAGGACAGTGGTTGCTTTAAGAATTGCAAGGGTGCAATCAATAAGCAAAATGAGCATGCGAAAGAAGATTTGAGCTGATGACATTGATGCAATAGTGCATCATAAAGTACATGTGTGAGAACAAATGCAAGAGTGCATTTGGACTGATGGTCTGAGTATAAAAATGGAACTTTAGTTTGAATTGCCAAAAGGGAAGTGTTGAAAAGCAACACTAAAATCTGTGATGGTATTGAGAAATGGACGGAACGTGCATCGTCAATGACTTCATCAATTGACTTATGAGTTGTTTGATGAATTGATAAAATCGGTCAAAAAAATAATCCTAATAACTAAAAAGATTTTATGAAATCTGGACTTCTATAATAGTTGACATAAGTGTCAATTTGAGTTAGCGTTCATTTTTGTTAAATAGGATTTATGTTTCCTATTAATATTTGACATAAGTGTCTTATTTTGGAATTATTGAATTTTATTTATTGGTTAAATAAATGTGTTTATTTATTTATTATGATGGCATTTAACTTTATAATAAATGAATTTATTTTAATTGTTAATTGCCTTGCGATATTTTATGAGTAAAATGATTGTATAGGACTTAGAGGGTAATTGGATACTATAAGTAGCCTTTTCGAATTTGAACCTAATAGAAAATTTTACTAGGTTATTATTTCAGGTGCATAATAAATTGTATGTGTTGTCTTACCTCCAGTAAATATGTGCAATATTGTTCCATTTGAGATCAGAGGATCTTAATGGACGCTGCTTCCAAGTTACAATTATGAAATCTGGAATATAAAAATCCAGTATGTGCTTGAAGAGTAAGAGGCTCTTAAATCCTTAAATTCGGTTATGGCTGAACCTGAAGATGGTACTACAGCCCAGCTAAATGAGTTTATTTTAATTGTTAATTGTCTTGCGATATTTTATGAGTAAAATGATTGCATGCTTATTAAGTAAATGCTTAATAAAAATTCCCTTATAAGTTTGAGAACTTGATAATCCAATAATTCAGATTTATTATGCATGAAATTTTAACCTATAAGGTTGGACATTAGGACTTAGAGGGTAATTGGATACTATAAGTAGCCTTTTCGAATTTGAGCCTAATAGAAAATTTTACTAGGTTATTATTTCAGGTGCATAATAAATTACATGTGTTGCCTTATCTCCGTTAAATATGTGCAATATTATTCCATTTGAGATCAGAGGATCTTAATGGACGCTGCTTCCAAGTTACAATTATGAAATCCGAAATATAAAAATCCAGTATATGCTTGAAGAGCAAGAGACTCTTAAATCCTAAAATTCGGTTATGGCTGAACCTGAGAATGACACTACAGCCCAGCATAGGCAGGACCATGATGCCTATGTGGCATGAAAAAATAAGAATTTCACTGCTCATATCATCTTCCTAAGTGTGATGGAAGATGATATCACTAAGCAATTCCGCAAGTATCAAAATGCAATGAATCTGTGGATCGCTTTGTAGGAGAAGTTCAGAGATGTGACTCTGAATAAGCTCCGATCACTGACGATCAAATTTGATACATATCATAAAAGTCTGATTATTCGATGAGGAAACATCTAAGAGAGATGGAATAGAACAAGTAAGCTTAGTGAACTTAGTCTTAAGTTGACTGACGAGCAGTAGGTCCAAACTGTTATCAATTCCTTATCCAAGAGTTGGTAGCATGTAAGATGCAACTAACTCACATGGATAAGCACAAAGACATTTGAGGATGTCGCTTGTCATTTGGAGCTTAAAAGGGACCGTCTGGCAGCGATTAAGGTCAATGCCATAGTGCATATGACACAGTCCCGTTCTGGTAGAATGAGTTCTAAGTAAAACAACAAAATAAGCTTCAACAGTAGGGATAAGGAAAAGACTCAAGAGCCTGAAAAGTAAAAGGAATAGAATAACAAAAGGTCCTAAGGCAAAAATGAGATAAATAATTCAAGAGTGAAATGTTTTAATTGCCTAAAAGGATATTATGCAAAGAGACTGTATTGTGCCTATAAAGATACACTGTTTTGACGCAAGAGTGAGTGAAATTTATGTATCTAGTTCTGAATTTCATCTTTTGTGGGTGATAGATTTAGAACCAATGGACCGTGTAACAAGAGATCGAGATACCTTTGTTATGAAATTTAGGTTATGTTCTTATCTTATTGAAATTTGTTTTCAATTTATATTTTGAGGATGACAGTGTACGCTTATGTTTGAATGATTTCTATTATGGTTCTGGTTATGGATGTAGACCATAACTATTTTCCTTTAATTTATTATTTTTCACATTGTTATGAGAATAATGTGAAATTATGGCATGCTACAATAAACCATATTGGACAAAACCGAATGAGTCGGTTAGTCAAAGAAAGTTTAGTAGGCAATTTAAATAAGGTTGAATTGCTTACACGAAAGTATTGTTTAAAAGGAAAAACTAGTTAGAAAATCATTTGAAAAAAGTGCTAAAGCTAAATTTCTATTGCAGTTAGTCCATTCTGATGAATGTGGTCAAATGAATGAGAGGGTAAGGCATGGGGCCTACTATTTCATCACATTAATATATGACTATAATAGGTATGGTCATGTCTATTTGATTTCTCACAAGTCAGAAGTATTGAGTTGCTTCAAGACTTACATGAGTATAGCTGAGAATCAATTAGATAAAAAGATTAAAGTTTTAAGAACTGACAGAGGTCAGTAATATCTTACAGATAAACTTAAAGTTTCATGTGAAGAAAAATGATTGAATATCAGTTGTTCATTCCTAGAAATTCACAACAAAACGGTGTTGAGAAAAGGAGAAATAAGACTCTGCTATATATGGTTAGATTTATGATGGCAGAGAAAAATTTGCCTATCTCCTATTGGGGAGATGCTTTATTAACTGCCACATATGTTCTGAACTGTATGCCCTCCAAATTTATCATTACCACAACTTATGAGTTGTGAACTGGTCGACAAGCTGACCTAAACCATTTACAACTTTTGGGTTGTAATGTTTACGTTTATGATACCTCAATTTGGTAAATTTGAGACCAAGAGGTAAAAAGAGTATCTATGTGAGATATTCTTAAATATCAAAATGATATATTTTCATGGATAAATAAGAGAATGGCATAATGATAGAATTTAAATCACTACATGTCATATTCTTAAGAGAATAAATTTTCAAAGTTGGGCGAAGTGAATTGAGATTTCACTTTCAATTAATCTCGGGAAGAGAATATCAGGATCACTCCATCCGAGTGGGAGGGATTTAGAGGAAGAAGGTTAAGACCGTCATCCTCCAAACGATCCGAATGTTCGAGACCTGATTCAAGTGGGAGTGTTCTTGACTCCAGTGGGAGGAAAAAATATGGTATTCCTGACTCCAGTGGGAATATACAATATGGTCCCAGGGGGAGTATTGTGAATTACGATAAATATATGAGACATATTTATCAAGATTTAGAATTACAAAAATCTAAAAGGATAAGTGTTCCATGCTGACGATTTAAAATCAGAGGCTGAAATGAAGCCCTTTTAGTTATCCCACAAGACAAGAAAGATCATAAAAATATTCAAAAGGCTTTTTCATGCCCATCTAAGGAAAAATGAATTAAAGCAATGGAAGAAAAAATGGCATCTATGAGATCAAACCATGTTTGAAAACTAGTTGATCTACTGGAATGACACAAATTGAGAATAAATGTATTCTCAAAGTGAAGCGAAAGGCTGATAGAGATATCGAAAAATATAAGACTCGGCTAGTCGTTAAGGGGTTCATACAATAGAAAAAGATTGACTATGAGTAGAATTTCTCATCTATTGTAAGATTTACGTATATAAGGTGAATTCTGGCCATAGTGGCGAGTTTGAACCTAGAGTTTCATCAAATGGATGGAAAGACTGCTTTTCTCAATGGAGAATTGGATGGAACAAATTATAGTTTCATCGAAAAAGGCAGCAAACATAAGATTTGCTGATTGATGAGTTCAGTCTATGGCCTTAAACAGTCTTCAACACAATAGTACTTGAGACTTCATCATACAATCATAACGAATGTGTTCAATATGACTGATGAGAGTCATTGTGTTTATAGTAAAAGCTCTGAAAATGAATTTATCATTTTGGCATTATATGTAAACAACATACTTAAAGCTGAAAATTAATAATGGTACGCAAATGAAATCAAAGATTGGTTATTGTCCAACTTTGAGACAAAAAATATGAGTCATGCATATTATATTATTGAAGTTAAGATTTCAAGAGATCATTTGAGAAAATTATTGTCTGTTTCTTGAGAGAAATATTTCAACAAAGATCTTGAGCAATTTAATATGCAAAACTCTAAACTCATAGATTATCCCATTGCCAAGAATTAGTTTTTTAGCAAAGATCTGTGTCCTATGATGCCAGAATAAATGAGCGTATGAGGAACATTCGATATGCCAGTGTCGTGGGTAGTCTTATGTATGCAGTGTTGTATACAAGAGATGATATATGCTATGCAGTAGACATGGTAAATAAATATCAATCTAACCTAGGCAAAGCACATTGAAAGCAATTGAAAGGGTACTTATATGCCTTAAAGGTACTGCAGATTATTCTCTTTATTTTCAAGAAAATGATTTGCATTGAGAGAATACAGAAACGTTGATTGGGTAGGAGATGTGGATGAGAGAAAATACACTCCAAGTTTCATACTCTTGTTTGACAAGAGTGGCATCTCGTGGAGTAACAAGAATTAAACTTGTGTACCCCTATCAATAGTGGAAGTTGAATTTGTCACTTCCTCAATTACAGTACTGGAGACAGTTTGATTGAAATGATTTGTGAACTATTTAAGAGTAACTGTCTCAAAGGTATCAGTGACAGTCAGTCATTGATGGCTTATAGTAGAGCTAAGCATATCGGCATTAAGTATCAATATAAGAGAGATATTGTTGCACGAAAAGATATGAACTTGCAGTACGTTTCTACGCATGCATATCCATTGAGTAAACCTATAATGAGAGATGTGTTTTGAGAGACACATTAGATCTCAAGATTTGCGTAGAATTTAATTGGTATTGTTATATTTTATATAATCGCTTAACGTTATTATTTGCGAATAATAACTCAAGTTCATTGTTGGTAATACATGAGTATGAATGTTTATGTATAAAAATTTACTGTTATTGATATGAGATTGAGCATGTCGGACAGAGAAGTAGCCCACTCACAAGGGTATTTACCTTAATTTTGTCAATGAGTTGGCAAAAACTAAGATGAGGCAATTTTTGAACATATGAGAATGCTCGAGAGTTTGTTCAAAATAAAAGTGCCGTCTTGCAGAAATTATAAGATGAGTCTTGTTAAGGTGCGAGATAAACACATACATAAAGTTGTATGCTTTGGATTGAGATCCAAAATAAGGATTGCATGAAATCCGATGGTCAGTTATATGTAACTAACATGTTCTGTCTAAAAAGCCAGAAGTAGTCCTCAAGTAAGTGGACTAAAGTTGGGTGTTTCGGTGCATCACAACCTTACGCTTCTGTATGGTGTTTGATATACACATTATTGAAATGTGAGACATGCGCTTCTTTAAGGGAAGGAAAGAACACCATAACACATGTTTTATACAGTGTGTGCTTATGTGACCACAAGGATGGGAATTTAATTATATTAATGATCTCAACTTTCCCTATTGTGAGACCCTATTTATATTTTGACCCTTAAAACACTTAACTTATCCCTGAAGTATGGTGCAATGTGGCTAGTTTAGTTAGTTTTCAAGAGATCTAGAGAAAAATTTAAGCCTAGCGGATCTAACTAGAAAAGCGAGTTGAATCATGATGGATGGCATACAGTAAGAGGGGAAGATAGCTTTTTGATCACTTTCATAATGTTTCGTGGTTCACCGGCATGCCTATTATAGTTTCTATGAGTAGAGACATGATAGTGAACACGAAAATTATTTTATGAGATCATGAGTTAAAACAGTGAATGTGAGAAGGCAATCTAGGGTCAGGCATACATGAAAAAGAGGATCTTATTTTTCGAGACGCTATATATTCCTAACAGGTGTATAGCACTAGTGCTCTCGAGGTATGCTAGTCACACAATCTATTTGCCAGTATAACTGAAGATTAAGATTGCAATGCGTTCCGTCATGTGCGAGTGGGAGATGATAGAGTTGGGATACGCCCATGACTCTATAATGAATTGAGTTCCAATCCAGATTAAATTGAGTTATTTAATCTGATAAAAATTACCAAATCTTATCTCAGAAAGAGTCTGAGTTAAACTAGAGTTATGTCTCTAGTTTTTAGGATCTCTATAAATAGATGTGAGATCCTCATAATTTGGTAATGAGAAAATGTACACACCGCAAGACTGCTCGTTCTCGCTCACAAGTTTTCTGTCTCAATTTTCAGGGGCATTTAGATTGTGATCTAACTGCTCTTATCCCGAGTGGGTAAAAGCCGGACCAGTGATAAAAAACAAACGGGATCTTGGTAGACGTTTTCGCAACGAGTTTCTGCGCTACAAGAGGTAGGTACATCTATGAATATTATCTCAGTAAATTATATTTGTTATAATTTCCATATCCATCATGATATTTTGAGTAAAATTTAAATTTCATTTATATGACGTTTTTAGATTTTCAATACAATTTTATTTTATCTTTTAAATTTATTTTTTTCAATTAAAGTTGACTTGTTTAAAATTAATTAAATTTAAGTTTATTTTAAATTTTATTCTTAATCATTTAATTTTATAATTTCTTCGTTCCTTTTTATGTGTCACTTTTGAGTAAATCCAAATTACATTTATCTGTCACTTTTATATTTTCAATACAATTTAATTTTTTTTCCAATTTAATTTTCTTTTCCAATAAAAGTTAACAAATTAGATTTAACTTTGTGCATTAAATCACTCAATTTTTTCACAAATTCAAGTCTAATTAATATTTTTTAATTCTAGTGAAAACAACAAAAGTGATACATATTAAGGAACGGAGGGAGTATTAAATTTAAATTCAATTAATAGCTCTGTAATCTTAATGAAAATAATAAAAGAGTCACATATAATGCAATATAAAGAGTAGTTAGGTAAGAGAGTTTTTTTTTTGGGATATTAATGAAATTTATAATTTATTATATATACATGTGTCACTTTTGAGTAAAATTCAAATTTCATTTATCTGTCACTTTTATATTTTTAATGCAATTTAATTTTTTATTTTCAATTTAATTTTCTTTTCCAATAAAAATTAATCAATTAGATTTAAATTTGTGTATTGAATCACTTAATGTGCATTGAATTATTCAATTTTTTTCTAAATTTAAATTTAATTAACATTTCTTAATTTTAATAAAAACAATTAAAGTGATACATATTAAAAAACGGAGAGAATAATAAAAATTAAAAAAAATGAAATTTTAAAAGTCACTTTTGGCTTTCCAAAAACCCAGCCAAATAGGTTCTAAGTATATTTTCTTATGACAGTCTTACACATTGTTTTGAAACCCGGATCGGACCAACCGGTTCAAATGCAAACCGGCTAAAATTGGTTCGATTCAATGTTAAAACCAGAAACATAAAAAATCGGAATAAACAGTGAAAAAATCGGGTTGAACCGGGAAAAATCAGGTTGAACCGGGAAAAATCAAATATATTCTAAATTATATTTTTATAATCCGGATTAATAGTTATTGAATATTGTTCGATTAAAAATTTATATTTGATGATAAAATTAATTTATATTAATATTAAACTTGATAAAATTTAATATTATGTAAAATTGTTTTGATTATATTTTTATTTTATATTTTTTTAGATATTTAATAACTAAATAATTTAAATATAACATAATATTGAAAAATAAATGAATATAAATATGCATAAAAATAAATTTTACAATTGAAATTAAAATTAAAAAAAATATAAATTCAAAATTATATTTTTCTTATAAATTCAAAATTACATTTTTCTTAAAAATTTAAATATTTAATAAAAAAATTCAATTGTTAATTTTTTACTATTATTACTAAAAAAAAGTGGTAAAATAAATAAAAAATAATTAATATATTGATATTTAATAATTAATATGTTGTTTAAATATATTTTTTATATATTATATTTTTAATTTTTTATTTAAAAAAAATAAAAATTTCGAGTCAATCCGATCTAAACAGTTGACTGTTAATTCAGTTGACAGGCTGAGTCGACGTTCGGTCCGATTTTAAAAAATTTGGTATTACATGGTGGAGAATTCAAAACAATAAATTCTACAGCTAGTCATTTAATGGGTCGACTCAGTAAGGACGAACGTGCACTCATGACTCTGACCGTTACCCTCAACTTTTAAACTCTTCGTTTTTTCTCACTAAATATGAATGGCTATTATTCTACCAGCTAGACTGGGAACGTTGAATTATTTTTTGAAAAGTATACAAATTATTGGAATTTCTCCACACATTTAGTTAGCTTAGATGCAGATATGCATATGCGATTGAAGGCCTGAGTTCATCTATTTCAAATATTTGAGGGTTTGGATTTTAAACTAATAAACTCTTTTTGACCATTTTTTTTAGTTATTAATATTATTCGATTCGAATCATTACTAAAATGCTTTTAATAGCCGAATTTGATATTTATAATGCTTAAATTTAAGATTTTAAAAAAAATTAATATCGAACCCCTTATTTTTTCGATAATTTATTTTAAGTGCCTTTCTATGCGCAAAAATCCTCCTACGAATCAAAGACAGGGCTAATTAATTACTTGCTGCGGCTTAGTCAACTGAAAATAGGCAATCCCTCCTACGAATCAAAGACAGGGCTAATTAATTGAGTCAACTGCAAATAGACAATCGCTAGCGGATCTCTCAACCTTTGAATTCTTCAAACTAAAAAGGATAAAGTCAAAATCACATATTCTAAAAACATCCTAAATATTATATATATATATATATATATATATATCATATCCCTCCATTTTATTTTAATTCAACCGTGGTAAAAATTTACTTTGTTCTATTTTAAGTAGAGATATTAAAAAAAAAAAAATAGTTGGTCTTGGTTAATTGAAAAATCGAACAGAACAATAAATAAATTGAACCGATTTTTATGATTAATGGTAAGTAATTTACAAAAATCAATATTAATGAACTGATTTTTATTTTTTAGTTTATTGATCGGTTAATCGAACCAAAATCAATACACGAACACTCCTATAGTTTATTAATTCTATTTTACTCTTTTTTATTATAATTTTTCATTTCATTATTTTCATATTTAATTATTTATATTCCTTTAATTTTCATTTACTTTAAAATATATTTCAATTTCATTTTAGTTTTTTGAAAGACATTTTAGTTAATTTATTAATTATTCAATATGTCCATATTTAGTATTTCTCATTATTTATTGATTTATTAATTTTTTGTTAATGAAAATTAAAATATATTCGAAAAGTTATATAACAGTAATATATTAACTAAAATTTTCAAAAAAAATTAAAATTTTTAATATATGTGAAAATAATGTGTGTCAAGTTAAAAAATAATAAAAAAAAAAAGAATTGTTAGCCTTAGATTGATTTACTTTAATAATTTTGAATTTTTAAAGCATTTTTGCTATACTTTTTTTTATTATTCTAATTATTTTGAAGTTTTTAATTTTTTTAATTGACAATTAGTAAGTGTAACCGTCTATCTAATTAGAATGATCATGGACCGGTTAATTTATTTATTTATTAAGTCTTAATTTTTAAAAATAAAATTTCTTATATCCACTAAAAATTTTTAATTTAATAATAATGATGTTATATTATAATGAAAAAATTTTAAATTTTAAGTATCTTAAAAATTTTAATTTTATTTATGAATGTATTTTATAATTGTAGTGGTTAATATAAAAATATTAATTAATCGATCCGAAAAATCAACTTGTATTGAGCCACACTATATTGTTGTCTTTATTAAACATTTCTCTCTCTCTTTTTTTAATATGTGTATGTACACAGTTCGGTCCAGTTCGGTCCTTTACAAATCTCCGTATTGTATTGAAATTTCGGTTCTTATAAATTTCGGTACAGTTCGGTTCTTATTAATTTCGGTACAGTTCAGTACGGTTCTTATAATTTTCAGTACAGTTCAGTTCGGTTATTCGGTTCTTTCGGTACAAAACAAAGCAAGATAATACAATACAGTATTTCGGATAATTCAATATTTTTAAAAATTTACAATATAATTATACACAATAATAAATACAAATATAATTAAAATATCTCAACAAGTACATATAATTTTGCATTCAATTTTAAGAAAATATTTCAATTTATCCCTCTTCTTTATGAAAAAAGAAAAACATATTTTAACAATAGTCATTTTAAATGAAATTTTAAATTCGAGATAAATTAATTCAATAAATTTCGTAAAATCATAATATTTAATAAAATTAATTGGTAATTCATCTCTAATGATCATACTAATTAAAGCTTATGTACAAGGCTATTGATCAAATTTTTAACTAACTAATAACATACTATTAACGAATACCACAAAATCAAAAGTTGTGTGTGACTTATCCTTACTTTTAGATGTAGCCGCGGAAATGACAGTGGTAGCGACGAGAAGAAAGGAATGCAAGTATAAGTTAAAACCAACGGAAAAAATAGAAAAAATTGTGGGGCTTGACATGATTTCTAGACATGCACGATTTAGATTTTTTTTAATTTATTTTCTTATATATATATATATATATATATATATATATATATATATATATATATATATATATATATATATATATATATATATATATAAAATAAAATATAAAACCGGTCGGATTCTGAAGCAGCAAAAATAACTCAAAATGAAAGAATTTTATTCGAAGTTGAAAAGTCCCCTCCAAACTAAGATAACAAACAATTTATATGAAAAAAATAAAAAAATTACAATAATACCCCTAAAACTTCAAATTGAAAAACGAAAGCTCAAACTTTATTTTTGAGGCACGAAATGAACTGTTACGGGAGACTACAATTTGTAAAAGTCAACCGGCTTGAAATGAGCTTTCCGGAAATATATAATAATAAGCAAACGGACACTTATAGCAAAAGTTATAACAAAAACAATAATTAATAACGATTGGCCCGTTTAACTCGCTCCAAATACTGAAAACCCAACTTATCCGCATTAGATTCCCTCCAAATATTTCAATTCCCTCCAAATATTAACATTTCCCTCCAAAACTTAAAATAAAAAATATTTCTACTAAAATTTTTCAAATTTTATTCTTAATTTGCTCTAAAAAAATTTAATTAATAAGATAATTATATACTTATATAATTATATTATATATTAATTAATAAAATTTTATTAATATAATAATTGTATATAATTATATTATTAAAATATATTTTCAATTACTCTCATAAATATTGTGCTAAATACAGATGAGTATTAGTTGAGTAACGATAAAAATAAAAGAAATTAAAATTTTATTATAAATAATTATATATAATTTTATTTTTAATTTACATATTCATATAGGTATTGTGATATAAATATATGAGTATTAGTCGAGTAACACTAAAAACAAATGAAATTAATTGATAAAATAATTATATAATAAATTATTCATTTATATATAATTAAATTATTAAAATAAATCAATTATTCAAATATATATTGTGTCAAAATAGATAATTACTAATTGAGTGATACTAAATATAAATGAAATTAATTGATATGGTAAGTATATATACAGTATCGGCTGATTATATGGTTAAAATCCATCCATATATATTATTTTGGCTCAGTTATTATATTCAATTTCATTAAATTTGGCTTAATAGTTAAAAGATTATAAATTAATATTATAGTTAATAACTATAAGGGTGAATGTAAAAGTAACATTAAAAGTAAACAAAATTAATTGGTAAAGTGATTGTATATATAAATATTTGTAAAAAAAATAAGTAGTGATTGAGTGACATTAAAGTTAAATTAAATTAAATACGAATTAGTAAAATTTAATTATATATAATTAAATTATTAAGTTAAAACTCAATTACTCGTATATGTATTGTGTCAAAATAGATAAGTATTAGTTGAGTGATACTAAAAACAAATGAAATTAATTGGTAAGTTGATTATATATTTATATAATTATATGAATTAAATTGGTAAATTTCATTATATATAATTATATTATTAATTTATATACTCAATTATTCATACAGGTATTGTACAAAAAATATATATGAGTACTAGTTGAGTGATACTAAGAATAAATGAAATTAATTAGTAAGGTGATTACATACTTATATAGTTATATTAATTAGTAAAATTCAATTATATATAATTAAATTATTGACTTACAATAGATAAATACTAGTTGAGCGATATTAAAAGTAAATAAAATTAATTGGTAAGATAATTATATACTAATATAATTATATTAATTAGTAAAATTTCATTGATATAAAAATTATATTTGTGTGTGTATATAAATATTTGTATAAAATGAAAAATTATGTAGTAGTTGAGTAACACTAAGTGTAAATTAAATTAAATACAAGTTATTTTAATTGGACATTCATATAGATATGATAATTAAATTTATCTTATTAATAATAAAAATATTATTTTAATTTATTAACTATTTATTATATTAATTTCATACATTAAAATATTTAATACAAATAATTATAAAAGTTTCAAAAGAATACAAATAATTATGAAGTTAAATTTATATAATAACGATATAATAGAAATTATAAATAATATTTATATATAAATTACTAATATTATATATAATAATTAATAAATATCGGTTATTTCGGTCCAATTCAGTACAGAACAGTTCGGTACGGTTCAATACGGTTCTCGATTCGGTTCCAGTACAATTCGGTTCGGTTCTAATAAAAAAGTCAACAGTACAATTCGGTTCAGTTCTAGTAAAAAAAGTCAACGGTACAATTCGGTTCTGGATCTTTTTCTTCGGTATTTCGGTTCGGTACAGGAAGATTCAGAACCGTGTACACCCCTAGTGTATATATATACCTCTATTGTCCAAAAAGAATAAATTTGCCATTGCTTACACGTTTTTAAATTAATAACTATATCTATTATTTTATTAATTTCCGTGCTAAGATTATAATGTCCACTTAAAGAGAAAAACAGGAGATACACGACCCTCTTATAATTCCTCGCACAATTAATATATATATATATATATATATATATATATATATATATATATATATATATATTAACCATAAAATTTTGCTATATTTCATGATAATCCCAATCTTATCAAAATAAGAATTGAGGATAGGCTAAAAGATTCGGAAGGGATCGAACAACCTGCAAAGAGGCTAGTCCGGTCGGACGGCGCATTAGCTGATCAAGCATAAGTCAGTAAAAAACTTAGAGAGAAAAAATAATGAAATAAAGTGTCACAAGATTGCGCATACCTAAATCTTCATTTTCAGGATATTTATAGAGACTTGAAAAAGGCACTTGACTGGCCTGCTTTAGTGTCAGAGCAGGTGAATGACGTGACTAAACATAGTTAGGAAGATATGGTAATAGAGTATGTCAATAAATTATCATGTGACAATCAGGCACGTCCGATCAGACACGTCTTATTGTCAGTTTATTGAATTTCCTGCCCCATACGTTGGGCTTTTAGTGCTTTTAATAGATAAGATATTATCATTTGACCCACTTTTAGTGGGTATCGATGAAGATCGGTAGCTACTGCATTGTTTTTCATATTGCAATGTTCTTGTCCTATAAATAAACGAGTTTTCTCACTAGTTTTTTACGAGAGTTTTGCTATAATTACTTTATGGAGGTTGTTTAAGCATCTAAAAATTTTCTTAATTTCCCTTTTCCCAGAATTCTTTCATTTTAGGAAGATGAATGAATTGAGTTCCTCTGATGGAGGAACGAGTATTCTTCTTGTGGCAGCATTTTGTTGCTTCAGATGAACCGAAGGCCTGATTGAGGCATTTTTTGCTCACAAATTAGGGGCTTTTGTTTCCGAATCGGAGTCTCTTTTTTCATTTTTTGACTTGCATTTCTCTTTTTCCTATTTCACCATTAGGTGCATTTGGAATATTGATGATTTGGATTTGGAGAAGGGAAGGGCAGCAGACTTCAGGCAATATGCGAAGAGGTGCAAGTTGGATGTCCCTGAAGTGTTCTGGAGAATGGAGCGCCCTGTAAGATTCGATCGGATTTTGGCTGTTAGTTAGGGCAATTTCTTTGTATTATTTATTTCGAGTTTTCTTATTTCTCATGAATTTCTTCCGCTTGCCCTTCATGAATTTGCTCAAGCATCTCAAAATTTTCTCATTGTTGCTTTTCCCTATTTTTATCCATTTTAGGATGAGGAATAAATTCTACTCCTTCGTCGAGTTTTGCTATGTCGTGACATTTCTTCCTGATGACGAAAGTGAGGTCCTCAAATCAGTATTTTCTTCCCTTCCCCTTCTTTCTATTGCACTACCTTTTTCTCTTTCCATTTGCGCTTAGTTGGAAAGTCTAAAATGGTAGTGGCTTGAGGGTGAAGAGAGGATTGATAATAGAGATCAATCGGGGAAGAAAGCTGTAGTATTGCCCGAGTTGATGAGAGGTATTCTCATAGCATTGAATTGAGCTTCGAAGAGAATTAGATAGGAGTTTTTTTATCACTGTAATTTTCCTTTGATGTACTTTAAGAAGTTTAATAAAACGTTCAGCTTTACCATCTATAGCTTTTATATTTGGCTTGCTTATAATTAATTTTTTTTTTTGCAAATGATCGGGAAACAAGACTTCAATTGTAAATTTTTGTCATTTCTTCATCTTAATAAAGTTCTCGATTTCTGGCTCATTGATACTTTCCCTTTTTCCTTCGTATATGGATACTCTGTTTCCTTTTATTTTTCCTTTGTTGGGCATTTGATCGAACCTACAACCCAGTCGGATAACATGATTACAGAGCATATCGAATTTTAAGCAGTCCCGATCGAAAGAATACGACAGGTATTCTGATTTTTTATGAGTTGTTAACATAATTTTATAAATTCCATTGAAATTGCTTTCGCAAAGATAATTAATCCTTTCGTCTTCTGAATTTAAAGGCTTTTCTACATCATCGAAATCTCGTTGTAGCGGTTGTCTTGGTTTTCCCGTAAGTAATTTTCTCTCTTTGGTTCGTGTTGGCATGCTAGTGCTATTTTGCAACCGTTTTTACGGGATTCTTTCGAATTCTTGAAGGCAGTATCCTTTTCTAAGGCACTCGATCAGATTCATAAGAGCATTCAGATATTATTGTTTGTTTGTCCCTTTGATTCATGGAATTGGGTGAATGACATAAATCTAATCTTGTGAAAAGCTATCTCTGGCCAATCCGTTCTGTCCTTTGTATCTTGAAATGTCGTTTTGTTTTCTAGATTAGTGGCGCATTTAATGACCGCCGCTTTTATTCTTTTTATTTCATTATGGCTACGCTTTGATCTTTGGAATTTTGACGTTTCGATTTTCGATGTTGTATTAGTTGTAGGGTGCCACATCATCCTATGTTGAAGTTTTGGCTTGTAGGGTAAGTTTCCTGAAGTTTCCTATAAATAGATGAATTTCTCTTCCGTATTTCCTAAGCCTTCATCCAAAGTTTCTTCAAAATGATATTGTTCAAGCATTTCAAGGTTTTTCGACCCTTTACTTATCAATCTTTTCCCTATTTTAGGAAGATGAATGAATGCTTCTTTTTCCTGCTTTTTTCATTTCCCTGCAACTTTCAATTTTATAGCCATTTTAAAGGCAAGGGAAATGGTAGCCCAGATATATGACGGTGAATGGAGAATGGGTAGGAGCATGTATTTCTTTCCCCATTTTCCATTTTTATCCATCGAGTTTCGGAGGGGCAGTGGTTAGAAAGGAAGAAGATTGCAGCACCGCATGATTTTGGCGAGGGTTGCTTCTCAGTGATCGTCCTGCTTTGAGGAAGATTAGATAAGGACTTTTTTTATCTAATGTAATTTCTGTAACAAAAATTTTAATAAAATTTCTTGCTTTTAATTCATTCTGTTGTTTCTCTTTTATTGTATTGCAATAAATTAGAGAATTCTTCTTTCTGCCTTTAGTACTTGAACATTTCTGTTTGGAACAAATGATGGATTTTCCTTTTTCCTTGTTCGAATAATTTCGTCTTTTCGGAGTCAAATGACTTCTCATAAGTGATGTTTTTTTTACTCATTTCGTGAATGCTCAGGAGAAATTCAGCTTGCATGCCCTTGATCGTTTCGATCGAAATATGTATGAGACTACAGAGTTCCTGAAGCCTTTATTACAGAGTTGTTTAATGCTTTAGAGATTGATCCGATCAGGTAATTGTAACCGAGTCTCTCCTTAGTGTGAGCGGACTAGTTGTAATAGCCTTTAGCCAAAATATCTTTTTATTTGAGTACAGGCGTTTTGACCCATCCATCTTTCAGAAGCCTTTTTTATCTCCCTAAAGTGCATGATTTAATCGCAGTTCATCGTTTGTATGTGCATGACTATTTTCATCGGAATATAAAGCAATTTTAAGGGTTTGTTTACTAAAGCAAAATTTTTAAGTTCGTTTCTCAGGACTTTATGAATTGAGGCAAAATTCTAATTATTCGGCTCTCGGAATTTTTTCGACCGAGGCAAAGTTTTAATTGTTCGGCTATCAGGATTCTCTCAACCAAGGTGAAGTTTTACTTATTCGACTTTCAGGATTCTTTCGACCGAAGCAAAATTTAATCATTCAGCTCTTAGGATTCTCTCTACCGAGGCGAAGTTTTACTTATTCGGCTCTCGAGATTCGTTTGATCGAGGCAAAATTTAATCATTCGACTCTCGGGATTCTCTCGACTGAGGTGAAGTTTTACTTATTCGGCTCTCGGGATTCTTTCAATCGAGGCAAAATTTAATTGTTCGACTCTTGGAATTCTCTCGATCGAGGCGAAGTTTTGCTTATTCGGTTCTCGGGATTCTTTCGACCGAGGCAAAATTTAATCGTTTGTTTCTTATTTAAGGGCTGTTTATCCCAACATTTCAATTTAGCTGTTTTTAGCTTTTTCAGGTTAGAGTAAATAGCTTTCTTGCTTAATTTTCATAATTCTGCAATACATATATTTAATAATTGATTGTATTAGTATATATAGAGTACCTTTTCAAAAAGTTTTAATTTTATCATGGTAGGATATCCTGAATGGGTCTGGTTGTGGCCTTCATCAGCGGTTGTCTCAGATTTTCAAGCGTTATTTTTGAGGAAGTCATTTTAGAGTTTGCTTCCTCCAGCTTAGGTTGACAGCTTCTCCGATTGACCTTCTGCTTAATATAGCCATGTTTCTGCCAAGGCACACGTATAAGGCCTTAGGGTTGATGTCTAGAAGATTTCTTGACTTTTCTTTCTCTTATCAATACCCTAAGGTCGGTATCTTGGCGATTTCTTGACTTCTGCTGTTTGTAGCATTTTCTTCTTTTTCTTTTTTTTTTTTGAGGAAGGATGTTACATCTCCTTTTTATTAGCTAGTAAGGCAAGCATTTGATTGGATATTCTGTCTGCCTTAAGCGATATCCGATCAATCTATCTTTTAGAAGGGGAATCATCATCTTTCCTCGTGCTTTGTATAAGTGTTTTTAAAAGGAATTGTTTCGAGAGCCTCTCTATTTCGCCCTTCAATGCTTTGCATTCATTGGTTGTGTGACCAACATCCTTATGAAAATCACAATATTTGCACCCATCCCTTAGGGCGAGCGTTCGATCGGATAGTATTTTTGTCCATCTGACCTGCCTTTTGCCTTTCATCTGTTGGAGAATCTCAATAGGACTAGCGTCTATCACTTCATGACTTTCAACCGAATTTTCATCGTAGCTTTCAGTCGCTTTTTTTTTTTGTATTTTGCTCTCCTTGCCCTCTTTGATTGTTGATCAATCATATTGAGTGGAAATTACAACCGATCAAATACACTTGATGGAGATTGCAATCGATCGGCCATACTTGGAGAAAACTGCAGCTTTTCGGCCAGAGTTTGTCTCCTTCTGTCAGCGAGGATAGTTTCATCCAAAGGAATGAACAACTCCGCTCTTTTCATTATGTCGCCCATATTTGTTAGGGGTTTAATTCGAAGAGACTCAGATAGAGTAAAGCTTCTAGTATTTATCTGCAGTGCTTCTATCGCCTCTTCAAGTCTAGTACCTTTGTTTTCCATGACAAGTGCTTGAAACTTTTCCATGTAGTCTCTGAAACTTTTATGGGGTTAAGTCAAGTTACGTAGATTACCGATCGTCTGAGCTCGAGTAATTTTTTTTTTTATGAAAAGTTCCTTAATTTGCTCGAAAGAAGCAATTGAGCCCTGAGGGAGGCTCTAGAGCCATTTTAACATCGAGTCTGTTAAGGTTGTAAGAAAAACCCTACAAAATACTCGACTGTTAGAAAAGTATGTCGCGATTTGTGCTAAAAACTCATAGAAGTGAGACTTTGGATCTGTCTTGCCCGTATATTTTGGCATTTGAATTCCCCTGAATCCCGGTGGCAATTTTGTCTCTTTGATTTCTTAACAAAAGGGAGAGGTGGCCTCGTTATCAAACGGGTGTACCGAGTAGAATCATATGCGTGAGAAAGGTGACTCTCGAGGGTGGAAGTGTTTCTTTCGAAAAATAAATTTTCTTTTCCTTTATTCCTTCGATCTGGCTCATGACAGCGAGTCTTGCGTCTTTCATTACAAGCCGAGTCTTCAATCACGATTCCTTTTTCCTGCCTCATGCCTCTCATTCTCCTGTCATTATTTTTCCTCGAACTATGAGGTTTTTTGAGACACTTGAATGGATTGTGCAAGAGTTTTGCTAAAATCCGCAAGGATAGACTGTATGTTGTCCATGATGCGTGAAGTTTCAGGGAACCCCTGAGGTTCACTTTGTTCATCTGAGGACATTGAATTGCTATGATCTATATTGGACGAGACGTCTCTCTCTGACTTTGCTTGCGAGAAATTTTCATACCCTTTCATCGGCTCTCAACAAAAACACCAAATGATAATCCTAATCTTAAAAAAATAAGAATTGAGGATAGGCCGAAGGATTTAGAAGGGATCGAACAACTTGCAAAGAGACTAGCCCGGTCGGACCGAGCATTAGCTCTCCGAAGCTTAAGTCAGTAAGAAACTTAGAGAGAGAAAGTAATGAAATAGAGTGTCACGAGTTTGCCCATACCTAAATCTTCATTTTCGGGGTATTTATGGAGACTTGTGAGGAGCACTTGAGTGGTCTGTTCTAGTGTCAAAGTAGGTAAATAACGTGACTAAAGATAGGCAGGGAGGTATGGCAATGGGGTATGTTAGTAGATTATCAGGTGACAATCAGGCATGTCCGGTCGGACACGTCTCATTGTCCGCCCATTGAATTTCTTACTCCATACCTTTGGCCTTATGGACTTATGTTAGGTTTTTAATGCTTTTAATAGATAAGGTATTATCATTTTCTATATTTAAGTAATTGGCAAAAATATCCTTTTATATTTTAATAAGAGATTGAAATTACTAATAAAATATTACACCATCCATGAAACCTTGCATAGGATTAGAATAAAAAAAATAATTTTCTTATTAGTAGTTGAGTTGAAATAAAATGAAATATCTGTACTATTTTCATTGCATTGCGTTTAGCGTATAATACAGTACCTATTTGCATTTAGCGGTTTAAGCTAACTACTAGCTTATATACAATGGCTGATAGTTGATAATTGATATGTTATGAAGTAAATAACAAGTAATTTTCATCCTATAACAGCTTAAAAATTACTAATTATACATTTTATTAAAATAACTTATTACGGGCGAAGCAAGTATATATATGTAGACTAATTTAGTAATTTGTATATATGTACATATTGATAATTCAGATATATTATATTATAATATTAACATATTGATGACAATTGACACAGGCAAGAGAAAAATAATTTCAGGTAAGACATGCAAGTAGCAAACTTTGAATATCATGTTAGATGGAATCTGCATAAAACTATATATTAATGTTTACGTTTTTCTTTGATTTGGAATTCAAATTCAAAAAGCATACTAAATATCATTATTTAATTGCCAGCTATCACGGCTCTATCTTTCCTATAGACTTGGTTTCAGAGATTGTAGGCGATTTCAGCTGATATACATATGCTTTAGATCAAGGTGAACACATTCATGTATCCGACTAATTAAATTACTTATTCTTCTGCCAAAATCATAATTTTAATATTATTTTCCCTCAAAAGCGTTAAAATACATTTGTCATATTATTTTTTTTTTCCGTCTTTGCATTTATTTTCGTAATTCTTCTTTGCTTGGTAACCCTAGCTAGTCCTTCTCTTCACATTTGAATAGCATAAATATTTATTATTTTATTTTATTCCTTCCCCTTTCCTTTTGGCGACAGCTACTTTCTCTTTCTCAACCGATTCCATATATCAGGTGTATGCAATTAATTGCTCATTGACAAAATCAATGGTGTGCAACCCACCGAGAGGAAAAGCGATAACTTCTTGCATAACCACCTATTTAATTTCTTTTCTTACGTGATAATATGCCATTAATTTGAGATATGAATATCTCATGGATCAGATCGAGGAAGAGTTTTCTCTTAATTAATGGACACTCGACCTTATGATGTTTGTGTTTTATCCACGTGGTGTTCCTGAGATTTAAATATACTCCATCCGTCTCGCAATATCTATCACTTTTACAATTTTGCTAAAATTAAGAAATATTCATAAATTTAGAATTAAATATAATAGATAATAACTAAATTACCCTTATTTTTATTATTTCGAAAATTATAACTTAAATTTAATTGGTTGAATAATATTAAAAATGTAATGTGAAATTAATATCGTATTGAAAATCGAAAAAATAAAATTAATGTTGCATTGAAAGTTTAAAAATGACATCTAAAATGAAATATGAAATTTTTTAAAAAATTACAGTTATTAAGTAACGGAGTGAGTAATATTTTATAGACTAGGTTTATTAGTTAATAGAATGTATTCATCTAGACTCCTCTTTCTTTTACTTCAACTTAAAAAAAAAAAAATTGACTTTAGGAAACTTTATATCTTGAAAAAAATAACTTTAGATAAACACCATGATACAGTGATTTTAAATTATAACTAGGTTGAACTTAATTATTCACCTACTAAGAAAAAAAAGAAACATGTTCACCTGCTCCCACTCAATTTCTGATTGGTAATTAATTTATTAACTAAACAAGTTTTTCAGTTATTTTCTTTTCGCATGACGTACAATTTGCATATATAAATATAGACATGCATGCAAAACTGAGTGGTATTGATTTTACATAGCTTATTCCATGCGTCGGATACAATTCACTAAGTCAATAGATGCATTAACACGTAGAAAAAATATTTTTTTTTTACATATCGAAGAAATTTTCTTGTTTTTTTTAATTACTTTTAAGTTTTAATTTCAAAAATAGCCGAAGAGGCACTAAAATTAATATGGAATTTGTGAAAATGAGATCATGCCTGATGCGTCTATGCTATTATAGGAATTTGCTTATATTATACTAATTCCTAAACATGATGAAGTACCATCACTGCAAAGAAAAAGCATGAATCTACTAATATTAATAAAATATTACGTGAATTTCACATTAAGTTAATTTATTTCCTGGCAAGTAATGCATTTTTAATTGAAATATATATACATCATAAAGTAGAAGAGAAATTTACAAATTTGTTTATATATATTATCTATACTACTTTCTAGTAGAAAGTTTCATGTATCTATATTTTATCTATGCCTTTATTCATGAATGATAAAGCTAAATTTATCATTCTCTATATTCTTTGCTCACTTTAACTATAGTTAGAATTTTCTTATCGGTTGGCTATAGTAAGTTCAAGGTAACCAAAACTATCAAAACGGTAACTTTCTCACTTTACATTTTCTCTCTCTTTGCATTTCATAACATTGATAGAATCTCACTTTAACATCAGAGTTCTCACACCAGTGCACTTGTATTTTCAGGTATCCAAGAGTTATTCTAGCACTTCCAACACCCGGTCAGATATTATTCGAACCCATTCCATTAACCAGTGAGCATGTGGATTAAAAGGATGAAAAGCAAGGGTATAAATTAGGGGTGAGCATGGTCGGTTAACCGGTCCATGAGCCCCAGTCCATTAACCAGTCCATTAATATCGATTTTTTGGAATTCCAGTCCATTAATCAGTCCATTACCATCGGTTAATCAGTCCATCGGTTTCGAATTTTCGGATCGGTTACCCAATATTTTTCGGTTAACCACTATAATTATAAATATATTCATAAATAAAGTTAAAATGTTCAAGATACTTAAAAATTAAAATTTTTTCTCTATAATATAACATTATTGTTGTTAAAATAAAAATATTTGATAGATATAAACAAATTTGTTTTTAAAAATTAATATTTAATAAGTAAATATATTAACCGGCCCATAATCACTTTTAATTAGATAAATTGTTATACTTACTAATAGCCAATCAAAAAAAAACTTAAAAACTTTAAAATAATTAGTATAATAAAAAAAAAGTATATGATCACCTTTAATTAGGATAAATTGTTATAAATTATTAATAAATTAACTAAAAATTCAGTTTCGGTTCGGTTAATCAGTTACATGAGTCAAAACCATTAACCAGTCCATTAATATCGATTTTTTCAAAACACAAACCATTAACCAGTCTATTACAATCGGTTAACCAGTCCATCGGTTCGGTTCGGTTTTTTTTCGGTTAACCGAGTCCATCGGTTTTTTTGCTCACCCATAGTATAAATAATTACTCAAAATTACTATATACGGGATTATGAATTTAATATCAGACTATTTGTTCTTCTAATGAAATAAAAAGTTAGCCCCCCACACTTGTTGAGTGATCATATGTCAATATCTTTGAAAGATGATGATGTTTTTTATTTAAGAAAATTGTTACGTGATCAAATTTAAGATGAAAAATTAGGAATTTGAATTATATTATAAATTAAAATTTGGAAACATGTAAAGTGAATAATCATATAAGTTGAAGAACCGGGATTTTAATTTATCTAATTGATAACAATACTTGATCACATGAAATTTTAATTTTATTTTTCTAGCAAAATGTGTGACGGTACGAAACAATTTATAAACATTATCATATATATCTTTCTAAAATATTATTTTAAGACAATATTTTTAGTAAGGAAACATTTAAATTATCTTTTCATTACAATTATGTATTTATTACATGTGCATAATTAAGATTTTATTGTTAGTTTCATATTGAATATATTCAATTCTTACAATTAATTATAATAAATTTATTTTATTTTGATTCTTTAGTGGATAACTGGATATAATATTTGATTTGTATTTTTAATTTTTTGAAGCATTTTTAACAATTAAAAACAACATTAAAAATTGTATAATTTATTAAATTTATATGTTAACATTTTTTAATGGTTAACCGGTAAACTGATCCGAAAAATTAGTTAAAAATCGAAACCAATATAATAGTTAATCGAAATTAATGGATTGATTAATAAATTGTTAATAAATCAGTTAATCGATCTACTATAGTCATTATAGAAATTTTTATGACAATGTACAATAGTATAAATTATTAAAAATTTTGCTAATTAATTTCACGTGGTAGGTTGTGAACAACTCAATAGCATAGAAAATCATAGCAAAACAAATGGAAAAACTGAAATGATTTTTTTTACGTTTGTTGAACTGAAAATGACATAACAATTGCCTATTATATTATTACAACCAATAAAAAATAGGACGAAATTATGAAGATTAATAATGTTAATTTGAAATCATGAACATGTTAACAAATGTGATGAGTTAATACTTACCTTCATTAAAGATGTATTAAAATTTAAGATTTTTCTCAAAAAAATTTAGAGACTTATTGTCAAATTGACCAAAAATATTTATTATAAATGGTAAAATTATGGAAAGTTTGCCGGCCATTATATTCATGAGAATGAACATTAAATTTAAAACTATTGGGCTATATATTACGTTCGTTTTTATTCTTTCTGTAGCATTCATGTTTGCTTTACTGTATAAAATTGATGATTCTATTGCTTTCTTTATTATTTTTAAATAAAATTTAAATTTTATTTTACTTTTAGATTTTTAATGGACTTTATTTTTCATTTTTTAATTTAATTTTTTTAATAAAAATTGATTAATTAAATTTAAATTTATTCATTGAATTATTTAATTTTATTCTGAATTTAAGTCTAATTAATATTTTTTAATTCTAATAAAAATAATAAAAATGATAAATAAAAAGAAATACTGGAAGACTAACAGTTTCATACAAAATTTGTTAAAAAAAAAAAAAGTTTCATACAAATTTTTGGGATTCCAGTAAGATCATTTAATGCTAAAACTGTTTGTGGAGCCAAAGCTTTCATGTAACCCTAATTTCTTAAATATTTTTTTCACATTAAATTTTATTTTATTTTTCTAATTACATCTTTAAAGGCAAGAAAAAAAAATGATTTCAACCATTTAAATGATTTTCAATTTTTTTTTTTTTGATTTTTACGTTATTTCAGAAAACCAAAAATAAAATGAAAATAGAAAATTGCAACTTCATAAAACTACAAGTTGAGAATATCCTAACGGAGGATGGGGAGATAACGGAGACAACGGTGGAAGGTCAAAATTCCCTATCAAATCAGGAAAGTCCCGAATCGCCGTCCAATTCGACGGCGTGAATGCCACCTCAGCTTCCTCCCTCTTCACCACCTTCTTCGCTTCCCCCTCTGTAATCTCGCTTTCTCTTCCTCGTTTCCGTTCTTTTTCCTCGGTGGCACTTTTATCCGACTTCCCAGCTTCTAGCGGGAAGTTGAGAATGGCTTTGGAGCCGCGCAGTTTGAACGCGGCTCGGTCGTAGGCTCTGGCGGCTTCGATATCCGAGTCGAATGTCCCTAGCCACAACCGAGTGCCTTTCCGGTTCGGGTCTCGGATCTCAGCTGCGTATTTGCCCCATGGCCTCTGTCGGACTCCTCTGTAATGCCTTTTCTCTTCAACAGCAGAGTTGCCTTGTACCTCTTGCTGTTTCGAGCTACCGAAATTGATCCATTCGGTTTTTTTAGGCAGCGAGATATTGAGACGTGGCTTTCGTTTGACTTGAGAGCTTGAACTTACTGAAGGTATTTGAGGCTTTGTTTCGAAATTCAAGATGTCATTTTCGATTTTCTGAAGGCTTCGTATTTGAGGTTTTGATTCAAATTCAAAGCATTCATCAGTTGATTGAGAGATTAGATGAGGTTTGGAATCAAACTCAAAACTAGAAGTTGAATCATTCGAATTTGGAGTAAGGAGATCAATTATTTGAGGTGTAGCTTCGAAATTGGAAAAATCGTCATTGATCATATTATTGCTAAAGCAATTAGAAAATGAAAAGAAAGAGTCAATGCTGGAAGTCGTAGAACAATTAGCCTCAGAACAAGAGCTTGAAAGCTCCATATCGGCAGAGTTGCAAATAAAGGAGATAGCAGTGGAAGATGAACATGAGCTACCGACTGGTGAGAAAAGATCACCGAGTAAATGTTGCTCGATGAAATTCAAAGCAGATGCTACTTGAGCTTCTGTTGCCATTTCTGGAAACTGGTTCAAATCTTTAAAGAATATGTATGTAAATATCAATATTTATAAAATTAAGAAGCTTTTGAAATTTTGCAGGGGGATGATAGTAGAAGATGGAGTGGAAAGGCGTATATATATAGGAAGCCAAAGAGGGAATTTTCAAGAATTGCGTATTTGACCCAAGCAAGGAACCATTCTCTCAAATATTGAAGCAGATTGTGATTTTTAATTGAACGGCTGCTTGTCAAGGCAAGTTGTTATTATTATTTTAATTCGGATTTATTGTCCTTTTCTGCTGCCACTGTTATTAATTTGAATTTTATGTGTTCACTTTGGATTTATGTATCTTTCCTGGTTGCTTCCCACAGTGCCATTTTTGTGTAGAACACATGAACAAACATTATAGGAGAGAGCCAGAAATTAATAAAATAAGAGAGAGATGGCTGAGAAACATTTTCAGTGCATCTGGTTAGAAAACTGTTGCTAATAATACGTTGGCTTAGGAGATGTTATTGGCAAATTTTCCTTCAATGTTGTATTCTTGAAATATTATCCTTTAGAATGCCAAAAAAATGTGAATAAAATATAAGCAACTGGGAACTGTTCTATGGAAAAATGGTCAAATATCGAATCTAGTACATGGGTTTCTTAAATCTCTAAATTAATTTTTCTAATAATTCCGAACTTTACTATTTAACAAATACTTGTTTATTACGCATTCATGCATTCATTACGCACCTAAGCAGTTATGTATTGTAAAGCCAATACATAAAACTAAAAAATGAGAAGCAGTCAATTTAGTTGGTTGGTCGAATAATTTGACATTGTCAGTCTCCAAGCAGTCTCAACAATTTATTATTCTATGAAAACTGAATAATTTGGATCTCGTCTATGAGCATCATCAATTCTGAGGAAAGCAGATAAAATGAAGCATGAACCAAGTCCAAAAGCTTTTATTATTATTATTTTTTCACCCAGGAACGCGGTTTTCTGCATCCATGGTTAACCATGCTAATCGGTAGTAGTGATGCAACATGTTATTATCACTAGCTCACTAAGTTCATTCTTTTTACAACTATTTTAGATGTGAGAAAAGCCTAACCAAATGAACTGGCTAGCCATATTTGTCTGTCTGTGTTCACATTTTCAGATAAATGTTGACAATGGGGCTCACTCTGTTTTTGACAAGTGATGGATTTTTATGTCAAATTAATTTACAATTCTCCTCTGGAACAACATTCAGTCTATCTAACAGACAGTCTTGGAGCAATTTAGTTACTAGATTGAACTGGATCACCTACTGTCTTCTGTGTTCTCTCAGGTGTAGCTGTGTACCTACCTATATTTTTAATCTAGGAGGGGTGTGTGTGTGTAGTTTGGTGAAAATTATTAGAAGGCAAGTGATTCATCAAAGCACTCAGGGAGTTCAAGTAGTGTTGCAACATGTTAATTATTATGTATGGTGCAAGAAACATTTATCGGAAATGCTAACACACACCCACACCTAAGCACAGATATTCCCTAATGTATGAAACACATTAGTGATCACTTATGCATGAATAAAAGGAAGGCATTCATAATAATACTATTAACAAATAGAACTATCATGTAATTACAAATTATGAACGTTAGATCAGTTTGCAAAGAAGTAAATAGTTAATTGGAGAGAGGTAACATGATAAATATAATCTGTGAATATTCTCTAAAATAATGAAACATTCGAGTCATTCCTTATGCATGAATAAGGGGAACATATTCCTAATAATTTTAACTTATAGGACTTTTTGTTATTGCAAATTGGGCATGCGACATCATCAGTTTCCATAAAGGCATATAGTTTATTGGAGAGAGGTAACGAGATGCATCTTACCTTTTAATATTCTCTAATGTAACGACATATTAGTCACAACGTATGTATGAATAAAAAGAACACATTGGCAATAGTATTATCTTATAGAACCTTCATATAATTGCAAATTGTGCATGTCACATCAGTTTCCATAGAAGTACATTGTTAATTGGAACCTGATGCATATAATCCCTTAGGGGTGTGCAAAAACCGAACTGACCCGAATAATCCGAATCGAAATATAAATTCGGGTAGGGTTATTCAGATAATTCGGTTTGTTTCGGGTGCGAGAATTTGTAAAATTTCGGGTTCGGGTCGGGTGAAAATCAATATAAATCCGAACCGAACCGAATTTGTTTTAATATTTGGGTTATTAATTTGTTGTAATATTTAGACATTTTAAGATGGTAAACATGTTAATTAGGTATTTTTCATATTATATGGTTACTATGTTATATGTTAATTAGGTAGTTATATGTTAATTAGGTATTTAATTATGTATTTTTCATGTTATATTATGTTATATGTTAATTAGGTAGTTATATGTTAATTAGGTATTTAATTATGTATTTTTCATGTTATATGGTGACTATGTTAATTAGATATTCAATATGTTAATTATGTATTTAATAGTTTTCATAATATTGTTTAATTAGGTTTAATTAAAAAAATAAAATAAAATTCGGGTAATTAGAGTTATTCGGTTCGGGGCCCGAAATATTTCGGGTTATTCGTTTCGGGACCTTACAAAGAGTTAGGGTCGGTTCGGGTGTTAAATTTCTTACAAATTCGGGTTTCGGGTTATTCGGGTTCGGGTCCAGTTGACCCGAACCCGACCGATGCACATGGCTAAATCCCTTAATATCGTCTACAATAATGAAGCCTATATTAGTCATCACTTATATATGAATGAGGGGAATGAAAGCATCTTAGTAATGTATTTGGCCATTCTACAAGGAATTCTTAGCAGAATCTATATACTGTTGAGGATATTTGTGATTAAGTCATGGTGGTGATCTTTGAATGCTGTCAGTGGGCCGAGGAAATAAAGAGAGAGTTTACGTGTTCTTCTTAGCTTGATTACTACGAACTGGAGCCCAGAATGGGAACAGGACAAACAATGCTGGAACTAGGTAAAGTTTTAGCTGAGAGCTTGTCTAAAGTAAAGAGAAGGGGGAGAAAAATGAGGTTTCCTTTCCCATGACATGAAAATTCTATAAGGAGTATGAGCTAACCATTCTAAACTGCAGGATGAGATTGAAGGAAAAGGATTTGACAATTTTCGTATATGCTTCAACAAAATTGCAATTCATTTTTTTTTTTTTTAATGTTGGATTCAGAAGTTTGCTAGATCAAGAATTGCTCTGAATAAAAGGATAAAAATATTTATATTATAGACTTTGTCATTTCTAGAAGTCAGAAGGCCTGTTGAAATCGATCTTGTCAAAAGTGCTCTCAATAATTCAAGAAAAGCTGGAGTTTTCAGAGCAGCAAATTTTATCATTCAAAAAGAGCACAAAAAGTTGCAGATATTGTAGATAAATTGACAAAGGAAAAGGAAGAAAAAGATTCATCTTTATTGTAGATTCTTATGATGAGTATGATAAATCATAAGCTTACATTATATCTTCTTCGATTGGTGCAGGACCTACTACATAAACTGTAGACCTTCCGTGCAGAAATCAATGCTTTCTGGAATAACGAGAGAAACTGCAATAGCACACCTAGGGCCTTGCAATGGTAAGGGCGATTTCCTTTTGCTTCCTTTAAATAAAACTAGGCTTCTTGATATTATCAGAATGTAAGTGGCTGGCTGTAGTGAGAGTTAAAGAATGGGAACCTGGAAGAAGGCAGAGTCAATTATTGTGGTAAAACAGCTACAGCTACCTCTTGCAATTGGATGGTCAATCTGAGGTACAAGCTCTAAAACTTAAAAGATCGGCCTCCATTGCAACTCTATAGATTTTAATGCTAACAGCTGATGCACTATTGAATTTGAGCAGCTAGCTAGGTAAGCCTAAGGCCAATGTACTTGTTTTTCTGCCAAAAGGGCGTCTTAAAGGATCAACCTCGAGACCTAATAGCATTAAAGCTTACTGGTAGACTATCTACCTTGTTTCTCATTGTACATCTATGGCATTGGAACATCATAAATTGTTCTTATATTATTTTTGCTCAACTTTCGAAGTCCATGAATAAATTGTTGGATTGCCTTGCAGTGAGTAATCCTTGGTCAAAACCTAAGAATTTTATGATTTTTATGCACTTCTTGGATGTTATGAGAGCTAAGTACATAATAGGAATGGATAAACCCATAAGTAGGTATTGAACTTGTCAACAAAAATTATTTGAATACCTAAATTTATAATGTGAGCAGATAAGCATCTGAACTTATCCATTATGCAATAAATAAATACATTCGAAATAACAGATTCGCTTGTCTATTATGATTATTGAAATTGGAATTTAATTGTTTTTTGAAACATAAACCTGCATCTTGTCCGATGAAATGGTTTGGGATTGATCTGGTGTGTGGAGTCGATGGTGTGACTTACCGGTGTGGTTGCGATGAGGGATGACGCATGGTGCACCGGCACCAAAGTTGCCAAATTCGGCTTATGTGAAGTTCGTAACAATGGAGCCACTTCTCAGGTGTTGCTTCTTCTTCATATTCTTTGGCTGATCGTTGCTTCTTCAATTTCCTTTGATTGTCTTTGGGGAAAAAGAAGTTACAGGGAGAGGAGAAAGGATTTAGGATTGAAGAATGATTAAGGATTTAATCTATATTTTTTTATACTTGTAACAATAGATTTTATAGTAACGTGCTGTTAATGATGTGCAGTTCATGTATTTTGTCACGTCAGATATTATTTTTATTTGTTTTAGAATCGATAAGTTCAGGTGTTTATCCAATCAAATAAAAAGTTCAAGTGTTCAAACGATTTTTATCGACAAGTTCAGGTATATACTTATAGATTTATCCAATAGTAATTCTTCCTCGGCACTCAACCTAAGAATTATTATTATTATTATTATTATTATTTGGGGAAAAGATAATATTACAAGAGCATCTCCAACGAGATCCAAAATTTCAAAATCTTTAAACATCAAACTTCTAAATACCAAATCCTAATTTAAATAATTTTTTATATTTTATAATTTATTTTTATTTAATTAATATTTATTTAATTATTTTTAATAGCACGAGAGATTTAAAAGAAAGACAATTACGGGAGTGAGGAGTATGGATTATACCATAGACCTGAAAGAGATTCATTTATCATAAATGGTCTAAAAATAAAAAAGAAAAGAAAAGAAAAGAGAGCCATCATTCGCCCTCAATACAACAAAACCAGGGCCGCTCACTTCCTGAGCATCAGAAACAGGAGCACAATCATTAGAAAACATGATTAAATTGTTACTAAATATTAATTAAATTATATATGATTTTACGCATTTTCTTTTCAATTTTTATAATATTACAAATGTGATTCCTTTCCTTTTGGGATTTGGCCTTTCATTGCAAAACTGATATATAACTGTTCTGTTATGAGAACAAAAGCAACCCAATCATATAATAAATAAAATATATTAAATAAATAGAAGTTGAGTAACAGAAAATAAGAAATTATTTGCCAAGTAGGTAATTAACTCCTACGATGCGACACCTAACATAGCGGCTGCAGATTTCCTAATCCATACAGGAATAGGATTCATTACTGATTAAGGATTGCTTTTAATTAGGTCGGTCCTTGCTTCGTATATATACCCCATCAGTTAAACTTCTTCCTAAAACCATATCCACTTCTCTCTCTCTGTATCTAAATCAATGGAGAATTACGTAATGCTTAAGAATGAAAAGACTGAAGATTCAGTTTCTACAGAAGCTTATTATACTAACCATAATTCTGATTCCACTGCTGATTCCACTCATAAACTTCCTCCCCCTCTCATTCTTCCTCCAACTTGGTCTAAAACTCGAAAGCGATCCCATCCCTCTTATCAACACCTACTTCAATCCATTCGAAGCTTCGAAACATTGCAGACCGTGGTAGGACTCGATCGAGATCGAGCACTCAAGATTTTAAGAGAAGTTATTTACAAGAACAATCAGGAGATTCTTGTAGCGATAAAGAATTTCGAAATTTTGACTGCGATTGGGTTCAATCGGGATCGTGCATTGGAGATTTTGCGAGAGAACTTTTGTAAATCCAGGGAAGAGAAAGAAGAGATGCAAGATTGTTTCAGCCAAACTTATAGCAGTAGCGTTTCAGAGGAAACAGAGGATGATACTATATTGATGAAGAAGGCGGCGAATATCAAATTCAAGAAGCTTTCGAAATTATTAGTTGAAGAAGATGATCTAAAGAGAAACATTATTAATAGTTTTGTGTGCAAAGAATGCGGTGAAGTATTCGAAGATTATCGAGCACTTGGTGGGCATATGGCTTCCCACAATAGAAAAAAGAGAGCAAAATTAGATGGTAATGGGGGTTTTGCAGAGGCAGATTGTGGTGGAGAAAAGAATTATAAGTGTAATTTGTGCTCAAGGAGTTTTGAAACAGGGCAGGCACTTGGTGGTCATAAATCATATCATCGGAAAACTACTCAACTTCAGGCAAGCTCCGGCGGACCACAATTTCAATTTGATTTGAATTGCTTTCCACATGAATTGGATTAATTTAAATTCCATAGTTAAATTAGTTTTTTAGCGATATTTGGTAATTGTTTAGCTTGGCTTTTTTGTTGTTAATTACCATAACCATTTTCGGAAAATTGATAATAGAATTTTGTTTGTTTAGTATAATTGGCTGCAGATTTTTAACTTTCTATCTCTTTATTTCTTTAGTATTTTGATGAAGAAACTTGAAATATGGATTGGCAGATCTAACATCATATAGCATTTGACTCCAAACTCTTATCATCATCATCATACAATTGTCGCTCTTTGTGAATGAGAATCCTTGCGTGGATTATTAGACATGTTAATGGGTAGGTTTCGGCTTGATCCAAATCTAAGTCCGATAATTTGTATAAATGAAAGGTGGACTGGATGCAAGTTGGGATCGGGCGGATGTGGATTGAGCTCAAACAAATATGATAAAACAAATATTTAAATAAAAAAAATTTTTAATTTATAAAATGATAAATTATGTTACACAAAATTATAAAATATACCATAGAAATATTTAGCATGTTACTAAATTTATAAAATTTGATATTTATTATTTTATTTTATTTTATATTTTTAAACGTTTTAAATTATGTAATTAATGGAAATACTATAAAAATATAAAAAATAAATATAAGGTTGGATCTAGCAGGCTAAAACTGCAAATTATATGCGAAAGCTCAATTCGCCTTTCAATAAGTGGACTTTTGATAGACTTACATTATAAAATATATTTGGGATTTTCGCAAAAATACCATAAAAAGTGATGATATTTACAAACTTACTATCCAAAATTCCTGATTTCAAAAATATGTTTTTTAAAAAAATATTTCAATTTAAAAAATATCACTTTTCAATAATACTGCTATATATATTTACTCAACTTATCATATTTCACATATTTTCTAAAATTCATGTAGTGTAAATGGTTATATTTCTTTCAAACAAAAAAATTATCATTTTTTTTCCTTCATCACGTTAAAAATACAGGATTTAATCTAGTGACATATCAGACTGAATTATTAAAGTTCCTAACCTGATTTTGGTATACCTCGTTCTACTAATGTATATCATTTGTTATACCAAATTTCAATTTTGAAATTTTCACCAATTCACTTCGATATAATTAGGTATGTCAATGTATACAAACTGGTATACCATATTGGATTGTTGAAATACCCACAATATAATTCGGTATATCAATGTATAACTATTGGTATGCTAATTCCTAACTTGCAGTTCATAGTTATTTCAATTTTCATGCCTAATGATTTACACATGTCAGGCCTAATAACAATTAGGAGATTCAGGTCAAAGAAAGGAAAAGCAAAAAAAAGAAAAGGGATGAAGAATAATATAAAAGTGTAGATAAAAAAAAATAAAATCAAGAGTAAAGAAGATAATCGGAGAAGACAGAACCTTGCATACAGCGGCAAGAATGGCTTTAAAGAACAATTAATCAGTGTCGGGGTTAAAAACGTCCACCAATAGCAAGAAAGAGAACCGAACCTTGAGAGCAGCAGTGGTAATAAGAGCCCAAACAGGTGACCGACTTCAAGAAATTGCAAGGGTTTGCAGATAATAAAGGGTTTTGGCAAACTATAATATTATATTGATTTTGTGGGAAACGATTTTGTGCGATTTGCTATATTGTGGGTTTTGAGAAATTCTTGATTTGTGATATTTGAATTTCTAATTTTTTTTATCAATATTATTAAAATTCCATTAACTAAAAAAAGGTATTTTTAAGAACATGAACTAAAAAAAACAAAATTGTATGTTTAAAATTGAAAAAAGAAAAATGTACTTTTAAAAATGAAGGAGAAAAAAGAGATTTTTGTGCATTTTTTTATATTATAAAATATATATTTAAGTTCATAAAATTTACAGAGGGTGGAGTTGAGCCATGTAGATAGTTGTACCATACTACCATGATTAGGTCTATGGATGATGCTCCAAAGAAGCGATGCTAAGAAAACAAGCCGTGGAGATTAGCAAGTCGCGAAGACTCCTGTGAATGAGGTATGGAGAGGCTGCGAGTTGGATACTCACATGCCCCAGCTGATTTTCCCCTGCCCCATGTAATGTAGTTAATACAAACAAATTGATTTTTTATGATTATTTATTAATCATTGAAATGGACAAAATCAAGCTTAATTAAAAAGAAATGACATGCTCAATTGCTTAAAACTTTTTTGGACAACTCTCTTACTCGTGAAACGTCTCTACTTGCATATTTGTATTAAGAAAATCCATAAACAAGAAACTGATTTTATGTGTGAAGAAATGGGCTTGAGCTAGTCTTACGATGTTGAGATACTCGTAGATGTCCAATTATGTATGTTTTATGCTCTAAATTTTCCGTTTGGGTTCAGCTTTAATATGTCTCACATCTATTAGTTATAAAATAAAATATTCTTTATTAAAATTTGAACAATTCTCACCTTATAAATGAACTTTTAAATCTTATTTGGATCATAATTTTCGATAGGATAGTATAGTTTAATGGCTCTTTTGGAAAGATGGGCTCTTTATGGGTATGACTTTCCATGTTTAATGCATATGTTTATTTTGTGTAAATTTTAAAACTATCAAATTGATTGTTTTGCATGGTTTTCAATCTTTTTTTTTTTTCTCTTACCACATTTATTTGATTTTGATAACTTCATTTATATTCTAATATAACATTAATTTTTTTTATTTTTTTATTTAAATTATTTTTATTTTTTATTTTTTAAAATTTTTTCTCCTATCAAAATCTATTAAACCATACTTTATCACACCATCTTTCCAAACACACTATCAAATATTACAATTCCATCCCATCTCATACTACTCCACTGTTAGGCATGGGTTCCTCCAACATGTGAGGCCCACATCATTGAAAAAAAAGAGAGGAAAACGTTGGCAAGAAATAGGAAAAGTCAAAATTTGCGGCAGGAAAGAAAGAATTGAATTCCTTATTTTAAATTGGTAGGTGGACAGCCTATTGAAAACTGTCCAAAATGCGAAATTAACGCGTATAGAGTCGCCTATAAATAGGCCTTATTTCATTTCAGTTTATCATATCAAACTTTCAGAAGTTTATGAGAGAGAGAAAAAAAAAGAAAAATATTTGGGATATTTTTCTAAAAGGGGAGTGACAAAATAGTGAGTTTGGGAAACAATTTTGTGCTACTATTTTGGGTTTATCTCAAAATTATTGTATTGTCTTTCTCTGTTATACCCATTAATTTTATTAGTGTAAGAAATATTTTTCGAAATTTATCCCGTGGACGTAATCCAAATTAAAGGGTGAACCACGTTAAATTGCTGGTGTCGATATTTTTACTCTGTTAATTTATTTTAATTTATCCGTTGTGCCTAACAACTGGTATTAGAGCCAATGTTATTTCTTAGTATGCTTTATGGTTGCAGCGTAGACTGATCTTTCACATCATAAATTTTTTTCTTGGGTACTGTTTATGTATACGGCACTGTTCAAATATACGGTACTGTTTACATATACGGTACTGTTTACGTATATGGATATTATTCACTGTCAGGAAATTTTTTAGATCGAAGAAGTCCATCGAATTTCAATCTAAATGGAGGCAAAAATTAGCAGAATAATCTACTTAAATGGCTCAAACTATCACATCTGGAGTAAAAAGATGAAAGATCTTCTAGTTGTAATGAAGATACATTTGCTAGTGTTTGCCGCAGCTAAATCTGAAGGTAAAACCGATGAGGAGTGAAAGTTTGACCATGAGCAGGTGTGCAGTTTTATCCGACAATTTGTTGACGACAATGTGTTCAATCACATCTGTAATGAGATAGATGCCAGAATACTGTGGAATAAGCTGGAAACGTTGTATTTTTCAAAGACGAAAAATAATAAATTATTTTACTTGACCAAGTTGGTGCAAGTAAGATATAAATAAGAAACTTTCTTGCCAGACCACTTGAATGAGATGGAAGGGATCCAGGATCAACTAAATAGAATGGGAGTAAAACTGGATGATGAAGTGTTTGTTTTATTGGTGTTAGCCTCTCTGCCACAGTCCTGGGAGACTTTTAAGATCTCCATCACCAACACTGCACCCAATGGTGTGCTCAACATGGAGATTGTAAAAAGTAGTATCCTGAATGAAGAAATGAGAAGGAGATCAAAGGCCTCATCTTCTTCATCACAATCAGATATGCTAGTTGCAGAATCCAGAGGAAGGAGACAGTCTAGGGAACAAAACCCTAGAGGCAAGAGCAGACAAAAGTCAAACAAATCTGCCAATGTTGAATGCTATCACTGTAAAAAGAAGGGCTACATTAAAAAGTTCTATAGAAAGTTCAAAAAGGAACAAGAGAACCGAAGCAGAGCTGTGAAAAAAGACGACAGCAGTGATAATAAGCAGACTAATATCGTAGATGAATTCAATATCATTTATGATGAAAATATTGTTAATCTTGTATCTCAGGAGTCCAGTTGGTTGCTTGATAGTGGTGCTACCATTCATGCTACATCCCGTAGAGAATTCTTCTCATCATATACACCTCAAGATTTTGGTGTTGTTAGAATGAAAAATAAAGGCCGATCAAAGGTTGTTGGCAGAGGAGATGTTTGCTTGGAAATAGAGAATAGTGCCAGACTAATTCTGAAGGATGTCAGGCATATTCCAGACATGCGCCTGAATTTGATCTCTGTACGCAAACTTAGAAATAAGGGATATTGCAGCTCCTTCATTTATAACAAATGGAAACTTACAAAAGACTTCTTAGTAGTGGCTAGAGGTGAAAATTATACAACTCTATATGTGATGGAAGCAAAGCTCTCTACCGACACAGTAGCTGCCGTGGAGAAAGATAGTGCAATTGAACGATGGCATGGGTGAAAAAGCAATGAAAAGTTTAGCCAAAAGAAAATATTGCCCGGTATGGATGAAGTACACTTAGACAAATGTATTGATTGTCTATTTGGAAAGCAAAATAGAGTTACTTTTAAAAATTCCCCTCCTTCCAGAATGAAGAATGTGTTAGATCTGATTCAGTCAGATTTGTGTGAACCAATGCCAAAGTCACTTAGTGGTGCTCAGTATTTTGTGACTTTCATTGATGATCATTCGAGGAAGATATGGGTATATCTTCTGAAGACAAAAGATCAGGTGCTAGATATGTTAAAAGAATTTCATGCCTCAGTTGAGAGACAGACTGGGAAGAAGTTAAAAAGTATCCGGACGGAAATTTCATGTTTGCTGTAAAGAGCATGGTATCCGACATCAGATGACACCTCCAAAGACACCGCAGTTGAATGGCTTAGCTGAGAGAATGAACAGAACTTTGATGGAGAGAGTCAGATGTATACTTTCACATGTAAAGCTGTCTAAAATTTTTTGGGGTGAAGGTATACTCACAGTTGCACATGTGTTGAATCTTTCACCTTGTACTCCTCTCAAGATGGATTTTCTAGAAAGAGTATGGTCAGGAAAAGCTATTTTCTATGATCATCTGCGGGTGTTTGGCTGTAAAGTATTTGTTCATATCCCCAAGGATGAGAGGTTCAAACTTGATGCCAAAACAAGACAGTGTATTTTTATTGGCTATAGTCAAGATTAATTTGGCTATAGATTTTATGATCCTATTGAGAAGAAACTTATCAGGAGTCATGATGCTGTATTTATTGAAGATGAGACCATTGAAAATATTGACAAAATGAAAAAGGATGTTCTTGATTCCAATGGCGACTTATCAGATTTGAAATTAATTCCTCCAACACCGGTGCTAAGAGAGGTTGGAGATGAAAACCAGGTTTATCCACCTGACGATGATGATACTCCTATAGAAGTTGGTTCAGAAGACGACGACGACGACAATGATGATGATGATCGCAATGATTTTGCAGCACCAACACCTATGGCTTCTCCAGTTCCGCTGAGAAGAGAAACACCACCTCCACAAAGGAGAAGTAAAATAACTTCTAGATATCCTCGTGACCAGTATGTGACTATTACTGAAGGGAAAGAACCTGAGAGTAATCAAGAAGCCATAGATGATGAATCCAAGCAGAAATGGATTGAGGCCATGCAAGATGAGATGAAGTCCCTGCATGAGAACAAAACTTTTGAACTGGTAAAGTTGCCCAAAGGCAGAAGAGCCTTGAAAAACAAATGGGTGTTCAAGATAAAGCATGAAGAACACAGTTCCAGTCCACGTTACAAAGCCAAACTGGTTGTCAAGGGATTCAGTCAAAAAAAATGAGTCGACTTTGATGAGATTTTCTCACCGGTTGTAAAAATGTCATCCATTCGAACTGTGCTGGGATTAACAGCAAGTCTTGACTTGGAGGTTGAACAAATAGATGTCAAAACTGCCTTCCTGCGTGGTGATTTGGAAGAAGAGATATACATAGAGCAGCCAGAGGGGTTCAAAGAAAGAGGAAAAGAGAATTATGTCTGCAAGTTGAAGAAAAGCCTCTACGGCTTAAAACAAGCACTGAGACAATGGTATAAGAAGTTTGAGTCTGTTATGGGGGAGCAAGACTACAAAAAGACTACTTCAAACCATTATGTTTTTGTGCAAAAATTCTCTGATGATGATTTCATTATCCTTTTGCTCTATGTGGATGATATGTTGATTGTTGGCCAGAATTTTTCCAGAATTAACAATTTGAAAAAACAGTTGAGTAATTCTTTTGCTATGAAAGACTTGGGGCTAGCAAAGCAGATTTTTGGCATGAATATTATCAGAGATAGAGGCATTAAAAATTGTGGCTGTCACAGGAGAGATACATTGAGAAAATACTTCAGAGATTTAATATGGATAAAGCTAAAACGGTTAGTTGTCCTCTTACTAATCACTTTAAGCTGAGTTCTAAACATAATCCTTCTACAGACAAAGAGAAGGAAGAGATAGATAAAGTTCCATATGTTTCAGCAGTTGAAAGTTTAATGTATGCTATGATGTGCACACGGCTAGATATCGCTCATGCAGTTGAAGTTGTGAGTAGATTCCTTTTAAATCCTAGAAAGGAACATTGGGCTGTAGTAAAATGAATTTTCAGGTATCTTCGAGGAACTTGCAAAATATGTCTATATTTTAAAAATGACAAATCTGTGTTAGCTGGATACACAGATGCAGATATGGTTGGCGATGTGAATTCCAGAAAATTCACTTCTGGTTACCTGATTACTTTTGCGGGAGGAGCTATGTCATGACAGTCAAAATTATAGAAGTGTGTTGCACTTTTTACTACTGAAGCAAAGTTTATAGCAGCAACAGAAGCTTGTAAAGAGTTGCTATGGATGAAAAAGTTTTTGAAAGAACTTAGTTTGCAGCAAGACAAATATCAGCTATTCTGTGATAGTCAAAGTGCGATTCATCTTGGAAAGAATGCCTCCTTACATTCGAGATCAAAATATATTAATGTGAGATATCACTAGATAAGGGATGTGATGGAGAGGAAGCTACTACAGCTTAAGAAGATCTATACGGAGGAAAATGGGTCGGACATGTTGACAAAAATTCTATCAAGACAGAATTTTGAGTATTGTCGGCTAGCTGCAGGATTAGCGGAGCCCCCCACCATGTAGTTGGAAGGGGGAGAATTGTTAGGTGTGGGTTCCTCCAACATGTGGGGCCCACATCATTGAAAAAAAAATAGGAAAAGGTTGGCAAGAAATAGAAAAAGTCAAAATTTGCGACAGGAAAGAAAGAATTAAATTTTTTCTTTTAAATTGGTAGGTGGACAGCTTATTGAAAGCTGTCCAAAACGCGTAATTAACGCGTATAGAGTCGCCTATAAATAAGTCTTATTTCATTTCAGTTTATCATATCAAACTTTCAGAAGTTTGTGAGATAGAGAAGAAAAAGAAAAATATTTGGGATATTTTTTTAAAAGTGGAGTGATAAAATAGTGAGCTTGAAAAATACTTGTGTGCTACTATTTTGAACTTATCTTAAAATTATTGTATTGTTTTTCTCTCTTGTAACCATTAATTTTATTAGTGTAAGAAATATTTTTTAAAATTTATCCCGTGGACGTAACCCAAATTAAAGGGTGAATCACGTTAAATTATTAGTGTCGATATTTTTACTCTGCTAATTTATTTTAAATTATCCGTCACTACAAGAAAACAGTGAAACAGCGACGGAAATTTAGCGACGGAGTCATTTCCGTCGCTAAATTGCGACGGAATTTAACTTCCGTCGCTAAATAGCGACGGAAATTAAATTCCGTCGGTAAATAGCGACGGATAATAAAATCCGTCGCTAAAAATGGCGCCAAACTTTCCCACCAAAATTGCCGACCGATATTTGCGACGGTTCTTAGGAACCGTCGCTAAAAATAGCGACGGAAATAATTTTCCGTCGCTGAAAAAATTAAAAAAAAAATTAATTATATTTTTAGCGACGGAAAAAAAATCCGTCGCTAAAATTGCGACGGAATAAAAAAAAGCGTCGCTAAAATTAGCGACGGTCGCCATTTTCCGTCGCTATTTTTAGCGACGGAATATTTTTCCGTCGTTAAAGGTAAAAAAATTTCTTTTCCCTCTCTTTTTAGCGACGGAATATTATTTCCGTCGCTAAATATAAAAAATTTCCTTTCCCTCTCATTTTTAGCGACGGAAAATTCATTCCGTCGCTAAAATTAAATTAAATTATCTTTTTCCCTCTTTTTTCTCTCTCTCTCTCTTCTCTCTCTTTCTCTCTCCTCCCTCTCCTCGCCACTGTCTCTCCTCCCTCTGCCCAGCCGCCGCCGACCGCCGGCGCTTCTCCCCCTCCCTCCCTTCCCTCCCCTCCCCTCCCTGGCGCCGATCTCCCCCTCCCCGTCCCCTCAGGCGCCGGCTCCCCTCTCACCATTTCCCTTCCCCCCCGCCCCCGATCCCTCAGGCGCCTCTCACCATTTCCCTTCCCCCCCGCCCCCGATCTCCGTCGCGGTGGATGCTGCGGCCGGCGACGCGTGGACCTCTGCCTCCCCCTGCCGTTCCGTCGCCTGTGGTGCCTCCGGCCGGCGAGCTGCGGTGGTTGCTGCTGCTGTTCAAGTAAAATGGGTATAATATATTATGTTTTTATGTTTTTATGTTTTTATTTCTTTATTTATTAATTATAAATTTAATTATTATTATTAAAATTATTAGTATAATTATTATTATTATTGTTTAATGGATATGTTAATTATAATAATTATGAGTATTATTAAATATTTATCTTAATTATTATTATTATTATTGTAATGTTGTGTTAATTATTATTATTATTATTATTATTGTTATTGTTATTATTTTTATTAAGAAGTTGTGTTAATTTTAGTTATTATTATTATTATTGTTAATTGGGTATGCTAATTGGTATTGTTATTAGTATTATTAAATATTTATCCTAATTATTATTATTATTATTATTATTTTTATTAAGTAGTTGTGTTAATTATTATTGTTATTATTTAATGGGTATGTTAAGTAGATATATTATTAGTATTGTTATTAAGAAGTTGTGTTAATTTTAGTTGTTATTATTATTATTATTCAACATATTATTATTATTAAATTAAAATCAGTAAAATTTGTACCTTAATTAATATTATCATTATTATGTTAATTTGTATTGTTATTATTATTATTTATTTATGTTAATTTGCATTGTTATTTTTATTTTTTTTTTAATTTGTAACATTTCCCGACGGAAATTAATTTCCGTCGGTAAATTTCCCGACGGAAATTAAATTTCCGTCGGCAATTCCCGATGGAAATTAATTTCCGTCGGGAAATTGTAAAATTTCCCGACGGAAATTAATTTCCGTCGGAAAATTTACCGACGGAAATTAATTTCCGTCGGGAATTGCCGACGGAAATTTAATTTCCGTCGGTAAATTTACCGACGGAAATTAATTTCCGTCGGCAATTACCGACGGAAATTAATTTCCGTCGGGAAATTTTCCGACGGAAATTTAATTTCCGTCGGAAAATTTTAGCTACGACTAAATTCCCGACGGAATGAATTTCCGTCGGGAATTTCCGTCGGGAAATCCCTTGTTTCTTGTAGTGCGTTGTGTCCAACATTCACCTCATCCCATGAACTATTTCATTAGGGTTGAGTTAAATTCAAATCCATAAATTAGAAAGATATAGATTTAATCTGGGTAAGCTATTAGAATTTTCTTTCTTTCTTTTTTTTTTTTCAATGATGTACCTAACTTTAAAAAACTCACTCAATTCAATGAAATTAATTGCATGATTAATGGTTGTTGAATTTTCTTATTGTTTTCATTTGCACTAAACATGGAAATGAGAAAATTAATATGAAAAGGAAAGAAATTAATAAAAGATGAAAAAATTAATATGGTGAGGGAAAGGCATGAAACATATATATATGTATATATATTTGTTTGTTTGTATACATAGACTATTTACATGTTATTGTAAATTAAATTAAGCATAGTTATTTTAAAAAGTATTTCATTTTTAAATAGCAGATATAAAATGTTTAAAACTAAATGGTAAATATTATAATATGTGAGGCTAGCTCTTCAAATATTGCATGATGATAGAAATTTATTTCATCTGTTTCTGCCATTAATTAAATATAATGGATATTTCAACTACGAATTTTCGAAGTAAATGATTTTTATACCTCTTCTGTATATTCCATTCAAACTTCGTTAAGACTTGTAAACGCATTATTTTTCAGGTTTCCAGGTTTTATATCAAAGATTTTGACGTTTTATATTCTAGCTCAACGGATTTTTCTTTTTCTTGGCCGTGTGAACCCTATTCAAAATTTCAAATTCTGGAGTTCATACAATTGCAAGTTGCAGAGAAAATAAAGTAATAACCCTGTTTTCCTCAAAAAAAAAAAAAAAGTAATAACCCTGTCATATCATTTGTCGGTAAAAACAGATTAATTAATTGTTTGTCGTATGTAGTAGAATGGGTCAGAATAATGTTAATAACTCCAGTAATTTCACAGTGGCATCTTCTAGTTAAATAGAACTATCCTCCGATTTCCAAAAAAAAAATAATAATAATAATTATCCTCACATAATTAATCAACAATATTAGAATTTGAATCTTCAATGTTAAAACTATCTACACTTAGAATTTTTTGTTTGATATTGTAAAATGCACTAACCAACTAAAAGAGAAAAAGAAAAGAAAAACAAATGTAGCGTAATTAATCAACAATCACAAGCACCGTAATCAATCAACATTTAAAATATTGTATTTAATTTTTAAAATAAAAATATTTTTAAATATTTGAAAAGGCATTTCAGTTTTTTATGTAAAATTGCGAATTTGAGTTACACAGCAATTAACTTCGATAAAAAAAAAAATTCACGTTATTGTGTTTTTGTATTTCTATATTAATTTTAAAATGCTTCCAAATGCAATTCTCTCTATACATTAAGCAACATGCTATTCTCCACATCAGGGATTAATTTTAGTTACCGTCATTAGATTTATATCAAAATAATGTATTAGTAACAATTTTATAATTAAAAAATATCTCAATTTTAAAAAATTAACTTTAAAAAAATTAATCAAAAAAATCAGTTAAAAACCCGAGTTGACACTTCATATATATGGATCGGCATGATTTAGTGCAAGAGCTCATATATAGACAGATATATCACCAAATTATCATGCATTGCGGGATATGTGTCATATGTCAATTTGAAGTGTTATCTCAGTCTAGTCGTTGATGACTGTAATTAATAGGCTAATCAAGTAAGATTGTAATTAATCTCATAACCAATAAACAATCTTTACAAGCGAAAAAATTCAATTTATTGACGACTTTATGAAATAAAAAGATCCAACCTAAACCAACCAACCTATAAACGAAATTGATTCAAACCAAATCATGTATTTACTGAATATGACAATCATTTTCAGTATTATTATACCAATTACCACTTGTTATTGAATCTACCAAAATATTACGGATTTGATATTTTCAATTAGTTGTATGTTATTTAATTATATGAATAACGAGCTCTTATTGCACAAATAATAAATAACAATAGAGATGAAATTTCTCTAAACTGCAGTAAATAACATGAATATTATAAAAAATTAAAGATAAAAATAAGTATAAACAATTTTAAAGTAATTGGTTGAATCCTCCCCTTGAATTAATTTTTCAGTAAAATAAAAAGTTAGCCACTCATGGCCATGGGCAAATAACAAAAATTCAAGAAAGAATTCATGTTACAGAATTAAAAGAACCGAGAAAGAAGAATATCTTTAACTCATGTATTCTCCTCTTCCTAAATAATACAAATTTTAAAGTTTAGGAAAATAGTTTTATTCCTACCAAAACTAGGAAAATGAAATAAAATATTTAATAATATTCAAACTTTCTAAAATTATTGTCTTTCAATCTCTAAAATATAGGTTAATATTCATTAAAAGTCGGCTAGAGCTTCTATGGCGGCTAAGTTAACTCGCGCGCGAAACATATTTATTTAAAACATCTACCCAGTTGACTTTCTCTTGCATTGGGTAGGGTTAAGTCACATTTCTGCCCAGCTTTCCCTTAATGCTTCCCAACTGCTCCAAATCTTCATGATTATTCTAAATTAGCTCCAATTAACCACAAAAATATTCAATCTCATAAATTTAGTCTTATAGTGATCAAAATCACAAAATAAGAAAAAAATCTCCAATTTAGCTAAAAATCAATATATAGAAGTAGGAAAAATTTAAGTATAAATATATAAACTTAAGCACTTAACAGTTATCATGTCACATGTCAGTTTGATGTGACATATATCTTACATGATTTGATAATATGTTTGCTTACGCGTAAACTTCTTTGTTGACCTGGAGTTCTAATAGAGATTTCGGTGGTGATTTTCTATTATTTTCATTATTGATTCCAACTAAAATTATTTTTGAGGATAATTTTTTGAAGTTGAGTTATTTTTACGTTATAAGATTATTTATTGTTACCAGTCTATTGTTTTAGTAAAAGTGCAATAACAGTAAATGAAATTAACTCCTACATTAGTATTCAATTTTTCCCTAACAGGGTCAATCACAAAGTGCATTTTAATTGGAAATGACAGCAGATTAGATAGCCGCAAAAGATGCCATATCCGAACATGAACTAGATTATATATATATATATATATATAAATTCGATCTAAATCTGGCATGGATACTAATATTAATATCAAAATTCATTTAACAACTATCCAAATCCATTCCATTAGGGTGGGATTGAATTGGATATCCCAAAAAAATTATCTAGCCACCCCTAATTTTAATATAGAGAAAATCGAATGGATATTTAAATTCAAACATTGGGTATACTAAGATCAGCTTTATTGTTTGAAATGTTTTCTTGAGGACCAGAATCCTTAATATTTTAATAGCAAAATAGATCAATTAATTGCTAAAAAACAACTAATATTCTACATAGAAACAAATTATATGTTCTAACGTCATTGTCATTAATTTAAAATAAATCCAACAGTGCGATCAAGCCGCAATAGTTGTTGTTTTTTTTTTTTTCTTTTTTCCAAATAGTATAAAAACAAGTTAACTGAATCTAATTCGATTCAATTCTCTCGACAGCTGACATTTTGGCATTCATCATATTTTTTCAAATCTTATATTTGAACGGGTAATTTCATATTAAGGAACCTATTCACACACTTACTTTTATTATGTAGAAAATACACCATAACTTTACTTACAAAATAAAAATATAATTTAAATTCAATATGTTTGATGTGATTTTATCCAATCTAATCCGATCCTTTTATATTATATATGATTTCATAACTTTTTTTTTTCTGTATAATGTAAATATAAAATAATGAAAAATTTTAAAAGATAACAATATCATAAAATATAATTCGTTTATAATATGATCTATTTATATTTTAACTCGTTCATAATCCATTTAATAATGATCCAATCCATTTACAATGGAACCACGTGGATAACCGGGGGCCCCCCTTGGCACACCAATATTTTTTATTCTTCAAAATTATATTTTGAAAATTGACTTTTTGGTACTTTGCTTTTTTCCTTTTTATAAATTAGCCCCCTAAAGTTATAAATTCTTCAAATATGATATTTGGCCCCATCATTTTATGCTGGGTCCGTCCAAAATCCAGCCGACACAAACTATTTGCTGCATATACTTAAGATATGTCGGTAATTTCTTTTTCTTTTATGTACAAGAATACATTTAACTTAATTTAAAGATAGATTTAAGTAGTAGTGAAGTGAAATGATTGCAATAAGAACATTGAAATTGAAAATTCGAGAAAATAACTATCTTTTAATTGTTTATTTAGCTGAGATTAGATGAATTAATAGGTTTAATTAGAATTGTCGATAAGATTAATACAAAAAGCATATATATATAGTTAGCATCGATTCATGCATCAAATCATTAATAATTGAAAATAAGCAACTTGGCTTAACAAAAGCAAGTGGTTAGATATTATATAGCCAAAACTTTTGATTAGATATTCCATTCAAATCAAATAATTAATTTTCTACATATAAAAAACAACAGCATTAATTGTGGACTTTAACAAATAACATAAGATCTTCTTGTAAAAATCAACTTAAGAAAATATTAAAAGGAACATATCCATGCAGCCTCCTAATTGAGCATGTGCAGAATTTTCAGAAATGCAACTTACTATTTTGTAATTTAGTGAGAATATTTTGTGCACTGCACTTGTGGGTGGATTGCACGTGAGGAGTTGGTATCTAATAATGGTATTGAAATTACAAAAATAGAAAGAGGGAGAGGTAGGAAATTGGAAAATTATATGGTCAAAGTCCAACTTGACCTTAGCCATTTCTTCAAGGTTGTGCCAACCAATACCAAAAATAACTTCAATTCTTTTTAAAGAAATCAAAATAATAATAGAATATAGACAGAAATTTACAAATTATAACTCAATTTAAAGTTTGTAGTTTTTTTTAGGCATTTTTCTTGATTTTATTATGTGAGAAAGATGTTGTTTTTCAGAAATAAAAATTAATTAAATAATAGTATGTATTCGAAAAAAACAACAAAGGTAGTATATTACATTTAAAATAAGGCCGCAAATCACAATAAGAAAACGATTGGCAACCAGATTTTAATAAATTAGCCCACAAATCCGCCTGCATATCTTAACTAAACGCATCCAATTAGATTTAGGTCCTTAGTTAAAGAATTTAAGCTTAATTAATACAATACTAGACCACTAGTGGTTGAAAAAAAAGTGGCTGTTACTAGATGTGACAAATTTTAATTTTCATTTAATTCATCCGTAAAATGTAATTCTTTTAATTCGTAAAGTGATTTATTTATAATTCAATTAATTATGTGATATATTTATAATATGTTTATATTATTTATAATTTCATAACTTTTTTTTTTAATATAAGAACAATTAAATTATAAATTTTAATCCGTTTAATAGATGATTGTTTGGATCCCTATCTAACTCAAATCAATTTAATTTAATTATAATGTGTAAAATTTTATTTTGTTTTTATTAACTATTTATAATTCAATTAATTACAAAACCGATGATTTTAGCATCTATAGGTGTCACTATGTGAGAGTCACCTTCCTTGAAGGTGATAAAAAGATGAAAATAATATTTTATGTAGTATAGTGGAAGAATTGACTTTATGATAGACTTATCCACATAGAAAATAATATAATAATAATAATAATAATATGTCTAAGGGCAATGCATCCGTATTATTATTAACTTGTTGCTTTTCCCATTCACTACTTTTTTGTTTTCTTGCCGATTATTTCGCTGCCTTGGTTCTCAAGTAATTAACTTAAATTTTGGGAGAAAGTTTGTGTTTCGCTAATTCAATTCTTGGCATATGGACTAATAAATCAGTTCCCTTTTGTGTTGTGTTAGTTAATTTAGCATCATTTGGATTGGAACCACTGCAGTTTCTATTCTTCAAAATATAATACAAGCTAGGGTTCATTGATTCTACTGTACATCAATTCGTATAATTCAAGGCTAGACTAGCTACATATATAAAATTGGGCAAACCAAAGTCACTAATTTAATTATTTTTACTTTTATTACTATTAAACTTAAACAGACGGAAGCAATAATAATTCTAACAAACTTGTGAAAATTTCAACTCCGTTAGTAAATTTAAAACCGAAAACGGTCTTAATTTTCTGATTTCTTATCCAAATTAAACTCTTCCACCCATTAGTCAGATCGGCGATCAAAATTCAGACAAAAAAACAAACAGCAAATTGCTTCCCTAAGACCAATGACGTCAACAAGACAACAACAACAACGACAATTTGCACAAATTTTCACACGTGATTTTTAAAGTACCTTCGAGGAAACCCCTTTCACAAATTAAATATTCCTTTTAATTATAATTTATTTCAAAAATCCTGCTAGTTCATGCACCATTTCCTCTATATATATCCAAAAAAATATCCCTTTTCGATGAAGAATTAGATTAAAAAAAAACGTACCTCAACACCTTTCATCTTTAAATTAAATTTCAAGAAATGTACGGAAAGAGCTCAACTGACTCTGATTATGCTCTTCTCGAATCCGTTTGCCGCCACTTGCTAGGAGAATCAATGGCTTCTTGCAATACTAATTCAATTTCTACTCCTGCTGTTACTACTACTACCCCTGTATATTGCCGGAGTTCAAGCTTTAGCAGCTTGTACCCTTGTTTATCTGATAACTGGGGCGATTTGCCGCTAAAAGTCGACGATTCTGAAGATATGGTGGTTTGCAGTTTCCTGCGCGATGCTCTCACCGTCGGTTGGGTCCCTACTCTCAAGAATGAGCCGCCGCAGCCGGATTTTCCACCGGTGAAGTTAGAACCGCAGGATAATTTGGCTTTCTCGCCTGAGCTTGTAACATCTCCTCCGGCTATTCAACTCCCGGAAAGGATTCCGACGCAGGTTACTACCCCTGCTACAACTACTGCTACTGCTGCTCCGGCAGTAGTGCCGGCGAAGGGGAAGCATTACAGAGGAGTCAGGCAGCGGCCATGGGGGAAATTCGCGGCGGAGATTCGAGACCCGGCGAAAAACGGGGCGAGAGTCTGGTTAGGGACATTCGAGACGGCGGAGGATGCGGCGTTGGCTTATGATCGCGCCGCTTATAGAATGCGTGGGTCAAGGGCTTTATTAAATTTCCCTCTGAGAGTGAATAACGGGGAGCCGGATCCGGTGAGAGTGACTTCAAAGAGGTCTTCTCCGGAGCCTTCAAGTTCATCATCGTCGGCGTCGGAAAATGGATCGCCGAAGAAAAGAAAGTACTCAAAGAAGGCTGTGAGCTCGGCGGTTGCCACCAATACAGTGGTAGCTGCAGCCGGGTTGAAAACGGGAAATGCAGTTAGATGTCAAATGATAAATGGTACACATGGCGAGCAGTTATTGGTTGGCCAGTAATAGTGGACATAGAGTTTGGCACATTTCACCAAAAGTAAAAGAAAATTAAAAAAAATAAAAAAACAAAGAAAAAGAAGAAGAAGAAAGGGACAGAAATCGTGACACGATTGAATGAAAATGGGAAAATGATAGGATCATTTTCATAAATTTTGAAATTGGAGGAAATTAAAAAAAAAAAAAGAGGTGTTCAGCTTGTGAATAAATACAGTAGAAGATTTCCTGTTGTTTTATCACTTTGTTTGTTCTTTGTTTAATGGAAACATTTTATTCTTTATTTTGAGTACATCACATTTTTCAATGCTTTATTACTAGCAATTAACACTCTATTTTGTCACTCTTGGGGTGGCTTATTTTATAAAAATAACTTAGAAAGGTAAGTTTGATTTTAATCTCAAATTACAATTACTTGAATTCTGTAAAAACATACCTTTATAATTTCATAGTAATCTTTAATTTCATTCCACATCCGATCAACTTAAGCGAGATAGAGGACTGCAGATCGAGGATTGTAAGAAATTAAAGCAAATAAAAAAGATAGGTGTCAATTTGCAAGTGATTCCATGTGATAGCGCATATTTCAGGACTTCCTCAAAGTGAGGAATTAAGGGCTAATGTTAAATGGTTGGTGGCAAAATTTAAAAGGCTAAATAAATAACTAAAAGTGAAAAGTGTAAGCGATTGTGAATGTCTTAGGCATTAATTCTCATTAGAATTCGTAATCTCAAAGTTCCGAATTAAAGTTCATGGTTAGTAAATTATATTATATATATGCTTTGTATTTTAGTATTTTACATTAATTCTCATTAGAATTCAATCCCTCCAGTACATGTATTTATGAAATTAAAGGTAATAATTTTTATTTGAGGAGAAATGCAAAAAGTTATTTTAATGACAATAAAAACAAAGTAGAATTCTGTGACGTGTGTCAACGGCAAGTAATTGTTTTGATAGGATGATTGACCAATTCCTTATCAATGACATAAAATTCAAAATTTTGGTTGGTCCACATATATTTTGAGGGTCTGAATGCTCAGCTTATATTATAATAATTTTCAAGAAAATTATTTAAGATCACATGCCCATAGACAAACAACAAATACTTGGGCCATGTCCTAAGCAAAACGCTAGACCGGAGGCAGCCGCACGTGCACAGCCATTTAGGGTGTGTTTGCCTCGGAGGATGTTAAGGACTGATTAACAACGAAAATATGATTTTTCATTTCAAAAATTCATGTTCATCAATAAATTGGATATAAATTACCAAAAGAGCTCAGATTCTTTTAAGGAAGCTTCCAAATTCCATTATTGCACTGTTCATTGTGCATAAGCTGTAACTATTCTAAATTATAAATTTAATAACATCCTATTGTAAATTAGTGATCTCATAAGTTTAAAAAAGACAGACTAAATACTGAAATATCATAAATTAAAAAAATTATTTTACATTCACCCACTATATAATTGGACCCATCTGTAAATTATTTATGGATATAATCTATGCAGTGTTGTCCTTTCCTCCAAAATTTCCCCACTCTGGGTCCTTCCTTCCTATCCATCCTTCAATCCAAACACAGCCTTAACAGCTAATGCAGATTTTTAGGCTTATCCATTAACTTTTTTGACTTTCAAATTTTGACTCTTGACTTTTCTCAAACTTGTACAACTTGTACTACGTTTCAACAATAGCAAAGCTACATCTTCCCTATTCTGATGAAAAAAAAAAAATAAACCTCAAGCCATTGACCATATCTTGTTTGCTGCTTCTCAAAGTTTGATTTCAACATCTGAAATAAGCCTTCAAATAAACTTGTTCACATTGTCACCTTCATCAATGAAAAATCATTATCATGTATGATAATAAATTAATAATATATGGGATGCAAAAGCAATTATTTTCAGTTCATCAATGGCTATAAAAATCATTGTTCTAGTCAGACTTTTCTACTAGAGTCATTTTCAAAAGCTGACCCGCGGCCATTACCAATTGCAAATAATGGAGAGACTCATTCAGTTCTTCTAGCAAGGTCACAGTTCACACTAGTCGGGATTAACCCTTTTGCTGATTTCATAATCTTAATACAAAATTGTACAATCAAGAACTAAGTCCACCAACCACTCAATGGATAAGAACTTAGTGTATACTCAAGGCTAGACATAGTTGTGAGCCATATTCAGGTCTATCTCATATCGGGTTCAAGCAAGCTTACTAGTTTGTTTTGGTGTGCACACGTGCATGCTTACCTGGATTGAGGTCTATCTAATAGTCCTAAGCCAATTCATTTATATTCAGGTTTGGCCTCTGCAGCACAAACACGTAATATATTATATACCTGGTATTTTTGAGCAAGTATATTCAAGGCAAGCCTATTTGCTGTACTCTAAAACATAAAATTGAATACATTAGGTAAGAATATCATGCTACGCTATAATAATATAGCAAAAATGTCAAATCCTTGTATACATATAGCCACAATTTCACTTAGTGTATAAAATTTGTGCAATTTCTAACCGTATCTTTTAACTGAATTTAAGTTCACAGTTCAAATATACGGGAAAAGATTATGAGAATCTGTGATAGAACGTGGATACCCACTAAAGTTTAATCTTAATGTCAGGAACAAAATCCATCAAGTCTACCACCGCAAGTCAGAAGTATTCTGCCCTGCTTTGCCCAGAAAAATTCGGTGATCGTCTTCTGCAATTTGGAGATTAGTGTGTTGCAATTGGAAAGATGAAATGGGAGACATGAAATCTGCATGGCTGCACACCAAGCGATGCAACTTAAAAATTGCAATGATCAATCTCCCAATTTGGGAAACCAATATCTCAGGTTAGGAAATATATAAAATTGAACCTAGCTATGCATGACAAAAAGGCGAGATGGCAACAACTCTTAATATATTACAACATTCTCTGTATTGTCCAAAAATATCAATACAATCAGCAAATTGAGGTGCTAAATGGACCCTCAAGTGCCCCAGTATGAAAATGTGAGAGTTTACGAGGAGAAAAATAGTGTCTAAAGACCTATAGTTACTAGATATTGTGGTGGATTTAGTTTTGGATAGAGGAATTTGGAGACAGAGAATCGATATTAGAGGCTGAGGAATTTGGAGAGAGGGAATCCATAGAGCTGACTCATCTAGTATGGGATTGAGGTTTAGTTGTTGTGTTAAATTCTAATGACTAGACCATAGCAAGCCTGATTCAAGATTAAAAAGTTAAAGTCACACTACCTGTCCTCATTAAATGATTTACAATATAATTTAAAATTCACCAATGTCCAGGCTCAAGTTTGATTAAAATGAACAGATCTAAGAACTTAATTGATTGATTAACCCTTTTAATGTGCAGCAGATGAGAAAAAATGATAAAATATAACTCTCACGGGCTCAGATTAAGACATGGAATCAACAAGCATATACCATATATGCATGCAGCACAAAAATGTAAAATGGATTACCTCTTGGATCGGATAAAATCCGCTGGATGGAGCATTGTTCCCTCATAATTAGAGAAACTATCATCATGTGCCCAGAAATTATCACCCTCCTTATGGTTTGACTTCTGCCAACATGCTCTTCGACAATAACCTTTTCTCATTAGAATTCTTCAACGTTTTTAGCCATACCCCTTCATAGATCTTCAACAAATTTAACCACTCAAAAGAAAATCTCAAGAAAAGCATACTTTCAATAATAGGTTAACAATAGACGTCAATATGCATTTCACATGTTTCAAAGGCAAAATTCAAGGAAATTAGAACATTTAGAACATAAGTATCACATGAAGGCAATTGCATAAGCCTTTATAAATTGATCAAATGATAGCAAAAACTTGCCCCTTGCTGTTAAAACAAAGGTATCTGAACAGAGAATGAAACAGAGAATAATAGAATGAATGTTTTCTATTTTAAGTGCAGAAATATTTACAAAATATTTATAGTGCTGTACAAGACTATCTAGGAAATAAATAAATTGTGATTTGCCTACATCAACGGAATTACAACAGATGCTAGCTAAGGTAAATCAAATATTACAGCTATATTTCTTAATACTCCCCCTCAAGTTGGAGAGTGAATATCATGAAGTCCCAACTTGCGACACAATGTAATGAACTGTTCTTTTCCCAATGCTTTTGTGAAGACATCTGCCAGCTGGAAACGTGAGGGAACAAAGGAAGGACTAATCATTCCAGCTTGTAATTTCTCTCGGACTATATGACAGTCTATTTCAATGTGTTTTGTCCGTTCATGGAAAACGGGATTTGATGCAATATGCAGTGCTGCTTGATTGTCACAAAATAATGGCGTTGGTGATGTTTGTGATACCTTCAAATCTTTCAATATAAATCGTAGCCAAGTCAGTTCCAGACATGTATTGGCCATAGCCCGATATTCTGCCTCTACTGATGATCTAGAAACATTTGCTTGTTTCTTTGATTTCCAAGAAATAAGAGAGCTGCCAAGAAAGATACAATATCCCGTAACTGACCTTCGTGTAGCGCGACAACCTCCCCAATCTGAGTCACAAAAGGCTTTCAAGGTAAGATTGTTATCAGAAGGTAGTAACAAGCCTTGACCTGGTGCACCTTTGATATATTTAAGTATTCGAATGGCAGCATCCCAATGAGGCTTGCGTGGTTCATGCATGAATTGACTTAAAGTTCGAATGGAGTAAACTATATCCGGTCTTGTTACAGTGAGATATATCAACCTTCCAATTAATCTTCTGTATTTAGTTGGATCTTTTAACAATTCTCCATCCGTGGAAGTAAGTTTCAGATTCTGCTCCATTGGAAATTTGTCTGGGCGAGCACCTATGAGACCCGAATCATGCAAAATATCTAGAGCGTATTTTCGTTGTGACATGAATATTCCTTTCTTGGATCGTGAAAATTCAATCCCCAAAAAGTATTTCAATTCTCCTAGATCTTTAATACGAAATTGCTTGAGAAGAAACTTTTTGAGATTCTCCATTTCCTGTAAATCATTTCCTGTCAAAAGGATATCGTCAACATAGATGAGAATGGCAGTAAAAGAATTTCCTTGCGCCTTTGTGAAGAGAGAATAATCAGCTTTTGACTGTTGATAACCAGCTTGCTGGACTGCATTTGAAAATGTGGAAAACCAATTTCTTGACGCTTGTTTAAGGCCATAAAGTGACTTGTTGAGGCGACACACAGTGTTCTCCCCCTGTCGACGAAGACCCGGTGGTATCTCCATGTATACAATTTCATGTAAATCGCCATGAAGAAAAGCATTTTGTACATCCAATTGGTGGGTAAACCATTGGCGAGCAGCAGCAACAGTGAGCAGACAGCGGAGTGTAGTGAGTTTGGCTGTAGGTGAAAAAGTTTCTTGATAATCAACACCCTCAACTTGGGTGTATCCTTTGGCAACAAGACGAGCCTTATAGCGCTCAATGGTTCCATCGGTCTTGTATTTAATTTTGTAGACCCACTTACAACCAATGGGTTTATGTCCTGCCGGCAAAGGAACGAGACTCCAAGTGTTATTTTCTTGCAATGCTTCTAATTCTGCATTCATGGCTTGTCGCCAATTTGGATCAAGGATAGCTTCAGCATACGATTTTGGTTCAGTGTGTCCTGTAATGTTAGCTAGAAAAGTACGATGGGTAGAAGAGATGCGAGAAAATGAAAGAAAATGAGAGATGGGATACCGAGTACCTTTTGTAGAACTTGACGAGGAGGTAGTTTGATTGGCTTGAGAAGACATTACATAATCTTTATGCCATGAAGGACGCTGCTTTAGGCGAGTAGAGTGTCGCGATGGTAAAGTCACAGAATCTGAAGTGTCCAAAGAAGGTGTATCCGTGTCTGGTTGAGGATTAATTTCTGGTGGGTCAAGGAGAGGGTCAAGGAGAGGGGATGTGTCCAATTGATTAGCAGGAGTGGATAGTGTTGTTTCTATGTTTGATGATGCAATATCAGGTATGGGAGATGGTTCTATGTGGTTCCAATCGTGTGTAATGTCAAGGGAATGGTTACGTGCCATGTGAGTTGGTGTGGAAGAGAAAGGGAATATGGTTCACAAAATCGCACATCCCTGCTTACAAAGAATTTCTTATCCTCCAAATCATAAAGTCTGTAGCCTTTTTGACCAGTAGGATAGCCAACAAAAACACAACGTTTGGCACGAGAAGCAAATTTGCTAATAGGATGAACAACAGTAGCAAAACATAAGCAACCAAAGACTCTTAAGTGGTCAAGTGATGGTTGTCGTTCATATAGCAACTCAAAAGGGGATTTGCTAGACAATAATGGTGAGGGAAGTCTATTAATAAGGTAAACAGCGGTTACGACACATTCACCCCAAAAATCAAGTGGTAAGCAAGATTGAAAAAGTAATGCACGAGCAACAATGAGTATATGGCGATGTTTTCGCTCGACAACTCCATTTTGTTGTGGAGTATAGACACAAGTGCGTTGATATTCTATTCCACATGATTGAAAAAAATTCTTCATAGATAAAAACTCAGAGCCATTGTCTACTCTAATGGCCTTTACATGAGAATGAAATTGAGTGTGAACAAAATCAATGAAGGATTTTAAAAGGAGTTGTGTTTCAGATTTATGTTTCATAAGAAATATCCATGTGCACCTTGTAAAATCATCCACTATGGTAAGAAAGAAACGTGCCCCTGAGTGTGTAGGTACTTTATGAGGTCCCCAAATATCACAATGTAGTAATTCAAAAGCTGCATGAGTTGATATAGAACTGGTATGAAATGGAAGTCTTGTCTGTTTAGCCATGGGGCAAACAATACAGTTATTATCAAAAGAAAAATTATTCAAAGGCAATAATGAAGAGATTAATTTGAGACGTGATGGTGATGGATGTCCAAGACGCATGTGCCAAAGATTTGAAGACTGAGAAACTTGATGAGAAGCAGGTGTCCTAAGTAGAGGAGACATATAATATAGACCATTGTATTGTTTACCCAAGCCAATCATCTTCCCCGTACTCAAGTCCTGCAAAACGCAAAAAGAAGGAAATAAAATGGCGCAACAGTTTAGAGCATTGGTAACTTTGCTTGCAGACATCAAGTTTAGGTTAAAAGATGGAACGCACAGAACATTATTGAGAGTTATGTCTGAATTAAATGGAACAGTTCCCATTGAGGTGATAGGGGCACACGACCCGGTTGGTAAATTAACAACAGGCATTGAGGGTGACTTTGTTTGTATGAGGAGTGTAGGGTCAGAAATAATGTGATCCGTGGCTCCACTATCCAAAATCCAAGGTTTGATAAATGTAGAATTAATTGCAGCATTAGAGCAAGGAGACAGACCTGCAGCATTTGCATAAGCATTGTTATTACCAGAAGCCTGATGTGTAGACATCATAGAGATGAGACTCGCAATTTGCTGAAGTTGATCGTTGGAGAGATCGAGCACAGATTTAGAGGAATCCTGCATGTTGGAGGGATTGGCATCTGACTGAGAAGAGTTTGTAGCATTGGCAGCAGGAGAAAAATTATTGTGTTGTCCATGTCGCCGTTGCGATGATGAATTTTGTCGGTTGTTATGAGTTCTTGAGTTATTGAGAACCCATGTCCCATTTTTATACTTGCAGCGCTCTTCAGTGTGACCCTTTTTATCGCAGAAAGTGCAATGGAATTTCAGAGTCCTACAATTTTCAATTGTGTGGCCTTCCCTATTGCAGTGATCACAGTGCTTATCCTTTGAATTCCTTGGGGAGTTATTGATCCGGCTCTGAAAAGCAGCTGCAATGGAGAAATTTTCAATTGGTTCAGAAGTCATAAGTCTTTGGGCTTCATCTTGGACAACAAGTGAGTATGCTTGACGAACATTGGGCAATGGCGACATCATCAGGATATTTGTGCGGACATTGCTATAGGCATCATTCAAACCCATTAAGAATTGCATTAATCGATCTTCTTCTTTCTGATCATTGTGTGTTTTCATCTGATTGCAGGTAGGAGGTGTTTGATAAGTCTCCAGTTCATCCCAAAGACCTTTAATTTTTGTGAAATAGGTCAAAATTGACATGGTACCTTGTGAGAGAGAGGCTAAAGATTTCTGGATCTGATATACCGTTGGTGCGTTTTTCTGTGAAAATTGGTATTTGAAATCCTCCCAAACTTGACGAGCTGATGTAGCATGTATAACTCCTGCGGCTAGATCTGGTTCAACAGCATGTGTTAGCCATGATAAAATCAGACTGTTGCACTGATTCCATATGGCATATTCGACTGGTTTTTCAGTTTCTGAAGGTGGTTGAATGGATCCATTGATAAAGCCAATTTTGTTTTTGGCTGTGAGTGCATGAATCATTGACTTGCTCCATGATGAATAATTGGAGCAATTTAATTTTGTTGGGACAAGGATTTGACCTGGATGATCTGATGGATGAATATAGAATGGATTGGATGGGTCTGTGGTAGGAGTCATGTTCTTGGCGTTTGTATTGGTTGATTTGGTGGAGAGTGATCAGGTACCAGAATTATTGCTCTGATACCATGTTAAAACAAAGGTATCTGAACAGAGAATGAAACAGAGAATAATAGAATGAATGTTTTCTATTTTAAGTGCAGAAATATTTACAAAATATTTATAGTGCTGTACAAGACTATCTAGGAAATAAATAAATTGTGATTTGCCTACATCAACGGAATTACAACAGATGCTAGCTAAGGTAAATCAAATATATATTTCTTAATACTTGCACCAATGAATACTCCACACTAATGGTTGTGTGCAAGGAAAATACAAATTTCAACTAACTTAATTTGAATTAGAACTTAAAAAAACACACGTACAATTGAGTTGAAGATTAACATATAATACAAATGAATAATCAAAAAATAAAATGGACAAATGAGAGAAGGAAAATAACAGAACTTTAAATCTCTCCCTTTATAAAGTCTCTCTATACAAGTTTTTAGTGTAATTATTTTTGATCATTTCTACTAAAAATCTGCTTCCATGTTTTAAATGACTTTCTATTTCTTTTTCTTTTTATCACTTTTTTAGTTTTGTACTTTTTTTTTTCCTGAAATCATTATGGCTTCCGTTATGAGTTTTTATAATCAAAATCGAAAGCCTATTTTGATTGAGAAAAGACCAACAATGATGCTTAAAGATTTAAGTTTGGAATCCCAAATAAAATATTGAAAAATTTTAAGCATTAAACATCAGCATTTTCCCCATGAGCTAACCATTTTGAAAAAAAAAATCATAGATAATGGACATATTTGCAGTCATGAATATATCTCTAAACAGAAGAATCAATAACCGCATGTAGAAAATATGCATGAACTTTACAGCTCTTAGCTTTTGTCATACTGACCAAGAATTGGAACTGCTTTAAACGAGCACGCACGGGAATGTAAAGTAGTAGAACAATTTTAATTCAGAGAGTAATGACCAAAAACCAGTGGCGAAGCCAGAATTTGCAATCAAGGGGGGCAAAAATATATGTCAGGCTTAAAAGAAAAAAAAATATAACATAAATACCATAAATAAATTGTTAAATATAGAAAAATATTCATTAACATATTTAAAAAAAATTACAATTACTGTCTTCAGTTTTCATGCCCTGATAGCAATAAATAATAACTTCATTATCAATAGCACTAAATTACTAACTTTTAAGAGATGTAAAATATATAAAAGCAAAAAAAATTATAAAATTAAATTACTAACCTTAAATTAAAGATAAATTTTTGCAATAGTGCTTAGTTTCTTCTCAAATTCATTAGATTTTTCTTTAAAAATTTCAAGAGATAAAGAAGAGAATTTTGTATTTTTTTGTTTGAATAGAAGTGGGAATACAGAAAATTGTTTGATTGAAAACTTAAGAAATAAGTTAAGGAGAGATGGGTAAAAGTAAAATTTTAAGGGGGGCAAAATGGTGATTTTAATATATATATATATAAATATATATACATAATTAATTTTTTCTCAAAAATTAAGGGGGGCAATTGCCCCCCTTCTCTTTCATGTGGCTACGCCACTGCCAAAAACGCTAAGAATCATCAAATATTCATTTCGGGTACCAAAAATCTCAGAGTAAAAGAGAAAAGTTTCTTTGAAATCTTTATAAAATAGGCAAAAAATACAAGCCAAGTCTGTAACAGAGCAATAAGAAATCAAAGATCAGCCAACTTACCAAAGTAGTGCGAAACAGCAAACTGCACATCAATTTTTTTTCTTAAAAAAAAGGAAAAATAGTCAGTGATTCTCCAAATGTGAAACTAAAATGAACAATCCAACTTTCTGCTTATCGAAAAACAAACAATCAATAATAAATTTCACAACAGTTGGAAATCACTATTCAACACCATGTAAGTATACTAAAACCATATTATAAGAAACAAAACAACACAAAAACAAGAGCAAACAATCCCATGGTTAATGAGAAAAACTGAAAAAGAGAGAACAGATATAAAGCTAAACAGAACAACGTTCTACAGAGAATCTGATTCACCTGAAACGATCAATGTAAAACAAAAGGATGCATATCAAAAACGACAATTATCAACTAACTTACGGAAAGAAACTGACGTATGCTCTCAGCAACCAAACAGATGCACGAGATATTTGTATTTTCTCAAAAACCAAACATATATTCTATTAGCAACCAGACAGAGGTAAAATATTTGTTTGTTCAGCATCCTAACAGATACACAAGATAAATGCATTTTCTCAGAAAATGAACAGATCCACTAAATGGATGAAAAAGAGATGGAGAGAGAGAAAGATACAAGGAGTATCAGCAACGACGGTGCTCAAATTAGAAGATATTAATCACAACTCATAACCCAATGCAAACTAATTTAACGAAATATTGAGTACCGGAGATTGGTGAACAAGAAGAAGACTAACAGGCATGAGCCTAGTTGCGGACTCAATCTCTACAACTACAGCTCGAATCTTCTCTCGCAGGTTTCTGAATTCTTCTAGCTGAGTACGGAACTCCTTGAACTGTTTTTCCAAGGAAAGAGGAAAATCCGCCATTGGAAAGGAGGAGCAGAGAGGACAATGCGATGAGATGCATTTTGAAGACAGAGAAACAAAGAAGGGGAAATGGTAGGAAGAAGAGTAACCGCAGGGGTGAGCAAAAAAAACCGTTAGGACTTGGTTAACTGAAAAACCGAACCGAAATCGATTTGAAAAATAAGTTAACTGAACCGATATTTGTGGTTAACGGTTAATGTTTTACAAAAATCGATATTAATGGACTGATTTTTATTTTTTAGCTTATAAATTGGTTAATCGAACTGAAACCGATAAATGAACACCCCTATATTTTATTAATTTTATTTCACTTTTTTTTATTATAATTTTTTATTTCATTATTTTAATATTTAATTATTTATATCCTTTTAATTTTCATTTACTTTAAAATATTTAAATTTCATTTTAGTTTTTTAAAGTCACTTTAGTTAATTTATCAATTGTTCAATATGTACATATTTAGTATTTCTTATTATTTCATGATATATCAATTTTTCATTAATTAAAATCAAAATACATTCGAAAAGTTATATAAAATTAATATATTAACTAAAAATTTCAAATAAAATAAAATTTTTAATATATGTGAAAATAATATTTTTGAATATTTTTAGTTTATGTTTGTTGTTTGAACATCATATTTAATTATTATGTTGGATTATGTTTGTTTTCTAATTTTAAATTTTAAGTATTTTTGACAATTTAATTTTTTTATAAATGCATTTTATAATTATAGTGGTTAACCGAAAAATAATGGTTAACCAATCCGAAAATTCGAAACCGATGGACTGGTTAACCGATGATAATGGACTGGTTAATAGATTGAAATTTCAAAAAATCGATATTAATGGACTGATTTTTTTGGGGGCTCATGGACCGGTTAACCGGTCCATACTCACCCCTAAGTAACCGGACAGTGAAAAAGAGGAAAGTATGAGGGAAAAAGATTTTTTTAGTTTTATGTTGATATTTTTGAAAAGGAAAATTGTATAAATGAAAATAAAAATTTAAAATGTTATATTTTTGAAATATTTGAAAAAAAGTTGTTTCTTTTGTTATTTTATGTATAATTGTGTAGAGAGCCAAAAAAAAAAAAATTTGGGTTATAAGATCCACTTAGAAAGTGGGTAGCCTTAACCGTATGTGTTAACAGGTAAGCCCGAAGGCTGTTCCCGTCCCTGTCAGGGGAGATGCCAACCATCTCTCCTTTCTACGAACACATCTGTGTTTTGCTAATCATTAATATATAAATACTATTTTTGCGAACAAGAAAACCGATGTGGGATTCTTGGCAAAAAAATCCCTAACCCAGAAGATGAAGAAGGAGCAAAAACATGCGAACCCTTTTTCTGTCTGCAAAAAACGCAATCACTTTTCTATCTTCCAAACCTAAACTAAACTAAATCTAACAGAAATGGTAGTAGTAGAAACCTGGATTGCTCTCGATCTCACTTGGTTTATGTCATAGCTGTTACAATTTTCTTGGTTTTGCAAGATCTAGATTTAATTTTTGCTGGTTCAATCCTTAGGGCGCTGTGCAATTGGTGATTACAGGTGAGAAATTGAAAAAACATTCTTTCTCTTTTGAATATCTCTTTATTTCTAATCTTCTTCCCGTTGAATCGTTGATTCAATTCCACTAGAGTCAATGATCACTTCTCCAACCATTTCCAACCTCGTCATTTTTCTCCATTGCATCGCATTCTCAGTTAATCATGTAAATTTATTCTGTTTTCTTCTTTGTGATTAAAGAACCATTTGCGTTTCTGTTGGGCTAATCGATCAAGTAAAATGGGTAAGCAATTTGATTTTATTTGGTTCTCATTTCTTCGAAAGTTAACCCCTGTTAAATTTTTTGGCTCTTTTTGATATTTTGATTTTTTTTTTCATTTCAAAATCGTATATGCTACTTGCTGGTTTTGCATAAATTATCAGGTTTCATCTATAAGTAGTGAAGAAGAGATTTTTAGCTTTGCTTTTTGGAGGTTCCACTGATAATCTTCTTGCTGCTGGCTCTAAATTTCAGGTTTTAATATTCTGAATTTGTTATCTTCTCAATCAAGATTGTTTCTTTCTTTTTTATTTTTTTTTTCGTGATCGTATTTAGAAGGAGAACAAGTTTGGAATAGAAGCTGTGTATGCTGTTTTTTTTATCTGTATTTGACTATGAAAATATATTAATGAATCAAGCTCAACAAAACATGCTTGCTAAGTGATCACATTTAGGCTCAGATATGTTGAAAATAAAACATACTATAGTTTATGCTCTGTGTAAACGCTATGGATAATCTGGGATTTTCTGGCTGTTGTGATGTAATTCTCTTTTGGGCCCCAAAATGTGACATTATGATTCTGCCCCTGCTCAACGCTTGATTGGATCTTCTGACCATAATGTTGCTGTAACAAGTTGGCATTTGCTGCATTTAAGCTTGTTGTCTGCATCAATTTTATGTTTCAGTGCTCTCCTTTTTTTTTTAGATAATTTTTCAGTGCTCTTCATCATTTTATTCAATGTATACTCTAGTGGCAGTTGTATGCTAATATGGCAGTGCAAATGGTTTTATCTTCTAGTGGCATATAATGCTTATCTGTTGCCATTGTATCATGAATTGAAATTACTGTCACCATTTCTTTGCAGCTGCTGATATCTCAGGACACGTGTTTTATGTTTTTAAATGTTTATTCAACTTCTTTTGGATTTTGTAATTACTTGAATTTTCATTTTATCTGCTACTATGGGTATTGAGCTTGCTGTTGCTTGGAGCACTTGCTACTTCCTCCTTAATAATAACAGATGGAATAATCTGCATTCTTTACTTTAATAAACATATGCATGCAGGTATCTGAAGCTTTGGTTAGTAGAAACTGCAGTACTATTATTGTTCCTACTGGAAGTACTGGGGATAAAGGTTGGGCGAGATAAATGAAGCTTCAAGACTCTTCATTTGTCCTAATCGGGTGACTTTTTGTTGCATACACATGCTTTTTCCCTTTTTACTTGAAAGACATTCTTATTTATAAGCTGACCAGAAGAGATTCTTCTTTGATCTGGGCAGCAACAATAGTGTGTTTTTGGCCTTTAATTTTTGTGTGATCTGATATATTCTGGATAATTAAACATGTGATCTAGTCTCAGGTTAGGTTAAAAATTTGTTAGAAAAAGTAGTCTTAACTTCTTGGTTTTAATTTACTATAACTTCCTCTATTTGTGTACCTTTACTTTCAAGACTTTATGGATGGCAATGTTAATATATTCTAGATTCTGAAAAACCCATTTGGATTTTTTATTTTATTTATCTTTTATGTATTCAAGCGGTTATATCCAGTGATAAAGAAGTGGTAGTTTATCTGCCTAGTCTTTGCTCCATTTCAATACTCATGTTTAGCCTGCTGACAGATGATGGCAATTGATGTGCAACCTTAACAAGCTTATGTGTTCTTACCATTCAAGTTGATTTCAAAGTAATAGATATTTTTCTATCAAGCATGATGTGGTGGTAATTTTACAGCCACCCAAAGATTATGTGTTATCTTTCACTGAGTCTGTAGAAGCTTGCACTTTCACTTAACCTGTGCTGGCAACCTTACCGTTATATATTTTTACCAATTTTGCTCTAAATCTTATGGTTGAGTTGATTCTCTAAGGAATGTGACATACTTTTTCCCCCCCCTTTTTTTTTTTTTTTTTTTTTTTAAGATAGCATGACAAACTTATAGCTGTCATTATACAGGGCTGCATTTGCAGGGGATCTCGAATCAGTATCTTGGCTATCTATGGCTTCTGGTGGAATATGTGGCAGTTTGTTGGGAGGTACATACTATTTTCCTTCTTTTCACTATACTGCCAACCATACAGTTATTATCCTGTTATTTAGTTAAAGAGACCTCTGTAAGTAGTAAAGCTTTTATTGATTTTGAAAGCAGCTCTGTAACACCCCGAAATAGCCCTAGAAGAATTATAGAATCTTGGTTCAAGAAAGACTAGTGTTGTGCGTGTGAATTCTGTCGCGAGCGCGGCAAGCGTCGTGGGCGCGACAGAACCACTTCAGTGATAGGGTAATTAAATTGGCATTTTTAGTTGTGGCTTGTAGGAGAGTGACACATGGCACTGTAGGGAAGTGACAAGTGGCAATGTATTAATTTATATTAAGAGAGAGATTAAGAGTTAAGAGAGGAGATTAGGATTAATTAAATAGGAAAAGAAGATAGCTATGTAATTAATTGGGGTAGATGGCATTTATTGCTATAGTAATTTTGGAATTTGACTTAGACTATCTGCTTCTTTCTTCTTCTTTTCACGTGAGTTTCTTTCTTTTCCTTTGCCCTGCTCTTTCTTTCGTTTCTTCTTCCTTCTTTACACTGTTTTGAGTGATTCATTTGTGTTGGCTTTGAGAAGGGGACTAGTAGAGCTTGGTTAGGCATACTAAGAAGGTAAGTAAAGCCATTTAGTTAGTATTGGTCTTCTTCTTCTATTTTATTTCTGTTTTTGATTTAAAGTAAAAAGAGAAGAGTAACCTTGGTATTTTGAATGGATTGTGCATGGAAGCTGTGGACAAGAAGCTCAATAAAGGCAAAGAGAAGGTCGGAGCCGAGTAGAGAACGCGGTTAAACGTCCTAGAGGTAGGGATCGTGTGCGGATTTCCTATTTTTGCATGTGTTGTGATTTGAATATTTCAATAGAGATGTAGTTGTATAAAGAAATGTATTTGGAGCTTAATTAGCTCAATTGTTTGTTTAAGTGTGTGAAATCATTCTGATTGCTTGTAGTGTTGTAATAGTGAAAGTAATTGTGTAAGTTGAGTGAACAATTAGTTATGAGCATGATTTATAGGGCAATTACATGTTAAAAAGATGAGTGGTTGCATGTGAAAATAAAAGAGTCGATTTGGGTTGTGTTTAAGTTTATCGGTGTGTGGATTTTGCCTTTGGAATTAGGGAAAACGTTTCTGTCGCGAGCGCGACACCAGTTGAGGTCGCGACAGAATCGCGTCTTTCATGTCCGTGGGAAACGAGTTGAAAAATTGGGTTTTCAGAAATGTGAGGAGGGAGTCACGTCACGTGATGAGTAGTCACGCCGTGACCCCTGCCTTGGTGAGGCGTGAGATGGCATCACGCCATGTGAGGTCTCTCTCTTTGTGAGGAGAGAGTCACGTCACGTGACGAGCAGTCACGCCGTGACCCTTCCCTCGGTGAGGCGTGAGATGGCATCACGCCACGTGATGTCCCTCTCTCGCTGTGAGGATCCGGTCACGAGGCGTGAGGGGTAGTCACGCCGTGATCTTTCTTCCAGGTGGGCGTGAAGAGAAGCAGATCGTCGCGAGCCGCAATCGCGAGATCGCCTCGCGACGATCTTGTTTCCTTGGGCTACTGTCGCGAGCGCGACACAAGTCGCGATCGCGACAGTGAGCTTTTTCCCGCTTGTTTTGTCCTGTTTTGGCCTTTTGTTCCTGTTTTGAGTTGTTAAATGTTTAATGGGTCTTGTATGTTATCATTTAGCTTGTATTTGATTTTAAATTATCTTTTAAACCTCTTATATGATTAATAGTAATTAAATGCACATGATTTGTAAAAGTTATACATGTAATTAAATATATTTGAATCATAGTAAATAAATTGATATCAGTGCACAGTATATGAGTTGTGAGAGCCTGATTACCGTTATAGTGGATAGATAAGCATGCTTATAAAGGGCTAGAGCGCAGCTGCTAGAGTTGGCCTTAATTGTGCCCAGAGTTCGAAATACCTCGTGTATTTCACAGAGTTTTGAGTTAATTCTCCACATGTTTGATACTGGAAACAGTATCCAGAGTTACCCGTATCCACCATGAAAGGAATTCAGGCTTATTGTTATTGCTAGTGTATAGTGAACATGAAATGATCAGATGTAGTGTTATAAGTAAATGTTAAAGTACATGAGATTAATGCTATGTTTATATGAAGTAGAATCCATGGTTTACATGATTGTGAAAACATATGCATGAGTTGTTTGAGCAGTGCATGTGACATGTATATTTTATATGTGACTTCGAAAGAAGTCCTTTGCATTATTTTCATCCCCACTAAGCGTTATCGCTTAGCACGGATGTTTGTTTCCGTGTAGGTTGACAGGTGCGGACCAGTGAAAGCGTTCATCTGCAAGTGAAGGCCACTAGGAGTCTTTTTTTTTGCTATGCCCTTTTTGTATAAGATAGAATTAGAGTTTGTGATGTTTTGAGTAACATCATTATGTATATAGAGAGTTTAGTCTCGACATATAATCGTTAAATGTATTTGTATATGTAATGTAACTGAATATGTAATAACTATAAAACTTTGTATATGTATAGTTTACATGTATAATAAAAGTAATTTTTGTTTGGGCCCAACTTATTTCTAATTGTTTATTATTACCGCTTCCGCTAATGCATGTATAGATACACGTATATGTCCGCGTAGCGCCCCGATATTCCTTACCGGGGGTATGGGGGTGTTACATTTAGTGGTATCAGAGCTCTAGGTTGATTGGTTCAGGACTAGAAGGTGATAGAGTATAGTTATGTTTATATGTTTGAGTTGTCTAGAATGTGGCCTAATGCAGATGCTGGTTTTGTAGGGTCTAGATGGAGTCCGACCCGAGTGAGCATGTAGGAGAGACTACAGGCAGTGTGAATCCGGTTCGAGTGGATCCTCATGTACAAGCACGAGATAGAGAGGAAAGAGCAAGAGTTGTTCAGGACAACCCGGAGCTGATGCAAGGGTTGGTGCAGATTTTGGATAGACTAACAGCTCCAAGGACACCATCGGATTTGATAAGAAAGAGAGGAGCTGAAGAATTTCATGGGACATCTTTGGATCAATCCGAGATAGCAGAATTCTGGTTAGAGAAAATAGGAAGAATTTTACAAGAAATCAGTTGTCCTCAGAATCAAAGAGTAGCTTGTGCTGTGTCATTGCTACAAGGTGCAGCATATGACTGGTGGAAGTTGATTATGAGGAATCCTCAGAGACCCATGGAGTTAACCTGGGATTTCTTTGTTCAAGAGTTTAGGGACAAGTTTGTAACCAAAGCATATAGAGATGCGAGATGGAAAGAATTTGTGACTTTCAAGCAGAAGAATATGACTGTTGCAGAATATGATAAAGAGTTTACTCGTTTGAGTAAATATGTACCGGAAGGAATGTTAACTGATGACTTCAGATGTAGGCAATTTGAAGATGGATTAAGAGAGAGTATTCGGGGACCTTTGTCTGCTATGGTTGCTTTGCAGCCGGTGGGTTATTATCCATTGGTGTTAGCGGCGATGAAAATGGAGGAATCTGAGTTGATAAAGCAAAAGAGAGAGCAGAAAAGAAGATTTCCAAGGGAAAATGAAAATTTTAGTAAAGGAGCGGGAGCAGTAAAAAGAGGAAGAGATGAGCAAGCATCGGTACAAGTACCAACTTCGGTTGGAAGTGTGAGACCGCCTACTAGTAGAGGGAGTATGACCCCAGAATGTGAGCACTGTAATAGACGTCATTGGGGTGAGTGTAGGAAGCTCACAGGAGCTTGCTTCAAATGCGGTAGTACAGAGCATTTCCTTGCTCAGTGTCCTAAAACAAGAGAGAATATGGCATCACAAGTACATAAAGAGAAAGGCACTGCTTCGGGGAATGTTAGAAGTGGAAGAGGACGAGGTAGAGCTGATAGACCGCCATCGGAAACGGTTGAGAGGCCATTCCCTACTGAGGATCAGCAACGTGTATTTGCCATGACGGCTGAAGATGTGGAGGCATTGATCGGAACTCCTAGTAAGTCCTCTTATTAGTTTATACAGTGTATAGTTTGAGTTAGTGTTCGGTAGCGGGGGAAATTTCGAGGACGAAATTTCTTAAGGGGGAGAGATTTGTAACACCCCGAAATAGCCCTAGAAGAATTATAGAATCTTGGTTCAAGAAAGACTAGTGTTGTGCGTGTGAATTCTGTCGCGAGCGCGGCAAGCGTCGTGGGCGCGACAGAACCACTTCAGTGATAGGGTAATTAAATTGGCATTTTTAGTTGTGGCTTGTAGGAGAGTGACACATGGCACTGTAGGGAAGTGACAAGTGGCAATGTATTAATTTATATTAAGAGAGAGATTAAGAGTTAAGAGAGGAGATTAGGATTAATTAAATAGGAAAAGAAGATAGCTATGTAATTAATTGGGGTAGATGGCATTTATTGCTATAGTAATTTTGGAATTTGACTTAGACTATCTGCTTCTTTCTTCTTCTTTTCACGTGAGTTTCTTTCTTTTCCTTTGCCCTGCTCTTTCTTTCGTTTCTTCTTCCTTCTTTACACTGTTTTGAGTGATTCATTTGTGTTGGCTTTGAGAAGGGGACTAGTAGAGCTTGGTTAGGCATACTAAGAAGGTAAGTAAAGCCATTTAGTTAGTATTGGTCTTCTTCTTCTATTTTATTTCTGTTTTTGATTTAAAGTAAAAAGAGAAGAGTAACCTTGGTATTTTGAATGGATTGTGCATGGAAGCTGTGGACAAGAAGCTCAATAAAGGCAAAGAGAAGGTCGGAGCCGAGTAGAGAACGCGGTTAAACGTCCTAGAGGTAGGGATCGTGTGCGGATTTCCTATTTTTGCATGTGTTGTGATTTGAATATTTCAATAGAGATGTAGTTGTATAAAGAAATGTATTTGGAGCTTAATTAGCTCAATTGTTTGTTTAAGTGTGTGAAATCATTCTGATTGCTTGTAGTGTTGCAATAGTGAAAGTAATTGTGTAAGTTGAGTGAACAATTAGTTATGAGCATGATTTATAGGGCAATTACATGTTAAAAAGATGAGTGGTTGCATGTGAAAATAAAAGAGTCGGTTTGGGTTGTGTTTAAGTTTATCGGTGTGTGGATTTTGCCTTTGGAATTAGGGAAAACGTTTCTGTCGCGAGCGCGACACCAGTTGAGGTCGCGACAGAATCGCGTCTTTCATGTCCGTGGGAAACGAGTTGAAAAATTGGGTTTTCAGAAATGTGAGGAGGGAGTCACGTCACGTGATGAGTAGTCACGCCGTGACCCCTGCCTTGGTGAGGCGTGAGATGGCATCACGCCATGTGAGGTCTCTCTCTTTGTGAGGAGAGAGTCACGTCACGTGACGAGCAGTCACGCCGTGACCCTTCCCTCGGTGAGGCGTGAGATGGCATCACGCCACGTGATGTCCCTCTCTCGCTGTGAGGATCCGGTCACGAGGCGTGAGGGGTAGTCACGCCGTGATCTTTCTTCCAGGTGGGCGTGAAGAGAAGCAGATCGTCGCGAGCCGCAATCGCGAGATCGCCTCGCGACGATCTTGTTTCCTTGGGCTACTGTCGCGAGCGCGACACAAGTCGCGATCGCGACAGTGAGCTTTTTCCCGCTTGTTTTGTCCTGTTTTGGCCTTTTGTTCCTGTTTTGAGTTGTTAAATGTTTAATGGGTCTTGTATGTTATCATTTAGCTTGTATTTGATTTTAAATTATCTTTTAAACCTCTTATATGATTAATAGTAATTAAATGCACATGATTTGTAAAAGTTATACATGTAATTAAATATATTTGAATCATAGTAAATAAATTGATATCAGTGCACAGTATATGAGTTGTGAGAGCCTGATTACCGTTATAGTGGATAGATAAGCATGCTTATAAAGGGCTAGAGCGCAGCTGCTAGAGTTGGCCTTAATTGTGCCCAGAGTTCGAAATACCTCGTGTATTTCACAGAGTTTTGAGTTAATTCTCCACATGTTTGATACTGGAAACAGTATCCAGAGTTACCCGTATCCACCATGAAAGGAATTCAGGCTTATTGTTATTGCTAGTGTATAGTGAACATGAAATGATCAGATGTAGTGTTATAAGTAAATGTTAAAGTACATGAGATTAATGCTATGTTTATATGAAGTAGAATCCATGGTTTACATGATTGTGAAAACATATGCATGAGTTGTTTGAGCAGTGCATGTGACATGTATATTTTATATGTGACTTCGAAAGAAGTCCTTTGCATTATTTTCATCCCCACTAAGCGTTATCGCTTAGCACGGATGTTTGTTTCCGTGTAGGTTGACAGGTGCGGACCAGTGAAAGCGTTCATCTGCAAGTGAAGGCCACTAGGAGTCTTTTTTTTTGCTATGCCCTTTTTGTATAAGATAGAATTAGAGTTTGTGATGTTTTGAGTAACATCATTATGTATATAGAGAGTTTAGTCTCGACATATAATCGTTAAATGTATTTGTATATGTAATGTAACTGAATATGTAATAACTATAAAACTTTGTATATGTATAGTTTACATGTATAATAAAAGTAATTTTTGTTTGGGCCCAACTTATTTCTAATTGTTTATTATTACCGCTTCCGCTAATGCATGTATAGATACACGTATATGTCCGCGTAGCGCCCCGATATTCCTTACCGGGGGTATGGGGGTGTTACAAGCTCCCATCTTGTGAAAGGGAATGGTGCTGTTTCGGATGAAGATAGTTTCTCGGAGAAGTCACAGAGAAGCACTTTAAGGAGAAAAAAGGGAAAAGAAAATGCCACAGAGAGAACACGAATAAGTAGTAAATCATATATTGCTGAGAAGGGCAACTATTTGGGTTCTCTTCAGTATCTGAAAGCAGCTAGTTACGGTTTGTTAAACGCTTTTATGCAGCCAATCATTTTAAGGTATGTAATGAAAGATCATAAATTGTTCAGCGATTTGATCCTTAAATAGTAAATAGTTAAAGGTCCCACTTTTATTGTTTAACTAATTTTTGGATTTAAATAATATAGTTGTATTTAAGCTTGTCTATCCTTGGTGTCAACCTAGCAAGTTGTGTTTTAAGTTTTTTCCTAAAAATTAAAAAATAAAAATAAAAAAAAGTAACAATACTATCGATAATAGTTTTCATTTATTTCTTCCTTCCTTCAGCACAATCTACTGATATAGTGGTCTATTCTTCTAATCATTTTTCCAAGACCAGATCTATGGGTTGGTTTTTCCTAGCACATGTCACTGTACCAAACCTCTCGACAGTTATGTTCTATTACCAAACTGAGTACCTAAATTTGGATCCATCTTTTCTAGGGATTGCACGTGTTGTTGGATGGTTAGGACTCATGCTTGGAACCTTCACTTACAATCATTACTTGAAGACCATGAAGCTACGGAAGATCCTCTTGTAAGTATTCTGCACTGTAGACTGTATTTCTTGGAAAATATTGAAAAGATCCACTTCTTACACTTACTGTTGGCTCCATAAGTGAAGTTAACACCTAGTTTTAACGATGGAGAGAGCATGGCCACGAAAGCTTACACTTACGACCAGAAATCCCTTTATTAAGAGCGAGTACAATTAACGAATGGAAAATTAAGTCGCTAAAAATCAATATTCAACGAGCGGAAATATTCCGGTCGTCAAAAACATTAACGACTGGATTCAATATTCGGTCGTCTATACCTTTAACAAAGGATCTTTTACCGACCGGATTTTCTGGTCGTTATAGGTTTTTAACAACCGGATTGTAATTTTTAACAACCGGATTTCCCTTCGTTAAAGGGCATTTTTCTTGTAGTGTTTATTCCTGCACGTAGGTATACAAGGTAATTGAATTGAAAAGTTAGGCAGAAATCTACTATGAAGTTAGGAGGAGCCCTTTAACTTGGGAATAAATACTTAAGCTTAGAACTTTATTTTTGTCATTTTGGAATATTGTAAATTTGAAACTATTAGATGGCCTATCAAAGAGTCGAATTAGAATTTAAGTTGTAAATTCTTTTTTTTGGAATGACAGATTGAGCATAGTTAAGGATATTGTAAATATATGTATGTAAAGGGAGATGGATGTTATAGTTTTTTATATTCTTTATTACCAAAATTGTATGAACTGAGAGGGATAAATTTACAACTATTTGTGAATTTATTTCGTTACAATGATGTCTTGAGGAGGGTGGAAAAATTTTGAGAATACATTGGATTTGGATGAAGTTGGGATATGTGGTTGATTTGTAGAAGTGTGTTTGTATTTGTTCAACAGGAGGATAGAGATCCGCATGGTGGATATTGTCCAATTTTCTGTAAAAATATAAGTGATATGAATTTATATAAATTAAAATATAAAAACAGAAATTGGAATTTAGTATTTTGTTTTAGAAAATTGAGTTGTGTAATATTTGGTATCCGTATCTCGGTGGGTCGGGTGTTGAGTGTTATAAAAACAATCAATTAAATGGAAAAAAATAATGATCTTTTTATGAGTTTTTGAAATATTTTTATTCAAAATAATAGTCAATAGAAGAAAATCCAATGATGCATGTAAACTATAGATGGGTGTACATGCAAAGGGATTAAACAATAACCTATAAAGTGTAATTCTTAAGAAGTGGCGGATGACTAAATCCTGGTCGTTTATAGATAGAATTACATTCAATTACATCACCCTTGTCACCCTGCAATAAACAATTAATTAAGTTTAAAGAAAAAATTAAGTCCCGTAAAAATATTCAAAGTAGAAAACAAATAATTAATTAGTACATATAATTGAGCAAGAGATAATTCAAACCCCAAATCCAGCAACAAAATCCAGCAAGTCTACCACTGAAAGTCTGAAGTACTATTCTGCCCTGCTTTGCCTAGAAAACTTCGGTGATCGTCTTCTGCAATTTGGAGATTAGTTGCAATTGGAAAGATGAAATGGGAGACATGCAATCTGCATGGCTGCACACCAAGCAATGCAACTTAAAAATTGCAATGATATGGTCAATCGCCCAATTTAGGAAACCAATATCTCAGGTTAGGAAATATAAAAAATTGAACCTAGCTACGCATGACAAAAATGCGAGATGGCAACAACTCTTAATATATTACAACATTCTCTATATTGTCTAAAAATATCGATACAATCAGCAAATTGAGATGGCAACAACTCTTAATATATTACAACATTCTCTATATTGTCTAAAAATATCGATACAATCAGCAAATTGAGGTGCTAAATGGACCCTCAAGTGCCCCGGCCCAGTATGAAAATGTGAGAGTTTATGAGGAGAGAAATAGTGTCTAAACACCTATAATTACTAGTTATTGTGGTGGATTTAGTTTTGGATAGAGGAATTCGGAGATAAAGAATCGATATTAGAGGCTGAGGAATTTGGAGAGAGGGAATCCATAGAGCTGACTCATCTAGTATGGGATTGAGGTTTAGTTGTTGTGTTAAATTCTAATGACTAGACCATAGAAAGCCTGATTTAAGATTAAAAAGTTAAAAGTCATACCACCTGTCCTCATTAAATGATTTACAATATAATTTAAAATTCACCAATGTCCAGGCTCAAGTTTGATTAAAATGAACAGTTCTAATAGCTGACTGATTATCACAATGTAGCCATACCGAGTAATCAACGGGTTGATAAAGATCCTTCATGAGTTGCATCAACCAAGTACACTCCTGTACTGCAGTAATCGCTGCTTGATACTTTGACTCGGTACTTGACAGTGATACCGTCGGTTGTCTTTTACTACACCAAGAAATAGTTCCTGAACCAAAGCTAAACATATAACCTGTAGTTGAGCGTCTTGTATCATGATTTCCAGCATAATCAGCATCGCAATATCCAACTATCTTGTTTTCTCTTTCTTTCTTGTATAATATACCATAATCAATGGTACCTTGAACATACCGTGGAATTCTTCGTATAGCTTCCAAATGAGGCTTCTTTGGCTTCTGCATAAACCGGCTTACTAAACTTATTGCATATGATATATTCGGCCTTGTAAGAGTGAGATAGATTAGGCTGCCAACCAACTGCCTGTACATCGTGGCATCTTCCAAGTCTTTTCCTTCGTCAGAGCATAGCTTTGTATGTACCTCTATTGGAGTTGAGATGGGCTTGCACTCGTGCATTCCATACTTCTCCAGAAGATCTTTGGCATACTTCTGTTGACATAGGAAAAATTTCATCATTCGTTCGTTCAATTTCAAGACCAAGAAAATGCTTCAGTTCTCCCAGTGATTTCATCTGAAATCGTATTGATAAATTGGCCTTGATTTGATGAATCTCGGCTTCATCATCTCCTGTGATGATAAGATCATCCACGTAGACTAGTATTATCGCCAACTTGCCATCTCGCGCTCTCACAAATAAGCTGGAATCTGTTGATGCCATCATGTAGTCACTTTGAATCAAGAATTCTGGTATCTTTCGATACCAAGCTCTTGGTGCTTGCTTTAATCCATAGAGTGCCTTTTTAAGCTTGCATATAAAGTCTGGATAAGTCTTGCTTTCGAAACCTTGAGGTTGCTCCATGTATATTTCTCGATCCAATTTTTCATGTAGGAAAGCATTCTTCACGTTCATCTGCCAAAGCTTACAACTCTTACAAGCACCTAAGGCTAATAAAACACATACTATTGTAATCTTCGCTACTAGACTAAAAGTCTCCCCATAGTCTAGTCCATACTTCTGTGAAAATCCTCGAGCCACCAATCGAGCCTTGTACCTTTCAATCGATCCATCTGGACGAGTCTTCAATTTGTAAATCCATTTGCACGATATGGGCTTTGTTGAGTTTTCAACGGAATAATTCAAATGATCGCGCAACAGAATAAACAGGATTCATGCAATCCAATTGATTCAAAAGAAGGGATAAAGAATACCGACCTGTTAAATGTGCTGAAATATGAACTAACACCTTAGTTTTATCGGATTGTACGTGTTGCTCTAATCACGAATGCCCTTTATTAGTATCCACATGCACGAACGAATGAACAGAAGAATGCAGCGGTGCTAGCTCCCTTCACGTGCAACTGGATTTTTGATCTTTTCTCTATGTTTTTTTCTCTCAAAGAAAAGTGCCGGCTAGTTTCTAAAGTGGCGGCTAGGGTTTATAAAGTACAGCCACTCCTAAAACGAAATTAGAGTAAATGAAAAATATATCTCCATATATATATATATATATATAGCCACCTAAACCCTAATATGTAGAGAAAAAATTTAGGGATATCATTTCTTATTAAAAAATAAGATATATATATATATATATATATATATATATATATGTATATTTCTTATTCAAATAATAAGAAATAACACACACACACACACACATATATATATAAATGAATAATTTCAAATTAAATATTTGTTATATTAAATCCAAAATACCCAAATTAAAATCCAGTCTGTTCATTACATTCTTGGTGTGTGACCCAATAGATTCATATTAAGTTGGCAATGAGCCCAATCCCATTGTAGGCTCATAAGTGATAAGTGATTTCTAACAAGATATTATCACTATCCAAATAATATGAATATCATTAGTTTGATTTTAATCTAACAATAGCACATGTTATTATTTTTTTGTCACACGATATCTTATTTGAATATAAGTCATGGTACATGTCAAACTTATATTGTTCAAACATATAATTTCCCGATCACTAATTAGACTGATAAATGTAAATGACATTGATCACATTATCAATTCAATTGAGCACGGCCATGCATTTCACAGTCGTACTTATCGAGAAGCCCAATAGATATCTCTCTCATAAGAGGAATAAATTTCATCTTAATTATTCACTTTACTCTGCATAATTCTCATCATATTCAATCATAAATTTTATAATTATCCGATTAAAAATAATGTTTGATTATGTCAAAATATAATGTTTCTTATGTAGTAAACCGTGATTGTCTCAAGTTAAAGGATTCAATAACATATCCATTATATGATCACTTATGCACTAATTCATATATTGATCTTATAGTGCGTCTGTCCAGTATCTTATTCTCTGTGACAAAGATTTAACTAGCATTTTTTAAAAAACTATTTTCAAAATTAGGATAATTTTAAAAGTAATTCTGGAAATGGAGTGAGTCAGAAGTCACAACTGACACCTGCGGCTTCTGACCGTGGGGGTCAACATTTTTTTAATGATAGCTGCGGTATCACAATATATATATATATATATATATATATATATATATATATATATATATATATATATATATATATATATATATATATAATACTGCACCCTTTTTTTTAAAAAAAATAATTTAATAATAATTATAATAAATAATATTATTATAATAAAATAGAATTATAATAGAGATAAAATAAAGTAGAAAATATATTTATTAAATATAATAATATAATTATAATAGAGTAATATTTAAATAATATACGAAACGAAACTTTATTTTTTAATTGTTCAGCTATAAATTCTTCTATAATATTAGGATTTTCATAAAATTTTGAAATTTTTATAATAGCAATATTGAGTTTTTGACTCACACAATAAATTGTTTTTTGTAAAAATATTTTATTAAACTTAAATTGGATATATGTATAAATTAATTTTATACCGTATAAACTATTTAATATAAGATTAATAATTTCGAATTATAGTTTATTGAACAAAAAATTACAGAAATTTTAAAAAAATTAAAAGAACACAAAAAATAAAAATAACTTTCATATTTGTATCCATTTAAATTTATTATATATAGAAAGAAATAAAAAATAAAAACACAAAAAATAAAAAAAAAATCAAAACTATATAAAAATTTTAATATTCTTGAAAAATTTATAGCTGAACAATTAAAAAATAGAGTTTCGTTTCGTATATTATTTAAATATCACTCTATTATAATTATATTATTATACTTAATACATATATTTCCTACTTTATTTTATCTCTATTATAATTCTATTTTATTATAATAATATTATTTATTATAATTATTATTAAATTATTTTTTTTAAAAAGGGTGCAGCGCAACAGGTAAAGCTGGCACTGCACCCTTATATATATATATATATATATATATATATATATATATATATATATATATATATATATATATATATATATATATATATATATATATATATATTGTGATGCCGCAGCTCTCAGCTGCGGCATTAAAAAAATGTTGACGCACCCCGTGGGTCCTACGGTCAGAAGCCTATATATATTGTGATGCCGCAGCTCTCAGCTGCGGCATTAAAAAAATGTTGACGCACCACGTGGGTCATACGGTCAGAAGCTGCAGGTGTTGGTTGCGGTTTCTGACTCATCCCATTACCAGAATTACTTTTAAAATTACCCTACTTTTGGAAATAGTTTTTTAAAAAGTCATAGTTAAATCTTTGTCTCTTATTTTTTAACAAGTACCTACAAGTTTGATCTATATCACCATATATATATATATAATCATCTCATGATTATTAATCAAACTCATACTAGTTTTAATTTATTTTTATGCCTTTTAGTCATAAATGACTAGGGAATAATAAGAATAATATTAAATATTATCAACAAACATTACTATAATGTAATATGCCATTAATATTAATGTGGAAAAAAATCATTATGTAAATAAAATACAATCATTACATTAAGATCCAAATAATTGGCTTGGGGCATAACCACTAATAGGCTTTACATCTTTGGGTTTCGGTACCAAATCCCAAGTCTCATTTTTCATTAGAGCATCAATTTCTTCTTCCATAGCCTTTCTCCATTTTTTGCTAGAAGATGCATCCTCAAATGTCACAGGCTCGTTAGTATTTTCAATATCTGCTGCATTGGCATATTTGAAATTTTTCTTGATTTTTCTCTGAGTTCTTCTTAGTTGTGGCCCATATACAACGTCTTTACCTTCCTGTATTGGCAATTCCTCGAGTTGACTTGGTCGTGCTTCTCAAAGAATTTGTTAATGTACTCCTATTTGCCATGGAGATTTTGCCTTCTCTTGTAATTTTTCCTTCTAAGGCATCTTTTCGTTCTCAGAGGACTTGTCCTTACTCATTTCTTCATCTGGCTCCACGTCTTGAGTGTTTTCATCAACTTCTTCTTCCTCTTCATCTTGTTCAATCCTTTTGTGTAAATTATCTTTAATTTCTTTTGAGTCGGCCAAGAGTATAGATTGAGGTGACCACCAAGATCAGGCTTCATCAAATATCACATTTCTTGAAACATAACATTTTCCTATAGTAGGATCACAACACTTCCACCCTTTTCTTTGGTTATCATAACCCACAAATATGCATCGTATAGCTTTCCTATCAAACTTGGTAAGTAGATGGTTAGGTACGAAAACATAGCATACACAACCAAAGATACGAAAATGACTTACAGTGGGTTTAATATTCCAAAGTTTCTCGAAGGGTGAAACATTTCCAAGTGGAGCTAGTGGTAATCTATTAATCAAGTGTGCCATCGTCTTCATGCACTCTGCCCAAAACCTTGGTGGAACATTCTTTGCATGCAACATGCTTCTACATGTTTTTACAAGATGTCTATTCTTTCTTTTTGCTACTCCATTTTGTTGCGGTGTATTTGGATAAGTCAGCTGTCATCGTATCTTACAATCTTATAGATACTTCCAAAACTCATATGAAGTATATTTACCTCCATTGTCGGTACGAAGGCATCAAACTCTTCTATCGAGCTCATTCTCAACAATCTCCTTGAACTCCTTGAACTTGTTCAATGCTTCTAACTTCTCCTTCAAAAATTAAACCCATACATACCTTGAGAAGTCATCGATGAAGGTTATCATGTATCGAAAGCCGCTTATTGATGGTTGCTTCACAGGGTCAAATACATCTGAATGAACCAATTCGAGAGGCTCCTTTGCATGATACTTAGAATCTTCATAAGGAAGTTGTTGTGCTTTTCCATATTGGCATCCGGCACATACTATATTTTCTCGAATATCTAGTTGAGGAAGACCATTGAGCATATCTTTAACTTATGATAGTTGATATGCCCCAAGCATGTGTGCCATAAATCTGCCGTCTCATTTCTTATAGTCTTGTCTACCTATGTTGTTTGTGCTGATGTCACATAAATAGAATGTAGCTTTCGTCCTTCCATAAGAGGTCGACTCGTTGACTTGAAACTTCGATATACTTTCACATCCTGTGGCCCGAACACCATATAATTCCCTGATGATGTCAGTTGTGATTCTGATATCAAATTCTTCTTCATCCTAGGCACATGATACACATTTTTCAATTCTACCTTTCTTGAATTGTATCGGGGTACTACCATCTGTGATAGATAATCTTGAATTATTTGTTGTGACAACAACTCGCTCACCCTTGTACTCTGTCATGCTCGATAATTTTTCTTTATCTCCTGTCATATGGTTAGAGCATCCAGAGTCTACTATCCAATCATCATTATAGTTGATATACTTATCACTCACCATGGCTAATGCTTGTTCTTCCTTTGTGATGAATGGTGCAACGTCATCTGATTTGCTTGTGACCGACTCTAAAATTGCACAAGAAGCTTGAAAATCCCATTCGTCTTCATTTTCTCCTTGGGGTTGAGAAGATTGAGCAACATTTCCTTTCACTACAAGAAAAATGGCCTTTAACGAAGGGAAATCCGGTCGTTAAAAGTCAAAATCCGGTCGTTAAAGGCCAATAACGACCGGAAAATCCGGTCGGTAAAAGCCCCTTCGTTAAAGGTATAGACGACCGGATATTGCATCCGGTCGTTAATACCTTTCACGACCGGAACTTTTCCGGTCGTTGAAAAGTGAGTTTTAACGACCGGATTTGCCCTTCGCTAATTGTATTCACTTTTAACGAAGGGATTTCCGGTCGTTAAAAATGCCTTTTAGCGACCGGATTTTCCCTTCGCTAATTGTATTCACTTTTAACGAAGGGATTTCCGGTCGTTAAAAATGCCTTTTAGCGACCGGATTTTCCCTTCGCTGATTGTATTCACTTTTAACGAAGGGATTTCCGGTCGTTAAAAATGCCTTTTAGCGACCGGATTTTTCCTTCGCTAATTGTATTCACTTTTAACGAAGGGATATCCGGTCGTTAAAAATGCCTTTTAGCGACCGGATTTTCCCTTCGTTAATTATATTCACTTTCAACGAAGGGATTTTCGGTCGTGAAAGATACGTTTTAGCGACCGAATTTTTCATTCGTTAATTATATTCACTTTCAACGAAGGGATTTTAGTTCGTTAAAGAGACTAGATTTTTATTTCGATTATTATATTCACTTTTCAACCTTGTTACAAATACTGTTTTACTAATCGTATTTTCCCTTTGCTCATTTTATTCGCTTTCAATGAAAAAGTTTTTTGTCGTTGAGGATACTTTTGACCGATAAGTTTTTATTTTCGCTATATTCACTATCAATGAAAAAATATTTGGCAGTTAAAAATAGTCATGAATTTTTCATCATTCAAAGAAAATTCAGAAATTAATAATTTTCATAATAAATAAAATATTTTATTTGACTATTACATGTACACATCATTTACACACATATATAAATCCAAAATTATAATAAATAGTTTTGTCATAGATTGCAAAATACCATATACAAAATATATCGATATTTCGAAATTGTATCATATACTATAAAATATAAAAACAGCCCCTGTCTATATCATTTTCTATTGACCTTAGAATATAAAAATTCTAAAAGAATGAATAATGAACCTTATATCTTCATTGTCCACTGTTTTGAAAACCTGTAGAATTTAAAACATAAATTTATAATTAAAATTCATGCATAAAAACAATAAATCAAAAGGCCAAATAATTGAATATAATTTTATCTCATATATCCCAGTTTTGGAGGGGATTTTTGACTTTGTCTCATATATAAGCCTATTAGAGTCTAGCACTACTGTAATTATTATAGGTACATATATTAACATATATAGATGTTTATATAAAATCAATAAAATGCATGCATCCTAAAAACGAAATTAATATAGATAACATTCTTAGAGGCTTTATCATATTTCAAGATTGTTATTGATAATAAATAATTTCGTATGCTAAATTATACCATTAATTGGACCACATTGATCAACAAAATGGCAAAGATATAAGCCACTAAATCAGATAACCATCCACCATCAGATGAAAGAGCAAAAGTGAAAAGGATTTCAAGTTAAAAGTGAAAGACTTTAATAGATATGAGATGAAAAATATGCAGACAGATATAAAGCATGAACATACTGAGAATGTTTGGGCATCCAGTCAAATATGGCAATGGCTTAACTTTGAGCATATCACAGACAGCATGAACACAGTAAGAACACCCAGAGAAAAATGGCAACAGCATCAACATCCAGAATGTATAAACCACAGACAGAACGTAGAAATATCATGAAAACTAATTGGTCCAGAATATGACATTGAGCAGAAAAGAAGGAAATTAACAATTTCATTGAGTAAAAGAATAAAATTTAAGAAGAAATCACAATTTTACCTTGCAAATTTGAAGACTAAGACTGATAACCTGAAAACAATCAGAAATTATTTTAGAATCATTCAACAGTAGAAAGAGAATCAGACAAGAGCAGAATGGGAATCAATCAAAAGCATTTAGAACTGGAATCAAAAGAAGAACGAGAATCAAAAGAAGAACGAGAATCAAAAGAAGACTGATAATCAAAAGAAGAACGGGAATCAAAAGAACACTTAACGGAAATCAAAAACAGAACAACAAATCAAAAACAGAACAACAAATCAAAAACAGAACAAGAAGAACGAGAATTAAAAGCAGAAGGGGAATAAAAAGCAGAAGGGGAATAAGAAACAGAATGGGAATCAAAAGCAAAACGGGAATCAAAATGAACAAGAATCACATATCACCAAAATCAAATCAATCTTTTTCCAACAAAAACATAAGCAGATACGGTTTTGAAAATCAAATAATCCATAATATCAAAAATAGCAGATACGGTTTTGAAATAAAAAAAGCCAGAATATCAAAAATACCCAATTCTTTGAACTCACCTATTATAACAGATCGATTGGCTTAGTTGAAATTCCTTTCCTCAAATGAAGAGAAGATTAGAAAAACCCTATTCGACGAGAAGAAGAGAAAGAAATTTTTTCAGTTTCTTAGGTAGATCAAATGAAACCCTAGACCGAAGTTTAGGTTGGAAGATAGGAAACTGAAAAGGTTTTGCGATTTTTTTGCTATTTTTTCATCTGCCTTGTTTGAGCTACGTTTTGAATATAACAAAAGTTTAGGTTTGTGCGTGAATGGCAGTTTTGTGTTATATTTTTAATGAAATAATGAACACTAATTTTGGAGGTAAGGTTTATTGAAGTCCCGCCAATTTTTCTAGACCAGTAACGACCGGATTTATAATATTTCAACGACCGGATTTTAAACTCTTCGTTAAATGGTAATAAAATTTAAACATTAACGACCGACTTTATTTCCCTTCGCTACTGATAATTTTTTACAACCGGATTTTATGCCTTTTAACGACCGAAAATAATTTCATCGTTAAATAATAATAAAATTTGAGTTTTAACGACCGGATTAATTTCCCTTCGTTATTTGTATATATTAACGACCGGATTTTTATTGTTTTAACGACCGGATTTAATTCCCTCGTTAAAATTTAAGATCTAACGACCGGATTAATTTCCCTTCGTTATTTGTATATTTTAACGACCGGATTAATTTCCCTTCGTTAAATTTTGGTCGTTAAAAGTCAATTTTCTTGTAGTGTTTTGCTTTCTTGGACCAACAGTCTCGAGCGAAATGGCCGCGTTTGCCATAATTGTAACATTGGCCATTCTTGCGACGACTTGCTTTGTCATCCGTTTCGTTATTGTGGTGAGCTCCCCCTTGTTGCCTATTTGTCCCTTATTGTCGCTTTTGCCATCCTTTCTCTGGCTTGCCACCATCTTTTGTTCTTGCAGCTTTGAAGTCTCTACCCTTTTTGTTACTGAAAAGAGCTTTCTCATCTTATTTAATTGAGACTTTAGACATTTGCTTGTTTAGAGCCTCTTGATTAGCCAAGACACTTTCCAACTCATCTAGAGTTGGATCTTTTGCCCATCCACGAGTTGCGGTAACGAGTGCATTAAACTCAGGTCGCAACCCATGAATTATGATCCTCCTCATCCGTGTCTCCGTGATTTTATTTTGAGGATCTAATTTTGAAATTTCTTGGCATAAAGATTTTACTCTAGTAAGAATTCACTCATCGTCATGTCTAGCTGCGAGATTGACAATAATTCATTCTCGAGTTGTTGTAACTTGGCATCATTTGTCTTAGCGAATAATATTGCCAGAGTTTCCCACGCCTCCTTGGGTGTCTTCACATCCTTGATGCACTGCAACAAGTCATCCTCTATACCAATATTGATAAAGCATACAATGCTTTACCTGCTCGAACTTTCCATTTTTTAAGTTCTTCTTCATTTGTTGGAGGTGTTGTCTCACTGCCTGCAACAATCTCCCATAAATCTCGACCAAGTAGGTAAAATTGCATATGCGTACTTCAAGTACTATAATTTTTATTGTTTAATTTTTCAAGACCACTTACCGAAGTAGTCATATCCGCCATAGTGACTTGGTAATTAATTTAATTAACCAAGTAAGCTTGGTCCCGGACCAATATACTTTACGGTCCCAAACGGCGCACTAGCAGCACCTCCATGTAACATGATCCCCAATCGCTTGCTTTTAAGAATACTCTTGCTTGAATTGACGGACCCTTGATCGTCTTGCTTTGATATCACTTGTAGAATAAAAGGGAGAATATAATTGAAATAAAATTTATTTATTAGGGACTGAATTGAACCTTTTACAAAATCAACTTTGCTCGCCCACTCACTTTCTCACGTCACTCTGCACACACACCACTCAATTTTTATTCTGCACACTTACACATTACATACTTTTTCTTGCTTGAATACTTGATTACACAAATGAGACTTAATTAAGGCCTATTTATACAAATTCTTAACCGACATAACCATCCCAAATATATTAGTTTTTTCTCGTACATTCTGGATCATTCAGCCTAATAATAATGACCATTAAAATTATCTTCCACCATGCATTTAGAATATTCTAGATGAATATTAGTTAATGCTGAATATTTAATAGTTATTTACTGGAATTAAAAATAAATTTTATTTCAAGAAAATGTAGCATTTTTTCTATTTCAATAATCAATATGATTTCCAAATAACAACATTTTAAGAAAACATTAAAGTAGTCTAATATTGTTTGATTTCGAGTTAATTAGTAAATTAATAATAAAATTACTCAAATAATTTGCACAAGAATGTGCATAAAAAAAACTTTAAATATTAAAACTTAAGTGTTTCGTTAAATTGAATTCTTAACAAAATTTAGATATAGCGTTAATTGATTTTAATTTAATTTTTTTTTTGGATATTTTATTTTTATACGGCACATAATCAGTTATTCGTGATATGATATGTTTTATCTTTTTTTAACTTTCATAATGCATAGATATAATTTTAACTAAATAATCAGTAACCATATTTTCCCCATATATTAGCTTTGATTTCTTGGCTCATGAATGGCAATATATAATCATTAACTAAAAGCTTTCCCACCAGAAATCGGGTTGATTTCACCCATAATCACTCAACTTATCACTTATCACGCAAAAGTAATCGACTTTTTTTTTCTTACTTAAATGTCACTGAACTTTTAACATTATTGCACAAAAGTCATGTTTACCGGAATCCGGCGACGACTCTTGCCGGATTGATAAGTTCAACAAATGCTACATTTAAATTAATTTCACTCACGGTCACTAGACTTATCATTTATCTCGCAAAAGTAATTAACTTTTTTTTTTCAACTTAAATGTTACTGAACTTTTAACATTTTTGCAAAAAAGTCATCAATCCGGCAAGAGTCGTCGCCGGATTCCGGTCAACATGACTTTTGTGCAATAATCTTAAAAGTTCAGTGACATTTAAGTAAGAATAAAAAAGTTGGTTATTTTTGCGCGATAAGTGATAAGTTGAGTGACCATGAGTGAAATTGACCCCAGAAATCTGGACGAGTTACCTATATCACTTCCCTTTAGCGTTTTCCTTATCTTCCATGGATTCTCTTCTGCAAGAGTTAACTCAGTTGAAACGCCGCTCACTTCTTCACTGTGCCTCATCTTTATTGAAGTTGAAGAAGAAACGACGTCGTTCTTGCCTGAAAGAGATGCGAGTTTTGTATTTATTTGGACGCAAAGAAAGAGTGAGTTCAGTTGAAACTTAGAGTTTCTTGGCTCAAGATATTTTATGGGCTCTGCTTGCTTTTAACAGGCCAAGATTCATCCAAAAATTTATTGTAGACGAAACGACATTGTTGTAACTCATATATAATCTATATGACCTTGTTGGTTTTTTTAATAAGAAGAAACAGAATAAATTTACGAAGATAGGATTTACAATATTTATTTGATAACCAAAGTTACATTTATAATGCTTAAAAATTAAAAAAAATTGATAAATATCCTAACAAACTAACGTTAACCACTAGGTGGCCCACTAACACAAGAATTACAAAGAAATAGGAATAAGAATTCAATTACTAAAGACTAAGTCTAAAAATTTGAATCATTCTCCAATGGACCTAACCACTGATTTTATAATTTTTTTATATAATATAAATATAATATTTTATATTGGTTATATATGTATTTTTTTAATGATAAAAAGTTTATAAAATGACAGGTAATATTATAAAATTTGACTCATTTTATAAATTATTTTGCTATGATTGATAATCTAACACCCCATCTTTGACCTCCCGATACTAATGTAATTTTTGAGGTTGAATGGTATGAAAAATCAAAAGAAGAGAAAGCATTTAATGAACAAAAAGACCTTGGGGTCAACTGTGTCTGGAAACCAAGGAGAGACTTTTATGTATATAATATGCTGGTGTTGATTTAGCTCTTTCAATAGCAACTTCTATGGCTTCCATGGCTTTGTCTGACTTGCTCTTTCTCCTCCTCTTTCTCCTCCATTCATTTTCAATTTCAACCTCCCTGAACATAACTCTCAACTCAACTTTACTTGCAAATGACAATACCAAGCCATGGATTTCACCTTCTGGAGACTTCGCTTTCGGTTTCCACAAAATCCCAATTAAAGACCTCTTCGTGCTTGCTATCTGGTTTTACAACATTCCCGATAAAACCATAGTTTGGTATGCGAATGGCGACAATCCAGCACCACAAGGATCCAGACTTCAGATCACTGCAGATGGCTTATTACTTACCGATCCTAATAACAGACAGATATGGAAAAACCAGCTCAGCCAATCTGGCACTGTTTCTTATGGGGCTATGCTGGATTCAGGTAACTTTGTTCTTGCTGATAGCAACTCTATTCATCTCTGGGAGAGCTTCAAGGATCCTAAAGACACTCTTTTGCCTTCTCAAACACTCGATTCAAGCACAGTTTTGTTTTCTAGATTAGCAGAAACGAACTTTTCAAGAGGAAGGTTCGAGCTTTTCTTCACGAATGATGGTGGTCTTGAACTCAGTCCAGTTGGTTGGCCAAAAGAATCACGGTATGGATCATATTTTCGCAGTGGAAGTTCTGGAACCTATTATAAAGCTCTTGATCAGCTTGTTTTCAATGGATCAACATCAGATATCTACTTGATGAAACTAAATGGAGAGATTGCAAAACTCCCATGGAAGAGACGCCGGCAGAACATAGCAGCTGTTACAGCTTCGAACTATTACCGAGCAACGCTTGGTTATACTGGAGTTTTCACAATGTATGCCTATCCAAGGGAAGCCCGTCGTAAGCAGAATTGGTCAATTGTGCAATACCTTCCTGAAGATATTTGTTCTGTCATATCCAATCATCTAGGTAGTGGTGCTTGTGGATATAATAGCTACTGCACAGTGGTAGATGGGAGGCCTAATTGTACATGCCCACCTGGGTATTCATTTATAGATGAAAATAACAATTTTGGTGGCTGCAAACCAAATTTTCCTCTTGGCTGTGGAGTTGACGATGGATCTGTGAAACTTGAAGATGTATATGAATTTCAGCCTCTTGAGAATGTGAATTGGCCGCACGGAGATTATGAACACATAATTCCTTTCAGTGAAGAGGAATGCATAGCTTCTTGCTTGGAAGATTGTCTATGTGCTGTTGCCATTTATGGTAGCCCAGGATGTTGGAAGAAAAAGATACCTCTTTCAAATGGAAGATCAGAAGGGGTTGGCTTTGGAACAAAAGCTCTTTTCAAAGTAAGAAAAGGTGCTGCTCTTTTCAAAGTAAGAAAAGGTGCTGCTGTGAATGATCTTGGTCCTACCTGCTTAACGAAGGAAAAGGATGATTACAATTCAGTCCTCTTAGGGTCATTTAGTGCTTCCCTCATTGCATTATCGTCAATTCTCTTCCTGTTTCTCAACAGGAAATCAGAAAACTCCAATCGACTTTTAGCCCTTCTGGAAGCCAATCTGCATGTGTTCAGTTACAAGGAAGTCGAGGAAGCAACACGCAATTTCAAGGAAGAAATCGGCAGAGGTTCTTCTGCAATTGTTTACAAAGGCATCCTAAAATATGGTTCAAATTGTGCTGTTGCAGTCAAGAAGTTGGACAAGTTAGCCCAAGAAACAGAAAAGGAATTTAAACAAGAAATGAAAGTAATTGGAAAGACATGTCATAAGAATCTCGTCCGATTGCTGGGTTTCTGTGAAGAGGCAGCACACCGCATTCTGGTTTATCAGTTCATGCCTAATGGCACATTATCAAACTTTCTCTTTGGGATTCCAAAACCTGCTTGGAATCTAAGGGCTAAAATTGCCTTAGAGATTGCAAAAGGGCTTGTGTATTTACATGAAGAGTGTGAAGCTCCAATCATTCATTGCGATATCAAGCCTGAAAATATACTTCTAGATGGACATTGCACTGCAAAGATTTCTGATTTTGGATTAGCGAAATTGTTACATTCGAATCAGAGTCGAACTTTAACTAATATCAGAGGAACAAGAGGATATGTAGCTCCAGAATGGTTCAGAAACGTTGCGATTACAGCTAAAGTGGATGTTTACAGTTTTGGTGTTATGTTATTGGAGATTATCTGCTGCAGAAAAAATGTACCGAAACTTGAAGATGAAGAAGGAATACTAACAGAGTTGGTTTACGATTGTTTTGTGGAAGGGAAAATTGATACAGCGGTTGAATTTGATACAGAGGCAGCGGGTGATCAAGAGAGGATAGGCAGATGGATATGCATAGGAATTTGGTGCATTCAAGAGGATCCTTCAAAGAGGCCTTCAATGAAGATGGTTCTGCAAATGTTAGAGGGTCTTCTTGATGTACCCTCTCCCCCTATGCCCCTTTACAGCTCAACTTTCTAAGGAATTTTTTTTTTTAAATCCATGAAAATACGATAAACTATAATGCCACTAAGTCTTGTTTGTAACACCTTTCATATGTACCTGTTGACACCTGTTGACGGATCTAACCGCGTGCAATAAAAAATTATTCATCATTTATAATTAAGAATCAGCTTTTTTGTTATTAAATAATTTCTAGTCCCCAAATCACCACAAGATTCATGTCAAGGTTGAGGGATGTTACAACTCAAAATCTTACGTCAAACAGAATATCACAGCACAACCATCAGGTAATAAGCCATATAAGGATCATATGCTAACAATTTGGCTCAATGAAGAAAAAAGAATACCATGACCTGCAACTGCAAGAATGCATCTAAAGACACAAGGGTTTCATGAAGTCTCCAACCGACCACGTTAATTATGTCTGGACAAACTAAAAGTAGAACCACTTAAATGGAACTCGATGGACATGCAACTTTCGATATTAAAATGCACCCTCTGCTTTCTTTCGAATGGCGATCACATTAAAGTTGAGGGAGTCGGGATTTTTCTGAATCATGTCCCGTATGACTTTGGCAGCATCCTGTTTTGCAAAGGTTCTATGCAAATAATAATGTATTAATAAATGATTGTTATCCTCCAAGTACAACACAAAATGCCATCACTATCAGAGATCATAAAACGGGAATATATAAATTGGAAGGATAAGTCCTCATGATTCCTTCAATTTATTGTCAGATTTTGATGCTTCTCATTAACTGTGTTTGTCATAATAATAATAATAATATTATTATTATTATTATTACTACTGCTACTTTTGTTAATTAGCCCAGCATATGAAATTTATTTTTATCACTATGTTATTTCATAAATTTATAATTGCAATTTTATCCTGAGTTTTTTTTTTTCATTTAGATTTTTCTAAATAACCGATGTGGAATATACAATTTCTTATAACATAACTCAAAAGCCGCTTGTAAACACATTTTGTATAGCTCGTGAACTTGTATAATTGACAATTTAATTCTAATTTTAATGTAATGTAAGAATTGTACATAATTATGGCATCAAAATATATCAGGATTTCATGGTTGCACTCCATTTTTAACTCAAAAATATCGCAGCACCTAAATATTATGCGTCCATTACGCCAATAAATAATAATTGGAATTAGCAGCGCCTCATGAAGGCTATCATGGTGTCCTATTTGGGATAATTGGAGTAATTTTTTGGTACTTGAACAAACTCCCAATTCCTTTTCCAGCTAGATTTCAATTAAGAGCTTATCTTTATTTCCTTCTACGATTCCACTGGGGTATGAACTTGGTCTCTCTTGTACAATTAATCATCCAAATTTATTAAAGAATAAAATTAAAACAATCAATTATGAGTTTTTAGAAATATTTTTATTCAAATTAGTAGTCAATGGAAGAAAATCCAGTGATGCAAATAAACTATAATTGGACATTCATGCAAAGGGATTAAAGAATAACCTATGAGTTACATTTGGTTCGTTATATTGTATTAACCTGTATAATATTAGCATGTATAACATTAACCTGTATAGAATTAGTTTGTATAGTATTAGTCTGTATTATAGTATACAGTGTTTGGTATAACATTATATAAGCCTGTAATATTTTATATTGTGTTTGGTGCACAATAATGTATTGTATTATTTTTAAACAAAATTAAAAAACATGCAAAGTTAAATTATTTTTAATATTACCAATTTAGGCAAAAAAAAATTGATTGTAAAATCCAATTTTTTAAAAAAAGTGCACAAATTTATTGAAACATGAATATATAATAGTAGATAAATTAACAATCAAACAAATAACTTAATTAATAACATTCAATTACATAAATGAAATATATTAACAAATGTGCTACAATTAATAATTTTATACATGGTCCAATAACAAATTAAAATAAATAAAGTTTATCATTATTGATAACCCAGCAAATATCATTTGCTCTAAGGCCCATCTAGTCGGCCCATCCAACTGGCAAGGCCCAAAGCCCATCAGCAAAAGGTATCAGACACGAGCTCCCAGGCAATGAACATGCCACCGATCGGCTGATGTGACCGCCGGTCCCATCAGCCGCCTGACACAAGGCAGCACCATGCCTATCACCTGCTCCATGTCATGTCGCCGGATACCTACTCTGACAGCCAGTAATCACTCCCCAGACACTCGAGTGTCCCTCAACTATCTCATATAAATAGCCCAGCCAACGATGGCTCCAGGTATTGAATTCACGACATTATCTCTCTAAAGCATATTCTCTCTCTAAGCTACTAACTTAAGCTTCGGAGTGCTCACGCCTGGTCCGACCGGGCTCCACTTATTGCAGGTTTCTCTCATCCGATCGGATCGCCCTCTCTCCTACAGATAAAGACATTTTTGGATTTATCATTTGGTGCTTTCGTTGAGAGATGGCAAACTCAAGATCCAATGAGAATACGATCCCCATGGACCTAGACCATGACGACAACACTCGTGCCATATCAGGCACCTCGAGAAGGAGGGAAGCGCCCGCCAGGCCCCCCATAAGGGCCAACCTCCTTCCCGAATTCGATGATGCCACAATAAGGCAACCAGAGGACACCCCTATCACTGTGAGAGACATGCGCGCTATTCTCAGTGACTTTACAAAAAGCATTGTCCAAACCCTCAAGAAGGGTAAGATGCCAATCGCTTCTGAAAGAGCCCAAGAGGATTACCTCATGGGCGAAGACTTCAGGAGAAACAGGAACAAGGGAGTCATTATTAATGAATCTCGAGTTCAGGGAGCCAGGAAGAATGCGACCAGAACCCCAGGCAAGAGCGACAAGGGGAAGCAGATGGTGTCTGCAAGTAGGGCCTCTCCCTACTGTAACAGGTCTGCTACTGTGTCTACGAGGGATGATGTGTCCTACATGTGCACCCCAAGTCGCGGCCAAACGAGAAGGCACAAGGGCGGGGAATCTACCGCCACGACCCTAAGCAAACAGAATCAGCCGAACAAGCAGGACCAGTGGTTTATGCAGAAGCTGAAGCAGTTTGGTGTCCTCGCGCCCAAAAGAGGCACATTCGAAGGAAATACTTGTGGGAACACTGCCTCTCCCTTCTGCAGCGAGATCACTGATGCTGAGCTCCCCCCCAGGTGGCGAGATGTGGTCATGGAAAGGTACACAGGCAAAACAGATCCTGCCACGCACTTGGCAGAGTACTTGACCAAGGTACAGGTCTATACTTATGACGAAAGAATAGCCTGTAGGGTTTTTCCCACCACTCTAGGAGGGGATGCATTGACGTGGTTCCATGAGCTGCCCATGGGATCCGTGACGTCATTCAGACAGCTAAAGGAGCTGTTCACCATGAGGTTCATTGTGCAAACGCGTGCGCCCAAGACGGTGAACGACCTGTGCAATCTTTACCAAAGAACCGATGAAAGTCTTCGAGACTACATCGACAGGTTTCAGGCTACCATGTCTGAAGTGAGAAATGTCAGCGTGGAGATGGCGACTACCGCCTTACAAGGGGGCACCACTGACCGACCGCTTTTCGAGTCGCTTACGACAAAACCCCCATCCAGCTTCGCTGAGCTAATGGAGAGGGCTAGGCAACACATCCAATTGGATGATGCTCTCAGGTCCAAAAGCAGAGGAAGGACCAGCGTCCTGGACCGCTTACAATATCCGGACAATCGCTCTACTCAAAGAGCCTCCACTTCCGATCGGACATCCAAAGGCCAAGATGGAGCTCAAAGTTCCAGGAATCCAGGCCAAGCCAGGGGATCAGGAAGAGACCGGAACCCGCGTTCAGACGACCGGGCCGAGAGGACATACACTCCTCTCAATGCTACCCCGACTGCGGTGTTGATGTGGATCAAAGAAAAGCATCGCAGAGTCAACTGGCCCAGAGACCTCTCAGGAAGAAGTCGGGATGTGAGGGACCCGAGCAAATACTGCGATTTCCACAGAGACGTCGGTCATTTAACCGACGAGTGCACTTCGCTAAAAAAAGAAATTGAAAGGTTGATACGCCGTGGGGCCCTCAGGAGATTCACAGGCCCGGCTAGAGGGGATGAACCCTGTAGACAGCCGAAGCCTCGCAGGGACGATCCTGACTCAGACGACGATGATGAGCGCAGGAATCCCAGAAACGCCGACCCTGCCAGACCCTATGCCGGGGTCATAAACGTGATAACTGGAGGGTCATCCTACGGAGAGGATCTCCCCAAAAAGGGGAAGGGGAAAGGCGTCTACCTCTCCCGACAGGCCGAACAGCCTGCCTCGGTCACCATTTCCAGCGAAGACGCACGAGACGTCCTGTTTCCACATGAGGACGCTCTCGTTGTAAGAGCTCGGATAAACAATTTCAATGTGAAAAGAATCTTGGTGGACAACGGCAGTGCTGTCAACGTCCTAACCCTCCAGGCCTACCGAGCCATGGGACTTCCGATCAGAGAACTGAAGCCGAACGCCACTCCTCTGATCGGCCTGGGCAATGCTACCATCCCCGTGGCGGGATCTGTAGAGCTTTTCGTCGAGCTCGGCCAAGAAGCGATAGCCCATGCTTGTAAGGTAATTTTCATGGTTGTGGACATGACATTTGCCTACAACGCCATTTTTGGCAGGCCACTGCTTTTCCAGACCGGAGCTGTGACCTCCATCCGATACATGGTGATGAAGATTCCGACCATAGGAGGCGTCGCCATCTTGCGAGGTGACCAGAAAGCATCCAGGGAGGCTTATATCACCATGATAAAGCAGCAGCGAGAAGCGATGGTCGTAGAGCCGGGCCTCGAACAGCAAGAGCAAGCGGAAAGGCCCAGGATGGACCCAGCAGAGGCCACAAAGGCCAGGTCGCTAGATAAAGGTAAAAATGTTCAGGTGGGGACAAGCATGGATAAGGAAACCGAAGAGGCCATTATGCATGTCTTGACCATCAATCAAGCGACTTTTGCCTGGAAGCCAAAGGATATCGCTGGCGTGGATCCCAAAATAATCACCCACAAGTTAAATGTGGACCCGAGCTTCCCTCCGATCCGCCAAAAGTTGAGAAGGCACGCGCCCGATCGGAGGAAGTTCATTTCAGAAGAGATTGATAGGCTACTCAAGACCGGAACTATCCGAGAGGTAGACTACCCCGAATGGCTGGCTAATGTGGTGTTGGTCAAGAAGAAGTCTGGCAAGCTGCGAATGTGTGTCGACTTCACCGACCTCAACAAGGCATGCCCTAAAGACAGCTATCCCTTGCCAAGTATTGATCAGTTGGTAGACGCCACAGCATGTCATGCCATTTACTCTCTTCTGGATGCGTATGCCGGCTACCACCAAATTCTGATGTGGCTCCTTGATCAGGAGAAAACCAGTTTCATCACAGACGACGGAACGTTCTGCTACAGGATGATGCCGTTCGGACTGAAAAATGCTGGGGCCACATATCAGCGTCTGATGAACAAGATTTTTAAAGACCAGATCGGGCAGAATGTCGAAGTATATGTTGACGACATGATCGTCAAGAGCCGAAGCGCCGAGGAACATCCAGCCGATCTGGCAAGAGTTTTCGATACTCTAAATAAATTCCAGATGAAGCTCAACCCGGAGAAGTGCGTCTTCGGGGTACCATCAGGAAAATTTTTGGGATTCCTGGTCTCTCAACGAGGGATTGAGGCTAACCCGGAAAAAATAAAGGCCATCCTCGAGATGCAACCCCCCAGAAGCATAAAAGACGTCCAGAAGCTGAACGGAAGAATAACAGCCTTGGGACGATTCATTTCCTCTTCAGCCAAGTGCTGTACGCCCTTTTTCAAGAAACTAAGGAAGAGCGAAACTTTTGTCTGGGGGGAAGACTGCCAGCGAGCCTTCGAAGAGCTGAAGGCATTCCTCACCAACCCGCCGCTGCTCAGCCGACCGGTACCAGGTGAAAATTTATACCTCTATTTAGCCACCTCTAAGGAAGCTGTTGCAGGTGCTTTGGTCCGAGAAGAAGATACCCAACAACTACCCGTGTACTACGTGAGTGAAGTACTCAGAGGTGCCGATCTGAGAAAGGGACCGGTTGAGCAGCTTATTATTGCCCTCATGATGTGTGCAAGGAAGTTGAGACCTTACTTCGAGGCGCACACAATCGTCGTCCGATCGGGTCATCCTCTAAGAAAGATACTCCAGACGCCCGATCTGGAAGGCAAAATGGTGGGATGGGCGATTAAGCTACAGTCCTGGGATGTCAGATACGAGCCCAGAAAGGCTATAAAAGCCCAAGCTTTGGCAGATTTCATTGCCGAATTTGCGGGTGAGGAACCATCAAGTCAGCCCAAGCCACAAAACTGGGAAATGACAGTGGACGGCGCAGCAAACGACACTCGAGGAGGCGTCGGCATAGTAATAAAAGGCCCTCTGGGCATCACAATAAGGTACGCCATAAAGCTTAATTTTAAAGCTTCTAATAATGTGGCAGAGTACGAGGCGCTCCTTCAAGGGCTGAGACTGCTCCATGCAATCCGACCGGAGTCAGTAGCCATCAGGAGCGACTCCCAGCTGGTCACCAGTCAAGTTCTGGGGACTTTCGAAGCGCGTGAGGCCACGATGATCCAGTACCTGGCCAAAGTCAAGACTGCTCTCGCAAAACTGGAAGAGGCTGGATCGGAATGGATGCTACAGAAAGTCCCGAGAGACCAAACTGCAGAGGCCGATCGGTTAGCTAAGATGTCTGCTTCCGCACAAAGTGTCATAGAAGAAAACATTGCCGTTGTAGACCAGACTTCTTCCTCCCTAGACGAACCGGAGATGATGGAGATCGACCAAGAGAATGAAACCTGGATGAGCCCAATTATGCAGTTCCTCCAGACAGGACGACTGCCCGAGGACAAGGACGAGGCTCGAAAGGTATCTCGAAAATCTCTCAATTACTCCATCATTAACGGTGAATTGTACAAAAAAGCTTTCAGTCACCCTTGGCTAAAGTGCGTGTCGGAGGAAGAAGGGGACTACATCTTCAGAGAGCTCCACGAGGGCATATGCGGTGCGCATGAGGCGAGCAGAGCCATGACGAGAAAGGCCCTTCAGACAGGATATTACTGGCCTAGCATGCTCAAGGATGCCCAGGAGAAAGTAAGGATATGCCCGCAATGCCAAATTCATGGCAGGATTATAAGGCAGCATGGAGCAGACCAACAGCCAATCGGAATTGCATGGCCATTCGACCAATGGGGGATGGACATCTTGGGACCTTTTCCCCAAGGCAAAAAGCAGATGAAGTTCCTCATAGTGGCTGTAGACCACTTCTCCAAGTGGATTGAGGCTGAGCCGGTAGCCACCATCACAGCCGAGAGAGTCAAGAGCTTTACTTGGAAGAACATCATCTGCAGGTATGGCTTACCCAATGTTTTTATTGCAGATAATGGCAAGCAGTTCGACAGCTCCATCTTCAGGAACTTTTGCCAAGGCTTGAACATCAAACTGAAGTTCACATCTGTCGCTCATCCCCAAAGCAACGGAATGACTGAGGTCTCCAATCGGACCATCTTGGAGGGATTGAAGAAACGACTGGGCCAAGCCAAAGGCAACTGGACTGAGGAACTGCAGAGTGTCCTGTGGACATATAGAACGTCCCCCAGGACAGGCACTCATCAGACGCCATTTTCTCTTGTTTACGGCTCTGAAGCAATGATTCCTGTGGAGGTCGGCCTCCCTTCTTACCGATCGGCTCTCTACTCCGAGCGGATGAACACTCAAGAGAGATGCCAAGACTTAGATCTCATCGAAGAAAAGAGGGAGGACGCCTACGCCAGGATCGCTGCCTATAAACAAAGGGTGGCCAGATACCACAATGCTAAAGTAAGGTCTAGAACCTTCAATGTAGGCGATCTGGTGCTCAGAAAGGCAGAACTAGGCTCGGGAAACGCCAGAGTGGGAAAGCTAATGCCAAATTGGGAAGGGCCCTATGAGGTATCTAAAGTCCTAAGCCCAAGCACTTATAGGCTCCGAACTGTTGAAGGGCGAGAGATCCCCAGAAGCTGGAATGTTGAAGTACTCAAGAAGTACCATGTCTTATAATGTATCAGAACCTGGCAATTGCCTGATTAATAAAAAGGTTCCTTTTTATATATCCGTTCAATTAATGCATAATTTAGCGTTCTGCGATTAGGCTTGGTGCCCATCTCAAGCTACAAAAGCGAATCTAACGTGATGGAGGATCTTACCTCCCCGAGTATTATCCCTATTATAGAGGATCTAACCTCTCTCGCTCGGTTATGCAATTGTTATGCAATATTACGAGTATTTTCGGCTATGCAACTCTCATGCAGTTCTACGAGTATCACTCAACTCGATTTCGCAATAACTATGCGATTCTACGAGTATCATATAGCTCAGATATGCAACCCTTATGCAGCTTTATGAGTATCACTTAGCAAAACGATCTAAAAAAGACAGACCGACCCGATCGGTCACTTAGCCTCAACGCTATTCGAATTCAGGAAGTACTTGTGAAATTTAATGCAAGTTTTAATTACGAGTTTTATTTAGCTCGATCATATTGCAAATTTTAGTACAAACTTATGTATATCTTGATTTGCAGAATTAGGCAATCTTATTAATACAAAATACTTCCAATATACAATTTGTAAAGATTCGTTACAAAGATAGGAAACAAAGAAAAAAGCAAAGCTGATCTAAATTCCTAAACTAACTATCTATATTTACAACCTCCGCTTCGCCAGGAGGCTCAACGACCTGTTCAACGATCGGATCGGCCTTGGCTTGAGGAGGGTCGGCAGCTAACGGTACAGATACTGCCCCCCCTTCGGAGACAGGCCCAGTGGAAGCAGGCGCCACTGGCTCAACTTCAGATGCAGGAGGAACCTCCGTTTCGGCTTCAGGTGTCGAAGACGCCACAGGCCCCACTTCAGATGGAACCTCTTGAATAGTCGGCAGAACTGAGGGACCTTCTCCAGAAATTCTCTCGATGACTTCCTCCTCGGGAGCGCCTTCGTCGTCGTCACTGCTTGGAGGAGCAGGCAATGAGGCCGGGTCATCCATCCATGACAGATCCGCCCCAGGGAAGCGCTGCCCAGCTTCATGAACTAGCCGAGACAACAGCCCCACCTGGGTGTCTGCCAACTCATCGATCAGGCGCTCCTTTTGGTTGGCAAGCTCCATTTCAAGAATCTTCGTATAGGAAGCCTCGCTCTCTGCTGTCGACGTCTTCAAGGACTCCACCTCTATCTTCAACCTGGCGTTCTCAACAACCAACTCTCTGCATTCAGCATCCAGTCGGTTTGCATCTGCCTCGAACCGCCTCAGTTGTCCACACTCTGCGGATAGGCGGGCTACTTCGCCCTTCAGCCTGTCGGCCTCGCCCTGCCGAGCTTTCAGCTCCTGGGCACTCTGGTGAGCCTCCTTCCTCAAGGCTACTGTCTCCGACTGAGAAGCAGTATATCGCTCCTCCAGCTTGGCCACCTTGACCCGAAGGTCGGAGGCCTCTTTCTTAGCTGCTTCACAGCGTGTGTTCGCCTCCACCTTAGCTGCGGCGCCCGACTCGGCCCTTCCTTTCCACAGACCGGCCATCATGTGCAGCCGCTGTGCCCTCCTGGCAGCCTGCACGAAATCAAGAACAAATTCATCAGACACAGAGGTGTAAATTAACACCAGAAACAAAACGACGAGTCCTTACGTCTATTAATTGCTGATTGATAGCCTGAACCTCTCTGTTGAGTTGGCTAGCGTCCACGGCATCCCGATGATCTTCATCCCGGAGAAGACCACGGCAAATGAAGTTGGCCACTTGACCCACTGACCATTCATCGCCAAAGTTCTCCCTTAGAATGTCCTTCATGGGAGCCGGCCGCCGATCGCTAGATCGCCGTGGAGATTCGCCACGTAGAATGGTCTTCCCTCTGGCGGCAATCATTGCGTCGGTCTCGGCTATCATCTCAGCAACTTTCTTCCTGGCCGCCTCATCGGCTCTTTTCCTTTTTGCGGCCTCCTTCGCCTCTCTGATCGCAGGACCGATCGGCTGATCGTCTTCATCCGACTCATCCCGAAGAGTGTAGCGCTTTGGACGCACCGGCGGAGGAGGGGCCTCCCTTCGAAGCACAATCTGTGGCCCGGCTGCAGTAGAGGAAGGTGCCGTAGACGTAGTCGTGGCAGCTGGGGGTGCCGACGAGATGGGGATGGCCGCAATGACCGGAGTCGTCGTAGAGGCACCGGCCGCTCCCCTAGATGCACCAGCAGCTGCTCGAGATGATTGCAGCTCCGACGCGGGCACGAGCTTCCTCCTCTTCCTCTGCTCTTGAGCCCTCCGCTCGGCCTCACGTTTTTGCTTGATCTTTTCACCGAGCTGCTTAGATGCATCACTCCCACCAGCCATCTCAGCTGCACAACAAAAAATAAGCGAGATAAGTTTTTTCGTACAAAAATTCTCCTTATAAAACATTAATAAAGTGCAATGAATGATCTGATGCACGATGATTGGGTTTTTTCTGATCCTAACGCTCACGTTCTACGTCCTCAGCCTCCTCAAAGTTGGGCGAGCCGAGCAGTGTCCGCAACAGGAATTTGGACTCGTAAGGCCCTTCGTTCCTGCTGACGGCGGCCATCAGTTTCTCTATGTCGTTTTCATAAAATTCCTGACCGGCGGCTAAGTCCCTCAAGGTCTCGACCCTGGCCGATCGGGTTAGGCGTACTCCAAACCCGTCTTTCCTCCCCACCAAGAAGTACCGCTCTCTATACCCTTTCATGGAAGTGGGGACGAACATCAACTTCCTCTTTGGGCGGCTTGTAAAGAAATACTCCGTTCCGTCGCTCCGACCCGAAATATAGAAGAAGTGGGTGAAAAGCTCCAAGGTCGGCGCTACCACTTCAATTTGGCACAGGATTTTGAAGCACGCCACCGATCTCCAGCCGTTCGGATGCAATTGGTTAGGGGCGAGACCATATCCCCTCAGCACCGCCGTCTCAAAGGCGCCCAACGGGAACCTCAGGCCCGCATCTAGGCTCCACAGGTGGCAGACGAACCACTCTCCGCCATCTTCACCGAAGGGCCCTTCTGTCACCGCCATCGACTCAGGGCAGGCCATCACCTTTATCTCATCAGAAAGACCATATTTGGAGGGAATTTCGGCCACCTCCTCAGCGGTCAGGCGAGAATGCAGTGCGACGGCTGGTTTATTCTCATACCACTCCAAAAAACTTATGTTTAATGCTTCCGCACTACTGGAGGCCATCTTTAATAAAAAGAAGAAAAAAGGGGCGCAACTCTCTTTTCTAAATGGAATGGGTGTGGAAAGAAAACGAAAGATGAAATCGCAGAGAAAGCAAACAGAGGGGAAAAAACTTACTTACTTGATGAAGAAGAACTCGAGAAATTTGAAGAAGAAATAAAGGAATAGTTGCAGAAATCTGAGATTCAAGAAGGAATTTTGACAGAGCTTCGCTAGGGATTTCGAAAATAAAAGAAGAAATACTCTACAAAGTTCCCTATTTATAGACCGAAGCTTCTCGAAAACGCCAAGCAACGCGCCATTCAGCAAGCGCCACGTGTCAAAGGACATTATGTCTCTGCGAAGAACGAGGCGTCGCCCTCGGTACGCTCACTGCATTAAAGGAGAACAGCTGTTTCAGCACGCGCGCCTCTTCAGAAAAAGCGCCTCCTAAATTCAAAAAGCGCGCCAGTACGCGTCTTCGGATCGGGATTTTCCAGACCAAATCCCATCCGAGCGGACCAACAAAGGCAATTCCCTGCCCGATCGGACCTGTTGAGGGGGGACAAGTGATAACCCAGCAAATATCATTTGCTCTAAGGCCCATCTAGTCGGCCCATCCAACTGGCAAGGCCCAAAGCCCATCAGCAAAAGGTATCAGACACGAGCTCCCAGGCAATGAACATGCCACCGATCGGCTGATGTGACCGCCAGTCCCATCAGCCGCCTGACACAAGGCAGCACCATGCCTATCACCTGCTCCATGTCATGTCGCCGGATACCTACTCTGACAGCCAGTAATCACTCCCCAGACACTCGAGTGTCCCTCAACTATCTCATATAAATAGCCCAGCCAACGATGGCTCCAGGTATTGAATTCACGACATTATCTCTCTAAAGCACATTCTCTCTCTAAGCTACTAACTTAAGCTTCGGAGTGCTCACGCCTGGTCCGACCGGGCTCCACTTATTGCAGGTTTCTCTCATCCGATCGGATCGCCCTCTCTCCTACAGATAAAGACATTTTTGGATTTATCAATTATTATTTTAGACATTATCCAATATGCAATAGTGGCCTATAAGTAGAAAACCATGCAAAAAAATGATTTAACAAATAATAATAATAATAATAATAATATTCAAACTAAATAAATTTAACAAACTATTATGGCACATAAAAATATATATTCGCAAAATAAAAATGACAACAAAATAATAAAATATAATTTATATAAAATGAAAAAAAAGTAAAAATTAAGATAAATACTGTATTAAATAAAAACAGAGAGAGGTGTGTATTATTTTATCTTGTGTATATAGGATAAAAATTAAATTCTGCATTATATAATATACGATATTATTTTTTAAAAAAATTAACCAAATATCCTCTAATATATTAACCAGAGGATCTTATTTTATATTATAACGCGTGTACTGCATGGGAAAGCAAACATGGCCACAAGTGTAATTCTTAAGAAGTGGTGGATGACTAAAAGCTGGTTGTTTATAGATATAATCACACTCAATTCTACGTCACCATTCTCACCCTGCAATAAACAATTAATTAAGTTTAAAGAAAGAAAAAAAAGCTGTAAGTCCCGTAAAAATATTCAAAGTGGAAAACAAATAATTAATAATTAGTACATATTGAATTTGAACTTTTTCTTACACTAACAAATTTATTGCTCAATGAGTGATGTAGAACATTTTTAAATACTTGGTAGGAGAATTAATTGGTCTGACTATTAATACAAAATGGAGTATAAAAAATGTATTTGTATCTTTATCATTATTTGAAAGGCTACATAAATTAGCACATGTACTTATATATTTTTGTCAAGTCGATACCTAAACTATTCGAGATTTCATTTGTACACAGAAATTTAACAAAACGTAAATTTTAAATGGCTAATTTAAAATATAAGAGGAGATTATAATAGTTAAATTTAGAAGGTAAGTAATTTAAAAAATAAAGAGATTTAATAAAAAAACATTATAGTTCAGATGTATTTTTCCTTTTTTTGGGTTAATTGTTAAAATTTCTCCAACCTATGATTTTGTTTTCATTTTAACCCCAAATTAAAAAATTGATCAAATCGATCCTAACATTTTTAAATTTTTCAAATCCATCCTCAAGTAAAAACTATCAACTTAATGAAACTAAAATGGCCAAATCTCAAGTAAAATCATTCGGGGTTGCTGCACAATTTCTATCGAAAGCTTTGGTTTCCGGGGGAGAGGGAGAGGAAGAGCAGGACGAAGAGGGACCTTGGGGTTCAGTTACTTATATACGTACGGAGTTTTTCTGCTTTTCTATGTATTAACGATAAGTCGTCTTTCTTTTTGAAGAGGCACAAAAGACGACTCGTCGTTTAGTTCCAAGACGCTCGATTTTACTGACCCACACAGCACAAAAATTATTAGGCTCATACAGACAAAACTTGTTATTTACTGGAAATAAAAATAAATATTATTTCAAGAAAATGTAGCATTTTTTTCTATTTCAATAATCAATATGATTTCCAAAGAACAACGTTTTAAGAAAACATTAAAGTAGTCTAATATTGTTTGATTTGACTTAATTAGTAAATTAATAAAATTACTCAAATAATTTGAACAAGAATGTGCATAAAAAAAAAACTTAAAATATTGAAACTCAGGATGTTAATTTCGTTAAATTGAATTCTTAATAAAATTTAGATATAGCGTTAATTAATTTTATTTTAATTTTTTTTTTGACATTTCATTTTTATACAGCACATAATCAGTTACTTGTGATATGATATGTTTTAGATCTTTTTTAATTTTCATAATATTAGCATAGATATAATTAACTAAATAATCAGTAATCAAACATAATATATAACTCTACAATTTTATGATAATTAAATCCACTAATAAAAATAAAGAATATTTATAAAGTAATTAATGTCTAACAAAACCAGTTGTGGGGAAGCCATTTACAAAAGAAAAATTGCATATCCTAATTTATGGAAGAAAAAGAAAAGGCTAAGCCCTAATTATGTGAACGGTGAAGCACAGAAAAGTTAAATCTTGAACACGATGAATCCCAATAAAAACCAACTGAATCTCCAATCTTCAATCCCCTTCTACGAACAAAATCAGAAATCCATTTCTCATTAAAAACAAAACTCCTAGAAGAAGCCAATCTCTTAAAAACAAGCTGATGCTGCGTGTTCGTATCACAATCCCATACTTTAAATCTATAACCATCTTTTCCCCATATATTAGCTTTGATTTCTTGGCTCATGAATGGCAATATATAATCGTTAACTAAAGGCGTTCCCACCAGAAATCTGGACAAGTTACCTATATCACTTCCCTTTAGCGTTTTCCTTATCTTCCATGGATTCTCTTCTCCAAGACTTAACTCAGTTGAAACGCCGCTCACTTCGTCATTGTGTCTCATCTTTTTTGTAGTTGAAGAAGAAACGACATCGTTCTTGCCGGAAAGAGTTGCGGGTTTTTTATTTGGATGCAAAGAAAGAGTAAGCTCAGTTGAAACTTCAGTTTCTTGGCTGAAGAGATTTTCTGGGCTTTGCTTGCTTTTGACAAGCCAAGATTCATCCAACAAATTTATTGTAGTCGAAATGACATCATTGTCGTTGAAAAAAGGCAACATGTTTGCGGGTTTAGCAGGTGGCATTTTCTTCTTTACCTTTCTTGAACTTGATTGACGAGGAGGAGAAAGCGTCAAGTCAGTGGAAACTTCATCCTCAATTTCTGGGTATTTCCTCTTAAAATTACTTTTCATTCTTGATATATGAGTTTTTGCAGCCAAGAGAAGGGGAATGGGTTTTTTCTCCATTGGTGAAGATTGAAGAAGAATGAAAATAATATGAGTGAATGATTAAATGAGAATGAATTAGTATTTATAGAGAAGGTAGTCTTAATTGCTCTAGGATTAGTGTTTGTGTTTCCTATTTCTAAACTGATTCCTATTTCCTTACGAACTTAGGAAAACACAGTCACTTCACTCAGTGCATTAATGTCACTAAAATTATTTTTTTCAGAACATAAGATTTTTTTTTTCTTTGAAAGGAGAATCTAATAGCGTAGATATAAGAGGATTATTATTTCTGTTATGAAGTAATTAATAGCAAGAGTACTGTTCCTCAATTCAGTTACGTCGGTTGTTGACCCGCATTTCAAACGCAAAAGTGAAAAATACACTTTTTCTTAGAAAAGGAGTTCCAAAATAATAATAATAAAAAAAAAATTGGGTTAGAGATCCGCTTGGAAAGTGGGTAGCCTTAACCGGATGTGTTTACAGAAAAGCCCGAAGGCTGTTCCCATCCCTGTCAGGGGAGATGCCAACCATCTCTCCTTTCTACGAACACGCCATGCCCTCTCGACTCAACAGTATATAAATGCTGTTATTTTTTGAAAACAACCGATGTGGGACGATGTGGGATTCCTTTTACTTTCAATTCCTTTTCCAGCTAGCCTTCAAAGAGCTCATCTTATTTTCTTCTCCGATTACACTAGGGTATGAAACTTGGTCTCTCCACGCGGGTCGCCGGCTCCTTTCTTTCTCCTTTCCCCCTCCGACGTGCGACGGCAGCAGCGGCTTTTCTCCTCCTTTTCCTTGCGATTTGCTTAGGTTACAGCGTCATTCTTGGCCGTCCTCAGTCGCCACCGGTCACCGGAACACCACCGGCTCCTTCTCACTAAACTGCGTGTGCCCAGGTGAGTATTAATGACTATAAAACCTGAAATTAAGAGGAATTTAGTAGGGGGACAGATTTAGGGATTTAGGGATTTAGAATTTAAAGTTTAATTTTTCTTAGGTTTAGAGTTGGGTAAGTTAAATTCATTATTTAAGGCCACTAATTGTCCATTTAAATTGCATTATTTGTGTGTTTGTTGGATTAATGGTTGAAATGGCTCTTATAATTGTAGAAGAAGAAGAAGAAAATTCGAGGAAGAAAGAGAAAGGAAAGGAAGTAGAAGTTTAAGTGTGATTTTGGTGAGTTTTGGAGGATTAAAGTTAATTTTGCTACCCATTAAGGTTTACAACTACTAAACTTACTTTTCCTATTTGTTTTACTATATGTTTAAATTTTAAACCTATGGCGTGACTTTATTTCGTTAAAATTAATCTAGAATTGTTAGAATTGATACATGATTTAGTTTATTGAAGTGGTAATAGAATTTTGCATAGTTGTAAGGAAATTATTTATTTACATATTTGATGAGTTTGAATTAGATTTGTGTGTTATTGACATGAAAATGAACTTTTTCTGTACACCGATATGATGAAAAATACTTGCATGTTTGAATTCTTGTTTAAATATGGACTTACCTGTAATTGTGGACCTCGGTTGTTTATGCCCAGATGAATTGAACTAATATTATTGAAAATTAATGCTCAAGTTAGTATGAGCATGATAGTAAGGAATAAGAAGTGGATACGGAAATGAATACTTTACCCCATAAAGCCTTGAATTTAAATTATTTTCTAATATATATATATATATAGATGTGAAGTGGAAATGTCAAGTACAATTATAAATGAATAAAATAAAAAAATAAGGGGGTAGAATACAAAATAAGAAGAGAATTTAGTTTTAAAGTTAAGCAACTTACTTGTATTGAATAAGGTTATGAAATATAGCCTTAAAAGTGATGAATTTGATCTGATTGTTTGTTTCAAATGAATGTGTTAATTAGGACCTAATGAAAGGAAAGATGCTATGAAAATGAGTGTGACAATGGACATGGTTTGAAATGGCAAAGAAAGGCAATGTTATGCCACAAAATAGATAGAAGATGGAATATAAAAATATGATATTAACTGATAATAATTGTGTTTAAAAATGCTAAGGGAGGGAAACATAGTGCTGTAAAATGAATGAAAAGTCGAAATATAAAAGTGTAAATTGAAGTTCACTTAAATGTGATTATATTTGTGTATGTGAATGTAGTTGGCAATTATGATTGAAGAATATCAATGTCTATAGTAAACAATAGGAAATATGGGTAAGATATATTTGGCCGGGCATAGAAATGGAAAATCATTGGTGTGTTGGATGGATTATGAAAATTCAATTGGTGTGTTGGATGGTTTGTCATGAGAATTCTATCTTGACTTGTTGGGCAATGTCGATCTGTACTGTGTGTCAATGAGAACCTGCAGAAAGGGATTGAAGTGCAGTGCCAGGTATAGGCCATTTCAATCCATTAGGCCTGAAGGGCCCCAGTTCTGTATATCCTCTCGATGTATTCAATCGAGTTACTTTGGGCAACATAGTAAAGTATTCTTTATTTATTTAAAGCAATTTTAAATATTGAATAATGACAAGATTAATTATGTTTTACTAATATAGTGAAGAAGAATATATAATATACTTGTATGTTTATAGACTTGTTTATTTATTGAAGATGATGCATTGGGTAATGTTTGATTTTATTTTATTTTTTTCATTTACTGTTCATAAATTTTAATTAAATTCATGATATGAATTATTTTGTAAAAGTAATTTTAGTGGTTGCAACTAAACACTTTGCTTAACGTGTGGAATTGGTATACAAGGTAATTGAATTGAAAAGTTAGGCGGGAATCTATCAAGAAGTTAGGAGGAGCCTTTTAACTTCGTAATAAATATTTAGGCCTAGAACTTTATTTTTGTCATTTTGGAATATTGTAAATTTGAAACTATTAGATGGCTTATCAAAAAGACGAATTAGAATTTAAGTTGTAAATTTTTTTTTTAGGTTGACAGATTGAGCATATTTAAGGATATTTTAAATATATGTATGTAAAGGGAGATGGATATTATAGTTCTTTATGTTCTTGATTACGAAAATTGTATGAACTGAGAGGGATAAATTCACAACTATGGGTGAATTTATTTCTTTACAATGATGTTTTGAGGAAGATGGGATATGTGGTTGACTTGTAGAAGTGTGTTTGTATTCCTTCAACAGAAGGATAAAGACCCATATGGGGGAGATTTTGTCCAATTTTCTGTAAAAATATGAGTAATATGGATTTATATAAATTAAAATGTAAAAACAGGAATTGGAATTTAGCATTTTGTTCGAGAATATTGAGGTGTGCAACATTTAGTATTCGTCCCTTGGGGTCTGGTATCGAGTGTTATAAAAACAATCAATTAAATGAAAAAAAATATTAATGATCTTTTTATGAGTTTTTAGAAATATTTTTATTCAAAATAGTAGTCAATAGAAGAAAATCCAGTGGTGCATATAAAGTATAGATGGATATATACGTGCAAAGGGATTAAAGAATAACCTATAAAGTGAAATTCTTAAGAAGTGGTGGATGACTAAATCCTGGTCGTTTATAGATATAATCACATTCAATTACATAACCCTGCAATAAACAATTAATTAAGTTTAAAAAAAAAAGAAGCTGCAAGTCCCGTAAAAATATTCAAAGTAGAAAACAAATAATTAATTAGTGCATATTGAGCAAGAGATAATTCAAACCTGGATGTATAATTTTTTGATTTTGATAATTGAATTCGGACTTTTTCTTACACTAACAAATTTATTGCTTAACAAGTCAAAAAGAATATTTTTAAATACTTATAGGAGAATCAGTCTGTCTGACTATTAATACAAAATGGAGTGTAAAAAATGTGCTCGTATCTTTATTATTATTTGAAAGGCTACATAAATTATAACATACACTTACATATTTTTGTCAAGTCAATACCTAAACTATTTGAGATTTCATTTGTACTCCGAAATGGCTAATTTAAAATATAATAGGAGATTAAAATCGTTAAATTTAGAATGTGAGTGATTTAAAAAATAAAGAGATTTAATGGAAAAAAAAAACATTATAGTATGAAAAATCCAAAGAAGAGAAAGCATTTCATGAACAAGTTTCAACTAGCAAAACTTTGGTCCCTTCACGTTACTACTAACAAACCATAACCGTGTGATTCAAAAGTAAAATCAAAAGAAAAGTCTCCACTCCGACTTTGATTCAGTCCACGAAACAGAAAGACCTTGGGTTCAACTTTGTTGTAAAATCAAAGAGATATTTTTATTTGTATAATATGCTGGTGTTGATTTAGCTCTATCAATAGCAATTTCTATGGCTTCCATGGCTTTGTCTGACTTGCTTTTTCTCCTCCTTTTTCTCCTCCATTCATTTTCACTTTCAGCCTCCCAGAACATAACTCTCAACTCAACTTTACTTGCAAATGACAATACCAACCCATGGATTTCACCTTCTGGAGACTTCGCTTTCGGTTTCCAAAAAGTCCCAACTAAAGACCTCTTCTTGCTTGCTATCTGGTTTGACAACATTCCTGATAAAACTATAGTTTGGTATGCGAATGGCGACAATCCAGCGCCACAAGGATCCAGACTTCAGATCACTACAGATGGCTTATTACTTACCGATCCTGATAACCACCAGATATGGAAAAACCAGTTCAGCCAATCTGGCACTGTTTCTTATGGGGCTATGCTAGATTCAGGTAACTTTGTTCTTGCTGATAGCAACTCTATTCATCTATGGGAGAGCTTCAAGAATCCTAATGACACTATTTTGCCTTCTCAAACACTCAGTTCAAGCACAGTTTTGTTTTCTAGATTAGCAGAAACGAGCTTTTCAAGAGGAAGGTTCGAGCTTTTCTTCACGAATGATGGTGGTCTTGAACTCAGTCCAGTTGGTTGGCCAGAAGACTCACGGTATGGATCATATTTTCGCAGTGGAAGTTCTGGAAACAATTCTGAAGCTCTTGATCAGCTTGTTTTCAATGTATCATCATCAGATATCTACTTGATGAAACCAAATGGAGATACTGCAAAACTCCCATGGAAGAGGCAAAACATAGCAGCTGATACAGCTTCGAACTATTACCGAGCAACACTTGATTATACTGGAGTTTTCACAATGTATGCCTATCCAAAGGGAGCCAATGGTAAGCAGAATTGGTCAATTGTGCAATACCTTCCTGAAGATATTTGCTCTGCCATATTCAATAATTATGGTAGTGGTGCTTGTGGATATAATAGCTACTGCACAATGGTAGCTGGGAGGCCTAATTGTACATGCCCACCTGGGTACTCATTTACAGATGAAAATAACAATTTTGGTGGCTGCAAACCAAATTTCCCTCTTGGCTGTGGAGTTGACGATGGATCAGTGAAACTTGAAGATGTATATGAATTTCAGCCTCTTGAGAATGTGAATTGGCCGCTCGGAGATTATGAACACATATTCCCTTTCAGTGAAGAGGAATGCAGAGCTTCTTGCTTGGAAGATTGTCTATGTGCTGTTGCCATTTATGGTAGCCCAGGATGTTGGAAGAAAAAGATACCTCTTTCGAATGGAAGATCAGAAAGGTCTGGCTCTGGTTCAAAAGCTCTTGTCAAAGTAAGAAAAGATGCTGCTGTAAATAATCTTGGTCCTACCTGCTTAAAGAAGAAGGACGATTACAAGTCAGTCCTCTTAGGGTCATTAAGTGCTTCCCTCTCTTTGAATGCATGCCTTCTCATTGCATTCTCGTCAATTCTATATCTGTCTCTCAACAAGAAATCAGAAAAATCCAATCGACTTTCAGCCTTTCTGGAAGCCAATCTGCATGCGTTCAGTTACAAGGAAGTCGAGGAAGCAACACACAATTTCAAGGAAGAAATCGGCAGAGGTTCTTCTGCAATTGTTTACAAAGGCATCCTAAATTATGGTTCAAATTGTGCTGTTGCAGTCAAGAAGTTGGACAAGTTAGCCCAAGAAACTGAAAAGGAATTCAAACAAGAAATGAAAGTAATTGGAAAGACATGTCACAAGAATCTCGTCCGATTGCTGGGTTTCTGTGAAGAGGGAGCACACCGCATTCTGGTTTATCAGTTCATGCCTAATGGCACATTATCAAACTTTCTCTTTGGGATTCCAAAACCCGCTTGGAATCTAAGGGCTAAAATTGCCTTAGAGATTGCAAAAGGGCTTGTGTATTTACATGAGGAGTGTGAAGCTCCAATCATTCATTGTGATATCAAGCCTGAAAATACACTTCTAGATGAACATTGCACTGCAAAGATTTCTGATTTTGGATTAGCAAAATTGTTACATTCGAATCAAAGTCGAACTTTAACTAATATCAGAGGAACAAAAGGATATGTAGCTCCAGAATGGTTCAGAAACGTTGCGATTACAGCTAAAGTGGATGTTTACAGTTTTGGCGTTATGTTATTGGAGATTATCTGCTGCAGAAAAAATGTACCGAAACTTGAAGATGAAGCAGGAATACTAACAGAATTGGTATACGATTGTTTTGTAGAAGGGAAAATTGATACAGTGGTTGAATTTGATACAGAGGCAGCGGGTGATCAGGAGAGGATAGGCAGATGGATATGCATAGGAATTTGGTGCATTCAAGACGATCCTTCAAAGAGGCCTTCAATGAAGATGGTTCTGCGAATGTTAGAGGGTCTTCTTGATGTACCCTGTCCCCCTATGCCCCTATACAGCTCTACTTTCTAAGATTTTACTTATTTTATTTTATTTTATTTTATTATTATTTTTTAAAATCTATGATAAATACTATAAACTGTATATGCAACTAAGTCTTGTTTTCTAAAATCTATAATCTATGATAAAAAGAGATTGTTATAATTAAATGAGATGAATGAATTTCGCTTTCAAACTGATGAAAATGTCAAAATTTATAAAAAACGGATTAAAAAGTTGCATGATAAACATATCGTAAGACAAGATTTTCATATTGGATAAAAGGTTTTATTATTTAATTTTCATTCTAAACTTTTTTCATGTAAACTTCAATCTCGTTGATTTGATTTATTCATAATTTCAAAGATTTTTTCATATTGAACTATTGAAGTTTCAATCGATGATCGAACTTCTAAAGTGGTATAGACTAAAATCTTATTTTAAAGGTGATAGCATTGGATCAATTAAAAAGAGTAACCCTGTCTAGTTATAGACGTTAGCTACAATGCTAATTGGAAAGCAATTCAATAATTTAATTAAATTTATTATTATTATTATTTTAAAATTTTTATTTTATTTATTGATTTTTATTTTTTTTAAGGTTTTAGTAGAATTTTTATATTCAATTATATTTTAATTTTTAGGTCTTAAATTTTTTTAATTAGTTTTTTTTGTTTAATTTTGTTTATTAATTTCTAATTTTTTTCTTTTGCAGAAAAAAATAGGAGACACAACTCCCATGGCAGTGCATTTTCACGGGTCCATCCCGTGAAGTTTTTCTTTGCATAAAAATAAAAAAATTGAAGTGACAGTTGTGGTAGTGGATTTCATGGGTTAATCCGTTAAATGTTTCTTTTTGAAATTAAAAAATAAAAAAAGACAAAACAGCTAATGGCAGTGGGATGAGGGACATTTTTACTGTTGATATTTTTTTAAAAGTTAATTTAATTTTTAGGGTATTTTAAAAGATATTTAGAAAATGGGGGTCCTTTACATTTCCGCAATAAAGTACTGCGGAAATAAAAATCCATTTCCGCAATACTTTGTTGCGGAAATGGATTAATTTTTTTTTTTTTTGGTTAAGGGGGAGCTGCAGTTGCAGCTTGGCCCCGCCCCAACTCAATCCATTTCCGCAAGAAAGTCTTGCGGAAATGGATTTATTTTTTTTAATTTTTTTTTGTTTTTAATGGGGAAGCTTTAGCTTCCCCACACCCATCCACCCTGCAGGCAGTTGGCTGCCGGTTACCCAACACCCCCCTCCCCAAAACAAAAACAAAAAATTACTTTTTTTAAATGATAAAATGTAAATTTATTTTTATTTTTTATTTTATTAATATGAATAAATATTTTTGTTACTTAATTTAATAAATAGGATAAAAAAATTGTAATTTAATAACAATTTATTAAAATAAAAAATTAGTAATATTTGTGCAATTAAAATAATTCAAAATAAAAATAATATATTTTTTAAAAAATATAATTAAAATTTAATAAATAATATATTTTTTAAATAATTATAGTTAAGTGGTAGATATTTTTACTTATATTTATTGAAACAAGCTCTTCCCATTCCATTAAACTTAAACTTATCTTGCTAATGGTAAAGATAAGCTGAAAAGTACAACAAATTAAATGAAAATATTATTTAAGTTTAATTATATTTTTTTAAAAATATATTATTTTTATTTTGAATTATTTTAATTGCACAAATATTACTAATTTTTTATTTTAATAAATTGTTATTAAATTACAATTTTTTTATCCTATTTATTAAATTGAGTAACAAAAATATTTATTCATATTAATAAAATAAAAAATAAAAATAAATTTACATTTTATCATTTAAAAAAAGTGACTTTTTTTTTTTTTGTTTTGGGGAGGGGGGGTTGGGTAACCGGCAGCCAACTGGCTGCCGGGTGGATGGGTGTGGGGGAAGCTAAGGGCCTGTTTACTTACAGAAAACTGCTCCAGTTTTCCAGAAATTTTTTTCACAGAAAACAGAAAACAGGGATCGTATTTATTTTAGTCAATTTTCTAAAATAGAAAATAGAAAATAGATTTTCCAGTTTTCTAAAATAAAGAAGAAATTGAAAAACTAATAAAAAATGTTTTCTAAATTTTCTAAATCATTTTAATACATATATACATGTGTGTATATATTTACACATATATATATACATACATATACATGTATGTGCATACATACATATGTATATGTATATGTATGCATAGACATGTATGTATCTACATGCATACGCATGTACATACATACATATATGTATGTATGTACTTATATACATATGTATGTATATACATACATATACATATATATGCATGTACGTAGACATACACATACATATGTGTGTATATATATATACGTATATATATACATACATATACATGTACATACACATACTTATACATATAGATACATACATATATATGTGTGTGTGTGCGCGTGCGCATATGCATATACATATACACATACATGCATATGCATATACATATACACATACATGCATGTCACATGCATATGCATATATATATACATATGCATATGCATAGATATATATATATATATATACACACACGCATACATATATATATATACACACACACAAACACATATATTTATATGCATATGCATGTGCATGCTATTCATATATATATATATATATATATACATACACATATATATAGAATATAAATACTCTAATTTAGCATTTATTGATATGTATGTGCATATGTATATGCATTTATGTGTATGTATGTACATACATATACATATATATAGAAAATAATTACTCTAATTTTTCATTTATTGATATGCATATGCATATGTATATGTACATACGTACACATATATATAGAAAATAAATACTCTAATTTTTTATTTTTTGATAAATAAACGCGTTCTCTAAATTTTCTACAGAAAATAAATACTCTAATTTTCTAAGAAAATAGAACACAGAAAACAGAAAACTGTTTTCTGTAAGTAAACAGGCCCTAAGCTTCCCCATTAAAAACAAAAAAAAAATTAAAAAAAAAATAAATCCATTTCCGCAAGACTTTCTTGCGGAAATGGATTGAGTTGGGGGTGGGGCCAAGCTGCAACTGCAGCTCCCCCTTAACCAAAAAAAAAAAATTAATCCATTTCCACAATAAAGTGTTGCGGAAATGGATTTTTATTTCCGCAGTACTTTATTGCGGGAATGTAAAAGATCCCAATTTTCTAAATATCTTTTAAAACACCATAAAAATCAAATTAACTTTTAAAAAAATACCAACAGTAAAAATGTCCCGTGGGATGAACAGGTGAAATGGATTTCAAATTAGCTTTCTTTTTTTAAAAAAAGAAAACGCCCGAATTAGTGAACGGGTGAAATAGTGGACAGTGTCTTCCACTATTTCATTATGAAATATAAATAGAAAACTTTGGGAGCTCTTTTTTCTTTTATTTCAAATTGAAAAGCAGGGAGTTCCACTGTTTCATTCGGTGGAACTAAAAAAAAAAAAGATACGATTTCCTAGCGTGAATTTTTCTTTGAAGAAACCTAGTTTCTATTCCAATTGAGGATTCTAAAAATTGGTAAATCCATGGCTAGAGAAGGCGTGAAAAGGAATATTAGAGCCATTCCAACTATAAAGGACAAGAAAACGACTAGGCGGTAAAAGAAAGGACGTTGAAGAGCAAGACGCTGTAGCACTTCCAAGACTAGGTGAGCCTAATTTTCAATTCGGTACGCCATTTCAACAGACCGGGTATGAACTCATTCGTAATAGAACTTTTGGTGCCAAGAAACACTTTGATAAAAATATGCTGTAAATTTTAGATTTGTTTAATTTGATGATGTTTACGACTTAAAGAAAAGAATTGTGTGGGAGTCATTTATGAATTTTCAAAATCATAGTTATCATGACTTTTACTTTAGAATTTTTGAGTTCTTTAAAATGTGATATTAGTCCAAATTATATGAATGATAAGAATACATTTTCATTTAGACTCAGAAATAGGAATTACAAGCTTAATTTAACAATTTTTAATACTATTTCTAAATTGACTAATCAAGGTCATAGATTATTTCTCAAAGACTTTAGTATGGTTGGTATTTGGCGCATTCTAACTGATAGTAATGAAGATTTTCAACCCATGGTGGGTAAATTTTCTTATTGTCACCCCATTCCGTTGAGGGTTTTATCCTGTGCTCTTTGTAGTATGGATAATAGTCAAGGGTCGGTCACTAAATCTGAAAATAGGAATTACAAGCTTAATTTACCAATTTTTAATCCTATTTCTAAGTTGCCTAATCAAGGTCATAGATCATTTCTCAAAGACTTTAGTATGGCTGGTATTTGGCGCATTCTAACTGATAGTAATGAAGATTTTCAACCCGCGGTGAGTAAATCTTCTCATTTGTCACACCCATTCCGTTGAGGGTTTTATTCTATACTCTTTGTAGTATGGATAATAGTCAAGGGTCGGTTACTAAATCTGAAAATAGGAATTACAAGCTTAATTTACCAATTTTTAATCCTATTTCTAAGTTGCCTAATCAAGGTCATAGATCATTTCTCAAAGACTTTAGTATGGCTGGTATTTGGCGCATTCTAACTAATAGTAATGAAGATTTTCAACCCGCGGTGAGTAAATCTTCTCATTTGTCACACCCATTCCGTTGAGGGTTTTATCCTATACTCTTTGTAGTATGGATAATATATAGTCAAGGGTCGATCACTAAATCTGAATTATTTTTCATGTATTATATGCATCAAAATATTCAGGTCAATAGTGGTGTTTAGCTTTTAGACCACCTCAAAAAGGTGGCTGAGCAAGAAAAAGGAAGAATAATAGTATGGAGCTTTGTTACAGTCATTACAAAATATTTAGGATTAGGAAACTTAGGTCCTTTTCAATTAGGACAAGTTATGTTAATTATAAAATGCTTCAGTCCATGAAATTCTGTAAATGACATGCTAATCAATGGATATTGTTAGATAAAAATGGCTTTCCATTCCTATTGAGAAACAACAGGTTCAAGGTGAGCATGACATTTTAGACGAATAGAATGAGCAAGAAGAGTCACCGTTTTTACTAATTACTGGTCCAGGTTCAAGCACCACTTTGACTATGGAGCAATTGAAAGATCATTTTGATGCAAAACTCGATAATGTGTAGGATCAAATAGCTAACTTTCATGATAGAATGGAGTTTTTGATTACCTCTCTTCTTTCACGCTCTCCACCACCTCAGTGCTTACCCATGCTGTATTGTCCCCATCATTTCAGGGAAGTGTTACATATTTTTTTTATATTGTTTTAGTTTATTCCCTTGTTGTCACTTTAATGCTTTGAGGACAATGCATGTTTTAAGTTTGGGGGTGCTGTTTGGCTTGTTTTGTCTCTTGGAAAAAAAAAAGTGTACATCTTGAACCTTAGTTGGCTTTTGAACTTGAATGAATTTGAGCTTGATTTCAGATAGTTGTAGCTAAATTAAGGCCAAGTTAAGCTAGTGCATAGTTGGATGTTAGCTAATTTGGGATGACTATTTTGTGTTTAAGATTAATTCTGTCATTATATAACTTTTATAATTTACTGCTTAATGAACTAAATTAATATATTTTAAGAATCTAGCACAAATGATTTTTTTTTCTTATCTTTTCGCATTGGACATGATTAATTTTAACAATTTTTTATCAGTAAAAGATGTGTGAGTTTTAATTAAGGAACTAAATTTTCTTGCAAAACATAGTTGTTAATGCATTTGAAAACTTTATTCTAACCTTTCCATGATTTTTGAGCAATGAATTTAGAGGTACAAGATGTCCAGGAACTAAATATGCAATAAAAAAATATATTGTTTTTCCTTTTAAGCAGTGATTTATCAGTATTGGTCGGTTCAAGTGGTATGGCACTTGTTCCCTTAAGCTAGAATTCGGTAATGAGCCTTGTGAATGGAGAAAATCAATATCATAAGAGCTTTACCTCATAGGAGCCATTTATAACTCGAAATTTGCAAAAAAAAAAAAATGGTTCACCGTCGATGGGTTGATTCAGGTGGTTTGGGCCTGTTTCCCTTAAGCAAAGTCTCAGTAATAAGCTTTGGATAAAGAGAAAGCTAGTGTTGGGAGAGTGTATCCCCATAGGGGCCGACATAAGATTGAGCAACAGCCGTTATAAAGTACAAAAATTGGAAAAGTGAATCAAGTTATTAAAAAAAAAAAAAAGAAATAGAAAGAGAATTAAAAAAAATAGAATGTCCTGGCTCCTGTGTTCTCTTAGTTTTATTACAAGAATTTGTCTGAATTTTATTATCTTGGCAGGTTGAGTATGTTTATTGGAACTTAATTGTGTGATTATAATATGGAACTCACTCTATTTTTTTCCTCAAGAAGTTGGTTGAGATTGTTATGTTTTGTGCAAATCGATGAGAATTTATTATGAAATGCTAACTCCTTGTTTTAAGCTAATTTAGCTCTTGAAGCCATGATTTATAAGAGGTTGTGATTAGTTGGATTTGGAGATTTAAAGGGGAGTATGACTATAATTGTGATAAACTGTGAACTACACTTCCGTTTATCTTGGTTTAGATTGGTTACTTGTCATCTGAAATTTTGAGTTTGAATTATTTTAAAGTATAGATTATTCTTCTTTACTCAATGACTTGGGGTATTTTGTTAATAGGATTTATATAGTTAATTTAGATCATTTTTAAATCAATTTTTAGATTAGAATGGTAGTTTTGTAATTAATTTTATTGTTTTTTCAGTTGTTTTTAATTTTTATATTTTGTTCATAACGTGGGTTTAATTGTGTTAATTTTGGTGGTTTCAGGATTTAAACAAGATTTTCTATTTTTATTCTACTTTTCTATTTAGCTCTGTTTTATTCCTTCCAAAACAAGACTTAAAATTTTCACACTCAGGTGAGGATGTTTCTCTCTCGTAAAAAAAAGTCTTTCCATCTCAAATTGGAAACAGGGAGATACGTGTGCCAGCTTCGGAGGTCAAGAAGGAATTCTACGGATTGGAAGCTTCAATCTTCGGGATTCTCATCTCAATTCAAGTTTCAAGTTTGCTTTAACTATGTTATTGAATTTGATTTGTTATTTTGGATTGTTCGACATGATTAGCAAGAATTAAATTTCTTTTAGGGTTATCTTTGATGTAACTTGAATTTTTTTTTAATTATTCTAATTAGCTTTTTTTACGTTTGTAATTATTTGTAATTATGCTTAATGCTATCAATTAATTGGACATTAATTGATTGATTTAATTTCTAAAAATTAGTACGAAAGAAAAATCTTAAGATTGGATTTGAATTGTAAATAACACAAGAACATAGTTCGAATAGAAATAATATACCTTGACTTGTGGGAATTTGTTGAGAATAATCATTATTATGATTTCATTCATTAGTATCTATTATAAAAGGTTAATAGAAATTAGTAAATAAGTGTAGTATAGCTTGGGAAAGCATGTTAAATATCTTAGGATTATTTTTTCTTTGTTTAAATAATTAAATTTGATTGCAAATAATTATAATTAAAAAAGTAGACTCAATTGAACTCAAAGATACCCTTGTTTCTCATTTATTGATTTATTTCAATGTCTTAATTGTTTGTATGATTTTATTATTACAATTATTATTTAATTTATCAATTAAGTTTTGCTTGTCTAAATAATAGGAAATTATCATAATTTTGATAGTTCTTGTGAGAACGATAAGTCACTCGCTTTTTATTACTTGAATCGATTTTTTACACTTGCAAAAATCAACAATAATTATGACTACTTTGCAATTACAATCTTCTGAAACTCAATTCCATTCTTCGAGTTAGAAAAACAACAATAGTAGAGTTTTAATTTTAATTACTTCATATGCTTGAATTCACGCTTTAGTTCGAATTCAATTTTAAGTGTTTTCTTTATCCTTCTGAAACATGGACTTCTTTAACTCAATTCTTTGTGGAACAATACAAGTCAACTTTTAGTTCCTAGTTTCCTACTCAGTTTACTTTCATAATAATATAGATGAACATTCCTAGATGTAAATAATTTCCAAAAAGATGAAAGATTTTGTAAATACGCAACAAGATACTCATTTTCCTGATCAAGGAAATTGAATTTACAGCGCTCCATGATCATGATAATGATCAATATTTGAAGCTTAAAAGTTGGGGTCCATCTTTCAAAGCTTAGCCAATGTTTATAAGTATGTATTATCAAGAATACAACACCAAGAATACCAATTTAAGGTAACTTTTATTCATGCTTTCTGCAAGTTTGGAAACTGATCTCCCCGTTAAATAAAAATATACCATCAAACTGATAGCAAAATAAAAGATAAATTGTAATCCAACATACAAATTGAATTAGTTCTAACATGCAAAGTTCTTTAGTTCTCGGGATCAGCATCCTTCTTGGCATCATAATTTCCATATACCTTATTTTCTGTCTTCTATCAACTTTGCAGATAACTGCTCGTTAGTATCAAGTTGTTCTGTTTATTCCCCTCTATATATTGGTTTCCGCTTTTCGGCAAATGCTGCTAAGCCCTCCAAGCGATCTTTTGTGTCCAAAAGCTGTTCATAACACTCTTCTTCGAATTCCAAAGCTGATGCCAAATCCATGCCCACTCCCTTATTAATAGCCTTCTTTGCCATCTTTATTGCTATTGGACCCTGTCGGGAGCACAAATTGATACGAATCAGCAGAAGTCAAAAGCAAATACTGTTTGTTTCACAGCGAAATATGACTTCCAGGTAGCATTTAGCTGATGAGAATAAGTTATATAGACATCAAGACCAAGTAAATTGTACCTTCTGATTAATTTCTCGAGCTACTTCAAGAGCCTTTAACCGCGCTTCCCCAGCAGCCACAAAGTAATTAACAAGCCCTGAAGCATGGCACACAATCGTTGATTCATATTGAAATAATAATAATAATAATAATAATAATAATAATAATCATTTATAGAACCCTTGTACGTATCATTTTTTGTTCAATTACACACCTCTACCACATTTTTCTTTTATGCCAACATATAGTACTCGAAATTTATGTTACATATGAAAAATCCATGCTAATGTGGATTATCTTGACACGCAATGTCAATGTAGGGTGTCTAAATGTAGAGCAACTTTTGTGTACAACTGTTTAGTTATACCCTTTGACATGAATACGGGTGTCTAAGTGGCAAAAGATGAATACAAGAACAGAGAGGCGAGAAATGGCAAGTATATGGAGCTACATATGTACTAGGAAAAAAAATGTTCAGATTCCAATTAAAATACCCATTGACATGGCCTCTCTACCACCAATCCTGCGACCAGTAAATATAAGTTCCTTTGCCACAGATTTTCCAACCAATCTAGGAAGTCGTGTTGTCCCACCTGCCCTGTTAGAACCAAGATTCCATAAGCAGCTGGATGATCTAGGACTGAGTAAGTTAAACAACAGCAAAAGAAAAAATAAAAAATAAATAAAAACAAGGTTTTTGAGCACAAAGAAATCAAGTGCCAATATTTGGCTGGATAAGTCTGAACAAGTTGTTAAACACATTTGTGATCAAATAAAAATGCAGAAAATCAGAAATCCCAAATAGGGAACTACAGATACATACCCAGGAATAATGGCAAGCCCTGTTTCTGGTAAACCCAATACTGCATCTTCTCCTGAATCATTTGTTGCAGGACACAGTTATAATCCACCAAGCTTAAAATAAAGCAATAGCATTTGTTAATATGATCTGGAGCTACCACATATCCGAAGATCACATGATAAAGCCATTTCCAGTCCACCACCCAATGCTGCTCCTTCAACAACAGCAATAGTGGGAATACAAAGTTCCTATAGCAAACATGAGATAAAAATCATGACAAAATGTACTGACATGAAAACATCTAACAAGAAATGCAGCCATAAAAGCCTAAAGGAATGTGGAATAAAGTGAAAATAAAGAAAAAGAGACATTGAAGGCCATGTGCCATCTTTGAACTGTTAATGTCGGATTAGTCAGAATTAAATCCAAATTTTGAGCAAAAATGAAATGACTGTATTCGAAGAGCTTTTAACTTCCATTCCTAATTAGAGACCCAATATGCTCAGCAAGAAATGTTTTTATGTCCACGACAACATATTATACATGGAATTCAATATAAAATCTTAAATTATTTACAATCTTCAAACATATATGCCAATGTGGTCCACTATTCAAGCAGAAGCCATGTAAATAACTACAGCCATCAGAAAAATATACATCATTGCGTAGTGGGAGTTGAAAACCCACCTCTATAAATGTGAATGTGGATCTCAATGAGTTGACAAAAGATTGCACTTCAGATGCAGTCATCAACTTGCGCTCCTGCAAATCCAATCACAGTAGAGCAATAAAGCATGTGATTGGCCACAGTGCAGAAGTAAACCCAGAGGAGTGAAGTATTGATCATATCATGATTTACAAACACGGCGTAACTTCCTAACGGGAGAAAAAGAAATTATAAAACGCATCAACATAGCAAAATTGATTAAATTTCTATTAACTAATGAAGTCTTCGAAGGAGATGAATTTCTCATCTCTACTTATGATGACTACGTCATCAACTGGCTACGACCCAGAAAAATGAGCACAAAAATTGTAAATTAAATTTACAGTGAATCTAATGTTGATATCAGCTGCACTAGGAGCGAACTTTCTAGCTCTAAAATCGAGAGATGAGAAAAGCAAATTAGAAAAAGTGCAGAGGACTACAACCAGATAACAACTTTGTAGGAGAAATCAAAAAAATATGGGAAGAATAGGAATGTTAAAATAGAAAATTAAAATCCTTTGAGATAGAAAAAGCAAACTCGTCAATGGTGAACTTGAATTAACATGTCACAGAGGTTGATTATATTTTTTACAAAAATATTCTGCCGAAATCTAACAACCGAAATTAACGTTTAGATTGGACTTGCACTCAGAAAAGCATCAATTTTTCTACATGCCGATTAAAATCCCCTAAATAATAGTAAAGTAGTTGAAACAAATCAAACTTCCAATCAAGGAAAATGCATATAATACCTTCAAATCAGCTCCTGCACAGAAGATTTTAGGAACAGAGCTGCATATCATAACAACCTTAGCAGAGTCATCAGAGCTAATCGATTCAAAAGTCTGCCTTAAGCCTCTCAGCATATCTTTTCCGATGGAATTCTTCGCTTCTGGCCTATCCAAATTCACCTCAACAATTCCTGCTAGTAAAATTTCCAATTAGAATTTCAAGTTCACGCATATTCTCAGTCGCAAATAACAGAGAAACCTTTAAGAGGAACTTACCAGCATCTGAATCTGAAAGCCTATGTAGCTTCACGGAATCAGACGAAATGGACTGTAAGATTAGGGTTCTACGGCTTTGGAATTGATAAGAACTGCCATCAAAAATGTGACTGGGAATGTCTGAAGAAATTACCAGTTTTCCCAAATCAAATAGCTGAAAGTTTGATTTTTTAATGCACTGTTGACTCAGAGATCTGGTAAGTGCCATTAAAGTTGTCATTTTTGTGCTTCTAAGTTTTTGGTTTTCTTATGGATGACAGTAAAAACTAAAAAGCCTCAAACTAGAGCGACAGGTCCATCAAAATTCACATACTAAATGTATAATTTTCCTAATTATTGACACTTTTTGTATTTCTCGCACAAGAAGAGCACTGAAAGCAGACTGGAAGCAGCAGACCATGAAAAACTAAGGCCATGTTTGGTTTCAGCGTTAATTAGAAATTCGGTAATGTTTTTCTTAAAGAAAAGGATAATGGTGATAAAACTGATAATGTAAAGGAATTATTTAAAAATAAATTACTGTCTTACCTATTGAATTATTTTTAGAGCTAAAATGCTTTTTTGTGTTGAAAAAAATGCTATAATATGATATTTTAGCATTATTTTTAATAAATATAGAGAAATGTTTGCATATTAAAAATAATTTAATAAATAAGTAAAACTTCAAAACAAATATTGAAGCAAAATATTACGTTGTCTTAAAAAAAATACAATTCTATCTTTTACCCCCTTTTTTTTTATCTGGTGTGGATAAAAGATTTTAACTTTTTATGAATAAATTGAACTCAATCTAAATTCGTTTAAAATTATATTTATATTTAAATATTTTTTTAAAAATCCTCAAAGTAACTTATGCCGTTTTAAAGATATATGAAACTATTTGATTATTTTAAAAGTATTTTTTTTAATTAAAAAAAATTAATAATTTTAAATAATATAAAGATTTTCTCCTTTCTCCTTTCTTCTGTATTATCATAGTTTAGTTCTTACTTACACGTGTTTTCTTTATCTGATCTTAATGAAATTCAATGATAGGTAGAATATTACCCTGCCACGGTACCCGGGTTAGATTCTGGGCCAGCGCGTCTGTGGGCAGTGAAGAAAATCTGTGCTCCCTGTGATGGATTGGGACGAAATTAGAGCGCATCTGAGCTCCACTTTTTTTTTTTTAATCTGTAAATGTTTTTATTAATTTTGTACAAGTAAAAAAGCAAATTATTAAGAACACTTGCTGAAATTCACAATTTCATCCTCACTTTTCAAAACTGAATTGAAAAATTGTTAACTCTTGTATATTGTTTAAATCTTTGATTATATTTTAGTCCCAAATTTAATAATATAATTGCTTCTATCTGACAAGTGAACTTCACTAAAATATAGTATTAAAAAAGGATAATATGAAAAACTCCATAAACCATGGCCACTGAATCAAACAGGACACTGAAGCATCTACATGAAACCAAACTTCCTAGTTGAAATTCACAGTACATTAAACCGCATTTTCCTGGATTTTTAATTTAAAAGATTTTACAGCCTATTAATCCATCTCTCCAGGCGAAGCTGCTTCATAGGAGGCCCAACTTTTGGCTTACTGTTCTGAGGACACTTCCATGTACCAGTGACACCAATGGCATCACTCTGCTCCATATTGGTTCTTTCTGACAAAACCCTTCTTTCTATGTCTTCATTCCTACAACTTGTCGAGGTTGTTTCTCCATTTCTTGAACACTTTTTTAAAATATTTTTTGCCTTGTGCAAATAATTCTCATTATTTGGTCTTCGCTGGTTCTTCTTTGTTGATATAAAACCATTTCCTGCAACTTCTTCATTTTCTTTGTCATTGATTCCACAAGATGATTTTCTCTTCAAATCTCCAGAACCTTGAACATACTTCACATTAGCAGCAGGTGGTAGGAGATCTGTTTCTGCTAAAGCCTTAGTTTCTAAGTTCTCAGAAAAATCCTTCCCAAGGATCCTTTTTGTTTGAGATACTCTGTCCTTGATCTGGCATGATACAGCATCAGCTTCTTGAAGGTAATTGTGCTGCTGCTGCTGCTTGAATGAAGGACCTTCATCATTCCAGCTTGTTGTCTCAAGATCTTTGTTCTCTCCAAATTTATTATCTTTCAAGCTCTGCCTCCCTTTGTAGCGTAAGTCATCATGATTTGTTAACCTCTCATTACCTGGAGCCCTATTGTCCTGAAATTTAGAGAGTTACTTCAGAATTAAGAAATTAGCAAGTTAGAAGCATTTTCAATCAAAATCATAAATACCTTGAAATTACCTCTTCTAGAGACTGCTTTTCTTGTTCATTATCTCTTAATAAGGAGCCCTTGACCCCCAAAACTCCATTTGGGTTTACTTTCTCGTCAATAACCACTTCACCTGTGATTTCGGTTTGTCCAAATTCCCATGAGTTCCTTTCTTTCCCGTTTTGTTGGTTAGCAAAATCATCTCCCTCAAATTCAGTTTCTTTATCAGAAAACACATTGCTTTCTGGAGGAGATTTATAGACATAGCTAAAGAACCAGTTTCTGATATCCGGTGGCTCTGATAGAACATAAAATAGAAAACATATTAAATGTTTTCAACACAAAACGAGTTGCTCAACAAAAAAACAAAAATTCCCCCAATGCCGACTACCAGCAAGAATTTTTTTCAACTGCTACTAATTACTAACCAGAAAGAGTTGAAGGTGTCTGCAAAGAATCCGGAATCTGCAATATGAGAATGTTTACGAGACAAGAAATCATCAACTTCTAACTCTTAAATTGATAGTAATTTCAGAATGAGTAAAAGAAATCAATACAATGAGTTGCTCAACAAGCACAGGCACGAGCACACTTATAATTGTGCAGACTACAGCAAGCACAAATGATTGATTGAGCAAAAGCACCTCATTTGAAGGCTCATTTGCATATGTATCTTCCAATGAATTTCCACACTTAACAAGCCCATTAAACGACAACTTTTCGCCACCAGCATCCACTTCATTCCTGTTCCGAGATTTCCAGGACTCACCAAAACTGTCTATCCCTTTTCTTTCTGTTCCTCCCAAAGCAAATCCTTCTTTCTCACCTCCTCTTTCTTCAAGTACTGATCCTTTAAGATCTTCTACTGTATCCAGCACGGGAGATTCATACACATAGCTAGAAAACCAGTTTCCGATGTGAGGAGGCTCTGTCAGAAAAAATAAAACAGAAGTTCTCAATATGTATATATAATTTCCTACATTTCTTTCAATGTGAAAAATCACAGTAAAGGGGATACAGTAAGATCAAAAGCTTCCCCATATTCTCTTAGATCATAACATCATACAAACAATTACTAGAACTTGATAAAATCTAAAAGCACTTAAAAGATTTGGCTCTAACCTGAAAGGGCTGACAGTGAGCATGTAGAATCTGGAATATGTAGATGTAAACATCATGTTTAATACAAAAGAAACTAAGCATTCAATTATTCTATTGATTGCTCATAAATTGTAGGAACCCAAAAATTCTGGAAAAAAAAAAAGAAAAGAAAAGAAATAGAGACAATTGAGAACTAAAATAAAATTGAAGATATCAGTGAGCTATTAGTTTTCACTTTTCACAGTAACAGACGAAAAACAAAATGGAGGAAATAGAGCGAGAGAGAGTACCCTACTTAAGGATTCTTCTTCGTGCTTATCATCACTTTCACCATTTTTTCCAGATTCGCCCAAATTTTTTTCTCTCTCTCTATTTTTCTCTCCAAAAAGCGCAAACCCATCTTCCCCGCAGTCAATTTCTTTGAACTCCGTACCTCCACCAGCATTGTAGGTATCCAATACAAAAGATTCATACTTGTAACTAGGAAACCAGTTTCTAATGTCTGGAGGCTCTGCAATTAACCCAAAAATTCACTTTTTTGATAAAAATTAACGCATTGCGATACTAAAATTATTGATCCGCGGATAATTTATACTTACCAGAGGGGAGAATAAGCGAGGAAGGCGAATCAGGAACCTGAAGTGGAAAAGCAGATTAGATATTGAAGATGTGTTGATTTTTGGTTGCTGGGAAAAGAGAACTCATTTTCCTGTGCTTTCTTAGGAATCAAACATAAAATTAAAATAGGATATTTCGGAATTACAGAAAATAAAAATAATTACCTCTGAATTAGAGGCGTTTTCCATTAGAGATCTCTCTCCAAGAAGTAAAACTTTTTCTAAGAACGAATTAAATGTTCTTGTTAGCTTAAAATTAGATGGAGTTTTCAAAATCTAGCGGCAATATTTGGCGCCGCATTTTTTATGCATTCGATAGATAGATTTTGGGACTTAAAAAGGGCCAAGCCCAATTCGTTTTCAACCTTAGGCCCTATCTCGGCCCCAGAGAGTGTATGTATCTAATTTTTGTTAGAGAAAGAAAACTACGGGATTTTTCACTTTTTTAAAAAATATTTTACTAAATACAATACATGTTGTGCAATATTATTGTGAAATATTATTATGAAATATTCCTATTTGGATGACCAACCTAAATTCTAATTAGACTCTAAGTCTACTAATATTGTATTCCTAATCAAATTCTATTACTTAATTTTTGTGCCTATAAATATGCTAGTTGTGAGCTATTAAAATGACACAATAAAATGATCAGATAATATATTATTCACATTCTTTTTATATTTCTGCTTTGATTTTACTTTTATTTATAATACGTTATCAGCACGATAATCTCAATTAATTATTGGAAGTCGGTGGTTTACTACAACCCGGCTCGAAGGAATCAAGGTTTTAATTTTCAAGAATTAAACGGTAAGTAAATTTAATCCGTAAATTTTGAATTTTCGTGAATCAATGAAATTGGTTATAAATTGAGATATGGTATAATGAATTGTATAATTTTTTTATTATGAGTAATACAATTATTTGAAGGCTCCCGAAGAGCCGTAATGCCATTATCCGCATACAATTTGTTATGAAATATATTATTTTCAATATTTCTCAAAGAAATTTATTGATTTCTAAAAGATATTCGCTGAAATGAATATCACTTTGAGATTGAGATTTGAATATTGAAATATATATATGACAATATTTGTATTGAAAAATATTCTTGAAAATTATTTGATTTTACTAACAAATAAAAATATTAGTAACCTGAAGTTTACTAACTGTTATACAAATATTAGTAACCTGAAGTTTACTAATTAATTGATACTAATATCAGTAAACTTGAAGTTTATTGATAAATATAAATATTAGTAAACTCGAAATTTACTAACTGATTGATATTAATATTAAAGAAAATTGATGTTTATTAATTGATATAAATATTTGATATAATAAAAATAGTGAACCTGAAGTTTACTAATTGAATGACAATTGATTACTTGACATGACCAGTTTGACCATACCGGATCAATTATAATGCATAAATTATTGAGAATTCATATATATCAGAGAATCAGAAGTTTCTTTAATTCAATTTAAGAAATTCTCATAAGTTACTTGTTCTCAAAAGTATTATTAAAGTATCACTAGCTAATAAAGGGACTGCATTCCCTTCATTCTGGAATGAATAAAGATAATATATATGGGCCCACTATCCACCATGTTAACCACTCAAATATTTTATAATTTTTGAGAGGTGTATCGATAAAATGGTAACATGTGTGTTATTATCAACTCACAACCTGTAGTTTGTGAGATTATTCAAATTAAGTGCACAACTTCCAGATTATGCAATCAAGACACTTTTCTTGATAATACTGGTGATCATATGTCGCGGGTAAATGATTATTATAAGCACGTCTCAAATGTTTAGCAAAAATATTTATTAAATGCCTCTGATCAATTGCTAGATATTTTTAAGAGAACAACAGTACTCCTATTTTTATATAGAGATATTATTGCTTGAAGCAATACTTATATGCATTATGCCAATAAAGATTATTAAACTCCTCTATTGCAATTTTTAGTTAAAAATTGCATTTTGATTAAATAGTTTTCCTAATATCAGGGGAAGTAAGCAGCTGAAAAAAAAATAGAATAATAAATATATTATATGTAATTTAGATCCTCATATCATGAACCTGAAGTTCAAATTATGATGCTAATGTATTTGTTAGTGTGTAAAGATTCATTGAATCTCATGTGTATCTTCTGCAAATACTCCAATTCAAAGTAATGTCCCAGTAGGACAATTTGCTTTATAGGGTAAATTATTCGGTTCTAAATAAAAATAAAATCTTTGAATAATAAGGAGCAAATAAATTAATATGGTCATATTATGGAGGCATGTGCTCCTGAAGAGACATATGACATAACTAATTTCAAAATCCCGAAAGTGATTCAAGTATTTGAAATTAAATAAGAGATCTCAATATGTTATGTCATTGAAATGAACCGAAAAAGTTAAAGTTATCGATAATATTTTTGCATAAAAATATCGATGTTGATATTTTCAACATAACGAGGATCTTGAAATTAAATATGTTGAAAAATATAGATGCTAATTGCATTCAATTCTATAATATGCATTTGTGGACCTGTAGTTCAAATATTGAAAAATATGATGCCAATTGGGTGCATATTCATGCAATGTACAATGAAGTCATAAACAATGACTTATTTTATGACATTTATTGCAATAAATTGGCATTTATTATGAAGAAATATATTTTCTTATAATAGATATGGATGCAATAATTTTAAAGTATTTATCAATCTGGCAATATGTTAATATGTAAATAATTGATACTATTTGCCTGTTTGATAATGAAATTATTACATAAAAATCCCTGAATGATTTATCATGCCTGAAGCATATATAGATATTTTTGAAAATTTGTGTTTAATACAAATATGTATTAAACTTTATGTGTATGATTTTGAAGTATTATAATGTTGCATATTATCATAATTTATTTATGATTTTGATTGTTATTGGCTCTTGAAGAGTTTGAAATATTTTAACAAATATTGAACATTAAAATTTTGTATCGACCAGAAGATCGAATACTATTTGATTGAAAATATAATTTTTGATAAATTAATTACATGTTTAAAAATTATTTTCCATTGAATACCCCAATGGTTGTAAAGTCACTAAAAATAACATATTTTTTGATCATATATTATTGCTATTATTGCTATTGATATATGTATTATGTAATCATGCATTATAAGGTAATTGTCAAATTGTTACTTAAAATTACATATTGTTTTAAAGATTATAGTTCTCTATATAATCGTTTTATTTAAAAAAAAAATCTATTATTTTCATTTATTTTTAAGTATTGTTTTAGAAATATTTGAATTAAATTACTAGATGCATTCTTTTATGATAGCTATTATATGATTATGTTGTATATGTGTCACAAAAAAAAATATTTTATTGCATTTATTTCATTTCCTGAAGTGAATCAAGCAATATAAAATTATAGCCATAGAAATGTTATTTTCAAGAAATGACAAGTATTATTATTATATTACAAATTTTCACCACCAGAAGTGGTTGATAATTAAGAGAAAAATAAGAATGGTTAAGAAAACCATTTGAGAATGGATAACTTATCCATTATATGATATGAAAGTATATTTATCACGTACTTATTGTACGTATTATCATATTATTAAGTTTTATAAATTCTCCATCTTAAAGAAATGAAAGATGTGGAGATGAACTTGTACATGCTTGTAAAGATATAACATGTAATTTTGAAAAATAAGTTTTAGTTGTTATTTTTCAGTTAATGCATAATATATCCAGAAGTTATATGGCTATCATATCCAGAAAATATGTGCCTCATTTTTAGACAAAGAATCTTATAATATTATATATCAGAACTCTTTATGCACAAATTTAAAGTTGTGCACTGATATTATTATAAGGGGAAGAAAAATATGCATTGTACTCTTCTTTTTCCTTAACTAAGGTCTTTTTCCCAATGGATTTTCCTGTTAAGGTTTTTAATGAGGCAACTCATAATGTATATTAAAGATATTGTGTACTCTTTTGCCCTTCACTAGGTTTTTATCTCACAGGGTTTTTCCTAGTAGGGTTTTTAATGAGGTACAGTATGTATTAATGGACATTCAAGGGGAAGTATGCACTACGAATCCCATGATTATGAATGTCTGTTACCCCTTAAAATTGATAGCATAGCTTATCAAAAGGAAAAGGTAAACAGTAATTATTTATGCAAGACATATTACAATATTGTCAATTAATTTAAAGTCCGCCAAAAGCGTGGCAGATCTTTTAGTAAAAAATGAATATGGGAATAATTCCATTTGTCCATGAGTTTTTATCAAGAAGATAAACTCTGGATTTGCTATAGTTGCAGTTTATATTGATGATTTAAATATAGTGGAGACTCCAGAAAAGATTTCTATTACTGCAGAATATTTGACAAAAGGAATTTTTGTGCATCAAGCAACCTATATTGAGAAAATCTTGAAACAATTTTATATGGATAAGTCCTATCCATTAAGTATTCCAATGGTTGTTCATTCTCTTAATGTCAAGAAAGATCATTTTCGTCCACAAGAAGATAACGAAGGTATTCTTGGCCCTGAAGTGCCATATCTTAGTGCAATAGATGCACTTTTATATCTTGCAAATAGCGCTAGACCAGATATAGTTTTTACAGTTAATTTGCTAGTAAGATTTAGTTCTACACCAACTCGAAGACATTGGAATGGTATAAAACATGTTTTACGTTATCTTCATGACACTTCTGACATGGGTTTATTTTTACCAAAAAGAGCAAATTCAGAATTGACAGGTTATGTTGATGCCGGATACCTATCAGATCCTCATAAAGGTAGGTCACAAACAAGTTATGTGTTCACATATGGTGACACTGCTATTTCTTGGCGATATGTGGAGTAAACAATCACTGCTACTTCCTCAAATCATTCAAAAATATTAGCTATTCATGAAGCAAGTCGTGAATGTGTGTGGTTGAGATCCATGACCCAACAAATTAAAGGAGCAAGTGGGTTAGTGGTAGAAAATAAGCCAACAAAATTGCATGAGGATAATGCAGCATGTATTTCACAACTCAAAAGTGGCTATATCAAAGGAGATAGAACCAAATATATCTCACCAAAGTTCTTTTACACTCATGAATTTATGAAGGAATGACAAATTGATGTTTGTAAAGTTCGCTCAAGTGACAATCCAGCAGATTTGTTCACAAATACCTTACCAAGTTCAATTTTTAAGAAGCATGTGCACAATATTGGAATGCGCCAATTGAAATATTTAGTGTGATTCATTTATTTTTGAGGGGAAATACCTATGAATATTGTACTCTTTTTCCTTCGCTAAGTTTTTGTCCCACTGAATTTTTTTTAGCAAGATTTTAACGAGACATATTCATAGTGTATAGTTATCAAAGGGAAAGTATTGTGGAATATTATTGTGGAATATTCCTATTTGGATGATCACCCTAAGTTCTAATTAGACTCTAGGTCTACTAATATTGTATTTCTAATCAAATTCTATTCCTTAATTTTTGTGCCTATAAATATGCTAGTTGTGAGCTATTAAAATGACACAATAAAATGATCAGAGAATATATTATTCTCATTTTTTTTATATTTCTGTTTTGATTTTACTTTTATTTATAACAATACAGTTTTTAATATTTTTTTTTTAATATATAGGAGAAGAAGGAATGGAGGTTCAAACTCGATACCTTCGAGTACATTGAAACCATCACTTACTATTGGATTAAATTTTTTGATTAAGAAATAATATATTTTTAAATTACATTGAATAATATTTCAAAAATGCCTCATATTTTTCATTTTTTTATAATCATGCAATATTGTATATATTTGCATGATAAATGAGAAGACATACAAAACACATCCTTGTAAATATATGTGGCAAATAAGTCGGATATATTTGGATTTGATCATAAACGGATTGTGTTAAGATTTAAATAAGTTATTACTAAATGGAATACAAATGAATATGATAACAAATAGGTTAAATTTCTTGATATTATTTTTTTACCCTTTTAAAAAAATTTCACTAAAGTAAAAAAAAAAAATTAAAAATCATATACAAATAATATATATTCAAATATTTCAAATTGGTATATTTAATTATTTAAACACTTTGACATTTGAAAAAAAATATATATAAATACATAATTTTGTAAATTTTATTACTTTTGAAGCATTTTATTGACATTTTATTTTTAATCTTTTAGAGACATGAACTTAATATGCACGTAATTGCTATAAGTGAAGTGTTTAAATAACAAAATCTGTCTATTTTTTTATAAATATAATACTCCCACCACTAAATATAGGCTTGATTTTCATTTTTATTTTTCCCCATATATACTTCTCCTTTTCTTTTTAAATTATGGTTAATATAAGAATTCTCCACTATACCCTTAATTGAATGTGTCTTGTAATCAACAATTTTTTTTAATTCATATATTGCACAGTAATGATTGATACATTAATTAAATTGGGGTATATCAAAAAAATATATGTAGATAAAATTTTGTGTTATGACTATTTAATTATTTTTTTAAATGTTCATGGAAAAATAAATAAATCTACATTTCTTTCCACAAAGAAGGGAATATGTTTTTTTTTTAAAAAAATGGTTATTATGTTGCTATCAACACCAACATGAAAAAGGATACTTAATTAAGGTTAATTAAGATATTGAATTCGAATTTTGAAAATAAAATATTTTAAATATTCGAAAATTATTGTTTTTTTTTTTTGAATTTATTTGGTGCGAATTCAAATTAATTTGGCCGGCAAAGTTCGAATACCGGATGAATATACCAAACAAAATGACAAATTACCATGAATAAATAGCATGCAGGAGATGTGAAATTCATACTATTTAGACTGATTTTCCATCTAAATGCAATAAACAATGTTTTTTCATTTCCATCACATTAGGTATTGCTTTGCTCTTTGAGTCTACCCTAGCTTGGTAACATCTGTAATTCAAGGGAAAAATACTTGATTTCTTTTTAAATGTGTCGTGTAAGAATGGGGAGACTCATTCAGTTCTTCTAGCAAGCTCACAGTTTTCACCAGCCGGAATTAACCCTTTTGCCAATATCATAATCTTAATACAAAGTTGTACAATCATGAACTAAGTACACCAACCACTCAATAGATAAGAACTGAACTGTATACTCAAGGCTAGACCTAAGTAGCAAGGGCTTAAACTCAAAATGTTTTGGTACATTAAATTAGCATCTACGGAATGGCTAATTTCTTGAAAACGAGGAATTACAAAATTAATACAGAATAAAGTATTCAGTCTCTTTTACAAAGATTTCAGCCATTTATGATTTGGCTGATCCAACCCATTTGCTAGGCATTTTAAGGGCCAATTTCACTCATACTCATTCAACTTATCACTTATCGCGCAAAAATAATCGATTTTTTTTTTCTTACTTAAATGTCACTGAACTTTTAACATTATTGCACAAAAGTCATGTTGACCGGAATCCGGCAACGACCCTTGCAGGATTGATGACTTTTTTGCAAAAATGTTAAAAGTTCAGTAACATTTAAGTTGAAAAAAAAAAGTTAATTACTTTTGCGAAATAAGTGATAAGTCTAGTGACCGTGAGTGAAATTAATTTAAATGTAGCATTTGTTGAACTTATCAATCCGGCAAGAGTCGTCGCCGGATTCCGGTCAACATGACTTTTGTGCAATAATGTTAAAAGTTCAGTGACATTTAAGTAAGAAAAAAAAAAGTCGATTAATTTTGCGCGATAAGTGATAAGTTGAGTGACCATGGGTGAAATCAACCCGCATTTTAACCATGGTAGTAAATATTAAATGCTTTTTACTTGTTTACGTTTATACAACGGCTTAATCAACTGATTTTTAAAACACAAAAGAAAAAAATAATAATAAAAAAAAAAAAAAACAAAGAAAAGTCTCCACTCTGTACATTAATTCAGTCCATAAAACAGAAAGACTTTGGGGCTCAACTGTGTCTTAAAATCTACTCTGTACATTAATTCAGTCCATAAAACAGAAAGACTTTGGGTTCAACTGTGTCTTAAAATCTAAGAGAGACTTTTATGTGTATAATATGCTGTTGTTGATTTAGCTCTATCCATAGCAACTTCTATGGCTTCCATGGCTTTGTCTGACTTGCTCGTTCTCCTCCTCTTTCTGCTCCATTCATTTTCAATTTCAACCTCCCAGAACATAACTCTCAACACAACTTTACTTGCAAATGACAATACCAAGCCATGGATTTCACCTTCTGGAGACTTCGCTTTCGGTTTCCAAAAAATCCCAACTAAAGACCTCTTCTTGCTTGCTATCTGGTTTGACAACATTCCTGATAAAACTATAGTTTGGCATGCGAATGGCGACAATCCAGCGCCACAAGGATCCAGACTTCAGATCACTGCAGATGGCTTATTACTTACCGATCCTGATAACCAACAGATATGGAAAAACCAGTTCAGCCAATCCGGCACTGTTTCTTATGGGGCTATGCTGGATTCAGGTAACTTTGTTCTTGCTGATAGCAACTCTATTCATCTATGGGAGAGCTTCAAGAATCCTAAAGACACTATTTTGCCTTCTCAAACACTCAGTTCAAGCACAGTTTTGTTTTCTAGATTAGCAGAAACGAACTTTTCAAGAGGAAGGTTCGAGCTTTTCTTCACGAATGATGGTGGTCTTGAACTCAGTCCAGTTGGTTGGCCAGAAGACTCACGGTATGGATCATATTTTCGCAGTGGAAGTTCTGGAAACAATTCTGAAGCTCTTGATCAGCTTGTTTTCAATGGATCATCATCAGATATCTACTTGATGAAACCAAATGGAGATACTGCAAAACTCCCATGGAAGAGGCAAAACATAGCAGCTGATACAGCTTCAAACTATTACCGAGCAACACTTGATTATACTGGAGTTTTCACAATGTATGCCTATCCAAGGGGAGCCAATGGTAAGCAGAATTGGTCAATTGTGCAATACCTTCCTGAAGATATTTGCTCTGCCATATTCAATAACTATGGTAGTGGTGCTTGTGGATATAATAGCTACTGCACAATGGTAGATGGGAGGCCTAATTGTACATGCCCACCTGCGTACTCATTTATAGATGAAAATAACAATTTTGGTGGCTGCAAACCAAATTTTCCTCTTCGCTGTGGCGTTGATGATGGATCTGTGAAACTTGAAGATGTATATGAATTTCAGACTCTTGAGAATGTGAATTGGCCGCTCGGAGATTATGAACACATAATTCCTTTCCGCGAGGAGGAATGCATAGCTTCTTGCTTGGAAGATTGTCTATGTGCTGTTGCCATTTATGGTAGCCCAGGATGTTGGAAGAAAAAGATACCTCTTTCAAATGGAAGATCAGAAGGGGTTGGCTCCGGTACAAAAGCTCTTTTCAAAGTAAGAAAAGGTGCTGCTGTGAATGACCTTGGTCCTACCTGCCTAAAGAAGGAGAAGGATGATTACAAGTCAGTCCTCTTAGGTTCATTAAGTGCTTCCCTTTCTTTGAATGCATTCCTTCTCATTGCATTTTCGTCAATTCTCTTCCTGTTTCTCAACAAGAAATCAGAAAAATCCAATCAACTTTCAGCCCTTCTGGAAGACAATCTGCATGTCTTCAGTTACAAGGAAGTCGACGAAGCAACAAACAATTTCAAGGAAGAAATCGGCAGAGGTTCTTCTGCAATTGTTTACAAAGGCATCCTAAATTATGGTTCAAATTGTGCTGTTGCAGTCAAGAAGTTGAACAAGTTAGCCCAAGAAACTGAAAAGGAATTTAAACAAGAAATGAAAGTAATTGGAAAGACATGTCACAAGAATCTCGTCAGATTGCTAGGTTTCTGTGAAGAGGGAGCACACCGCATTCTGGTTTATCAGTTCATGCCTAATGGCACATTATCAAACTTTCTCTTTGGGATTCAAAAACCTGCTTGGAATCTAAGGGCTAAAATTGCCTTAGAGATTGCAAAAGGGCTTGTGTATTTACATGAAGAGTGTGAAGCTCCAATCATTCATTGCGATATCAAGCCTGAAAATACACTTCTAGATGAACATTACACTGCAAAGATTTCTGATTTTGGAATAGCTAAATTGTTACATTCGAATCAGAGTCGAACTTTAACTAATATCAGAGGAACAAGAGGATACGTAGCTCCAGAATGGTTCAGAAACGTTGCGATTACAGCTAAAGTGGATGTTTACAGTTTTGGTGTTATGTTATTGGAGATTATCTGCTGCAGAAAAAATGCACCAAAACTTGAAGATGAAGGAAGAATACTAACAGACTTGGTATACGATTGTTTTGTGGAAGGGAAAATTGATACAGTGGTTGAATTTTTTACAGAGGCAGCGGGTGATCAGGACAGGATAGGCAGATGGATATGCATAGGAATTTGGTGCATTCAAGAGGATCCTTCAAAGAGGCCTTCGATGAAGGTAGTTCTGCAAATGTTAGAGGGTCTTCTTGATGTACCCTCTCCCCCTATGCCCCTATACAGCTCTATTTTCTAAGATTTTTTTTTTCCTTAAATCCATGATAAATACTATAAACTGTAATGCCAGTAAGTCTTGTTTGTAACATGTTTCATATGTATCTGTTGACAGATCGTACTGTGTGCAATAAAAAATGATTCATCATTTATCTTTAAGAATCAGCATTTTTGTTATTAAATCATTTCTAATCCCCAAATCACCACAAGATTCATGTCAAGGTTGAGGGATATTACAACACAAAATCTTACGTCAAACAGAATATCACAGCATAACCATCAGGTAACAAGAAAACCCATATAAGGATCATATGCTAAAAATTTGGCTCAATGAAGAAAAAAGAATACCATGACCTGCAACTGCAAGAATGTATCTAAAGGCACAAGGATTTCATGAAGTCTCCAACCGACCGCATTAATTATATCTGGACAAACTAAAAGTAAAACCACTTAAATGGAAGTGGAAGGACATGCAACCTTCAATATTAAAATTCACTCTCTGCTTTCTTTGAAATGGCGATCACATTAAAGTTGAGGGAGTCGGGATTTTTCTGAATCATGTCCCGTATGACTTTGCCAGCATCCTGTTGTGCAATAGGAAATCACCCAGTGTATAAGATCTCAGAGGTTATATGCAAATAATAATGTATTAATAAATGATTGTTATTAATGGGTTTGAAGCCAGCGAGCAACCTCAAGGGTAAAATTCTAAAACTGCAACCTAACTTATTTGCTTGGAAGTGAAATAGAGCAAGGACACTCCTCTTCTCACTTCTCACTTCTCAAGCTCAGACAACATTTTGTCAGCCTATCTCCAAAATAACCAAACCCAAACCTTCTCAAGCTCCAATAACACATTAGATTCTGCTTATTCAAGCTCAATTCAATTGAGACAGAGCCTGCAAATCAGTGGCAACTATCCCTTCTATTAACGTTCAAGGATCAGGATTTTTTCATTCACTAGTAGTTCTGCATTATTTCTTTATGATCTTAACATCTTCATTTTTGTCCCTTTCTTGGCTGCAAACATAGACTATAAATAAGGGACAAACAATAGCTGAAAGGTTGCAAATATTCACCTGCAATAAGGTGCTTGGTAAGGATGCACCATGTGATATTGGTCCTGACTTTCTTCCGTCAAGCTCAAAAAGCTCCCCTACACATAACACAGCCAGGGAGTTGATTAAGGTGCATGTGAAAGCATTTGATGAAGTAAAACTATTTGCAAGTTTCAGTGACTAGGAAGGGCAGTGTATTGTTGCTACAGTTCTCATTTATTTTCAATAATTAAGCTCACAAACAGAGGGAGTAAATCAATTATCAGAAAAAGTTTCACCTTCCACACATGTGAAGCAGATAAAATCAGTATTCACATCATCTGTAGCCTGCAAAAACAAGTATTGATGAGAACTAATATGAGCTTCACCAAAGAAAATAAAGGTAAACATATTGCCACTTCTTAGTATCATTCATTCATTCATTGAATCATCACAAGGAAAGGAAAGGAACATTACAAGCTCTTAACTCCTCATCCTGGTCCTAGCTGAAATTTGGCACATAGATCCTTCATTCGATCACAATCACTTGCTCTTTAACTTTTCAATCAATGTTTCTAGTGAAGTCCTAGGATCAATGTAGCAGACAATGACTTCAGTTATTCATCCTACCCTTCCAGTAACGTCATTGGAAGTCATAAAGCATTATATTTTGAACTATTCGTAGAATCATTCTCTACCTTAGTTTGATCTGGTTTACTGATATTCAAATCTCTTTCACTGATTTTTCACCCAAGTCATTTGCAGTGGCTTCAACACAAAATTTACCATCCCTTATTGTCCACAATCAACCAATTATTTAGTTCCTCCAAGTACAACACAAAATGCCATCACTATCATGTCAGTCTTTAGTACCTGTATAGCTCAGGAAAACAACTAAGGCTTCAGTTTTAGACATATAAACACTGAATGTACCAAGACAAGGAAACTGTGAAATGGAAAGAGAATAACAGCAACTAATCAAGTAAAGCGTACCACTTTTCAAGGGAAATTATCATACTTCAAAGCTGCCCTTGCATCAGATCCCTCCATGTGGCAAATTGCACCTACATATATATCAAAATAAAAAGTTAAGCATTAAGTAAAAGAAAATTAATGGATGGTGTCTATTTCATAAATTATGGTTTACCTCAAAACATCATCGCACTTGATTCAACTTTCCTTTGACAATGTCCTGTGCAACAACCATCATGCAATGATTCTCCATCAGTAATTTAGAATTGATGTCCTGCATAAATCTTTCCAAGATAAGGAGACATACCATGTACATGCACTCATTGATGAGGAAATCTTCAAGTTCATGCACATTTGAAACCTCCAGCTCCTCCAAAAGCACATCATAGGAGAGAACCTAGAAAAGAGTTTCACAAATAATAAAATCCAATCTCAGCCGGGAAAACAATTTAGAGCAGAATATTTGAACAAGATCAGTTAAGCTGGGAGACAAACCCAAATTCAGTAAACCAAAAAGAAAACCAGATAACATCAATTCACTCTGAGGTCACAGTGACAATTTTGATAAGCCTAAGAAGTTGTAGAAGTTGAATCCACTACCTTGTTTGACTCAGCAAGGGTAAGCAGAGTAAGCTTTTTTTACCTTCAGGACTTGCTCAGGTATCAGCTGTGGCAGTGTGCCGGAATTACCTCGTAGAATCAACCATAGAAAACATGTTAAAGAATAAATAATAGAAACCAACAAACACATAGAATAATAAAACCACACCAAAGCCAATAGCCCAAGAATAAAACACTTCAATCTTGCGAAAGGAGTTTCTATACTTTTGTAATCGCGGCACGTTCGATAACCAAACAAGCGAAGCAGAGCAAGATAAGGAGAATTATCGGTCCCTTCAAGCTGCATTCAAGTTAATTTCTCAATTAGACATTCGAATCACTATCAAGTACCAACGAAAAAGCATAAATCGATTCTTTCAACAAAATTTACGAAATTTAAAGAACAGAAAAGCGCGAAACCTGGAGCAGTTTGGGAAGAGATAGAATCTCAGAGAAAGAGAAGAAGGAAGGGTGAGAGGTTGCTTCAACAACGAGGGAAACGAGAGAGGAGCCAGTCAAAGTGGAGGCTCGCTTAACTAACTCTTGTATCATTTGGGATTGTCGCTGGTCTATCTCCATTGATTCCGATTCGAAGTTCCCCAAAAATTAAAAGCAAAAAAGCCAAACAAAGACCAGCATTACTAGGGTTGCTGCAATTTCTATTGAAAGCTTTGGTTTTCGGGGGAGAGGGAGAGGGAAAGGAAGAAGAAGAGGAGGACGAAGAGGGACCTTCGGCTCCAGTTACTTATATACGTACGGGTTCTTCGGCTTTTCTACGTATCAACGACAAGTCGTCTATCTTTAAAAGAGCCACAAAAGACGACTCGTCGTTTAGTTCCAAGTTGCTCTATTTTTCTTTAAGAAATAATTAAAGTGGTCGAACATTTTTTGATTTCGAGTTAATTTGTAAATTAATAATAAAATTACTTAAAGAATTTGCATAAAAAAACATAAAGTAATGAAACTTAGATAACTTAGATCTTTCGTTAAATTTGATTCTTAACAAAATCTAGATATGACGTTAATTAATTTTATTTTAATTTTTTTCTTTCAACATTTCATTTTTACACTGCACATAATCAATTATTTGTGATATGATATCTTTTATCCTTTTTGGCTTTCATAATGCATATATATAATTAACTAAATAATCAATAATCGAATATAATATATAACTCTACAATTTTATGATAATTAAATCCACGGGAAAAAATACTATTTTACCACTCAATTTGTTTAAAATTAGCTGATACGTTCATGTTGCTTTTTTTAGAGTAAAAATGTCCTTCAACTTATAAAATCCGGACAAATTTATTTTTCCATTTAACTACAGTTAACTCGAGTGTTAACGGTACTAACGTGGCACTGAAACGTGGTAAAATATGACGCGTCAGCGCCACACGTATTTTAATCCAAAATGGACAAATGTACTAAAATATCCCTAAAGTTGTTTCCAGAGTACTAAAATATCACTATAATTAATTTTGGAATAAAAATGCCCCTAATTTTAATAAAAATATACTAAAATATCCATAATGTTGTAATGTTAGATTATATGTTAAATTTATATTTATTAGATATTTAAACTAAACTAAATACTATTATTTAGTTAAAATATTTTAATTGATAGATCCTGAGATTTAGTAAGAGACGGGGCCGTTTATAACAGTTGAGTTTTAGCCGATCGGATGGGCTTGTGCTCGGTCGGACCGGGCGTGAATATTCCAAATCTTAAGTTAAAAGCTTTTTAAAGAGAGTAGCGAGAGAATGTCTCAGATTGTGTTACTTGGGTGTAAAATGACATGGTATTTTATATGAACAGGAAGTCCACCTGATTGTTCTACTCTATCAGAGTAGATAGGCACATAACGTTTATCAGTGGATTGTTGCGGGAAGTGCCTTGTCAATCCGATCGGACAGCCCGTTGGCTTCATCTCTTTGGTTCATGTGTGCGCCCGTGCGTTCACACGCCAGGCCTTAGAGGCATTGGGCTTCTAAGACTCTCAGCCCATGCTCCTTTTCGAGTCTTAGGCTGAACTTGACTTTGGCCCAAAACAAATAATAATTTGAGTATTATTACTAATTAATAAATATTTATATTTGCAAAAAAAATATAAATAAAATTAAATATAAAAAATATTTATATAAATATTTAGGGATATTTTAGTATCTTTTTATTAATATTAGGAGTATTTTTGTTACAAAATTAACTATAGGGCATTTTAGTACCCTGAAGATAACTTCAGCGCCTTTGTTCATTTTGAATTAAAATAAACGTGGTGCTGACGTGACATATTTTACCCTGTCAGTACCGTTAACACCCGAGTTAATTGGAGTTAAAAAAATGGGTAAATTTGTCCGAATTTTATAAGTTGAAGAGTATTTTTACTCTAGAAAAACGATAGGAATATATCAACTTCAAACAAGTTTAATGGCAAAATAGTACATTTTCTCTAAATCCACTAATAAAAATTGATAATACCCAATATAATGAATCATTGGGCTCAAGCCCAACAACCAAGCTGTTTCGGAAATAATATAATATGTATTTTTAAATTACATTGAATACTATTTCAAAAATGTCCTCATTTTTTTATTTTTTTAAATCATGTATTATAGTATATATTTTAACGATAAATGAGAAAACATTCGAAACACGTAGAGGTGGCAAATGGATGGGTCGGGTGGGTTTGGGTTGGGTCATAAATGGATTGGGTCATAAATGGGTCATAAATATATGGGTCATAAATGGGTCAATATTCAAATGGGTTGGGTGGGTTTGGGTCGACCCATTTTGACCCAATTGGGTCGAGTGTTCCAAATGGATCGGTGAAGCCCTAAATGGATAAAAAAAAAATTATCAGTAATGAAATACTAAAAAAATAAAAAAAAAATCTCAATAACAAAATAATAAAAAATTAACAATACTAAAAAGTATTAGATATACAAATAGTAAATAATATACTAATCTATTTTTTTGACTTTAAATGATGATTACTCTACATTTTGATTTGATTTTGAAAATTTAATATCTTTTCCAATATGATCTTGAGACACATCCTCAACTGCAATAATAATGAATATTGTTAATACGCAAAACAACCTATATACACATTCAAAGAAATAAATATATTTATTTTACCTTCAAATCCAAATAACCAACTGCGAGTGGTAATCAAAGCCTCCGCATTTTCAGGTAACATAGATGCCCTCCATTTATTGAGAATTCTTCCTCCCATACTAAATGCTGACTCTGAAGTAACTGCAGTAATAGGAATTGTCATAATATCTCTAGCCATCATAGAAAGAATTGGATATTTTGCCTCATTATCCTTCCACCAAGATAACACATCAAACTGAGAAATTCTACCCAATCTTGGATCATTCAAATATATATCTAACTCAGATTTATCTTCAAAACTACTGCCAAGACTTTCGAATTGCTACATAAAAATTATTATACAAGTTATACAATATATTACAACAAGAATACAAATTTTATTCTAAAAAAAAAAATAAGAATAAGGAACGCACTTTCATGAGATCATCATCCAGACTTGGCCTCCTTTCTATTGGTGTATCCGGAGTTGGATTATTAATTGCATATGATGCAAAAAGATCATACAACTTATCCTTAATTTCTCTGCATTCATATTGAACAACAATCTCATCTCCAAATAACTTTCTATAAGAAAATGTTATAAAATCCAACTTATAACGGGGATCTAGAATAATAGCAAAGGAAAGAATAGTGCTATAGCAGTCCCAATACTTCTCAAACTTATCAAACATTAAAGTTGTCATATCCTTAATACATTGATCTTCACTTCTTTTCCCTTCCAACAATAATAGATGAATTCTCAAAACACTTTAAAAGTACATATTTGAAGTGGGATAATGGGTTCCTGAAAAAAGATTTGTAATATCTTGAAAAGGTTTCAATATATTACATATTTTCTCAACTAAACTCCACTGATCATCTGTTGGATTCCAAATATATGCCGAGTCAACAACAGCCAAATATGAAAAAGCCTTCCGATAAAAAAGGGCTCTATCAAGCATCACATAGGTAGAATTCCACCTCGTGGGACAATCTAACCACAATCCTTTAGAAAACTCAAGACCTACTCGATCAACACATTCAACAAACTTCATTTTCCTAGCTTCTGATCCATTCACATATTTCACTCCATCCCTAATAGATATAATTGATTTGTCAATCAATTTCAAACCCTCTTGAACAATAAGATTTAGAATATGAGCTCCACAACGCACATGAAAAAATTCACCATTACAATGCAAATAACCGTGCAAACTAAGTTGATCTCTTAATAACTCTTGCATATTGTCATTATTTCTTGCATTATCTAAAGTAATGGTAAAAATTTTCTTCTCTATTCCCCAAAATTTTAACTTGTCATAAACTTTTTCATACAATAGAGAAGAAGTGTGCGGTGGAGGAAAGTGACAAAAGTTTAATATTTTACAGCATAACTTCCAATCTTTGTCCACATAATGAGCAGTTAGGCAAAGGTAACCCTCAGAAATGCATGAGGTCCATACATCACATGTCAAACAAATCCTACCAGATACTTCAGCTAAAGTGTTCTTAAGAACATCCAATTCCCTCTTATATATCTTTAAGCAATACGATTTTGTTGTGTTCCTACATATTGGCTTCACACCTTGATTCAAGTATAAATGAATATTTCTATTTTCTTCATGTTCAACAAAAGTAAAAGTATAGCCATGCCTAATTATAGCTAAAGCTACACGCTCTTTGTATACATCTTGATCTATCTTGTAGTTTACTTCATCAGACACAACATTAAAATTATGATATACCTTCAAGTGACGTATTAAATTAGAAGTTCCATGGGTAGAAACAACAATATATTCTTTGGAACAATACTTACACTTTCCTCTCGATTTTCCATCATCATATTGACTAGGTGGTATGAAATCAAAGTCATTCCATATAGAAGACACTCGTCGTCTTTTGGAAGTTGTTTCTGCAGAAGTGTCGATGTCCTCATTTTTTTATTTTTTTAAATCATGTATTATAGTATATATTTTAACGATAAATGAGAAAACATTCGAAACACGTACTTGTAAATATAAGGTGGCAAATAAGTCGGATAGATTTGGATTAGACTGTAAACGGATTGTATTAAGATCCAAATAAGTCACTAGTGAATAGAACACGAATTCTCCACTATACCCTTCATTGAATGTGTCTTGTAATCAACAATTTTTTTTAATTCATATATTGCACAGTAATGATTGATACATTAATTAAATTGGGGTATATCAAAAAAATATATATAGATAAAATTTTGTGTTATGACTATTTAATTAATTTTTTAAATGTTCATGGAAAAATAAATAAATCTACATTTGTGGAAAGAAGAGAATATGTTTTTTTTTTAAAAAAAAATGGTTATTATGTTGCTATCAACACCAACATGAAAAAGGTACATAATATGAAAGTATTCAATTTGAATTTTGAAAATGAAATATTTTTAAATATTCGAAAATTAACGTTTTATTTTTTTTTGTAAATCTATTTGGTACGAATTCAGATTAATTTGACCGGTAAAGTTCGAATAGTGGATGAATATACCAAACAAAATGGCAAATTACCATGAATGAATAGCATGCAGGAGATGTGAAAAAAATTAGATTTAAGTATGCAATATATATTTCCATAAAAGGCAGGCTTTTAATTTTAATTTTGAAATAATATTTGAAATTTGATAGCCAAATTAATTCCACAAAATCTCACTATATCACCAACTTGTCTTACTCTTCTTTTGTCACCAGGTAACAGAATCGTATAGGTCCACACCAAATAAGCCTTTTTTCTTCACTCTTCAGAAGAAATTCATCCTATTTAGACTGATTTTCCAGCTAAATGCATTAAACAATGTTTTTTTCATTTCCATCACATTAGGTCTTGCTTTGCTATTTGAGTCTACCCTAGTTTGGTAAGATCTGTGCATCATTCAAGGGAAAAAAAATACTTAATTTCTTTTTTTAATTTTGTTATCGCAAGATAATTTATCGATCATTTTTGTCGATAGGTGTTTGAAGAAATTATCAATTTATTATTCTTATTGTATCTGGACGTTACAATCGAAGATAGTCGATCGAGTTTATTGAAGTTGACGATCTCTTGAAAATTTTAGGTAATGTCTTTTTCAATCTTCCGATCATATTTAACGATAATTTATATCATTAAAATTAATTTTAATTTATTTTTAATAGAATTTATAGAAGAAATCATATTGATTTACTCTTCACTCATTCAAGTAATTAAATTTAAGATTCCCTATTAACGATAATTTGAGTGATATGACAATTTTTATTTGATTGATTTTTTTAATTGACACCAAACAAAATTTTCTCTTGCTTTGTGAATCAACATCAAGTGATTTATGAATTTTTTCTTATTATTATTATTATTATTATTATTATTATTATTATTATTATTGCTTTTACCCTTCATTTTTTATCCTTAATTATATATTATTTTCAACCTGATTTTGCATAAATGATTTTTTATTTTTTTAAAAAAAATCAATCTAAGCTTTTGCATTTTCATGGCACAATATATATTAAAGTTTTTGAGGTGTGCTAAATACTTTCTCCGTATTATCTTTTCTTTTTTTACCTTCTCCATCATTTATATACCATGTATTTAAGTGAATTAAAATATGCGATCTTATAATATATATTTGGCACTTATTTCAATACTTTCTTTAAACATGTTTATTATATTTTTTATGTATTAATAATTTTAAAATATAAATATATAAAGTTAATAGATAGAATAATATGAATAAAGAATTCTTATCTTAGTTTTTGCTAACCGATTCCGTTGATAAAACCAACCAAACAGTTGAAAATTCAGTTGCATCATTTTTTTTTAATTTTCTTTATTTGAAGTTGTATTTTTCCATGTCAAACAAATTTATTAATTATACTGTATATGTTACATATAACTTCATCTACATGAGTGTCAATTAATTATACTGTATATGTTACATATATCTTCTTCAAGAAGCAAAAGAAACTGAAACCTAATATTCGTAACGGTGAAATATTAACATTGAGCTATATGCAAGTTTTTGCATGTGAATAAATAAATAAATAAGGTGAAATTCATCTTTTAGCCCATGTATTTATAAAAATATGTAATTACCTCTTCAATTAAAAAAAATATTCAATTGAATCCTTCTACCTCTCAGTTTCCTCATAATTTAGTCCAACACTACTAAATCTTGTTCAATTTGCATTTAGTATACAGGGCTGCAATCACATTTTAATAGATATAACTCTATCTAATTATATAAACCATCACATTGTAATTCCATACAAAGAGTCAAACTCAATAAATCTTGAGTTGAAAGACTAAATTACAATGGAATTGAGAGTTAAAGGTTGCAATTGAATAAATATTTAATTAAAGGGCTAAATTATAATAAAATTGAGATTTACAAGGTCTAATTAAACAAGTAATTAAGATGCAATTTTTTGCTGAATAAGAGAAAGAGCTTACCTGTTTTCTTCCTATTATGCTTCAATTATAAATGATACATAAACACACCATCATCAACAACATTAACAAAATCAAAGATTATCAAAAATGGAAACAAATATCAAATTTTATTATCTGTTTCACAAATTTTCTTTATTTGCACACAGAAAAGCAACTAAATTTTCCTTTCCAACATTTCCCTTTTCCTGTTTCAGGCATTTTCTTTCATAACATCTAAAATGGCATATGAATTCAGAGAAAGAAAACACAATAAGGGGTTGGGTTTAAGCTACTGTTACAGTGATAATGAAGATGATCATGATCAAGAAAATGACTGTACATTCTCAGACCCAGATTATACTCACACAAGAACAAGAAGGAACAAGAAAGAAGACACAACAGAAGATGGAAACATCAATCCAAGAAGAAGAGGTAGGCGTCTGAGAAGAAAAGAAAAAAAACCAAGAAAATTTAGAAAACTAAGTTACAATTCATCAAATCAAGAATGCAGCACTTCTTCCTCTTCTTCTTGTTCTAGGCAAGTAGCAGAAGATGAGAAAACAGTACTATCATGGCTTATAAAGAAAGGAGAATTGATTGAAAATGAAAGAGTGAAATGTGGGAGCAAAGAGGGAATTGTGAAACGGGATTGTGTGGAGTGTAGATGTTGCAGAATTGATATGAATTTAATGGAATTTGAGATTCATGGTGGGAGTTTGTCACAAAGGCCTTATGAGAATATAATAGTGATCAGTAGTAATAAATCAATGTTAAAACATTTGATCAAAATTTGGAACAAGGAAGAGAGAAAGGGATGCAGCAAGTACAATGTTGTGGTTCCTAAGCCTAATGCAAGTGATGGTAATGATGATACTTGCCAAATATGCTCTGATGGTGGAGATCTTATTTGTTGTGATGATTGCCCTTCTACCTTTCATCTTTCCTGTACTGAATTGGAGGTAAATTTTTCCTTTTTCTTTTTTCATAAATATTATATATGTGTTATGCATCAGAAATTCTTTGAATTTGGATTGCAGAGAATGCCAGATGAAGAGAGGTGGTATTGCCCTTATTGCAAGTGCAAGTACTGTGGTGAAGGTTGCAGTTATGAGAAGCTAACATGTACTCAATGTGGCAAATCATGTATGTAATACTATCAAATTACTCATACAAATTTATGGATCTTATTGCAATTTTTTTTTTTCTTTTTTCATGTTATAGACCACTGGGACTGTTTTGGCAAAAGAGAGAACATAGATCTTAATAAAACTGGGTTGGGCCTGTTTTGCAGCTCTACTTGCAGAGAGGTATTTCTTCATAATATTGAACCATATTCCTTTGTTTTCATCTAAGTCATTGCAGGAATTGAATATTCAATATGTTATCTAGGCAAATTCCTTTTGTTGATTGATTGATTCTTAAGAAGTACGCTGAAATCAGGATTTGAGAACTAAACTTGAATTATCCTTAAGGTTGCTGAGAAGATTCAGAGCATAATTGGAGTTAAGAACATGAATACAGAAGGCTACACATGGACTCTGATCCGGCGAATGGAAGCAACTGAGACTGATGATGAGCACACAAGAATGGAATGCAACACTAAAGTAGCATTGGCATGTGAGCTTCTGAATGAAAGTTTTAAGGCCAACATTGATGGCCACACTAAAATAAACATCTTAGAAAGTGTGGTCTATAGTAGAGGGTAAGATCGAGTTCCGATTACTAATTCCTTGCTCAAAGTTGAAGAGAAATACTCATTTCACATTTATGATTTTCTGTATTTGCAGCTCGAACTTGGCAAGAATGAACTTTAGTGGCTTCTATACCGTCATACTGGAAAAGAATGATTCTGTAATCTCTGCTGCACCAATACGGTATCTTCTAGTTAAACTGCTCATTAAGTCCTTTCGCAGGATAGTTGTAACTAATCACTCTGCGCTCCTGCAGTATGCACAGCAATGAGTTAGCTGATATGCCTTTCATCGCAACTCGAGAGAAGTATAGGTTCAAGGGGTTGTCAAGAATTGTACTGAATGCAGTTGAATATGTAAGTTGTTGAATTTAAATGTTTTAAACTAAACATGAAGTGATCATGTCAACTAGCTACTTAAAAAGCCTTCTGCTTTTCTTATTTTGTAGGTCTTTTCCTGCATTGGGATTAAGCATCTGGTGATCCCCTCTATTCAGGAGGTTGTGAATATGTGGCAGGAGAAATATGGATTTTTTCCCATCGACAATGAGATGAAGAAGAAGCTAATGAACTATAACACCCTTAACTTTCCAGGTACTGCAAGGCTGCAAAAGACTTTTCCAGGCACCTCTTCAGCTATGGAGATTGATCAAAACGATGAGAATTGCACAAAGCTGGCCCTTCTGACATTGAGCCATGATCATTAACTAGGGACACAAGTATATATGAGAGATGATTAGATCCTGATGCCACAGCAGCTTGTTTTTTATTTTTTTTTTTCAATATGGAATAGTAATTTGCAGGGCTTCTGGATGAACTTGCATATTCTCCTTGTATAGAAGTTCAAACTGCACTTGATTCTTTTTTTTTTTTCCTTGTGAGCTGAAGTTAAAAGCACTTGATTTGGTGTTACCAGTTTACATTCTTATAACTTGACAGGGTGCAGAACAAGGCCGAGTGCACATTGGAATTCAATTACATTACATTTGACGAATACATCAGGATTTCTATGAGCTAACACATTACTCGCTACGAACCAAAATTTTACAGCAAAGTTAGTTTACTCAAACGAGAGGAAAGAGAATCCATTAAAACAGTTACAGACCGCAAGTAAAATGTTTGCAGTAACAACAAACGGCAATTTGTTCTCAAACAATTTCGGAATTGAATAGGTTAGTGGCAACATGGAAGCTATGATTCACGAGATCTCTTCAAGATTGTTTGGAAATATTTTGATCTGATAACTTGGCATTTTCATTCCTAAGAAGCAGATATGGTGGAAGAAAACGAGGAATGATGAATGCCATTGTCAAACAGAGCAAGACCAAGACCGCAACCCACCAAGCCTTATGTGGAATGCCCAATAATAACTCATCGCAAACTGTCACAAAAATGACTAATTAGAACGCAAAAATTAAGTGCTGTGCTGCAACTGAGAAATATCTACACGATGATCAGAGAAAAATCAAACAAGAAACAGAAAATTGCAACCTAAAAAGTTAATTGCATTCTCATGAGATCGCACAAAATAAAAAAGCAGTATATTACCAGCTCTTTTAACAGGGATGTCGTAAGAGTAGAAAGACATGTCAGCAGCAGATGGCATTAAAAGTTTAAATCAAAATAGGAGAATTAATTGGAAAGGAAATGACATGCAACTGGGCGGCAGTTCACTTATACGTATTATATGAATCCAGTACCTATATTGAATATAATGTACTGCCTCTCCCGTGCGTGTGGTATTGCAACAATGCCCTCAGGTTCCACGGTTACCAAAACATATAATTTACCCTAAGCAGGGAAAAAAACGAGTAAAGAAAACATCTTACTGGCTCATATAACACAATCAAATGCATCCAAACAGCAGCAAGTCCAAACCTGATCACTAGTGAGATTATCAGTTTTGAAAATCAACTTCTCAGTATTAAGTAATCTTCTATTCAGGTTCCTCCCCAAGTCTGAATCCTCGTTCTTTAGTTGTATAGAGAAGCTTGCAGGTATCTGTTACTCAACAAATGACCCATATTAACACTTCACAATCAACATGAGGCAAAAATGAAACACTAATGATACAGAATCACATACAGAAGCTGGATATGATATCTTCACTTCATACCAAGTGAATGATTTGAGCCCTTGCAAGAGATACAAGCGAGAACCCATTTGCAACAGAAGAGTTTCCTTCCACAGTTCCTTCCCAGGATTCAAAACTCTTTTGTCACCCCTGAAATCATTAATCAATAAAACTATTACAGTTCCAATATAAGGAGCACATGCAGAAGTGATCATCTTGGTGTAGTCATGAACTAGAAAGCAAATAGAATTCAGAAATGCTAGACTTTTAAGTATACTGACACTTCTCCACAACCACAGCTGAAGAAGCTTGAAATGAGGCTGAGAAGGTAGAGCAGTAATGCCAAATGAGAAATCATGGCGACCCCACAAAAATCACAAGCTTTAGCATCAATTTCTCAAACCTGATCAATCATCAAATTGCAATTTAGTGCCATGCCTAGTTACCAAATTGAATCGTGATAATACATGAAAGAGAAGTCATTTTAGTTAAATTGAGATGCATTTGAAAACTGTGTATAAGCAAAGCAGAAACAAACAATGACAAAGATACCTAAAAATCAAACCTTATAAAGGTTGAACTGGAAAGACATAATATTTAATAGGTAGACCTACTCTGATCAGAACAACAAGCGTACCCTACTTATAACCAAAATCCAACAAATTTCAAACTTTCATTACTTGCGAAGAACAAAATGAATTGGGTTAGCGAAGAACTTTTCAATCTATCATGTGCCACGGTAGAAAATCTTTCTACAGTCCATGAAAATCAATGAATCCGAGATTTTACAACCCCACCCAATAATAAAAAAATAAATAAAAGAAAAAAGGAAAGATTTTTATTCCTCTTCTCGACGACTCCTTGGACAGCAAATAGGGGCAAAAAAAACATGATTATGAATGAGAATGAGCCATGAATTACCGAGTAGGCGCCACCAATCGCAGTTAACCGGAAATTTAAGTAGATTCAAGAAATAATTATGTACAAATACAATAATTAGAATTGGAAAGGAGAATAGGAAGGTTTTTATATTTTCAGGGTTTTAGAATTCCAGCGCCTATTTAACTATTTTTTTAATTTCCTGTAATTTCTTTTATTCTTCTTATATTTTCTTTTTCCCTTCAAAATTTTTACAACTTTTTTTTTTGGATCTAATATTAGAAGGCCGCATAAAAACCATTTTCTTATAGTAAAATTTCTTATTTTTACAAGATAATTTATTTAACAGAGTTATTTTTTTACGTGATATAATATATACAGCAGACGTAGGCACAAATAGAATAAAATTCCGTAATTTGCAACAAGAATAGAATAAAATTTATACTCATTTTATTTCAAATACACATACAATGGAAATGTGAACATCTGTTCATTATATTCCATTGGCAGAGAAGAAAAAGGATGCCCATAACATAAATCGGAAAGTAACCTAAAACATTACAACAATCACCTAATAGTTGAATGCAATAGTTCCTCAACTAAACTTAAAAGTGGACTTGTATTAAATGAAATTACAATAGCAGGAAGGAGGACCCTATTTTCCCTTCCATTGTACAGGAAAAGAATGCAATTGACATCAATAAATGTGAAGGGGTTTGTGGAGAGGAAAGAATTGGTTAAGACTGTAGAAAATTATGTCATTTTAGGCGTCATCGATGTATTTGCTGAAACCTCAAGACTACTAATCATCTGCTCTTTCGGTTTTTGTAGCATCAGATCCCTCATCTCGGCATCTTTCGAGGATAATGTTACAGTTGTTCATTGAGGACGCATCGAGAAGCCCATGGTTCCAAAGTTTGATCATGAATAATCTCCAACACCTGAGTCGTGATCATCATTCCAGGTATCAAAGAGTAAATATTCTATGGCAATTGAAAGATGAAATCATATCTTATCTTAGTAATTAGAGAACACAAGCAGCTGATCAGAGAGAAGAAGAAATATATAGCAAGACTTTTAAGTTTAAAATTATGGCATAACCAAACTTCAGAACAACTATGATTATCGGAAAGCATAAACCAGATGCTGAAGTAGTCAAAGCAGCATCAAGAAATTCTTGTCTGGACGAAGTCAATGAGAAAATTTCACTGTGCTGCAGCAGTCAAAGCAGCATTGAGAAATTCTTAAGAAAGGAGTCCATGAGAAAATTGCTGACCAAGTTAATCACACTTTGCTATGTATGCAAAGTAGTTGACTTTTTTATACATGGCAACTTGTGATTGGACTGGTACATGAAACTTTTCATAGACCTAGAACAAACAAGAAATTTCCAGCAGCATTAGACAAGAGACGCGCAGTTCAATCAATAAAAGATAATTATTTTTAGGAATAAAAACAGCCTCTATTATGCATAGTACTCTATAAATGAAGAATATTTGACACGATGTATAACAAGAATAAATTAATGTGACTGGTAAAACATGGTTTTGGGAACTCTATTTCCTGCAGTCCAAAACATGAGAAGCTTGCCAAATAGAAGAATCTTTGCACAGCAGGGCTGGCCAAATAAGAATAGGAGGGATATACACAGTTTCCAGAATTCATAATGACTGGAAAGCAAAGGAAGAAAAGGAAAATCTAGGGAACAGTACCAAAAGAGAGCAGAAGATCCTATCAGCTCCCGTCCATGAAATTTCGAAAATGCCTCGCATGCCCAGGACACATGTCCATCTGCCAGTACTCTGTTGCAGTGAAAAAGGAAAAACTCTTAATTTTGACCAAATTGCATGAATTGACATTCAGAATTTCCCATTAGATTCTGGCATGTCCTGTTAGCATCTCAGCAATATAAAATACAAAGATCGAATGTAGCAGGAGAAGAACAAAGATAGAGTGAAACTGAAATGAATTGAGAAAGGAGGAGGAAATTACCTTTGTTTTCTCACAAATGAGTTCCAAAGATGCATTAATTGCTTCTCATCTTTGCTCACATCAACAAAGTCATCAAGCATCTACAACATATCAATTTAACATTATTCTCCAAACTTTGACTAGGATTGAAAAGTCTCATGTTGAAGATGAAGGCAGCATTTGGGTGGGGCAGATAAAGCAAATAAATTAATTGTCTAAATCATTTAAGAAGCAGAGTTCACCCACCAATTGACAAAAGCAAGTGAAAATCAACTGAGTTGAATTCCAGCTGAATTTGCCCAAAGTAACCCATAATTTTAAGGTACATCAGGATACCATAGTGATCGGCATTACACATCATTGCAAGAATGACCTCTAAAACATGGATGGATGAAGATATTCTAATTTCTTTCAGCATTGGCACATTTTCAGATTAAACAATGGAAAAGGAAAACAAAAACAAACCGGTACATTTATGACAAATTCTTAAATACTGAGAATTAAATTGTACTAAAACTAAAACATTAAGAAAGTTTTAGCAATAAGCTGAAATTCTCCTAAATAATTCAATCGCCAAGTGCTTAGATCCACCGCCCATAACTTCATTTTATCTTCTCATGTATATATTTAACAAATTTATAGAGTGGCAATCACCCCAAGGTAAAGTATTTATTTGTTTCAGTTAGTGTTAAACTTCATCCCTATGGGAATCAAAATATAAACAAGAAACATTAAAATAAAATGCTTCCAATTTACTTCCAATAAATTAGATTAATCCAAAATTAAATTCAAATGAGTCCAACTTCAGGAATTGGGAAAAAAAAAGGAACTACAACCAACAGAAATTCTTCCACTTTATGATCACAATCCATTTGTTTCAAGTATCCATATTAAATTAAAGGGAACCAAGTTGAAGAGTAAAACGTACATTTTGTGAACACAGCTAGTGCAGCGATGATAATGAATTATAACAATGCAAATACACCAATTATCTTATTTATCGTTATCTAATTGCAAGATTCTATCAGTCTTAGCTTACATATGCAGTGCAGTTAGAGATATCCATGCCTAACCTATGCTTTTCCCTTGTAGAGGGTTGCCCAGCACTGAACACGCAAGTAAACAAGTTCTTTCATTTACTATTTTGAATAAAAATAAGAATAAAAATAAGACACATATCCTCTTGTTGTAGCAGGTCTATGAATTGCTAACCAAGTTCCAAAAAACAAAAATTCACTAAAACCAAGTTTTGTTACCGTGCAAGAATCATGTCATCCAACAGAGAAAAGAAAAAAAAGCTAAAGTGCATATATAAGCATACCCTTCTATCTTCAAAATCTGCAATGTCATCATCAACTTCATCTTCACTATCTCGATCTGACATTACTTGTTCTATTGCCATAGGCTTCAAGTAGAAAAAGAAAATAAATCATTGACGGTAAGGATGGAAAAGATGGCTGGGAGATGAGTAATATCATAAACATCTGCAAGTGGCTAGACAAGTCAAATTAATTCTTGGAAACCTATTCAGGAAAACTGTAACTTCAACAGTAAGCAATATGAGCATTTCACAAGCACAAGAGCACTCAGATAAGATCTTCAAGGAATTCACTCAAAAAAGATGTTCATTTTGTGTGTGTTTGTATTCAGCTCCATTCTCTCAGTTCCCCGAATTGGTTTAACAAAATCAACATATGCCACCAAGGAGAAGATATCTTTGCCACATCTACCAACAAAATTTTCAGTTATTAGTAAGTCTTTTGTAATGTTCCCCTGTAATTTAAAACATGTTAAAGTTAATGTTTTAGGCAACCTATTCCAAACTTCCTGGTTCCTAGTAACTATACCCAAGCAAAAATGCTACAAAAATGGCAGTACATTCTGTAAGTGCAACCAAAGCATGACTTAAAAGAGAAACGACGAAAGGATAGAAAATGTTAGCTATGCAAATACATTAATAAGGGCAACCCATTCAACTTGAGAAAAGTCCATACCCCATCTGACTCATATGCATAAAGTTTATTATGCATAAAGTTTATTGAGGGGGAAACATCATGGCAAGATAGCCTCAAAATTTTGGCATGATTAGCATAGATCTTCTTTGTGAAATTTTTCATTCAGCATTGAAGTAGTAGATAGAAGAACAAAATTTTCTAAGGATATGAACAATAACTAATTACCTGAACTCTATGAGAATGATAGAACTGTCGCTTCTGAAGAAGTGCACGGCTGCCAAAAGAAAATTTTAACAGATCAGAGTCCTAAAAGAGGAACTAGTTGAGGAAAATAAAACATGCTATAATCTTTAAATTTCAAGAACTGAGAACATCTATTTTGACCACAAAGTAAATCCTGAGAGATAAACACTGTGAAGTTAGTTGAGTATATAATATGAGAGTGCAGTCTCCACAAACTTCTGTAGAAAATAAATCAGCAAGAATAAAAGAAACACAATTGAATGATATGGCGTCAATTATGGAGAAAATCTCTTCCTTGAAACAAACATATCGCCATATGCATTAAAGATCAAGAAGTGCATTGAATGTGAGGTCGTCCCTTAACCACCATAACATCAAGACAAACGCCAAGATGCAAATACATATTAATTAGAAAATCTCACAAGTGCTTTATTGATTTTAACAGTGTACAAGATAGGAATAAAAGTAAATGGAATACTTTAGAAATAAATTAGGAAACACAGACTTAGTTAACATACTTTCTTGGGTCTGACCGTTCCACAGTTAACTTCCTTGCTTTTGCAACATGGATACCAGCAGGCAGTGAAGAATAAATGCCAGCTTGTGATTTAATGCACTCAGAGTCTACAGAATATTGAGCCTTGGCAAATGAAATGCCAGGAATATTAGAACTTGACGCAACATGTTCCATCAACTCTGTTGCACCAGGATACTCAACACCGTAATTTTCGGCCTCATGCCTTAAGTTGTGCAAATCTTTCTCACTGGAAGATGACTTGGAAGCATTTTCACCTATGCAAGATAGAACATATAAAACATCTATACAACAAGCAACACCAAAAACATGAACTCAAATTGCAGTCCCCTCCGCAGAAAGAAAATGATGAAAGAACCTAAGAATGTCACCTTCAGGTATTTTAGCAAACATGTAACCACAAGGAAAAAATAAAAAAAGAAGGAAGAAGACAAAGAAGCAGAAGATAGTATTGAAGTAGTAATAGATTGAAAAGCAATATTTGATAAGCAATAGAATTGAAAAAATACTCTTTGATAGTTCCACCACAAAAACAAGCAAGGATAGCAGTGATAGATGATACTGAACTTCAAAAAGCCAGCTGTATCTAGAGCATTAAACATATAATCAACTAGAAAATGAAGAGGCAAGTATGTCAAGATATGATTTTGTAAAATAGTTAGTAAAAGGACCTAAAATGCTTGACAACCGAGTATCTATTGTTTGTAATGAAATAAATATATCCTGTCAATGCATTTTGTATGAAATAAATACACTGTCAAAATTATGTCAGAAACACAACAGCTAAGAATGCCAATACAAAAGAATATTCTAACTGCAAATGTACACTTTCCTTATTCAAGCTGTGGTAGCACCACAAATTTCCGTAAGAAGGCACAAAGGACATGTTGGCAGATGTTATAGGCTTAGCCATCCAAATTAAGCAAACCGGAAAAGTTATTCTCAAATCCAGCCCATTGAATTTCACCACTATACTGGTTATAAGAAGAATGCAATGATCTAACTAACTCCAGATGTTTCTGTACTGCTTGACACATTACATTGACACACAATTCATTGCCATTCTGAATGTTTTCTTTGGTAAAGGAAGTATATACGCATAAGTCTCTCCTAAGTAATCCACTAAATAAACAAAGTATTTGCAGGAAGGGAAATTATGAAGGGATTCTAGCAATTTTAGGGGTTATTATTTGGTGCAATGATTGAAGTCTTAGGTTTAACAGCGAGAATGTAGGTCCAAATCTTGAGATCGGTATTCTTCAAAAAGAACAGGCTGAGAGGTAGGACAGTCTCTAAGTTCTTTTTCTCAGGTCAGGTTCATTTGACTGGTAAAAGCACAACTGGGTACTGGGTATAAATTTTTTAGCAGAGGACTAATAATATAAAGAGCCAGGTTTTTCATAAGTTGATGTTCAATTTCCTTCCTCTATATTGGATGTACACAATGCACAGCCCTTTGTGCAATGGCAGAGGAAGATTGTCTCTCATATGCAATCTTGCCTCTGTTTCACAAAATCGTTGTTTCCACCTCCCCACATAGGAAATGGAAATTGATATGGAACTTTGCATCAGTTCTCATCTTTCTCTTCCCTGTCTTTACACCCTTCTTTCCCTATGAAATGATTTAATCAACCCCCAAGTGCAAAGCAGATACTGGCATCTTAAAAGAGTTGCAATCCCAAAAGCAGAGTATTGGAACGAATGAACATTAAATATCCTCTGCTACCACTAGTCGTCCAGCTGGAGTAATTGAATATTAATAATAGGAACACCCAAAGTATCCAATAAGAAATATTACCATCATCCTTCCTCAAAGTTCCCTCACTTATGCCTTCGATGGGTAGTTTTGGTGAATCCAACTCCAAGAACTGTACACAAACTTGCCTTTCATTTTGATCAGGGTATCTTGATTTTCGCTTTCGAGGCCTTGAGCTGCACATACAATTCACTTGACCTTTGCATTTCCACTACTTGACAAAATGATATATTAATTAGACAATGGAAACTGATCTGAGACATACCAGAAGAAGAATGTCTGATGTCTCTGCTCTATTCCATCTGCAACAGTCTGTACATATTAACCAAATTAGAAGATATTTTATGCAAGCTTCAGTTGAACTTGAAGGCTCTCTTATGATGCCCATTACTGAACACAAATAAAAGTGGAAAGGACAACATAAACACAAACCACATATAGAATTAATGGAAAAAATAAAAAACAAAAAAAAAACAAGAGGGTAGCAGTGCAGTAAACTGCATAATCTTGTCAGATAATATATATATATTTTTTTTTATGTAGCAAATATGAAGCACAAACTATATTTTAACATGAGAGACAAATAAGTTCAAATCCTTCATATTCCTTGCTTATATACAGGGAGGAAGTTTTCATTGGGAAAACAATTTAATGAGTCCCTCAGAAAGAAACAAACTATTTTGTGAAGATTTGAAGTAAATATGGGTTAATAGGTTGCTAGTTCAAGTTCAGATGCTCTCTTTGAGAAACAAAACAAACTTCCTAACTTTGAAGTGAACAAGCAAAATCTTCGAAAATAAATCGAGGATAGAGTCAAGTTCTGACCTCGGATAAGAATCTGTCTATTTTCACGGAGACATTCACTGCTTGGTAATCTTCACTCGCCTATAAAACAAATGTTTCTTCATTTATACTTCTGCAAACACTGAATGCACAAAAAGTGATGAATTATTATTACCAACCCAGAACTCGAAGTTGAATAGATCATGTGAAGAGCACAAATGGTATCGCAGACCCTGTAGACAAAAGAGTACAGGAGGATGAAAACTTATTAAGCAATATCACTGTTGTAAATACAGTTTCATGATACTTTTGAGCGAAAACTTTGCTGTTTTTCAAGAAAAACAAAAATGATTAATTTATGACAAACAATTCTCGCCAAGAAAATATCTCAGTTTTTCTAGATTTGCAACAAACTTATCATGTAGGGTCATTTCCCTTTAGCACATCACCAAATCTTAAACTTCATGGAACCATATTAGAAATTAGTTAACTGAAAGAAAAAAAAAATGATCTAAGCAGAATTTTCAGGTACAAAACCAACCTTAAAACTCATACACATCATTGAGCAAAATGGACAGGCATAGTCTTCAGTGACTGCAAGTAAAGAAAGAACATGCAATCTTTAGAAGCTCAATCAAAGCGAGGAATAAAAGCAACATATGGAAAATGTAGAATGCAATTATTCCAAATCAAGTTCTGTCATTTACAGATTAGTTTATATTATAAGTTAACTTTGAAGGAGATAAATCCATTTTAAAAGTTGAAAGGAAGTTTCAAATAAATATAAAAAACCCAAAGTTATATTATATATAGCCAGGTTTTTGCCCATGTAACCTCACTTTGTTTTTCAAACTACTGATCTCATCCAAATTAGATTTCAACACCACTACGTCAACAGCATAAACAATCAGATTACATTGTTACCTTTTATTCACCATATACAGCAGATTTGAATTCAATAAGTAAATACCCTGATCCAGCCAAAGTCTATCTATGAAGTTAAGTCTAAGAAAATACATTAAGACATCTGTAATATCTACAGGCTTACCACAACCTAAGGATCCACAAAGAACAAGAGAAAGGGAAAAGCGAGATTTGGGTGGCAGTCAATGGATATTTTATGACTTGCAAAAATATTGATCACTACCACCTGAGTTATGGCCATTGAAAGGCAAAATAATCAATTGCCTCTCAAAGCAGGGCATAAGACAATTATATCTGTTCTTCCAGCAAATAAGCAACAAAAAGAGACCAGTGAACATCAAGGTTGATCTCATTTTCCATAACCCAACCAAAAAGGCGGACTCAACCCAAGATGCAAGATTGTCATGCATGAATGAGATATTTTCCCAGTAAATACCTTGAACATTCTAGAAAAGTTTAATTCATGAAAAGAATCAAATTAGATATAGATTAGCTTAAGAATTATAAAGAATTAAAAAGGCAAAAAAAAAAAAAAAACATTCGATGTATCGAATTAAGACATAGAATCATGTAAAATGGCCAGCAATAATAATTATCCAATCTAGAATATGCAGCATGAATCCAGTGGGAAGCATCAACATTTTCATAGGGTCCCAGAGTAAGCGTTTCTGCTAGACAATGAAGGAGTTTTAAATGATTAAACATGACATCAGTTCAAAAGGAATGCTTACTAAAGTAGTAAGTACGACCTATAAATTCAACTCAAGCAAGACACCCAGGTGTATATGACCTCTTAGCCACTAAACATAACTGATAGGACAATTTATCTGCACAATGTAGTACTAAAAATCACTCATTCCCTAACACTACAGGAAGAACAACAAAAAAAATGAATTTCTAGAAAAAACCCGTTATAAAAAACATGTCATGCTACCTTCAGTCTTTTGTAGTTTGTTGTTGTAATCTCTGTAGTTGAAAATCACAATTCCAGCTGCCAACCTAGACAAGTATATGCAGCCATTAACCAGCCAGGAAGCCAACAACTAAACGATAGAACAATGTATGTCCAATAGCTCTATTCCATATGAGAATAAACAATAACCACACTAACTGCTGAGCTTGATCCTTATCTTAACCACATAATAGGAACTAATGGTCTTTAGTGAAATTAAGACTAATGCAAAATAAAACAGAACAATGCCATAAAAAAGTGTATAGCAAAGTATTAAGGAGCAAGCTCATACCTCCTTTTTTGCTTTCCTTTCATTTTGTAACGCAAACATCTTCTAAGAAAAGAAGGCTGCAACGGAAAAAAGGACTTTAACTAGAGAGTAAAAGAAAAAATATATAAACCTCAAAACAGAAAATAAAATAAAAAATGATATAAACCTCAAAACAGTAGACTACAAAAACAAAAACAAAATTACAAAGGGAAACAAAGATTACATTGTATTGGGCACGACGGTGAAGAATATTGTAAAGTTCAACAGGCTTGCAATAAATTAGAAGATTTTCATCAGCTGCAATTGCCTCTTCTACAGACAAATGCACACAACAATTCTGATGACACATCTCCTCTAATTTCCAGTTATTAAATTCCTGTTCCATCAAATCGAATTAAAATAAACCACGAGGACCAAGCTTAAATTGAGACAAAATTCGTCTAATTTCAGATATAATTGAAGAATCAAAACCATGATACGGATAAGTAATTAGAAGAAGGAGAAGATTTACCAAACTGGCAGAGTTTCGCCGGAAAATCAGCGACCAAGCACCGCCGAGGTCAGGGAGGGGATAGAGTCGTTAGGTTAGCTAACGGAAAAACGAATTATAGAACAGAGTCCCTTCGATTGGGACCAGACCAGAGACAAGACCAACAAACCTGGTTAAGGAAAAAAAAAATCATAATATTGGCTGCTTTTAAATAATTAAATTTTAATTTCGTCTTTTTTTTTTACTTGCATAGGTAGTTGGCCGTTACACGACATATTGATATTAATTATGGGCTTTAGCCCATCTACAAATTTATATAGGCCTGAGTGCTCTATCTTCACTATAGAAAGGCCCAAATCTAATTGTTTGACTTTTTTTTTTTTTCAAAAAATAAAGTTTAAGATTTGTTACTTGTTAGCTCGAAACTTTTAAATAGTCAAATAAAATTTTCATAATTAATTAGAGGTGGCAAGTTGGGCGGGTTGGGCGGGTTTGGGTTGGGTCATTAATGGGCGGGTCATAAATGGGCGGGTCACAAATGGGCCAAAAAGCATGGGTCACAAATGGGCCAAATATCCAAATGGGTTGGGCGGGTTGGGTCAACCCATGGGCTAAAAACTCTTTGAATATACAAAAAATTTATAATAATACGCAAATGAGTCGGGTGATCCAAACGGACTGATTTTGGTCCAAACGGATTGAGTGTCCCAAATGGGCCGCTTGAGACTCAAACGGGCCGAGATGTAATTTGATATTTTTAATAAAAAAATAATTTTCTATATAATAAAGGGATATTAAATTGATTAATTTAAAATAATTTGGCCCAAATGGATTGAGTGGCCCAAATGGGCTGCTTGAGGCCCAAACGGGCCGAAATGTGATTTGACCCATTTAATCCATTTTTAATGAAAAATAATTTCCGATATAATAAAATGATATTAAAGTGACTACTGTAAAATAATTTGTAAATTACATACCTGATTAGCTGCATATGACCTGACAGTGCTCCAGTCCAAGATACTGCTTATATACAACTAGTGCATGAGATATTTCAATCACCAAGCGGTAAATCTTTGCATAATAAATATTTTTTTTAACTGCTTTTGGTAAACCTGTTAGCAGGGAGCATTCAAATTTGATAAAAGAAAAATCACTTTAGTTGAATTGTTACTGCACTGTTAATGCGCATAAGAGATAAACATAGTTGAAATCAAAGCACTAGAATCATAAAAAATGTGTAGTCTTGATCTATGCAATCCAATTTCTTGCATAGCTTCAAATAAAATCTTTTAACCATATGACAGAAAACACAATTCACTGTGACAAACGTGTGTAACGGGTATCATGTATTTGATATCCCCTGGGCAAGCTATAAGAAAAAGGACTGATTATTACAGCACAAAGCCGTGATGTAGAATGAGAAGACATGAAATGCTCAGTGTGATGTCCAAACTCTGAGAATTAATTTGTTCAAACCCAACTAAAGATGGAACAATGGAACGAAGCAATATACTAAATAAAATCCTTGATCACATCAGTAAAGCACAGCATATGTTCCAACAAAGTTAATGACTCGGTGTTTATTTTCAATCCATGAAATTCTATTTATCCATCGAACTCGGTTGCTGCTTAACTCTGCGTGCACAGTCATAGAAGCTCCGAGTCAGAGGATTACATTAGAAAACAAAACCATAAAACAAAGCATCGTCGCAACAACATCATCCCAACAAGTTCAGATAATTAAGAATAAAACTTCTATTAAGCCATTGATTATATAGGCTAATAAATCAATCAGGTAAGGAAATCAAAACCCACTAACAACTTCGCGCAAGAATAAGCTATAGAATCATAACCTACAAATACTATATAAAACAGCAAACAAAATTCGAGATGTTATACCAGATTCATATAAAAGGCTGCTTTGCAGGATTATGAAGATCAAAGAGAGAGAGACGGCGAGGATGGCAGCGGCGATTATTAGACAGTGGAGAGGGAGAGAGGAGGCGAAGGTGGAAGTATTCGGTGGAGAGAGCAAGAAAGCGAGAGAGATAGAGAGAGCCACAACAAACAGAGAACGGAAGGGGCAGAGTAGGCCCGTTGGGCAGTAGGGGGCAGACCCAAACGGGCCATGTTTTATACGGGCCTTATTTGGGCGGGCTTAAATGGGTAGGTTTTTAATTGGGTTGGGTTTGGGTCAAATTTTTTTGGGCGGGTTGGGCGGGTTTTTTGGGCTTGGGCTAAGCTTGACAGGTCTATAATTAATTGTTTATTCTTAAAAAAAATTAAAATTGGTCAAACATACCTTAATTTAATGACTCGTTCAAGTGAAATAATGGAATACTCAATAACTAAAATTTTGAAGGATTGAAAATACCAACTAAGAAAATTATAGCATAAAGTCATAAGCATTTCTTACCTATTTCCGCCAAATTATAGGACATGCTAACCAAAAGAAAGAAAATTAAGCCATATAGACCTAATTGACATAAAAATGTCCTAAATATTCATATTTTAGAAAAATGATTTTTTTTTTATTTATATTTACACACATACATAACATAAGAATCAATAACACACTTACCTTAATTAATAATGATAATATTTCAAAATAATAATAAGAATAATAAATAATTAAAGAAAACAAGTCATTTATGATTAATAAATGATATTATAATAAAAAAAAATTAATTAGCCACCAGTTAATGAGGGAAAACATCAAAATGGAACTTTTAAAATAGCATATATAATTGTAAAAAAGAATAAAGAAATCAACTATTAAGATAATATACCAAACACTTTCTTAACGCCTACTCCGTCCATTTCCTTCTAAGTCTCAATTTTAAAGTTTTCACCAAAATTAATAAATAATTAATTCACTTAATAATTTATTAAATTAGTCTCTTATAAAATATTGTGCTTCTTTAATACACAATAAT